>OY728121.1:401359818-403859818 GCA_963277665.1 Viscum album
CTCTGTGGGGGCAGTAGTCCACACATCCTCAAACGATGTTATCGTATTAACTCATAATATAATGTACTAAAGTTATGTTTTATAAAAGTATTAATGTAGAATATATAAATAATAAATATAATATATAATATATATAAATAGGGTTTCCATCATAATGTCTACCATGATATGTGGTAATGGGAAAGTGAACAATAATCATTTTATGAAATAGTTGTTCGTCCCTCATAGAAACAGTCTGTATGTTACCCATTAGATGAAGGTGTGTGTGTGTATAGGAAGGAAAAATTAAATAAAAAAATCCTAGTATATTTATGATATTTTTTTGTTATATAATAATTGAATATATAGATTTTAGGGTGTGTATAATGGAAATAAAACTAGATAGCTTGAGAAAATACATTACCTCTTAATCATGTAACTTCTTTTTGTTTTTGACAAAAGGATTCCTTGGAATGAATTCATCCCAAATAGAGGAATAAATGTATAGTATGGGGATTTTTTGAATCCAAATGGGATGACCTTGGAAAAACCTTATTGGTTTGAGAGGTGTGAGTAATTAGGATGGGTGTTGGCCTTTTATATTGGAGGAAATTGATTAACTTGCAATTTTTGAAAAGAAGGATGGTGAACCGTAGTTTTTAAATAGAAAAGGTCCTTAAAACCCAAAAAAAGCATAAGTTTAATTGATGAATTATGTACATAAAATTGGTGTCGTACAAGTGGATAGGAAATTTGGGGCCTTAAATTAAAGATTTAATCCTTTATGATGATTAATTTTACCTTAATAATTCTAATTAATTCTTATTATTTTCACTAATATTTTTGGTCAAAAACAATGTTTTAATTATTAGAAATTATAAATTATTATGATTCAAAATATGGACCTAATTTTTCCAAATTCCAATCATATATGTGGTAGAAATTAATTTAATAATCTTCCAATAGGTGGGACAACAATTCAGGTTTTGAATGTAAAAATGTTCAAAAGATTTCTATGTTTTTATAATAAATTTCAAAGTGAAATTAACTTCAATTTCCTAAATTTGAGTTATTTTTAAAAAATATTATATAATTAAACTTTAAAACCAATATAAAACATACCTTACACATATAAATTAAATAGATGAAAAGCAGTTTTGAACTAAAATTCATTATTTTTATCTATTCATTAAAAATTGAAAAGTTTCAGAAAAATATAAAAAACACACTATGAAATTTTTAATGTTTATATTCCAAATATGAAGTATATTTTTGACATATTAAATGAATTAAAGTGTCAAAATTCAGATTTAAAATGGGTTCCCCCATAAAAGGTTATAAAATGACCTTTAAAAAAATATAGGTTTGTAAGCATCATATTTGGTTTGTTCTTATCTAATGATTTTGAAATATATTATATGAACCTAAAAAGTATTAAATTAAATATATTTTATATATATTAAATTAATATCAATAACTAATTTTTTTTGTTTTAATCTATTAGGGTAAAACAACATTTTGAAAATAATAATTTCTTCTTTTATATTCAATCAGTTTTTTATTCATTTCTAATAAATTTATAACCAATTAATTGATTTTAAATTTGTGTAAACAATAGATTTTAATAAATTATTTACCCCTAATAAGTAGTAATTTATAGTATATTTTGTCTCTTATTTTATTAATTAATAATATTTTAATAATATATTCTTATTTTGTGAAACTCGATCTTACGTGTAACACAAGCCAATGAGGAAGGTTGATCTTGCATGTGATTCATGCTAACATAATGATTCACAAATTAAAATATATATAATATATCATATTTATTAATGATTTTAATGTATCTAGTTAATATATTCCCTTTTTTAAACTAGGTGTTCCATGTCATAAAAAAATATACAATTTATCAAATCTATTTAAAATAGTAAATAAATTTAAATGTATCAGGGTATTATATTCCCTTATGTGCTTGGTGTCGGATATGATACATGCTATTGAATACAATATTCGTACAATATAATTTTTGGTTGTTATAGAAACCCACTTATTCCAGGAATTTAGAGAAAGCATAGGGTAATCTTATAATTTTATAATAATATTATTACCATAATTACTCGATTTATCCTTAACGGTAGTAAATAAAAATATTAAACCTACTATTCACCAAAAATTGTGTTGGTCCTATTAGAACAAAAAATTATTTCAAATTACCACCATGTATGTCCATTTTTAATAGTTCAATTCATATAAGTGAATAAATTATGTTTAACCATAATCCCACATATGTGCTGGGAAGGTGAGTAAAAGAGACGTTCAAAAGATCAAAAATTTTTATAGATAATTTTAATATAAAAATGATTAAAATTACCTAAACCGTATTAATATATTTATTATTGATATATTGAGATTAAAAATCAATTTAAGGTACAACAATTCTTTAAATAAGAAAATTTTGTTTTTAACTATAGTGTATTTTATTCATTATTCATTAAAAATAAAACTTATCATAAAAATACCAGTAAGACACCCTTAGTTAATTTTGACTATCAAAATTAAAAAATGATGTTTATTTTTTAAAATTATTTTTCTAATAGTGTCTAAAATTAATTTTATTTTTTGACAATAATAAATAAAAAGTATTTAATTTGTTAAAATAGTAGTTTTAAACATATAATGAATTTATTAATAATTATGTATTCCATCATTATAATGTTCATTTTATATAAATACATTACAACTAATATTGGAAAATTATTTATTAATATTCATATTACAAGTTTAATGGCTAGGATATAACTATTTTATTTAAATAATTATAACAATAAAGTAATGTTACATAGAAACTAATTGTTGTGTGTAACGTAAGATATGTTGGAGTTACATGTAATCAAGCTTAACTTGGTGTTCCATATAAAATATTCCTAATGTAGTGTTATTATAAAAATATATATTCAGTATTTTTTGAAATTATAAATATAGAAAATAATAAATTAATTTGAAAAATATATATTTGACAAAATCTCAGGGTGTTATATTCTACATGCATAAAATGATTTCCTACTTAGTTATTCGTCTGGGCTATAAATGTTTAAATACTTCAAAATTAATTTCATAGAAACCCACATATTGTAATTGAATTCCAATTAATCCTTTAAAAAAATAATACATGGAATATAATGTTTACTCAACAAAAATATTGACAATCTCTCTACATAAGAGAACAGGGTTGAAGACTTTGAAATATAGGAAAATAGTAAATAATCATAGATATTGATAGTGATCACTAATAATAACAATTTTGGTGATCTAGGGAAAGATAATAATCAAAACAATATAAACTAATAAAACCTGAAATATGACATTGATACCATCAGTAATGTTGATAAACATGTCAACCTTTAACATCATGATTCTTTTCCTAATATTGATTAATTTTCAAGAGAATATATACTTACTTGATTTCATCATAACTTCGTCCTTTTATGTTCCTTGATCAATTTTCACTTAATATCTTATTCCAATAAATGAATTTGAATTTTTCATTATTGAAGCATCAACTGATCATATGATGAATGATAGTTCATTCAATCCATATTAAACAAAATTATTACACACGTTACACAATATTTACAAATCCACCTTTGATTAAATAATACATTAATATCATAAACTTATATAAATTTGAACTTAAACATTCCTTAAATGGATAATCCAAAAATATTTTTCAATGCTTAAAATAAAAAATGATAGAATGAATTTCATGAAATTGGATTAACATTTACCTCCAATATATCATAATGTATCTCTTTTTTCCAATATTCAAAAAATGTGAATAAAATTACCATTTATTCTATAGAATCATGGTAATAAGATGAGTTACCATACATCCTTATTGAACACACGTATGTTTCTTTATTCTAATGTTTTTTTGATATATTATGTATGTCCCAAAAGGTATATAATATCATGCATTATAGTATAAACCATTTTTCATCAAATCCTTAACCAATTTGATAGAAATCATTACCCTAAAATTTATTTATTAATATCCAAAATATCTTTATCCAAACATAATTATCATAATATAAGGAAAATATTAAATATTATCTTTATCTTAGTCAAAATATCACATTTCCATTAAATCAAATTTCAAGTCCATAAAAAAAATCAATATAAACATATAAATCCCGTGTGAAATACCTAAACCAAAAAATCCATGTATATACCACCATTCATATAACCTAATTATTAAATCCAAATACATGAAAACACTGATTATTACTCTTCATCCAAAATATTTAAGAAGGATAACTCATCATATTACTTAATACAAATTTCCTTTAAAATTTCATCTATTGTCCCATCATCATCAACAATATTACCATTACTCATACTACCTTTATGATTCTACTCAGGTGATTTCAATATTGGACATTGATTTTCATAATGAACATGAATTCCACACATAATGCATTTAACACTTAATTATGTCTCAGGGAGTCCAATATTCCTATCCATTCTTTTAACTAAACCCTTTATCCTTTGCAGTTAATTTCATTGTGTCCTTTTTCCACTCTCAAAACGTATTCATATTCTTCTAATAAATCCACTTAAGTGATTCTTTTGACATTATTTTTGAAAAGGAAACCATATATTCTTTCCTCCATGGTATCTATTACCCGAACACTCAGTGAACTCATTCATTCAATTGTTTGGTGTGTTTGAGGGTTGATTAAGGTACAAATTGTTAATCAAGTTCCCTCAAAATTGACTAAGCATGATCACAACATCCTTCAAACCTGTGAAAAACCCATTTAACTACTAATCGGAAAAATTTATTTCACATTCAAAGTCAACCAAGTCTCTTATGGTTCATACAATTGATGAAAACCATAACTCATAGAGTAAAAATAATTATCATAGTGAGAAACCACATAATCATGAAATTTAACTTATATGATTTTTAAATTATGACAGCTTCCTTAATCTATTACACCTCAAATTCATACATGCTTTTCCATATCGAACCTATATTTAAATCCATCATAATGGTTCATGAAGAGTTTTTGAATTCCCAAAGCATATACCATGGGAGTGTCAAACCATGTACGTAGTAATGCCCATTGTTGTCTACCAGGATACGATTGAGTCAGTCCCGACACACATTGTAGGACTTGTTACCCCTATGTACATTTGTACAAGATCCACCTCAAATTTTAGTATCTATAAATGGATGTATTACTAGAAAAAAAAACTCTCAATTTTATTTACAAAAATTCCAAGAAATTTTCCTATACATTTCCTTATTCATAGACGTATCCATAGACATGTAATTCGGGTTCTCACTATGGTTTTAACATATAGTTTTAAAGGGTTAACTAAATTTTTTCTCTGATACCAATAACAATGATCCATGTATAATGTGAATAGACATTATATCACTTGTGTATAATACTTAATACATTACACAAACAAATACCCAGAGAGAATACTAGTTTAGTGCCTATGGAGTCCTGTAACACATTCCTCTAATTTGGTGTACGATCTTAAAAATATCACATAATGATATTCCCCTTTATTAACACTATATACAACCTTTCTTAATAAAATGGGGAAAATAAAACATAAGAAAGATGGTGATCTCATACGTTCTGTATTGATTTAAAAGGGAGACATGTAAACATAATTATGAGTATAAGGGTATGAGAACATGATCATGAAAATTAAAGATTATATAATGAATATTAATGATCATAAACATGAATCCTTTTAAAAATATTTACAGTTCATAAATCATGATTCATAATGAAATAATGAACAGGATCCATAGATTCCTAACATAGGAATAAAACATAGAACTGTAGAAAATATATAGAGAAATAATAATTAATTATATAATAGTTATGGAATTTCTTCCAAGACCATATTTGTATTATGGGTTTTCTTTTCATACAACTTTTTTTGTAGTTCACTTCCATAACCATTTTTGTAGTCATGGTTCACTTTTATATCCATCTCGGTAGTCATGGTTTAATTTCAAAACCATCTTGGTTGTCATGGTTCACTATTGTGGCCATATTAGTAGTTTAAGATCACAATAAAGACCATATTTGTCAATATCATGAGATATAAATCATTACCCAAAGCATAAGAGGGATATAATGGTCCCCCCAATTTTATAATGAAATCATACATACTTGTTCTACGAGATCAAAAAAAATAATATCATAACCAATTTAAGGAAATTGATTAAGTCCCTTACCATAAATAGTTCATAATCATGAGTATTGTCATTAATCCGACCTTACTTCACATTGAGGACATTTTCAACTAAAGAGTTTTAGAGGAATTGGACATAACTATTAAATAATAGACCCAAAAACTACACGTGGAAAGTTACACTCAGTATCAACTTCTTCCACTAAAGGAGACCCATTATACAAAACATTATTTCATTTTCTTGATAAAAATATTTATGACTTCTCACATTCTATTAATAATCCATATAACATATAGAAAACATTTAAAAAAAATTGGGATGATCATAAAAATCACATTAAGTAATATAAAATAAGGAATAAAACCACTAGTCTATGAATCATTAAAACTAATGAAATCATTTTCAATAAAATAATAATTTTCACCCATAAATCATAAACACCTTGACATACCTTATAAAATCATAAGATTCCTGGAAATACCATAGAAATCATAAATCATAGAGGTAACTTTCAGCATCCATAACATACTTATATTTTAGCTTTCAAAACTACATAGGGAGTAAACATCAGGGATATGTTCGGAATACCCATCATAGTATATTCATTAAATATCTCAGGAGAAACTTTATCATTTACCTCTGTCATGATACCCAATAAATTAGATATCTATAATGAGCATACTAACCCTGGTTTATTAGGAAAAACCCTGTATACATAAGAAATTCTCAAGAACCATAACATTATCATAACACGTAAACTAAGCATATTCGAAAAAATAACATTTCCACTTTGAAATAAAATTTCATATTTACAAGCTGCTCACACATAAATTAAAATAGATTATATTAATATAAAATAGTAAACTTGTAAAGTAAACATCAATATATCATAGATAATTAAAATTGAATAATTCCATTCATGACGTATATATATATATAATCATTCAAAGTTATTGAAATAATCATTCCCCTTTTAAAACAAAATTAAAACATTTTAAATAAATATTTTTGAGTCAATGTGTACAATACCACTTTGAATATTTTGAATGGAATTTAAGAAAAAAAACATTCATGCCCATATAAAAAATTCTTCAAAATCATTTTCAAACCATGGACATGAAAGAGAAGGATTTAGAATATAATATCTCCAAAACATTTAAAATGATGTTTTATAAAGACTACTTTAAAATTTTGAACATTTAAATTATATGGAACATGAATGTAAGAACATTTTAAAAGGAATTAAATATAATGTGTATAGATTTAATATTGATATTTAATGTAATAGGTTATTTATATACAATTTATAAAGAAACTAAGGTTCATATCATCAAGAAATGTATCGATGAAAGGTGATTGAGACGACGTCCCTTGAAAAGATCGCATCATTAGATTAAGGATAAATCAATGACATAAAATTGTTTGAAAATATAAATTCACAAAATATAAGTGGATATATAGTGTAAAACAATAAGAGTTAATTCACACATATTCTTGGTAAAACAAAACCAATGACATGGATATTTAACTAAATGAATGGATATTGAGTTAGGATTTCCCTTACATCGAGTCCGTCTTTTCCCATTAATTTTTTATATTCCTATATAATAAACATTGGTTGATTTATACTTACTTGAGAAACCTTTTTCAAGTTAATTATTCATTTTATATTTACTATTATAATTTTATGCCATTTAGTTCATTACTTGAGTTCATATTTGATTTTTTGTTCATGTTCGGTACATGAGTCAAAAATGAACTTGTTATAATTACAAATTGTCCATGTGGTCAAAAGTCCATTATATCCAGAATGGTATTAATAATTTAAATATCACATATATCTAGTGATTATGTATTTATAATAATCCATAATATTTGGAGATAAGAAATGAAATGCAGTGTTCATTGAGACGGTAGGCCGTACATATGCATGGACACTACTTTTATTTATTAGACCTAATAAATGATACATAGTTATATTATAATTTAGGTATAATTTTATTGATATATATGTTACATAAGTTCATTATATACAAATTTTATAAATTCCATTTATGGAATGAATGAGTCATATCACTTTGAGGCGGCGGTAGTCCACACTTCCACAAATGAAATTATCGTATTTACACATTATGGAATGCATAAAGGTATGTTGTGAGAAAAAATTATAGAAGCATAGAGACAATATAATTATAATATATATCATTTATATATACATTTCCAGCATTATTTCCACCATGAGAGGTAGTTTTAGGAAATTGAGAAATCATCGTTTCGTGAGGTAGCAGTTCACCGTACATGGAAACAGTATGTTCTATATCCATTAGATGGAGGTGTGTGAATGTGTGGGTAGAATCCTTTGCAAAAAAACATTATAGGATAATGACGATACTGGTGTTGTTATGTAATCATAGAATAATAGTATCATATGGATCGGAGAATGAAAATAAATAAAAGGATCTTGAGAGAAGATGTTACCTCTAAATTGGGAAACTCCTTTTGATTTGAGCCAAATGACATTCTTGAATTTCCTTCATTCAATGGTAAATATTATATGAGTATTTTAGGGATATTGGGAGCTTATTCGATTTGATGTTGGGATAGTTAGGGTTCTCCATAGGTGTGATTAAGTGGGTATTGGTGGAGGCCTTTTATAAGAGGGAGGAGGGGAACTTTAGGAATGTCTTGAAATATTATTTTATTATAAATTGATTTTAAAATTATAATATTTCCAAAGTGATATAATTAAAGTTTATGATTAATATGCATCTAAATATTCTCAACCAAAAGGATTTATATATGTTTAGGTCCCAATGTTATCTTTATATTTTTGGCATTAACCATTAGTTAAATAAATCAACTCTTACCTTTTATTCTTGTATTTTTGCACTATATGGTTAATATAGTTACTATAAAATGCTAGGATAACCTCAAGATTAAAAATAATGAAATTTTTAACATTACCTATGTTTGTTTTATGAATCGTAGATTTTTATGACAATTTTACCACTTAATAAAATTGTAATTTTTTTTTAAAATCCATTTATTTCAATTTTGAAACTTTTTAGTAATTGATTTTTGTTATTATAAAAACAACTTGATTTCATTCGAACTGACAAACTTAACTCAAATACCACTTGTAATAATAATACAAATGAATATTTTATGGCATAAAATGTTTCAAATTAAATTTATTTTAATATCAATAATATCATTTTTTGAATCTTTTATTAATAAGGTAATCAGTAAATCATCATTGTGTCATAAATAAATTTATTTATTTACTATATAAAAATTATAAATAATGTAGGTAATATTTTTATCTTTATAATTACTATTTATAGTAAAATATAACCATTATATAAAACTATATTAAATTTTTTTTAGTTAAACGTTACCTGTTTATGATATATTTGTTCCACATTAAATTAATTACTATAACATGTCACAATCACAGCCAAGTTTCTCCCAAATGCCAAAAGTTTGGATTAAGGATTGTTTAAGTTTCACATGAATCATCCAATAATATTAATACACATATTAGTGTTGTTTTATATTATTATAAAATTATTTTTACCCTTATTTAACTAATTTACCTTTTACCTGTGGTAAATAAAAATAACTAATGAAGTTACTATTCATTATGTTAAAAAATAAATGGTACCTATTTTCATAATTTGGATGTTCTGATTAAAAATTTGGAATTAATTTTTATAAATTCAAAAAACATATGTTTCATTAATTAATTTAAAATTAATTCCAACTATGAAAACCAGAAAGTTGGTTTTTAATAAGTAAAAACAATCAAAAAGATTAACATGTGTTTGTGTCCAATATAAATGCGTAACTTACATAAAAAGAAAAAAATTGGATTAAATGATAAAAAATTAATCCAATTAATCTTTATTACCAATTAAAAGGATATAATTACTATAAAAATATATATTATTAAAAGGGAGTTTTGAAGTAAAATGTTGTATTTTCACTATTCATTAAAATATGAATTTCATCAGAAAAATAATAAAATTTTAACGAAGATAAATTTTGATGTCCCAATTCCAAAAAAGAAGTTTATTTTGTCAAATATATCATATAAAATAGAAAAACCTTCTTTTTAAAAATGGTTCACCATCAAATGGTGGTAAAACAACCTTTTAAAAATATATGAGTAATTTATGCTTAAAATTGTATTCATTCTCATTTTAAGCCTCAAATATTTATTAGCTAGAATGTAAAAACAATTAAAAATTATTATTATTCACATTGTAGTTAGTTCTATACATTCTCACCATTACAATGACTAGGCGCTTACTACCATTTAAAATAATAACTATATTACTATATAATTTTTCAGTATAACTCTGTGTTGTATGCAACCTATGATTTCAGATAAACCCATTGTTGCATGTCGAGTATGCTATGGGAAAAAGCGTACCATTTAATTTAAAAGAAATATATTATTCAGAAATATTAATATATATGAAAATTTATTCTTCTATAAATAATTAGGATGTTACTATGGTTTTCATAAACATATAATCATGTAATAACATGTGGAAAATATAGAGGTTTAGTGACAATTTCATTTAATGGATAACTTGTGAAAAGAAATGGGTTTCCAAAACATCATCGAAATAAAACTTAAACCATTCAACGAAATAATATGAATAGTATTCATGGACTATAACAAAGTATGTCATCTTAGATTTTGATGGATTTTGAAAGACCACTAGGAACAAGAGTATTCATTAAAAATTAATTTATTAAAACATAAAAAAATTTGAAAATACTTTTCTTCGAAATGAATAGCAAAACATATAAATCAATCTTGAAAACATCATTTAAATCATTTTTTAAAGAAAATATCCTTTCTTTATTGAAATAATTATCATGAAATACATTTCAGTTTTAAAACTGAAAATTTTATTTGAAAATAACCTCATAATATTGTAAGGGAATTTTCAATGTAATAATGTGTAATTTTTTTTAAAATCCACTCATTCCATATATGTTAAAAAACCATATTCACGTACTTTTTTTCGGAAATTTCATAAATTACCTCGTTAAAAAAACAAAAAATGATGTAATTCAAACCATTTAATAAAAACATATACATGGGTATGAATGACACTAAAAATAGAGAAAATAAAATAGAATATATTTATATTAATCATATATATGGATGGTAAATATTTCCTAGAAGATACATACATATAAACAATCCCAGTAATAATGAGGATGTAGAATTGAACCTTACAACATTATGATCAGTAGAATCATATGTCACATGAAAGAAATGAAATTATATGGGTATTAAAATACAATAATATTATGGTTAAGGCTAATAAATTAAATTCATGGGAATTATATATAACATTGAGAAGAAACATGTTGTGTATGAGGCATGTGTCTCACAAAAGTAATGGTGGGACAAAAATTGCTTACCTTGGATATGATTTCCTCTGAACATTTTTGAAACTAAATTATAGTGGTTTAAAACATATTATTAACATTTAATATAATGATAATAATATTTTTGATATCTTAAATGATTCATTAGTGACTTTATTTTTTTTAATTTATTAACAATTCCAAGTTCAATAATAGATTCAAGTAATAACCGCTTTGTTTATTGTACGTGTTTTTGACATATTATTCTTGTTCCAATTACTTATATCATGACTTAATTTCATAAATAATATAAAACATGTTGTAAATATCATATATATTTATTATATAAATATAAATATAAAATATTAATATATGAAATCTAATACACCATTCATTTAGACAGTAAGCCATATGTATGCTCAAACGTTGATTTAGTTTTATTATCGTATTGAATGGAAAAGGAAAATGACATATATGTATATAAAAATATATATTAATCCAATATAATTATTGTTTAATATATTTAATATTTATTCATTATATACATTTTTTATAATCATTCTTGAAATAGTCAACGTGGATGATGAATTTTATCACGCCATGGAGACGGTAAGCTGTACAAACGCATGAATGATGATATCATTATATTAATAGAAAATTTATGTAATTGTATGATATATTATTTTTCAAAATATATATAATGTTATAATAATGATATATATTTAATATATTGTTCATTATACTCATAAAATTATTATGACTATGAAAAACATATTATACCATGTCATAGAGATGGTATGTAATATGTATGCATGCATGGTACTTTTGTTTTTTCATTGGATGAACAGAAGATGGAATATGGTTTTTCCACAATAATAATAAAATGTAATTATATAATTCATACCAATGTTATAAAATTATAATCTAATAAACACATAAAAAGGAATTTGAAGAAGAAACAACATTGATTGATCTTGTAAGGAGATTACTTCTTCTTCAAATACGTCCCTCAAGATATCATATTAGAGGAACTATATTTGGTATTCTAAGAAGACCATAAAATCTAGATTGTTACTAAGGAAGTTTAGTAGGAAAATAGGTATATTATTGTTGAAATTTAAGGATTAATATGATGTGAATAAGTGAGGGATGAGTTTTCCTTTTTTAATTGAGGTAAGGGGCACTTTAAGAATCTCTTAAAATATTAAATTAATATAAATTTATTTTCAACTTTAAACAGATCAAATGTTATTTATTTTTAATATAAGATTAAAATGGGTAGAATTAATCTCAACAAATGGTTTTTATAAATGTTTTGGCCACAGTTTTAACCTTATGTTTTGGATTTAATCCTTAGTTAAACCCTTTACCTTTTACCATGATAGTTTGGATTGTTATTCCTTATGGTAAATATAGTTACCTTAAAATTCCAAAAGAACCCCAAATAGACAATTTTGAAACATTTAACCTTATTATAGTTATTTGGACTGTTTTTTATTTTTAATAATTTTATATCCTTTAAAAAATATTATTTATTTTCAAGAATCATTTTTGTCAATTTTGATACTATTCATTATTTGTATTTTATAAAATATCATATCAACATGATAACATAAAAGTAACAGTTATAAATTCTCACCAATAAGCCAAAGGGATCTATAAAATTATTTTATGTCACTAATTTTGTGAAAATATATTTATTTTGACATTTTTAATATCATTTATTCAATATCACCTTTAATCAAACACTTACCACACTATTATTATTGAATCCCATAATTAAAATAATTATTATATAATTTATTTTAACACGATGAAGATAAATTTATTATATTTCCATTTAATATTTATATTATAATTTACCTTATGTATATCCCTACAATAAAAATGATTTACTTATTAATATTATGAGTATGGAATTTTTAGCTTGTCTATAATTAAAATTTAATAAATTTCATATTCTTACCAATGTTCCAAAACAAGGATATAATTTTTTCCAAAGGTTAATTTAAGTAAAATCCCACACATCCAATGAAATTATGACAAGTGTTAGGGTATTTTTATAACATTATAATACTATTTTAACCTTTAATTACTTGATTTACCCTTAACCGTGGTAAATAAAAATACAAAATGTGCAGTTCACAAAAAATTATTCTGATACTGTTAGACCAATAAATTAATACTCATTACAACCATGTATATGAATTTTTCCAAATTCAATTAAAATAATTATTTAAATAAAGTTTAATAGTAATCCCGTAGATGTGGTGAGAAGATAAGTAAAACATACGTTCAAAAGATCAATAAGTTTTTATATCTATTTTAAATAAAACAATGACTTAAATGACCTAAATTGGATTAATATATGTATTATTTATCCATTATGAATTTAAAAATAAATTTAATGTATAATAACTATTTAATTGATAAAGGCAATTTTTAAATACAATGTAGTATTTTTCACTATTCATCAAAAAATGATGCTTCATATAAAAATACTAATAATTCACCCTATGTTAATTTTTAGAATAAAAAATAAAAAATAATGTTTATTTTATAAAATTAAATTTCTTATAGTGTGTAAACATTAATTTATTTTTTGTCATAAATGACATGAGAAGAAGTTCATTTGAGAAAATAGTAGTTTTACACATATAATGAATTTACAAAAATTATATTTTCCATTTTCAGTATGTTCTAGTTATCTAAAACCATTATAAATAATATTTGAAAATTATTTATTAATATTCATATTACAAGTGTAACATCTCAGTTATAACTATGTTATTTAAATAATAATAATAATAAATCTATGTTTCATACTAACTTAGTGTTGTGTGTAATGAAATCCAAGTCATTGTTGCATATAGTGCAAGAATAGATTGGTGTTATGTATAACATTATACAAATGTAGTGTTTTTATAACAATTTATAATATGTGTTTCCTAAAATTATAAATATAAATATGATTATAAGAACTCAAAAATATATATTTTAAAAAGTATTGGTGCGTTAAACACATAATATTTTTCCAAAAAAATAACACCATCTTCATCAATAGAAATATATAGAAACTTAGCCTTTTTAATGTATCATTCCTCTTACTATATTTAAGGATCTTACTCAAGGATATCTTAATTATTTATGAAAAAATTAATTGCTCTAAATCCAAAAACAAAATAGAGGATCTACCTCCATAAAAAATAGTTGGTAAAAATTAATCAATCATTAACCAAAGTGTCATGTCCAAAACATAACATGGTTAATTAAGCAATATTTTTTTAACTCAGAGAATCCACAACATTTTTTTATATAATGGAAATGAACAATGTAATAAAAATATTTGATCAATTCCAGACATCTCTTTATCTCTCCCATATTCAATTATTTTTGAGTGAATATATATTTAAATCTTTTATGACTAGTATATATTTCAAAAATTACTATATAAAAATGATGCATCAAATTTTTTATTAATAACTCAAAGTTTATAATTCTAGATCTTGTGGAGGGTAATTTTACTCATGAGGTCTCAAATGATGTGAAGAATATTCCACTTTCTTGTCATTATACATTGAGAAACAAGCAAATCAATTCAAATAAGCATCAATGTAGATAAAAAATTAACAGTTTCTAGAAGGTGGATCAAAAAATGGATCATTCCCTAATATTTTGTTTACATCTTGAAAAAATACAGAAAATTATTTTTTCCAGATTAATTTTAAAACTTTACAAATTAACATAGTTAGTGGGCTAGAAAACTGAGAAATGTTTTCAACAAACCACTAGTAGTAACCCACTAATCCCTTCAGACCTCAAATCTCAATGGTATTGGTGGTTCTTGGCCATTATTCAAAAAAATTTGTTTTATAATGTTGAAGAGTTATTCTATATTTAGATTTAATATATCAATGGAAATAAAATTTTTGTAACCAATTTTCACACTTACTCAATTACCCCCAGAGTTTCTTTTAATTTATGGTTTTCAAAAAAATAATTAGAAGATGTTCACCTTCCTACTTGATTTTAAAATAAAAAAATTTCATCAATAAACACTACTAAAACTTATCGAATAACTCATGGGAAAATATATTCATAAGGTCAATAAATATAGTAGGTGCATTAGAAAACCCAAAATTATGTAAAAACAAAAAAATAGTTTCGATATCTAGTCTCAAATGAAGTCTTCAAAATTTCATCCTGCTTCTCCTTTAGTTGATGGTATAGAAACTGTATTGTATCCTTTCAAAAATACCAAGATCACTAGAGCTGATGAAACAGATCAGTGATATGGGCGCTAGATATTTTTCCTAGACAATAAAGTTATTAAAGTCTTGATATTCAACGCAATTCATCATTGGACCATCTTAATTTTTAACAAAAAAATAGGATCACCCCATGGAGAATTGTTATGTTTAATGAATCCTTTTTCTAAAAACAACTAAAATTTATCGTTAAATTCTACAGGTTTTACTTAATCCATTCGATATTGGGTTTAGAAATTTTCTTATCATGAATAAATATGTTATCAGTAAACTAAACCTACAGATTAGGAATTACCCCAGGAAAATAATTAGGAACACATCCATATTTTCATTCACTAATAGAACATGACTAATTGGAAGTGTTTCTTTATTTTCAGCAATAAGAGATTGGTCACTTTCACTTCCATCTCTAATCACTTTCATGGCTTCTTGAAATTTATCAAAGGCATTAAATAATTGAACATAAATTTCATATCTCTTAAATCTATCATATCATGATAAAAAACTAATATATAAAAATAACGATATGAAATTTTTTATGGCTAGTTCAATAGGATTTTTAGGAAATACCATCCAACTAAAAATAATAGTAATATTTCAATAAATTCTAGTTTCTTTAATATTTCCACTTGGAGTCTCCCTATATGATATATCTTACATTAATGAGGGGATATTATTAATTATCAAGAAAAAATATTATAAATAAACGAATGTCATAATCTAAAGTCAAATAGGGTAATGGAAGAATTCAAATAAACTAGTAACATATCTATCACCACTTTATTTGACAAGAAAACATCGACCATAGTAGTACAAAAAGATTTTTCTACAACCCTCTTTATATTATCTATATGATTTAACCATTAGTAACTAACTTTGTACAAGCATTATCATAATAAACAAACTCATTGAATGTAAAAAATTTCACTATTGGTTGGATATCTATTACCCCGGTCATTTATTGTTCATTAATATTTTATAGCCATGAGCCTATTGACCAAACTAGCCACACCATAATCACTTTATAGATCATGTCATATAGCATTTGAAATTTCATTTATCATACATTAAACATTTTGGGGGATTTCCTCAAGTAATCTTATATGGATGTTTCTCTGTTGACTTCCACCTAGACCTTTTCTTACTATATTCATCTCTTGGAATATAAGCATTGGAAAACAACATGTCAACCTTCTCATCAAAATTAACCACTTTATCAAAAAATTTAAATTCTTATACAGAAAAATATATTCTTAATCTTGGTCACAATCTTGAGTAAAATCTATTAATTTTTTTATTAGTGTCTAGAATATTGTCTCATAAATATCTGTCCAATATTATGATGTCTACTACATGTGCATCTATAGAATATTCATCTATTTTCCTAAATTATAGGAATTGTCTTTCCATAAAGAGTCAATAAACCTTAGTTAAATATTTACCTTGGAATATATCCTTAAATGTTTCCCATTTCATAGAATAAAGAGAATCTTTCTCTCTGTTATTCATAACCAAATACCACTATTAATTAGTTTTACCTTCGAAATGATAAATTAAAATAGTTACCTTTGGAAATTTCAAATATCACATGACTTAAAATATCTTCTATATAGAATTGAACATCTTTCAGCTACCATAGAGTCATATGATCTACAGAATGATGGGGGATGTTTCCATGTGAAATTATTCAAAAAATACATTTTCTTTCATGTTATATGAAGTTCTTATCTAGAATATATATCTCCACCTTTGATTTCCATTTTCAACTAATCCATTACTATAACAAACTATTCTATTCTAATTCCCACCATCTTGGGATACATATTTGGAAATTTATATTCCTCTCAGTGTCATTCCACTACAGCTTCCCAATCTCCTCTACCGAAAACCATTCTAAACAGACATAGTTTAGATGATGTAACATGGTAATATATAAATTCTATATCATTTGAAGATAAATATAAAGTGAATAATATCCAAGGTATGGTATTGTCATTATCCTCAAGTCAAAATTATCTAAACCATCCTTTGATACCAACAATAAGGACACAAACATAAAAAATATCTAATATTGACGTTATTGTCATGAATTCATTCTCTTACATTTGATGACATTTTTATTTTTCTAGTTAAATATAATTTGGTCATAACTCATACAAAAACACATAAATTAGAAAGTTTACACTTCTGATTTGTATCCATTTTCCACAAATTGTTAAAATGTTATAATAAATCATTATTTGTTTACATGTAAAATCAATAAAAATTTAATCTTGAATTATTTCATTTTATAACCCATCTTTAAACACTATGAAAAACATTTTCCAACATGGTATGAGAATAAAATGATTAGTAGGGTTCATAAAATAATTACAAAAATATTATTTCAATGGAAAACAAGGAAACTCATGAAATGCATTACATTTATTTAAATGTTCTTTGAGTTAAATAAATAAATCATTTTCAATTGAAAAACACACAACATTTTATAATATAAAATCACGAAAACCCATATAATGTATATCAAAATAGTTTTTGGAAACATAGAGAACCACACCCATAACCCATTTAAATCTTGGGTCAAAAGTAATTGGATCCCAATTAAATCCACATGAGAAAGCCATTGGTGACTCTCTCATTCTTTCATATTAATATAGGGAACATCAATCAATGAATTAGAGAATAATTGAGGTATAATCCATTTTCATTTAATTCTAAATTACCCTATCATGGATTAAACATTTTATTCTAGTATGTTTTCAATCATAAAAAATTTTAAAATCACTTTCAAACTCAGATGAAAATCTCTTTCAGATGAAAAAACAATTAATTTAAAACCACATATTCAAAACCAAAATACAATAAAAGGTAATTATTTCTTTATTTTAATAAAAAATGAAATCATATAATGTAATAAAAATTTTAAATAATAGATATGAAGGAAGAATTCATATTTTCTCCATACACGTTAAAATAGAACATTCTTTTCTGTTTATAAGAAAAGTTACCCATTCCGTAAAAAGATTCCATTTTTTGAAAAAGAAGAAACAAATAAATTAATAAACTTTATAAAATGATCATTTCTATAAAAAAATCATTTTAAAAAGATAAACATTGGTGAAAAATTTAGTTATCATTAAAATATAGAAAATGTATTTTTTTAAATAAAAGTCCCTTATCACTTTAGAAATATTTGAATCATAAGCCCCATTAAATAATCATATTGAAAAATTTAAATAAAATTTTAATGGATAAATTAATTGTATAATTTGTTAGAGGGGTCATATATACATCTTATAAATTAATATAGTGCATAACATCAAAATATTTCTCAACAAAAGGAAATTGAGATGAAGTCCCAAACCTCATGTTTGATTAGTCACGTTCCTTATTTATATTCCTGCATAATAAATTTATGCTGAATATTATCTGGAATAAGAACCATTTTCAAGTTTATTATTCCTTTTATTTCACTTATTTCCATTTTTTATACAATTTCATCATTAATTAAATTTAATTAGGAAATTTTTACGGCATTCGACTTATATGCCAAAAATGACTATAGTAGGTTGAATATTGGTCTAATCGTTCATTATTCAACATCTCAAAATTAATAATCCAAAAATAATTATAACATTTATTCATTATTTATACATTAAATACAAATTATATTTTTTTTTGAGAAATGATTTATGTTATGATATCCGAGACAATATGTCGTACCTATGCATGAGTAACATATCAATTTTTCAATATTCATTATGAGAAGAATGTAAGTAACATTTTATTTTTACATATTGGTAAAATATAATAAATAAAATATTAAATCATTAAATTATCTTATATATATAATTCTAGTGATGTGGTGATGATAAAAAGGAATCGCATCGCTCGATAGAGGCGGTAGTCAACACGTTCATGAAGAACATTATCATTTTTCAGTGTAAGAAATAAAATTATATATTATATTTTAAGAATGACAAATTTATCATTAATATCATAATAATTTAATTTATACCAAATATATTTATTAGTGTTTCCTTATTACCTTCAATGTAAATCATTACTAAAATATGAATCACATTACATTTCAACGCGGTAGTTCATTATACACTTGTGACATTATAGTATCCCCCATGAAATTAAAAGTAAAAAAATATATGTGATATGAAAAATAAATAAGTAAAAATATTAAAAAAATATAATATATATAATTTAAATTAATCATTACCACAAGACATCACTGGAAATGATGGAACAAAAATGACATCGATTCTTGAGGTGGTAGTCCGTTGTACACATGAATAAGGATTCCGTGTCCCATTTGATATGAAGGTTATGGGTTTTGATTACTAAAAAAACATAGTAACCCCAAAATGATATGGTGGATATTTTTTTTTATAATATATTTATAATTTAATATGATTTTAAGGAGGTTTAAGAAGAAATTATATAAATACACTCAGTAAAGCATGATACATCTTGTTCTGAAAACCTTCTTAGGTAATCAACAAAAGACTTCTTAGGATGGATTTATGATAAAAATAATGGATCTAGGTTTTAGGGAGTGAATTTATTATGTTACTTTGGTTGGTATTAGCTTATAAAATGGTATCTTAAGGTATTAATATGAGAGGAGATGGTAGTACTTTTATAAGTGAGGTGTGTCGTACACATATATATTTTGAAAATAAAAAGGAATTCCCATTATTTTCACATGATATAAGGTTAAAAAATTGTGAATACATAATAATTTGATATTATAAGTTAGAAATATGTCTATACAATTGATTTTATAAAATATTATATATCATATAAACCTTTATCTTTATTATTTTAACCACTGGTAAATTCATTTTTACCTAAACCATGTAAAAAAATTACATCTTCCAAATTTTATTAAGTTAAAAAATAAATTCGATATAATTATATAATATAAATATTTATTATTAAAAATATGGAAACAATTTTTGAAAATTAAATTCAAATAAGTTTCAATATTTAATTTATGAATACTCGTAAATGAGACAAAATACAGGGTATAAGGAAGTCCATTTTCAACCATTAGAAGATTTTATATTAACACAATGAATAATAATAATGGTTTTATTTATATTAGTTGATAAATAATAATATATGACATAAAATTTTCATTTAAAAAATTTCAAATTTGGGATTATCTTAATTAATTAAAATAGATAAACATTATCCACATTAATTTTGTTTTACAAAAAACCTTGTTATTAATCCCAAAAAAAATATACTAAATTAAAATATAAAAATGATTAAAAAGTAATTTAGTAATAGAAAATATAAATAAAGAATACTTATGTCACTGTAAATAAAAAAACATAATGATACTTTTAAATTACATCATTTATTGAAATGAATTAAGTTTTTTAAAGAAATTGTTATTTTTTACTAATAACTGGAAAATAAATATATTTACGAATATAAAAAAATATAACCCCAGGTAAATTTTGATATAATTATTTCAAAAAATTTATTAATTTTATATACATAAAAATCTAAAATATATAAATTAAATTTTTTAATAAATCCTTTTAATAATAATCATTAATTAAATTTTTTTCATTTTTTATTTAAAATATATAGTTATTACATTACTAATCCATATAGCTATATAAATAAACATGAAAGTGATTTATTATATCATTAAATAGGTTATCATATTCTTTCCCATTTTAGGAAATTATTTCCTCACAATTTTATTCAATTTTTAAATAAGTGTGTATATCTTTCCATTATATAATTTTCATATTCCCATGTTACCTTTCCAAGCATAGGGGTTTTTCATAAAACCTTAACCCGGTGGGTAACATTATTATCCCAAATTTTATATCTAAGACCAAGATTCTAAATAGGATAATCCATATATGAATTGTAATCTTCTAAATGAACTACTTTAGGGATCAAAACAAGAGATGAATCATGATTATAATTTCATAACATTGAGACATTAAATAATTTTTTTACTTGGAAAAACTGAGGGGAAAAGTCACATAGTAGGCTAATGATCTGAATTTCTCTAGGATTTCATATGATCTAATGAATTTTGGATATAGGTTCCCCTTTTTAGAAAAACACATAACACATTTCCATGCAGATACATTAATAAATACATAATCACCTTTATTGAATAATTGATCTTTCCTCCAGTTATCTACATAACTTTTCTGCCTACTCTAAGTCATCCACATAGGATGCTGAATCAACTACACCTTCTTAGGAATTTCCCCTACCAACTATATTCCCATAATGTTATTTTCTCCCACAATATCCCATAAATCATTCATTTGACACCACTTTCCATATAACGCCTCCGACAATGTCATCTCTATAATGGAATAAATAAAATTTCGTATAAGAAAACTGAACCAAATAAATTTACTAATCTAAAAATACTTTATATTTTATTAAATAATAAGAAATCCCATCTTATATGGTTTTAATTGTCCATTCAAATTGACCATCATTTTGGGGATGAAGAGTTATACTAGAATTTAATTAAATACCGAATGATTTATGAAGTCCAACACAAAAATTTAAAGTGAACATAGGATCACAGTCTGATACAAAAGAGAGGGAAACTACATATAACCTGAATAACTCCATTAGATAATGTTTTGAAGGATGATTTAAATAAATACTATCTCAAATGGGAAGGATATGATCTGATTTAGTAAATCAATCAATGATAATCCAAATCACATTGATACCCTGAAAATTATTTGGAAGAATTACCATGAAATCCATCAATATACTTCCACATTTTGACTCTAGCACTGAAAAATATGAAATAATTTATTTTGGTTATTATCATTCTTCTTAAACCTACTAAAAATTCAAAACATCCATTGTAAATTCATCAATATATATTTTCACACCATCCCTCCAATAATACACCAAAAGGTACCAATACATCTTTGTGATATCCCAGTGAACATAAAATAAAGAGCTACAAGATACAATCAACATATCTCTCTACAACTAGGAAACCAACATCACACACAATCTTTTTCCAAACCTGATAGCACTATCTTTATCAATATTGATATCATGAAAATTACCCTTCTTAAAACATTTCATATTCTACTGTAAATCATGATACTTCTTTTGAGCTTTCTTAATTATTTCTGACAAATTATATTTCAGTTAAACTAGATACAAAACAGAGGATTTCCATGCATCCATAAATTTTAGTTCATAATCAATAAAACAATTAATTAGAGAGTCATTTTCAAAATGTAACAAGTTCAATGTTGAATTGTTTTTTTGACTCAAAGCATCAATCACATTGATTTCTGTTACAAAAAGGTAATGAATCTTGAAAACAAAATCCTTGATCGGTTCCATCTATATTATATGTATCTTGTTCAATTCGTTATGAGTGAATAAAAATTAGAATATTTTTTTATCATTATATATTTCATCCATTACTTTATAAAAATTATGCCTTTCAAATTTTTAAAGAAAAATCCACCGCCTCTCAATATATATCACGTGTTGGGTAATTTATAATGGGAGGATTCAATTGAAGTAAAACATAATCAAATACCTATTAATTTTTAACTAAGACACAACTATGTCCCTTGAAATAAGAATCACCATAGAAGATTTTTTTTCATTTCAGGAAGGTAGGTCCAAATCCAAAGCATTCACCAATATTATTTTTATTTCTTAAAAAATAATCAAATTATTTTTCCAATATATATTTATATCTTTTTTATGTAAACATAGTTAGTGGGATAGAAAATTGAGCAATGTCCTCAATAAACTCAATGTAGTAAACCACTAGTCGATGAAATCTATGAATATCTGTGATATTTTTGGGTCCTTTTCATTCGTTAACAACTTTTATTTTAGTAGTGTATGTAGTTATTCTATCATTAGAAATAATATTTCTAGTGACATATTTTTTTGTTTTCAGAATTAACAGTTAATTAATTTCCCATAGAATTTAATTTATTTTATTTCTTCAAAAAAAATCCTCATATGTTTTTCATGTCTTATGGAATTTAGAAAATTAAAAAATGTAACTAATAAAACAAACCAAAAAATTATCCAAGAACACATGGAAAGATCTATTCATAAGGCATATAAATACAATAGTTTCATTATACAACCCAAACATCATATAGAAAACCTATATTTTCATACATAGGTATTACATATCATTTTCAGAATACTTAAAACATTATACAAAAATATTCCCAAAGATCATACTAGTCTATCTCCTTTGGAAAAATAGAAACATAAACAGTAGTACATAAATGAGATACATTATCTCCCACTAGGTTCATCATCACTATCACCCTTCTTATACACATCAAAATTAATAATCATCTTCATGACCTAGGGAAGGAAACATAAAAATTGGTGAGGTAAAATTCCCAGTAAGGGTAAACAAGTGTGATATATAAGAATAATCATGAGCATAAGTGTATGAGAATATGATCTTAAAATGGATGATCATAACCTAGATATCAATGATCATATACATGAATCATGGCATAAATCTTGGCATTTATTAAGACATGAATCATTAATAAATAAAGAACATATTCCATGAATGAATAAGAGAAGAATAAAATATGGAATTTGATAAGACACATAAGCATACATAATTATTTCTATAGTAGTCCAGGTAACACTACCAATGACATATTTGTGGAAAAGTCCATTACTAAATTGGGTTCATACCCTATATCATTCATGTATTGGTTAACTAAGTTCACTCCCCATTCTATACCTATATTACTGATTTGAGTTCATTGGTTTTTCTAGATCGTTATTACAGAATGATGTTTTCTTCACATTTCATCATTGTATTACTTAAACAGTTTCATTTTTCATTCTAATCATATAATACTGAACTGAGTTCATTTCTCATTCTATCCATTTCTAAATCATGAGATATAAATATTTACCAAATACATTGAAGGAGATATATATACCTCACATATCATATGTAAATCATTCATATGTGTGATAAAAAATAATAAACAATCAAATCATACACCATGCAATGAAATGGGTATGATTAACATGTAAAAATATCATAACATGTGGAAAATGATATAGGTTTAATAATAATTTTTTTAAAATCGTAACCGATGAAAGAGAAACGGATTTCATTAATATATAACATGTTAAAGAGAAATGGGTATCCTAAATACCATGACAATAAGAATTACACATTTATAGAAAAAATATGAATTTATAAATTAGATCGTTTCCTTGTAGGGAGTGAGTGACATCACTATATTTCATCTTAGATTGAAAATAATTTTGAAATATCTTTTAAAAATGATTATTGAGGAACATATCCTTTCTTCTGTGAAAAATAATTTTTAATACATATATCCATTTGAAAATATTTTTCATAACAAACACCATGAAATATTATAACGAATTATTTATTTCATTTTGAAAAACATTTTACTTGAAAAATTATAAAATATGCATGAAATCATTTAAAAAAACTTTTTCATTGAAAAAAAATTAAAACTATATAATGAAATATTGAAAATGTATTGAAAACCATTTCACAAAAATATACTACAAACATGTAAATAAGGGTGGAAAACATTTGGAAAACAATTTTCCCTGAATAATTTTATAAAATACTAGAAAAAATTTTGAAAACAATTTTCCAAGAAATTTAATTTTAAAAAATATTTTATTAAAAAATAACATTTTAAAAATATGCAAAGAACAGTTAAAATATATGAAAATGGGTAAATCCATATATGACGTATGAGGTAAAAACAACATCCCTTTTAAATGGTACAAAGGTTATAAAATATCCTTGTTCAAAAATTAAAAATGAGATTCCATTAAATAGATTAGTAAAATAAAATAACTGTAAAAATGAATTTTAAATTTTATAGGAGAGTGAAAAAATATTCCATGAAAAAATTTCTAGAAAACATAGATTTTCGACTAATGAGAGGGTAAAGTCAAGGTTTCATAAAAAAATCCTTAACTATATTAAGTACCAATGTGTAGAAAAATTATACCAATACTTGAATATAGCATGAATATCCAAAGCAATATAAATTTCATGAATAATATTGAGATATTGATCATAATATTCATCAAAGGAAGCATAAACATAACCAATATTGAAAATTAATGAAATTTTTTCAATAAACTCTTATCAATTTATAACTTGGGATAATACTATCCATGTAAGAAAATAATATGAAATGAAGGTTATAATGTCATGAAATGTTCGGATTCATTATATATATTGTAAAATGGATGTATATACACCTCGAAATGAATTTAGGTTTGTAACCAAACATGAGTCTCAAAGAATGAAAATTGAGAAGAAAATTTTTTACTAATTTAGTAACATTTTAATTTTATTCCCCATGAAATAATGTTTATATACTGTATATAAAAATACCCATAAATTTTATTAAAAGAATAATTGATTATATCCATGGGAAGTATACACACCACATAAAAGAAATGTGTGGACAATAAAGTATATATCTCACAAAAATAAAAAGTGTTATGTAATCCCCTTATCCTGTGTATTGAATCTCTTTATACTCATAAAATCCAATAATATAATATATATAAATTTATTATAGATCCTTTACAGAACCGTATTCTTATATATAATAAAATATTTTGTTTTATTATGACCATATCTTACCTGCTTGTTTACAATCAAATGTTAAGGTTTCACTTTGGGAAATATTCAAATTATAATTTCCATGTGTCTTAATTTGCTATATGATTTTTCCTTATACATATATAATTATTTACATAATGTAAAAAATTATATAAATATCAAGAACATACAATATATTTGTAATATAATAATCTATAGAATTTATAAGTATGGAATTGAATATACCAGTCATGGATATGTTAAGCCGTATATATTCATAAACATTGATTATTACATTAGAATTATTATATCATATAATATCATATAATATCACTAAACCAATCCTTAATACGCTCTATGTACTCTGTGAATGAATCACATTTCATTGAGGCGACGGTAGTCTATACTTCCCCAAATGAAATTATCATATTTACAACAAATATAAATTAAAAAAATATATCTGATCTAAAAGGAATACTAAAGTACAATGACAAAACAAATATTATATATGACATATTTAAACATATTTTTCATCGCAATTTCTATTGTGAGAGGTTTTAAAGGAAAAATAATCAACCATTGTTTAGTGAGGCGTAAGTTCGTTGTAACCATAAATAGTATTCTCGTTACCCTTTAGATGGATGTGTGTGTAATTGTATGTTGAAACCATATCATAAAAATCATATTATATTGAAGATTATGGTTTTTTATAAAATAATTTTATAAAGATAGAAGAGAGGGTGTAGAATAAAAATAAATGAAAGGATCTTGGGAGAAGACATTTCCACTTAATCGGGTAAACCCTTTTGGTTAGTGCCAAGAGGCTTCCTTAGATTACTTAAAGTCTAGGGGTATTCTAAGAGGAAGATAGGGATATTGAGAAGTGTATTGGGTAGAGATTTTATGTACTTAATATTTATGAGAGGGTGATTAAGAGGGATAGTTGGTGTCCTTTTATAGGGAAGGAAAATGAAACACTTGGAATTTTTGAAAACAAGTTAGGTGACCCATATTTTAACCTTTAAAAGTCATTAAAACTAAAGAAACTCAATAATTGAAGGCTTATGGATGAATAATGGGTATAAAATGGGTGTTGGACAGATTTATATTTATTTTTGAGTCTTAAATGTAAGGTTTGGTACTTAATCAACCTAAATTTTCTCTTAACCATTGTAATTAATTTTAGTCACATTCACTACTTTTTTTTGTCCAAAACAAAGATGAACTTATTTGAAAATATTAATGATTCTGATTCCAAAACTTGAATCCATTATTCCAAATTCTAATCACATAAGTGGAATAAATTAATTTAAAATTTATCCTACTAATGGGATGGTACTATGGGTTTTTAAGTAAAAGCGACTAAATTTTTGCTATGTTTTTATACCAAATTTCAATTGGAAATTGATTCAAATGACCTAAATTGGATTAATTTATAATAATATTATCCAATTATAATTTTAAATATTTATAATGTGTAATTTAACCTTAAAAAAATAAGATGACAAAAAAGTTTTGAATTAAAATACTGGTATTTTTCACTATTCATCCAAAAGTGTAGTTTCTCAAAAAATCCCAAAAATTCTCCGTAAGATAATTTCAATAATAGAAAAAAATGGAGTTTATTTAATCAAATTAAATTTATAAAAGTTTCTAAAATAAATTTTATTATTTTTCACAAAGGGACATTAAATTGAGGTCATTTGAGAAAATAGAATTTTTAAACGTATAAGGACATTACTAAAAGTTTTATCTTTCCTCATCAATATATATTATTTATTTAAAACCATTATAAATTAAATACTTTTAAATTAGTCATCACTGTTCATATTACATGGTTTAATGGATAAATTATTATTATATCATTTAAATTATTATAACAATAAATGATGTTTCTTAGAAACTATGTGTTGCCTGTAACATACACTAATCTGGTGTTGTGTATTGAATACACCAAGTAGGTGTCGTGTGTAACGTACACCAAGTCATAAGATAACCTTTGTGTATAACTCAAGACAAACATTGTGCTCAAAAAATCTATTTTTAGAGTTATGTAAAATGAAAAATATCAAAAATGTTAAATTAATTTGAAAAAAATATTTCAAAAGATCTCACAGCGTCACATTCAACCTCACATAAAATGATTTTTTCCATCTAAATTCATCTATGTTATCAAAGTATTAATACTTGAAAGTTTTATTCATATAAACCTTCCTCGTAAAAAAGGATACTAAAACATCCCAAAAAAGTGAAATGTTGGAACCATAATGGTTACCCAATTTATTATATAACTAGGTTTCCATATAGGACAACATAGTTTTGGAGTAAATAATGTATTTGGAGGAAAATGTAAAATATATATAGGGAGTGATGAAGGTCATCAATCACAATCATGTGAATGATCAAAGAAATGTTAAGGGCCCCAAATTCATAAAACTATAATCATTTATTAAGCTACTAGTTGAACAAAAAGTATGGTTTTAGGATAAATTTTATTGTCCTTATCCTATCATTGAGTAATTATTTTATATACCTTGAATATAAGGAAATATATATACTTGATATATTTCAATAAAAAAAATTCATGATTTGGTTAAGATTTTAACAATTTCTATTTCAACAAGTACTTCATGTAATGGATGTCCATAAAATAACATTGATTCCCAAAGAACTAAATTATAGTTTTAGCAGATATTAAGGCCAATAAGAGAATGAAAATTATAACTATTTATCTATAACTATTCATAAAATCAATATGGTTAATAAATTAATCTCTAACGATAAAAAGTAACACTATTATTTCATCACAACTTATTATTCATAAAAAATAATTATACAATAACTAGAACATCACCTTAGCTAGTAGAAGGCACGAAACACTTATAATACCTTAGTCATGGATTCAAGACCCACGACCTTGATGGACATGACTAGTTATCACATAACATACAAGATGACCTTTTCTGAAACCACAATAATATAATTTACAAGATAAATAGACATCCTTGAAATATGGTTAATCACTAAATATCCTTTTAAATTTTTTTTAATAAAATATCATTACATAAAGTATTTCTCTGAGGTTTAAAAAAATTATCATGAATGGTAAAACTTATAATCCTCCATGAAAGGTGAAAATCCAAAACATAAAAAAGAAAATCTTGAATCCAGCTTAACATTGATCACCCATATACAACAAATTATCACATGGTTTTCACATTCCAAACAAGTGGATTCCCTCATGGTAAATTCCATTGCCAAATGGTAATAACCTCTATTACCATAAATAGAGTTGGAAATCATGAAAGGTTCCTTAATCCATATATTTTTTGACATATTCCATAATAAAAGAAGTTGAAAACATTATATATTATAGCATAAACTACTTTTCAATAGGTCCTTAATTTTTTCCATGTTAATCAGTACCGTCCAATTTAGTTATCATATCTCACATATGATTATCCAAAAAACATTATTATAACATAAGGAACATATGAAGAGTTATATTTCCGTCAATCTTGTGCTTTCTATGTACATCATCTTTCCATTATATTACTTATCTATTCAATCAAAACCATTCATCGTGTTCCTGTAAATGCATAGCGAAAAAGGCTAACTAAACTATCCTTATATATTTCACCATGAAAATAAATTATTTCATGACTACACATAAATAAAAATATTTATTATTCCATTTCATCCTCATTCCAATAATAAAGAATCGTCATCATATTAAATAGTACCTCTTTACTTTGACATTTCATCTGTAGTCTCATCATCATCAGTAATATAATTGTTACTCATACGACCATTTTGATCCTCCTCAAGAGATTTCGTCATGGGACATTGAGTTTCATAATGACTGGTTATTTCACACTTAAATAACATGACCTTTGATGATTCCTCAAGGAGTATTATATTCTCTTTCATTTTATTAACTGAACTCATCATTTATCGCTTGTAGTCACAAGCTTTGTGTCTTTATTATTCATAGACAAGAAATCTTATTATTCCTGTATGAAATTCACTTAGGTGATTCTTTACACATTATTGACATAAAGGGAAACTAATAATCATTCATTCATAGTCTCAATTACCATAACTCATAGAAAATTCATTCTTTTTCGTCTGTAGAAATTCTGAGTGTTGGTTAAGGTACATGTTGTTAATAATCACTACTGGAAAAATGATTAGGAATGATCACAACATCATTCACATTGACGAACATCGCACATTACTTCTCATCAAAAAATCATCTATCATATTCAATGTTAATCATATTTTTTGTGGTTCCCGCTATTGACTAAATCTAGAGGCATAGTGTGAGAAATACCTATCATATAAGAAAACCATATTGTTAGGAATGAAATACTTATAGGATGCCTAAATCATTACAATTTCCTCAATATATGACACCCAAGGATCATCCACGGTTATTAATATCCAACTAATATTTAAATGTTTCATGATTGTTTGTGAAGAGTATGTTATTTCCCAATGCATATCCCCTGAGAGTGTCAATCCAAGTGTGTAGTAAGGCCCAATGTCATGTACCATATTACATTGAGTTAGGCTCGAAACATCTTATTGGAGTTTCAACTACGAGGTACATATGTTCCAGAGCCACATCCACTAGTATTATATATACATGGATTCTATTTCTAGAAAACCACTCTCTTTATCCTTTACCAAAATTCCAGGACATTTTCTTATGCTTTTCATTAGCCTTATACTTATCTTTATACATGTTCTTTGGGTTCTCACAATGGTTTTCTCATCAATGCTTCTAATGGATAATTATACCTTTTCTCAGATACCAAATATAGAAACCCTAACTCTTCATACATAAAAATTACATAACTTTTCCAGAATAGTTAAAACATTTTAAAAAATACTCCAAAAGACCTTACTAGTCCAGTGTCTTTGGAAACATGGAAACATAAAAAAATATAATAAATGGGCTACTTTATCTCCAACTAGGTTCTTCATGAAAATAACCATTCCTAGAACTATAAAAAAATAATACATATCTTCATAACATAGGTAAGGAAACATAAAAATGGGTGAGCACAAATGAAAAGTAATTGTAAACAAGAGAGATATGTAAGAATAATCAATATCATAATGGTAAGATAGCATGATCATGAAAATAGAATATCATACCCATCATATCAAATATCATATATGTATATCATGGCATAAATATTGGAAGTTAATAATATATTAATCATATAGAAATAAGGAATAAAATCAATGAAAAAAATCCATAGTAGTAAAACATATACATTTGGAAGACACATAATCATATATAGTGATTTCCATAGTAGTCAAGTCATCGCTGGCAATGCCATATTAGTTGATAATTTCCTTTCCTTCACTAGTTTCACACCTCGTTCTAGCCATATATTACTGAACCAAGTTCACTCCTCATTCCATACCTATATTACTGAACTGAGATCAATCCTTGTTTTAGATATATATTACTGAACCATGTTCACTTCATGTTCATGACATGTATTACTAAACCAATTTCATTTCTCATTCGATCCCTATAATACTGATCTTAGTTTATTTTTTATTCCATCCATTTATATCTCATGAGATATAAATATTTTACCCAATTCATCAAGTTGAGATATAGTCCCTACCCATCTCATAATGAAATCATACATACATGTGCAACAAAATCATTAAAATCATATCATAACCCATGAAATTAAAGGAGTATCACAAAAATTAAAAAATTTCAGAACCTTAGGAAAATGATATAGGATTGATAATCATTTCTTCAAACGCATAACCTGTAAAAGATAAATCTATTTCATAAATGTATAACCAATGAATGACAAAAACGTTTCATGAATAACATGACATTAAACAAAAACCATTCATCAAAATAATATGAATGGAACCTTTAGGTCATTTCCTACATTGCAATGAGTTACCTAAATCGATGTCATTATAGATTGAAAATAATTTTTTAATATATTTCAAAATTGATTCATCAGGAAAATGTCAATTATTCTTTAAGAAATGATTTTTAATACAAAAAACCATTTAAAAAGCATTTTCATATAAATACAATGAAAATATATAATGAAGACTTGAAATCATTTTGAAAATCTTTTTCCATGAAAAAGTATAAAATAAGCATCAAAACATTTTAAAATACTATTTATCTGAAAATAGTTTGAAAACATGTAATGAAATATTGAAAATGTTTTGAAAACCATTTTACCAGAAAACATATGGAAGAATCTTGAAATATTTTGAAACCCATTTCTTTAAAAATTCAATGAAAACTTATATAAAAGGCTTTAAAACAGTATCAAACCAATGTTTTTTATTTGAAATTAATTTCTTATAAATATGTCATAAAATCACATGAAATCAGCAAATAATGAACCACTAAGTGCTAAGTGACATCTAAACACAAGTTTCTCACTTCTGTGATTCGAATTTCAAAAATATGACATTCACGATTGCGATTAGTAAGTTATTTGGAGTCTAAAAAAACATATTTTTTTTTGTGAATTGTAACATACCCTTATGAATAGTAACATACCCTTTTGAATAGTGATATACCCTAATGAATAGTAACCTCACCAATGATAGTATAAATTTAATATTAAACTGAAATAATGATGTACCGATATTTTTGAATAAGTAAATGAATGTTTTAAAACTTCTTTTTTAATAATAAATTATGATTTTAATTAAATATTAAATTATTCATATATCGAAAATTATTTTTGAAAAATGAATTTCATTTTTGGGATTCTACACATCGAAAAATGGTTAGGGTGATTTTTTGGGATTTTTCACATATACTGGAATTTTTTGTGAATTATAAAATATGATAATTTATAATAAATGCTAAATAATGGATTAATTGAGTCATTGATGATGATCAGATGATGTAAGACCAATTTGATCGAAATGACATGCATTTATTACTATTCTTGGTCATCGAATACTTACTATTTCTTATCATGTGAATAAATAATAAATTTATGATTATAATAATATGAAAACCCCCCTCTTCTCCACTATAACTACAACACCCCAAGGTTTGAAAAATTGAAATGCATTAAACTTTTTTTAAATAGATATTTATAACTATACATTATTCATAATTTCGCATCTTCTCTATTTTGAATTTCAAAAAATGGTCATATGAATTTGTGTTAAGTATGTTATTTGGAGTCTAACGGAACCAACATAATTTTTGGTGAATAGTAACATACCCTTCTAAATATTAGTATGAATAGTAATGTCACCCTAATGAATAGTAAATTTTATTGTTATTTTATTTTCTTAATTCTTTAAGATAATGACATCTTGATTATTTTTTAATTATGATATAAAAGAAGTTATAATTTTAAAATTTTTAATTTTTGAATTAAGCATGATTTTATTTAAATCATAAATTAATAATATTTAAAAAATTATTTTCAAAAAATTGAGTTAATTATTTTATTATAAACATAGAAATGTAGTAATGGATAATTTTTGGGATTTTTTTGAATCATTTTATTTTTGGGTGAATAGTAAAAATACATTTTTTAGTTTTGGTGTGTTAATGACATCATTAATGATGGAATACTGATGTAATAAATATGGTTGACTTTTGTATAGTAAAATAATATTTGGGGTTTCCCATGTGGATAATACATTTGGAAAATACCATGGGCAAGCCTATGGTTTTACAAATACCACTAATGAGGTGTCCCTTGGAAATTATTAAAATATTTCCACACTTTTTCTATAAATACCCACCCATTCCATCATTAAATTCATTAAAAATTCCTCATTAAAGATGTTATGGACACCTTACCCCCTATTAGTCCTCCCATGGATTCCTCAGGCCCCCTAGTTCCCAACCTTCTTGTTCTAGGAGTTACTCTACAAGGTAAGGAAATTCTCAATTTCCTTCTTTTTCCATTCAAGTTCCCTTTTATGTTGTATAACTTTAAAGTTTCAATACAATGTTATTATATTCTTATTATTCTTGATCTATTTTGTATTATGATTCATATTTTAATTGGTGACCCTAGTCCCCTCCCTTTATAATATTTTCTAAAACCATGTTACTTAGTCGTTAGGATGCCAAATTTTTGTAAGAGATTTCACAATTATTCTTTTACTTGAGTTTATTTATTTTCTTATTCATTCCACATATACTATTACCAAAGAGGCATGAAATCTAGGGAAGCGCCCTGTAGTAAGAGGGGTCGTTATGAACCCTGTAGACCATCCCCATGGGGGTGGTGAAGGAAAGGCCCCCATTGGTAGAAAAAAACCAACAACCCCCTGGGGTTATCCTGCACTTGGAAGAAGAAGTAGAAAAAGGAATCAAAATAGTGATCATTTGATTCTTCGTCGCCGTAGTAAGTAAGGAGAGAAAATCGAATTTGTTTCTTCATCTTTATTCAAAAACAAAGGAGTCATGTGTGACACGTTCACTAAAAAAAAATCCTTTTATATAAGATATTTATAAAACTCTTTTAACCATTATAAAGGAGGTTTAAACAAGTTTTAAGTGAGATAATCCCGAGGTAAGGGAATTCTTAACCCAATTTCAATTATTTTGGTTAACATTATTCGTTATTAAATATGTTGTATTAAGATTATTTTTGTGAAACATTTTTCTTTATATTATATTTAACTAAGTTTATTCACAATTTATACACATATCAATTCCATTCTACTAATTCTCACTCCAATGATATTATAAGGGACTTTCTTTTTGAAATCCTTTTAAAACTCTCATTAATAAATTTGAAAAGGATTGTTTGCTAATATGTATTTGCAATTAGTAGATTCTCCTAATTTCATGATACATTATTACCATGATATTTTCCTTGTATATTATTTATGTTGGTTTGAGCCCATTAAAACTCAAGATATGTTGGTTTGTTCCCATTATAGCTCAAGATATTTTGGGTTGATCCCATTAGAGATCAACGTATGATGGGTGAGCCGCATTATATCTCTCCAATGCATTGGGTACTCCATAGATGGAAGTTGAAAAAAGGGTTATTCCATGTTTAAGGGTGAATTTAAGATTGGTATTTTAAATATTTCCTAAGGCAATAACATGATATTTCTATGCATTCGAGTTTTTATGGTATGTGTTTTATTGGATTTTATGTTATCACTTGACTAATGATTTCTATCTTTATATCCCTTACTATGTTTTATAAATATCCAATGTTTTGAAAATGTTTTTCCTAAGATATAAGGATGGGTAAGAGAAATAAGGGATTCATGATGTTCTATATGAAGTGTTTTCATAGAAATCATGCTTTAGGTTTTAATGTTTTATATTTTGAAAAAATGGAAACTATTTTTAATAGTGTTCTCTTTGTATTCATGTGGAATGTTATGAATGTAAGTTATCATAATTCGTTAAAACTATAAACCCAAAATGATCCCTAATTTGTAATAATTTATGTTCTTATTTAAAATTCAGGATTAAGGAACATTTTATGTTCAGGTCCTTATAGTTGGTATCATAGGATTTTTAGAGAACTTTAGGGGTTGGGATGATATTTAAAGAATACCATAATGGATTTTTTACACTTTAGTAATTTGAAATGTTATATAAATTAAGGGTTACCATGTTTCTTCATCTATGTTATGTTTGTATGTAATGGTTTTCTGTAGAATAAACAATGAAGCTGAAGTAGGAAGGCACCAAGAGGCTGATGTATGTCCGAATCTGCAGCCCAAAATTGTGGAATCAGAACTGAGCAGTTTGGGACAACAATGGATTAGTTGACTCAAGAAATAAAAGTGGGTGGTATCCATGTTAGATAGGAACATGATCAACCATTAATAATAATATCTTTTGTGGAGCATTTTATGAGGCAACATCCTCCAGCATTCAGTGGAACTGCAGATCCAGTGATAACTGAAGGATGGATAAATTCTCTAGAAAAGATATTTCATGTCATGGGATGTTCCAAACATAAAAATGTAATACTAGCCATTTGTCCTTTGGAAGGAAAATTTGATCAATGGTGGTCTATGGTTATGAATACATGAGAAAGGGATGATCTTGATAGTCTATAATGGGATGATTTTAATAGTCTTTTTCTAGAAAACAATTTTATCAAAACTATTCGAATTAGAATGAAGAAACAATTCATAGAACTAATGTAGAAAGATGATGATTCTATAGAAGCATATGAAGCCAATTTTACAATAATGGCTAGGTATATACGGGATTTTACTTGGGATTTTGAAAGTAAAATTAATTGATTTTACTCTAGTTTGAAACCATTTTGGAAAAGAGATTTGGTCTCACGAGAGTTTAAAAGATATAAAAACCTTGTTCGTTGTTCTAAAAAGGTTTTGATGGAGTTTTCTGACACATATGTGCCATTTGAAGACAAGAATAATAATTTTCCAGGTTGGCAGTAAATAGGGACGAACTCGTCAATGATGTCTGAAGGTAAGAAAATGAATTTCCCTTCTTATCAAAAGTATGGTAAAAGGCATATTGTTTAATGTATTTTAAATTCTAAGAAATTATATAGATGTGGATAGTTTCAACACATGTCTAATGAGTGTAAGGAAAATGATCCTAAAATTAAATGGAAGATGATGGTGAATTACCTTAAATGTAAGGAATTGGGTCATTTTGTTAATGTTTGTCTGAAACTAGTTACTCAAGTAGGGAATCAACAAGATCGGAAATAGAAGGGTTTGGAATTTTCAACCACTTAAGAAAATGTTGAGCCTCCAAATTTGGTGATATCAAGTACATTTCTTGTTTTAACATATTTCTAAAATGTGTTGTTGGATTCCCTGTCTACACATCCATTTATGTTTTAGAAAATTTTGGAAAAATTGGGAATTCAACCTCATGAAATGGAACCAGATCTCATGGTAAAAACTCATGGAAGAAATATTGTAGAAAAAATAAATTATAAGTATATTTCTATCCTCTTCTATGGACATACTTTTCATTCAAACCTTGTTTTTTTCCTCTAGTAGAGTTTTATGTTATTCTGGGTATGGACTGACTTTATTTTTATCATGTCAAGATAGATCATAGAGAAAAATATGTTGTTTTTTGGAATGAATTTTAGTTCTTGTACATGAGTGAACGCATAAAATTAATAACATATTATGAAGCTAAGAAAATAGAAAAATATGGAAATGAAATATACCATTCTCATATTTTTGAAGACAAGTGAACAATCCAAATTAATTATTTACCAATGGTAAATGAATACCTTTATGTTTTTCTCGATGATTTGCCTAGTGTTATTGCTTTTCAATAGGTTGATATTACTATTGACTTAGTTTCAGATGCTAAGACAATTTATAAAACTCTTTATCAAATTGACCTAATGGAACTTCTAGAAACAAAAAAGAAGTTGTAATAATTACTACACAAAGTCTTTGTTCGACCCATCACTTCACCATCGGGCGCTCTTGTCTTGTTTGTTAAGAAAAAAAGATATTTCAATAAGACTTGGAATCATTTTTAGATACATGAATAACATTAGTATTAAATACAAGAATCCTTTGCCTCATAACAATTATTAGTTTCATCAGCTCTAGGGAGTAAAATATTTTTTGAAGGTTGACCTGATGTTTGGCTACCATCAGTTGAATGTAATGGATGAAGTCATCCTGAAGACTGCTTTCCATACTAGATATGGTCTTTATGAATTTGTAGTTATATCATTTGTGTTAACTAATGCACTTGATGTATTCATGGATCTTATGAATAAAATATTTCAATAGTTATTAGATAAGTTTTTGGTCGTTATTATTAATGAAATTATGGTATATCATAGAAGTAAAGAGGATTATGAAAAACATCTATAAGTTTTTTTGAAAACCTTAAAAGAAAAGAAACTGTATTGAAAATTCAGAAAGTGTGATTTTTGGTTGCAATATATTTCTTTTCTTGGGAACATTGTGGGAAAGGAGGGAATAATAGTTTATCCTTTGGAAAAAAAGTTGTTGATGAATGGATATAACCTAAAAATGTTACCTAGATTCATCGTTTTCTTGAATTAGTAGGTTATTACTGACGGTTAGTTAAAAACCATGCACCGTTATCTAGCCCACTAACTATGTTAACACAAAAGGGGTTAAATTTGTTTGGACAGAAGAATATGATGTTTGTTTTCAAGAATTGAAGAAGAGATTGGTGATTTATCCAGTTTTGGCCTTGCCTTCATGAAATGGTGACTTTGTCATCAACAGTGATGCTTCATTAAAGGGACACAGTTGTGTTTTGATGCAGAATGATCATGTAATTTCCTATACATCAAGGAAAATTAAACATATTGAGTTAAAATATCCTAAATATGATTTGTAATTGGCAGTTGTGGTGTTTTCCTTGAAAATTTGGAGGCATCATTCATACGGAGCCAAATGTAAAATATATATTTACCATAAATATCTAATGTATATATTCACTCAGAAGGAATTAAACATGAGGCAAAGAAGATGGATTGAGAAGATAAAATATTATTATAGCCCGATCTATTACCATCCAGAAAAAGAAAACATATTTTTAAGATGCCTTGAGTCGAAAACAGCATGTATCATTAAATAGGTTACATTTGGAACATGATCCCTTGGTTAATGAATTAATGATTTTTTCCTTAGAATATGTATGTGAATGGAATACATCTGTTTTGTTTTAGGTTTTAGTGCAGTCATCCTCATTAGATAGAATTAATAAATTGCAGAAGGAAGAATATGAGCTACATAAAAAGGTATAATTGGTAAAAATGGGTATGTTTCCTGAATTTAACCATGATGAATATTGTGTTTTATTATTTGGAAAATGGTTGTGTATTCCTTTTCATTCCCAGTTGAAGAATGTATTGTTGTGTGAAACTCATAGTTCCCCATTTTTATTTCATCCTGGTAGTACAAATATTTACAGAGACCATATAAGGACTCGACCTTATTACATACATAATCTTGAATTTAGTCAGGAAAACAATTACTTTTACATTGAGGATATTTTCATGTTTATATCTTTATAGAATTAGGACAAAACATTCATATCATTACACATTATTACAGAGTGGATACCATAAAAACAGTTTTGAGTTTTTTTGAAAATATAAAACATTAAATCATAAAACAAGACTCCTTGAAATTTTTTTAAAATTTAACATAGATTCCTTCCTTCTCTTAAAAATCCATTAACTTTTAAAAATCATTTAAAAACATGGGATGAGCACAAAATCTCAATAAAGGATTAAAAAAACACATTATTCAATGAATACTCGTAACATATGAAAACCATTCTCAAAAGACATGCTTGTCACTCATATATAATTACTTAGTGTAACATGAGATATACACAAGATCTATACATACATGAGAACATAAATATAATCATAGAGTTTTCTTGGGGCATTACATACAAAATCTTGTAACCATCTTGGCTACCTTAAAATTTTTAACCCTCACGGCTACCCTACATTGTGTAACAATCACACTTACACATGGAGTTACCATACAGATAACCTCCAACTTACTCATACCCAATTAATTTGAGGGAAATATATTTCCCACCCTTCATCATAAATAATTCCCAAGAAACAAAACATAATCAATCAATATTAATGATTCCATAAAAACATTACTTTGGAATTTCGTAAAACCGAATTTTTAAAGAGGTTTTTTAAAGAAAATCCCCTTATAAAAATCATAAAATTGAAGATATAATTAAAAGAGTGGATGGAGTATGTATATATACTTCAAATAAACATAATGAAACATAATATAAACAGAACCCATCACAAAAAAGATTTAAAAATCACACAAATAATGAAGTAGAAGGTTAACCAAAAGAATGGAAATTGGGTTAAGAATTCCCTTACCTCAGGTTTGTCTTACTTAAATCTTATTCAAAAATCCTGTATAATGGTTAAAAGAGTGTTATTATAATTTTAAAGATACATTTTCATGTTTATAACATCTTATATTATTATTTCAAACCATCATTTAAACCTTTAATTATTAGTATTTTGCTGCTTGCACTGTTTTTGGGTGAGTTCTTAACATGATTTCCACGATTGGTTCATGGTGGATGTTCATGTCGATTGGAAGTGAAACTCTAGAATTGGAATGGAGTAGTATTTACATATATCCAGTAATATAAACTATTCCATTTATCATTTTGAATTATAACATGAGGATGATTCATAAGTTAGAACATTAAAAATGTTCGTTTAGAACATTTTAGTGGTTCTTTGATAATAACAACCTCATTTTTTCTTATAAAGTAGAACCATGAGTATTAAAGAATTCCAGAACTATGGGTGAGTCATAACACATTAATTGTAACCTGGTTCAACTATATAAATGGTTTCATCACCATAATTGGAATAATTAATGGAAATTGGAATCACATCGTCCACGATGTCGGTAATTCGACACAAACAGACAACGTTTTTATTCTTTAAATAAGTGGGAGAGGAGAAGAAAAATGATTAGTAATTTTCCATGACACAAAATCATCCATAATATACATGGTTCTGGATATTTCATGACACTTGGGTATGAAGATATCAATAAAGAATGATAAAGGAACTCAAAATAAAAGAATAAGTGAGAAATCTCTTAAAAAAATCCGGCAACCCAACGGCTATGCGACAGGGTTTTAGAAAACATTAAGAAGCGAGGGGAAATGGGTCACCCATCCAAAAATTAATCATAATATATATAATTTCACGAATAAGAAGCAAATAAGAACATGGTATGGAATCTTGAAAATTATACCACATAAAAGATAACTTGAATGGAAAAAGAAAGAAATTGAGAATTTTCTTACCTTGTAGAGTAACCCTTAGAACTTGAAGGATGGGACCTTTGGGGCTTGAGGAAACCATGGTAGTATTAGTATGAAGTTAAGGAGGCCATAGATTCGTTAAGGGATAATTGGTAATGAATTAAATGAAGGGAAGAGTAGGTATTTAAAGGAAAACATAGGGATTATTTTAATAATTTACAATGGACACCTCTTGGGTGGTAATTGAAAAACCATGGGCTTGACCCAGGTATTTTCTCATGGTATAAGACAAATGGGACACCTAACATTTTATTTAACTATACACAAGTCGACCATATTTATGACATCATTATTATATCATTAATGATGTCATTAACACACTGAAACTAAAAACTGTATTTTTTACTATTCAATGAAAAATCAAATGTTTCAAAAAAATCCCCAAAATTCTCCCTAACCATTTATCAACGTGAATATTTCAAAAATGAAGTCCATTTTTTGAAAATAATTTTCTAAATATTATTAATTTAATTTTTATATAAAGGAATACATAATTCAAAAATTAACAATTCCAATTCTGTAACTACTTCTATATCACAATGAAAAATTAACCTAGTTGATATTATCTTAAATCCTAAATAAAATAAAATAAAAATAAATTTTACTATACATTAGGGTCATATTACTATTCATATTACTATTCATAAGGGTATGTTACTATTCACCAAAAAAACATGTTGGTTCGAATAGACTCCTTATAACATGTTAAACACAATTGTAGATGACAATTTGTTGAAATTCAGAACATAGAAGTAGAAGAGTTTTGTTTTAAAGGCTAATTAAAAATATCTACTTAAAACAAAGTTCCATGGATTTCAATTTATTTTTAGAAAAACTTTGGGTGTTACAGACCGTCAGGAGTATTACGAGGGGGACTGAATGAAAAGAGATATTTCTGATATTACCATGAAATGTTTAACATGTCAACATGCTAAAGCATAGAAACAATTACCAAAGGGGATGCTTCAGCATTTTCCAATGTCGTAATGGAAATGAGAGAATGTATCAATGGACTTTGTGATGGGGATACCAACGACTTCCTGAGGTAACAATGTGATTTTGGGTTATTTTTGATCGACTAACAAAATCTACACTTTTTATTTCTATTCCAAATACAATATCTTTGGACCATCTTTATCAATTGTACCTCAAAGAGACTGTCAGGTTACATTGAGTTCATCTTTCCATTGTATCTGATCGGGATCCCAAGTTCACTTCTATCTTTTGGAAGGGGCTTTAGAAGTCATTGGGAAAAAAATTAAATTTCATCATAGATTTTCATCATCAATCAGATGGGTAGTCAGAAAAAATGACTCAGAATTTGGAGGATATGATTCGAGCTTGTTCAATGGACTATCAGGGAAGTTGGGATCATCATCTTACGTTAGTTGAGTTTTCTAATAATAACAGTTTTCATTCTAGTAAACAGATGACACCTTTATAGGCCTTGTAAGGGAAGTTGTGTTAGAATCCAGTATTTGGGGATGAAGTCGGTGAAAAAATGTTGATGGGGCAAGAATAAGTAGAATAAGTGGATATGAAAGTGAAGATGATGCAGCATCACATGTGGACATCTCAGAGAAGGCGGAAAATTATGCAGATCATAGAAAGAAAAACTTATCTTTTGAGGCAGGTCACCATGTTTTCCTTAAAATCTCCCCTTTAAAAATTGTGATGTGTTTTGGTAAGAAAGGGAAGTTAAGTCTGCAGTTTATAGGTCGTTTTGAAATCCTGGAGAAAGTTGGAACAGTTGCATACTAAGTATCTTTTCCTCCGATTTTGTCTTAGGTACACAATGTTTTTCATGTTTCTATGTTTAGAAAGTATGTGGTAGATTAATAACATGACTTGAGTATAGAAGCAGTTTGGATAGAAAATAACCATTATTGTGAATAGAAACCAATAAAGATTCTTGATCGAAGGGAACATGTATTGTAGAATAAGTTAATCCACCAGGTAAAGATTTAGCGGAGAAACCACATGGTTGAAGAAGAAATATTGGAATCTGAAAATGCTATGAGGGAATGTTACCCTCACTTGTTTAATGAGTTAATAAAATTGTGAGGACACAATTTATTAAAGGTGGGGATAATGTAACACCCCAAGGTTTTATAAAAAAATGAAATTCATGAAACATTGTTTTAAGTAGACATTTATGACTAGAATTTCAACATAAATTTTAAGCTTCTATTTTTGGAATTTCGAAAAATGGTAATTTTCATTTGTGTTCTGTAAGTTATTTAGAGGCTAACTGAACCAACATAATTTTTTGTGAATAGTAACATACCCTTATGAATAGTAATATGAATAGTAATATGACTCTAATAAATTGTAAATTGTATCATTATTTTATTTTCTTAACTCTTTAAGATAATAACATCATGATTAAGTTTTAAATGTGATATAAAAGCAGTTATAGTTTTAAAATTGTTAATTTTTGAATTAAGTATTATTTTAATTATAAATTAAATTAATAATATTTATGAAATTATTTTCAAAATATGGAGTTCAATTTTTAATTCTACATGTAAAAAAATGGATAGGGTGATTTTTTTCGATTTTTCTGAAAGAGTTGATTTTTTTAGTGAATAGTAAAAATACAGTTCTGAGTTTTGGTGTGTTAATGACATCAATAATGATGTAATAAATCTGGTCTACTTGTATATAGTAAAATAAAATGTGTGTTTTCCCATATTTTTTATACCTTTTTCATATACCATTTCCAAGCCCATGGTTTTTAAAATTCAACTAACGAGGTATCCCTTGGAAATTATTAAAATATTCCCTCACTTTTGCTATAAATACAAACTCATTCCTTCGTTAAAATCATTAAAAATTCCCCATGAACGACGATATGGAATATTTACCTCCATATTAGTCCTCCTAATGTTTATTCAAGCCCCAAGGTCCAATCCATCATGTTCTGTGAGTTACTCTACAAGGTAAGAAAATTATCATTTTGTTTCATTTTACATCATGTTCTCTTTTATGTGGTATAACATTTAAGTATCCATTCCCTGTTCTTATTTCATTATTATTCTTTGATCAATTATATATATGATTAATTTTTGGTTCAGTGACCCTTGTCCCCTCTCTTTTTAATATTTTCCAAACCCATGTTGCATAGTCTTTAGGCTGCCAAATTTTTGTAAGGGATTTCTCAATTATTCTTTTATCATGAGTTCATTTCTTTTCTTATTATTTCCTCATCACCTATTACAAAATATGCATGAAATATCTTGAAATAATTTATAATCTGGATGTTCTAATGTTCATGGAAAATTCATCATCATTCTTCTTCTCCTCTCCCACTTATTGAAGGAATAAAAAAATTGTTTGTGATGTGTCGAATTATCAACATCGTAGACAATGTTATTTGAATTTTCATGAATTCATTCAAGTCTGGTCATGAAACAATTTTTATAGTTTAGAGAGGTTATAATATATTTATTATGTCTCATCTATGGTTCTGTAATTCTTTTTTACTCATGGTTTAAATTTATAAACAAAATGATGTCCTTATTATTAAAGAACAACTAAAATGATCTAAACGAACAACATTAATGTTTTAACATATGAATCATACTAATCTCAGAATTAAAAATGATAAATCGTATAATTTATCGTTCTGGAAATATTTAAATACTTTTCCATTCCATTTATGGATTTTCACTTCCAATTGATAAGATTATCCACCCTGAACCAATCACGAAATACATGTAAAGAAAACACCCTAAAACAATGCAAGGAACAAAATACTAACAATTAAAGGGTGAAATGATGTAATGAAATGATCATATAAGTTATTATAAATATTGATATGTTTCTGTAAGATATTAATAACACTTGTTAACCATTATACAGGAAGTTTAAGCAATTTTGAAGTAAGACGAACCCGAGGTAATGGAATTCATAGCCCAATTTCAATTATTTGGGATAACCTTCTTCTTTATTCATTATGTGGTATTAATATTATTAGTGAGATGAATTTTTTTTTATATTATGTTTTAATATTTGTGATTATTGTTTATATACATATCCACTATATTCTATTAATTTTAACTACAATTATATTTTAAGGGACATTCTTTTTGAAATCCTTTTAAAACACTTTTTAATAATTATCAAAAAGATTGTTTTCTTATATTTATATGGAATTAGTAGTGTCTCGTGATTTGAAAATACTTCATTACCATGATATGTTTCTTGGTAATTATTTAGGATGGGTTGAGCCCATTATATCTCATGATACGTTGGTTTGATCCCATTATAGGACAAGATATGTTGTGTTGAGCCCATTATAGCTCAAGATATGACAGGTGAGCCCCATTATAGCTTTCCAATGCATTGGGTACTCCGAAGATGGATGATGACCAAAGGGTTTTTCCATGAGGAAGGTCTAATGTATGAGTGATATGGTAAATATGTCCCATGTAAAAAATTATATTTCTATGCATTCGAGTTTTTATGATATGGGTTTTACTGGTTTTTATGTTAGAACTTGACTAATGATTTCTATCATCCTATCCCATATTATGTATTATACTTATACCATGTTTTTAAAATGTTTTTACTATTATATAATGATGGGTATGAGAAATAAGTGATTCATGAGGTTTGATATGGATATTTGTCAAAGAAATCACACTTTATGTTCTGATGTTTTATATTAAGAAAAAATGGAAACTATTTTTAATAGTGTCCTCTTTGTATGAATGTGGCATGTTATGTATATAAGTTATCATAATTATTTAAAACTCTAAACCTAAAAAGATCCTCATTGTGTAATAATTTATGTTCTTGTTTTAAATTCAAGATTAAGTTACGTTTTATGGTCGGGTCCTTATAATAACCCCCCATTCCACTTCTCTTAACAACTCAAAACCCATGTGCCTTGCCAATATTATTCCAAAATATATTTCCAAGCTACTCCCTCATGTCCAAATTCCCCTAGTCTTTTCAAAATACCATAACATATCACATTAAGTGGTTCTCAATGGAGATAAACTCAATAGGGAAAATCCTCTTTCCAATTATTTTACTTATGTTCTATTGTTTTCTTGTTTCATTCCTCACCTCCCATGGCACAAATGGTATGATAACTCCAATAACATATATGTACTCGAATGTTGTTATTATAATGGTATATTTCATTATTATCTCTCCTTTCCCCACATTTTATTTTAATCAAAGGAAAATACCATTTTAGATGTGTTGATTTAGCACATTCAAGGGCAATGGTTAATCAATTTATATTACCATATTCAATTATGGTTATTAAACCATTGGTGTTATGATTGAACCAGAATATTATATATTTATCATATCCTAGTAATTGTTCTGAAATCATTTTATAATAACGATATTATGTTATAAAGAAATGAATGTTCATTGAAATCAAACCCACTGAATAACCAAAACGATTATCACTAAGGTTTTATATAATAATTCATTTTCACTCAAAATAACCAAATAAAATTATTATAACCATTTATTCTCCTGTATGTTCACTAGTAAGATAAAAATTCAATAATGGACATCCACTTTCATTATACATGTTTATCCGAACATGAACCGAACATTTAAAACCAAGAAATCTAATAGAAACAAATAATAAATATTGAACCTTATAACCAATCAAAAAGGTTTTGAATGAACTGACAAAGGATATTATAAATATTTTACATATCTAATATTTTCTGGAATTATTAATTAATAAAACTAATTTTTTTATTCAGGTAAATAATAACAAATGGAGGACACCACTAGACTTAAGGAATGGGAACCTTTCCATTTCACTCTTAATCAAGATTTTCTCTTTGCTCTGCCATTTTATGTGTAATACATAGTGTTAGGGTATGTTTAAGAACCTCCCCCATATTGACCTCATGATTTATATGTGAGGAGAAATCCATTTTCTCTCTCATAAATCCCTCTTAGGTATACTATCCACTGTGCTGATAATCTGTAACGAATTCTACCTAAATATCATTTGTTCTTTCGAGATTCCTTGTCTTTATTTATATCAGAATGGAGTTATATTAACTATTTATTTGAATCATATAATTTTAGTGTAGTTGTACAAAGTTCATTTATCAAGACCCTTTTATCACACTCTTTTAGGGATATACATGTTTTTCAAAGATTTTTTCCTTAGTAATTTCAAATAAGAAATCATTTTTAAGGGAACATCCCAAATTCATACCCAATTTCAAGATTACTATATCCTATGTTTTGTGCCACCGATTTCTTTATAAAATTAGTATTTTTATTAATAATGCCTTATTGGTTTACTTCTGGTTTTATATAAAATATTTTCCACTTTTCTATTTTAAAATCTAAATAGTATTTTCCTTAAAACCATAGAAAATTGTTTTCATGATAAAATTTCTAAAATACATTTCCTATATGTTTTCACTTTCTATTTGACATAAAATTACATGATATATGCCTATTTTACCTTATGAATTTCCATGTACATTCTAATTATTTTCTTTCATGGACACTTTCATGATACACCCATTGGTTATTCTTTATGTCAGGATTATGGTACCCAATTCTTTCCATAGGTAACCCTTATGTTTATGTAAGATTGATTATGTATGACTATTTGTTTGGAAAACATATTTATGAAACATATGATGGGTGTGCCCAGATAGAACTCTATTGCATTGGGTAATGTTTTTTCTCACGAGATTCTATGTTAAATGGGATTGGCAGTTAGCCTTGACCCATACAACTATGGGAAAAGAGATTGGCAGTCAGCCATGACCCATAATACTATGGGAAACGAGATTGGAGATTATCCTTGACTCATTCTAAATGCATGTGTTATGTTTTTTCCACATTTATATGATTCCATGTTTACATGTTATGATTCAATATACACCATGCTTTTGATATCATTATGTCTTTCCTCCTAACTCATGTACTTTAGATTTATTCTTTTTTTCATTCCCTTACTGGGAGTTTTATCTCATTCCATTTTTCATGTGTTCCCTTGGGTATCCTATGAATATTTAAGGGCTCAACGAATGTTATGAGATCTTTATGGATTTTAAGTAAAGAAGTGTTTTTTATCCCCATGTATCATGTTTTATGTGCGTAGACTTGAATGGAACTAGACTCCACAATACTTATCCTGTACTCTAATGTATAATTATTATTAAAATCATGTAATGTTATGTGAAAAAAGGATAGGGTCTCTATATTTTGTATCAGGTGTTGGTCTAGTTGTATTAGGAGATTTGGAATATGGCACCTTAATGAGAACCTTAAGGATGAGTCTATGATTAAGGAAACACCCCTACATTTTCATAAGTATAGAGTAAGTGGTTTATCAAGAAAATACATCCATCCCAAGATACAAATAAGTAGAGAGAGATCTGGAACAGATGTACCTGTGAGTGAAAACTCCGACAAGGAGTTTCGGGCTAGACCCAGGGTATCATGGTTCACGAAAATGGGCCTTCTGGCACTCTTGGTATTGACACTCTCGAGGGATATGAATCAGTAAATTCATGAGTTCAACAAAAACCATTATTAAGGGAATAAATAATTCCATAAGAATATAAGATATGAAATAGATCAAGGACAACCTAAATATAAACCTAAGGAATCAAAAGTTAGGATATACTTATCCTCTATATGTTTATCCTTTTATGTTAAAAAACATTCTTTTTTTATGTTCAATAACTACGTATTCAAGTGCTCTAATTATATGTTATTTTTCATAGTAAATAGAGGTAAATATAAGAACATGTTCCAACATCCAATGTGATAAGAAATGTTAAGAGTGCCTTAATTATATGAATGATATGTCGGGATCGGGTGCTAAAAACATCATGATAGTACTTACTTAGCTAGCTCAAGTTAGGAATAATAACATGAATCACGTGGAACCCCCTCCTCCACCATGGAAAGAGTAAGATGTGGTAGAATCCCTCATACAACAAAGGCCTCTAATATTTAGCATATCTTCTGATCCCCTCCTTGTGGAACAGTGTATTAACTCCATTAAAATGATATTATTCATCCTCCCATGCTCGGAAGAAGCTAATTTCATCATAGTGGTTTATCGTTTTGATGGGGAAGATAATCAATAGTGGACACTGATCAAGAATAAGAAGCTCCAGGTGGAAATTGATTCCATGGATTGGGAGGGATTCAATATGTTTTTTTACAATAAATATTTTCCTCAAACCCTCCATCTAATGATGGAAAGAGAGTTCCTCAGACACAGATAGAAGGAAGATGCGTTCATTGGGGTGTATGACGCAAACTTCACAAGGCATGCAAGGTACGCCTATGGCTTTGTCATGAACACCAAAATCATGTTGGATGACTTTTTCAGAGAGATAAATCTGAGTATACAAAAGGTGTTGGAAATATGAGACTTTGATAGTTATTGAGGAGATTGTCTGTTGTGCCCTCATGGTTGAAATGAAGATTAGATACTCTTAGTGGTATCGTGGCCCCAATGACAAGAAAAGAAAAATTGAAAAGAACAAGTTTGGTTCCCCAAAAAATCCCATGATAGAAAGAATACCGAATATTTCACATGTAAAATTGGTGGGATAATGCATCCGGGGAACAATTTAATGAGAACCAAGAATTGCTTAAAATGTCGAATTTTTGGTCATTTGGATAATAACTACAGAAGGGATATGAAAAATTTCGCTAATGTGGAAGAAGAAAGGAAGGTTCATATAAAATATCATCCTGTGGTGTAGTGTTTCAACTGAAGAGAGCATTGGAAATATGCAATAAATTTACCTATGTTGAGGTTTGTCATAGAAAATCACCAATAACCTCCAAGGAAAAAAGGAAGGGCTTATGTTATCACTACAGCTATGTTTGGGCCAGACAATGTTGTGGTGATTGGTACTCTAGATATTCATTCAAAAATAGCAGACATACTATTTGATTTTGGTATATGCATTCATTTATATCATTCAAGTTTAGTATAACTATTCAAACACCACCTCAAAATTTAGAGGAAATGTTATATGTGAGAATATATAATTGATAAATTTTTGCGTCCATGGTTTATAACTCCTCCCAAGCTAATGTTTTTAGACTAAATCTCCCAGAAAATCTCATCATACATCCTTTTGTGGAGTTGAATTCAATTTTGGACATGGATTGGAAGCCTTTATACAAATCCAACATCAACTGTCGGAAAAGGGAGATCAATCTTCACATCCTGAAGAATCCTATGATTCTTTACAAGTGTAAGTAGGAAGATGAATCTATTTTAAAGTCATCGTCTCAAGTATGGATATTTAATTGTAATGAACATTCATATCTAGCCCAAATTATTGAGACAAAGGGGAGAATCATGCTTAAAGACATGCCCATTGTGAGGGATTACACTGATGTATTCCCTGAAGTGTTTCCTGGTCTTCCTCATCACCAAGAGGTTGAGTTCTCAATTGAACTTATTCTAGGATCTATGACTATATCAAAGACACCTAATAGAATGGCCACTGTAGTGCTTGAGGAGCTGAAGAAATAGTTACAAAAGAATATGGGTAAAGGTTTTATACACCTAAGTGCTTCACCGTGGGGTGTGCTAGACCTCTTCATCAATAAGGATAGATCAATGAACCATTTCAATGATTATCATGAGCACAATAAAATCATGATTAAAAACATTTATCCCCTACCAATGATAGATGAATTATTTGATCAACTTTGTGGGCCCTGTTATTTCTCTATGGTGGACCTTCGGTGGAGATATCACCAATTAAAGGTGAGGATGGAAGATATTCCCAAGACTACCTTTCGAATGAGGTATATACACTATGAGTTTATAGTGATACCATTAAAACTCACTAATTATCTAGAAATTTTCATTTATTTAATGAATAGAGTGTTTAGAAACTACCTCGACAAATTTGTGGGAGTCTTTATTGAAAATATTCTAATATACTCTAAGATAACAGAGGAAAATTGTGAGCATTTGAATATTGTGATCAAGGATTTTCTAAACATTAAGTTGTATGAAAAGTAAATTAAATGGGAGTTCTGGATGGATAAATTATTATTCTTGGTTCATGTTATCACCATGAAATGGATATCAGTGGAATCTTCCAAGAAAAAGGCAATTGAATTGTGGCCCAAGCCAACATCTGAAATAGAGATCTGCATCATTTTGTGTATATCTGGGTATTATCGATGATTTTTGAAAAAAATTTGCAAATTGAAAAACCCAATGAACAAGATGAAATATATGAGAGTGAAGTTTTTCTAGACTTAGGAATGTGAAGACTGTATTAAGGAGTTGATAAAGAGGCTTATCACTGCACCAGTACTCACACACCCAACAAGTGTAGATCACATTGTGGTGTATAATGACGCTTCAAAGTAGGTCTTAGTCTACGTGCTGATTCACAATGATAAAGTTATGGCCTATACCTCATGGAAACTGAAAATACTTGTGCAAAACTATACTACGCATGATCTGGAGTTGGAGGATGTGATCTTTCTATTAAAAATCTGGCAGCATTATCTATATGGTGAGAAGTGTGAGATATATACTAATTACAAGTGTATAAAATATATTTTAAAAAAAAGATATTAACATGAACCTACAAAGATAGATAGAGCCCATTAAGGTTAATGATTTATCAATCCACTACTATCCTAGTAAGGAAAACAAGGTGGTAGATGCTCTAAGATGAAAAGATATTGTGTCTTTATCAATGATGATAATTGAAAAGGATCTGATCTTCATATATTTTCAAAGGATATACATGGGTATAATTAAGGGAGGAAAATCATAAATCCTTTCCCAAATAATCGCTAAACCATCCCTCATTAAGAAAAAAATGGATGCTCAAAGAAAAGATGTGGAAATTTTGAAAAGGGTGAAAGCTGTTAAAAATAAGGAATCCTCGGAGTTCTGAATTTATGTGGAAGGAGTTGTAAGATTTGGGACATAGGTATGTGTACCATCCAATCTAGAGATAAATACTGATCTTCTAAATGATGAACATAACTCAACCTTCTCTATCCACCAAGGCAGAAAAATATGTATTGAGATCTCCGAGAAAACATTTGGTGGGACAATATGAAACGAGATATTGGTGAATATACAATAATGTTATTGGTATGTCAGAACGGGAAGGATGAGAGGGAAAAGTCTAAGGTGATGATGCAACCACTACCCATACCAACATAGAAGTGGGAGAACATTACCATTGACTTTTTATGTAACATCACAAGTAAGTAATGAGTAATAGATATTTTTATCTATGTCTATTAATGAACTAGATAGTGTTTTAGAGGCTTAAAATGAAAATAAATCAAATCTTAAGCATGGAATACACTAATATTTTTAAAAGATTGTTTTACTGCCTTTTGATGGCAAACCATTTTTAAATCTATCTGTTGACAATTTTATAAGCTATGTTTGTCAAAATAAACTTATTCATTATGATTGGGACATCAAATTTTACTTTGTGTGAATTTTTGGTATTTTTCGGACAATGTTCATTTTTTAATGAATAGTGAAAAATACTGCATTTTACATCAAAACTGCTTTTTAATATAATTTATTTATATGATTATATTATCTTTTTAATTGTTTTTGAAGTGAAATTATAATATATTTTTACCATTTAATCTAATGGTGGTCATTGGAATCAATTTCACTTTGAAATTGGACTTAAACTGGTGTCAATCTTTTGATACTTATTGTTTCATAAAACACGCTATTTGCTCTGACAACGGGAATTAATTATTAAATTAAATAATGTGACTTATATGTTTTGAATTTTGTAAAATAGACTTCATTTTTGAATTCGGAATATCAAATATAGCTTAGGCTGTATTTTTGGTATTTTTCTGAAAAACTTCTATTATTGATAAATAATTAAATCACTAAGTGGTAGTTAAAGAAACTGATTTTTCGTTTAAATAAAATTTTGCCATCATTGTGTTTTGAATTTCAAAAATCCGTCATACATGGTTGTCATTAAGAATTAAAATGTGGTTCAATGAGATTAAAATAATTTTTTGGTGAATAGTAACTTATTATGTTTTTAATCGCGATTAGTGGTAATTAGTGTAGTTTAAGGTAAAAATAATGCTTTGATAAAATGAGATGAGCTTGACACATGTCCTACCATAATTGGTTGTGTCATGGCCGACCAAGACAATCCATGGGTCAACTTGGGGACCCCATGGAGCCACATTGGTTGGGAAATGACATAAATAACTTTTTATTTAATGTTAAAGTAAAAATGACACAAACATGAGTTATGTTACTAAAACAATTTTTATATGGGGTTATACAAGTCAGATTTTGACTATAAATATTCATTAGAAAGCTAAAAATATTTCCTACATCATATTAGTTTTTTTATAATTTTTAGAAATTAAATATATTAAATTATTTATGACATCATGATGATGCAGCGATGACCTCATTATTTAATGATTTAAATAATATGGAAAGTTAATGTAAAATCTAAAACCTAAACATGTCCAAAACCTATTGGATGAGTGGATTTCAAACCCTTATCACCTTATCCTCGAATTATATCAATGTGGGACCTTTTGAATCCGAAACTCCTTTCAAAATAAAGTAACTTATCATTACTTTCCAAGAGTGCCCCTCCTCTCCTCTTATAAAAGGCCCCCACCTCCACGTCATTACCCACACTCCCAAAGCCTTTGGCTCGGCCATCCCCTGACCATTTACTCTCTCCACATCCCTCTCCTCATCCTAGAGGATTCCCTTTGGGCAGAAGCCTTTCAAAGTAAGCCTTTAGGCTCAAATCAAAAGGACTTACACTTTTAAAGGTAATTCATTCTCTCATGTTCATTTGTTTTATTTTGCTTCTCCAACCCCATAAACTCTTTTTATTTACTTCTTTTGTAACAACACCAGTATCTTCAATATACTAGGATGTTGTTATAAGATTTATTCGAGCTACACTCTCACACAACTACATAAAATGGTCAAAGAACATACGGTTTCCGTGGATGGAGAAATTCTGCCTCCCGAAACGATGATTGTTCAATACTCATTTAACACCTTCAAAGGTGGCCATTAAGATGCCACTATATTTATATATGATATATAATATGTTTATGTTTTACATAAGCTTCTGTATTTTTCATTTTGGTTATACCTTTATGGTTTCCATTATGGGTTAACGCGATATCTTCATTTAAGGAAGTGCGGACTACCGCCCCCTTAAAGTGAGTTGATTCGTTAAATACCATATGTGGGACGTATAAAGGATGGAACTATGATATTATATATGATATTATACTGGAATTATAATATACCTTTATATAATTATGATTCCATTCTATAAAATACGAAATAGAAATGAAAGTAGCGTTCATGCGTACGTACGGCTTACCGTCTCCATGAACTGTGCATTTCATTTCTTACCTCTAAATGATTTTGTAATATTATAAATGCATGCATGTACTGGATATATATGACATATATGATATCTACATCATGAATACCATTCTGGATATAATGGATACATGAACAACATGTAATTATAAAGGGCTTATTTTTGACTCAAGTACCAATGATCGTTAAAACGACCGTTATTAACTTAAATAATTACATAGTGTTCATGACATGGAAATAAGTGATATAAAAGGAATAATGAACTTGAAAAAGGTTCTTAAACAAGTAGAAATTAACACAAGTTTATTATTCAGGACATTAAAGAACGATCGAGTCAAGTCGGACCCGAGGTATGGGACTTCGTCTCAATCTCCTTTCATTGAGGCATATTTTGTTTTCTACACAACCTTCTTTTATACAGTGTATAAACCCCTTTGACTTTTACGTTTATTCAAATGATATATTTTTTATACCAATCATTTACTAAACGACAAAAGAGAATGTTTTTGTCATACGTATGCGGCGACAACGACTTCTCCGCCGCCGTGACCATTATTTGAGTTTCGGCTTCCTCCACAAGCCATACCTTTTTAAAAAAAATACCATGTTTTACTTTTATTTTATTTTGGTATTGAAAATGGTTTTCATAATGTTTTTATATCAATGTGTTGTATTGATATCTTGTGATTGAAAGGTGGTAATGTTATGTTTCCTTTATGCATGTTTTATGTGATATGATTATGTTGAGGTTATTGGGCATTATTATGAAAACAGGTGGTTCCGTGATAAACTAAGGGTAGGTGAGCCCGATATAGATCTCCAATGCATTAGGTAACGCGAAGGAGTGAAACGTTAAGGTTTCTCCGAAGAGATTTAGTGAATATACTATGATGGGTATTCCAAACGTAACCAAGAGGGTTACTCCCTACGTAAGAATGTTATGAATGCCTCAAGTTACCTTTATGTCTTATGATTTCTATGATTTATTCCTGATTTGACGTGGTATGTTAAAGTGCATATGTTTTATGGGTAATGTATGATTTCATTCTTATGTATATATGTACCCATTTTTCCTTTCCATATTTTTATATCCCTTACTGAGCTTTTTATGCTCATCCCATGTTTTTTGAAATGTTTTTCACTGGTCAAGGGAAAGGTACATGATATGATGATAGTGTCATGGAAGGGTCAATAAAGAATCCATGTTTTATTTTAAATATGTTTCCATTGATGGGAAAGAAGAATACTATCTTGATGTAACCACTTTGTTTATATGTGTAATGTAATGCAAGTTTTATGATCTAATTCTCTAAAACACTAAACCCGAAAAGATCCTCAATGTGTAATATTGTAATAACTCAATATTAAGTAAGGTTTAAGGCTGGGGCCTTATAGTTGGTATCAAAGGTCAGTTTAGATAACTTTAGGAGTTACAATTCCATTAAATGATTATCCAAAAATATTTTTTTATGGTCAAATTGAAGTGATATAGTATTTGAAGATTACCATGTTGCTTCATCTAAGACATGTTTGTTCAGGATGGTTTTCCGTAGAGGAAATAGGGAAGCAGTGCTAGGAAGGCATACCGAAGGAAATAACCTTCCGAATCAGCATCCTAAGATGGTCGGAATTGGAACTGAACAGTTTGTTGCAGTAATGGAACAGTTGACTCAAGCGATAAATGGTGTTAGTATCCATGCACGAGATCAGCCAGATCAACCGCAGAGGAACATGTCAGTGGTGGAACATTTGATGAGGCAACATCCCCCATCATTCAGAGGATCATCTAACCCTGTGCTAGCTAAAGGGTGGATTAAAGCACTGGAGAATATTTTTGATGTCATGGGGTGTTCAGACAATCAAAAGGTTAGTCTTGCTATTTACTGTTTGGAGGGTGAAGCAGATCAGTGGTGGTCGATGGTTAAAAATATCAGGGACGCTGATGAGATTGATGCTCTCGACTGGGATGAATTCAAAGGTATGTTTCTTGAGAAGTATTTTCCTAAGGCTGTTCGACTTAGGATGGAAAAGCAATTCTTGGAATTGAGGCAAGAGGAAGACTCAATGGCTACCTATGAAGAATGGTTCACTCGATTGGCAAGGTATGCACCAAATTTTATCCGAGACCTTGATAGTAAAATCAATCGTTTTTACTCAGGATTAAATCCAAAATATCGAAGGGCATTAGCTTCTCATGAGTTTAAAAGCTATTAAAAACTTGTTCGATGTGCTGAGAAGGTGGAAATGGAGTTTACTGATGATCAAGTGTTCCATAACAACCAACAGAAGAAGAGACCGAGGTGGCAGGAGAAAGGTAAGAATTCTTCAAAAAAGTCTGATGGTAAGAAAACTAAGTTTCCAGTTTGTGATAAATGTGGAAAAAGGAATGCTGGGGAATGTATTCTGAATTCTGGAAAGTGCTACCGATGTGGTAATATGGGACATAAGGCTCGTGATTTCACTCAAAAGGATCAAGGTGAAGGTAAGAACAAATTTGATTTACAGTTAGTGAAATGTTATAAGTGAAATGAGATGGTTCACTATGCAAATGAGTGTCCGACAAAGAGCTTGAGTGATGGGAAGCAATTAGACTACAAGAAGAAAGGGGTGGTGAAATCCTTTGCAAGTACTTCAGCAGATGTCGGGCCGTCAAATGAAGTTATATCAGGTACTTTGTTTGTTTTTTCAGATTATGCCAGTGTGTTGTTTGATTCGGGGTCTACACATTCTTTCATATCTGAAAACTTTTCTAGTAAAATGGGAATACCATCTCAAGAAATGACTCAGGAACTTGTGGTAAAGACACCTGGGGGAAATGTTGAGGCAAAAAGAATTTATAAGAATCTTCCTATCCTTATCTGTGGAAAGAACCTACTTGAAAACTTTATTCTTCTACCTCTAGTAGAGTTTGATGTTATCCTGGGAATGGATTGGCTCTCTATTTACCATGATAAGATTGACTGTAGAGCTAAAGAAGTTTCTTTTCAGAAAGACTTTCAGTTTGTGTACAAGAATGAACCCTTACTGTTGATAACATATCAAGAGGCCGAGAAATTTGTAAAAGATGGAAATTAATGTTACCTTGCACACATTGTTGAAAACAAGGGAACTGTTCAGATTAATGATGTGCCAGTGGTAAATGAGTATCCTGATGTTTTTCCTAATGATTTTCCTGGAATAATACCGGATCGGGAAGTTGAATTTACTGTTGACTTAGTTCCTGATGCTAAGCCAATTTCAAACCCCCCTTATCGAATGGCACAAATTGAACTGTTAGAGTTGAAGGATCAATTTCAAGATTTTCTAGAGAAAGGTTTCATTCGACCTAGTACATCACCATGGGGTGCTCCTGTTTTATTTGTTAAAAAAGAAAGATGGTTCTATGATACTTTTCATTGATTATAGGGCCTTGAATAATATCACTGTTAAGAACAAATATCCTTTGCCTCATATCAATGATTTGTTTGATCAGCTCCAGGGAGCTCAGTTTTTTTTTCAAAGATTGACTTGAGATCGGGGTACCATCAGGTGAAGGTAAAAGAGGCAGATATTCCGAAGACAGCGTTCCGTATGATATATGGCCATTATGAATTTGTAGTAATGCCTTTTGGGCTAACCAATGCACCTGCTGTATTCATGGACTTAATGAATAGAATTTTCCATGAGTTCTTGGATAAGTTTGTGGTGGTTTTCATTGATGATATTTTGGTTTTTTCTAAAAGTAAAGAAGAGCATGAAAGACATTTAAGGGTCATTTTTCAAACCTTAAAAGAAAAGAAATTGTATGGGAAATTAAGCAAATGTGAGTTTTGGTTGCAACAAATTTCTTTCCTTGGTCATATTGATTCTAAAGATGGAATAACTGTTGATCCTGCAAAAACAAAAGTGGTTGAAGAATGGCCAAGACCCACAAATGTAACTGAGATTCGTAGCTTCCTTGGCTGGGCAGGCTATTACCGAAGGTTTGTTAGAAATTTTTCATGATTATCTAGTCCAATGACTAAGCTAACTCCGAAGGGTGTTAATTTTATCTGGACAACAGAATGTGATGATTGTTTTCAGGAATTGAAAAGAAGATTGGCGAATGCTCTAGTTTTGGCACTACCTTCCAGGAATGTTGAGTTTGTTACATATAATGATGCATCATTGAAAGGACTTGGTTGCGTCCTAAGGTAGAATGAACAGGTAATTTATTATGCTTCACGACAGTTGAAAAATCATGAGGTAAATTACCCTACACATGATTTGGAATTAGCTGCTGTTGTTTTCGCTTTAAACATTTGGAGGCATGATTTGTATGGAGTAAAGTGTGAAATATATACTGATCAAAAAAGTTTAAAGTATATATTCACTCAGAAGGAGTTGAACATGAGATAGAGGAGATGGATGGAATTAATCAAGGATTATGATTGTAAAAATCATTACCATCCGGGAAAAGCAAATAAAGTGGCTGATGCTTTGAGTCGAAAAAGTAATGCTTCATTAACAATGTTGTGTTTGGAACGTGATCCTTTGGTTAAGGATTTGATGAACTTTGGAATAGAAGTTGTTGGTGCAGGAAGTTCTTATGTTATGTTTCAAGTATCAGTGAGATCATCTCTATCAGATAGAATCAAGCAAGCATAAAAGAAAGACAGTGAGTTGCAGTAAAAGGTAGAGCTGGTTCAGAAGGGTAAGTTGCCTGAATTCAACATTGATAATGATTGCGTTTTGAGATTTGGAAAGAGATTGTGTGTGCCTTGTGATTCACAGTTGAAGAGAGAGTTGTTATGTGAAGCACATAGTTCCCTGTTTTCAGTTCATCCAGGCAGTACTAAGATGTAAAGAGATCTGAGGGAGTATTACTAGTGGGATGGAATAAAAAGAGATATTGCTGATTTTACTGTGAAGTGTTTGACTTTTCAGCAGGTTAAAGCAGAGCGGAAGTTACCGAAAGGGATGCTTCATCCATTACCAGTGCCAGAGTGGAAATGGGAGAACATATCCATGGACTTTGTTGTGGGATTACCGAAGACATCTCGAGGTAATAATGCAATCTGGGTTATTGTTGATCGCTTGACCAAATCTACTCATTTCCTTGCTATACAAGATAATTTTTCCCTAGATCAACTTTCCCGTTTGTATCTTAAAGAGGTAGTCAGGTTACATGGAGTTCCTATCTCCATTGTATCTGATTGTGATCCCAGGTTCACTTCTATCTTTTGGAAAGGCCTTCAAAATTCGTTGGGTACTGAATTAAATTTTAGTACAACATTTCATCCTCAATCAGATGGGTTGTTAGAATGAAAAATTCAGACCTTGGAGGATATTCTAAATTCTTGATCTATGGATTATCAGGGAAGTTGGGACCAACATCTTTCTTTGGTTTAATTTTTGTATAATAACAGTTTTCATTCCAGTATACAGATGGCACCATTTCAGGCATTTTATGGGAAGCGGTGTCAAACTCCATCTTTCTGGGATGAAGTGGGTGAAAGGAAGTTGATGGGATCAGGATTGGTAGGAGAGATGGTAGAACAAGTTCAGCTGATTCAGAAGCACATGAGAACAGCTCAGAGCAGGCAGAAGAGTTATGCGGATAACCGGAGGAAGGATCTATCTTTCGAGGTAGGTGATCATGTTTTTCTCAAGGTTTCTCCTTGGAAAAGTGTGATGAGATTTGGTAAGAAAGGAAAGCTGAGTCCAAGGATTATTGGACCATATGAAATTCTGGAGAGAGTTGGATCATTTGCTTACCGAGTGGTTTTACCTCCGAGTTTATCTCAGGTACACAATGTTTTTCATGTTTCGATGTTGAGAAAGTACATGCCAGATCCATCTCATGTTTTGAGTCCAGAGGTAGTTCAGCTGGAAGAGAACCTATCTTATGAGGAACAACCGGTCCAGATTATTGACCACATGGACCAAGTGATATGGAATATGGTGATTCACTAGGTAAAGGTTTTGTGGAAAAACCACATGATTAAAGAGGCAACATGGGAATCTGAAAATGAAATGAGGGATAAGAACCCCCATTTATTCGATAAGTAAATAAATTACGGGGACGCAATTTTCAAAAGGGGGGAAGGATGTAACATCCCAAGTAAGTAATGAGTAATAGATATTTTTATCTATGTCTATTAAGAAACTAGATAGTGTTTTAGAGGATTAAAATGAAAATAAATCAAATCTTAAGCGTGGAATACACTAATATTTTTAAAAGATTGTTTTACTGCCTTTTGATGGCAACCCATTTTTAAATCTATCTGTTGACAATTTTATAAGCTATGTTTGTCAAAATAAACTTATTCTTTATGATTGGGACATCAAATTTTACTTTGTGTGAATTTTTGGTTTTTTTTTGACAATGTTCATTTTTTAATGAATAGTGAAAAATACAGCATTTTACATCAAAACTGCTTTTTAATATAATTTATTTATATGATTATATTCTCTTTTGAATTGGTTTTGAAGTGAAATTATAATATATTTTTACCATTCAATCCAATGGTGGTCATTGGAATCAATTTCACTTTGAAATTGGACTTAAACTGTTGTCAATCTTTTGATACTTATTGTTTCATAAAACACGCTATTTGCTCTGACAGCGGGAATTAATTATTAAATTAATGAATGTGAATTATATGTTTTGAATTTTTTAAAATAGACTTCACTTTTGAATTCAGAATATCAAATATATCTTAGGGTGAATTTTTGGTATTTTTGTGAAAAACTTCAATTTTTGATGAATAGTGAAATCACTAAGTGGTAGTTAAAGAAACTGATTTTTCATTTAAATGAAATTTTTCCATCATTGTGTTTTGAATTTCAAAAATCCGACATACATGGTTGTAATTAAGAATAAAAATTTGGTTCAATGAGATTAAAATAATTTTTTGGTGAATACTAATTTATTAAGTTTTTAATCGCGATTAGTGGTAATTATTGTAGTTTAAGGTAAAAATAATGCTTTAATAAAATGAGATGAGCTTGACACATGTCCTACCCTCATTGGTTGTGTCATGGCCGACCATGAAAATCCATGGGTAAACTTGGGGACCCCATGGAGCCACTTTGGTTGGGAAATGACATAAATAACTTTTTATTTAATGTTAAAGTAAAAATGACACAAACATGAGTTATGTTAATAAAACAATTTTTATATGGGGTTATACAAGTCCGATTTTTGACTATAAATATTCATTATAAATATAAAAATATTTCCTACATCATAGTATTTGTTTTATAATTTTTAGACAATAAATATATTAAATTATTTATGACATCATGATGATGCAGCGATGACCTCATTATTTAACGATTTAAATAAAATGGAATGTTAATGTAAACTCTAAATATTAAACATGTCCAAAACCTATTGGATGAGTGGATTTAGAACCCTTATCACCTTATCCTCTAATTATATCAATTTGGGACCTTTTGAATCCGAAAATCTTTTTGAAATAAAGTAACTTATCTTTACTTTCCAAGAGTGCCCCTCCTCTCCTCTTATAAAAGGCCCCCACCTCTACCTCATTACCCACACTCCAAAAGCCTTTGGCTCGGCCATCCCCTGCCCATTTACTCTCTCCACATCCCTCTACTCATCCTAGAGTATTCCCTTTGGGCATAATCCTTTCAAAGTAAGCCTTTAGGCTCAAATCAAAATGAGCTACACTTTTAAAGGTAATTCATTCTCTCATGTTCATTTGTTTTATTTTGCTTCTCCAACCCCCTAAAATCTTTTTATTTATTTATTTTGTAACAAAACCAGTATATTAAATATACTAGGATGTTTTTATATGATTTATTCGAGCTACACTCTCACACAACTACATCAAATGGTTAAAGAACCTACGGTTTCCGTGGATGGCGAAATTCTGCCTCCCGAAACGATGATTGTTCAATACTCATTTAACACCTTCAAAGGTGGACATTAATATGTCACTATATTTATATATGATATATAATATGTTTATGTTTTAATTAAACTTCTGTATTTTATATTTTGGGTATACCGTTATGGTTTCCATTATGGGTAAACGTGATATCTTCATTTAAGGAAGTGCGGACTACCGCCCCCTTAAAGTGAGTTGATTCGTTAAATACCATATGTGGGACGTATAAAGGATGGAACTATGATATTATATATGATATTATAATGTAATTATAATATACCTTTATATCATTATGATTCCATTCTATAAAATACGAAATAGAAATGAATGTAGCGTTCATGCGTACGTACGGCTTACCGTCTCCATGAACGGTGCATTTCATTTCTTACCTCTAAATGATTATGTAATATTATAAATGCATGCATGTACTGGATATATATATGACATATATGGTATCTACATCATGAATACCATTCTGGATATAATGGATACATGAACAAAATGTAATTATAATGGGCTTATTTTTGACTCAAGTACCAATGATCGTTAAAAAGACAGTTATTAACTTAAATAATTACATAGTGTTCATGACATGGAAATAAGTGATATAATAGGAATAATGAACTTGAAAAAGGTTCTTAAACAAGTAGAAATTAACTCAAGTTTATTATTTAGGACATTAAAGAACGATCTACTCAAGTCGGACCCGAGGTATGGGACTTCGTCTCAATCTCCTTTCATTGAGGCATATTTTGTTTTGTACACAACCTTCTTTTATACGGTGTATAAACCCCTTTGACTTTTACATTTATTCAAAATGAATCTTTTTTATAACAAGCATTTTCTAAACGAAAAAAGGGAATGTTTTTTCATACGTATGCGGCGACAACGACTTCTCCGCCGCCGTTACCATTATTTGAATTTCGGCTTCCTCCACAAGCCATACCTTTTTTTAAAAGAAAATTAAATACCATTTTTTAATTTTTTCTTTTATTTTGGTATCGAAAATGGTTTTCATAATGTTTTTATATCAATGTGTTGTATTGATATCTTATGATTGAAAGGTGGGAATGTTATGTTTCCTTTATGCATGTTTTATGTGATATGATTAGGTTGAGGTTCTTGGGCATTATTATGAAAACGGGTGGTTCCGTGATAAACTAAGGGTGGGTGAGCCTGATATATCTCTCCAATGCATTGGGTAATGTGAAGGAGTGAAACATTAAGGTTTCTCCAAAGAGATTTAGGGAATATACTGTGATGGGTATTTCAAATGTAACCAAGAGGGTTACTCCCTACGTAAGAATGTTATGAATGCCTCAAGTTACCTTTATGTCTTATGATTTCTATGATTTATTCATGATTTGATGAGGTATGTTAAAGTGAATATGTTTTATGGGTAAAGTATGATTTCATTCTTATGTATATATGTACCCATGTTTCCTTTCCATATTTTTATATCCCTTACTGAGCTTTTTATGCCCATCCCAAGTTTTTTGAAATGTTTTTCGTAGGTCAAGGGAAAGGTACATGATATGATGATAGTGTCAAGGAAGTGTCAAGAAAGAATCCATGTTTTATTTTAAATATGTTTCCATTGATGGGAAAGAAGAATAATATCTTTATGTAACCACTTTTTTTATATGTGGAATGTAATGCAAGTTTTATGATCTAAATCTCTAAAACTCTAAAACCGAAAAGATCCTCAATGGGTAATCTTGTAATAACTCAAGATTAAGTAAGGTTTAATGCTGGGGCCTTATATTTTCACTAGACTACCAAGGACATCTAGATGAAAAAAATGCTATATGGGGTTTTTTTGATTGCCTTATAAAGACTGATCACTTTATCAAAATCTGAGAGCACTTCTCAATAGATCAACTTTCACATATTTATATAAAAGAAGTGGTAAGGCTGTATGGAGTACCACTATCTATTGTGTCTGACTATGATCCTAGATTCACCTTGACATTATGGAAAATTCTACAACATGCTCTAATAACTGAACTAAACATTAGTACGACCTATTAACATAAAATTGAAGGAAAATCTAAGTGGACTGTTCCGACACTAAAGAAATGTTAATATCATGTTCTATGGAATTCAAAGGAGGATGGGACCAACATATTCCACTGGTTTAATTCTCCTACAACAATATTTTCCACTCGAGCATCCAAATCGAAAAATATGAACACCTTTATGGGAAATGTTGTAGAACATCAGCGTGTTGGGATGAAGTCGGTTAGCATATGCTTCTAGGAACAGAAATGGTCGATGAAATGATGGAGAAGGTAAAAGCCATTTAGAATCATTTCAAGGATTCCCAAAGTCGATAGAATAGTTATGCAGACAATTCTCAAAGAGATCTCAAGTTAAAAATTGGATACATTTTAATTCTACACATATCCCTATGGAAGAAGGTCATAAGGTTTGGAAAGGATGGTATGTTAATTACTAAGTACATAGACCCCTTCAAGATTCTTGATCATGTCATGGAAGTGGACTATCGACTAGAACATCCTCCTACAAGAGACAAATTACATGATGTCTTTCATGTATCCCTCTTATGGAAGTACTTACCAGACCCTTCACATGTATACTCTTTAGAGGTGGTACAGTTAGAGGATGATATTTCAAATGAGGATAAACTAATGAAGATCTTGGATCAGAGAGACAATATTCTACATGACAAGACTTCTCACTATGTCAAGGTACTATGGTGGAACCACAAGTACGATGAGGATACATGGGAACTGGAGGAGGCAATAAAGTAAAAGTACCCACAACTATTTATGGATTAGATTGTAAAACATAATTTCATGGTCAAAAATTTTTAAGGGGGGGAGAATGTAATAACCCAAAGTTTTTAAATGGAAATTAATTTCTAATAAATATGTAATAAAATGACACTAAATCAAAACATAATGAACTGCTAAGTACTATGGGACCTCTAAACATATGTTTCTCACTTCTGTGATTTGAATTTCGAAAATCTGTCATACACTGTTGGGATCAGCAAGTTATTTGGAGTTCGGTAGGAAAAAAGTAATTTTTAGTGAATAGTAACCTACCCTTATGAATAATGACATACCCTTATGAATATTTCTATACCATAATGAATATAAACCTTACCTATTATAGTATTAAAATCATATTCATGTGAATGTATTATGTTCCTAAATTTTAGAATAATTAAATTAATGTTTTAAAAATGGTTTTTAACAATATACAATGATTATAATTGAATATAAAATTAATCAAATATAGAATTTTTTTAAAAAAATATGTATTTCATTTTTGGATTATACATTTCAAAAAATGGTTAGGGTTATTTTGTTGGATTTTTCTAATATACATGAATTTTTGATGAATAATAAAATATGATAATTTATGAAAAATACTAAATAAAAGATTAATTGAGTCCCTGATGATGATCTTCTGATGAAAGACCAATTGGTTAGAAATGAAATGAATTTATTACTATTCATAGTCATGGAATTCTTACTATCTCTTTTCTAGTGATGAAATAATAAATTTGTGCTTATAATATTAGGAAAACCCTCCTCGGCTCCAATATAAACCCCCTCACTCCCTCTTTTGTTCACTAGTCTCAAGACTTGTGACACAAAAATATTCTTCCAAAATATCTCCCCAAGATACTCTCCCACATAAAATATCCCCTAGACTCTTAAAAATACCAATACCTCTCCCCTTAATATGTTTTAAATGGAGATAAAATCAAGAGGTAAAATCTCCTTTCAAATTCTTTTATTTATGTTCTTTACTTTTTTGGTTTATTTCCTCACCTCACTTCACAAAAATTTTATGATAAATCCAGTAACACATACATTCTAGAATATTTTTATTCTAATTGGAAATTTCATTATAATATCTCCATTCCCAAACATTTATTTGAATGAAATGAAATCACTGTTTCAAATGTGTTGATTTAGCACATTTAAGGACAAGGATTTATCAATTTCTATTTTCATCATTAATTCTGGTCATGAATCCATTTGTGTTATTGTTGAACCAAATTATTTTATATTTAATATATCATGTTGAGGTTTTGTGATCCTTTTGTACAAATGGTGTTTTGTTATAAAGAAGAACATGTTCATTGTAATCAATCCCAATGAATAACCAAAATAGTTATCACTGTGGTTTAATATAACAATTCATCTTCAATCCAAATAAACAAATGAATTTTTTTCAACCATTTAGTATTCAAGTTTTTTACTAAAAAAATAAAACTTAAATTATGGAAATACACTTTCATTATATTTTTTTTATCCGAACATGAGCGAATCATTAAAATCCAAACTGGTAAACAGACCTGATCAATGAAAATTGAACCTTATAACTAATCAAAAAGTTCTGGAATGAACAGAAAAGGTTATACTAAATATTTTTCATATATCATATGTTCTGTAATTGTTAATTAATAAACCTAATTTGTTTATTCAGGTACACCTGTCACCATGCCTATAATTCGTAACAAATTCTACCTGAACAACCTTTGTTCCTCTGGGTTTCCTTATCATTCTTTATATAAAAATGGAGTTATCTAATCTCTTTATATGAATATTATAAACGAAATATATTTTTACAAAAAAATAATTTATCAGGATCCATTCATCACTCCCTTTTGTGGATATACATGTTTTTAAAAGATTCCACCCTTAGTACTTTCCGATAAGCAAACATTTTTTATGGGAACTTCTTAAATTCTTACCCAAATTCTAGTTCACTCTATCCTTTATTTTAAGAAAAAATTGTCTTTATAAAATCAGTGTATTTAGTAGGAAAATTATCTTGGTTCAATTTTGGTTTTATATTAATGATTGTCCACTTTTATATTTTAAAATCTCTTTAGTATTTTCCATAAAACCGCTAAAAAATATTTTGATGCTAAAATTTCTCAAATATATTTCCCAAATGTTGTCACATCTATTTGACATAACTTTAAATTATATATTCCTATTTTACCTTATGAATTTCTATGTGTGTTCTAATTAATTTCTTTCATGGACACTTTCATTATACACCCATTGATTATGCTTTATGTCAAGATTGTTATACCCAATTATTTCCAGGGGTAGACCTTATGTTTATGAAAGATTTATTATGTATGGTTATTTATTTGGAAAACATATTCATTAAATAAAATATGGGTGCACCCAGATATCTCTCCAATGCTTTGGATAAAGTTAAGTCTCATGATATTCTATGTGAAACGGGATTAGCAGTTAGCCTTCACCCATTATACTATGGGAAATGGGATAGGCAGTTAGCATTGACTCGTACTAATGACATGATTTATGTTTATTACACAATTATATGATTCCATGTTTATTTGATTCCACGTTCATATGTTGTGATTCAATAAGTATGACTCTTTTTATATCATTATTTCATGCCTCCTAACTCATGTTCTTAATCTTTATTCTTTTGTTCATTCCCTTAATGGGATTTTTAACTCATCCCTTTGTTCATTTGTTCCCTACGGTATCTTATGTGGATGTAAGAGCTCAAAAGAAGTTAGAAGATCTTTATGGATATGAAATAAAGAAGTGTTTTTTATCCCCATGTTTCATGTTTTATGCACATAGTCTTCAATGATACTATACTACGCGGACCATGGCTTGTTCACTAATGTATAATTATTCTTAAAAGAATATTATGTTATGTGAAAAATGATAGAGTATCAATAAAAACAATTTGAAAAAAATTTCTTGTGAATATTTATAAGATAATATTGAAAAAAAATTGGAAATTATTTTCCATTAAAATAAAATTTGTTAAAAAATTTATTAATATTAAATCATTTAAAAATTGAATTGAATCTTCAAAGAAATGAAGGTGGGTAAATCTATACATGTAGTACGAGGTAAAAAGATCATTCATTTTTTCTGGTAAAAACGTTATGAAAATTAATTGTTTGGAATGTGAGAATAAAATTAAATTTAAGATATTATTAATTAGTAAAAATTTAATAAATTAATTTTATTGATTATTGGATAATGCTAAAATATTCATGGAAACCATTTTTTTTTTGAAAACATTGATTTTCAACTGACGAGTGTGTGAAATCGTGATTCATTAGTAACACTTTGTTATATTTTGTAAAAAGAGTATAAAAATGGTTAAAATACATGAATATATCATGAATATCTATAGGATAATAAAATTATTAATGTTCTTGAGATATGGATCCTAATATTTCATCAAAGGAAGCATAAACATAAACAATATTGAAAAGCGATAATATTGATTCAATAAACTCTTATTACTTGGTAACTTGGGATCAGAATATACATGTTAGAAAAAGAAATTAAATGAAGCTTATAATATCTTTTAATGATTAATATTCATTATATATCATGTAAAATGGAAGTATATAAATCTCCAAATAAATTTAGGTGCATAATAAAACATGAGTCTCAAAGAAGGAATATTGAGACAAAACATCATTTATTATTTGGTAACTTCAAAAATTTAAAACCCATTAATTAAATATCTTATAATTGATATGTAAATACCCCTAAATTTAACTATAATAACCATTGATTACATCCATGGTAAGTATACACACCAAAAAAAATAATGTGAGGTGAATGAAGCTTGTATCTCATGGAAATAAAACGTGAGATGATATCCCCCTACATTGTGTCTTAAATCATCTCGTACTCATAAAAAGAACCTATATAATAAATATAAATTTATTATAAATATTTTACCAAACCATATTCTTATATATAATACCACATATGGTTTTATTTTGACCTTATATTACCCTCTTGTTAACAATCATATATTAAGACTTTACTTTGGGGAATGTTCGCTTTATTATTTGCATGGGTCTTAACTCGTTATATATTTTGTCCTTATACATATATCATGATTTAATTATTATAAAAAATGATATAAATATAATTTATTAATATTATATCTGATTTATAATAATACATATAATAAATATGTATGAAATACAATACCCCGTTCATGGAGATGGTATGTCGTACATATGCATCAACATTGTTTCTATTTTTATTGTCATATTGATAGAAGAAAAGAAGATAAAATATAAGTATCTATATATGTATATATAAAATTATTAATTTATCAGTATTATATCACATATATCATATAATATCACCAAAACCATCCTTAATACATTTCATTTAGTGGTTGAATGAATCACATCACTTTGACGGGGAGGTAGTCCACACTTCCTCAATCCAAATTAGTGTATTTACACCTAATGGAATGATAAAAATAGTATGTTTTGTAAAATCAATTAAAAAGTTAAAATAAATGATAAAAATAATATATTTTATATTTAAAAATGGTGTTCCTCAGAAATTCAACCATGAGATGCAGTAAAGGAATAGTGAAAAATCATCGTTTAGTGAGGTGGTAGTTCACCGTAAAATAAACTGAATATTCGTTACTAATTAGATGGATGTGTGTGTTTATGTAGGTCAAAACCATTGAATAAAAACATACTAGTATATTTAATATACTATTTTTGTTATAAAATCATGTAAAAAAGTGTTGGTATTAGTGTAGAAAGAATATAAAATAAAGGTTCTTGGGATAAGATGTTAGATATTAATCGGGTAACTCCTTTTGGTTTGGATCAACAAGATTCACTAAAATTATTTATTCAAAATGGGAGGATTATAGGAGTAATGGAGGGTTTTTATTAAGTTTATTGGGTAGATAATTTCTGATAATAAGTGGTTTGAGTGGTGAGAAGAAGGGGGAGAGGTGGTTTTCATTTACAGGGAAGGGAAAGGAAAATTTTGGTATTTTCCAAAACATGTTAGGTGTACTTATATTTGTACCTAAAAAATTCAAAAAAACCAAAAAATTATATAAAAGAAAATTCATGGAAAATTAATGGACAGAAAATGGTGTTTGGACATGTTTCATGGTCTTTTGTACTTAAATACAAGGTGTAATACTTTATTAACCTAGTTATTCTCTTAAGAGGAGTAATTATTTTTAATCACTTTCACGAACATTTTTGGTAAAAATAAAACTTGAAGTTAAAAGAAAATATAAATAATTTTGATTCCAAATACGTAATCCATTTTTCTAAATTCTAATCATAGAAGTGTCATAAATTAATTTAAATATAATCCCCCTAATGGGACGACACTATATATTTTAAAAGTAAAAATGTTCATCAATTTTCTATGCTTTTATACCCAATTTCAATGTGAAATTAATTTCAATGTAATAAATAAGATAAAATGATAAAAATATCATCTAAATAATGTTTTAAAAAAATTTAATATATAATTTAACCTTATAAATAAATAAGATGAAAAATAAGTTTTGAATTAAAATCCAGCATTTATCACTATTCATCCAAAAAGAAATATTCTCCTAAAAATCCAAATAATTCTCCCTAAGATTATATCAAATTTATTAATTTTAAAATAAATTTATTTTATAATATTAAATATCTAAATGTTTCTAAAATTAATAATATTATTTTTCAAAAAAGGACATTTAAAGTAGATCGTTTTAGAAAATATTATCTTAAAACATACAAGGAGTTTACCAAAAACAATATCATTCAACATGAATATGTTTTATTTATATAAAAACCTTATATAAAATATATTGGAAATTATATGTCACTATTCATGTGACTTTGTTTAATAGCTATATTATGTTTATATCATTTAAATAATTATAACAATAAAATACATTTTGTAGAAACTTTGTGTTTCATGTAATGTATGCCAAGTCGGTGTTGTGCGTTGCATATGCCAAGTCAGTGTTATGTGTAATTTATACCATGTATCAAGACATCATTGGTGCTTCATGTAGAGAAAACTGAAATTTATGTTGTTTGTAGTGATTTACTAACCTATTTTTTCTTATAATTAAATCCAAACATAGTGATTTAACATCAAATAATCTATTTTTAGTGTTATGTGAAATGAAATATATCTCTAATGTTAAATTAATCCAAAAAATAATAATTCAGAAAATATCAAGGTGTTTCACATTAAAACTAAAATACCATAGTTCTTATAAATAGTCCAAAATGCTCTCTTCAGAATGTCACCATCATTTACCTAGAGTTTATGGTTCCCAAAACATAGATAAAACATTGACAATTATTTTTCTCCCTGGAGATATTCAAAAAAATCATTGATAAGAGGAAAATGATATTTTTTTAATAGTGGTCATATTCAAGGATCAATAATCAATGTAAATTATCATTAAACCATATTTATTTTTAACAAAATGGAGAACCCGATGGTGAAGCACTAGGTATAATAAAATCATTATCTAAAGAGTCATGGAATTGATTATTCAATTCCAATAGTTCTACTTGAGAAATTTGATAAGGGTGTTTTGATATAATCTTAGCATCCGGCACTAATTCAATAGTAAACTCAACCTATGAATTAGTAATAATACCATACCAATTATCAGGAAATACATCCACGTTTTCATTCTCAACTAGATAATCATTAATTTTAATAGTTTCTCTATTTTTAATAATGTGATATAGGTGACATTAATTGTCATCTCAAATCAATTTCTCATCTTCTTGACATGTAATAAATGTCATAATATCATTTAACATTACATTATTAGCTCTATAATATAAATTGTTATAATGAATTAATCTAATACATACCTTGAATGATATAAAAAACTATTATCGACCATTCAAAAATATTTTAAGGAAAACCATAACATAGAAAAAAAATAGGAATATTCTTATAAATATATGTTTCTTTAAAATCTTCACTGTCATTTTTCACCAAAAGTTATATCATACATTCACAATGTGATATTCCAAATTTACATGAAAATTTCTATGAAATTAATGAATATGAATACCCGGAGTGAAATAGGGTGTTTTAATAGTCCTAATACAACTATTATAATACCGGTCACAACATAATTTGATGGACATACATCAATTCTAGTAGAAGAAAATGATATTTCCACACCATTTTATTTAGGATCTCGATTATTTTCCCCTTGAGCAACTATCTTCAAACAGGCATTAGAATATTTACCAAAATCATTATAACTAAAACATCACACATTTTGATGGATACTGGTTCCCCCATTCTTTTCTTATTTTTTACACTTTTCAATGAATTCATGATCCCTATAACCAATCTATACACATCAAAATGACATTCCAGATCATGTTAATCATTACATGAAATTCAATTCACCAAACATAGATCATTTTTGGTGAGTTTCAATGTATGGAAACTAATGAGGTTCAGTTGTTGTGGATTGATATGCAATACGTTTTTCTAGTAAGAGGATTCAATACATGGAAGTTATCCATAGAGTATTACATTCAGATGTGGGATAGATCGGATGACTGGTTCGATGCACTTATCAAGGATGATCCATATTTAATGTTAAATCTACTAATTTAGAAATTACTTAAGAATAACATGTTTGATAGACAGAAGCTTGATTTTAACGGACAATCTATTTCTTTTGATTCTCAAAGCTTTGTTTTTGTATTGTCTTGGGTTATCACTTCCCGTTTGATGTTTTTTCAAAATAAAAAAGTAACGTTCAAGTCTACATTCTCAACATAACAAAAAAATTTATCATAACATTTAAATATCATGTCACAAAATATCTTTATAAACATGTATTAATCCCTAATTATAATCCATTTATTTCACTAATTGTGTCTTGAATAAATCATGGAACCCACCTTGCCAATATTGTGATTTTACTTCAAATGAAACTAAATAATATTCATACATTTTCCTCAATTCTGAGAATTAATTTTTCATATGTAGTTTCAAAACCATAGGTAAATATTTCTCATGGAAAATATCCTTAAATATTTACCATTCCATGAAATCAATATCATATTTTGATATGGTATTATAAACCATCGACCACCATTAATCAGTTTCACATTCAAAATGATAAATGGAAAGAGTTACCATTAGATATTCCAAATATCCCAATAAATAATCTATATTCTCAAGATAATTTACCCATCCTTTATCTATGAAAGGGTTATTTGATCCACTGAATTATGGGGAATATCTCCTCATGAAATTCTCCGCAATATACTTGTTCCTTCATGGTATGTCAGGTACCTCTCTATCATAGATACCACCACCAGAAAAAGTTTTTTTTTCAAATGCTACATCACTACAACAAATGTTCACTTACAATTCCAACCATCTCAGGATTATAACATGGATGGATATTTTCCACTCAATTCCTTCAAACTATATATTCCCAATTTTTTTTATATAAAACCATTGTGAATAGTCATACTATAGAAGAATCAAAATTGTAATATTTAAATGATACATCATTTCAACATTACCATAATGTGAAATCCTTCAGGGGAATTATATTATCATTATCGTAATATATAAATTTATGTTAACCTAAATTTGATACCAAATATATAGACTTAGAAATTAATTTTACATAATATTTATTTTTATGTCAGGAACTCATTCTCTTACATTGGAAAATATTTTCAGGTTTTACACTTTTGAGAAATATATCCTAACTTGTACATAAAAAAATTACAAAGTGGATACTTTTGATTAGTATCTATTTTCCCCATAATACAAATTTATAAAATATATCATTATTTATTTTCATTTTAAGTCTTCATGAATTTTATCTTGACTTATTCTTTCTCAAACCTGTCCTTAAACCATATAAAAACATTAAAAAAATTGGGATGAGCCAGAGAATCTCAGAAAGGGACATAAAATAAAAAACCCATTAGTGTAGTGAAATATATGAGAGCTTATAGAATGTGTTAACTTTATCTCAATGTTCTTGAAGAGAAGTAATTAAATCAATTTCACATGAAGAAAACACTTTTTTATAAAATATTATAATTAAAAGTCATATAATGAAAATTAATACCCTTTAGAAACATAGAGTCTCACATTCATAACCCATTTTAAACCGATTTAAGAATTAACTACAGACTAGTTAAATACATTGTGGGTACCCTTTATTGACTCCACCCTTCATTCATTTAAGGATGAGGAATATTACCCAATTAATTAGAGTGCTATCTAGGAACACTCACAATATAGGCCATATCAGGCTCACCAGGTGTTATCTTGGAACATCCACCATATTAGTGATATCGGGATCACATAGATAGATATTGGTGAACATATTTCTCATATAATAAGGAAGTATCATATCAATATTAAAAAAATTATTCTTTAACATTTTTTTCATCATAAATCATTGGAAAAACACTTTTAAACTCATATAAAAATCACTTTTAGAAACTAAAATATATTTTTCATTTAAAAAACCATTTTCAATACGAGAATACATAGAAAAGGGAATGATGGTTTTTATTTGATTAAAAAATTAAATATTTTAATTGAATAAAAACATCAAATAATTGTTATTATGGTAGAAAATTCATTGTCTCCATGCACATTAAATTATATAATTCTATTTCTCAATTTTAATGACAGCCAAAAATTCCATTAAAATATCCATTTTTTGAAAAGCATTGAATGATAGAAAATAATTCCATTATAAAAACACTAATTTCCATAATAAAAATCTTTTAAGAACATGTAAATGGGAAAAATATATTTATAAAGAAAACAATAAAACAGAAATTTTTTAATGAAATATCCCATGGCAATTTAGATATAATTGAATCATAATCCCCTTAAATGAATAAAATTAAAAAAGAAATTTAATACCATTAAAATATATAAATTTAATATATAACATTTTAAGGAGGTTGCATATAAACCTCTTAAAAAGAATATATGTGCATAACATCAAAATATTCCTCAATAAATGGAAATTGAGACGATATCCTCTGCCTCAAGTTTGATTCCTCATCTTCATTATTTATCTTCATAAGTAATAAAATAATTTTTTCTATTTAAATAATTAATAAAATTTTATATGTTTATTATTAATTTTGATTCACTTATTTCCATTTTATATACTATTACTTAATTAATTAAGTTTACTTAACATGTTTTGAGGGTATTCGGCCTTTATGTCAAATATGAGTATGCTAAGTAGAGTAATTGTCAAAGAGGTCATTATGAAACATATTAAAAATAATAATTTAATAAATTTCATATCTATACATAAATTATACTTTTATGAACTATCATGGAATATCTTTTTGATAAATGATGTATGTTTTTATCATAGGGAATGGAGTTTGTACGTATGCTTGAGTCACATTTACATTTTTTAATGATCATAATGGAAAGGAGGTAAGTAATATTTTTTAATAATGAATTATAATAATATAATATATACAATATTACTTCTTAAAATTTGATTATATGGATCATTATTTTGACTTAGTGATGAAATAAGCAATCACATCCCTTCATAGGGGCGATAGTCCAGATGTACACGAATGACATTATCATTTTTTAGTGTTAGAAATGAAATCATATAATATAATTTCAGTATAATAAACATAGAATTAATATCATAATTAGGTAATTTATTTCATATATATTCATTAATGTTATCTTTTTAACCATCCACTTAAATCTTAGTGAAAATTGAATCACATTGCTTCGTGAGGCGGTTGTCTTCCATACACACGAGTGACATTATCGTATCCACCCATGGAATGTAATATAAGAAAGTATATATGATATTAAAGAAATTATAAATATTAATATGTTAAAAATATAATATATATATATATATAATTTATATAAATCAGTAAAACTAGTCATTATAGGCTATTATGGAAAATAAATTACATCAGTTATTGAGTTGGTAGTCCATTTTACACATGAATGATGATTTAGTATCCCATTTGATGGAAGAGGAGATGGATTGATTTTGTTACATTAACATAACACCATATAATTTTATGTAATATATTGATCTTATTATATAGTAATCATGGGAGTATATTTTAAGGTGGTTTATAGAGAAATTAAATAAAAACACTGGGTAAAGAATGATACCTCTTCTGCAAAAAACCTCCTTATATAAGCTCTAAAATCCTTCTTAAGATGGATTTATAATAAAATTATGGGAACTAGATTGTAGTTATGGATGTTGGGAATGTTTTTTGTAAGTTATCTTTTGAACCAAATGTTTTTTGAGTTGTGAATTCGATATTAGAGGGGTGACCTTTTATATGTTTTGTGAGTGGAACACATGTAATTTTAGAAAATAAAAAGGTGTACCCAAATTTTCAACATTCCAAAAGGGTAAAAATGAAAAATACTAGATAATTAGTAATTATAATATTAAAATATTTCTATAAAACGTTTTTATATACATTTTACTTTATTTCAAACCCAATATTTTGAGTTTAACATCCCGGTAAATCCATTTTTACTGAAGTTGCGGTAATTAATTTTTACTTCTTTCATTATTCATTTTTATAAAAACTAAGGTTATATTTTTAGAAAATATAAATTATTATTATTAAAAATAGTTAACACATTTTAACATATTCATTTCGAATTAGTGGTAAATTTTATTTTAAAACAAAACCCTGATACGCCATGAAAAAAAGGTTTTCAAGATGCGTATTTTTAAATCATTAAATGGATTGATATTCACTTAATGTATAATAATAATTTTTGAATGAATATAAATTAATAATTATTTATATATAATCCATATATTTAATTTAAAATTGTTCTCATTGTGTATTACCTTAATTAATTATGACAGAGAAACATTGCTATCTTTAAAACCATTTTTAGAAAAATCCCAATTTTTTGTCATAAAGTAGAAGAAAAATAAAATCCAATAGAATGTTGATTAAAAATAAATTATGTTGAAAAAATAAAACTATATTATAAATATGTTACATTAATTAATAATAAAAACTCAATGATACTTTTAAATTACATAGTTTATTGAAAAGAAAAGGCTTTCTTATATATATCGGTAATTTCCCTACTAATTGAAAAATCAATATTTTCGGAAAAATAAAAAAAATTCACCCTAATTAAATTTTTATATAATGATTCCAGAAATGATTTTAATCTTTTTAAAGTCTTTTTAAAAAATTTAGAAATTAAAATTTTTAATAAAACCATATATTAAAAGTATTAATTTTGAAATCACTTTTTGGGACTAAGAAAATAAAAAAAATATTTTAATACTGAATATATAAATATTAATAATCATTAAAGTGGTTTATTATACCATTACCTATTATTTTACATGGATTCATGATTGTTGGGTTTTAATTAGTATATTTTTATCAAAAAAATCATGTAATAATATGTGTGAACGGTTTATATTCTAATACATCTGTCATTATGCTAAAAATTGTGATGTTTATACGATAATTTTCTTAATTAAAATATATATGAAATAGTTTCTTATTTACATTCATTCCTTTCCCCATTTATTGATGCATCTGGTTGTGTTCACTATGAATATTTTTATTATATATTTGGACCTGTCTTAGAGTATAATAATTGTAACGCCCCAACCCCAGTTACCCAGAGTCGGTGCATTATTACATAACATTAGCATGATATAAGGAATCATGTCTCGAAAGACCAATTAGTTTTGTAGCCTTGGAAGTACTATATACAATCATAATTTATACATTACACCATGAAATGAAAAACAACAACAACATTGTCTTCATTAACCACATTCATATCCCATAGAGTATCCATGTAGGTCAGTCATCATATACTTCTTCACATCCTTAGAAAAGTAAAACATTGAAAGGGGTGAGCTCAGATTCTCATTAATGATAACAATATTTCAGAAACATTCATAAATAAGCATATACTTTTAAGTCAATGTATAAGAATAAAACAAAAGCCTTTTAATCTTGAACTTCAGCATAATGTGGCAAAGATAAAATCAAATAATTCCATTTACTTATTCACATGGATATTCTACTAGTTGAATAATAACATGCAATATAAATAGACACTTTCATAATTATTTAATGCATAATGTTGGACATTAATTTCTGTGTCAAAGCCGTGTGCCAGGACCTAGGGGTAACTGTAACCAGACCCCAACCCAGAGAGCCTCTATGACCAGAATCCAACCCGGAGAGCCTCTGTAACTAGACTCTAACCCGGAGGGTCTACTGTAACTAGACCCCAACACGTAGGAATTACTTTTATTGGTCCCCAACCCAGAACATAGTAGTCCAACACATTCATCTTAAAAAGAGGTTGAAATATAACATAAACATTCGTATTTAAAACTAGCTTATGAAATTTCAATACTTTAACCATCAACCATGAATGGAATAAAACTAACTCATCCATAGTCAAAAATATCACAAAACCATAAATAATATATAGAATATTTCTATCATAATGAATCAACCTCAAACAAGTGTAAAATATATCAAAGGATGTTGATATAGATGAAATCAAAACTTTTTGAGCGAAATGTATCTTTCTTTTTTTGAAATCATTTAAAGTTACATAATAATAAAAGGAAAATTTTATTTTGAAAATATTATTATAATATTGTGATGGAAGCTTCGACAATGTTATAATGGCGGAAAATACCCACCCCACCATATAAGTTAAAAAATCATTCTTAACTTAATTTTTTCGAAAAGTTCATATAGTACCTTGTTTGGAAAAAGATGAAAAGATTCCATTAAAAACATAGAAGTTCAAACAAAGGTATAAATTTATTTAACCCATATTCTAGTAAATAATAAAAATGTTTTGAAATACATTTTTATGAACCATGGATGTGGATGATAAAGAGGTCCCAGTAGATAATTACGTATAAACAACCTCGGATAATGAAGAGATAGTGAAAATAACCCTTACCTAGTTCTTTTCCTTGGTCGAGGGTAGGTTAAAATCCTGTATAATTTTTAAATCCTTATTATTAAATTATACATTAACCAGGTACATTAATATGATATCATATATGATTTCATAATATTTATTTGTTAATGATATTTCAGTTGTATCATCGTTTCGGGTGCTAACTGATTCATTTTCTGTTATATGCTTTTTTATGTAAGTAATTTTTTTTAATATAGTATATATTATTCATATTTAGAATTATATTATGACTTTAAACATTTTTTTTAATCATCAAATGAATATTAGTCTTGAATGGATACGATGGGGAATGAATCATATCGCATTCGTGGAGACGGTAATCTGTACGTACGCCCGAGCGACAATATCATTATTTTGATATTAAATTAATATATAATTGGATGGTATATCATATATATAGAATCATTATCATGTTATATTTATTATTTACATCAATTATACTTCATTATTATACACATCCAAATTATAATTTGTTGAATAATAATTACACCATGATGTGGAGACGGTAAGTTGTACGTACGCACGTATGGTTATATGCCATTCAAAGGATTCATAGAATAATAAATATGGTTTTACCATATTTATAATAACATTATATTATATAGAATATACTGGATTTATTTTTTTATAATGGAAACAACAAAGAAAGAGGAAGTGGAAGAAGAAAGGAACTTGAAAGAGGTGATTAAATATTTACCTCTTCTTCGGGTTCTTCCTTTTGATTTGATCAAAAGGGCTCTAGAGGATCTATTTATGACTAAATTAAGGCCTCTAGAATGAAGGTATAATAATTTAAAAGATATTTGGGAAGGTTTTGTTCGGGAAAAATTGCTTTGAATGTGTGAATATGAGATAAGAAGAAGTGTCCTTTTATAAGAGGGGTGTAGGGCACCTTATGAAAAGATTGAAATATTATTTTATAATAAAATAATTTTCGGTTTATAATGGCTCAAAAATCATTTATTTCTAGGATACGGTTGGTGTGGGTCTAAAACAACTCAACCAATAGGTTTGTGATAGGTTTGGGTCATTATATTATCCTTATCTTTTATATTTAACTCTTAGTTAATTAGTTTGACATTTACCACATCTCTTTGTATTTTTATAATATATGGTTAATAATCCTACTATAAACATCCAATAGAACCTCAAGTGGTTCATAAATTACATATATAATATTATTTAAGATATTTTGACGATCCTTGTATTTTTAGAAATAGAATATCAATTAATAATATAATATTTGTTTTAAAAACTCTTTTATGTCAATTTTGAAACTATTTTCTATTTTGTTTTTGTTAAATTCATAACACCATTATTACATAAAAAAATTCATTTCCTTAACTATAACATGAAATATTAACCTAGAAAATTAGTGGAATTCATAAAAAGTCTCAAATTACATTTATTTGGATATTTATAATATCAATTATTTTATTATTTCATTAATAAGGTAATTACTGCATCATCATTGTGTCAAAAATAAATTAAATTATTTAATTTCTAAAAATATAAACAAAACACCATTATGAATTGAATATTTTTAGCTTTCTAATGAATATTTATAATAGAATTTATCTTATGTTTAACCCTATATTAAATATGTTTTAGTTAACAAACATTGAATTTAACACTTTTAACTTTTCATTGAATTAAAAAATATTAAATTTCCTAATCTAGTCCAAGTCAACCTAATGGATCATAATTTAATCCTAAGGTTGTTTTTGTTCGAATTACACTTATCCAACAGAATTAATACATGTGGTATTGTAATAATAATATCATTTTACCTTTAATTTCCCTATTTACTTTTAACTGTGGTAAATAAAAGTCAAAAGTTAAAATTCAGAAAAAAAAATATTTTCATCTCATTGAACCTAATTTTACCTACTGATATCAACAGTGAGTCTCAGATTTTCAAAATTCAACTCATAGTAGTGGTAAAATTATGTTTTATGTAAATATGAATATGCTCTTAAGAGGTGGGTAAAGGACGGTAAAAAGATTTATAAAATTTTTATATATCTAAAATTATTATAAACTGAATCTAATGAATTACATTGAACTTATGTAGTTATTATGTATCTATTTTGACCTAAAATAAATATAAATTAAATAAATAATTATTTAAATAAAAATTCAATTTTAAACAATAACTCAGTGTTTTTTACTATTCATCAAAAATTGAATGTTTTTAGAAAAATAAAAAAAATCACCCTAAGATAATTTCTATATTCTAAATCGAAAAATGAAGTCCATTTTGAAAGATAATATTTATTATATTTCAAAAAGTTGGTATTAATATTCATTATGGCTAGTTTGATTGGTTGTGGTGTGTTTGAACTCGATGCTACGTGCAACACAGGCTACTGTATTATTAAAAGTGAAATGTACCGTGGAAGCTTGGGGTGTTACATTCTCCCATTCTATAATGAATTTCGTCCTCAAAATTTCTAGAATATTAATGCATGAAAAGATTTGGGTGTTTCTTCATCATAAGTTCCTCGGGTACCCATATTGCCTCTTCCATCTTATGGTTCCCCCATATAACTTTTACCAGATGAGTCCTCTGGTTTCTCAAAACTTGTTCTCTTGTATCAAGAACCTTGACAGCCTCTTCGAAATAAGATAGATGAGGTTCTAGTTACAATTCCACATAGGTAAGTACATGTGTTGGGTTAGGCATGTATTTTCTCAATAGTGATACGTGGAACACATCATGAACTTTGGAGAGACTTGGCGGCATTTCCAAATGGTAAGGTACATCCCCAATTTGTTCTAGAATTTCGAAAGGTCTAATATACATGGGACTCAATTTACCCGTCTTACCAAATCATATAATTCCCTTCCATGGAAATACCTTCAAGAAAACATGATCTCCTACTTGAAATTCCAAATCCTTAATTCGGTTATACGCATAGCCCTTCTGCCTATTTCGAGCGGATTTTATGTGTGTTTGGATTACCTTCATATTTCCCATCGTTTACTTAACATGCTCTGGGCCTACAAGTTTTCATTCACCAACATCTACCCAACATGTTGGTGTGCAACATCTCGTTCTGTATAACGCTTCATATGTTGCCATCTGAATACATGAATGGAAGCTATTGTTAAATAAAAATTCTACCAGAGGTAAATATTGATCCCACATACCATGAAAGTCATGTGAGAAATATCTCAACATGTCTTCTAAGGTTTGAATAGTCCGTTCTAATTGTCCATCAGTTTGAGGGTGGTAGGAAGTGCTCAAACAAAGTTCAGTATCCAGGGCATTCTGAAGACATTTCTAGAATCTTGATGAAAAATGGGGATCACGATAATAAATAATCAATAGGGGTATTCCATGAAGTCTTAAAATTTCATTAATATATTGTCCTGCTAAATGTTCAAGTGGAAAATCTTCTCTTATAACAAGAAAATATGATGACTTGGTAAGATGATCAACAATGACCCATATTGCATCGTTCCTTCTAGGATCCTTTGGTAGTCCCATGACAAAGTCCATTGTAATATTTTTGCATTTCCACTCAGGTATAGGAAGAGGTTTCATGACTCCTCCAAGCTATTTCCTTCCATTTTTCACTTGTTGAAAACCATACATATTGACACAAAATCAGCAATATCCCTTTTCATGTTGTCCCACCAAGAATTTTCCTTCACATATCTATATATTTTGGTGCTCCTAGGGTGTATATAGAAATTGGAGTTATGAGAATCATCCATCAATTCTCTTTTTAGATCAGGTATATCGGGAACACAAAGTCTCTTCCCAAATTTTAAAACCCCGTCTTCATATATGAAGTCACTCAATCTCCCATCATTCAAAGATTTAATTTTCTTTAGAAACTCCTCGTCATCATCCTCAGAACATTTTATCCTTTCTAGTAAAGACAGTTTCGCAACCATTTTAAAAAGCATTTATGTTTCACCTTCCATTGTTATTCCCATATCCATATTTACTAGATCCATGAAAATAGGATCCCTTTCAACTCTCATCTTGTTCAAAACTCCATGGTCCTTTCTTCTCAAAGCATCTTCCAACTTATTTTCCACCCTCAGGTGGTAGTGTATCATTCAATCATAATCCTTGAGTAGTTCAAGCTATCTCTTTTCCCTCATGTTGAGTTCCTTCTAAGAGAAAATATACTTCAAACTCTTGTGATAAGTATAAATATCACATTTTTCTCCATAGAGATAGTGTCTCCAAATCTTCAAAATAATGGTTACAACTGCTAACTCAAGATCATGAGTAGGATAGTTTTTCTCATGAATTTTTAGATGTCATGATGCATAGGCTATAACTCTATCATTCTGCATAAGAACACAACCAATTCCTTTCTTTGAGGCATCACTACAAATTACAGACCCATCATTTCCCAATTGTAGAGTCAAGATAGGAGAATTGACTAATGTTCTCTTCAGTACTTCGAAACATTCTTCACACACTTTTGTCAAAAAAAAATTTAACCCCTTTACCTGTGAGATTCATTAATGGGTTAGCCAATCGGGAAATATTCTGGATAAAATATCGATAATAACCTGCTAAACCAATAAAACGATGTACCTCAGTTATACTTGTCGCTACTGACCATTATTGGATTGCATTTGTCTTATAAGGGTCAAAAGAGATTCCATCCTTAGAGACAATAAGGACAAGAAAAGAAATCCCATGAAGCCAAATTTCACAATTTCTAAACTTCCAGTATAATTCATTTCTTATGATTTTTTTTAGAATGTTGCGCAAGGGATTTTCATGATCTTAATAGATTTTGGAGTATTCTAGGACATCATCAATAAATACCACCACAATTTCATCAGGATATTCCTTGGAAACTCTATTCATTAGATCCATGAATACAGAGGGTGAATTAGTCAGCCTAAAAAGAATTACTGTAAACTCGTAATGCCTATACCTCATTCAAAATGTGGTTTTTGGAATGTCTTCCTTCTTCACACACAAATGATGATATCAAGATCGAAGGTCAATCGTTGAAAAATATTGAGGTCCAGGAAGATGGTCGAATAAATCATCTATGCGAGGTATGGGATACTTGTTCATTATTGCTATAGCATTGATCTCCCTGTAGTCAATGTACAACCTCATAGATTCCTCTTTATTCTTACAAAAAGAACATGGGCTCCCCATCGAGAAAAACTAGGGCAAATACATCCCTTATTACTCAATACCTCTAGTTGTTTATTTAGTTCAACTAATTCCATAGTGGCCATTATATAAGGGGTCTTTGATATGGGCCTTGAACCAGGAATTAAATCAATGGAAAACTCAATTTGTCATTCTGGAGGATGTCCAGGTAAATCCTTTGGAAACACATCAACATATTCTTGCACAATAGGTATGTCCTCTATTTGAACATTATTTTCCTCACCCAGAGTTATTTCATTCTCTTCCTACCCAATAATTGAATTTTGTTGAACTACTGGGGCAGATCTAGATAAGAATGAGGTGGTGACGTTTCTGATCTAAAGATAAGGCAATCTTTATGATCATCGAAAATTGTAACCTAATTTTTATTATAATAAATTTTTTCATCACGGTCTAAAACACAATCCATTATGAGTATTATATCAAATTAAATCATGGTTATGATGATGAGATCAGTAGGTGAATAACATTTATATGCCCTAACGGGAACTGATTCAAAAAGCATTATTGCAATGATACTTCCCTTAAGAGTTTTGACTGATAACTCCCTAGTTAAATCATATTGGAAATATCTAATTTTCATAGAATACTGGGAAGATATGAAATAATATGATGATCTATAATTAAATAAATTATTGGATAAACTTGAGGAAACCATTAAATTACCTGCCACCACGTCTTTCGGAGCTTCAACCTCAGTAGTAGTGATAGCATAAGCTTGGCCTGTATACCTTGGCCTTTTCTGAAGTAAGTTTCCTTGAAGCTTCGAAAATTAATTTTTATAATTCCCCCTTTCCCTAAAATTTTAGAATTCAACATTTTCAGCCTCTTTCTTCCCCTTACAATCACGATCTTAGTGTCCCTTTTCACAACACTTGTAACAGACTATCATTCCCTTCATGCAAGTACTGGGGTGTTTCCTCCAAAATTTACTGCAGGATGGATATTTGTCTTTTTTCTTCATCCCCTTTTTTCCATTTCCAGAGTGTTCAGTAGATCTATTCTTATCTTTCATTTCTTTAAAATCATAAGACTGAGATAATTCCTTTTTGTCTTGATAGCACATGAGACAATGTATTTGTATGCTGAGAAAGATTATGAGACTAATGCTTAATGGAGAAACGGTTTTAACCCATCCAAGAAATGATCAATCTTACTTCTTGGATTATGTATATAATCTGCAGCATGCATCACTAAACTTGTAAAGTTATCTTCATACTTTGCAACATTCTCATCCTCCTTTTTCCTCAAACTCAAAAATTTCCATTTCATATATGCTTAAAGGTCACGAGGAAAGTATTTTTATAAGAAAATATCTTTGAACTCCCTAAATTCCATATTTGATACTTCATCATATTCCTTTGTGTTATGAATTAATGACCACCATTGATCAGCATCTCCAGTGAGGCGGTAAACTACCATGACAACTTTTTCCCTTTCACCTCTCCCCAAGGCATGGAATATTTTCTCTAAGTAATTTATCCATTGCTCATATACTAATGGATTTTTACTCCCATTTAATGTTGTTGGTTGTTGCCTCATAAAGTGATATAACATTGATCCTACATGTTGTGGATGAGGGTGCCCTATACGGGTATGGTTATTATTCATAACCTGAGTGAGTTGCCTAGTATGGTGACAAGCTGATCAGAAAAATTTTCTTCACCAACTCCACTATAATTATCTTGTGTAGGAGGTAATTAACCACATGGATTATGTTCATTGATATAGTTTACATTCCTTACACTAAGAAACATTTCTAAACAATGGAATTAACTAGATTAGTTTATTAATCAAAATACATAATTCCGAACTAGTAAAACACTTAACATAAACTGAACTGTTTATGGATATAATCCACAATCATAAAAATGTTTTCTTCATGGATGTATATACTAATAAACCCTTCATAATGAATGTTAAATAAAATGGGAATTTTACTAAGCATATCCCCCGGGAGTGTCAAAACCAAGAGTGCAACAAAGCCCGTTGTTGTGCACCATTTCCTGTTCGAGTCTAAATGAAAGTGGTGTTTTTGGGTTTTACCCATTGGTAAATATATGTCAGAGCAGCCTCTACCTTCTCGTATCCAGAGAGTGATATATTTCTTGTAAAACTCAAAAAATCTCTACAATACCAAAATTTTAGGAAATTCTTATATATTAATCCTCAATGTCTATCTTAGGGTAATGTGCTCTAATCAGATTTTATCTAAATCAAGATTCCAAAGATTGTACTAAACTTCCTCTGGTACCAACTGTAATGCCCCGACCCCAGTTACCCAGATTCAGAGCATTATTACATAACATTGGAATGATACAAGAAATCATGTCCCGAAATACTGATTAGTTTAGTAGCCTTGGAAGTACTAGATACATTCATAAGTTTTACATTAAACCATGAAATAAAGAAATAAAGCAAGATTGTCTTGATTATCCACATTCATATCCCATAGACAATCCCTGAAGGTCAGTCATATTATACTTATTCACATCTAAGGAAAGATAAATCATAGAAAGGGGTGAGCTCAGATGCTCATTAAGGATAACAATATAGCAAAAACATTCATAAATAAGAATAAACATTTAAGGTAATGTATAAGGCTAAAAGAAAAGACATTTAAACTTGAACTTCCGCATAATATGGAAAAGATAAAATAAAATAATTCCATTTACATATTCACATGGATATTCTACTAGTTGAATAATCACATGAAATATCAATAACAACTTTCATAATGATAGAATTCATAATGTCAGACTTTAATTTATATGTCAAGGCCTTGTGCCAGGACCTAGGGGCTAACTATTACCGGACCCCAACCCGGAGAGCCTCTGTAACCAGAATCCAACCTGGAGAGCCTCTGTATCCAGACTCCAACCTGGAGGGTCTACTATAACCATACCCCAACCCAAAGGTCTTACTTTTACCAGTCCCCAACCCAGAACATACTAGTCCAACACATTCATCATAAGAAGATGTTGAATTATAAATAAACATTCGTATTTAAAATCGGCAAACGAAATGTTAAGACTTTAACCATAAACCATGAATGGAATAAAAATAACTCATCCACAGTCAAACATATCACAAAACCTGAAATACAATATAGAAGATTTGTATCATAATGAATCAACTTCAAACAAGTATAAAATTCATCAATGGATGTTTACATTGAAAAAATCAAAACTTTTTGAGAGAATGTATCATTATTTTTTTTAAATCATTTAAAGATACATAATTATAAATGGAAACATTTATTTTTAAAATATTCATATAATAATGTAAGGGAATCTTCAACGACGTTGTAATGGAAGAAAATAGCAGCACCTGCCATATAAGTTAAAAAACATTCTTACCATACTTTTGTCGAAAATGTCATTAAGTACCTTATTTGGAAAACAACAGAAAGATTTCATAAAAAAATTAAATTTCAAACAAGGGTATAAATTTATTTAACACATAGTCTATTAAATAGTAAAATTTTTTTGAAATATATTTTTATGAAACATGGTTGTGGATTATAAAGAGGTCACGGTAGATAATTATGTATAAACAACCTCAAATAATGAATAGATTGTGAAATTAACCCATACCATGTTATTTTCCTTGGTTGAGGGTAGTTTAACCTCTTGTATAATGATGAAATATGTTTCATTAAATTATACAAGAACCATACAAATTAATATGATATCATATATGATCTTCTAATATTTCATATTAATGATATTTCAGTAGTATCATCGTTCCGGGTGTTAACTGATTCGTATTCCTTTATATTTTTAGTTACATAAGTGATTTTTGTTGTGGATATGATGTATAAAATTCTAATTTAGAGTTATATTAAGTCTTTAAAAATTAGTTTTAATCATAAAATGAAAATTAGTCTTGAATTGATACGATAGGGAATGAATCTCATCGTGTTCGTGGAGATGGTAATCTGTATGTATGAATGAGAGAAAATATCATTCCTTTTATATTAAAATAATATATAATTGGATGGTATATCATATATACAGAATCATTATCATGGTATATTTATTATTGACATAAATTATACATCATTATTATACCCATCCAAATAATAATGTATTGAATAACAACTACACCACGACGAGGAGATGGTAAGCCGTGCGTACACACGTATGGTGACATGTCATTCAAAGGATTTGTAGAATAATGAATATGGTTGTACAATATTTATAATAAAATAAAATTATATAGGAGATATTGGAGTTATTATTTTATAATGGAAACAACAAAGAAAGAAGAAGTGGAAGAAGAAAGGTACTTGAAAGAGCAGATGAAATATTTACATCTTCTTCAGGTTCTTCCTTTTGATTTGATAAAAAGGGATCCTTAGGAAGACATTATAACTGAAGGATGTCCTCTAATATTAAGGGAGTGTAGTTTAATGGATATTTGGGCAGGGTATGGCTGGTCCAAATGGCGTTGAAGGTGTAAATTTGAGATAATGTAAATTTCCCTTTTATAAGAGGGGTGACGGGAACCTTAGGAAATGATTGAAATATTATTTTTATAATAAAATAATTTTCGATTTATAATGGATAAAAAATGATTTATTTCAAGGCTAAGGTGATGATGGGTCTATAAATACTCAACTAATATATTTATATAGGTTTGGGTCATTATATTAACCTTATATTATAGATTTACCTCTTAGTTAATTAGTTTGGCATTTACCATGCCTCCTTGTATTTTTATAATATATGGTTAATAAACATACTATAAACATCCAAGAGAACCTAAAGTGGTTCATTAATGACATATATAATATTATTTAAGACATTTTTCCAATCCATAGATTTTTTGGAATATAATATCAATTAATAATTGAATATTTGTCTTAGAAACTCTTTTATGTCAATTTTGAAACTATTTTCTTTTTTGTTATTGATAAATTAATAACAGCATTATTACTCCAAAAAAATTATTTTAATTACCCTAAAATGTCGTATTAGCCTATAAATGTTTTTAATTCATAAAAAGTATCAAATTACATTTATTTGGATATTTATAATATCAATTATTTTAATATTTCATTAATAAGGTAATTACTGTATCCTCATTGTATCATAAATAAATTAAATATTTTAATGTCTAAAAAATATAAATAAAATACCGTTATGTAGGAAATATGTTTATATTTCTAATGAATATTAATAGTATATTTTATATTATGTGTAACCCTGTATTAAAAATGGTTTCATTATTAAACTTTGAATTTATCACTTTTAACTTTTCTTTGAATTAAATAATAATCAATGTTCTCATCTAATAAAAGAGGACCTAAAGGATCATATTTTATTCCTATGGTTGTTTTTGGTCGAATTACACTTATCAAATAGAATTAGGCCATGTGTTAGGGTAATAATAATATCATTTTTACCTTTAATTACCCTATTTACTTTTAATCATGGTAAATAAAAGTCAAAAGATACTCTTCACCAGAAATTATTTTCATCTCATTGAACCACTTTTTACATACTGATATCAACCATGTCTCTCAGATTTTCTAAATTCAACTCACAGAAGCGGCAAAATTATGTTTTATGAAAATTTGAAAATGCTCCTAGGAGGTGGGTAAAAGACGGTACAATGTTCAATAAACTTTTTAAGTATATAAAATTATTATAAACTGACTCCAATGAATTACATTGAACTTATATAGGTATTATATATCTATTTTGACATAAAATAAATTTAAATATAATAAATAATTATTTTAATAACAAGTCGGTTTTAAACAATAACTTAGTGTTTTTCACTACTCATCAAAAATCGAATGTTTTCATAAAAATACCAAAAATTCATCCGAAGCTATTTTCAATATTCCAAATCCAAAAAAGAAGTCCATTTTGAAAGATAAAATTTATAAAATTTCAAAAATTGGATTTTACTATCCGTAACAGCAGGTTTGATTGGTTGTGGTGTGTTTGAACTCGAAGTTGCGTACAAAACAATCTACTGTATTATTCAAAGGGAAACATACCGCAGAAGCCTGAGGTGTTACAATAATTATATAATGTTAATGAATAATAAATTAATTAACCCATGTGGTTGGATCGTGATGGAATGATTTAATGATAATTATCTAAAAAAACCTTTGGATATTATTTTTTATTCATGGTTGGAATGGAAATCCACTTTTATTCTTTTATAGTAATTATAAATCAATGTAAATGATTATTTGAAAGAATCAATGTAAGACTATATTTTTAATTGAAAAAATTAATTGAATTATTATTGAATTCTTATATACATATAGGATATCTAGTTCACAGAAGTGGACATAAGGTATTATAGTGATGATATCTATAGTTGAGCTTAAGACTATGTTGATTCACATGGTATGATTTGGTGTTATAATATATCATGTACTTTCTATATTTTCATTTTATACTCACCCATATCAGTAGGGAGATTGAAACCCAGTGAACTCTAGGAGAGTGTCTTCCCCCATATCTAGGTTGATGAGTAAGGGAAGGATGTTTACCCGATCTTATCCCACTCTATTCTCTTGGTGTTATTATATGATTTTATGCATTTTGGTTACAATTAACATATATGTTTCTAGAGATATGTAATGGTTTGTGGTTATTTCAGTTGAATATATCTCTGGATATAGTACCCTATATATTACTATAGGTATATCATGTAATGGTTGTGATGGAATGAGTAATAATATATAATATATGGGGATTTCTAGTACTCATAAACTACTTAGTTACTATCTGGATATACGGAATGGTATGATGAAATTATGTAATACATATGTGAACTATATGTGATGAGATTATGTGATGCATGGGATTCATAAGTTGTTACATTATCCTAAGGTCATGTTGGCTTGGATTAAAATAAAGAGAGATGGAATATGATGTTCGATATTGGGGAAGAATGATAAACCATTGGGGAATTGGTAGTCAGGTGCATCATATTCATATTATATTATATAATATCTTGTATATGATTCTTGGTGATAGATTTACATGGTAAGTCTAAATATATAGTTAACTGCTAAGGTGATGAGTTAGTTTCATTATATGTTCATTAGGATTTATTATTATTTCAGTATATTTTTTTACAAGAGGATCTAAGGAGGCTCCTACTAAGAAAATTGGTTATGCTCTCTATATAATTTTATAATGTTTTTGTCTAGTTCATTCGATGTTGGTTGGTGATCGATGAAGACATTACTAGCTCATAGTTAGTTAATGAGTTGTTTTCTGTTCATGTGTAATATCGCGTGCCTTATTATTCAATTTTGTTCCCATTTTGGGGGTCACAGTTGTTTCAAAGAAGTCTTTAGGGGGTTCAGTGCTGATTGGAGGTGAAGTAGAGCTGCTATAGGCTATTCATGTTAATAAAAGTTTACACCATGTGAATTGGTGGATCACGACTTGGGTTGTTGGCCAGTTTAATTGGTTTCATGAGGATTAGGGGGCACAAAAAATGGATTAAAATCATGAAAGGTGAAATTTTTAAGGTTATTTAATAAAAGTTCTAGGATCTGTGAATTTTGGAAAAATTTGTATTTTTTGGAATACATGAGGATTTCACGTCGTTAATAGGTTACACAATAGGAAACTTTCCGGAATACATACTTTAAAACCATTTAGTTCACAAAATTTTACTCATTTTTTGGACAAATCCCTCACTCCCACTACATTGGGTAAAACTCTAGGTGGGATTAAATGGATCCTCATCCCCTTCATCCCACTTTAATCCATTGGTTCTGGAAGACCCCCCTTGGTTTTCAGTGGTAAGCGTTTTTCTCTTCATGATTGTTTTTCTTCAATTCTTCTTGAGAGATCCACAATAGTGGTGTAGTTTTGTCTTAGATTGTGTCTTGGGATAAATTTATCATAACTCTTCGTGTATCTCCGGGTGATCCATGATTTCTTGGAAGATTTTTGGTTTCAAGGTAGTTCTTCTTTGCCCTGTGGTGTGCAACATGTGGGAAATAATATTCTTTGAGTTAGTGAATCCCAGATTTCTCACATTGTGTATCATACAAGATTGGTTTTAGCATATTTATGTATTGTGGATAGTTTTACTGGCTTAATTAAATATAAATAATTTTATAATTGATATTTAATGGGGGATTATAATGCTTCCCATACTTTTACAGATTTTATATATTTTTGTGATGTTGTGTTTGTATAGGCTGAATTTCGCCTTGTGAATCATGGTGGTTGGGAGAATTTTTATCTTGAATTTTTTGAGATATGAAAAAATTGATTAATTTTGATGTTATATCATCCCAAAATGGAAATTTTCTAACCACATATATTTGATAATAAAATGGGTTCCCTTGGATTTAAGGCTTGTGTGATAACACCCTTAAAATAAAGTGAAATTGGATAAAAGGACATTTTCTAAATCTATACCATGTTCTTTGATGAGTTCAAACGTGTGGGAATTCTTTTGGTGTTATGATTTTTGGTTTCAATGTGGTGCGGGGTAATGGTTGTTCTGCCTTTATTTTTGTGTAGTTAGGTGAGGGTTTCTTATATTTTTCGTTTGGGGTGGTGGAGTGATGGTTAGTTTGGTCATGATTTTGGGGAGATGGGATGATAGTTATTTGGCCATTCTTTTGGGATGGTGAGGTGACAGTTCCATTGGAGTGATGAGCTGATTGTGATATGTGGTCTCATTCTACTACAAACAAGGTTAATGATGGAAGAATTATTTAGTGATGATCCAAGTAGATGGGGTTCAGTTTAATTAGTTGGATGGAAATGATTAATAGACAAATAAAATATGGGTTGTGTGGTAAAATTTGGTTACTGGAAAATAATGAAATGATTGGTTTGGATAATGGTTTTGGTTTGTGGTGTGATATGTGTCTTGTGGTTTGTATGTTGTTATGAAATTAGAGGTCGCATTGTAACACCCCAAGATTTTATGAGAAATAATTTTTCTTCTTTGATGTCTAGTGTTGTAAGCTACACCAAGATTATCTTGTGTTATATGCAACAATGTATTAGATTGTAGTATACACAAACACTATTCTTGGCTTGTGTTTCACGCAAGAGATACCTTCCTCGATAGCGTGTGTTGGACGCAATACCGAGTTTCACTAAACAATGATATATTATTATAACATTATGAACTATCCATTATGAATATTGTTAACCTAATTTTTAATTTTATTATATTATGATTCAACTTACACATTTTCTAGAATGAGATATGAAAATAAAATCCATTTTTTGATAAAGGATGTATTTTTCGAAAAATAAAGTTTTACAGCCTTTTAATGGCGCACCCATTTTAAATATAATTTTTGATAGGTTTTTATGTTCATTTTTACCAAATAAAATTCTTATTTTGAATCCTGATATAAAAATTTACATTGGATAAATTTTTGTTACTTTTCTGATAACTTTCATATTTTGATGAATAGTAAAAATATGCTAAATTTTAATATCAAACAACTTTTTTCATCAAGATAATTTATATGGATAAATTATAATATTTAATGGTTTTAAAATATAAATAGAATATATTTTTACCATTTAATATAATTCAAGTCATTACCATTAATTTTACATTGAATTCATAGGTAAAAACATTTCAATCTTGGACAATGTTTTAACTTTTAAAAACCCTTTTTCATAACAACGAAATTAATTTTAAATTAATTACTACAACTTCCATGTTTCTAATTTTGAAAAATGGATTCCATATTTGGATTCATTGGGTCAAAATTATCTTAATATGTTATTTTTTTTGACATTATGATTAGTAACTACAATAATTTTTATTTACCATAGTTAAAGGTAAATCGGGTAATTATGGGTAAAAATAAGATTATAAAATTACCCTAAGAGATTCCAAAATTCTATTGGATGAATTAAAGTCGAGCCATACCACATAAGGGTTGGATTAGATTAATTTCATGGACTTTTGTCCATGAAAAGGATATAATTATTATTAAAACCATTGAAAGTGACAACATGTCACTCTCTTATATCTTATAAGTATAATAGTTTTAATTTACTGATAAACCACATAAAACATCGAAAGAAAATAGTATAAAAAATAATAATAAAATTATATAAATCATGATAATTTATTTATAATTTTTAGGGATTAAATATTTATCATTAATGATGACACAATGTTGATGTAGAAATTATTTTATTGATTGAAATATCAAATAAAAGGTTTTAAAAATATCATAAAATAAATATATGAACTAATTAATGTTCTAAAAAAATTTTATAGATTAATATGACATGTTAGGAGGATATTAAATATATTTTTTTGAATATTTATTTTTTATGGAGTTTATTTAAACTGATTTAAATGAATAGTGTCAAAATTGACACTATTGGTATTTTATAAAACTTACTTATTATAAAATTGATTAAAATCACAAAAATATTTAAAAATTATAAATTGAAATTTATATGGTCTAAAATGTCATAAAGTATCCAGTTATGGAAAATTTACAAAACATAATTAATTATTTATAACAATTTGAAATTTACAATATTATTACCACAAATAAAATTAAATAGACTAAATAAGGATAAATAAAGTTGATAAGGTTTATAATAAAGTACCAACATGTATAAATATTATTTTATGATGATATTAAAACCCTATCTCATCTAATATTCGAATTGGAGTCAATTTTTTAGGTTTTTAAGTGGGTTGTGAATTTATTATAAATTAATATTTCTTATGTTTCCAAAGGTGCCCCTCTCCTCTATTATAAAAGGGCACATCCTCCCTCAACTATACACAACACTTTGAGACTTCAATATCGGTGAAACGTTGACCATTTATCTTCTCCACTTCCCTTGCAGCATACTATAGGTTCTTTCCTTCTTCAAAGACAAACTTTAGTGCCCTAAGAGGAGGTTTAGAAGAGGCTCGTCAAAGAAGAGGTAATATCCTTCACCGATTCTTTCAAATTAATTTCTTCTTCTACTTTTTCTTCTTTTGTTGTTTCAAAATTATGTAATAACATCAGTATAAATCATATACTAATATTTAATAATAAATATTATCCAACCGTATTTTAGCTTCTATCCATCCTACGGAAAATGAAATCACCGTGTGTGCGTACGTACGGAATACCATCTCCACGCCGTGGTGTAATCTATTTTTCCACCACCACCTTACATGGATTTGTATAATGGTGTAAATAATAAGTATATATGGGTATTATAACATGATACTTATTCTGATATATTATATCATCTACTCTAATTCCATTTAATAATTACGGGAATGATATCATCACTCGTGTGTACGTACAGATTACCATCTCCACGACACGATGAGATTCATTCTCCAAGTTAACCATTAAGGAATGATTATGATGTATATATATTAAATAATCATGGATTATATGACATATTAATGATACTGGATTTATATATATGTTATTTACTTACTTCCATGCAGTTTAATAAGGAAACAAAAACAGTGTTCATGTGTACGTACGACCTACCATCTCCATGACAAATCTATTTCTTTCCATTTATCAATGTATTATATATATGTATATTCCTAATATATATTATATATAAATCATGTTTTACATTCTGGAATTAATTAATCATGATCTAAGTAATCATATAAATAATTAAAATTCAAAAAACGGACGATAAATGAAATGATTTTACCCAAAACGCTTCTTTAATATAGAAATGACAATTGAATGGGTAATATAAAGTCTTAAGTGAATAGTATATGATATCATAAATATTATTATGGTTCCGTTACAAGTTAATAATATGTTTAAACCCACTATATAGGAGTCTCAAACACATACAGAAGAAATTGGACAGAAGGTAAGGGATAATTATTCCAATCTCTTTCTTATCCGAGATTGTTTTTTCATAAGTATTTACTAGGGTTATATTTTTCATCCATGTCCATAAAAAGTTTTTCATAAAGTGTCTAATATTTTTACATGTATGTTTAAAGTCATTTTTACCCCTATTTGAATTTTACTTTGTGATATAGATGGAAACATTATTTTATTTACCATATGAATTACTTTTTTACTTTTTTGGAAAAAGTACGAGAAGAATGTTTTTTAACTTATACGGCACGAACATATTTTTACAATTTCATAACTCTTTATTTTCATGAAGGGTAATTTACAACATTTCATGATTATTTTCAGCAAAAAATCATTTTATTTTAAAATTTCATGACATTTTGTGAAAATAAAATGATTTTGAAGAAGAAAGGATATTTTTTCTCAAGAATTCATTACAAGTGTTTTACCAAAACTATTTTCCATCTAAGATGAAATTATTTAGAATGTTTATATTTAAATTATATTGTCTCAATTATTTACATGTGTTGATATTTATTATGATGAAATGATATCCATTTGTTTTATATGGATTATGTTATGATGGGATGATGTTTATTAAACACATTTTATTCTTTGTGTTATGATGAATGATTTACGTTTATTTTGTGGCACACGTAGAATGATTTCATTATGAGATGGGTGGGACCTATATCTCCCTCCAATGAATTGCATAAAGATTTATATCTCATGATATAGACATGGCTGGAAGGATAAGTGAATCTGGTTCAGTAATACAGGGCTGGAATGGCAAGTAAACCCGATTCAATAATGGAATTTGTCCATTATGATGGTCTTGGAAACAATGCCTTGGCTACTATGTAAATCATAAAATGTTCATAACGGTTTCCCAAAATTACATGATTTATTACCATGCTATATTATCATGTGTATTGTTCCTTTATAATCTATGCCTTATGTACTGCAAAGATTAATGTCATTGCTCATGATTTTGATGTTTTATGTTCATGTTTTTTAGTTCAAAAATTTATGGATTGTTTTTATGTTCTCCATGTTTACCCTTTCTGAGCATTTAAGCTCACCCTTTTTATGTTTTCTTTTCCACTGGTTATGAATAAAGGTTTTAGGTAAGAAGAAAAAAGGGGATGATATTTATGGGAGATGTTGAAGATCTTTCACCATGATTAGAATATTATGTTCCTTTTTTTGAAGACACTAAACTAATACGGTCTATGGGAGTTTTTTGTGATGTATTATATATTACACAAAAGTAATGTAATGTCTATGTACGTAACGTTTGGGTCTCTACAGTTGGTATTAGAGCTAAGGTTTAGTTAATCTTCGGAAAATAGGATGCGAAAACTTTAGTGAAATCCCGGGAGATATTTGTAAGGTATGTCTAGGGATGTCTCTAAGGTTAAGTAAAAGTATAGGTTATAGTTCTAGAATTATGATAATTATATTAGAATTAAACCTATGATTTTATATATTGAAGGGAATCCCCCATAATTAATTTGTTTTCCTAGCATGATTTTGTCCTCTCACACTATTCTTTTTGTGTTTTAGAAAAATGGATGGAAACTTGAAGATTCATGATAATGGAGAATATGATGGACAGTGGAATGATATTCTTCGGGAGAAACCAAATGAAATTGGATCTGGAAGTCCACATATCGTTATTATTCCTAATCATCAATCTTATAATATGATCAATAATCTCAACTTTGGTAAGTTTCCTGACTCAGATAATAAGAGAAAGATGTAGTTTCTTGATGTTCTTAGAGGACGGAAAGTTCAATTTCCCTCATGTAAATCATGTGGGAAGAGGAATCAAGGAGAATGTTTCAAAGGAACTGGAAGATGATTTGGGTGTGGGAAATAAGGACACAAATCTAGTAAATTCAAAGGAAAAAGTTCAGTTAATACATTGTACAAGGATAATAGTATTGCTAAGACATCAACAACGGTTAAATGTTTTAAATGTGGAACATAAGGGCATTATGCAAACCAGTTCCCTAATGGAAAATATCATGAAGAGAATCAGCATTGTCATATGGGTCGTATTTATGTTGATGATGATGAAGAGACTACAAATGATATATGAGATGAAAGAAGTGTTAAGGAATAAAATGATGAAGCTCGGTCAATGGTTTAAGAAGGTAGTGGAATTATTGCATGTTTATCAATAGTAATGTTGTATAAGTAATTTCATAGTACTATGGAATAATGAAACATCTAAGGATTGTTACACTATTTTTTTACTTATGTTTTTTGGAAGTATATGTTGAATGGTACTGGTAACCATGAAATGTTATTCAGATATTTTTGGAAAGCAGATGATATGCACATAATGAAGGGGTAAGGAGTAAATGAAATGTTTGATAGTATTAATGAGCTCATGAATGATATAATACCAAAGTGATTTAATGGTTTGAGTATATAAATTTTTCGGGAATTTGGTATGTGGAAAGACATGACTTTTGACAACATTCATGTTTTCACAAAGATTCTGTGGTAATTCATGTTTCAAGAGAATACACGATTAAGGTATTCACATTTTTGGAATGTGACCAACAAGATACATCTTATGATATATGTGGGATAAATGATGGTATTCACATTCTTAGTTGATGAAATTTCTAGTACTCATTTTCTTAATAATTTGAGATTGGGTAGAAGTATTTTGGTTAAGTCTAAAGATTTGAAATGGATTATGTCGGACATAATATAATATTGTTTAAGGAAAGAACCTTTTTTATTTATTATTTCTGGAATGTTATAATAGTGTATTTTTAGAAAAATGATAACATGCAGGACGGACAACAACCCATCGTGTCAGACAGGGTTGTAGGAATCAAACCCACAACTGATGTAGGACAAGCATTTATCGCCTACCACTGGCCTACAGGAAATCCCAGGTTAGTAGAAATTAGTTTTATTTTATTATGCAGTATGATATTTGGAGTCTAAGTATATTTTTTGAATCATATATGATTAACCTCACCATAGATCACCTTAAGTATATTTGATAAATTTTGCTAACCTTTTGTTTGACACAGATTAAATGACCCATCATCCTATCACATGATCTTCTAACACTTCATGGATGAAAAAATCAACTTCATTTATTTAAGATATGAAGTGGAAATTGTTCATGGAACAACCGATTGTGAGATTGTACCAAAATCAAGAAAGTGTTTATTATAATTCAAAATTTTTAACTTTAGGGAAATGATATTGAAAACCTATAACGTTGTCCTAGTACCCTCAAATTTGATGAATCAGATGGAATATTAGATCATCACAAATTTATGTCTTTGTGATTGTTGTCTTTTTTTCATAGCCATGTTCTCTACCACTCTTTATCAGAACATGATGGTTTGATTTCTCTTCCATATCCATGTTTTCACCTATGTTCTCCTATGTGTAAACCCAGTGATGAGTTACTTGGGTATCCATTATGTTTCTAACATTCCTTCTTAAAATAAAGTTTTAGTATTCCTTTTTATGATGTGGGATTCTACTAAAGAATCTTTCAAGTAATAAACGATTTATAACCCTGAAGAATTTTGAGGGAGATATTCATTTCAAGTGGGGTAGAATGTAACACCGTGAGATTTTATCAAAAATAATTTTTTTTTTCTTTTATGACTTATGTTGTAAGCTACACCAAGATTATCTTGTGTTATATGTAACATTGTATTATCTTGTAGTATATGAAAACACTATTCTTGGCTTGTGTGGCACGCAACAACGACCTTCCTCCATAGCTTGTGTTGTACGCAATACCGAGTTTCACTAAACAATGATATATTATTATATTATTAAGAACTAGACATTATGAATATTATTAACATAATTTTTAAATTTATGACATTATAATTCATCTTACACATTTTCTAGAATGAGATATGAAAACAAAATCAATTTTTCGATAAAAGAAGTATTAAAAAAATACAGTTTTACCGACTTTTAATGGAGCACCCATTTGAAATATAATTTTTGACAAGTTTATACGTTCAATTTTACAAAATAAACTTCTTATTTTTAATCAGGATATAAAAATTTATATTGGATAAATTTTTGATATGTTTCTGATAACTTTCATATTTTGATGAATAGTAAAAATACACGAAATATTAATTAAAAACAACTTCTGTCATCAAGAAAATTTATATGGTTAAATTATAATATTTAATTGTTTTAATTTATAAATAGAATATATTTTTACCATTTAATATAATGCAAGTAATTATCAATAATTTTACATTGAATTCATAGGTAAAATCATTTCAATATCTGAAAATGTTTTAACTTTTAAAAACCCGTTTTCAAAACAACGAGATTAATTTTAAATTAATTACTGCAACATATATGTTTTTAATTTTGAAAAATGGATTCAATATTTGGATTCATGGGGTCAAAATTATTTAAACAGGTTACTTTTTATGACATTATTAATAGTAACTACAGTAATTTTTTGTACTATAATTAAAGGTAAATCTGGTAATTAAGGGTAAACAAAATATTATAAAATTACCCTAAGACCATAAAAAATTCTATTGGATGAATAAAAGTCGACCCATCTCACATAAGGGTCGGAATAGATTAATTTCATGTACTTTTGTCAATGAATATGATATAATTATTATTAAAACCGATGAAAGTGACAACATGTCACTCTCATATATCTTATACGTGTAATAATTTTAATTTTTTGATAAACCTTTTAAAACATAGAATATAAATAGTCTCCAGAAATATAATAAAATTATCTACAACATGAGTCTTTATTTAGAATTTTTAGGGATTAAATAATTATCATTAATGATGACATTATAGTGATGTAGATATTATTTTATTTATTGAGATATCAAATAATTTTTTTAAAAAATATTAAAATAAATATTATATAAACTAGTTAATGTTCTCCAAAAATTTTCTAGATGAATATGACATGATAGTAGTCTATTAAATATTTTGGTTCGAATATATCTTTTTTGTGGATTTTATTTAAATTCTAATAAATGAATAGAGTCAATATTGACACTGTTGTTATTTTATAAAAATAACATGTTATAAAATTGATTAAAACTCACAAAAATATTTAAAAATTATTAATTCAAATTTATATGGTCTAAAACGTCATAAAGTATCCAATTACGGACAATTCACAACACCTAAGTAATTTTTTATAACAATTTAAAATTTAGAATATTATTACCACAAATAAAATTAAATAGATTAAATAAGAATAAATCACGTTTATAAGGTTTAAAATAAATTAACAACATCTATAAATATTATTGGTTGATGAGATTAAAAGCCTATATCATCTAATCTTCGTATTGGAGTTATTTTTGGAGGTTTTTAAGTGGTTTTTGATTTTATTATAAATTATTATTTCTTATGTTTCCAATGGTGCCCCTCTGCTCCCTTATAAAAGGGCACCTCCTCCGTCTCCTCTACTCAACACTTAGAGCCTTCCGGCTCAGAAAAACCCTTCCCATTTCTCTTATCCACTTCCCTATAATCATAATAGTGGACCTGGTCTTCTTCAAATACAAACTTTAGTTCCCTAAGTGGAGGTTTAGAAGAGGAACGTCATAGAAGAGGTAATATCCTTTACTGATTAATTCAAATTAATTTCTTCTTCTACATTCAATTATTTTGTTGTTTCATAATAAAGTAATAACATTAGTATCACTGATATACTTATATGTTATTATAAATATGAACCAACCCTCTTTCACCTTCTATCCATTCTACAGAAAATGAAATCACCACACATGCGTACTTACCGAATACCATATCCACGCCGTGGTGTAATCTGTTTTTCCACCACCGCCTTACTTTGATGGGTATAATGGTGTAAAGAATAACTATATATGGTAATTATAACATGATAATAATTCTGATATATTATATCATCCACTCTAATTCCATTTAATAATTATGGGAATGATGTCACCGCTCGTGCGTACGTACGGATTACCGTCTCTACGATGCGATGAGATTCATTTTCCAAGATAACTATTCAAGAATGATTATAAAGTATATATATTAAATAATAATTATATATATGAAATATTAATGATAATGGATTTATGTATATGTTATTTACTTACTTCCATCCAATTTAATAAGGAAACGAAAAGAGCATTCATGCGTACGTACGACCTACCATCCCAATGAACGGTGTATTTCTTTCTATTTATCGATCTATTATATATATTTATATTCTGAATATATATTATATATAAATCATGTTTTAAATTTTTGAAGTATGTAATCATGATCTAAGTAATCATATGAATAATTAAAAATCAAAACACAGACGATAAAATGAATTTTTTTCCCAAAACGCTACTTTAACATGGAATTGACAAATGAATTGGTAATGTAAAGTCGTAAGTGAATCATATATGATATCATAAATATTATTATGGTTATGTTACAAGTTAATAATATTTTTAAACCCACCATACAAGATTCTCAAACACATACAGAAAAATTGGACATATGGTAAGGGATAGTTATTCCAATCTCGTTCTTATCTGAGATTGTTTATTCGTAAGTATTTACTGGGGTTATATTTTCCATCCATGTCCATAAAATGTTTTTCATAAAGTGTGTAATATTTTTCCATGTCTTGTGTTATTTGGGGAGTAAAACATGGTGAGTATGTGATGGAAAGGTGGCATGTTTAGTAGTTTTTTGTTCTACTATTTACTCAGGGTTACATTAGTATTCTTCATTCACTTATGAATAAGAACCTTTGTTTTTATAACTATGTATATTATATCTTCACCCAAAATATATAAATTGATTTTCAGGTTTCTAGAAGGATTAGATGGATCAGGTAGGATAATACTATCAAAAACAAATTCGGATAGTTATTGATTTACTGCTTTAACTTTTAATTTGGGTGTTTAATTTTAAAGACTTATATCTTTATTAGTTTTATTTATAAATGCATTGTGAGATGGATTTTATCAATTTTATGTTGTGTTTTGTAGTTTTTTGTGGATGATCCATCCTTTCCCACAATCCTATATTATTTTAGAGGGTAAGAAATCCAAATTCAAGAATTTTTTTTACCCTCAGTGCTAGTTACCAACCCAAGGCCTACTAGAGGTCAGACTCAAGGGGTAAATATCTCTCTCCCTTCATTTTGTTCCATGGGGTTATGATAGATTGGAATCAATGGGAGGTGGTTAAGGTATAGTATGGATTTTAGAGTTAGGAATAGTGATGATTGGACATATTGGTATAGAAATAGTGTTATTTGACCTTTGTATTTGACACAGGCCAAGAAGAATGTAATGACCCAAAGTTTTTCAATGGAAATTAACTTCTTCTAATTATATCATAAAATAACATGAAAACACAACATAATGAACTCCTATGTGATAAGTGACCTTTAAACATAATTTTTTCACTTCTATGTTTGGAATTTTGAAAATATGACATACACGGTTGTGTTCAATATGATTTTTGGAGTCTAATAAAACAAAAATATTTTTTGGAAAATAGTAACCTACCCTTATGAATAGTAAATACCCTTATGAATAGTGGTATACCCTAATTAATAGAAACCTTACCTATGATAGTATTAAAATAATATTGAAGTGACAATATGATGTACCTATATTTTAGAATAAATAAATGAATGTTTTAAAACTGTTTTTTAGTAATAAACCATGTTTTTAATTAAATATTAAATTAATCATATTTATAAAATTATTTTTGAAAAATTTACGTCATTTTTTTATTCTACATGTTGAAAAATGGTTGGGCTAAATTTTTGGGATTTTTCTGAAATACTTGAATTTTTGATGAATAGTGAAATATCGTAATTTACAAAATAAGCTAATTATAGAGTCATGTGTGATGTTATATTGATGTGAGCCCACTTGGTTCAGATTCACATGATACAATTACTATTCTTGGTCATGTAATACTCACTACTCCTTGTCTTATGGGAAATTAATAAACTAATGAATTTTATATTAAGGAAACCCCTCTCCCCTCCACTTTGAAACCCACCCTTCACACCCTCATTTCCTTACACCTCTCAAGATCCAAAACCTCTCTAAACTCTACCCAAACGTCTTCCCAAGTCCCTCTCCAACGTTCAAGGGCTTCTGGTCTCATAAAAAGACCACGCCTAGCTTCCTTAAGGAGGATCTCAAGAGGAGGATTTAAGAGGAAATTTTTCTCCCTCTTCTCCTTTAATTTCCATTCATGTTCATGGTCATTTGTTGATCTCTACCAACCTATATTTTTCCAATTGGTATTTTAACTCCTGTATTATACATTTACTGTAATTTTAGGATGCTAATGGGATATTATATCATCCAACCACCTTTCCCTCTTCCTTTTTTTGTCAAAGAGAACTTTGTTCGTGAGGTGATAATTTATAACCTTCAAGAACGACATGGTTTCTTCATCCATCTCTACCATCAGATCTAGTCATGAAACCATTTTTATGGTTGAAACAGAATTTTTTATATGTATTATTCCCAATTAAAAATCTGGAAATAACTTATGGCCATATTACTATGTTATAAATTAAAACATGTTTGTTGTGATCGAAAAACCGCCCAAATTAACCCAAATAATCATCATTTAATTATTATCTAATGATTCATTCACATAGATATAATATGATTCATTATAATGTCATTAAATGTCCTATAATATCATTAATAACACATAATATCTTTTCTGGATGTTTACACATGTTCTACCCAAACTTCAATTTAAGAATACAAGTGAACCACTCAAGAAAACAATAAAAACAAACATTCCCGATTTATGTTTTTAAACTATGTAACTAATCCAAAGGCACATAAACTCACATAATGAAACCATAATGAACCATATTAATGTACAAAAGGTTCTTTATTTCTAATTAATTAATATAATTTCATTATACCGGTCATTAAAGAGAAGGAATCATTCAGATACAATGTAAGAGGAAAATCTCGAACCCAATTTTCTTTCTTCGGGTTCTCCCTCTTTCATTCCAATTTGGTATGGTATATTATTAAAAATAATTTTTTCATAATTATCATACCTTTTATGGGATATACATGTTTTATAATGAAGTTTATGTCAATCCAAATGTTTTCCAAATAACTCTTCTTTTAAGAACTCATCTTTTACCTCTCATTCATGGTTGATGATTCTTGTGTCAAGTATGTTGTTCCCTCTTTATTTTGGGAACCCAAAGCTTATGAATGTATTTTTATGATATTAAACCCATTACATACCATGTTTTAGTTATGTTAATTATTGATAAATGTTCTCTGTGGCATGTATGATAATGATATTATTATGAGGTGATGGGTGCACCCAGAATTATATAGTGCAATATGAATGTTTCAAAGTTACAGGTGCACCCGTAATTATACAGTGCTCCAATGAATTGGGTAATGTAATGAATCTAAGGAGTTAATTTGAAATGATGTGTGACCAAGAATCTATCTTGGTTCACAATTATGTGTAGTAGTTAACCACTATGACATGATGTTTCATTTTTATGCATTGCATCATTTCAAGACTTTTTTATGCTCCTCTCATGTTCACGATCTTTTACATATGTCATGATTATGCTCACCCAATTCTATATTATTCATATCTATCCTCTTACAAGGGTTTTAGCTCACCCCTTTTTGTGTATATCCCCATGCTGATACATGTAAAAAGGAGAGGACAAGTTCCAATTAGAAGCTGGAGAAGATGAATTTAAATAAATGTTTATGCTTCACATTGTAATTGTTATGTACAGTCCTAGTTTTCCCAAGACAATAAACCTTTGGATTCTCTATGTTCTATACTATTATTATTTTTATCTTTAAAATGATGTAATAGTAATGTAAGAAAAGGCTGGGTCGCTATAGTTGGTGTCCGAGGAATGGTTTAGTTAATTTGGGAATTAGGATTAGTGAAACCTAGAGAGAACCTCTAGCATGAGACAAATTAAAAATATTCACACAAGAATAATTACTTTGGGATCCCATATGTTATGTTTTTGGTATTAATTTTTTAAATTAATAAGTTATTCATGACTTGTTTACTTATGTTTTGTTTTAACCTTTTCTATTTTAGAAAATGGTGAGAACTAGGAGAAATCAGGCCAACAACTCATCCGAGGGCCAATGCAACAATTGACAGAACGACATCCCCAATGATTTTGGAGGCATAGTTCAAAACTTCATGGAGATGATTACCCAATTATCTTAGGTTATGAATAATAACCACAATAATTGGGAACATGCTCCTTCACCAAAGAGGGAGAAACTGGCTATCGAATGCTTTACGCAGCAATGACCACCGATGTTTAGTGGATCATCAGATCCACTAGTTGCGGAACAGTGGGTCAACTCCATGGAGAAGATATTTTCTGTTCTTCACTATTTTGAGATGGATAAGGTGACTCTAGCTGTTTATCTTCTAGATGGAGAAGCCAATCAATAATGGGCTTTGATTAAGAACACCAAGCCAAGGGAGGAAATTGAAGATATGGAACAGGAAGGCTTTAAGATAATGTTTCTTAACATGTATTTCCAAAGAAATCTTCGCATGAAGATGGAGAGAGAATTCATAGAGCTCAGGAAAAAGGAAGGAGAATCTATCACAACTTATGAAGCAAATTTAACAAGGCTTTCAAGGTATTCTTTGGGTTTTGGTATCAACAATGATAGAAAAATTGATAGATTCTTTAGTGGATTAAAACAACACCTTCAAAAGGCTCTTGAAATTCATGTCTTTGGGAGTTATGAAGAAGTTGTTCGATGTGACCTCAAATTGGGGATGGAGTTTAGAGAACGGTCCCATGGCTATGTGGATAAGAAATGAAAGATGAAGTATCAAGATGGAGGATCTAATGAAAAAAGTGGGAAGAAAACTCATTGACCCACATGCAAAAAATATGGGAAGTTGCACCATGTGAACTGCCTCAATGGGACAGGGAAGTGCATCAAGATTGGTAAAGAAGGACACAATGCTCAAGAGTATCGAAAAGACATGAAAAAGAAGGAGAATGTGGCAGAAGAAAGGAGAGAACCACTCTTGGTTCAATGCTTCAACTGTAGGGAGATAGGTAAGTATGCAAGTTAGTGCACTTAATCACGAGTTCATGATGGTAATCAATGCCAGGAACCACCAAAGCCAATGGAACAAGGGAAGTATTATTCCATCACCGCTGTGGAGGTGGAGCATGATAATGAAGTCATACAAGGTACACTTCCTATTCACTCAAGAATGGAAAAATTCTTATTTGATTCTGGTTCTACACATTTCTTTATATCATGAAAGTTTTCTAGAACTATAGAATCGAAGCCCTGAATCCTTGAAGTAGAGATATCAGTAAAAACACCAAGTGTTGCAATCATTGCAACCCAAGTGTTTGACTCTTCTCATATTGGCGTATGTGGGAATATTCTTCTGAAAAATCTTGTAATACTTCCCTTGGTGGAATTTGATGCTATAATGGGAATGGATTGGCTCTCATTATATAGAGTACATATCTACTATTGGGAAAAGAAAATATATTTTCATATTCTGAACCATCCCATGCTTCTCTACAAATGCAAGGAAGATCATGAATCTCGTTTGAAAAATCCTTTAATGGTGTGGGTGTTGATTCCCTATGAAGAAGAATACCTCTCCCAAATGGTTGAGTTGAAGGAATGTGCCAACCTTGAGGAAATGCCCATCGTGAGGGAATACGGTGATGTATTTCCGGAAGAGTTACCCGGAATTCCCCCGGATCGTGAGGTAGAGTTCTCAATTGAACTCATACCTGGATGGAATCTTATCTCTAAGTGTCCCTATAGGATGGAACCTATAAATCTGGAGGAGTTAAAGAAGCAGCTGCAAGCGCATTTGGAAAAAGGGTTCATACGCCCTATTGTATCACCTTGGGGTGCACCAGGGCTCTTTGTGAAGAAGAAGGATGGAATAATGCGGCTGTGTATCGATTATCGAGAACTCCAAAAGATCTCCATGAAGAACAAGTGTCCTCTCCCAAGGATTGATGACATGTTCGACTAGTTAAGAGGAGCTTAATACATCTCAAAGGTGGATCTTTGTTCTAGATATCATGATTTAAAGGTGAAGAAGGAAGATATTCAGAAGACTGCCTTCCGAAAAAGGAATGGGGACTATGAGATTTTGGTGATGCCCTTCGGACTTACTAATGTCCATTCAATCTTCATATATTTGATGAATAGAGTATTTATACATTACCTAGACAAATTTGTGGTAGTTTTTTTGATGATATTCTTATCTACTCAAAGAGAAAGGAGGAACATGAAGAACATATAAGACTTTTGTTGGGGATATTAAGAAATGAGAAGTTGTACACCATGTTCAGAAAGTGTGACTTTTGGATGAAAGAAGTCACATTTTTGGGACATGTGATCACTAGTGAAGGAATTTCTGCGGATCCTTCAATAACAAAGGCAATTGAGGAATGGACCAGGGCCTCTAGTTTAATTGAAATTTGTACTTTTCTTGGATTAGCTGGGTACTACCGACGTTTTGTGAGAAACTTCTCACGATTGTCAAGAACACTAACTAAGTTAACAAGGAAAGGGGTAAAGTATGTCTAGACAGAAGGATGTTAGGGAAGCTTCAAAGAGATAAATATAAAGATGATCACTGCACATGTAATCACACTACCGAAAAGTGGAGGAAGTTTTGTGATATACAGCGATGCTTCAAAGAAAGGCTTGGGTTGTGTACTCATGCAAAATGATAATGTGATAGCCTACGACTCATGATAGTTTAAGATCCATGAGTAGAACTACCCAACTCATGATCTAGAGTTGGAAGCCATGTTTTTTCCTTGAAAATCCTGTGGCATTACCTTTATGGTGAGAATTGTGACATATACACCGACCACAAGAGCCTATAGTATATATTGACACAAAAGGAGATCAACATGCATCAAAGGATATGGTTAGAGATATCCAAGGATTATGATTTCTCTATTTACTATCATCTTGGAAAGGAGAACAAGATAGCTGATGCTCTAAGTAGAAAATAACCTGCTACTGTATCCATGATGCAGATTCAGAAAGACCCTATCTTCTTAGATATGCAAAGAATGGATTTGGAAATCATAAGGGCAGGGGATACATCCTACCTTTCCCAAATGATTGCGGAACCATCCATCCAGGAGAATATTAAGGAATCAAAAAAGGGATGATGTGGAGATACAAAAGAGGGTGAATGCAGTAAAGGAAGGGAATCTACAAGAGTTCCCTATCGACGATGATGGTGTGATTCGGTTTGGAACGTGAATTTGTGTACTTTCATCACCTGGGATAGAGAAGGATCTATTTGATAATGCACATAGCTCAACGTTCTCTATCCATCATGGGAGTACCAAGATGTATTGTGATCTCTGAGAAAACATCTGGTGGGATAACATGAAGAAGGAGATTACAGAATATATATCAAGGTTCTTGGTATGTCATCAAGTTAAAGATGAGAAACAGAAGTCCAATGGTATGATGTAAGCATTTCCTATATGCATGTGGAAATGGTAAAATGTTACTATGGACTTTGTCTCGGGTCTCCCAAAGGCATCAAAGGGAAATAATGCGATATGGGTTTTGGTTGACCAAATCACCAAGACTACCCATTTTATCGCTATTCAGGTAGATATCTTGCTTGAAAAACTTTCAAATATATATGTGAAGGAAGTGGTGAGACTGCACGATGTTCCACTCTCAATTATCTCTGACTGTGATCCAAGGTTCACATCTCAATTCTGGAGGAGCCTTAAACATGCTTTGAGTACTGAATTAAATTTCAGCACGACCTATCACCCAAAAACTGATGGCCAATCTAAAAGGACTATTCAGACACTTGAAGTTATACTAAGAGCTTTCTCTCTTGAATTCAAAGGTGGTTGGGATCAGCATATCCCATTGGTTGAGTTCTCATACAAAACTATATTCCACTCGAGTATTCAGATAGCTCCATATGAAGCTCTGTATGTAAAGCGATGTAGAACTCCAACCTGTTGGGATGCCGTTGGATAAAGAAAGCTACTTGGAACCGATCTTGTTCAAGAGATGATAGAGAAGGTTCAAGTCATCCAGAAACACATCAAAGCTACTCAAAGTCGGCAAAATATCTATGCTAACAACCATCTATGGGACTTGGAGTTCGACGTTGGAGATAATTACTTCCTTCGAATATCTCCATGGAAGAGAGTCATGCGATTCGGGATGAAAGGGAAGCTAAGCCCAAGGTATATTGGCCCCTTTGTGATCCTTCACCGCATAGGAGTTGTGGACGATCGTCTTGCACTTCCACCTAATATGGCTCAAGTTTATAATGTGTTTCACGTATCACTAATGAGGAAGTACATACCGGACCCCTCACATGTAATAAACTCAGAGGTGGTGCAACTGGAAGATGATCCCTCCTATGAGGAGAAGCCAGTAAAGATCTTGGATTGGAAAGATAAGATTCTACGCAACAAGACAACCCATCTTGTAATAGTGTTGCGGAGGAACCATAAGTTTGAGGAAGCAACTTGGTAACCACAAGAGGTAATGAAGGCGAAACATCCTCACCTGTCTGTGTGAATTGAAATTTCAGGGGTGAAATTTCTTAAGGGGGAAGAATGAAACGACCCAAAGTTTTTAAATGGAAATTCCCATATTATAATTATGTCATAAAATAACATGAAAACAAAACATAATGAACTACAAGTGATAAGTGACCTTTAACCATATGTTTGTCTCTTCTGTGTTTGGAATTTTAAAAATCTGACACACAAAGTTGCGTCCATGATGATTTTTGGAGTCTAATAAAACAAAAATAATTTTTGGTGAATAATAACCTACCCTTATGAATATTAACATACCCTTATGAATAGTGATATACACTAATTAATAGTTACCTTACTTATGATAGTATAAAATTATATTCAAGTGAATGTATGATGTACCTATATTTTAGAATAAGTAAATGAATGTTTTAAAACTGTTTTTAGTAATAAACGATGATTTTAATTAAAAATTAAATTAATCATATTTAGAAAATTATTTTTGAAAAAATGGACTTCATTTTTGGATTCTAAACATCAAAAAATTGATGGGGTAAATTTTTGGGATTTTTCTGAAATACTTGAATTTTTTATGAATAGTGAAATACCGTAATTTACAAAAATAAGCTAAATAAGCTAATTATAGAGTCAAGTGTAATGTTATTTTATTGTAAGCCCATATAGTTCGGGATCACATTATAAAATTACTATTATTGGTCATGGAATACTAACAATTCCTTAGGTGAAATTAGTAAACTATTGGATTTTATATTAAGGAAACCCCTATCCCCTCCAATATAAACCCCACCCTTCACACTCTCATTTCTTCACACCTCTCAAGCTCCAAGACTTCCCTAAACTCTGCCCAATAATCTTCCCTCACCCCTCTCCCACGTTCAAGAGATGATGGTCTCATCAATAGACCAATCTTAGCTTCATTAAGGAGGATCTCAAGAGGAGGATTTAAGAGGTAATTTTTCTCCCTCTTCTCCTTTAATTTCCTTTCAAGTTCATGTTCATTTATTGATCTTTATCCAACTATCTTTATCCAAATGGTATTGTAACTACATTATTATACATGTAATGTAATGTTATGATGATAATGGGATATTATATCATCCAACCCCTTTTCCCTCTACAATTTATTTTATCAAACAGAATGTTGTTCGTGAGGTGTTAACTTATCACCTTCAAGAAAGACATGTTTTCTTCTTCCATTTCTACCATAAGATCTGGCCATGAAACCATTTTTATGGTTGAACCAGAATTTGTTAAATTTATTATTCCCTATTTAAAATTATGTAGATAACTTATGGCCATATTACAAAGAGATAAATTAAAACAAGTTCGGTGTGATCGAAAAACTGCCCAAATTAACCAAAATAATCCACATTTAATTCTTATCTACTAATTAATCCACATTGATATAATATGATTCATTATAAGATCATCAAATTAACTTTAATATCATTAATTACATGTAATATCTATTCTGTATGTTTACCCTTGTTTTACCCAAACTTCAATTTAAGAATACAAGTGAACCACTCAAGAAAAGAATAAAAACCAACATTCCTAATTATGGTTTTTAAAATCTATAACTCATCAAAAGGAACATAAAATATCTTAATGAAACCATAATGAACCATATTAATGTACAAATGGTTTTTGATTTCTATTTAATTATTATAATTTCATTATAAAAGACATTAAATCGAAAGAAGCATTTAGATATAAGGTAAGGGGAAAATCTCGAACCCAATTTTCTTTCTTCGGGTTCTCCCTCTTTCACCCCAATTTGGTTTGGTATCTTATTAAAAATCATTTTTTCATCATTATTTTACATTTTAGAGGATATAAATGTTTTCTAATAATTTTTATGTCAATCCAAATGTTTTCCTAAAGAACTATTCTTTTATGAACTCAACTTTTACCTCTCATTCATGGTTGATGGTTCTTGTATCAAGTATGTTGTCCACTCTTTCATTTGAGAACCCAATGATTATGAATGTATTATTATGAGATGATACTCATTTATTACCATGGGTTAGTGATGTTCATTATTGATATATGTTCTATGTGGAATGCATGATAATGATAATATTATGAGGTGAGGGGTGTTCCTGGAATAATATAGCGCAAAATTAATGTTTCAAAGTGATGGGTGCGCCTGGAATTTTATAGCACTCCAATGCATTGGGTAAAGTGATGAATCTCATGAGTAAATGTGAAATGACGTGTGAACAAAATTCTAGTTTGGTTCACAAGTACGTGTGGTAGTTAAACACCAACAAATGATGTTTCATTTTTATGCATTGCCACATTTCAAGTCATTTCTTTATGCTCCTCTCATGTTCATGATATTTTGCCAATGTCATGATTATGCTCACCCCATGATATATTATTCTTATCTATGATCTTAATGGTATTTTATATCACCCCTTTTTATGTATATCCTCAAGTGGATAAATGTACTAAAGAGAGGACAAGTGCCAATAAGAAGCTAGAGAAGAAGAATTAAATATATGCTTATGCTTGACGTTGTAATTGTTATGTACGGTCCTAGTTTTCCCAAGACAGTAAACCTTTTTATCCTCTATGTGTGATAATATTATGTTTTTTATCTTTAAAATGATTTAATAGTAATGTTAGAAATGTCCAGAACACTATAAAGACTATATAGGCTTTGGTATTTTAGGGTCTCCCATTACCTAGTGCATCGACACTGAGCTTATTTAATGTCCACTTTTTGTGGACTAGTTTCGATACCTAATAAAGGTAAATTCATAAAGATTAACTATATTCATTTTTCAGTTAGATTGTTTTGGGAATTTTTAAACCAAAATATTGAATTAAAAGGAAAAAAATAAAATTACAAACATCTGGTTTAAGGAAATTTATTTCCACTTTTTAGCTATGGCTCCGAGAAAAAATCCACATGTTTCACAGACTGTTGAGGTTCAGCATGCTGATCTAGATGTTCACTGTAGGGTTGATCAAGAAGAAGCGGACGAGTATTGTTAGAGGGTGTTGCACATTTTTTAGTGGAAGACTTTGGAATATTATTAGGTAAGTGTTCTAGATGCGTAGACAAAGTGATGGCTAGAAGAGAACAATATTGATTTCAATTTGAACTAGTCCTGAGGGGGAATACTATGTCTATTTGGTAGTTACTATGATTTTAAGAGATCCACATTAGTGATGGATATTATTTCTGAATGATTATAAAGAGTTAGTTACTTCCTAGTTCAAATTACAGAAAGAGCTCCAAGAATAGTTATATTTGTTAAACATGAAGGTAGTGAAGAGCTAGGAACTTTTTTCTCTTCATCATGGAAGTATTGAATAGATTTAAAGGACATTATATATTTTTCATGGATATTTTTCTAGTTGAGGAGTCTTATTTAAGGTATCTTGAGGCTTCATTACATCATTCTATATAGTATATGGTTTCTCCTTTTATGTTACCAAAATATCTGATAGTTTAGAAGAAGGTGTATGTGATTAAGTGGATTCACTCATGAACTGGTTTACCTTGAGAGGTTAATTAATAGGATTTATTAGGTATAAGGGTTCTCTGTGGTATCTCATAGGCACGAGAACCAACAATCTTTTGACTAGCGGGGATTCGACCATAGTGACATCACATTCGGCTTTATAAGGCCACCAGTATCTGTTATTTTCTATGATATATCAAAAGATTTTTTTTTTCTCTATGGGGTTTGTGTCCATTGGAAGAATTAGTACATAGTGGTTATTTGATCTCAGTTTGTTGGAGGCAAATAGGTTTAGCACCATCCTTAGAAATAGTTTTCAGTGAATCCATTTTAAGTGGGACAACATTCTAATACCCCACCATTGGCGGATGGAGTGGGCTGCGGTTGACCTAATTATGTTCCAAGTGTTTGGGGACCTAGACCCATGCGTGATCTTAGAGGAGGACATCAACATTGAGGCAGATGATATGGGTGTGGTTAGTTTTATATAGTCGAGGATGCATCACTTGAGGGGATAGATATTCTTCAAGCTATTCTGATTTTTTCATCTAACATTGCTTGTTCCTTATTTGATTTATGATCTTGACACTCCTTTACATCACCCACTCTAGTCTATGAATAGGGTCTAAATGAAGAGAGGTTTCCCATGACCCTGGTGTTGACTACGCCAATCAGAGGCTAGAATAAATTATTTGAAGTGTGTTGGGTGTATTGACTAATGATGGGGCCAAATCAGTCTCATGGAGATATTTTCGTACAATAGATAAAGATATAAGATTTCATCCTATGTCTCAATTGGTTATATTTCATATGTTCTATTATTAATTTATATAATAGGATTGTTGTGTTCTTGGATTTGGATGGTTAGAATGTGGATATTTTTGGTGACATAGGTTTTCTCGTTTATGATCAATGTGTGGAAGCCCTTAATTCTTTTATAGAAGATTTTTATGTGTAATAAGTGGATTTGGGGAGAGTGGAGGTCCCCTTGATTGTTAAGGATTATCTATCAGTTTTTCAAATGAGTTTTTGATTCTACCCCATCGATGTGATATCGGGTTCGAGGTATAATTTAATCCAAGTGATTCTATTATTTAAATGTATCCTTATCATATTTCACATTATGAGTTACTGTAGAATATTTTTCAGATAGATGATTTGATGTAGAAGGGTTTCATCTAGCCTATGTTTTCACTGTGGGGTTCTCTAGTGTTGTTTTCCATGAATAAGGATGGTTGTCTGAGGTTGTACGTAGACTACCAGATGTTTTATTAGGTGATTTTCTAGAACCATTACACTCGTTCATGGATTAATAATGTTTTTAGTAAGATGAGAGGGGTGGGATGGATTTCTAAGATGGATCTGTGGTATAGATATCACCAGTTGATGGTAAAGAGATGGAATATCCCAAATAATACCGTCAAATGTAGGCATGTTTACTTAAATTTTATAGCTATGTCATTTGGTGTCACAAGTGAACAATCTGTGTTCATTGGACTCATGAACTCAATGTTTCATGAATTCCAAGACTAGTTCACAGTCATGTTCATTAAAAACAAGTTAATCTAATATAAGTTAAATAATGATCATGTTGAGCATCTCAGACATTTCTTACAGGTTCATCAATGCCACTAGTTTTTTGGAATGTTTTCAAAGTGAACGTTTTTGACATGAGAGGTTCATTTACTTGGGCATGTGATGCCTCAATAGGGTGTGGTAGTGGAACTATCAAATGTTGAGGTTGATGTTTATTGAGAAGCACCCAAGAACATAGAATAGGTTCATAGTTTTCATGGTACTATAGGATATTATCACATGTTTTTCCTTGATTATCTGATTTTTTATCCCCCTTCATAGATTTGACATGGAAGGACTAGGATTTGGGTTGAATTATTAGTGTCTAGTAGCCATCGGTTATCTGAAGAGGATGTTTCTTAGTGTTACAGTGCTCTTGTTTATAGTGGATGGGTGATGATTGAGGCATTTTGTGAATTATCATTACTAGGTTTGGTATGTTTGTTGATGTAGCATATAGTTGTAATATCTTTTGGGTCTAGATAGTTATATCCCCACGAATATAACTATTCCACCCATCATTCAGAGTAGGTAGAAGTTCTATTTGTGATAATGTTTTTGGGGAATTACCTCATTGGGAAACATATTGTGGTCTTCAAGGATCACAATAGCTTGATGTATATCTTTTCTGAATATTATTTAAATTTGTTAAAGTGGTGGTGGATGGAGATTCTTTGGGATTATTATTTTTACATCCCCTACACCTAAATAAAAGGGAATGTTTTTGCGAATGGATTGAGTTGGAATTCATGGAAGGAAATGATTCGGGATACTGGGGATGCTTGGATGAGAATAGTGGATTTTGTATCCATGCACATAGGAATAAGTGTTAAATATGGTAGGATTTATTTTTAGTCTATGGTACAATATTCATTGATGTGGAAGGTGGAGGAGTCCAAGTTGGCACTCTCTAAATCAAATGTCATGTATGATTGTGTTGTATATGAGGATTCTCTAGAGGGGTGGTTAGAGGATGGTCAGAACTGGATGTTGTTTCATTGGAGGTTTTATTTTAGTAGAAATGCATGAGGGTATTTTTTATGAGTTTCATAGCTCATTTTTGGAAGCATACCCATGAGTATAAAAAATGTATCATATCTTGAAGATGTAATTTTGAGGGATTATGATGAAAATGATAGTGGTGTAGTTCCTGATGAGGTGTTTATTTTTCTAACAGGTCATGTTAAAGCACCATGTTCTTTATAGTTTGGTGAAGCCATTACATTTTCTTGAGATAAAATGTTATGAAATATCAATATATTTTTTCACATGGTTACCCTAATCAATGTGAGTTCATGATGCTATCTAGATAATCATGTATAATTTAAAGAAATCGGTTCATTTATTAGTGATCAAGGAGTCGGGAACAGTGGATACTTTTACTAAGAGGTATGTAGATGAGGTGGTGTGGTTTCATGGGGAAATGAGGACTATCATCATTAATTGGGACACACATTTTACCTAAATATTGTATAGGGGATTGAAGTATTATTATGGAAATTAGTTACACCTCAACATAGATTTCAACCATCAAATAGACTAGAAGACAGAGAAAACGCCCTAAATGGTAAAGGATATGTTGTGAGAGTGCAGCATAAACTTTTTTGGATCCTAAGGAAGACTCCAACCATTGGATTAGTTTTAATACAATAATATCAATTAATAAATCATAAATGTGGCCCCATTTGAAACCTTATAATGGTGCCAGTGTGACTCTCCATTGTGATGGATTATGGTTGGGGAGGTTGTAGTTCCTTGTCCCAATGTGATGCAGAGCATGACAGAAAATATTCAGTTGGTTCAAGAGATGATGAAAGCAATGATGGATCAATATAAGTCTTATGTTGATCATAGGAGGGTTAACTTAGATTTATAGTTTGAGGACCACATAGTCATGATGGTATCTCCTGGACATGGGATGCCGAGGTTGTGAAGGTGGAGTATGTCTTCTCTAAGGTTTGTTAGGCCCTTTTTGGTTTTGGGGAATTTTTGTGAGGTGGCACATAAATTTGAATTTCCACCATGGATGGAGAGGATACAAAATGTATTCTACATCTCTTAGGTTGATTCGTATCCTCATAATGACTCCAATGTCATTAACTGGGGACATTTGTATATCAAGGATGATTCAATTTTTATTGAGCATCCAATAGAGATGTGGGATCTTCATCGTAAATTAAATCAAGAAATAACCATCCCTTTTATTTTTGTGTTGTGGAGGAAATCTGGCATGGATGATTGTAGTTGGGAGCGATAGACACAGATTCAATCCTAGAACTTAGAGTTTTTTTGAGTTTTACTTTTTTTTGGATGAGATATTTGGACATAGATGTTTTATTAAATTTGTTTTCTTCCCCTATTGTGATGTGGGTTGTGTGATGTATGTTGTGTGATACATGATAAAGTTCAATAATATGGAAATGTGAGTACCTAATCCTTAATTAGGATGCATTATACTATGATGAAATTAAACCCATGGGGACATGTCAGCACAACCTAGAGCAGCTAATATCTTAACATGGAGGATGGAATTACCAGATTGGTGCGTTAAGGGTAGTGTTGTTTTTTTTTGTATTAGTTTTTTGGTTTGGACAATGTGGTGGTTTAGATGGTTGTGAAGTTGCTTTGTGGTGACATGGAATTGTGTTATTAAGGATGTGGGATATGATTTTCTGCAATTTGGTGTGGCTTCATTTGGTGGAGCTGGTATTTTATGTATGATTAGAACCTTGAGAGGTATCTCAAAGTGTGGTTGTTTGGACACCAATCCTTATAGCCTTGGTTTTCGATTCTAATGGTTGAATATCATTTAGATGAATTGGATGTAACTAAAAGTGAATCTTGGTCTATTACATTGTAGGATTGGTGTTTAGGTGGGTTTATATATAAGAATTAAAGAGGTTTTGTAGTGGTTGGAGGTGTAGTAGAGCTTCTATAGACAATTTATACCACGAACTATTTAGAGAACATGAATTGGTGGCTCATGTATTGTGTACTTAGACAATTTCATGGCATTAATGCTATTAGGGGGAATGAAATGGAATCACACTATTAAAGGTCATTTCATTGTGAATAATTAATAAATGGTTGAGGCAAAGTGAATTTTGGTGGAAGTTTGAATTTTCTGACAACAAATGGATTCAACATCATAAATAGGTCACATAATTACAATGTCTTGAGATTCCATTTTTTAAAACGTTTTCATTCATCCAATTTTATTAATTCAACAGTAACTCCATCTACCTTTCATTTTGGGTGAACCCTGGGCATCTCTCAGAGAATCCGTATCGCCCTTTATTCTTCTTTGATCCATTGGTTCTCATGGATCCCCATTGTTTATCAGTGGTAGGCCTTTCTATTGTCTTGGTTGTTTTTCTCCCACTATTATTTGGAGAACCACTATGGTTGTGTAGTTTTGTTTTGGATTGTGAATTTTAATATATTTTTTATAACCCATGGTTAGATATATGTTGATACATTATCTTTTGTTGTAGTTGTGGTTTCTGAGTAGTTTTTCTTTTTCCTACAGTGCACAATGAGTTGAAAATATTTTTTGATGTTGGTAATCCATTACATCTAACAATTTGTACCATGAAAGAATGTTTTCATATTTTTTATATATGGTGGATCATTTTTATGTCTTAATTAAAGATAAATAATTGTCTAATTGATATTAAGGGGGAAGAGGAATTATATTTATTCTTTTACCACATTGTTATCTTTTGTGATGTTGTTCTTGTATGGGTTGAATGACCCATTGAAAATAATGGTTTTTGGGAGCCTTTTATTAGTTATTAGATATTGTGATATGGAAACCTTGTTTCATGTTGTTTTGATATCTCCCCAAAATGTAATCTAGATAACAACTTTTATTTCACTACGGGAAAAATGAGCTATTGCGACGGGTTATTTGCGACGGGATTTATTCCCGTCGCAAATAGTCATGTTAAAAACTTATTTGCGACGGGGGTATTTCCCCGTCGCAAATAAGGAGGCTTTTGCGACGGGATTGCTTTCCCCGTCGCAAATAGGTTACCCGCGATGCGCGCCAAATCGCGGGAAACTTATTTGCGACGGGGAAATATTCCCGTCGCAAATAACCGGCGGCGGTAAAAGGTATTTGCGACGGGAATATTCCCACGTCGCAAATACTATGTCGGCAGGGATTATTTGCGACGGGACCCGTCGCAAATAACTATTTACCGGTTGACCGTAATAAATGTTGGCTAAGGTATTTGCGACGGGTACCGTCGCAAATAGTATTATTTGCGACGGGATTCCCGTCGCAAATGGGCCCGTCGCAAATAATCTAACCTATAAATACCCCCATCCGTTTTTTTCATTTCATTCTCATTCCTTATCTTCTCTCTCTCTCAGAATTATATTTCTAGAGTTGAGTTTTTCTCCAGTTTAAGTTTTTTCTCCGGAGCTGATATTAAAGTTTTGAAGAACGATCAGAACAGATCAATTTTTTAAGGTATTTATCTTCATTTTAATTTTTTATTTATTTTTAATTTTTTATTAGTTTCTATTATTATTAATTAGTTGTAATTTAATTATGTTCACATTGTTTTATTATTTAATAAATTTAAATTATAAGTATTGTTTATATGGTAATTAGGAATAATTAGTAATAATTTTTAGTAATTAAGAATAAATATTAATAATTAGTAATAAATACCAATAATTAAGAATAAGAACATTATTACATTATTAGTTTATTTTATTATTAATATTAAAATAATATAATTTTTTATATATATACAGTTCTTTTTTCATCTGTGTGTTTGCTGTCTTCACATGTATTATTTGTATGTGGAGATAGAAAACGCACAGATGAAAAAAGAACTGTATATAAATTAGAAAATTATATTATTTTAATATTAATAATAAAATATATTAATAATGTTATTATTTGTAATTATTGGTAATTATTTCTAATTATTGATAATTATTCATTTAATTACTAATAATTATCAATAATTAAGAATAATTAGTAATAATTACCAATAATTAACAATAATTAGTATTAATTACCTATAATTAGTATTAATTACCAATAATTAGTATTAATTACCAATAATTAGTATTAATTACCAATAATTCGTAATAATTAGGAATAATTAACAATAATTAGTAATAATTAAGAATAATTAACAATAATTACGAATAATTAACAATAATTAGTAATAATTAGGAATAATTAGGAATAATTAGTAATAATTAGGAATAATTAGGAATAATTAGTATTAATTAGGAATAATTAGTAATAATTACCAATAATTAGGAATAATTAGGAATAATTAGTATTAATTACAAATAATTAGTATTAATTAGGAATAATTAGTATTAATTACAAATAATTAGTATTAATTACAAATAATTAGTATTAATTACCAATAATTAGTCTTAATTACCAATAATTAGTATTAATTACCAATAATTCGTAATAATTAGTATTAATTACCAATAATTCGTAATAATTAGGAATAATTAACAATAATTAGTAATAATTAGGAATAATTAACAATAATTAGGAATAATTAGTAATAATTAGGAATAATTAGGAATAATTAGTAATAATTAGGAATAATTAGTAATAATTAGGAATAATTAGGAATAATTAGTATTAATTAGGAATAATTAGTATTAATTACCAATAATTAGTATTAATTAGGAATAATTAGTATTAATTACAAATAATTAGTATTAATTACAAATAATTAGTATTAATTACCAATAATTAGTCTTAATTACCAATAATTAGTATTAATTACCAATAATTAGTATTAATTACCAATAATTAGTATTAATTACCAATAATTAGTATTAATTACCAATAATTAGTATTAATTACCAATAATTAGTATTAATTAGGAATAATTAACAATAATTAGTAATAATTAGGAATAATTAACAGTAATTAGTAATAATTAGGAATAATTAGTATTAATTAGGAATAATTAGTAATAATTACCAATAATTAGTATTAATTAGGAATAATTAACAATAATTCGTAATAATTAGGAATAATTAGTATTAATTAGGAATAATTAGTATTAATTAGGAATAATTAGTATTAATTAGGAATAATTAGTATTAATTAGGAATAATTAGTATTAATTACCAATAATTAGTATTAATTACCAATAATTAGTATTAATTAGGAATAATTAACAATAATTAGTAATAATTAGGAATAATTAACAATAATTAGTAATAATTAGGAATAATTAACAATAATTAGTAATAATTAGTATTAATTAGGAATAATTAGTAATAATTACCAATAATTAGTATTAATTAGGAATAATTAGTAATAATTACCAATAATTAGTATTAATTACCAATAATTAGTATTAATTACCAATAATTAGTATTAATTACCAATAATTAGTAATAATTAGGAATAATTAACAATAATTAGGAATAATTAGGAATAATTAACAATAATTAGTAATAATTAGGAATAATTAACAATAATTAGGAATAATTAGTATTAATTAGGAATAATTAGTATTAATTACGAATAATTAGTAATAATTACCAATAATTGGTAATAATTACCAATAATTAGTAATAATTACCAATAATTAGTATTAATTACCAATAATTAGCATTAATTACCAATAATTAGCAATAATTACCAATAATTAGCAATAATTACCAATAATTAGCAATAATTACCAATAATTAGTATTAATTACCAATAATTAGTAATAATTACGAATAATTAGAAATAATTAGAAATAATTACCAATAATTAGCAATAATTAGCAATAATTAGAAATAATTAGCAATAATTAGAAATAATTAGCAATAATTAGAAATAATTAGCAATAATTAGAAATAATTAGCAATAATTAGTAATAATTAGCAATAATTAGGAATAATTAGTAATAATTAGGAATAATTAAGAATAAGTAGGATTAATTAGGATTAATTAGGAATAATTAGGATTAATTAGGAATAATTAGTAATAATTGCCAATAATGACCAATAATTGCCAATAATTAGGAATAATTGCAAATAATTAGGAATAATTGCAAATAATTAGGAATAATTAGGAATAATCAGGAATACTCAGGAATACTCACGAATACTCACGAATACTCACGAATACTCACGAATAATCACGAATACTCACGAATAATCACGAATACTCACGAATACTCACGAATAATCAGGAATACTCAGGAATACTCAGGAATACTCAAGAACACTTAGCAAAAAAAATTATATTATCAATATTTATGAAAAAATATTAATATTATTAAAATAATAAAAATTTATAAAATATTAAAATTATCAATATTTACAACAGATTTTGCTCTATTCTTAACATGTTCAAATCTTAAAGGGTCGCTAATTGTCAGGTCATGCGCAATAAAAAGTTTCTGTCAGCCATGTCCAATGTAAACTCTATAATTGTCCTTGCATGGTCGATCACTTCAAAAGTAATGTTGCAATCAGACAAACCAAGTCATTCCCTTCTTATCTATAAGAATCATCTCACATGAATCTTTACATAGACCATTCTTCCTTGAAAATTTAAGGGAAAAATAATGATATCCCCTCAAATTTTTAAGGAAGAATGATCTATGTAAAGGTTCATGTGAGATAATTCTTATAGTTAAGAAGGGAATGACTTGGTTTGTCTGATTGCAACATTACTTGCGAAGTGATCAACCATGCAAGGACAATTATAGAGTTTACATTAGACATGACTGACACAAACTTTTTATTGCGCATGACCTGACAATTGACGACCCTTTAAGATTTGAACATGTTAATAATAGAACAAAGTTTGTTCTGAATATTGATAATTTTAATATTTTTTAATTTTTTTTATTATTTTAATAATATTAATATTGTTTTTTCGTAAATATTGATAATATTTTTTTTATTACTAATAATTAGTAAACGAAATCTGCTTGGATAATGAAGGGAAAATTTATAACCATCTCCACAACGATGATTATCAAATTTCCTTTCATTATTCAAGCAGTTTTCCTTTTGCTAAGTATTGCTAAATTAGTAATAAATAGTAATAATTAGCAATAAATTGTAATAATTAGTAATAAATTGTAATAATTAGTAATCCTTGCTTGAGTGTTTTTTCTAACAAATTATTCAAAACCAGTAATGCTTTTATATTTTATAGAAAAATATGGAACAGCGAGGTCGTCAACAGTCATTATTAGATGACCGCATATGGATAAATCAACGTAGAAATCCAAATGGTTCTGGTTTAAATCCAGTATATATAGAGGGTGTGGAGATTTTTTTATCATTTGCGGCATCAAATTCAGAATTTGTTTCAGAAGGAAAGATAAAATGCCCTTGCAGAAAATGTGCATTGAGAACGTTTGACACGTTTGACAAAGTGGGGGAACATCTCTTGCGTTTTGGTTTTCAAGCAGATTATGTTTTTTGGTATCAACACGGTGAACACAGTTCCAGAGCAGATGATACCAACTTGATTCCGGATCCATCCCAGTTTCAAGATTTAGTACATGATGTTGCAGGTTCATCTGTTCAACATACAGAAACTCCGGCTGATATAGCTTCAAATCCTGAGTTGGGACCGTCTGAATTTTATGAGTTGTTGAAGTCTGCTGAGGATGCATTATATCCTGGCTGCAAGATGAGCAAATTAGAAGCAGTTGCCAAATTTATGGCTATCAAATCAGATAACGGAATGTCAAACACATGTTTTGACCAGATATTTTCTTTGCTGAAAACACTGTTACCCAAAGGAAATGTTTTACCTGCAAATTACTATGAAAGTAAGAGGTTGGTTCGAAATTTGGGACTTACTTGTCAGAAGATTCATGCATGTTCAAATGACTGCATTTTATATTCAGGGGAAAATGAGTCGTTGGATAGTTGTCCCACATGTGGGCAACAGAGATATAAAGAAGGACAACACGGGAAGTCTGGTTTGATTCCTGTAAAACAGTTGAGATATTTTCCGCTTACATCCAGACTTCAGCGTTTATTCATGTCTAAGAATACAGCGACAATGATGTCATGGCATAAAGAGAATATTTCAACCGATAAAAGCTTGAATCATCCAGCCGATGGTGATTCATGGAAACATTTTGATAGAGTGCATCCATCATTTGCTTTAGAAGCTAGAAATGTTCGACTGGGCCTTTCCACTGATGGTTTCTGTCCGTTTGGATCTTATGGTAGTCAATATTCATGTTGGCCTGTTTTTTTAACTCCGTATAATTTACCTCCATGGATGTTGATGAAGGAGCCATATATCTTTTTGACTTTACTAATTCCAGGACATCCGAAGAAAAATATTGATGTTTATTTGAAGCCATTGATTGATGAATTAAATTTATTGTGGAGTACTGGTGTCAGTACATATGATGTTGCAACGAAACAGAATTTCATACTGAGAGCAGCATTGATGTGGACAATAAGTGACTTCCCGGCTTATGGGATGTTATCTGGCTGGAGTACACATGGTCAGAAATCATGTCCTTACTGTATGGGAGAGAACAAAGCATTTATGCTCATTCATGGAAAGAAACCTTGTTATTTTGACTGTCATCGCAGATTTCTTCCAGCTGATCATCCTTTTCGCAGAAACAGATCTCATTTCAGAAAAGGAACAGTTGAAAGGGATGGACCTCCAAAAATGCTATCAGGTTCTGAGTTAAAATCGGTTGTATTTTCATTACCTCCCATCACTTTTGGTCCCACAATAAACCAACAGAAAATTTCTGGTTTTGGGAAAGAACACAATTGGATTAAACGTAGCATATTTTGGGAATTGCCATATTGGTCTGATTTGTTGGTCCGACACATGTTAGATGTCATGCATATTGAGAAGAACTGTTTTGATAATTTGTTTCATACAGTTTTGGATACGCCAGGAAAGAGCAAAGACAATGTAAATGCACGTTTAGATCTTGCCCAAATTTGCAGACGTCCAGAATTGGAACTATTTGAGAATGTCAGAACAGAAAGGTTACTGAAACCAAAAGCAGCTTATACACTGTCTAAAGAAAACCGTTTATTATTTTGTCAGTGGATTGCAGATTTGAGACTTCCAGATGGCTGTGCTTCCAATTTGGGTAGATGTGTAAAGAATGGTCATATTACTGGATTGAAAAGTCATGATTGTCATGTTATAATGGAGAGACTTCTACCAATTGGATTAAGAGGTCTCTTGAATTCTGTGATTTGGGATTCCATAACAGACATGTCTCATTTTTTTCGGGAAATTTGTGCGGCTACGGTAGATTATGATGCTCTAGGCAAACTTGAAAAAGATGTTGTTGTAATTATATGTAAACTGGAAAAAATATTCCCGCCGTCTTTCTTCGACTCAATGGAACATTTGATGTTACATTTGCCATATGAAGCCAAATGTGGAGGTCCGGTACAGTTTCGATGGATGTACCCATTTGAAAGATGCATGCAAAAATTGAAAAGAAAAGTACGCAACAAAGCATCTGTTGAAGGATCTATTGCAGAAGCTTATTTGCAAGAGGAAATATCTTTTTTCTGCTCCCATTATTTTGAATCTGAGTATCCTTCAAAACACAACCGAATGGGACGGAATGAGAGGAATATTGATGAAATCGACAATCAATTATCTGTTTTCAACCAGTCAGAGCTTGGTTTTGGTGGAGTTTCTGAACGCTGGCTTTCAGATGATGAACATCATAGAGCTCATACGTATGTTCTGCTCAACTGTGAAGAGATGACATCATTTGTACTGTAAGTGTTTATATCACTTATTCAATCATTTATGTTACAGTAAATAACTTTGGTTTTTATAGGTTGTATGATAATCATATCAAGAAACAAATTCCACAAATTACAGCAGCTGCTCTCGAAGAACGGCGACTGAAAAATTTCTCTCAGTGGTTTCAAAAACTGGTAACATAAATTCTTTATCATTTAGCAACTCATTCAATGTATAGTTTACTATATTGATAATTATTTCACAAATCTTCAGGTGTCTCGACATGCTGATAAAATTGGCAAACGGCTCTGTGTATTGAGTAACCCACCTTCCAAACTTGTTAAAACTTATAATGCATATGTGGTGAATGGATTTCGATTCCACACGCATGCATATGGGGAATCGAAAAAAACAATGAACAGTGGAGTTAGCTTGAGAGGATCTCATCATCGAGAAAATGAAGTTGACTTTTATGGCATGCTTGATGAAATCATTGAACTCTGTTATCTTGGACAACATTACATAACCATGTTCAAATGTCGGTGGTTGGATACAGAGAGAGGCGTGCGTGTTCATCCGACTCATGGAATCATCGATATTAAATGTAAAAGTGTTCTCGCAGTAAATGAACCATTCTTATTGGCTCAACAGGCATATCAAGTTTATTATGCAAAGTACTGTGCAACATCAAGAGACTTGACTGATTGGTGGAGTGTAATAAAAATCAAAATTCGAGACAATCAGTTTAGTCAAAGTGAATGTGCTTTCACTGATGTGCAAAGAATTGAAGTTTTTCAAGAGAGTACTCAAAATCAATCTTTTTTACAAAGAGATATGAGTATCGATGACGACACCCCACATTTAAGAGTCAGTGATGACGATGATGTTAATGATGTCACACATGAATTTGAAATGGTAAGAGATGAAGCAACTGCAACTCGAATGGATATCGATGATGTTGAGGAGGAATATGAAGATGACATTGACATATATGAAGATGATGATGAAGATGAACACTTATAGAATTCCATGGTATTTATATACAATCATAATATGTATATATATGTATATATAATAGTAATTATCAATTATTTGCTAATATTAACATTTTCTGTTTCAGATGGACGAGGCCACATTTCGTGAGTTGGCGGAGGCTGACCTGCCTTTCGATGCGGATGAGTTGCTGGCAGATGACCCTCAGCCTGCAGGCGCTCCAGGGAGTACGCGGAGGGGGCGCGGTCTTGCACGATTGATGATTCCTGACCCCGTCCCCGAGCGACGTCCACGTCTTGGGTTTGATCCGCGCACCCGGAGGTGTGATAACCTGTGTAATAACCTGTGAATTTGACTAAGATTTCATTAATCTATTCACATAATAAATGTTTATTATTTTTTCAGTTTTTCGCATATAGCAGTCGGACAGGGCAGCGCTATTTTGCGCAACTATTTCTCTCAGCCGTGGACCACATGGGAGCAGATTCCCATTGATGTGCAGCAGGCCATGTTCGGCCATTGGTTGGTACGTACGTAAATAAATAATTTTTATTTTGAAAATTATTTCATTTCTAACTTGATATTTTGATTTATTTGTAGGGTTTATGGTATCTGATCGAGGATACCATGCGTGACGCCATCCACGAGGCATGGGAGGTGGCCATGCGTGATCGCCTTCGTCAGTTTTTGCACAATTTAAGAAAAGCTGCGATGAAGAAAGCAGGAGTGTCAGATTTTGAGGAGTCATGTAGAGCACACCGACCAGAGTACATTTCATCCCATGTATGGGATGGATTATGTGCGCACTGGTTGAGTGGTGCCTTTCAGAGGAGATCATCGGTGGGGAGGCAGAATCGGGGGAGGCAGGAGGTGACTCATCGAGCTGGGAGTCGTTCTTTCAGTACTCATAGACAGCATCTGGTACGTACATTATTTATAAATATTTTATATAACTATAAATATTAACAGTTTATTTTTTATTCTTATAGGCTGTCGAGCACCCCGATATTACAGAGTACGACGTATATCGGAGGATGTATAGTGATCCTGCTACTGGGGAGCTCAGAGGTGATCGTCAGCATCACATCGTGGTCAGTATTATTTGTTTTCAAGTTTAAAAATTAACTGCATATAATATATTCACAATTTTAATTTTAAATTGCAACTATAGGAGTCATATGAGGCCGCAGCGGCACAGGCCCGGCCTGAGAGTCAGGCCGAGTCATCAGATCAGACCACTGCCCGTCAGTTTGATGAGGCGGCATGGATGCAGGCCACCCAGTATGCCTTCGAGAAGGGCCGGGTAGTTGGTATCGGCTCTCGACTGACTCCCGGAGATTATTATGGCAGTGCTGCGATGTCGGCGTCCAGCTCGAGGGGAGCTCGTGCATCTTCTTCTACACAGTATGAGGAGCAGTTGCGATCTCAGACTGCACAGATAGAGAGTCTCCGACAGGAGCAGGAGCAGATACGTCAGCAGCATGAGGAGGAGCGTCGACGCCAGCAGCAGCTGTACGAGGAACAGACGAGTCGGTGGCAGCAGCAGCATCAGGAGCAGATGGAGTACATGCGCCGACTCACTCATGCTTTAGGGATGGAGTTTCCTCCACCACCATCTGCAGATCCCCCACCTCCCCCCCCTCCTACAGATTAGAGTTTGTATTTCTGTTATAAAATTTGTGAAATCAAAATATTTTTTTTTTCTATTCGTAGTTTCTGTCTCATTATAAAATATTAATAATATTATATTTTTAAATAACAATATTAATATGAATAATAATAATATTTATATTTTATAATATTAAATTTTATATATATATTAAAATTTTATATATATATTAAAATTTTATAATATTATAATTTAATTATTTTTTTGTAATACTTGAATTATTTTAATATTTGAAATGTAAAATAAATCTATTATTTTTATATTAATTAAAATAACTTATTAATATTTTTTTTATTTATGAATTATAATTATAATATTATTATATTAATTAAATTATTTATTAGTATTCTATTATTTTTATTTTTGAATTATAATTCTACTATTATTATAGTAATTAAAATAATTTATTATTTTCATTTGTAAATTATAATTCTATTATTATATTAATTAAAATAATTTATTAATAATTTATTATTTTTATTTTTTTTATAGTATTTGCGACGGGATACTATGCCCGTCGCAAATACTAGTATTATTAATATTTTTTTATTTTTTTTTTAAAAGAGTATTTGCGACGGGTCCCGTCGCAATTACTATTAATAGTATTTGCGACGGGTACCGGTTCCCGTCGCAAATACTAGTATTATTAATTTTTTTATTTTAAAAAAAAAACATTATTGCGACGGGCCCATCGCAAAAACTATTTGCGACGGGTCCCGTCGCAAAAGGTATTTGCGACGGGCCCGTCGCAATAACTGTTTAAAAAGTTTTTTACAAAAATACAGAATACTATTTGCGACGGGGAGAATGCCCGTCGCAAAAAAGGGCTTTAGCGACGGTCCCGTCGCAAATAAGTTTAGTTGCTACGGCGTTTTCCGCAACGGGCTATTTGCGACGGGACCCCGTCTCAAAAGGCTATTTGCGACGGGATCCCGTCGCAAATAGCCCGTCGCAAATACCTGTTTTTCCAGTAGTGTTTGGATCATAATGTAATTCCTTGACCCCAGTTACCCAGATTCGGTGCATTATTACAAAACATGGGCATGATACAAGGAATATTGTCCTGAAAGAGGGATCCATTTAGATTCCTTGGATGTACAAGATACATACCTAATTTTTATATTACATCAGGAAATAATGAAAAAATACATTGTGTCCACTTTGAAAACATGCATATCCTTGGCCTATCCCTGCAGGTTAATCATAATTTAATTCTTCACATCCTATAAAAAAGAAAACACAATAAAGGGGTGAGATCAGATGGTCATTAAGGAAAACAAATATAGTAGAAACTATTATAAATAAGCATAAAAATTTAAGGCGATTTATAAAAATAAAACAAAAGCCTTTTAAACATAAAATCCTTCATAATATGGAAAATATAAATCAAATAATTCCATTTAATTATTCACATGGATATTCTACTAGTCAAAAAACCACTTGTAATATCAATATCTAATTTCATTGGGATGGAATGAATAATGCAAGACATCATAACCACATAGTCAAGGACTCGTGCCAAGACTATAAATTATATTTTTCCAAGGCCTTCTGCCAAGACACTAGTTTGTCTCATGATACCTACTGATGCATCGAGGAGCTATAGTGTGCTCCACCTATCACTTACTATGTCCAATTTGTTCCTAAAATGAAACTATTGAAACATAACATAATCATTCATATTAAAACTTTCATATAAAATGTTAATACATTAACCATAAACCATGAATGGTATAAACATAGCACATTCATAGTCCCACACAACTTATTCAATACAATATGGATTATTTTATTATAATAAATTAACCTCAATCAAGAATAATGAAGAATATTGACATAGATGAAAATAATCATCAAAATGATATAGGAGAAATATACACCTTTTTCTTGAAAAAATATAATAATATCACTATTTATCATGAAGCTATTTAAAATAGATTTTTGAGTCAATATGTCTGATACAAATTTGAATCTTTAAAAGGAATTTTAATTTTTAAACATTAATTTCCACATAAATGAATCCTTAAAACCATATTTAAAACATGGAAATTAATGAGGAAGATTTAGAAGAATATATATTTAAAACAATTAAAATGATATTTTAGATAGACTTACTAACCAAATGAGAGATGATCGAATAAAAATAATTGAGGTAATAAAAACATTATAATATCATGAGAATAAAGGAATTCATGATATACTATCTCAAAGTACATTATGTACATCATATAAAAGTGAATCGGCGCATAACAACAAAGATGTCTCAATGGAATTTAAATTGAGATGAAATCCATTATAAAGACCATATCCTTAGGTTAAGGATAAAAAAGGACATAATTATGTGTGAAAAATATAAATCCACTCAATATGAGTGGATATTCAATGTAAATCAATCAGATTACATTCACACATATTATTGTAAAAACAACACCAATGACTTGGATGTTTAGCTCAGTGAATAGAAGTTGAGTTAAAATTACTCTTATCAAGTTCATATCGATGAATTAAGAATTTATAATTGGAGTGATTATGTGTATAAAAAGTATATCCACAAAACGGGGACTAGAATTACTACATTAGTAAATAAATAGTGATTTCACAAATAATATTAGAGTAAAATAATCCATGAAGTTTGTGTAAAACCTAATGAGTGGAAATTGAAATTTTAAATTCACTTACCAATTTGGTAACATATGAAACATAAACTCCATGAAATAAGGATCATACAATGAAGATTTAAATACCCATAAATTAAATAATATTACCCTACTAATACAATCATGGTTAGTACATACCCCACATAAAAGGAAATAGTGGCCAATATAGCATTAATCTCACAGGAATAAAAAGTGAGATGCAAACCCCTTACCACGTTATAATCAATCGAGTGGTATGGAAAAAATTTAATAAACACCAAATGAATAATTGAATAAAATGAATATAAAGATAATCATGATAATATATATCAAATGATAGTACACAATACACCAATGCATTAAATAAATAGTGAATAATGGAAATCTACCAGAATTAAAAGTGAGATAAGAAACCCCTTACCTTGTAATTTTCCTTTGAAAAGGGTACGTTAAACTCCTATATAATTGTAAAATAATTTTTATTAAACTATAAAATAACCATGTACATAAATATGATATCATATATGATCGTTTAATATTTATTTTTTAATAACAATTTAGTTGTATCATTGTTTCGGGTGTTAACTGATTCGTTTTCTTTTATATGTTTTGTTACATAAGTCATGTTTGTTATGGATAGGATGTATTTGATTCATATACAGAATATTATTATGTTCTTATATATTATTTTTTAAAATCATGTAAAAATTATTATTGAATGGTAACGATGGGGAATGAATCTCATCATGTTCGTGGAGACGATAATCCGTACGTACGCCAAAACATGACTTCCATGTTTTTATTTTAAAAGGAAAGAAAACCAATTGATAAAATGGTATATTATTATTACAGTATAATAAAAAAATTTATATATTCCACGTATGTTCATTATCACCATCCTTTATATGTTCCATGTATGGTATGAATGAGTCATATCACATTGAGGGGGCGGTGGTTCGCACATCCTCAAATGAAATTATCGTATATATACAACATGAAAAGACTAAAGGTATGTTATAAAAGAGAATTACAGAAGATTAATGGTAAAATAACTATCATAAATATCATATATAATTACCATACAATAATAATGGCCACCATAAGATGAGGTAGTAGAATATTGAAGAATCATTATTTCAGGAGGTAGTAGTTCACCGTCCAAAGAAACATTATGCTCTATACCATTTAGATGGAGGTGTGTGTAAGTGTAGTTCAAATCCTTCTCATAACAGCAACTTAGTGTATTTAGGATACTGGGGTTGTTATAAAATAAAATAATAAAGAGATTTTAGTAGGTTCAAGAAGTTAAATAAAAGAAAAGAACATAAGAGAAGATGTTACTTTAAAATCGGGTTACTCCATTTGGTTTGACCCAAAATACTTCCTTGAAGTGTCTTCTGTAATGACCCAAACACTCTTCAATGGAAATCACTCTTGATCTAATTAAATGTATCTTTATGTAAAATGTTTATATAAAATTTCAAATTCTGTGTTTTTATGTTTTTGGATTTTAAAATACTGTTAAGAATTGTGATCATTTCTAATATAGTCGTCGAACAGTGATCACATGATTATTGAAATACAGGGGTTTAACAAATCCAATTTACTCAGAACCAGTAAGCGATGGCCCCATCCAGTAGAATTTCTCCATTTGAAGCCCATTTTTCAGAGCTCGGAAAAGAGGTGGCGTCATTGGGATTTTCCCTTGACCAAGACCAACCTCATCTTCAATAGGATAAGCTCGAACGGAACCACCTATGGGAGAAGTGGAAGTTTATAGAGATCACCATGCGAGCAATGTAATCTGAGCCACCCTAAGAGTTTGTCACCATCACACACCTCACCCTTCAGGATTATGCTGGTGTTTTAAGGGGTTATTTAACAAGACCCTAGTAGTATAGTTATGTATATTAATATTTGTATATAATAACAAATATACATTCATTTTTTTTGTTACCTTGTAAATAGTTTTGAAAGCACAAATAGCATTTTTAGTTAATGTTAAACTAATAAATCTATTTTGATGAATTAATGGATTTTTTAATTAAATAATATTTTAATAAAATAATAATACTATTATTAAATTAATTTTTATTAAATATAAATGATCCTATAATTTTATGAATGCAATTGTAATTTTTGTTAAGTTTCCAAAGCCATCTCTGTCAAAACCCTTGAATTTTCGATAAATGCCTGTTTTTATTTTAAAAGTGAAAATTAACCTATTTATAAAGTTATTTAGAGAATATTAATATTATTTATGTAATCAGGATGTCTAAATTATCCAATGGTGATTTTTTTTATAATTTTATGAGACAGACAATTTTTTGGGTAAAAATTAAATTTCGTTTAAATATATAATGTGTTTTATGACATCATAATGACCCAATAGTGATGTAATAAAATACTATAAGCCTTATTTTCGTCCAATATATTTTTTAACATTAAAATAATGTGATTTTGGGTTTGTTTGACTTATTTTACAAAGCATTAATAGACCCTTAAAGGGTTATTAAACATCAAGTCTTTTTAAATTGTTTTCCTTGGGAGTGTGACTCACCTCCACATAAGCAACCCCATTATTTTAAGAAGTTTGGAATTTGGGATTAAAAATATTTTTTTCCACATCCCTTTGCCAAAAACCATGGGAAAACCATGAGATGGTTTGTGGTTTGGATTCGTTTAATGTGAGGTTTCCCAAACCTAAATAATAAAGAATTCCCTCACATTTCCTATAAAAACCCACCCAAACTCCCACTTCCTCCTTAGTAAAATCATTTTATGTTCATCCAACCTCTACCATCCGCTCTCTAGAATCCTCCCATGCTTCCCCAATCTCCCAAGGAGCCTCTCTCAAGCCTCTCTCAAGCCTTTGGTAGCACACTTCCAAGTAATGGTTTTCTTTCTTTCTCATTTTTGTCCAATATTCATTAAGTTGTCATGCCATTTTTATTTCAATTAAAATGATTGGGTATGGTTTCTCACCTCCCCCATACTGCCCCTTATATATTTTAATGATCGGATACCCCTTTCTCTATCATTAAATTCCTTCCATGTACACCCGTTACTATGCAGAAATTCCGAAAGGAATTTATCTCTCCTCATTTACATTCTAGCAATTCTTTTGAATCATGAATCTCAATTCCATTTAAATTCATAGGAAATGTATCTATATTACCCCTTATATTCCATGTCATGTAAATATTATGAGAAACCCCTTTCTCTTTCATCAACCATTTTTATACGTTTTTATGTCACGCCATTATGCTGTCAAAATTGCACCGTGCTTTTCCAAGACAAAGTCATTGTGTAGTGAATACCATGCGAATTTCTCTATCAAGTGTATTCATCTTTATGCGCATTTACATATTGTTTTAAGAATTTCATGTATGTATTGCACAATCTTTTATCGTGGAATAGATGATTATGTTTAATGATTCAATGTTTTAGGATCCATGTGGCACACTTTTGCATTAATTGAAATGTTTAAGAATGGTGCACCCTTATAGAGCTCCAATGCATTGGGTTAAGTATAGTATCATGATATTTCATGTGCAATGGGTGTTTAATCATGTTAGTTCAATTGAAAATATGTTTTAATCGTGCTTCATGTGCAATGTGGATTTACTCATGCTCCATGTGCAATGACCCTTGGCTAAAGCTAATTCCATTTTAAGTGTTGTTGCCACATTTCCATGTTATGACTATCATGATTTATCATGACTTCATGTTTATGTTTCTCTTGTTCTCTATTGATATAACTATTGGATAACATGTATTGTATTCCACATGTTATTCCATGATTATTCCCTTACTATGCTTTATAGCTCACCCTTTTCTTATGCATGTCCTCATGTTATCCCATACAATGCTAAGTATGAGGGAATGTAGTGGTCATGTAAAGGAATATTTCAATAAAGATGTTGTATTTCGTGTTTTAAGTTGTTATGTAATGATTCTAAGCCCCAAAGACACTAGACCTCTCTATCATCCATGTTTTATCATGTGATGATTTTATGTAATAAATCAGGTTTATGTGTGTAATAAATGCAGGGTTGTCATAGTTGGTATCAGAGGATTGGTTTAGTTATTTTTGGGATTCGGATTAGAAAACCCTAGGGAAGCCTTTTATAAAAGACTATGTATTATAAAAACATCCCTACGTTTTGGTGAGTATTGATTAAGTGGTTTATCAAGAAAATGCATCTGTGTCTAGATACGATTAGGTAGAGGCGGATCTGGCACAGATGTATCCTAGGGGTAAAACCCAAAAACACCGCTGAGAGCTAGACTCGAATGGGAACTGGTGAATGACAACGAGTCTTGCTACAGTCTTGGTTACGACAATCCTGGGGGATATGCTTTGGTAAATTCACAAGCTTAGTATGAACCATTATTATGGGACAATAAAGTTCCCTAAGAATATATGTTAGAAAGTAGATCAAGGATAACATAGACAAAAGACAATAGATTCATATGTTATGGAAATAAAATTTATTTATAAGTCATTAGTTTTTTCCATCGATTACCCTTTATGTGTTACCCCTAACTTTCCTTTTGTTCCATCCAATGGCTAGTAATACGAAGAATTGGGATAACAACCGATGTGAAGATCAATGTGATGACTATACTAATGAGATACCCAATCTAATGGGATCTAGAATCATGAACATTGTCATGATTCTCTCTCATCTAACTCAATATTTGAATAGAAACTTTGGTCAAGAGGAACGTTCAACCCCCACTATAAAAGAACATGTTTTTATCGAGAGATTCATGAGACAAAGGCCTCATACATTTATTGGATCATTCGATCCCTCAATCACTAAACAACGGATCAACTCTATTGAAAAGATCTTCTCCATCATTCAATGTTCTAAACAAGAGAAGGTTCTCCTGGATGCTTATCGTATGGAGGGTGAAGATGATCAATGGTGGATTTTAATATAATTACGAAGCCTGAGGAGAAGATCGAGGAGTTGGAATGGAAGTATTTTTGGAAGTTGTTTTTTGATAAATATTTTCCGCGCACCCTTCGACTTAAGATGGAAAGGGACTTCCTTGCCATCAAGGAAAAAGATAACGAATCTGTTGGAGCGTACAGGGAAAACTTCAACAGGCTTGAATGATACGCTTCCGACTTTGTCATTACCCCCAAATTCTAGGTATACGGCTTCTTTGGTTGGCTGAAACCTAGCATGTGTAAAGAACATGAAATCCGTTACTTGACAGCTATGAGGAAATTTTCCGATTTTCCCTCAAGGTCGAAATGGAGATCGTAGAATCTCATGGGTATCATGGGGATAAGAAGTGTAAGTTGGACATCAATGGTGGTGGTCCGATGGATAAATCCAATGGTGCTAAGAATATCCATCACCCCACTTTCCAAAGGATTGGAAATAAGAACCTGATAAATTTCCTGAAGGGTCCAAGAAAATGCTTTAGGTGTGGAAGAGAAGGGAATCTAGCTGTTAACTGTCGGTAGGAAAGACCTGCGACTGCGATAGAGGAGAGGAACACTACGTTCGAACCTTAATGTGTGGTTCATTATTACATCTACAAAGAACCAAGGCATCTGGAAAATCAGTGCCCTAAGCCAAGGGTTTTTTGAGGCAACCAACAACCTCCAAGGCAGCAAGGGAGAGCTTTTTCCATCACTACTTCCAATGTGAACACCGAAACTGAAGTGGTGGTAGGTAAGATAGTTGTTAATTCAAGAATAGAAAACGTACTTTTTGATTCAGGTTCTACGCATTCTTTTATATGTCGAATGTTTAGTAGAAAAATCCCAGTGCCACCACAAATAATTGAAGTGAATATGTCAATGAATACAGAAAATGAGGAAATCATTACATCCCATGAAAATAACTCCTCACCTATCATAATATGTGGATTGAACATCCCAGAAAACCACGTCATACTCCTGCTGGTGGAATTTGATGCAATTTTTGTAATGGATTGGATTTCCTTATATAGAGCCAACATAAATTGCCGTGAGAGGGAAATCACTCTTAATGTAGAGAATCAACCCCCGATTCATTACATGTGTAAGGAGGAAGATGAATCTTCTTTAGCTCCATCCTCTCAAGAGTGGATATTACTACCCTATGAGCACATGTATATGGCTCAAATTATTGAGTCTAAGGAGGCAACCATCCTAGAAGACATGCCTATTGTGAGGGAATCTGCAGAAGTGTTTCCTGAGGAATTGTCTAGTCTTCCTCCTAGAAGAGATGTTGAATCCTCAATTGATCTTATACCTTGGGTGTTGCCAATATTTAAGAATCTGTACTGAATGGTTGTTGTGGAGCATGAGGAGCTGAAGAAACAACTACAAGAGAATCTGGATAAAGGGTTTATATGCCCATGTTCTTTAACATGGGGTGAACTAGTCAACTTCATCAAGAAGAAGGATGGGTCAATGCGCCTTTTCATCGATTATCATGATCTCAAAAAAATCACGATAAAGAACCCGTATCCTCTCCCATGAATAGATGACTTTCTTGATCAGCTGCGTGGATCACAATACTTCTCCAAGGTGGATTTGTGGTCAGGAAATTATCAAGTAAGGGTGAAGAAGGAAGATATCCCCCAAACTGATTCTCGTACAAGATACGGGCACTATGAATTCATAGTAATGCCTTTTGAACTCACTAATGCTTCAGAAATCTTCCTGGACTTGATGAATAGAGTATTTAGATATTACCTAGAAAAATTTTCGGAAGTCTTTATTGATGATATTTTGATATAGTCCAAATTCAAGGAGGATCATGAGGATTATCCAAGAACTGTACAGGAGACCTTGCGGGATGAGAAGCTCTATGAAAAGTACAAAAAGTGTGAGTTCTGGTTGAACGAGGTCTCATTCTTAGGCCACATCATCATAAGCAATGGGATATCTATGGATCCCTCTAAAATATATGCAATTGAGGGATAGCCAAGGCTAAAATCAGTAATAGATATCCATAGATTCTTGGGGTTAGCAGGATATTATCGACCATTTGTGAGAAATTTCTCATGATTGTCAAACCCTCTTACATACATAACTCGGAAGGGAGTAAAGTTTTCTTGGAGTGATGAATTTTAAGAAAGCTTCAAGGAGTTGAAAAGGAGTCCTATCACTGCTCCCATGATCACATTACCCAGAAGTGGAGAACTTTTTTTGGTATTCAGTGATGCTTCGAAGAAAGGACTAGGATGTGTGTTGATGCAAAATGACAGTGTCATTGCCTATTCTTCAAGGAAATTGAAAGTTCATGAATAGAACTATCCAACACATGACCTCGAGATGGATACTATGATCTTTGCTTTGAAAATATGGATGCATTATATCTTTGGGGAGAATTGTGAAATATATACGGACCACAAAAGCCTCAAGTATATATTCACACAGAAATAGTTGAACATGCGCCAATGAAGAAGGTTAGAGGTAATCAAAGTGTATGACTGCTCAATCCATTACCACCATGAGAAAGTGAACAAGGTGGCATATGCCCTAAGTAGAAAGGACCCAGCGATTCTATCATTGGTGAGAATTGAAAAGGATCCAATATTCTTATATTTGATGAATATGTGCATGGGAATCATAAATAAGGGATCATCATCAATCCTTTCACAAATGATTGCCCAACCATCACTTTTTGAATGGTTAAAGTATGATCAAAAGGATGATATGGGAATTTAGGAAAAAGAAGAAGCTACCGGAAAAGGGAAATACTCGGTGTTTAATGTTAATGAAGAAGGAATTGTGAGATTTGGGAAAAGACTAGGTGTTTTATCATGTCCGGAGCTGAAGAAGGAACTTTTGGATGATGCACATAGTTCAAATTTCTCTATTCACCCAAGAAACACAAAGATCTATCGAGATATCTAACAACATTATTGGTGGGATAATATGAAGAAGGAGATCACAGAATATAAATCAAAGTGACTGGTGTGTCACCAAGTGAATACAGAAAGGCATAAGTCTAAGAGGATGATGCAACCATTTCCTAAACCAAAATGGAAATGGGAGAACATCACCCTGGAATTTGTCACCAGACATCAAAAAACATCCATAGGCAATAATGAAATCAGGGTTATTTTGGATCATCTTACAAAATCCGCACACTTCATTGCTATTCGAGAGGATTTCTCATTGGGTAAATTAGAACTGATATATATCAGGGAAGTGGTAAGGCTGCATGGAGTACCACTATCTATTGTGTCCAATAGAGATACCAGATTCACCTCTATGTTTTGGAAGAGTCTTCAACATTCTCTGAATACTGAACTGAACTTCAGTATAGCCTATCATCCTCAGACTGATGGCCAATCCAAGCGGACAATCAAAACACTTGAGGACATGTTGAGAGTGTGCTCAATGGACTTTAAAGGAGGATGGGATCAACATCTTCTTCTGGTTGAGTTGTCTTATAATAACAATTTACACTCAAGCATCCAAATCGAACCATATGAAGCACTATATGGGAAAAGGTGGAGAACACTCGCATGTTGGGATAAGGTCGGTGAGCGTAAGCTTCTTGGACCAGAAATGGTCAATAAAATGGTGGAGAAGGTGAAAACCATTCAGCAGCATATCAAGGCAGCCTAGAGTCGACAAAAGAGTTATTCAAATAACCTTCGACGAGACCTTGAGTTTATATTTGGAGACATGGTATTTCTACGTATATCTCCATGGAAGACGGTCATGAGGTTTGGAAAGAAAGGGATGTTAAGTCCAAGGTACATTGGCCCCTTCGATATTCTTGATCATGTTGGGGTTGTGGCCTAACGAATAACACTTCCACCTACCATGGAAAATGTACATGATATCTTTCATGTATCCCTGTTAAGGAAGTACATACTAGACCCTTAAATATACCCTATTCAAAGTAGGTATAGTTTGAGGATGATCTTTCTTATGAGGAGCAACCAGTGAAGATCTTATATCGAAGGGAAAAAGTTCTACGAAATAAGACAATGCCCCTCATCAAGGTACTGTGGAGAAACCACAAGTTTGAAGAAGTAACAAGGGAATCGAAGGAAATGATGAAGCAGAGTTAACCACATCTTTTTTAGTGCGGAAAAAGAAAATTTCGAGGGAGAAATTGTTTAAGGGGGGAATATTGTAACTACCCAAACTTTTATTAATGGAAATCCCTCTGGATCTAATTAAATGTCTCTTTATGTAAAATGTTTATATAAAATGTCAACTTCTTTTGTTTTTTGTTTTTGGATTTTAAAATACTATTAATAGTTTTGATCGTTGCTAATATAACCATAGAACAGTGATCACATTATTGGTATAAATATAGGGCTTTAACAAATCCAATTTACTCAAACAAAAGGAGTAATGGCATCATCCAGTAGAATTTCTGCATACAAAGCCCATTTGTCGGAGCTCTGAAAAGAGGTGGAATCATTAGGCTTCGATCTTTACCAAGCCGAAGATGAGCTTCAATAGGTTAAGCTCGAACATAACCGCCTATGGGAGAAGTGGAAGTTGATAGAGATCACCACGCGAGCAATGTTATCCGAGCCACACCAAGAGTCTGTCACCATCGCACACCTCACCATTCAGTCTTATGCGGGTGTTTTAAGGGGTTATTTGACAAGAACATAGTACTATGGTTATGTACATTATTTTTTTATATGATAACAAATATATTTTTATTTTATTATTTTATACTTCGTAAATAGTTTTTAAATCACAAGTAGTAATTTTAGTTATTGTTAAACTAAGAAATCTATTTGGTTGAATTAATGGATTTTTGAATTACATAATATTTTAATAAAATATTATTATTATTTTTATTAAATTAGTTTTTGTTAAATATAAATTATTTTATAAATCGATGAATTCAATTGTAATTTTTATTATGGTTCGAAATCCATTTTTTTCAAAACCAATGAATTTTTGATAAATGCGAGTTATTATTTTAAAAGTGAAAAATAAAATATTTAAAAAATAATTTAGATATAATAAATATTATTTACATAATCAGGAGGTCAAAATTATCCAATGGTGAATTTTTCTTAATTTTCTGAGACAACCAATTTTTTGGGTAAAAATTTAATACTGTTTAAATATATAATGTGTTTTGTGACATCATAATGACCCAATAGTGTTGTAATAAAATACTATAAGGCTTATGTTCAGACAATATATTTTTTACCATTAAAATAATGTTATATAATGTTATTTTGAGTTTGTTTGAATTAATTTACAAAGCATTAATGGACACTTCAAGGCTTATTAAACATCTTGTCTTTTTAAATTGTTTTCCTTGAGAGTGTGACTCACCTCCACATAAGAAATCACATTATATTTAGAAGTTCAGACAATGGCCTTATAAAATATTTTTTTTCAGCTTACCTTTTCCAAAAACCACCTTCAAAAACCAAGGGGTGGTTTGTGGTTTGGAATAGTTTAATATGAGGTGTCCCAAACCTAAATAATAAATATTTCCCACACCATTACTGTATAAACCCACCCAAACTCCCACATCATCCTCACTGAAAGCCTTTGGAGTTTGTCCATCCTCTTCCCTCCTCTCTATATAATCCTCCCGAGGTGCCCCAATCTCCCAAGGAGCCTCTCTCAAGCCTCTCTCAAGCCTTTAGAAGGACACATCCAAGTAATGGTTTTTCTTCCTTTCTCATTTTTGTCCAATATTCATTAATTTGTTATGACCATTAAATATATATTATAAATGTTGGGGTATGTTTTTGAACCTTCCCAATACTTCCCTATTTATGTTTGGATGATGGGATACCTCTTTCTATCTCATTAAATGCCTCCCATGTACACCAGTTACTATGCCGAAATTCCGAAAGGAATTTCTCTCTTCTCATTTACATTCATGAATTTCATTTTAATCATGAATCTTAATTCCATTTAATTTTTTTTGGAAATGTATCAATATGACCCTCTAAATGTCCATGCCTTTTAAATATTATGATACACCCCTTTCTCACTCATTAACCATTATTTTTGAGTTCTCATGTCACGCCATTATGCTGCCAAAATTGCACAATGCTTTTCCATGCCAAAGTCATTGTTTATTGAATACCATGCCCATTTCTCTCTCAAGGGTATTCACCTTTATGAACATTTACATATTGTTTTAAGAGTTTCTTGTATGTATTCCACATTTTATTATCGTGGAATAAATGATTATGTTTAATTATTCAATGTTCTATGATCCATGTGGCACACTTATGCATGAAATGAAATGTTTAAGATGGGTGCACCCTTACAGAGATCCAATGCAATGGGTTAAATATAGTATCATGATATGTCATGTGAAATGGGTTTTTACTCATTATAATCCAAGTGCAATGAGGTTTTACTCGTGCTTCATATGCAACAATGATTTACTCTTGCTCCATGTGCAATGAGCCTTGGATTATGCTAATTCACTTTTAAGTGTTGTTGCCACATTTCCATGTTATTATTTTCATGAATTATTGTGCCTTTATGTTTATGTTTCTCTTATTATATATTTATATTCCTATTTTCTAAAATTTATTGTATTCCTCATGTTATTCAATGATTATTCCCTTATTGGGCTTTATAGCTCACCCTTTTCTTATGCACATCCACAGGTTATCTCATCCAATGCTAAGTACGAGGGAATGTAGTGGTCATGTAAAGGAATATTGCAATACAGATGATGCATTCTATGTTTTAAGTTGTTATGTAATGATCCTAAGCCCCAATGACATCATACCTCTCGATCATCCATGTTGAATCAAGTGAAGTTTTTATGTAATAAATCAGGTTTAAGTTTGTATTAAAATACGAGATGTCATATCTTGTTCCTAAGATAAGGATTATAATAGGAATATAGAGATTTAGGGAGGTTAATTGTGTAGAGTTTGGATGAGCCAAGGGGCTTGAGAGGTGTGAGTAATGGGTTTGAGGTGATGACTTTTTATAAGTGGGAGGAGGGGCTCTATAAGAATGTTTGACAATATTATTTTATTATATAATGATTTTCGGTTTCTAAAGGTCCAAACATATTAAAGTATAAGATAAGATGAATAATATTTGAAATAAAATAATAAAATATGAATTTTACTGGTTTTGGAATTTTTTTTAATTTTTATAATCTCATTTATTTGAATAATTCATTATATAGGTAAACACCGTATCATTATTGTGTCATAAATAATTTTATTTATTTGATGTCTAAAAATTCTAAACAAATACCATGATGTAGGAAATATGTTTATATTTCAAATGAATATTTATCATCTAAATGATAACTTAGTTTACCCCATGTAAAAATTTGATTAGTAAAAGGAATATGTTTATGTCATTTTTGTCTTTACATTAAATTAATTAATATAAAGTGTCATTATCACTCTCAAGTGGCTCCATGGGGTCCCAAAATCGACCCAAGGATGCCCATGGATGGAAATGTATCATCCAATATTAATAGGACACATGTTAGGGTAATTTAATATTATTATAATAATATTTGTTAACCATTATTTAGCAGATTTACACTTTTACAATGGTAAATAAAATATTTTTTGAAGCAATTAATCACAATTTATAAAAATAAAATTTACCTATTTACACAATTTGGACCTCATGATTCCAAATATGGAATTAATTTTTTCAAATTCAAAATACAGAAGTGGAATAAATTATTTTAAAAGTAATTCTTATTGTAAGAAAAGCACGTTTTTTATGAAATAATAACTTTCAAAAGATTAACACTTGTTTATTTCCAATTTCAATGTGAAATTACTTCCAATGACCAAAATTGGATTAAATGGTAAAAATATAATCTAATTATAATTAAAAACACTCGAATTTATAATTTTTCACTAGAAATTATCTCGATTAAAAAAGTTTTTTTAATTAAAATTTATTATTTCTCACTATTCATCAAATATAATAGTTATTAGGAAATTACAAAAAAAATCATCCAAATTAATTTTTTATGTCCCTCTTCTAAAGAAGAATTTTATTTCACTAAATTGAATATGTAAATGTGTCAAATATTTTATTTAAAAAGGGTTCTCCATTAAAAGGCGGAAAAACTGCATTTTCTGAAAAATACCTCTGTTATATTAAAATTTTTATTTTCCATACATCAAGTCTAAGAAACACAAAAGATGAATGTTAAAATTATATAGGATATATATAAAATTAAAAATATGTTTATTACTATTCATAAATTATTTTTGAATGGTTAGTTTTGTAATTCATGGTGCGTTGGATCTCGGTGGTGCATGTCACAGAGGATATTGAATTACTTTAAAGATATAACGCACTATAAAATCATGAGTTGTGACAAATAAAATAATTTCCCCAAGATTTATGGATTGTTTGATAAATCCTCGAAAATAATATTAAATTTGATAAACGTACCATTATTATATAAATAAAATGGTCTTTTATGAGTTGTGATGTGTGTCCTTTATTGTGGGGTGGAAATGTATGTTTGTGATGTGGTGTGGGAGATGTTTTTATGGAAATGCTTTTGGGGCCATATTGTGATGGCTTGTTTGACTGTGATTTTGGTCCATGGTTGTGATGGTTTGGTTGTCTTTTCTTTTTTTGTAGTGGTGTTATTTCTTTCTGGCCATGCCCATTCTGGGATCAGGTGATGGTTTGATAGGGCTTATGAGATGATGGTGATTTTTGATTACATTGAGTTATACACTTGGGTTGTGATGTAATAATTATTTAAAAATGAATTAATTTGTATTGGGTTTAATTTGGTTAATGATTTGGAAATTAATAATGAACATATGAACTATGGGGTGTGTGGCTAAATGCGATTTTTTGTTAATAATAAATTGATTGGGCTAGATAATGGTTCTGGTTGGGGGTGTGATAAGTTTCATGTGGTTTGTGAGGTGTTATTCATTTATCGGTGGTAGAAAAGGCGGTAGTGTTGTGATATAGTTAGTTTATTGATGTGAACCCATAGTTTTGTTTGTGTTTGGATATATGTATATATTTTCTTATTCCATGTGATATCTATACACAACCCATCCATGTTGAGAAATATTTTTTAGAACCCATATTTTCACATGGGGGAGTGTTTTCCAACACCCTTGTGATGATGATGGATGGATGGTTACCCACTCTTTCCCCCTCTCTATTCCAAGTGATTATATATTCACAAGCTATGATGGTCATAGGTATGTTTGTTCACATGGTTAAAACATAGCTGTCCTCATGTGAGATGTGATGTGATTGTTTTATGGGTGGTTGCCTAGGTGTCTTCAAATGAGATGATATGTGACTATTCAATGGGGTGGATTATAGTGGGGGTCATGCATGGCAGGAGTAGGGAATGAGGTTGATGACCTTCATGTTCACGATACCCTAGTACAATAGTTACGGTTGTGATACGATGTACTTAGTGTCTTCAGGTGTGATGAGATGTAACCATGATGTGGGTTGGTAGCCCAGGTGTCTGTAGGAGTGATGTGATGTGACATGCAATGTGGTGGTTGTATGTGATATTTGAAAGATATAGGAGCACGAGGACATATGTTGTTGGGGTGTCAGATATGAAAATTAGTGGTAAATAGGTGAGGGGAACCCTTTACCATTATGATTCATACTATGTTATTTTTTATGGATTTTATTATTGTTTTATCATGTCTTGATGAGGTTGGGGTGGATAGTTGACCCTTTTAGGTGTCATTGGTTCTGTTGTTTTCACATGGGTGTATTAGTATGCATCTTTTGAATGTGCATGATAGACATTGATCTTCTTAAGGATTGTAATTGTATGCTCACCCAATGTATATAAACTGATTTTCAAGTTTCTTAGAGGATTATGTGGATTGTGCTGGATTGTACTATCTTAGAACTTTTTTGAAATTTATTGTGTTGTTACATTAGATTTTATTTTCGATATTTATGTTATAAGATTTTATCTATAACAATTTTATTTATACATAATTTTGGGTTTGTTTTGGTTTTTTTTATATATTATTAAATTTATTTCTTATGGATGATTCATCTTATCCCCAAATCCTATATTATTATAAATGATAATGCCTCCAATTTTATTTTATTTTTAAAGCCTCTGTGCTAGTCACAAACCCACGACCTATTATACATAGGACTTGAGGGTAATTATCTATCTCCCTTTATTGTAGTATCCTTTGTGGGTAGGGGTCATTACAATGTAGTTACTGTTGAGGATATGTATTAGTTCATATAGTTCCCATGTTGTTGTTCAAATGTATGAAATTAAATTCATGTACTTGGGATTTTTGTACATTTATCTTGCGTAGAAGTTGATGTGTATTTTTATCCAATCCCTATTTTCTATTATCTTAGAGGGATCTACCCCTCATATTTATGTATGATATATACTGATTTATTTTTTTCAACGCATTTCCTACTCGGGGATGGCTTTAGGTGTCATTATCTCACTTCTCTCATTGTCTGCCATGGTGGGGTAACATTGAGGGGAAGGGAAATTAAATAGTGATATAAAAAGATCATGTGAAGATATAGGATGATGTTCGAAGGTTGGAACATATGGGGATTTCATGGTTTGGTAGGGAAATAATGTCATATGAGTTTATTATGCAATTTTAAAAAAGGATACCATCTTGAAAACTGGTGTTTAGTCCCCCACAATGATCTATTATATAAACATTTATGTTCACTTATCCTACTAAGAGAAGAATTGTTGGTCAAAGGATATACACATAGGAATGGATCAAGAATAATTCTTCTTTTTTGTTATATTAGTAATGGTAATACATTGGGATTTGGTTCAACCATAATAAAATAATCTAATATATTTCATGTTCAATGTTTATGAGTCCTTAACGTTTTCTCTTTTCTAGACATGTCTCAATGTGGATGGCCCTGTCAGGTTCACACCGAGGATGTCCAGTAGGATCATCATGACGATTTCCATAGGGTTGAGTTTTATAAAAATGAAACATATAAGACCGTCTGAGAGTTTCAATTCTAGAGTTTGTAGAATTATGGGGGATCCATTTTGGAATTAGTGATAGAGGATTGGTTAGAGGAGGTGGAGATATCATGTATTTGAATTCATTCCTTGAAAGAGCAATAAGTTTCATTGGTAGTGATAATACTCTATGTAGAAAGAATGAATTAGTGGTTCTAATTTCATTTCGATCATGAGGAGTCAGTAATATCATGGGATATTTTTTGAGACATGTTTCCAACAAAGCTTATTTCTTCAATCGTTAAGGCAGTGAGTCATTAAAATTTTCATACCATTCAACATGGGATCTCTATCAGGTGAGATTTTGGGATCAATTTTAAAACCCTTATTTGATATATTGAAGACTTATTTATTTATAATGAGTAAATTCTAAGAAATTTCAAGGAGGATTTCTTTCCATGATCTAGGTTTAGGTCAATCCATTTATGATTTCATCATATATCAATGTGATGGTGAAAGAAGCATCCATTTAGAGGGTGGTTTCAGGGACTAAATAATCATTACGGGAGAGTCATCACAATTCAGAACATATCAGAGATTTTTTTTGAGGTTCCTAGTTCCTAAACATATGGTATTTCCAAAATATGACTCTAGGCCCCAAAACACATCATATAATTTCTTCTGGGGGTAGTAGCTCTCAAGAGCCTACCATGATATGGGATTTTGTTCATGTTTAATTCATGGTCATCAATTTTGATTGTACTACCCATTTTGATTTGGTAGTATATGTTAGCTATTACACTTCAGGTTCCGTCATTGTGGTATTTACATATAATGCAGTAGAAGTGGAGAGGTTATCAATATTTGGACTATTAGATATGATACACATTAGGAAGAGGAAAAAACTTTGATTCTCCTCATCATTGGATAGTATAATGAAGCTGTGGATGTGGTCTCAATTAGGGTCAGATTGGTTTTGGAGTAAGTCATGGTCAGCTCCATAATCTAAATTTTCCAGCCCAAGGAAATCCCGATATCATTTGATGTAAAATTTTCATGTTTTTTAATATGTTACATTATTTTTTATTAAGTAGCTCTGAACAATTTCATATCACCTACCCTATACCATGCTTCTATAATTTTGGTGGAGAGGCTTCCAGTTCATTTGTCATGGAGCACATCACTTGTAGGTTTAGCTTATCTATATGATGATTTTAGATATTATGATCCATTTATAGGAAAGAATCACTATTGGGGATACTAACCATGTTTATGGATTCATATATACACCTTTATCATAAGTATAGACTTGTTGTATTCTGTTCACGATGATGCAGATTTATTAAGAAAATAGATTGTTCTCTGTGATGCTGATGGAGGGATTATTGTTCCTATTAGAGAATAAGACCCTAAGATATGATAGAGAAAAATATTGTATTTATATTCACTAATGATTGATATGATGTCTATTTCATTGTATGTTTTGTTTATAGTTCTCCCCAAGGTTGTGGAGGAGTACCGATGTGTATTTCCAAATGATTTTGTAGCATAATAGCTTCAATGAGAGATTAATTTTGGGATAAATATATAGAAAATAGCATATCTGATCTTTATTTCTATGTATGTAATTCTACCTTATCAGGTGTTGGAGCTATATGTATAGGATTGTGATCATTTTTAGTGATTTTATGTTCAGTCGATGGTGTCACCATAAGGTCCACCATTTCTATTAATAATGATATTTGATGACAATATGTGCCTCTAAACTAATTATCATTACTTGAAACAGGTGAATATGAATTTTCTATATCCACTTCAGTGGATTGATGATTTATTCGATCATATAAATGGGGATAGTTAGTTATTGATGATTGATGCGTGGTCTGGATATCATCAGATGCAGGTGCGTGATGAAGTTATACCAAATACATCTTCCTAAGGTCATTATGTGAATTTTGAGTTTTTTATAATGTCATTATATGTTAAAAATACTCCCAAAAGTGTTAATGAGATGGATAAAAATATTTTTCATAGTGGTCATAGATTTATTTTGGGTGGTTTTCATTGATAACATCCTTGTGTACTCCGAGTCTAAGGAGGATCACACCGAGCATCTGCAGGTAGTTTTGGGAGTTCATTGTTATTAACAACTATTTTGGATTCCAATGAAGTGTGAGATCTATGAATATGATATTCATTTCACGGGGAATGTTTTTTCCATGTTTGGAGTATCTATGGAATATTTTAGGATAAAGGAATTGATTTCTTGGGAATCCCCTAAGACTATTGAAGATGTATGGAGTCTTTGTGGTATTCTAGGGTATTAAAGTGGTTTATACGAAACATATCATAGACAGGGACTCCTCTAATATCATTGAACATAAAAGATCAATCGTTGTTTTTTACATACCAATGTCAAAACAACTTTTTCTATCTAAAGGATATGCTAATCAACACTAGTTTTGTAATTTTTTATAAGAGGGAGTTTAGATTGGGGTTTTCTATGAAACATCACATCATTGATTCAGTATTTTATTCATGTACTATATATCATATATTTATTATTTTTTATAGTATTTATATCACATTGATTTTAACTATTCCACCCCGGATATTTTGTTTTATGTATTCATGTTTTCACTAATGTTGGGGCGATGTTACCTCATCAGTGGGCATTTTGTGGTTTCCACCAATAACAGTAGCTTGAGGTACATCTTTTACAAGTGTGACTTAAATTTGTGACAGTGATTGTGTATGAAATTTATTTAGTTATACAACATACATGTTTCATTTTAATTAAGTAAATGTTTTTTTATAGTTGATTTTATAAAATTAAATCCACATAGTGATGATGTTCTAGGATTTGGAGATTTTTGATGTGTGATGGACAAACTAATAAGAATGGATATTATTATTGGGGAGGTTAGTTACAGAAGATAATTTTTTTTCAAAAAATAGTTTCATATTCATTATTTTTGGTGGTGGAGGATTCCCATTTGGTGGATTCTGAAGTGGAGGTCTAGAGAGATCATGTTGTATTTGGTTATTCCCTTGATGGTTATTTTGAGTAATATCAACACCAGGTGTGGTTCTAGGGGAGGCATTTTCATCCTTCAATTGTGTATGAGTAGGTTCTCCATAAGTTCATAATATCACCATTAGTTGTATATCTTGGTGTGGTGAATATTTACCATGCTCCAAGTGTTAGTTTTGTTATCCTGGGTTGAGGCATTCAATTGTGGAGTTTTTATCCCAATGATTAGTCTTCAAGATGATTAAGGATAAACAACATATTCTACGGGGTTTTTTGCAGCCATTTTATGTCCCATAGTAAATGTGGTAGGAAATATTAGTGGCCTTATTCATCATTAAATCTTAATATTATAGAGGCTATGATGTTATATTGGTGATATAAGACTATTTGAAAAGGTCTTCAAATTTCCTAGATATCAAAGAATCACATTTGGTGGTGGTTTTATTCTGGAAGTGTCTATAGGAGGTAGTGAGGATAAACAAAGTCATGTGTTAGATCATCTCTAATATTGGACCTCATGTTACCTACAGGATTTATCGAGGTATCCTATATGAATTTGGATCCTAGTTGTGACCTAAATATTTTTTTATCCACATATATAGGGCGAGACAGAGTGTATCATTCGAACTCTTAATAAAATGTTCGTTTTTTCCATGATTTGGGAGGTTCATGGATGAGGAACCTAACATTTGTTGAGTTTTATTACAATGGAATTTTTCACTCCACCATTGGTTTGTATAAATTTGAACCCTATTATAGATAACCTTTCAAATTTACATTGTGATATATTGAGGTTGATGTTTAAGTAATTATCCATGCAGAATTAGCACATGTCATGATAGAGATTGTTCAATTCATTCACATGATGATTAAGAAATCATAGGATCTTCATAAATCCTATATTGATCCTAGGATATGACCTTTGGAGTCATATGTGGGAGATCATGCGTTATTGAATGATACTCATTATCATGGATATAAAATCATTGTTCATTTGAGTAATCATTATTACTAGTTTTTTGGTCCAATCAAGGTGTTGGATTTTTTGGGGATATAGAATTTTAGATAGATCTTCACCCATAGATGAGCGAGATACATGATGTATTCCATGTACTGGAGCTTCATCATTATCTTTATTAAAACTCCCACATTATCAAATTGGTTGAGATTTATTTTCATTATGATATTACCTTCATGGAGCATCTTATAGAGATTTAGGATGTAACATCTCTATCATAAGAGACACTAAACTGGTGCCCTGAGCCAAGTCTCCACATGACATCAGTCAATCCTTCCCTTACAGTAGAGGATAATATATAGTAGACAGGGTATAATAATTAATGTAGAGAGACTATAACCTCTTTATTAGAGTAATACATATCAGATAAAAAATTAAATATAGGAAAAAATATCCAGTAACCAATGAAATGAATAATCAACCATATCCCAAAATGGGTACAAACCACACAACAAAAATAAATATGGCATGTAATTATAATAGTTCCAAAAGTGTAGGAAAACCCAAAATAAATACAAATAGTTGAATACCCAACATGGTATTCACTCTATGGATGGAACCTCATCCATGCACATCCAAGGATCAACTCAACTCCATATAAATGGTCCTTTTCCCTTTTGGTGACCTGCAAGCATGAAATCTACTGAGGTACCCAATGATACCCAAGAAGGGTGCGTGTAAAACTCTGTAGGATACCACCAATGTTGTCTATAAAAAACCAAGTATAAATATATAGTTATTTCAAGTACTAAATAAATTATTATATGTAAACAAAAGACAACAAAATTTTCATTAGTCCACAATATCTACCATATCCATTTCAATCATTTTTACCATTATCATAATTTATGCCCTCTTTATTATGAAATCAATTACTATCATGTGTTTTATCAGTGATGAATATATATCATATAAATAATAATTTATTACAAACAACATATATACATAAGGGAACTAGTCAAGTCACTATCTTACTAGGGGAAACCATATTATAAAAAATACATCACTCTCTCCTTGAATCCCCAGTCCAGGCGGTGTCATGAAATGAAACCATTAGGTTAATAGAGACTATATACCCTTCCCTAATCCATTCATTTTGAGGTGGAGTTTAGAGAAACAATATAATATGATATGTGGTTTTTAAAACCTCAAGTCAATACCCCAATCCAATAAGCCATGTTCACATGCTTCTATAACAAATCACCATATATACCACAACAAAAACAATAAACATGACAATCAAAACTCATAAAAATCAACATGGGAATTAATATTATTACATAAATCATGAACACATTTACCATTTACATTACATATCCCATTTATCACAAATCCCATTCTCATGCCCCAACCCATTAGGCATATTCAATAATTCCCTTATATTACTTTATATAACATGTTCATATATAACTTTATGAAATACATTTAACATGTTAGACAATTAAAAACCCATTACCAATTTATCAAATTCATCATTTCATATGTACTAATCCTCTTTGTTATTTTTACATATTTCATTTTTAGTTTTACACATCCTCACATTAACCCAAATAACCCATTTTCATGCCATACAAAAAACAATATATGCAATTATAAAAACCTCGTAAACACTATAAATATTTCACGACCCGTCCGTCAGGGCATGTGTCGTGACTACCCTAATCCCACCTTCTATAGGCCAGGCGGCTGGCTACTAGCACCGATAATATTTTTCCCTTAAAATGCGATGGATTTTCCTTTATATCCTATAAACACACTCAACCAAGCACACAACAAGATATGAACACAAGTAAACTATATAAAAAATGAGTGTTGAATGTAAAAGGGGCCAGAAATACAAGACAAACTATAATGATGCAAGTACAACTGAAATACAACTAAAAGAAAGAGTAAAATAGCTATTGGTTTGTCCTCTGAGGCTCATACCTGAAGGGTAGGTACAGATCTCCTCCTCGACACTCCACATCCTTCTGTCTCTTCTATGTACCGTCATGTTGTATAGTCCACCACCGAGCACCGTCCAGTCCTGGTATCCTCACTCTCGATCAACGTTGTTAATCATCTGCACCAAACACAAGAAGGTGCGTGCATATCCCATGTAGGGGTGATTATAACGATACTAAATAGGGACCCTGAAACCCTCAAGGTCTCACAAAATCCATAAAGGATAAACCTCAATGAATGAAGTCAACTGTCAACCCTACTTAGGTATATGCCCATACATAAACCTATGTTATCAAGTATAACCATAACAATCATGAGTTAACAAAGGGTCCAACCCAAAATACCAAATCTCAACTGTTCCACAAAGTTAGGAAAACCACAAAGGGAAGTACCACACAGGTATGTCACAAATAAGAATACCACTAAGGTATTATCATTAAGGAAAGTACTTCACATGTACAAACTCAGCTCACACTAGGTATATCTTTAGTATAGTAGTAGAGATGAATAGATGTAACTACTAAATCATCTTACTTTGTTAATAGGAAGACCCACACAAGATCGCTAGGTGCTGACCCTTATAGGATCACTAGGTGTTGACCTATACAGGATCACAAGGTGCTGACCCACAAAAGATCGCTAGGTGCTAAACCACATAGGATCGAAATGTGATGACTCAAAAAAGAACGCAAAGGTTCTGACCCACATATGATCTCATGGTTCTGACCCACAGAGGATCTCTAGGAGCTGACCCACATATGATCGCTAGGTGTTGACCCACATAGGATCGCTAGGTGTTGACCCACGCTGGATCACAAGGTGCTGACCCAAAAAAATTGCTTGGTGCTGACCCACACATGATCGTAAGATGCTGACCCATAGAGGATCACTTGGTAAATCGTCTCACCCACACATGATCCTAGTAAATCTCCAGTACATCGTCATACCAACACAGGATCCTAAGACATCTTCACGTCATAGCCAGATACGGGGATCCCACAGTATGCTCCCTCGACTCCAGGAGGATCCAGTCCACAAGCTACTGGTCGATACTCCAACTACCACAAAGTCCCACGAAATAGAATCTTAAAGGACCGTTATGTCATAGGGGTCTCAACGCAATAGACATCACGTCATTTGGATGCCCGGTCTTTGAGTTAATAGTCTTTTTGTCCCAAGGCCCAAGTTTGATTCGTGCTCGATCCAACCTGACAGGTCCCCAACATTATCCAAAACTGTAGTTGGGTATTCCAAAGGGACCGTCTCTCTATAAGGTTTCCATATCTATTGGAGGTTCTTCAATCAGACATCTGATGCCAATGAAATGGCCGAAAATTCATAAATTGGTTGAAGTGGGTCTGTGTTCGGTCTGACCTTGGCCGACCCGGCCTGGGCCGACCTGGTCTGGGTTGACCTGGCCTGACCCACTAGGTTCGGCCCGACCTTTGTTTGGAAAACCATCCCATTGGATAGTCCAGCAGGCTGTGAGGGCAGCGATGAGGCTCGGTCGTGGGTGGCGCGAAGCCGCGGGGCAACTCGGCCGCAAAGGGTGTCACGATGGCGGCTCGACCGCAGGGGTGCCGTGAGGGCGTAGGGAAGCTCTTCCATGAGGTGTCGTGAGGGTGTGGGGTGGCTCAGCCATAGGGGGTGGTTCTAGGACATGAGGGCGCGAGGCCGCTGGGTAGCTCGGCCGGGAGGGAAGATGACGAGGGGTGTCTTGGAGGGTCGCGACGGCGAGGAGGGTCAGAGCGGCTCGGAGGGCCTCGGGTGGTTCATCTAGGTCGCTGGGAGGTGCTGCAGGCTGTGGGGTAGTGGGGCGAGGTCGTGGGGTGGTGCGGCGATGCCCTAGGGTGGCACACCAGGCTACGGGGTGGGCCTGTGAGGCCGTGGGCGGTAGAGCGCCGGGGGGCGCAGAGGTCGCGAGCGGTGGAGCACTGCCGGCCCCATAGGCCGCGGCCAATGGTGGCCGCAAGGCGGCATCGTTGCCTTCATATCCTTCATCGTGGTTGATATCCATCCACATCCACCTCGAAAAACACAAGAATTATCCTAAGAAATTCAGAGAGGAGGGTCCATGTTCATTTGGTCTACACTCACTGCATTAGAGTTGTAGGATGCAGCTGTAATAATTGAATAACAAGAATAACAAGAACATGTAAGGGAAATAATTCAAACACCCTCCCAAACTCGCTCGTTTTATTTTTTGAAGATTGTTTACGGGGAAAGAGATGATGTTGTTGGGAATTGACGGACTTCAGTGACGTCGGCTTTTCCTCGATCGTCAGTTCATTGATGTTGAGACATTCCTAATCAACGATTATCCCGAGGAATAAGTTGAAGTCATGCGTTCTTCGTTGGAGTTCTTAAATGGAGATATTTCTCCCAATTCTCCAAGTTTCTCCCTTTTGCCAAGAGATTCCCCCATTTCCACCAAAATGAGGAATACCAACATAATGGATTATGTTGGAATAATTAGAAATTGGTTTAATTAATTAATTGATGGTTTGGATTAATTAATTAAAGGGGGGGAGTTGTCATAATAAGTGGGGGTGCTTAAGCAGTTTCTCCCCACTTAATAGTGAGTTTAAGAGGTTTAAAGCCTCGGTGGTTCCCACCACCATAACCACTGTTGGGAGGACTAGGATCAGTGGTTCCCACCTCGATAAACTCTCATGGGAGGTTTTAGTTCAGTGGTCCCCACCTATGAAACATCCACATGGTATTTTCAAAAGAAAATAAAAATAAAATACTACACCATTTAATTTTATTTTATTATTTCACGAATATGTGAAATGATAACTTCCACCCTCGACCTATAGCAGTTTAGGTGAAGGTCTCCTTAAGAAAATACTGGTGCTTCGAGTTCAACGGTGCCCTTAGATTTCAATTTAGAGCACCGGTTCAAAATCTAGAAAATCCCACTCGCACGTTTAGTGAACGTACTCGAAATAAAGTTCAGAAATTCATTCTGGGCACTCCGGGCCTCAGAATCACGTTCCGTCAATTTTCGTGGGCTGGTAAAATTCTCATATATTAAAAAAAATTACATGGAAATTCTAAGTCTTTACATTCTCCCCACCTAAGGGCTTCGCCTCCCCATATTCCAGAACTCAAAACTAGGAAATCAAGTGATGGTACTGAGCACGAATTTGTGCCACCCACTCCCATGTGCTCTCCTAGTGGTTCCCATGCTGCCAACGAACACACACCAAAGATATCGACCATCCACGAGGGACCCGATCCTATCGATCCTCAATCTCTACTGAATCCTCTGTAAAAGTTTATCCATCGTCAACGTATAGATCGTCGTGGTCTATGATGTGAGAAGGGTCATGCACGTATCTCCTTAGTTGGGATACGTGGAACACATCGTGCATCCGGTGCATCTGATGGGGAAGATCTAAGAGGTAATCCACCTCACCAACTCTGGTGAGGACATGAAAAGGTCCGATGAACTTTAGAGATAAGTTGTCGGCATGACCAAATCTTCGAAATCCTCATCGATGTGAGACCCGTATAAATATGTGGTCACCATGCTTGAACTCCAGAGGTCTCTATCTCTTGTTGGAATAAGACTACTGCCTACTCTGCGCAGTCTTCATCCGCTCCTGGATGATCTGCACATTCTCTGTGGTATCCAATACCATCAATGGTCCCAATAGTGCTATATCCCATGGGTTAGTCTAGTACAAAGGTGATCTGCAAGGTCGCTCGTAAAACACCTCAGAAGGTGCCATCCCAATGGTGGAGTGATAGCTGTTATTGTATGACAACTCCACCAAAGTCATGTGATCATCCCAGCTATGACCGAAGTCAAGGACACAAGCATGCAACATGTCCACAATAGTCTGAATGTTCCGATCAGTTTGACTATCCATTGGAGGATAGAAGGTGGTGAAAAAATGAAGTTGCGTCCCGAAAGCCTCCTGTGACCCCTTCCATAGCCGAGAAGTAGAACATGAATCACAGTCAAAGAAAATCATTTAGGGAACTCCAGGTAGCCACACATTATCCTACACAAAGAGGAATCCCAAGATCACTACTAAATCCTGCTATCTGATCGGTAAGAAGTTGGATGACTTGGTGAGTTGGTTGACGATCACCCAAATCGAGTCATTTCCCCTAGATGTATGTGGAATTCTTATCACAAAGACCATGGATATCCCATCCCACTTCCACTCTTGGACCTCTAAAGGATGAACCAAGGCTACTTGTACCTGATTCTCTACCTTCACTTACTTACAAGTGAGGCATTGAGAAACAAACACTACTACTGCATTCATCATTCCCTGCCACCAGTACTATCGTCGATGATCCTGGTAAATCTTTTCCACTCCTGGATGTACCGCTAGATGGGATGTGTGGAACTCCCTCATAACTTCCTCTCGAAGCTACATTGGTACCATGTTACGTCCTCTAAATAGGATGACATGTTCCCTACCATCAAAAAATCCATCCGGTTCCTATCCTGTAGATATCTAATCACATTGTGTATCGCAGTCAGTGCCCCCTCACTACGCCTCCCTGACTCGCTGAAGAAGTGGGGGAGTTACTGTATGATACTGATGAAAAGATTCTCCATCTCTATCCACAAAGGATATCTGGAAAGTGGCCAACTTCTTTGTCACCTCACCTAGAAGTTGTATACCAGTCCTCCTGCTGATTGCATCTGCTACTACATTCTCTTTCTTGGGAGTATAGACTATCTCCAAGTCATAGTCCTGGTGGAACTCAAGACAATGTCGATGTCTCAGGTTTAGGTCCTTTTGAGAGAAGATATATATGAGACTCTTTTTATAAAAGTACACTGTAAAGTGCTCACCCATTAGATAGGGTCGCCACATCATCATGGCGAAGACCATTGCTGCTAACACCAGGTCATGGGTAGCGTACTTCTGCTCATGATATCTCAACTGTCGAGAACCATGTGCGACCACCACTCGATCCTGCATCAGGACACATCTGAGTCCTGTCCCTGATATTTCTTAGTAGACTACCTACCCTATTCCCTCCTCTAGAATCCCCAAGATGGGGGCACTAGTCAACCTCGAGTTCATCTCCTAAAAACTCCACAGGAATCTCTCTGACCACACGAAGTGTTTCCCCTTCTTTGTCAATGCTGATAGAGGCACTAAAGCTCTGGAGAAAACAGGAACAATCCTCTTGTAGTATCCATCCAAACCCAAGAAACTACATACCTCGATCACACTCATGGGTGGCTCCCAAGAAGGTACCACCTCAATCTTCATTGGATCCACTGCAACTCCAGCTGTCGATATGACATGTCCTAGAAACGGAACCTCTCGGACCCAAAACATGCACTTCGAGAGCTTACCATAAAGCTGGTGCTCTCGGATTGTGTCCAAGACGACTTGAAAATTCTAGGCATGCACCTCCTCAGTAGACAAGTAAATCAGAATGTCGTCAATGAAGACTACTACAAAGCGATCATGTTATGGATGAAAGATCTTATTCATGAGTCCCATGAACACTGCAAGAGAAATGGTTACGCCGAATGACATAAACATGAACTCGTAATGTCCAAACCAACTTCTGAAATCCATCTTCTGCACATCCTCATCTCGTACTCTGAGCTGGTGATAGCCTGATCTGAGTTCAATATTGGAGAGCCACTGTGCTCCCTTCAGCTGATCAAAGAGGTCATCAATCCTCAGGAGTGGGTACCTGTTCTTCACAATCTCCTAGTTCAAGCACCTGTAGTCGACACAAAGTCTCGAGCTCCCATATGACTTCTTGGAGAACAAAATCAGGGCTGCCCAAGGAGAAACACTAGGCCGAATGGATCCCTTCCCCTGTAAGTCCTCCAGCTATACCCAAAACTCCCAATGATCCGTGGGATCCATCTGATTTACTGGTGTAGATATCAGTTCCATCCTAGGGTACATGTCGATGTAAAATTCCACCTCTTTGTGAGTAGGTAGACTTGGAACATCATCAGGGAAGACATCTGTGTACTGGTCCACCACTACAGGATAATTCAGGCAGTCCACATCCATCGCTCTAATGGTAAGGCTTGCCAATTGAGGTGCAATCCACTGCACCCTCCTCTGGGTAAGTCAATCCTGTTCTACATAGGCTCCCTTTTCTCTGGTTATGGTTAACCTGTTCCCATCTGTGTGGACACATCACACCTTCCACCTAATACAGTCTATCAGAGCATGGACTATAGATAACAGGTCTATACCCAAGATGATGTCGTAAGGCCGTGATGTCACTACTAGAAGATCCCAGCAAAAGATCTCGCCTCCTAGATTAATCTCACACTTCCAGAACCATGGCATAATCCTCTAATCCGATCATGTAGGAGCCTCTAGCCGTAAGGATCGAGCCAACGGATATATCCGAATCTCTGAGCTCTAAACGAGGGCAATGTTAATAAAATAATGACTGGAACCTGTGTCTATAAGTACTGTAGCTATGGTGGAGTAGGCACAAATCGTACATCGTATTATCTCCAGAGCACCGTGATCGTAGGCCTCAGATACCTGGAGCTGAGCTTGCGCATGTACACAAGCTCCCAATGTTCGGGGTGGACCTCCGAGTGGTGATGGTGGTAACATCTCGAATCGTTGACCACCATCAGCTGCACGACCATCTCCTCTGAAACGTCTGCCTGCTCCCTGCAGAACTCCTCAGTCGAATCTCTGCCTCTGCCCAGACAGTCCTTTAACCATTTTCTGATCATTCGTTTGGAAGGTCGGACAGTAATGAGCCATGTGACCCTACCCACCACATCTGTAACATTGCCCGCTCCAGGAATGACTAGCTCTGTCTCAGCTGCCCCGCACAATCGACACTGAATTCTATGGTCGTTCACCTATAGGATTGGTCCCCTTGGACCTTTGTGTCATTTTTCTATTGCCAGCTACAGAACACTGCGCAACATGATGACTGGTGGTGGGTCTCACTACTGGTGACTGCTCAGCAAGGAAACTTTCTATTAAGATGGCTCGCTCAAACACCCCTACCTATGTCGGGATGCTAAGGGAGATCATCGGAGCCTTGATCTTTCAACTGAGACCCTACTCGAAGGTCCAGAAACTGAATAATGGTTCCCACACCATATCTGTGGAGTATTGTGAGAGGTCAGTGAATCTCACTGAGTACTGAGCCACAATCATGATGCTCTGCTGCAGATGAAGTCGCTCATGAAGGTGCACTTCCAGAAAGGTTTCTGGGAAAAAATCTGCCCGAAACAGGCTCTCAAAGTCTTCCCAGATAAGTGTCACCTCTTCATGAGCCTATATCATCAAGCTCCACCATCTACTAGATAATTCCTGTAGAAGTATGGTGGCAAGGATCACCATGAAATTGGCTGGTGTCCCCACCAGTCAGAAGACACTCACTACAACCTTCAACCAATCCTCAGCTACTTGTGGGCCTATCTCTCCCCTGAACCTGGGTGGCCTCTGGCGCTTGAACTTGTGCAACACGCTCAAGAGGCGTGTACTCTCTGTTGCTGGAGTTGGTGGCATCGGTGGACAAATGAGTAATGGTACCACTAGTACCTCCGCTGGTGCGTCTACTGGAAAAGGGCCCTACACCGAGGCCTCGTCGTTCGGTGGTCTATTAGTGCATACTACTCTCAGTACCCTAGATGGTTGTCTTCATGGAGGCATCCTGAAATGAAAAATGTGCTCCATGGTCAAAGATTTATACATGGTGAGCTAACTCAAATAGATAACAATGAAAACTTTTCAAAACACAAATGCAATTAGTGTTTTTGTGCCCTGAGTCAGAAATCAGAAGTCAGGGTCCTGGTGTATGGATATGTCGGCTACCTCACCAACACTTGATTCACTAAACTGATAACCACACTCATAACACTTAACACTATTGCCATAAAAAAAAGACAAGATTCCTATGATCTACAGTAGATCCGACTCCTATGATACCAATTTGTCACGACCAATCCCATGGGGCCCGTGCCGTGACTACCCCATGCCCGCCTTCCATAGGCTAGGGGTTGGGGACTAGAAAAGAAAGGCATTTTCCGTATAAAGTCAATGACTTCCCAGTTATAGGGAAAATGCCTTTCGTTGCAAGTCGCCAGCCCCTGGCCTATGGAAGGTAGGCTTTGGGTAGTCACGGTACAGGCCCCAGGGGATGGGTTGTGACAAAATATTACATTTCAAACTCTTCTAAAAAAATTTACATATTCAATAAGGGATCCACATCCTCACACCTAACTCTGTACTTCACATTAACAGTTTCTTTATACAGGAATGTCGGTGCACCACATGGGTGGACCTATATCATTTTAATTATTATTTGGCATCCCATATGGATTATGAGGGGTTGAAGTCATAATTTAGACACCCATTTTATAGATCTATCTAAAAAAAAAATTAAAAACAATATTTATCCTAGAAAATAATACACATGCACATATCCACATCAAAACAATGGTATATAACCTGTAGTCCACCTACCAAGAATCCAATGATGATTGTACTCTTAATCATATCCTTCGATCCAGATTCAAACACCCTTTGAATCCTTTCCTATATTCAAATGGTAAATAGGTTTTTAGGCCTTTAGAAGAAGGTGGATTAAGCTATAATCCCTAATGAAGAAAATAGAAGAATGTGTTGGATTAGTCTTACCCGGAGCTTCAACCTGCACCCAACGTCACTACAAATGGTCTAAAAATAAAGGGGATAAACCATTGGGTATATTTGAGAGCTTGAGTTATTCACTAGGGATGGAGGAAGAATAAATAGGGATAAAATATTATGGGATAGTAAGAATCATAAGGAGGACTTTAAATTACTGGTTTTGATGGGGTAAACGGTTTGGCCACATTGTTTTCCAAATCACGCAAAATCCTTGCACCAACCACAATCCAATAGGTGTTGAGGTTTAAGGAATACAGTGGAAGATACCAATTGTTTGAAAAACTATTATGAAACCTTGTGGAATGCCTCTATCCAAGCCTATGTAGTTTGGATATCCCCTTTTCATGGTTTCAATAAACTGTGCACCTCATCCTAGCTACCATGGTTTGGGTGCCCAATTATCTCTAACTGTGCATCAACCATGAAAGATGCCATGGATGGACAAATTAACATTCCATTCATGTTTAGATCCCTTGGGAAACAATTAATCCTCCTCACTCATCTCAAAAAAATTCCATTAACTAAAATTAAGATATTTTAAACAACATTAATACAAGTATTTACCTCTATGAGGTCTGATATCTTTCAACCTCCCACTAATATAACAGATCAACATCGAGCCATGCTCCCAATAATCACTGAACATCCATAGTAAAGAGATCAGGACACCAAGCCTGACAATACATCACCCTTTCCAATGTTCCCCCTTGAACATTACCATGTTACCATAATAATCGACCCGAAGATACAACCTTACCACACAAAACCATTTCATTTTGATCCAAAAATCCATCTAGGGTCTCCATAAGGACGCCTAAACCAAAACGAATACATCAAATATTGGAATTCCGTAGGTATTCCTATGAAATAAAACATTAACAACAATATAATGAACCATCACAAACATCATCATAACATTGTGGAAGATCCAATCAACACCCCATCAGTCTTATCCACTTTGCGAATAATGACCCATATCATGTGTTTTTTTCCTTTTTATTGAAACTCTAATGGTGAACCAAACGTGATACCAGCTAAAGAAAACACAATTTCATTCCAACCACTGTTCCTAAAAAATATCAATGCACAATTAGAGGATTAATGGTCCCATTCAATAATAGAACATCCAAAACACAAAAAAAAAAACACTCAAAGAACTGAATTGGTCAAACCTATGCTAATGCTCGATATCAAGGAAAAATCCCTCAAATGGTAATCACTCAATTACATCCAACCTAAATCAATGATCTAATCATAAACTAACCACCTTCCCATTATAGTTCTATCCCACCGTAAAATTTAGCTTACTCCCACAATCTTATAGAGATTATAACCTCTACTCTTAGACAAAGTCCACTTAAACTTCAACTAAACATTTACAACATACTTGATGCATCCCCAACTCATTGTGCCTAAACATCAATAAGAGCATCACCATGTGATGATATCCAACCTCGCTATTGGGATAACCATGGTGGGAATCTCAACACCATCCATTCATAGAAAAAGAACTTGACCTCACTCAAGATTTCTTAACGTTTCTGAAAATTCATTTCCACTGTAAACATCATAAACAAGGTGGTTCACAACTTACAACATTCATTACTCTCTCCATATCAAGTCATATCATCCCCAATTGGATTTTATCATACATTCATCTTCCATAACCTTCATTCTACGCCCTTTTACCTCCCCAAGGTGATTTCCAAATTGAGGCCTATCACTATTATCTGACGCACCTATAAGTGTCCTTCCCTAGATTCCAGTAGAACCGCACCACCGTGACATGTAGTACCCTCCAAACCATCATAGTGATCCACCATACCTGTAAACATTACCGAAAAAAACATTTCCACCATCCATAAATTGACAAAAATATTATTATGTTCTTACAAAAAATCATTTCAAAATTGGAATCATACTTTTAACTACAAAATAACCTCAAGAGCTGGTTTACAACTCACTACATTGGACCCTTTCTCCAAGCTGACTGGATTTGTGTCCGAATGACTCATCTTGGAAATTATTATCTTTACGATTTTAATAATAAAATATCCCATGTAAATGGTGACTTCACAATTTAATACCTTCCAATGTCACCCAAAGAAACCTACCCGAGTCTATACCTAATTTTGGATAGAGTTATAGAACACAACCTCACTTGAAACAAATTGTTGTAATTTCACATAATCATTCAAAACCGACCTGATCCCAAAGAAAATGTGTGGATCAAAAAAACACCACAACAAGGTCCCAAATACCCTCCTTGAGAGACAAAATGTGCACCTTACAGGTTTCTCACTAGCACCCCTACATCACTACAACAACTCCATTCTCTACTCCACACATCCAAGTCTTACTTATAACTCCCCCCAAATGGAGTGTAATTACTATCATTTTCCACTAGGAATCCCAACCAACATGGTTTATTCATAAATTATAATCTAAACTGTACACACGGATGTGGATGTATAGGTTTTCCCAAAATAATAATACAATCATCACTCGATTCCTACCCCCAGCTTCTGAATGCGGCACTTGCGATGTTTTTCGACACCCAGTCCATCCCAAGGACCTCACCTGTAAATTTTTTGTAGTGTACATCCCACCATGAATATGAACTTATTCCTACCTATGAGAATAAACTACATGATTTCCCACATCCAACCAAAACACTACATGTTTCTTGGTATATATTCAGTTATTTCTCGGTGAACCCATGCCAATTTCAATATTATGGGCATGATCATATTGTGCTAAAAATATACTATGAAGTTATCCAAGAAAACAAAAAAACATATCCATCCCAATTTTAACTTCACATTATGTGAAAACATTAACTTATAAGAGTGTTGGGATTCTGTTCCCACACAAATCCCATCATCACATAAACACTTCGACTAATTTGTGATTTCCAAACAAGACTCCCCACCACTCCTTGTTCATATTCCTAATAGTCTTCAACAATGTTTCCTTTAGCACTATAGCCTCCACACCACTCAAGTTATTCTAGAGAAACCCTATCAGTTAACAACAAAAACAATGGTCCACCACACCAATTGAAACTAATGTTCTATTCCATAGCCACACCTCCCACTTTGGTCCTATAGATAATGGCATGCGCTTTTATCGATTCATCTATTGACCCATCCCGATCAAAATCTCTCCTTACTAGTGTGTGCCAACATATGGACTTCATCAGAGCCCTCATGTTCTCACACCATCCTGTGATCACACAATTAAAGTGACTTTATTTATCACAAGCCAACCATCACAAGATCCAATCCCAACACCCACCTCCTCACCTGACCATGCCTCTTGGTCTACTATCTCCATCGTCCCCATGGTGTCTTAAATATCTCACCCAATAATCAAACCATTCATACAAACAAGCTCAACCATGTGATCACCCTCACCTCATATGTCTCCACCATAAAGAAAGCACTTAACCACACATTAGTCACCCCAATCTTGTTCGCCTATGGTCAACAAAAAGGATTTATTTAATCATTATCTTAATAGATAGGCCAGATATAAAAATGATACAATACATAAAAAATAAACATAGAACCAACTGAATGAACTTTGATGACCTTCTAAAAGAACTAGGGAAAAACCATACCATTTACCAAAAACTAGATGGTACTCATTGTGCATCAATTCCACCGTAGGTGCATCCCCATGCTTCATATTCCAAGGAACCTAAAACACTATGTTAAAATCCCTTGAGGTCACTCTTTATTTTTCTGAAAGAATGATTCATATCATGAAATCATGAGTTGTGTGTACTAGAACACTTAAAATTCCCACCTATCCCACCAGTCCAATCTGCACCCATCCAAATTAGAACATCCTTCAAAGACTCATGCACCCTATGGAACTATGAAAACTTCCAACCACACTCACAAGTCACTCTCACAGATCAAATGATAAAAACATAATATCTAGGGAAAGTGTAAAATGTCAATAACCCCTCTCTCCCTAGGAAACATATGTCAATCTTTCAATAAGTCTCCACTCATAGCAGGATCTGTTTACCATATTCCGAAAAACCACCCTCAATGCACCTCTATTAAATTAACTATAGGTTTATCACCAAGAATACTCACACACATTAATCGACACCATGGGATAAAAACCCAACTAAAGAGTCCAAAACAATACTCATAGGGTCGAAAATCAAATGGTTCACCACACTGATGAAAAAAGACCCATCACTAATAGCACCATAAACATGACAGTCATTCTTAAGACTAACATACAACCCAAACACTTACAACTATCTAGGGTAAACACTTTCTTAATAAAAGGAAACCTCTATAAAACCCTATTTTTTATCCCCACAGAATGTCTAACAAGGAGAAACCATTTATCCATACATAAAGACTCATCATGGACTCCTAAAATATAATCATGGTCTTATCCAAGGGAATTCTAATTTCCTAAAAAACTCATATAATGGGACAAATAAGATACGAAAAAAATACTCAATACCATTATTCACTAAAGACAACATCATTTCCAATTATTTTCTAATTAACATCACCATTATATGAATCAAAAGGTACACACTTTAGAACATTATTTTTAAACCATATTTCAAAAATTCATACTAATTCGAATTCATATTTCAAGATATTTTCATCGACAAAAATTTCTAAGAAATTCCAATTGGTTTTGACCGTAATGGAACGTACCATACCTATCATAATCAACCTAATCCATATAGACTGTCCCAACATATGTGATTGCATCTCTAATACTACCTTCAGCCATTCCTACTATAGATCATGGACAACATTGGTTAAACTAGCATATAAAGTCACATGTTTTTCATTTGATGCCTTTATTTAAAACTATTTTCACACATATGATATAAATCCTTCCAATTAGACATATTTATATTTCATACCATGTTACATCCAACATTTGAATGCATTCACAACCTTCATTATGTATAGTTTCTTAATAATTTAAAATTACAACATAAGTCATTCCATTTTTGTCAATATTCCTCCTTTAAAATTTATTAAAACCATAAAATTTAACAAATTATAACATTTCATTATGCACACTATTATTTATCTTTTATTTTACATTCATTCTATTTACAAATTTTCATCATAATTCTATGACACTATTTTCTATAAATTTTAATGAAGTTAAAATGCGTCATACCCTTCATGTCCTGCACACCCTTCCAATTTATTTCTATCATGATACATTCCACCCATATCCCAAGGTGCCTATTACAATTTAATAAAGAACAATATCATTCCATTTTGTCAATAGAAAAAATAACATAGAATTGTCACATCAAAAAATAATTGAAACACCATATGTGAAATATAATTCATCTTTCAAAATACATATCGAGGACAATAATTCCCTCCCAAGGTACTAGGAGTTTCCCCCATACATGGGATATGTACTCCCAAGAATGATATAATTGACAAGGATAAACATATTATAGTATATATTCTATAATCCAAAATAATAATACCAGAAAAACGAACGTCTCTGAAACAACTTTGTTACATCCCCAACCCAAGAGATACAATATGGATTCCCCAAGACTAGTCTCCACGCGGCCTCAAGCACGCGTTACCATACACCAGAGGTTTCCAAATAGCAGAATGGGTCTAATAAGTCAAGTGGAGAGACCGTAACTTATTTAATAGAGTAATACATTATAGATAACATATTAAATAACAAAAAAATGCAATATAAATGTCATGAACAATCTAACATATCCCAAAACTGGGTACAAATCACAAACCAATAATAAATACTCCATTACATGCTAATAGATCCAAAAGTGTATGAAAACCCAAAATAAAGCCATGTAGATGATTCCCCATAATGTTCCTAACTCCATGTCTAGAAACTCATCCATCCACATCCCAAGATAAACTCAACTCCCTAGCATAAGGCCTTTTCCATTATCTTGACCTATAATATTGAAATCTTATCAGGTACCCAATGGTGTCCTCATTGGGTCTGAGTATAACTAAATAGGCAAAAAAAATGGGACTAAAAATAACTAGTCAAAATAGATAGTGCATGAAATTACTAAGTTAATGATATGTAAACAATGAAAACACATATACCACTAGTTAACAATAACTACCATAACCATTTCTATCATTATTTCCATTTTCATCTCTTATAACATCTTAATCGATTCATACATTTCCACCATTTATTACATGGGATAGGAAATAATATCATTTACCTAATAGTTTAAACCAAACAGCAACTACGAATTAGGGAATAAGTGAAGCCCCAGTCTCAATAAGTGAAAACACAACATAAAAAATACATAACACCAACCTTGAATCCCTAGTCATGATGGTCTCACAAAATGACACCATTAGTGGAATAGAGAATCTATCCCCTTCCCTAATCTATTCATTGTGGGGTGGAGATTACAACCTCAATATAACTCAACCCGTGGCCATTTAACCTCATGTCAATAAAAAAAATTCAAAGACTTGTGCACATACTTATATATCCATTAACCACACATAACAAAACACAAACCATTTATAAAAAGTACACATAACAATCAAAATCCATAAGAATTAGCGTAGTAATTAACATTAATCAATAACCAATTAAAAAATTTACCATTTACATTACAAAGCCCATTTATCCCAATTCACATTCTCACGCCCCAACCCATTAGGAATTTTCAATAATTCCCCTATGTTACCCCATTTAACATATTCATTAATTACCATGTGAAAATCCATTTAAAATATTCCCCAATTCACAATCCACTAAAAATTTAATATATTCATCTTTTCATATATACTGAGCCTCTTAGGCCTTTCGACATATTTCATAGGCCATTTGACATATCCCCACTTTAACCCAATTAACCCATATTCATGCCATGCCAACAACCCCTTATTCCTTTATCAAAGCCTATAAAAAATTATTAATATTCCTTTTTCAACTCAACTAATCATATTTAAATGTTCAATAGGGGCTCTACATTATCACACACCAACTCTACACTTCAAATTAACAATTTATAGGCATGGAAATGTTAGCACACCCCATGGGTGGCCTTATAGTCATTATATTATCCTCCATGCATCCCACATGGATCATGAGGGGATCCAATAATCATTTTGACACCAATTGTTTCTATATATATCTATATGGACAGAATGGAAAATATGTTTGAACCCAAAACAGAATGCACATGCACATATCCACATCAAAACTATGGGATATAAGTTTTAGACCACCAAACTAGAATCTGATGATGAACTCACTCTTAATTGTATCCTTTCCAACTACCCAAGATTTTATGAGATAGATTATTTTTAATTTCATTGATTTCTTGGGTTGTACACTACATTAAGATTAGCTTGGGCTATACACAACACCATATTTGCATACAGTATACACTACACTATTTTTGGCTTGTTTTGCACAAAATTTCATGTTCTTTTGATAAATTCATTTCACGCAACAATGAGTATAGATTTTTTTCTATGTATAAATGAACTAAGTTTGGATTATGTTATATGCAACACCAATGAAATATTACACTACACGCAACACTAACATGGCTTACGTTACACGCAAGAGCGACCTTCCCCAATAGTTTGTGTGGTATGCAATACCGAGTTTCACTAAACAACGATATATTATAGAAATATTATATTAACAAGAAGTTATGAATAGTATTAACCAAATTTTTAATTTTCTAACATTATATTTCATCTTAATCATTTTCTAGAACATGGTATGTAAAGAAAACAAATTTTTTCAGATAAAATATGTATTTTTTCAATAAAAATCCAATTTACCACCTTTTGATGCCACACCCATTTTAAATCTAGTTTTTGAAATTTGTATAAGATAAATTTTTCAAAATAAAAACATTATTTGGAATCAGGATATAAAAATTAACTTTGGATAAATTTTTGATATTTTTCTGATAGCTTTCTTATTTTGATGACTTGAAAAAATACGCTAAAATTTAACTAAAAACAACTTTTTTCAAGGAAATAATTTATATGGATTAAATGTATTATTTAATGGTTTTAAAGTATAAGTATAATATATTTTATTAGTCTAAGACAATGTATTTTAGTGTCATTAATTTTACATTGAATTCATATGTAAACACATTACAATCTTTCACAATATTTTAAACAAAAACACGTTTTTTTCGACAACAGGATAGATTTTAAAATAATTACTAAAACATATGTGTTTTGAATATTGAAAAATGGATTCCATATTTTGAATAATTAGTTCAAAATTATTTTAATGGGATTTTTGGATTTTTTGGGCATTATGAATAGTAACTTTTTTAAATATTCGTTTTACCACGGTTAAAGGTAAATCAGGTAATTAAGGGTAAAAATAATATTATAAAATTAGCCTAACACTATCCAAAATTCTATTGGATAAATAAAAGTCGACCTATTTAATCTAAGGGCCAGATTAGACTCATTTTATCTACTTTTTCCTTGAAAATGATGTAATTATTATTTAAACAGAAGAACGTGACAACATGTCACTCTCTTATTTCTTATAAGTGTAATAATTTTAATTTATTGGTAAAATGCTTCAAAATTCGAAATTAAATAGTAACTAAAAATATAATTAAATTTTACATATCATGTGAATTTATTTATAATTTTTAGAGATTAATTATTCATTATTAATGATTACACAATAGTTATGTAAAACAGATTTTATTAATAGAAAAGTAAAATAAATGGTTTTAAAAATATTTAATGAAATGTTATATTAAATAATACAAGTCCTACATGAATTTTATTGGTAACTATGACATTTTATGAGTGTATTCAATATTTTTCTTCTAATTTATATTTTTTGGGGATTTTATTTAAATTCTAATAAATGAATATTGTTAAAATTGACACTCTTGATATTTTCTAAAAATAACATTTTATTAAATCCTTTAAAAATAATAGAATTATTTTAAAATTAAAAAATGATAATTATACAATCTATAATTTAAAAAATTATCTATTTTTGATCAGTTAGTACAACAAAATTAAATATTATTTACCATTATATATTAATAATGTTATTACCAAAAATAAAATTTAATAAAATAACAATGTATCAATTAAACAGATAAGGATTAAATTGAAAAATAAGTTCTCCAAAATTTATTCGTTGAAGATATTAAATCCCTATATCATCTCATATTATAATTTTGGACACTTTTGTGGTTTTTGTGTAGGGGTTGATTTTATTATAAAATAATAATTTTTTTTGAGTTTTTTAATGTGCCCCTCTCCTCTCTTATAAAATGGTGTCTCATCACTCTACTCTTCACTCCATTTTAAGCAATAAATATCACCCAAAACCTACCAATTTCTCTTATATAATTCCCTAGTATCATTTTAGTGGTTATAATCTTCTCCAAAGACAAACTCTAGTGCCCTAAGAGGAAATTTAATGGAGGCACGTCGAGGAAGAGGTAATCTCTTCTATCGATTTTTTTAAATAAATTTCTTCTTATATATCCTATTATTTTGATGGTTAATTTTAAAAGTAATAACATCAATATGAAACATATACTTATATGTTATTATAACTATGAAACAACCCTATTTCACCTTCTATCCATCCAATGAAAAATGAAATTATTGTGCGTGTGTATGTACGGATTACCTTCTCCATGCTGTAATGTAATATGTTTTTCATAACCACCTTTCAGGGATGGGTATAATGGTTGAAATAATAAAAATATATTATTATTATTATAACATGTTACTAATAATGAGATATTATACACCATCCACTCCAATACCATTCAACAACTATGAGAATGATATTGTTGCTCGTGCGTACGTTCAACTTACTGTCTCCATGACGCGATGAGATTCATTATCCATGTAAACCATTCAAGAATAATAATACAGTATATAAAATACATAATCATTAATTATATTAAATAAAAATGCTACTGGATTTATTTATATATTTATATTTTATTTACCCAATTCCTTTTAATTTAATATGGAATCAAAAACAGTGTTCATGCTTACGCACGACCTACCGTCTCCATGAACGGGGTGTTCCATTCCATTTATCGATCTATTATATATATATATTTATATACTGAATATATATGATATATAAATCATGTTTTACATTCTGGATGTAATTAAATCATGATTTATGTAATCATATAGAGAAAAAAATTTCCAAATACGTATGATAAATTAAACGATTACTACCCAAAATGTTGCATTAACGTCGAATTGAAAAATGAACGGGTAATATAAAGTCAATCATATATGATATAAAAAATATTATTATGGTTCTAATACATGTTAATCAAATGTTTAAACCTACTATACAGATGTTTATGACACATAAATAAGAAATCAGACCTACATTAAGGGATAACTTTTCAAATCTCATTTAATCCGAGATTGTTTATTTGTAAGTATCTAATAGGTATATATTTATCATCCATGTCCATGTTTTATAAAAATGTTTTCATAAAATGTTTTCTATTATTATAAGTATTTTTAAATCCATTTTTACCCATTTTTTACTTCTACTACTTTCTAGGGAAGAAATATTTTGTTTGTTTACCAAACGAGGTACTTTTTGACTTATCTGGTAAAAGTATAAGGAGAATGTTTTTTTAACTTATATGGAATGAATGGATTTTTTTCTTTCCTAAATAATTATTTCCATGAATCTTCATTTACATGTTTTCTCATTTATTTTCATTTAACTTTTTTTATTTTAAATTTCTCAACATTTTGAGAAAAGAATTTTTTTTGAAGAAGAGAGGATATATTTCATCAAGAAATTAGTTCAAGTGTTTTCATTAAAACGCCTTTTCTATATAATATTAAATAGGGTTTTTTTCAATCCCTATAAGCACTGATATTTTATTATTTAGGGTGGAACTATTTTTATGAAATCCATTTATATTATAATGATTAGGCTATAATGGTATGATGTTTAATAAACCCATTTTATTACATGAGCTATGCTATGATGTATGATTTATGTCTCTGTGGAAGACATATGAATGGTTACATTATGAGATGGGTGGGACCTATATCTCCCTCCAATTCATTAGGTAAATATTTATATCTCATGAGATATACATGACTATAATGGAATGTTAATCCGGTTCAGTAATACAAGGATGGAACGAAAAGTAATCCTGGTTCAGTAACGAACTTTGTCCACTATGATGGTCTTGGAAGTAATGAATTGGAAACTATGGAAATGATATTATGTTATTATTAGTTTTACAAACTTACAAGTTTTATGCCAATATTATTCTATCAGTGTTAATGTTCCTTTTTGATCCATGCCAAACTTACTGTCATGATTTATGTCATTGCTCAAGATTTATAAGTTTAAACATTATGTTCAGGTTTATAGGATCAAATGTTTTGGTTTTCTTTATGTTATCCAAGTCTACCCTTACTGTGAATTTGAGCTCACCCTTTCAATGTTTTTACCCAGGATATAAATAAGATTTTAGGAAGGTAAAAAAGCATAAGATATTAATGGGAGATGATAAAGATATTTCACCATGATTAGAAGATTATGGTGTGAGTTTTCAAAGACACTAATCTAATACAGTCATTATGAATTTTCTTGTGTCACATACTATGTATTCTAGATAATAAATTAATGTCCATGTATGTCATGCTTGGGTCTCTACAGTTGGTATCAGAGTGAAGGTCCAGTTAACCTTTGGAATCTAGGATGTGAACAAATTAGTGAGATCCCTAGATATATTTCTAATGTGTATCTAGGGATGTCCCTAAGGTTAAGTATAACTATTAGTTATAGTCTAAGAGATATGATAATGATCATGAATAACCTAGAATTAAAACATAGATTCTAGAGATTAAAAGTACCCCCTTGATTATGTTGTTTTCGTAGTATGATTTTTGCCTCTCACACTATTAATTTTGGGTTCTAGAAAATGGATGGAAATAAAATGAACCATGAAAATGATTGATGTAATTATAAAAGAAATGATTATCCTCTGGAACAAACAAATGTTATGGGATCTGGAAAAATGAATCTTGTTTCTTGGACCACAAATCCTACTAGGTTCCCAAATAACCAATGGTGGGAACAACGTTCTCTTGAATCTTTCTTATGGAAACATCCACCATATTTTTAGTGGAATGACCGATCCACTAGTTATAGAGAAATTGATTTATAGCATTCAAAAGATATTTTACAATATTCATTGTTGAGAATGTGAAAAGTTTATGTTGGGAACTTATTGTTAGGAAGGTAAAGTGTATCTATGGTGGAACATCATCAGGAATACAAGTCAATAAGATAAAATGTACTCCACAGATTGGTATGAGTTAAAGAACATATTTTTTTATGTACCTTCCTCGTATTCATCTGAAAAAATGGAGATTGAAGTTTCTCATCTATCTCATTGTTATGATAAGAAAATAGGGATTGAATTTAAAGGATACTATAAAAATTACGGAGAAAAGAAGATTACATATTCTTTATTCTCAATGTGTGTAAGGACACATGGGGGAAATAGTGTTAAGGAGACTGATAAATGATTTAAGTGTGGGAAAGAAAGTTATTGATCATTTCACTTTCGCAGTAATGGGAATAAACCAAAAGCTGCAATGAGTCCACCTCATACAAATCTGGGTTACAAGTGCAAGGAAATAGAGAATTATGCGAACCAATTCTCTAATCCAAGGTTTATGGATGATTATTGATGCGAACAACCTTTTAAGGCCAAAGACAAAGGCAAATCACATGAGATCTCTATTTAGTGAGGTTGAGTATGCCTACAAGGTGGTGGAATGATTAAGTGTTTATGTAATGGGATTCCAAAATAATGTTTTTGAATCAATATTATCATATTATGGAATACTCTAATATCAATGTATTGTCCAATTGTGGTTTTTAATAATTACATGGTACCATTAACCATGAAAATTGACTGAAATAATTTTGTAAATAAGGGATAAGGGGATAATGAGATGTTTGATAGTATTAATGACATAATGAATGATACAAGGACATAGTTATATAATGGTTTGAGTTTATGGAATTTTTAGGATTTTGGTATGTGGAAAGAGTTAACGTTTGACAACAAACATTTTTTCATTATCGTTCTATGGTAATTCATGTTTCAAGAGAATACATGGTTAAGGTATTCCTATGTTTGGAATGTGACAACAAATAACTACCTTATAAGTTATGGAAGATTTATATTTTGTCGTTTAGGTTCACCTCCTTATAAATTATTATACTTTTTTAGTTTTTGGAAGGATTGTAATGGTCCATTTATGGATAGTATAAGATTTGTTTTCCATTTTATATTTGTTAGATTAATGTGTTATCTAACTATAGGCGGACTTATTCTTATTTGATAATCTATTCAATCCTATTTTGAGATATATGGAATGATGTATCATTTTATCGTATGATCTGTTAACACCTCATGAATGAAAAATTAAACTACATTTATATAATTGAAGAAGTAGAAATTTTTCATTGAACGACCAATAGTGAGATTGTACCAAAATCAAATATGTAATTATTCTCAAGAAAAAATCATCCACTTTGGGAAAAAGATCTTGAAACCAAAAAATTTATCCTTTTACCTTATTATATGATGAATATTATAGTCCCATAATTCATTGAAAATTTATGGTTTTATTGTAGTTAACTTTCTCAAAACCATGTTCTCTATCACTATCCATCATAAAGTGATGGTTAGATTTCTCTTCCATATCCATGTTTTCATTTCCCACTAATGATCTCTTATATGGAAGCCTAGTGATTAGTTACATTGGGTAACCATTAAATTTCTAACTTTTCTTTTTAAAATGATGTTTTATTATCCCGTTTTATGATGTGGGGTTCTATAAAAGAAAAATTCAAGTAGAAAACCATTTCTAACCCTAAAGAATTTCGTGGGTGAAATTAATTTTAATGGGGGTAGAATGTAACACCCTAAGATTTTATGAGAATGATTATTTTCAATTTCAATTATGCCTTGTGTTGTACACAACACCATTATTATCTTGTGCTATACGCAATACTACATTAGCTTACAGTATACATGACAATATTCCTGGCTTGTGTTGCACACAATTTCAAGTTCATTTGATAAAATTTATTTCACGCAACACTGTGTATATATTTTGTTCAATTTATAAATTAACTATGTTTGAATTATGTTATACGCAACACCAAAAGAATCTTACACTTTAATAAACACTAACATGGCTTACGTTACATGTAAGAGCAACCTTCCTCGATAGCTTGCATAGTACGCAATACTGAGTTTCAATAAACAATGATATATTATTAAACAATTATATAAACTAGCTATTAAGAATATTATTAAACGAATTATTAATTTTATAACATTATCCTTCATCTTAATAATTTTCTATAAAATTTTATGGGAACAAAATCAAAATTTTCAAATACAATGTGCATTAAAAAAAGTAGTTTGCCACCTTTATATGGAACACCCATTATAAATCTATTTTTGACAATTTTATATCCTCAATTTGAAAAAATAGTATTATTATTTGGAATCAAGATATAAAAATTTAGTTTGGATAATTTTTTTATATTTTTATGATAACATTTTTATTTTGATGAATAGTAAAAATATAATAATTGTTAACTAAAAACAAATTTTTTCATCAAAATAATTTATATGGTTAAAATATATTATTTAATGTTTTTAATGTATAATTAATGTATATTTTTATAGTTTAAGACAATGTAAGTAATTGTAATGAATTTTACATTGAATTCATATGTAAAACCGTTTGAATCTTTCGCAATGTTTTTATCAAAAACCCATTTTTTAGACATCATGATTTATTTTAAATTAATTAATAAAACTTAATTGTTTTTAATTTTGAAAAATTTATGCCATATTTGGAATAAGAAGGTACAAATTATTTTATTGGGATACTTTGATTTTTTTTCAATAAGAATAGTAAATTTGGTAATTATTTTTATTACCCTGGTTACAGGTAAATCGGGTAATTAAGGGTAAAAATAATATTATAAAACTACCATAAACGATAAAAACATCTATTGGATGAATACAACTTGACCCATATCACCAAATGGTTGGGATAAATTCATTTCATGGACTTCTGTCTGTGAAAATGATGTAATTGTTATTAAGAAAAAGTGACAACATGTAACTCTCTTATATCTTATAAGTGAAATAATTTTAATTTAGTGATAAACTTCATAACACATAGAAATTAAGTAGTAAATAGAATGATAATTACATTATCTATATCATGTGAATTTATTTATATTTTTTAGTGTTTAATTAATTATCATTATGGATGACACAATAGTGATGTATAAATTATTTTATTAATATAAATATCAAATAAATGGATTTGAAAATATTAAAAGAAATATAATATGAACTAATTAAAGTTATATATGAATTTTATTGTTTACAATGACATTTTATGAGTGTATTAAATATTTTTCATCTAATTTATATTTTGTGGGGATTTTATTTAAATTCAAATAATTGAATAGTTTCAAAATTCACAATATTGATATTTTATAAAAATAACATTCTATTAAATTATTTAAAAATCATAAAAATATTTTCAAATTACAATGTGATATTTATATGGTCTATAATTTCATAAATTATCAATTTATTTAAAATTAAAACCAAAAAAGTAAATATTATTTACAGTTAAATATTCAAAATGTTATTACCAAAATTATTATTTAATTTAATAACTAAATGTCAATTAAAAATATAAGGTATAAAGTGACAAAATATGTTGTCCAAAATTTATTTTTTGATAAAAAACCTATATCTTATCATATTTTAATTTGGGACACTTTGGAAGACTTTGGGTTGGGTTTTATTTTATTATAAATTAATATTTTGAGAGTTTTCTAAAGTGCCCATATCCTCTCTTATAAAAGGGAACCTCATACCTCTCCACTTCACTCAATTTAAATCCCTCAATATCAGAAAAAACCTACCCATTTATCTTCTAACATTTACTAGTTACATTATAGAGTTTCTGGTCTTCTCAAAAGTCCAACTCTAGTGCCCTAATAGTAGATTTAAAGGAGGCTCATCGAGGAAGAGGTAATCTCTTCTACCGATTCTTTAAAATTTATTTTTTTCATCTACTAATACTTATTTAGTTTGTAAATTTTAAATTAATAACAAAAGTATCAATAATATACTTATAAGTTATTATAAATATGAAAAAATTATATTTCACATTCTATCCATCCTATGAAAAAAGAAATCAATGCGCGTGCGTAAGTATGAACTACCATCTCCACACCGTGGTGTAATATGTATTTCACCACCACCATACATGGATGGGTATAATGGTGGAAATAACAACAATATATTATTATTATAACATTATACTAATTATGAGATATTATAAACAATCCACTCCAATACCATTCAACAACTATGGGAATGATATAGTCCCTCGTGCGTACGTACGACTTACCGTCTCCACGACGAGATGAGATTCATTATCCATGTTAACCATTCAAGAATTAATATAATTTATATATAAAAAATAATCATTAAATATATGACATAATAATTCTATTTTATTTGTATATATATATATATTTAATATACTTACTTCCATTCAATTTAATAAGGAAACAAAAACAACATTCAGGCATATGCACGACCTACCCTCTCCATGAATGATGTATTCGATTCCATTTCTCAATATATCATATATATTAATTTAATTAATATATATGATTTATAAACCATGTTTTAAATTATTGAAGTAATTAAATCATGATCTAAGTAATCGTATGAAGAATAACAAGTCCAAACACGTACAAACAATTAAACGATTATTACCCAAAACATTACTTTAACAACGAATTAACAAATGAATGGGTAATATACTATTATAAGTGAATCATATATGATAACATAAATATTACTGTGGTTATTTTACAATTTAAAAATATTTTTAAACACACTATACATGAGTTTCCGACACATACAGAATAAATCTGACCTAAGGTAAGGGATAACTTTTCCAATCATGTTTTATCCGATATTGTTTTTTTGTAAGTATCAACTGGGTTTATATTTATCATCCATGTACATGTTTCATAAAAATATGTTAATAAAATTTTTACTATTTTTATATGTATGTTTAAAGTCTTTGTTACTTATTTTTAACAATTACTACATGGTATAGAAGGAATCTTTCATTTGTTTACCACACGAGGTACTTTTTTGACTTTTCCGGTAAAAGTATGAGAAGAATGTTCTTTTAAATTATACAGCATGAAAGTATTTTTAAGGTTTCATAAGTAATTATTTCAATGAGGCTTCCTTTATAAGGATTCATGTTTATTCACAATTAACTTCTTTTCTTTTGAAATTGCATGACATTTTGAGAAAAGAAAATGTTTTTTAAAAAGAAAGTACATTTTCCTCCAGAACCAAGTTCAATTGTTTTATCAAAATTATTTTCCATCTAAGATGAAATAGGGTTATAATTCTAATCCTATTTTTACTTTGATTTTATAAAATTAGGGTATAATTATTTTTTTGAAGTCCATTTATATTGTATGGTTTATGTTATGATGGAATGACGTTTAATAATACCATTTTAATTCATGGGTTATGCTATGATGTGTGATTGAGGTTTTTGTGGCCCAAATGATAATGGGTTCATTATGAGATTGGTGGGACCTATATCTCCCTCCAATGAATTGGGAAAACATTTATATCTCATGATATATACATTTCTGGAATAGAATGTGAATTCAGTTCAGTAATACATGGATGGAACGACATGTAAACATAGTTCAGTAAAGTACTTTGTCCACTTTGATGGTCTGGGAAGCAATGCCTTAACTACTATGTAAATAATTTTATGTGATTATTAGTTTTCCACAATTACATGTTTTATGAAAATTATATTCTATCATGGTTAATGTTCCTTTATGATTCATGCCTTACGTACTGGTAATATTTATGTCATTGCTCAAGATTTTGATGTTTAAACTTTATGTTCATGGTTTTACATTCAAATTCATATGGTTTATTTTATGTTCTCCATGTCTACCCTTATTGAGAATTTGAGTGCACCCATTTTATGTTTTTCCCATGATATAAATAACGGTTTTATGTATGAAAAAAGGGTTAGATATTTATGGGAGATGTTGAAGATCTTTCACCATGATTATAAGATTATGATCTGAGTTTCCAATGACAATAAACTAACATGGTCTTTGGGAATTTGTTTGTGTCATGTACTAAGTATTCCCCAAAAAAATGTAATGTCCATCTACTTAAAGCATGGGTCTCTACATCCTTAGAACATGATTCAATAAAATTTAATCCTCGATATAGATTGCATTAGGAAAAGAGTTTTTGAGGGATTCTGTAGAAGATATATGAAGATACAAACCCTATTATTTAAAAGAGAAGAATGTGGTGGAATAGATATTCTAATAGATTAGGTCTATACCCAAAGACATTCCAAAAAACCAATAAATGATGGAGTTACAATGTTGGGTAGATTTGGAATCTTTTTTTCATCACTAGGACTGGAGGATGAAGAAATTGAGAGAAAATTGGGTGGGATACATAAAATCTTTAGTGGGGAACTGAAAATTACCATTTTTAAATTTAGAATGTGGTTTAGAAGAATGGTTTTCCAGACCATGCATGAACCTTGTGATAGATAATATACAAGAGTTTTTTTTGCACATGGTTACCTATGGACCAACACAAGATTTGAAAAACCAAGCCCTAACCTTTTAGTTTGGCTATACCCAAGCATGAATTTTTTTTATCTCCCACCTTGAACGTTTTTTATCATCCTTGAAACACCCCATTACTAACATGGTTTTGGCGTACATTTATCTATGATCATAAACTATTAATACTATATTAACTGGATGTCTAAATTCCATTTTCATTCATTTTTAAACCTTTGTGACACCCCGCAAACCTCATCGAACATCTTAAAAACATTACATCAACCAAAATTAATAGATTTGAACCCAAATTTAAAAAATGACATACTTACATGATTTCCGGGATATTACACAATATCTATTTTAAGTGGTTTTTTTGTGTAATATATTCCCTTAGTTAATATCTTATAAAAAAATGGCATGGTGTAGATTTTTGAATAATTTAAATCATGGATGCAGACTCATAATCCAATTCTATTTCATTTATAGAGATTATTTTCAATAATTTTTTTTCTAGTTATTGTCCTTTTTTGGTGTTGATGTAATTTTCTCTTCCTTAATTAATCAATTATGTTTTTTATCTTGTTTGAGGGATATCTCTCCAAGGGATTGTTTGGGAACTTATTGTTTGGGCTCTATAGTTTTTCCCTTTTTTTATATGAGATTGGCGGTTGTTCTATAATGAAAGAATAATTCTTAAAAGGTATCTCATAGGGGGCTATTTGGATGTTCCCATTTTTCTTTCCCTTTCTATAGGTTTTGTTTTAAATTCGTTAGTCAAATAATTGTTTGAGAGGTATTGTATATAAGGTATCAGGTCTATCTATGTCATCCCATTAAGTGTTTCTAAAGCCTGTGGCCCATGGAGGATTAATAGAGTGGGTTCGGAGGAGTTTTTCATATGGAATCTGGTGGCAACAGAATTTCAAAACCTGAAACATAGTTTATTACATGAGAGAAATGTCCATAGTGTGAATAGAAAATTCACACCCTAAGATGGATGGTTCTTAGGGTGTGATTCAAGATGTGAATTTTGGGTTCTTGACAAGAAATTGAATAATAGTGGATTCAAAAAATATATCCCTCAAAACTCACTTCATTGACATAATGAACATTATATGAATTTATATCGGTTTATTGGATGAGGGGGATATATTTTTTAGTGATTCATTAAACATGAATCATTCCTGAAATGAATTACACATTCATTCCATGAGTCTATGTATGGAATTTTTCCTACAAATATTATTTAACCACATGTTTTTATGAAAGACCACTGAATTCTCCAACACCCAATGGGACTATAGGATCTATCTTCCTAGAGATTCAAATCCTTTTCAATAGTGATCAATCCCTAGATATATATACTTAATCCAAGGTGATTCAAGGTGAGTTTTTACCTATTCCTATTATATATCATCCTTTTATGGATTTTTTTCTCATGTTTTATCATTCCATTTTATAAAAGTATGTCTCATTTATTCTTATTGATTTCTTCTATTTCATATTGGAGTGGTTGTGTCACATCATATTGGGAGGGATATAGATTCCTTATTGGATAGTAGATCAGAAATTTAGGATAATTTCTATTATCATTTTAGTAACATTGAATGTGTTGTATTGGGTTATTATTTGGCTATAAAACTATATTATGTACAATGAAAAATGTACCAATAATAATATCAATGGGTGATGATGTAATTTAAATTTATAAATATTAAAATATATTAAATAATAAACTTGTTTTCTGGTTTTAGGGATCACTTTTTCTTCCATCAGGATAACTGTTTACTTATTTTTTCTGAAGAGTGTGATATAAATGATTAGGATTTGGTTTATTATCTAGTTAGGGAGAAATAGTTAAAAAAAATAATGATTGTAATGATTGTTGACTAATGAATCAATGTATCTTGTTATTATATAACAAATATTCATATAATGTTTTGGGAATTAAATGATGCATGAGGTATATTTAATTAATTTTTTTTCAATATAATTGAATAAATTATGTGAACATAGTATGCTCATTGATTAAATAATAAATATTAATTTTCAAATAGAATTTTATTACTTAATGTGTGGTGACAATATAAGTTCTTCATAGAAGAATTATCAAATAATTATAGCATTTAATATTTGATTCCTTAGGTTACCTATGATTATAAAATGTGATAAATGAACTAATTAATATAATATGGTAATGAACCCATTCTCCAATAAAGATAAATGTTGGGGGATAAGTGATCTAATTTACATTTAAATGTTAGATTATCATTTTATATTTCCTAGATTTCATACTGAATTTTTTTATTTCATGAAACCATGTGATTTTTGTCTATATGTGGGCCCTGTTATGCAATGTGATGTGAGGATTTCATAGCTGATGATTGATGATACATTGGTAGGGAGGATTAGGACTGTGGAAATAGTTGATTCTAGAGATGGTGGTATGCATGTTGACATGCTTGGTGTAATGTGTGGTGTTGTAGAGGATGGTACCATGAATGATGGAAAATAATGAATATGGTCTTTTTCATTATTATAGTAAAATCTGGGATACTTGTTCTATAATTTAATTCATTAATGTTTGGATAACCATGTTTCTTGATTACCTACATTACATTCCCATTACTAGAGAAATATGGTTGTGCATGGTTATGTATATTTGTATGGTAACATAGGATGACCCATATAGTACCCTGGATTTTTTATTTTTAGGTAATAGTAAATGTTTTAACCCATGGGGTAGGTTCTTCAAATAATGTTTCAATTGTTGATAATCTTGAGAAATTGTGGGATCTATTTTTTATGCCAGGAAGACCAGTAAATTAGGTGGTGATACAATTAATATAATTAAAAAGAAATATCAATAGTTAATTGAAAGATTCATTTTAATAAAAAAATGTTTAATGAAATGAAATAAATGATATATTCTAAAATAGCTATATAATTTGATGATATCTATTCCTCAATAATGGCTACCAGGTGATTGAGGGAAAATAATTGTTCTTTAGCCTAAGAATATGTTGATTATTATATTATTGATTTGATCTATATTATAACTTGTCTTTTTCAGTGTTTTCACATACTACCCCACCCATTTCTATATGGATACTGATATCTAGTAGACTCTTGGTGGGTGTTTTCCAAAATGTTTAGTTTTTCATAGAATGAATTGCTGAATATCCTCTCCTTCTACACTCTCTTCACATAGTAGTATTATGTGATTGTATACATTTTGGATATATTTTACATATATGACTAGAGAGGAATATAGTGGATTTTGTTTACATCACACACATGTTTCATTATATATTTTATCCTATTAATTATTATTGGTATTTCAGGTCTCGGATGTGGTCGCTTGAGGTATAATAGTTGATATACGAGTTGTGGTGGCTTCCAAAAACTACTCGATTACTATCTAGAGACATGGAATGAGATTATGGGATGATGTGATGCACATGGTTCGTGGTATTATATTAGATGATGTTATACAAAGGATATATAATGGGTAACATTATCCTAGGATTTTTTGGGCAAGCATAATTTGGGGAGAGATGGCTCTGCTTATGCGACATTGGGAGGGAGAGAAAAACTAATGGAGAAGTCGTAATGGGTTACCTTATTTTGATATTATATTTTATGATATCTGGTATGTGATATTTTAGGATTGATAACCATTTGGTGGATAGTATTATAATGTACCTTCTTTTGTGATGAGTTATTTTCACTTGTAGTTCACTTGGATTGAGTATGCTTTCTTTATCGTTTACGAGAGAGAGACACTGTAGAGGATCCTACATAGTATACCTATTATTGAAACCCTACTTCTTTTTTAATTGTTTTTAAAATTCTAAAAGAGTTGGTTAGTGATTAGGATGGAGATTATTTTCTCACATGGGACGTTGAAGAGTTTTTAGGTTTCACCTTCACTACTAAGGATATTATTTGTTACTTGTGGTTTTGATAACATTATATTAGAGTGTAAATCCTCCCATTAATGTTTATAAAATTTCCTTGGTTATGGTCACCAACCTATAGAAAATTGGAGGTAGGTGTTGAGTGCCATTATCTCTCTTATCTCATTGTCATCCCAGGAGGGGTATCTTTGGGGGGATGGGCTCATGATAATGTTGGTAATTTAAAGCATTTTTTTTAGGTTTTGGTGTAACAAATTCAGTTATCATTGTATATTTTTAGGTATATAATATATATAATATTGAACATACTATAATATATGTTTTATTATGATTCATTAAGTCATACATACACTCCATGGAAATTTCATGTATAATTCATCATGAAAAATTCCACCACTAATCTCTTTTGATAATTTTTGAAAAATTAAAATGTGGACTATTAATAACAAATTAAATTGTAATATTACCAATAAAAAATAAAAACAAATTCATTATTTACTTATTATATCGTCTCATACATGTATCACAAATATTTTACAATTTATAATATTTCCTATAATTGATACAAATCAAGACAATTCTTTAATAATACTCATTTTAAGAGGTTAATATAACTATGATCATTTATTATTAATAATATTAATATAATACCAATTTTATCATTAATAGTTATTAATAAAAATAATAATATATTATTTATTCATTAAATTTATTTTTAAATCCAACTGAGTAACGCAGTGAACACAATTAAATACATCATTCAAGGTGGGAATAATCTAACCATAACATATTTGTTGTTTTTATTTTAAAATTACAGTTATAAAGTTATATAATTGTTATTAAATCAATAAAATGACATTTTATCTTATGAATTTTACTGATGAAAATATAGTTTTATGGTTATAAAAGAATTTGATTTGGAAGAATATGAATGAAACCTGAATGAAATTGTTTTGAATAACTTTTTATTTCTTAAATATCATCATTTAATACACCATAAGACTTAAAATATTGGTCTTCTATTGAGAAAAAAAACTCTAGGACAAGGTATAGTGGATTACACAATTTTTTATTTAGATATTAGATGATATTGTAGATATTATGTTCATGTATAAGTGGTCATGGTGTAGGGGTCTATTTGTAGGAGGGAGTGGTGGCATTTTCCAAAATATTATTTTCTTGATTTAAAAATAGATTTCCTACAAAACGAATGTGGTAAAAAACTGAAAATTAGAGATGAAAATATATTTTAGGGTATAGAAATCCCTCATCCACCCATTTAGATATAAGGTTTTGTGATATTTGATACTTCAGGGCATGATGTAACACTTTTACCACACTATTAACTTTATCATGGGGACTAGTTTTTACATTGGTAACTTGTTTTTATGTGCAAAAATAAAATTAAAATTTCAACTAATATTGATTATTCAATTTCAAAATATGGAATACATTTTATTGGAATCGATTTAAAAAGGTAAAAATTTATTTTTTATATGTGTACGCTTAATGCAACAAAACACTTTCTTTAGAAAGCCTAAATTTTCAATAACAATAATGAATATATACCTACTTAGGCTGACGATTGTGAATTTTATTGATTAAAATGAAATTTATTAGTGTATAATTTAATAAGGAGGGTTTTTATTTTCATAAGAATCCAAAATTATTTTATTTTATGTGAGTAATTTATTAATTTTAAAAGACCAAAATAGTTTTAACATTCATATATAATATAATATAGGTCAAAAAACTATAAATATGGGATTCTAAATCCAGAATTTCCTGGTAATTGGATATTTTTCCAAGTTATATAGCCACCATGTAATATTGAATTGGGTATAGGGTTCAAATACTGGATGGCACTAATTTTGAGAATCAATAGTAGTTTATTCCATAGTTGGATGCACTATTTGAGGTAGGAAAACATGGTGGAGGTCAATTAGGTTGGGGGTGATAGGTCTCTATTGCGGTCAAAGTCAGCAATAATGGAATTGAGAGTGGATGGAAAGCGGGGTATTGGTGTACGTCATATGAGCCCTAATAGAGGTGGAGATGGTGTAAATGATTGGATGTGACAAGATAATGATTGCGGTTCGACAACATAGGGTAAATGTACAACTGCAGTGACATGATATCGATGGGGACATATCAGTAGCATCATCTTGAAAGTGAAACAGATGATAGATGTACAAGCATCAGTGTGGCGTTGGTGGAAGTAGTCATCAGACCAATGTGAAATAAATAACCATCAGTGGCCTTAAAAATCATTTATGAGCCTTTGGGAAATGTTATCTTGGGGTTAAATACATAATGAACCAACGAAACATGTAATGGGATTCTTCATCCCAATTATTGAGAGGAATTTTTTAGTTTTAATAAAAACGGTTCACTTTCCTCATATAAAAATAATAAATTTATTAATTTTATATTTTTATATTACACTTTAGTCACACTTTTTTATAGGATGATAGTTTTATAAATTTTCATATCATGTTTATACAATGATTATGTGATAAATATTACTGTATTTATAAAACAATATTTTTACCATTCACGAAAAAATTAAAAAATTAAGACAAATATATGAATTAAATTATAAGATATTTTTTAAATAATTAATCCAAATATTAAATTAATTTTTCAAAAAACAATTATTTTCTTTAATAAGTTAATATCTAAATGAATACATGAAATATAATAAAAAACACTTTTTTTAAAAAATTTCTTTTAAAAATTACATTATTTGTTAATATTTTTTTATATCAAATATTAAATTAGGTGAGTAAAAATATTTTTTATGTTGAATAATTTTATTAGATTAGTCATTTTTCTATGTTTAATTTATTTTAATTTAAAATTTCATAACTATTTAAAAAAACTTTCTTTGGAAATAATATTTTGTTTTGAAATAATTTATTTTCATCAAATACGATTAATTATATAACTCACAACCAATAAATTTTAACATTTATTTTCTATTAGAACACATAAAATCATTATAAAATTCTTTAAAAATAATATATAAGGAATTAAAGAATTTTAAAAAATTATTACCTTTTTTTTCATTTAGTATTTATTTCAATTGTATTTTAATTAATGGAATGTCACATTTTATTCTAATAATGTATTAATTATAACCATAAAATGTAATATTTTTTCTCAACAACAAGTATTATGGTTCATTTTAATACTGTTTTGTTTAGGAAATATATTTTTAAAAATACTACCTACTTAAATTAATATGTATAACAAATATATGGGTATTACATTTTAAATCCAAAAATAAATTACATCCTCATGATTTAGACTAAAACTCTTTAATGAAAATAGATAAGAGATCCAATTCATTTTCATGATTCTATTTTCAACCAAACAACCAACCCAGCATGGATATGATAGTAATTGTTGAAAATGATAATATGAAATGTCAATAAAATGTTTTTTATCCAATGAAACATCCATTTTAGACTACCAAAATTTTGGTTTGACCTATATCACCTATGGTTTAAAATAGGTTTCATTATGTTTGTTTCACCTAATAAAACCGTAAAAAATTACTCAACTTTTCTCTAATACAAACCGAGATGAACCATGCTATACAAGAATATATTTTACATATCCTTCATAATATAAAAATTACATCTCACAAATAATATCACAATTATATAACCCAAAGGATTAGTGTAATTGGAAATAGGATACATGGAAATATTATTACACATCATTACCTTAATATCTCCCACAAACATCTCAATATTAATATCCCTTATACAAATAGGCATACATATAATTTCCCTAAGGTATAAGGTACTAGAAGGAGTTAGCATAAAGTATCAGTAAGGGAACACATAACAAGAAGTCATAAAAAGTTTGATTAGAATTAGGTGATAAATAAATTTTTATGGGATACATTTATGATAAAAATGATCATGGAACCATATGATTTGTCCATAAATCATTATAGAATGACATAAAACCACTAATCGACAATTGTATTCCATGGTGTAAGGGTTTTTGATAAAGAGACAATAATAATTATAAGTTGATTATATAATATGTATTACAAATATAAAAATATAAAAATCATAAAAATTAGTCATAACATAGTATAAAATCCATCGTAATCTTTTATTCTATAACATATATTATTAGGAATCACTACCTACACCCCTTACTAGATGAAGTACCATGAATCACACCTTATAATAATCTCAAGATATAGGAATCTTTAGTTAGTAAATTGGAAGGAAATATGGGACCCTAATGACCAAATAATGGTTAAATACAGTTATGTATGACTTAAGTAGTAAATCATTCATTATTTCATTAAAATCCAAATGAATGAAAAATGGGGCTCATATCATTCCAAAAATTATTTCATGAAAAGACATCAATGTTTGATGGATTGATATAAGAAATTAAATCCCCCAAAAGTATTATAAAATCATTCAGAGAATGATCATGAATTTATTTCATTAAAAGAAATAAATTTCGTATACATGCAGTAAAATGCATGGGAGGTCCTTAAATGGTGTTTCTAAAATCATTTTTATTGTTGCTAATAAATTCAAAGTTATTAGTAACTTTTAGAAATTATTATTTTTAAATTGAATGGAATAAATTATAAAAACATACCTTATAAAAATACTTAATTATAGAAAATATTAAATAAATACTTTTTATCTAAATACATATGTATTGGAAGATAAAAATATATGAGTTTGAAAAAAATTCAATTTTAGCTTTCAAAAAGTTGTATGAAGAAACCCATATTAAATAATGTGTCGAAATAATTTTTTATTGAAAAGGTAAAAATATAAATTTTAGGAATACAGAATATAATAAATATTTGATTTTCATAATAATAAAATAAGATATTTCTGGTAATAAATTATATAGTCATGGCGGAGAAGGGGATGTTAGAAAGAATAAGAATTATTCTTACCAACATCACATTTTTTATAGGAAATTAAATCTATTAAAGAATAATATTTTAATGTAATGGTGTAATTTACCCAATGGTAAAGGTAAAATACTTTATAAAATAAATAAATGTTAAAATAAAATTATCATAGGAGATTTTAGTCATGGAGGAGTGTTTTAGACTAAAAAAAGGAAATTGAATAGAGAAACCGCATATGATTTTGGTAACATTTGATACAAAATAAATTAATCAAAATAACATGAAATAAAACTATAAATACAATTAGTATTTATTAAATTATGAAATTTTCATTAACCCCTTCCCACAAAGTGTACCCCTCCTGGGCCGGCAATTGAGAAGGGAGATAATGACCCATGAGTCCCGCCTCCAACGGGCTCCGGGTTGGCGACTAGCACTGAGGGTATAGTAAACACACAAATGGGAGGAATTACCCTCTAAGAGAACACATGCAGAAGAGAGAGATAAGATAGACACCAATCAAATCCTATTCAGAACTGAAATATAAAAGAAACCCATGTCCATATATTAAATTCCACGCAAAAGTACTAGAACTGAAAAGGAAAAAACTATAAATGCCCAAAATAAAGTAAAATAGCAATAACCACGAGCCCGAATAGCTCATATAACCACAAGCTAGTAGTGACCATCCTGATCTCAAACCTGCTTCAGGTAACATGTAAAACAGTTTATATACACATGGGGTGAGTATAACAGTATACTCAGTAGGGTCATCCCCGAAGCCTCTCATGCAAAAGTAATGGAAGCATGCTAAAGCATAGTGAACAACAAATGAGACTAACTTGTCACCTAAATAGGTATACTATGTTCCCAACCTCGCCATGGATACTCTCACCAAGTAACACATACAAGAATATATCATATAATAATGAATATCAAGGGTACCCCGCTACTAATTCCCCACTGGTTTGCCGCTTTGCCTCAACGTCGCACGTCCTAAGAATCTCTCTCCAAAAATGCTTGCCCGCAGACACCAGGCAAAGCACCACATCATCCTCACAACCAAAAGTAACCAAGTATGTTCTAGGAGCCACCACCACCCGCATAATATGTATCATACGTCAGGTATTATTCCTCAAGCCGTTACAGCCCATACACCGTGTAAGGATCCTCAAACCATTACTGCCTATACACATATCACCTATAGTAGTCGATAAGATACTATATCCAGAATATATTTTTGTTAAATAACCACAAGACATTAAAAACCTCTACACACATATATGGGGAAACTAACCACTGTTCCTATTGGAACAAGTATCTACCATGAGTAGGGAGCGGGGCCAAAGGGGGTTGTCAGCCATTCGTCCTCCCACCGGAATGTTGGGGAAAACACCCCCAGGGCTCAGAATCCATGGGGTGTCAGTTTCCCTTACTGATAGGGTGGAGTAGCATATAGAAACACAAAAAGTACATGATATATTATAACTAACAACCATACTCTGGGCACTACCTAGTCGTGGACATAACTGCAGCTAACGTCTCTCAGACTCTGGGCTGCTACTTCTAAGACTAGGTATCTTATAAGCACACAACCATTTAAAGAACTTAATTATGTTACATAATTCCCTTTTTCATAAATTCCACTTTACATTAATTAATTATTTTCACATTAATTAACCATGAAAAAAACTACATTAAACTTCATTGGTATCACATTCAAAATCAAATGTTCCTTTAAAGTTACAACATCACCATTAAATTCCAGCATCTCCATCCCTGTGGATTATCAAAATTTAATAAATCATTCATTATATAATTACATTCCCATATTTCCAGGCATTCTAGAAAATTATACTATGCTACTAATCACAAGGGGGATCAACACGGTGAGAAGATATACTACCCATTATGTCTTTGCCGCCTATAGCAAGAGCGTAGACCCATTGTCCCTCGAGAGGCTAAACAAGGAAAGCACGTGGCATACCCCACACGTCTTCACCTCTTTCGGAAGGAGGGAAAGCAAGACCAGATGCCTTGAGAAGTGGGGAAATGTATAGTAGATAACAAAATATCAGACCACCAAACATCCAGCCAGCAAAACCATCCCATACCATCATTCATGGTGTCCTCCCCGACACCCACATGCATAAACCGATGCATCTCGCCACTCTAGGTGCCATCCGCTGCCACAACCACAAGTCTCCATGACTCCACATATCGCAAAAGACAACTAGGCTCACATCAGAGCACAAGAAGCAAGAAAACACAACATCACATCAATTTGCTCTTGGCCCTTTAACTATCAAGAGGGTAACTCAGAACCCTTTAATAAATTCTTACATAATCTATTCTTTAATCCATATTGAATTATAAGATTTGTTATTCGTAGGTTCCAATTACGAGAAATCTAATCAGTAAGCTATCACAATTAAATAAACATGCTTACTGCACTAATTTGATTAACATCAAATTATAACAAGAACCAGATTCATTTTCGTGCCTATTTATCTTTAGCAAACAATTTTCAATTAATACTGGTTTACATTCATTACCAATTTCCATTAAGAACAAACCGTTAAACAAAGATAGCATAGATATCACACTATCTAGCAAAGAAAGAGGCAATAAAATATGATAGATTTTAATTTACTTATCTAGTTCAAATATTTATTATGTCAATTCCATTGTGATCCACAAGGATAAAACATGCTAATGATACAGCTATACATAAAAGAAAAGAGAAGCAATGAATCCCCTACTTCAACAATTATTGATGTTCTTTATCCACGAAACGGGTCACGATCCTCCTCTCTCCACAACTGCCTCCACTCGAGGATTCCACGATAAGACTGAACCAACCAAACCCCAAGAAAAACCCATTAGAAGCTAGGAGATTACCCGCTATAATACGGAATGGAGAAATAAGTGAAGACGATCCCCAATGGAAGGATGATACAATATACCTTATATCGAAGATTGATCGATACAGCTTAGTTGCATCAAAATATAGCAGAACCAATCCTAGGAGTAAAGTTTTATTGTGTAACTCATACGGGAAGGATTCAAAGGTTCTATCGTCTCATAGCCGAGAACAAATACGGAGAACATGGGAGGATGATATCTTGTCCCTTTTTGAAGATTTAATGGGGCGACGGTTTAAGATACACTTTATTCCCCTTTAAAAGTGGATTGCATTAACCTATGAAGTTTGACCAAGTTAAAGCATCCTGATCCATAGGGATAACTAATATAGGATTTATGTCCTTTGAATCAGCTTTAAGAGTCCTAAAAATAAGGCTTTAAATACATTTTACGTCAATGGAAATGTCAAAGGGGCGAAACTGTAAGAAGCTGGAAACACTATTCACATACTCAAAATTTGGGAAAATAAAATAAAGGTGAAGGATAGATATGAAGGATGAAACCTCAATGGTCTGGAAACAATGTTCATGCAAGTGGTGAAGGATAGAGGTGAAGGATGGAACCTCACTGTTCTAGAAACACTGTTCATGTAAGAGGTGAGGATAGTGGTGAAGGATGGAGGTGAAGGATGGAAGCTCACTATTCTGGAAACACTGTTCATGCAAGAGGTGAAGGATATAGGTGAAGGATGGAGGTGAAGGATGGAACCACACTATTCTGGAAACATTGTTCATGCAAGAGGTGAAGGATGGAACCTCACTGTTATGGAAACACTGTTTATGCAAGAGGTGAAGGATGTAGGTGAAGGATGGAACCTCACTATTCTGGAAACACTGTTCATGCAAGAGGTGAAGGATAGAGGTGAAGGATGGAGGTGAAGGATGGAGGTGAAGGATGGAGGTGAAGGATGGACCTCACTGTTCTGGAAACACTATTCACAGAACAGAAAAATTTGGCAAAGTGTTGGGGATAAGTCACCTTGACCTCTCGAAACACCTCCAACACCATATTTTTACAACGCAATGGACCAGAGAGGTCTGGGCCATTACATCAGATACCTCTCAAAACATTATCTTCCTCGTGAATTTAAAACCAACCTAAGGAAATGAGGGGTTCGAAAAACCACTCGGTAAGATACCTCTCAGAGGAAAACCACCCTGAGTTGTTCTAAAGCTGGAACAAAACCACGACATCCGAGAGAAAGGGAGCAAAAAATCCATCTCCAAACAATTCATTCATAACATCACATAAATGTTAAAGAAATAAAGGATCAATGAAAACTCAACACAATAACTTAAAACAGCTTCGGGTACTGGACACGCATCTGTGACTCACGTTCCCAGGTACTCTCTTCCATGCCACTGTGTCACCACAATACACGAACTAAGGGGATAGAATGCCCGCTAAACACCTTCTATTTGAGGTATTGGATCTCCATAGCTCTCTCCTCAAAGGTTGCATCATCGTCAACATTGATCTCTCCCTAATCAATGATGTGAGAGTCATCATGGAGATACCGACGGAGTTGCGATACATGGAAAACATCATGTACCCGACTCATCTGCTGGGGAAGTGCTACTCGATACGCCACGACTCCAACATGAGCTAAAACCTCGAAAGGCCTAACAAACCGGGGAGAAAACTTACTTCCACAACCAAACCATCGCTTCCCACGATGGGGAGTCACCTTCAGAATCACATGATCCCGAACATTAAACTCCAAGGGTCTCCTACTTTGATCAGCATATGATTTCTGACGATCTTTCACTATCTTCATCCTCTCACGAATCACCTGAACCATCTCGGTTGTATTCTTCACTAGTTCTGGTCCGAGAATTTCTGATTCTCTGACCCCAGTTCAGAACAACGGAGAACAGCAAGGCCGGCCATACAAGGCTTCAAACAGCGCCATACCGATGGTGGAGTGAAAACTATTATTTTAAGAGACCTCTACCAAGGGTATGTGCCTCATCCATGAACCTCCAAAAATAACAACAGAAGAGCGTAGCATGTATTCAAGAGTATGGATGGTTCGCTATGTCTGACCATCCGTTTGAGGGTGAAAAGCAGTGCTAAGGAATAGTTGTGAACTAAAAGCATGTTGGAGAACTCTCCACACCCTGGAGGTAAAACAAGGATCTCGATAAGAAATTATCATCCTAGGGACTCAATGAAGTCTCACCACCTCCTCTAGATACTTCCTTGACAAAACTTCCACTTAGATCGACTCCGTGATCACTATGAAGTGGGCCGATTTTGTTAAACGGTCCACTACCACCCAAATAGCATCATGTCCTCCCGGAGCTCGAGGTAAACCTGTAACAATGTCCATTGAGATGTCCTCCTACTTCCACTGAGGAATATCTAATGGCTGGAGAATACCACCAAGAACACGGTGTTCGGCCTTCACCTTCTGGAAGACTAAACATCGAGACACAAACTCCACAACTGCACGCTTCAGCCTAGGCCACCAAAACTGACTCCTCATGGATCAATACATCTTTGTCACAAAAGGATGTACTGCTAAGGGTGAACTATGGAACTCTCGTAGAACCATCTCACACATATCCAAGGGAACAAAAATCCTACCATGATACAACAATTGGTGTTGTTCATCCTCCGACAAACCATCAGGGGCCTCACAACAAACAACACTATCTCTCCAAACATCCACCTCTAGATCACCCAACTGGGACTCTTCCACCTTCTGCATCAGGGATGAATGCACTATCATCTGGAAAATGAAAACTCTACCTCCAACCTCTTCCATATCAAGATGCAAAGCTGACAGTTCCTCCATTACTCTATTGGAATCACCAGATTCACGCACAGGATCACTACATGACTTTTGGCTCAGTGCATCATCTACAACATTCCATTTTCCAGATGTATATGATATCTCAAATTCATATTCCTACACGATATCCATCCACCGACACTGTCGCAAGTTTAAGACACGCTTGGAGAAAACATACCTCAAACTCTTATGGTCAGTGAAATACACAAATCTCTCCCCAATGAGGTAATGTCTCCAAAACTTCAGCGCAAACACCACGACTATCAACTCAAGATCATGGGTGGCATAGTTGCGTTCATGGGGACAAAACTACCGAGACCCATAAGAAACAACTGATCTCTGCTGCATGAGAACACAACCAGCCCCCAGATGTGAAGAATCGTAGAAAACATCAAACTGGACTCCCTCAGCTGGAAAACAAATAACGGGAGAACTTAATAACTTCTCCTTTAGATTCTCGAAAGCATCCAGACACTGATCAGTCCATATGAAGGCCTAACCCTTCCTAGTCAGAGCTGTGAGAGGAGTCGTACCTCGTGATAAATTGGCTATGAAACTCTTGTAGTAGCCTACAAGACCAAGGAAACTTCGCACCTGTGAAACTATCGTGGGGGATTCCTAAGACACAACTGCTTCTATCTTTGATGGATCGACGACTACTACCTGTTGGGACAAAACATGCACCACGAAATGAAATTCTCTAGCCCAGAACTCAATCTTCGACAACTTCCCAAACAACTAATGTTGGCGAAGAACTCCCAAAACAACTCGTAGATGCTCTGCCTGCTCCTCTTCAGATGTGGAGTACACAAGGCTGTCATCGATGAAAACCACCACAAACTTGTCCAGGAACTCATGTAACATAGAATTCATCAATCCCATAAACACAGCTGGAGAATTCATCACACCGAATGACATTACAACAAACTCATAATACCCATGACGATAACAGAATGCAGTAATCAGGATAACATCATCCTTTACACGCATCTGATGATATCTTGACCGCATGTTGATCTTTGAGAACCAACTTGCACCCTTCTGTTGATCGAATAAGTCATCAATCTGCAGAAGTGGATAGCAGTTCCTTATTGTTACTTTGTTTAAGCGACGATAATCGACACACAACCATAAACTTCCATCGACCTTCTTCACAAACAAGACTGGTGCACCCCATGGTGACACACTTGGCCGAACAAAACCGCACTACAACAGACCATCAAGCTATATACGTAGCTCTCGTAACTCATAAGGGGCCATCCTATACAGAGACATAGAGATAGGAGATTCTCCTAGCTGTAGATCGATCCCAAAATCAATCTCTCGTTGAGGGGGTAATGCTACAACCTCTTCTGGAAAGACATCAAGGTACTCCTCTACAACCCAAGGAAACACCAACTATTGAACCTCTGATGAACTCAAAATCATCTCAGCCATCATGGATGATAATGATGGAATGCGCCTGTAACCCATCAGAGGATCTCCCTCAACAACAAACACCACTTACTCTCCATCTGCATCAAATAAAATGACCTTCTTCCTTTAAAAATCCACAATAGCATGCACCGAATACTACCAATACATGCCGAGGATGACATCATATGGTTGTATTCGTAATCATATGAAATCTCCCCAAGAGCGGTGTTGCCCCAACACTAGCTCACATTCCTTACATACTTCAAATATGTCGGTTCGACATCCTACTGGCATAGTCAACGCCAAGGGCACTGGAAGCCTCTCTACGTCATGTCCCAAAGCATGGACAAGGGTAGGTTATATAAAGGAGTGTGTCGCTCCGGAATAAAAAAAAGGCACACAATAAGGTATAAAATAGGAAAAGGGTACCTCAGACGACGTCTAGCTCGCCTGGAGCTGGCAACGCTAGAGCCTGAAGCTGACCACGACCTCCTCCACAGCCTCTCTGACCCTGAGGACGACCACCACCACAGTCTAACTCTACTCTCTAAGGATGAGGAGTGTCATGGGGTTGTCCTCTGCCTACCCCATATACCCTCTGGTGATCTAAAGCTGGTGCAACCTGTTGCTGCTGCCTCGGCTGGAACTGCCTCAATGGAGGAACCTGGAGCGGAACGCCTGGTGCATGATGACTGCTCTGAAAAGTCGTGCACTCCCACTGCTGATGACTATGAACACCACAATAAAAACAATCGCCTGATCCCTTAGCATAGGCCTGAGAGTTTCTGCCTTTGGAGAAAAGATATTGGAAGGGCTGGGACCAACCCCCAGGTGAACATAAACTCTTCTGCCCAAGTAACCGGGAACCCCGGACCACAACTCTCCTTCGTGAGGAATCATGACGATTCCCCTCTCGTGACGATCTGGTCCTGTCCAAAATCTTCTCAACAACCTATGCCCTTGCCAGCACCTCATGATATGTCTTCAGCATAAATGGGGTGACCTGGTGCTGGATCTCTGGATGCAAAGACTCTTCGAAATGCCTCGCCCTGGCCTCCTCATCTAGTAACAGGTCTGAAGCATATCGTAGAATGTTCCTGAAACGGATTCCAAACTCTCGAACTATGGAGCTCCCCTGTCGAAGGGTAATAAGATCCTGATGACTGGACGCCTTCGCAGTTGAAGAAAGGAACTCAACTCTGAGCTTGTCTAGAAACACATCCCATGAGATTGCTGACTCCTCACGATCCCTGAGGAACAAGAGCCACAACTGCCTCGCTGCTCCACGCAACATTGTCACAACCAGGGACACCTAGTGATCCTTCCGAGCATGAATCGAACTAAATCCGATCTCGACCTCCTCTAACTAGTCTTCTGTGACTGCATCTGAAACAGAGCCCTCTTACTTCTGTAGACTTTTGTGCTGAAACTCTCACAGTGTCTTCCTCCAAGTGTCGTCGTCATCATCCTATACCCGACGGTGATCTTCTGGAATGGCCTACTGGACATTTTCTGCGCAAACATGACGAGAACGTTGACCAGGAGCCATACCGGAAAAAGAAAAAACTGTTAGAGCTCTTAAGCCTGGATTATGGAAGACTCAACATTAATTAATTTATTGTTTTCTTTTTTTCATTCTAGGATAACCTATCCCAAGGTCTTCCCATTCAAACACAGGCGCAAAGAAGAATATTGCAAGATCCTTTCCTAGGTCTCTACCCTGCAACTAGTATCACCTTGTTTAGTAGCCATCATAAACATAAAGGTCCATGCAATAGATCATAGGAGGCCCTAAATGCCTATGTGTCTACCGGTCTTCATTGTTTACCCCACTTGCTAAACATGAATGACACTGTTTCCCTACCTACCCATTCAAACTCACCTATGCCTAACTGCCATCTCCATCCAATCTCTCAACCAGACCTCTGATACTACTATGTCGTGACCCACTCCCCACAAAGTGTACCCCTCCTAGTCCGGCAATGTGAGAAGGGATATAATGACCACTGAGTCCCACCTCCAGTAGGCCCCGGGTTAGCGACTAGCACTGAGGGTATAGTAAACACACAAATGGGAGGCATTACCCTCTAAAAGAACAAATGAGGAAGAGATAGAAAAGAATGAAACCAATCAAATCAAACTCAGAACTAAAATATAAAAGAATCCCATTTCCATATATGAAATTCCATGAAAAAGTACTACAACTAAAAATGGAAAAACTACAAGTACCCAGAAGAAAGTAAAACAGCAGCGACCACGAGCCCGAACAGCTCCTGCAACCATAATCTAGTAGTGACCAGCCTGATCTCCAACCTGCTCCATGTAACCTGTAAAATAGTTTATATACACATAGGGTGAGTATAACAGTATACTCAGTATGATCCTCCCCGAAGCCTCTCATGCAAAAGTAATGGAAGCATGCTAAATCATAGTGAACAACAAATGAAACCAACTTGTCACCTGAACAGGTATACTAAGTTCCCAACCTCACCATGGCTACTCTCACCAAGTAATGCATACAAGAATATATAATATAATAATGAATTTCAAGGATAACCCGCTACTACATCCCTACTGGTTTTCCGCTTTTCCCCAACATCGCACGTCCAAAGCATATCTCTCTCAAAAGGATTACCTGCAGACACCTCTGCGAAGCACCACACCATCCTCACAACCAAAAGTAACCAGGTATGTTTTGGGAGCCACCATTGCCTGCATAACATGTATCATACGTCGGGTATTATTCCTCAAGCCATTACAGCCCATACACCGAGTAAGGATCCTCAAGCCATTACAGCCTATACATGTTACACCTATATTAGTCCATAAGATACTATATCTAGAATATATGTGTGTGAAATAACCACAAGCCATTACATCCCTCTACACACATATATGGGGAAACTAACCACTTGCATGTTGGCACAAGTATCTTCCAAGAGAAGAGAGCAGGGCCAAAGGGGGTAGTCAGCCATTCGTCCTCCCATTAGAATGATGGGGAAAACACCCCCCCCAGGGCTTAGAATCCTCGGGGTGTCATTTTCACATACTGACAGGGTGGAGTAGCGTATAGAAACACAAAAAGTACATGATATATTATAACTCACAACCACACTATGGGAATTAACTAGTCTTGGACACAACTACAGATAACGTCTCTCAGACTCTGGGCTGCTACATCTAAGACTAGGTATCCTATAAGCACACAACCATTTAAAGAACATAATTAAGTTACTTATTTCCCTTTTTCTTCAATTCCACATACGTTAATTAATTATTTGGACATTAATTAACCATGAACAAAACCACATTAATCTTCATTGGCCTCACATTCAAAATCAACTGTTCCATTAAAGATACAACATCACCAGTAAATTCTAGCATCTCCATCCATGTGGATTATCACTATTTAACAAATCATTCATTACAGAATTACTTTCCCATATTTCTAGGAATTATAGAAAATAATCCTATGCTACTAAACACAAGGGGACTCAACACAGTGAGTAGGTATACTACCCGTCGAGTCTTTGCCGCCTATAGCAAGAGCGTAGACCCATTCTCCCTCGAGAGTCAAAACACGCAAAGCACATCGCATACCCCGCGTGTTATCGCCTCTTTCGGAAGGAGGGTAAGAAAGAAATGCTACCTTGAGCAGTGGGAAAATGTAAAGCAGATAACAACAAATCGAGCCAACAAACATCCATCCAGAAAAACCATCCCATACCATCATCCCTCGTGTCCTCCTCGACACCCACATACATAAACTTATGCATCTCGGCACTCTAGGCACCATCTGCTACCACAACCAGAGGTCTCTATGCCTCCACATATTGCAACAGACATCCAGGCTCACATCACAGCACAAACAGCAAGAAAACACAAAATCACATCAATGGGCACTTGGCCCCTTAACAATCAAGAGGGTAACACAGAACCCTTTATGATATTCTCACACAATATGTTCTTTAATCAATATTGAATTAGCAGATTTGTTATTATTAGGTTCCAATTATGGGAAGCCTAACTAGTAAGAAATCAAAATTAAATAAACATTCATACTGCACAAATTTGATTAACATCAAATGACAACAAGAACCAAATTCATTTTCATACCTCTTTATCTCTAGCAAAAAATTTTCATTTAATCCTGGTTTACATTCATTACCAATTTCCATTAAGAACAAACCGCTAAAAAACAATCATAGATATCACACTATCTATCAAAGCAAGAGGCAATAACATATGATGGATATCAATTTACTTATCCAGTTCAAATATTTATTATGTCAATTCCATTGTGATCCACTGGGATGAAACATGCTAATGATAAAATTGCACATAAAATAATAGAGAAGCAATGAATCCCCTACTTCAACAATTCCTAACGTTCATTATCCACAAAATAGGTCACGATCCTCCTCTCTCCACAACTGCATCCACCCGAGGATTCAACGATATGACCACACCAACCAAACCCTAAGAAAAACCAATTAGAAGCATGGATATTACATGATATAATATAGAAAGGACAAATAGGAGAAGATGATAACCAAAGGAAAGACGATACAACATACCTTATATCAAAGATTGATCGATACAGCTTGGCTGCGTGAAAATAGATTAGAACCAATCCTAGGAGTAAAGTTTGATTATGTAACTCCTACAGGAAGTATTGGAAGGTTCTAGCATCTCATAGCATAGAAAAAATATGAAGAACACGAGAGGATGATATCTTGTCCCTTTTTGAAGATTTAACAGGGTGATGGTTTATGATACACAAAATTCCCCATTAAAAGCGGATCACATTAACCCACACAGTTTGACAGAGTAAAAACATCCTGATCAATATGAATAATTAATAGAGGATTTATGGCGTTTGAATCGTCCTTAAGAGTTTTAAAATAAGGCTTTAAATGCATTTTACGTCAAAGGAAATGTCAAAGGGGTGAAAATGTAGAAAGCTGGAAACACTTTTCACATACTGAAAATTTGGGAAAGGAAATAAAGGTGAAGGATAGAGGTGAAGGATGGAACCTCACTGGTCTGGAAACACTGTTCATGAAAGAGGTGAAGGATGGAGGAGAAGGATGGAACCCCACTGTTCTGGAAACACTGTTCATGCATGAGGTGAAGGATAGAGGTGAAGGATGAAGGTGAAGGATGAAGGTGAAGGATGGAACATCACTGTTCTGGAAACACTGTTCATGCAAGAGGTGAAGGATAGAGGTGACGGATGGAGGTGAAGGATGGAGGTGAAGGATGGAACCTCACTATTCTATAAACACTGTTCATGCAATAGGTGACGGATGGAGGTGAAGGATGGAACCTCACTATTCTGGAAACACTGTTCATGCAAGAGGTGAAGGATAGAGGTGAAGGATGGAGGTGAAGGATAGACCCCACTGTTCTGGAAACACTGTTCACAGAACTGAAAAAATTGGCAAAGTGTTGGGGATAAGTCACCTTGACCTCCCAGAACACCTCCAACACCACATTTTTACAAAGTAATGGACCAGAGAGGTTCGGGCCATTACAGATATAATATTTTAAATCTTTATTATATACACTATAGATAATGAATGAAGTGCATACTACAAAGCATGTCTCAAAGATGGTAATCTGGGATAAAAACCCTTACAACATTTATAACACTTAAATCAAAATCAATTCGAGGAATAAACGTGATGTGTATTTTCAAAATCAAATTAACTATATAAAATATATCTTATAATATATTCATGGTTTAGTGAATCAAATGAACACTCTTGAAAAGGAAACATGGAACAAAAAATGAAGCACATCACAAGGAATTATAAATGAGACCAAGAAACCCTTTCATTAGATTCCTACATGGCCATAAAATATCTAACCTCCTGTATAAAAAAATAATACTCATTAATAATTTATTATAGAACCTTATTCAAATTTAATAACTTATATTTTAATATTTTATATACATTTATCAAATATCTGTTAATTGTTTTAGTTAAAATTAATCATTGGTGTTCATAGTTATAACTGGTCCTTTTATATTTTGATGTTGTGAATTTAGTTCTAAATCATTTTTATGGAGTATATAATATATATAATATTACCATTTATTTTATATAAGTTCCATTATAATATACCTTGTGTTAGTTTCACTCCATGGATCCTTAGGTGCGATTCTTCAAGATTAAATCCATAATGTGTTTTTTAAATAATTTTTAATGGGAAAATTATTTTATAATAATAATGGGTTAAATTTTAATAGTAAATTAAAAATAAATTGATTATTAGTATCATATCATACGAATCACCTTTAATTTATGAATCTTAATAAATTTTCGAAAATATATTTAAATTTTGAAAGACGTCTCAGTATGATCATTTTCTCCGTCTAAAATACCTATGATTATTTATTATTATTATTAATAGAATAGAAATTTCATCATCCCAAAATGTTAATCATTATTTATAAATATGACATTTATTTATTAAATTCATTATTTTTACCATCTACTTAAGGATGTGGTGAAATATGAAATATTTCATTATCGGAGGTGGTAATCCAACCATAACATATTTTATTATTTCATTTTCTAAGGAATGTGAGGAAGTGTTTTTGTATATATTGTTTTATCTAGGATACTTTATGTGTTAGTAGAAGTTGGGTGGTAAATGGGTCATTTTATGGGAGATAGGGCTGGAATTTCTGTAAATATTGTTTTCTTAATATTAAAATGATATGTCACATTCAAGGGATGTAGCTCCCAAACAGAAAATGTGATAAAAAAATATAGTTTACGGTTAAAACCACCCCATAGAATTATTTAAAAATGGGGTTTTGTGATATTTTTAGACATTACATTGATTTAACACTTTGACCTCATTTTAGCATTTACCGTGGGGGATAATTTTTCATTGGAAACTTATTTTTATGTCTTAAAATAAAAATAATCTTATTACGTAATATTTATTATCATGCTTCCAAAAATTAAATATATTTTATTTATTAAATTTCGTAAATTGATAAATTTAATGTTAATATTTTTATTCGTATGACAAAAAATATAGTTTCATGGAAACATTTATTTTTAAGAAAAAAATAAATTTCTATTTATTTATGTTAAAGAATATTGATGTTATTGAATTTGGATACATTTATTGTTTTATGATTTAATAGAGTAGGGTTATTTTAATTTACAAAAATACAAAATTAAGAAGTATCATGTGAATAATTAATTAAATTATAAGGACTAAAAATAGTTTTTAAGTAGTATAAAATATAACACAGGTTGAAAAATAACAAATATGGGATTAAAAATTCAATTAAACATATTTTAAAAAATATTTAACATTCCAAATACTTATTTTGTTGGTAAAAAATGATCTATAAATTTTTAATTCAGGTTTACATCATGATAATTTCATAAATGATATGGTATTTTTAAAAATTAGATTATCACCATCCACAAAAAACCAACATTTTTATAATAATAAACAAATATGTCAAATTAATTTGTAAATTCTAAATAAAAAATATATTTCAAATTTTCAGAATAATTTTATTATATTTAATATATTTTTTTAAAATGAAAATATAAAATATAATAAAAATAATATTTTTTTTGAAAATTAATTTTAAAATGGTTAAGATTTATTATTTTTATGTTATATCAATGAATAATTAAAATGTGAGTAAACATATTAGTTTTGTATTGAAAATTTTTGTTATAAAAATCCATTAAAAGTGTATAATTTTTCTTTAGATAATAATACACTACACTTTAAAGATAAATATTTGAAAAATATTTATTTTTAAAATAAATAAACATAAATCCCATCCATTTTATTATTTATCTTATAATAAATAAATTTCGTAAATTTATTGGATTTAGAACAGAAAAAATAATTCTTATTTAATAAAGGTAATAATATGTACTAAATAAATGAATTTTAATTAATTAATAAATTTTAAATTTTTTAAGGATTTATTCCACTTTCACTTTTTATAATGACGATTAATATTTCATTCTCATAAATTATTTATGATTATCCTGAATTATAATATTTTATGTGAATAAATTGTTTTATGAAACCCATATTCTACTAACCTAGTTTCTGTATTTACATTACTACATTAGTAAAATATAATAGGGATCACACCACACTATAAAAATCAGTTTAAAAGTCTCAGAAAACTAGATTAGAACATTATTAACTTTCTTTACATTGGAAATATATAAAAACAACAATAATAACATTTTTAAGACCATGAAAAATTTAAAATAATAGTTATTCATATCATAAGAAATGTAAAAGAAATAAAAGGACAATTGAAATGCTCAATAAGGGTTATGTATAGAAGAAAGAATCAAGAGTAAATATAAAATAGTCAATAATGTATAGTGGATAATAAAAACACATGATATTAAATAAACAACAAGATTTTCTGTAACATTTATGGATAACATAAATACAAAAAAGACATTGAAAATAGAAAATGAATAATCAAGCATGGAAATTTAAAATATTGGACATTTATAATATTTTTATCAAGGCCCCACACACGATATAACAAATTTTAATATTATGGAATCAACAAAAAAATATTAATAAATGGGTAGGATTAAACCTAATAGCCCTCAAATATGGAATGAATGTGGATTTGTATCATGAGATATATCGAAGAATTAAATGAATATCTATAAATATCCCCTCCCAAGAAATAAAATTCTGATGCATTTATCATATATTTAATATTCAGTATAATTCACTCTCAAAATTCATTTTAAATCTGTATTTATCTATATTGAATCAGGAATATATAATATTTCCCTAGTTAATGAAATGATATTCTTAATAAGTTTTCATTATCTAACACCATATATTGAAATGGTACATGGTTATGATAATACCAATGTAATGGAAATCCTACTATACATATCCATTATACTTAAAATGTTTACATAGAAGATAAAAAATGTAAAATGAATTGATGGATTGTGATAGGGAATGTGATCATGATAGATTTAATGACTAAAAACAATGAATTAGTGCAAGATAAAGGAAGACCACCAATTAATCATAAATGAATGTTTGGTAATAAAACCTTTAAGGGATGACTTCATTTTCACCATGGATGATCTCATCCATAATCACCAATAATGACCCCATTAACCAAAATGTTCACATCCTAGACCCACCATGAGTGAAGGGAGGTAATAATATCTGATTTCTGCCTCTAATAATCCATAGGATGATAGCATGCAATATTTTTTTATCATAGACAAAAATGTGATTCATTACCCTCTATGATATGATAAATGATATATAAGATATTAATAAATAAGAAAACATCCTCAAGATAAAATTAAAAGATCCCAAATACTTGAATTTAATATCATACAAATGAAAAAATCTAAGAAAAATAATAGTACCATGGTAGTGTGTACGAAATCCAAAAAAGATCATGAACAACCCATGAGCTAGTTATATCTAGAATAATAATAAACTTACCCATGTAGACCTGAGAAATTTTTTATATAATCCTAGAGTGATGATAAAATGTAAAATCAGAAAGAACCTCAATGGATCCTACCATCGATAAATATATAAATAATGTTAGAGCCTAATGAAAAATAGGCAAAGATAATTCTTCTCAAAAATAGGTATACAATATTCCTTGCCTCATTAAGGCTATATATCACCAAGTATTATAGCCAAGATGTTATGTAATATAATTTGAAAATAATTTTCTCCAACATTACTTCCCCACAACTTTTTCACACTACCATAATGTTTCACATCTTGGTAAATATCTCTAAAAATTTAATCTATCCTGAATGCACTTGGTTTATGTACTGTGAATTGAATGTCATGTATCACATCGTCTCATCGTCACATTCCATGAACATCTTTCATCATATAATCATTTAAACCCCCTTTTCAACTCTAAAAAGTAACCAATTAGTTTTTGAGGGAAACCATAATATTTATGTCATGTATTATCCAACAATACATTACCACCATTAAACATTATAACATTAATAATACCTAATATACAATATTTGTATACATATGTGCGTAGAATTAAAATATGCTATTATATCCTTATACACACATATGTGAGGATAAAAAACCATCATCCATACCATCAAATAATACTATCATGAGAAGAGAGTGGGGAAAATGGGGGTAGTTATCTATCTATTCCATACTGACCTAGATGTTGGGAAAACACCCTTGTAGTGTCCACTGGTTGTCAGTCACCCAATTAAAATTTGAGGGGGGTAATATATATAATCACAAAACATCTAAGATTTATATACCTCACAACGACACTATTGTTTTAAACATATCCAAAACCACAAATGAATATATTGGTTCTTAGACACCATGATGTCACTATAAGTACAACATATCCTATAAGCACAAAATAAATCCAGAATAAATCATTTAAATTTGTTTTTTTTCCTTTTAACATTTCAATGTAATTTAATTAATTCATCAACCCAAAATATTTATCTTTATCAAAATATTAATTTTATAACCATCATATATTGATCAATTTATTTTTCAAGGTGTAAAATTTTGGTTAACCTAATAAATAATATATTAAAAACTGAAAATTATTTAAAAATTCCCTAGATCATATCTTTGAGGATCAACAAATTTACAGAAGAGTAATTCCATTAACATGAATCTTTATTTTTATAAAAAAAATTATAAATACTATTTCTTTAGGTAACCCCATTAATATGTGTAATAAAAATTCAATTAAAATTTCATTAAGAACCATTTTATTTAATAAAATAATTAGAATCAATGAATTTAATAAACATGTGATTATAATTATTTAGTGAACAAACATTACTAGTTTCCACCTCTTTTACCATTTTCATTATATTATTCATATTAAACCAAAACATAATAGATATTATAAAAAAACCTAAAGTAGATATAAAATTATATAGTAACACCATTATCTGAAGGGAAAAAATGTGATTACTACAACAACAATCCATTCAATTCATTATTCTATTTTGTTATTTATTGAGGTTAATTCTACCATCACAAATAGTGATAAATCATGGTTAACTTATGATTTCACATAAAATAATAGGTGAATCAAATAATCCACCACCACTAGGATTTATAAATTCATTAATCAAGAACAGAATAAAAACCTTGATCATTGATCCATTATTCCACAAGGCATCTATATCCTTATAAGAACATCATGCTTCAAAACACCAAAAATCATTTAAAAAACACAATAAGAACAAAAGAGATAAGCCATCATTGCATGAAAATATAAAATTTTAGGAATAGGAATAATCATAGAGGAACAACAATAAAAAGTGTAAATGATGATGTTGGATCTCTATGGAAAAATCATGGGAAGTCTAGGATCAATACATTTAGAAATATATTTGAAACACCATGAGAAAACACCTATTTTCAAATAGTGTTAAATAAAAAATGGATGTTTTAGGAGAAACTATGTGTGCGGTAGGATTTAGAGGTATTCAAATAAATAAAATTTCAGGTTGTGAATAAATTATTCAAATCATAATTGTGTGAAAATTAACAAACATTGAAAAACATGTCACCGAGATCAACTAAACCTTGTATTAATTCACATCATGAACCACATGATCACATCATGAGTTTTTATAGACCAATTCCAAAAATATGACTCATCATCCATTTTTTCCATGTAAACACCATAAAAATCATGAATCACCCCTTGGAACATCACTTACGCCAAATATGAATAACCACTTTGGGATATGAACTACTCACTCACATCATGAACAACATTCACACTGCAATATCATCATACAACCATAATCCATATCTCAAACTCCACCGATCATTCATTATAATTTGTACAAACACCACTTAACATTGAAAACCAAAAAGAATGAACTAAAATTATATAGTCTCTTTCCTCAGATACCACTCAAATTATTATCAACCTCATGAATTTTATTGAAACCCGAAGAGAAGTAAAAGAAAATGGGTCATCAAAATAGCCATACCACTAGATTCCTCTCAATAATCATTTCATCATAAGAGATCAACCACCTAACTTAAAGGAAAAATGAACAATACTAAGAAATATTAAAAACCATATACCTAACAGTATCCTAGGGATGATATCTCTCAAAAAATAGAATGGACACAAACATGGATCAAGGATGGGAAAACTATCTCATATGAAAAATAATGATTATTAAACACACAAAAAACATAACTACAATAGAACATATAAATATAATCCATCCTAAGAAATTGAGTGAACACATAAAAATCATATCACTAGGTTATATCCTCCTTACCTCCATCCCACAAAATGACATATTCTAAAGAAATATCATACCCACACAACACATTCTCCAGGAATTCCATGATCTCCACAAGCCGCACCATGATGGTTGCACTACAATCGACATTGATCTAGGTATAATAAATGATGTGAGATTCAATATAATGATAACAATGAATTTACGGAACATGGATGAAGTCATTTATATGGATTGTCTATAGGTATCTGCAATATGATATACCATGACTCCATCACAATCCAACACACTAAATGTCCCAAAAAACTGGGGGAAAATCTAAACCCCATGTCCTAACCATTACCTACCATGAGGAAGAGTGAAATTCAAGAACACATAATCTCCATAATTTAACTGAATAGGTATCCTAATTTAATTGAATTTTGGATTCAGATAATCCTATTCTACCTGTGTCCAATTTTGAATCACCTGAACCAACTCTGTCATAATTTGTACTAGATTCAACAAGAAAATTTCTAACTCTCTGATAGAAAATCATTATAGTGGATAATTAAATGTTAAGATAGAAAATTAGTTATTTAGTTTCATACCAATGGTGGAGTGAAACCTACTATGGTAAAAAAAACTCAACCAAGTGAATATTCTTTATCCACAAACCACTAAAATCCATGACACAATTGCCCAAAAATATCTTTATGTGTCTTGATGGTTTGCTCTATCTGACTATCCATATATCGATTTAAATTAATTTTAAGGATTTTCTAAGATCCAAAATTATGTCTGAGACATCTCCAGATCCACATGGTAAAATGAGGATCATGAAAAAATAGGACTGTTCTCAGGACTCCATAGAGTGTCACCATCTCCTTTATGTTCCTCCTAGATAAAAGATCAACTAATGTCAACTTCTTGATCATTATAAAGTGTTATGATTTAATCAAACAGTATACTATCAACCATATATAATTCAAGGCTCCCCGATCATGAGGTAAATTAGAGATGAATTCCCTCGATATGTCCTTCCACTTCTACTAGGGAACAAACAATTGTTTTAAAACCCCATAGGGAACACAGTGATCAGACTTCACCTTCCGAAAGACCCAAATTTGAAATAGAATCTATATAAATGAATTATTATTCCTATGAAATCAATATTAATCTCTTTTTGATCATACATATTTTTAAATCTATGATGTACTATCAAGGGTGAGTTATGTAACTCAAAGAGATCCTCCTCCTGCCTCAATAAAGGAATGAAATGCCTCCCATGTAATAACAAATCATGTCGTTCATCCTCACAAAAACCATCAAAGAAATAAAAATGAAAACTAATTCTCTCAATTCATTTAAATTTTCATATACCAGATCAATATCCTCCACACACTACAATAATTTTGACTGTACTATCACGTAAAAAAGGGAAACTCTACCACCAGCCTCTCCAATAACAATAATAATTACTATGAGTACTTCCACTACTATACTGGAATATCTAGATTCAAACATGGATTAATTTCCTGAATTCCTCCTTATAATAATAGCTAAAAAATTTCCCTTTCATGGGGTGTATTAATTCTCAAAGTCTTATTGTTACAAGAATTGCATCCCCCATCATTGTCACTTGTTTAGAAAAAACTGGGAGAAGACACTCCTGAACCTATTATGATATGTAAAAACCAAAAAAATATTATTGATAAGGTGATATTGAAAAAAATCAAGTCAATAATGACTAATAACAACTCAAGATCGGAGATGGAATAGTTACACTCATGGGGATGTGCCTGCAAATACTCATAAGAAACAATTGATCTATAAATAATTAGAATATAGGCCAAATCAAGATGTGAAGCATCACAAAATAATTTGAACTAAACTCACTCTTTAGAAAAATAATGAAATGGAGTACTGAATAAATTATAATTTACGTACTCAAAATATTCATGACACTAAGAAACCCATAAGAACCATTAATACTTTTGAGACAACCCGATCAATAGAGTTTTAACCCGAGATAAATTCGTTGAAAATATGCTATAATAGCATACAAGTACAAAGAAACTCACGTTTACAAACATTATTAGGGGATTCCCATGAAATAACTATATAAATATTTGATGTATCCATGGCCACACCTTTGTTAGGACATGATATTCCATAAGAAACAATATTCATAGTCCCAAAACACATACTTTGATAGATTCTCAAATAAATTATGATGATTAATAACTCCAAAAACAACATGAAAATTTTATATGTACTCTTCCTCAGATGTAATGTGAATGAAGATTTTGTTGATAGAAACCATTATGAACCAATCCAAAAAAATCTGAACACTACATTCATCAAACCTGTGAACAAGGATAAAGAGATCCTCCTAACAAATGACATAAAAACACGATTGAATTGAACATAATGAAATACAGGTGTGGAATTTGGAATTTCATCTTATTTCACCCACATCTGATTATGTCTCAATAATACATATATCTTAGAGAAACAATTGGATCCTTTCATCTAATTAAATAAATCATCTATCTATGGAAGAGGATAATGGTTTGTCACTATCACCTAATTCTTATGATGATAATTAGTAGAGAGTCAGAAGAACATCATAATTATATAAAAATAGAACTTGAGAAGTCGAAGGATACAAGAACAAATAATAAAAACCTCACTACAAATGATCATTGATCTATAAGAACATCTCTCATACCAAAAAAGAAACTATCTTATATAGAGACATCAATATCATTGAATCACTCAACTATATCTCAATCCAAAAATAAATCTAAAATTAAGGGGGTAATGCCAAAACACCCTTTTAGAGGACATCATGGTTCTCTTCCAAAATTCCAGTAAACTCTTTCAGATGAACACTTGATGAACTCAACATCAACTCAACCATAAAGGAAGATGTGGATGGAACATTCCATTGACTCATGTGAGGGTCTCACTCTATAACACCCTCATATTTTGTGGACTATTTTCTCAAATGAATTAATTTTATTTCATGTATTTCATTGCACTAATTCATGTATTCTGTTCACATGGAACCAAATTGGATTGTGCTTCACAAAACACCGACATGGTGTGAGTTACACGAAACACTATGTTACAATGAAACATCATTTTATTATTATAATTATTTACATGTTATAATTATATCCAAGGATTTAAAAAAAGTAATATGAATAGTAATAAATACTATTCATTTATTGTTTATAATGGATTTATGAAATTAAGACATATTTCTAAGTAAAAATATATTTTTTAGAAATGTCATTATATGTGTGAAAATAATATTTTCTTAAAAAAACTTATTTTTATTACCTTCTGTGTATAATAATAACTGTAATTTGACACACTAATAGAAATTATATTTTATAAAACGAATGTAATTTTTGAATTAATAAAGTACAAATTAGCTTATGGTGAATTTTTTGAATTTTTCCAGGAAACTTCATTTTTGGTTTAATAGTAAAAATTACTCCAATTTAGTTAAAAACATCCTTTCCATTTAAATATTGATTTGTGTGAAATTATATATTAAATTGGTTTTCAAAGTAAAAATATATAAATTAGGAATATATTAACCCAATAAAGGTCATTATAATATTTTCTATATTTTAATTAGATATATAAACTTATTGAACTTTATAATTTTTTTACATTAAAAACTTGCTTTCTAACTACGTCTATAGGATTAGAGTTACACCTAATTTTCCCAGTTTTGTTATATGAATTAAGAAAATGGAAATAAAAGTTGTCATAATTTAGAAATTTTTGTTATAATAAAATAAAATTAATTTTTCAAAAAAAAAATCAGTGAAAGTGATTAAAATTAATTATAGTGATTAATTTAAGATTATGCTTAAATAAGGGTTGAACCTTAATCATAAGGATCCGAACAACATGGAAAATTTTCAAAAATCTAATGGTTGTCAATAATTCAACCATATAACCTCTTGGTCATATTTTTATGGGTTTTTGGGATATTATTTAAGGGAATTTACTTATATAAAAGGTTATGTAATGAAAAAAGATAGAAAGAGGACTTTCCTCTCCTTGAACATTTATAAAACTATGAGATATGAGAAAAACATCATATTTTAGTATATAAAAATCCTTTTCAAATTAAAATGGTTTATTATTATAATAATAACTTCTAAATAATTTTTATAGATTATTTATTTACATAAAATTATTATAAAACTCTTTCGGAATGATTATTTAGAGAATAATTAACAAAAATAAATGATACTCTAAATAAATGTAAAATGTGAAGATAATTAATTGAATTATTTTATAGAATTATTTTTTAATATTAACATAAAATTTTATACATAATTAAACTAAATTTATTTTAATTACATTATTAATTTTTTATTTTGACATTAAAATTAAATAAATAAGGACAAAATTAACATTTTTGTTCTTTTTACAATAAATGATTAAATGATTTAAAATTAATAAAAATACTATATTCATCCAAGTGATTTTAAGTGTTAAAAATTTTAAATATGGTATATTTAGGAAGCAATTTATCTTTTATAATTAACATATTGACCCATTGATTATAAAAACAATGTTAGTGTGGTTCAGGTTTAAGTAGTGTTATGCACATCACATGTACTTGTCGTAAATATTAATTTCCAATACACATGAGTTTATTAATTTCACAATGAGTGTATAATAATTATAATTCAGTGTATCTATATGTTATAATCAATCTCAATTTATTTTATTATTAATGGTAAAATTTCTTAGTTAAGAATACTAGATTCCATAATAAAAACCAAAATAAAAAAATTGGGAAATCTTAGTGGTTAAGGAACCACAATATTAAAATGAAAATATTTTATTATGGTGTAGACTTGGTTATACCAAAAATTAAAACTAATCCAATAATTTTCCATTTTGGATTAACATAAGGTACAAGATATATCCCATTATTTAATACCTTTTGGTATTTACAAGAGCATCAGTCCCCCTCTACTATAAAAAGGTTCGAACACTACCCCCTCTTTACATATCTCAAACCACCTATGTTCGAAAAAATATACACTCAAATATCCTATCAAGAACCCAATATTTCTCATTGGAGTTTAAATTTTTACCTAAATCCTTCCATGGAAAACCTTTGGTTATGCCAAAAGGATTTTCATGATTAAAAGGTAACACCCACCATCAAACTCATATATTTTATTTTAATTCTCCCCTCCCTATTCTGTTCTTATTCTAAGATTGTATAAAAAACAAGTATATTAAATATAGTAGGATGAGGTTATACTACGTGTTTAACCTACACTTACAAATACTTATATATAATGGGTAATGAACATACTATTAATGTCTATGGTGAACCACTACCTCCAGAAACAATTATTGTTTATTTTACCTTACCACCTCCCATGGTGGAAATTATAATGGAATATAAATTAATAATTATTATTTATTGTGTTTATTATGTATTAAATCTTATTTAACCCTTTTTATCACATATATTTATAAATTCCATTACATTTACATATGATAATTTTTTTTGAGGAAGTGTGGACTACCGCCCCATCAAATTGATGTGATTCGTTAACACCTTACATTGAATGTATTATTGATAAAATTATTGATGTTATATGATATATATGAAATAATAATTCTAAATTAATTATAATATATAAATATATAAATATATGCCATTTAATTTATATCATTTAATACGTTAATAAAATGGAAGCAATTTTCATACATACGTATGGTCTGTCATCTCTTTAAAAGGTGTATTCCATTTTTATACCTCTATATTATATGGACTATTATAATAAAAATTTACTTAATTTAATAGATATTTATATCAATTATTACCTTCTTTAAATTATGATAAAAGTACAAAGACCTCATATATAACAAATTAAGACTCATGCATTGAACAAAGTGGATAATCTCGAAGTGATACATTAACATTGAATTGTTAACACGAGGTTAATAAAAATACATAATCAAACAATATATGGTATTAGATATGAAAATATGGGTTTTTTAAAGATTTATAATAAATTTATATTTACAATACATGAGGTTCTTACGAGTATAAAAAGAGTTAATACATAAGTTAATGGGATTTCATCTCACAATTTATATCTGTGAGATATATGCCACGTTCTCCACTCATTCCCTTTTCATTGTGTATATACTACACATGAATATATTATATGATTATTATTCATAAAATTATGGAAAATTACATATCCATTCTAGGTTCTTCCATTAATGGGTTTTTTTCAAAATTTATCAAATCTGTAAGATAGTTTTCACTCAATTTACCTACGTTGAGACAAAAGCCATATTATGCACCTATATTTTTATATCACATGTACATAATACTCTTTACATGTTATATCATCAATATAATTCCATTCATGATAGTTTAATATTATTTTAATTTAACTTTCTCACATGATATGTATGGTTCGGTGTTTCTAAGTGATATAAGTTTATTGAAACAATCTTATCGTTCTATGATATTATTTACAACAATGCTTCATTTGTTGAAATCCTATAATCAAAATATCATGAAAATTAATTAATTATATTCTCCTATAGTTATTAATTATAAATTCATTTATTGGTTGAATTTTTAAAATCCTTGCTACATAAGATAGTTATGAAATTATTTTTAAGAAAGCCTAGATTTACCCACTCTTTGGTTAGAAATCTGTGATCCTTTAAAACCATGTTTTCAAAAAAGTGTTTCCAAGAATATACTACAATTATCCTATAATAATCATAAGATAATTTGGTAATATTTTTATTTCACCAATGTTTTAAGGAATATTATTTTAAATTTCTGAACAAAGTGTTTTTATAACCATTTACTATCCAAAAGGAGTGTTATTCTTACCTCATCTGGTATTAATGGATTTACCACCATTATTTCTATGATGCATGATTTTCATGTTAAAAAGGTAATTTTTTTAGGAAACTGTTTATAAAAATAAATTTAAAGAATTTTTCTTTCAAAACATTTTCATGATTTCTTTATATGTATACTAATTATTTTTAATGGAATGTGTTTTTTAATAGTTTGAAAGATTTTTTATATGTTTTTATATAAAATGGTTTTCAAAATGTTTTCAAGAATTATTTATATTTTTTCAAGCAATATTTGTAAAATTGTTTTTATGATTCTTTTAAATGTTTCCATGGAAATAATTTTTCAAAATATTTTCAAACATCTTCTGTAATATTTCATGGAAAATGATTTAGTAAATAATTTTAAGCTTATTTTATATGTTTTTGATGAAAATTGTTTTCAAAAATGTTTTCAAGAATATTTATAGTTTTTAGGGAAAATGGTTTGCAAAATGATATCAAGACAAATTTATATTATTTCAATGTATTTTAAAAGAAGTATATTTCAAACCATTTTCAATATCATTTTATAATATTTCATGGAAAATGGTGTTCAAAATTTTTTCCTGATTACTTTATTTATTTTTGAAGAAAAATGGTACCAGAATGTTTTAAAATATTTCCTTATATGATTTAAAGTATATTTTCATGAAATCATTTTTACAAATGTTTTTATGATTTAAATATCCTTTTTAACGAATAAAGGATATTTTTATTTCATCAATGTTTTCAAAAAAAAATCCATCTTATCTTCCATATAATAAAACATATGTTGATTTTACTCTTGAACTTATAGGAAATGATAAAAATGTTAAATTCATATTCATTCTTGAATGGTATATGTTTTGATGGAATGAGGCTTATGCCACCTGTTTATCATCCACGTGTTATATTCTTTTTAAACCATCTTTATTTCACAAGTTATTTCTAGATGAAATGATTATGAAAATTGTATTTTTCTATAGGTTATGATATGATAACCTGTTTATGATACCCATTTCATTTAATGGGTTATGAAATGATTTTTATGATTTTTTACACAAGTATGTATGAATTTCCGTATGGGATGGGTGTGACTTATATATCCATCAATTGAATTTCCAAACGATTTATATATCAGGAAGTAGAGAAGGATAGAATGAGAAATGAACTCAGATAAGTATTATATGGCTTGAGTGTGGAGTGAACTCAGTACAGTAATATGTGTATGGAATAGGGTGTGAACCTGATTTAGTAATGAAATTTTTCCGCAAAGACAATCTTGGAAGTGATGCATTGAATACAATGGAAATAATTATATATTCTAATGTGTCTACCACAAATATATGTATTATTCATAAGTTACGCTTTTATAGATTATGTTATCTATTTACTAATGATTAGTATCTTATGATTTATCTAGACATACTCCATGCATAATGTATATTATCTTTGATATAAATGGAATGATCTTATATTAACATGATCTTGTTATCATAACCTTATCATCATGTTTATAATTACATGTCTCCATATTTTATCCATATTAATCGTATGATCTCATGCCTTTTTATGTTTCTGTCCGCATGATATGAAGATATATTTCATGTATGATATGTCTAAGAGGGTTTCTAGTATTAGAGAACCATGTGGGAGAGAATGTATCTCACTTAGGTACTAGTGTTTGTGTTTACATATTTCCAATGGAACTAAACTAATATGGTATTTGGGTGTCTGTTTGAATAATGATTTATGTATTCTGAAAAATATATGTAATGTATATGTATGAAAATAAAGAGTCCTTATTTATGGTATGAGAGTGACAGTTTATTTATCCTTTTCAAACTATGATGAGGAAACATTAGTGAGATTCCTTGGTATGTTTTTAAGGATATTTCTATGAATGTCTATAAGGATAAATATAAGGATGAGTTAACATTTATGATAATATCCTAAAACATTGTTAATGGATAGAGTAATGGTTTCATATCAATACATCATTATTTGGATACTACAAGTGGATGTGGGTCTGGAACATATTCCCCTAGTGGAATCACCTTTGACATGATGTAATGATATTGACTTGGGGTAATCTAGTTCAAGAAAAGTGGCCTTGCTGCACACATGGTTTGACACTCCTGGGGGATATGCATTGGAAATTCACAAAATCATTACCAACCATCATAAAGGATTTAAATAAATGATGAATATGAATATCCTTGTATTATCAAAAGGTTTCACTAATTAAAAAAGTAGGATCTATGATTTGGTTACCCTATAAGTAATTTTTCATGATTATATGGTATCCAAATATGATTAATGTTTCTTACACTATGAATTTTGGTTTTTGTCAAAGGAGAGAACATGAAAGAACATGGTTAAAAATTAATGTTTAAATGAGGAAAGTATATGCATAATGAGAATCGATTTCCCAAATGGAAATATCATAAAGATAATCCATACATTGGTATGAGCATTTGTTATACTTCAGATGATAAATAGATGGAAAAAAACATGTGAATGGTATGTGATGTTATTCAATTATTGATTATATTAGAGGCATTAATAGATTAATGTTGATGATCCATAAATCATGATTCATATTTCTTATTCATAGAATTTGGTGTTAAGGAATAAGACGATGAACACAATGTAATGGTTTAATAATAAATTTTGATTAATAAATTATTTATGTTTTGGAATTATAAGATAATGTTATATGAATCATGAAATATATAAGTATTTTCAGTATATATTTTCATTAAGGATTGAAAAGGTCATGTTTAATGGTGACGAAGATATAAAAAATTTATTTCAATGAATGGTCATATTTTTTAAGGGAAGATAACCATTAATTAATTCCGAACATTGAGATTATGTTGTATGGATAAATATACACTAGATATGAATAAGTGAATTGGACAATATAGATTACTAAGGAACTAATTTTTGAAAAAGTTTTCTATGTAATCAAGGATAAAGTATACAAAGTATTTTATTTAAAGAATATATCCATTAATAATTAGTGTAATGGATCATGAATTTTTTCCAAAACGATTTATGTTTTCTAAGGAAATATATGATGAGGGTATCCACTTGTTCAAAATGTGAGAACTAAGTGGTACTTTTGATATATGTGGAATAATGTTATGGTTTTTTAATGAAATTATTTCTAAATAACTTACTATTAATAATTCCAAAATTGCTATAAGGTTAAACGTTTATGGATATTTTTTGTGAAACTTCCGACGAAGTTAGTAAGATTAAAGCGTTGTCTCTCTATTTGAGCATTTATGAAAATGAGATAGCCTATTCAAACTACTTTGTGTTGATCATAACTGAGGGGATGGAATATCAAAGGTCACATGGCCTATTATTACGTAAGGAATGAAAAAGTCATCTTGATTTTTAAAGAAATTGGTGAAGTGGATCAATGAAAAACAAATGGTGATATTGTCTAGAAATCTTAGAAATATATATTTTCATGATAATTCATTACATTTTGGAAAAATAATCTTCAAGAAATATTTTTATTTCATAGTACATTAATTTATGATGAGTTATAGGGTCCCTTAGGTCATAAGAAAATTATGTTTTTTTTATTTTTAACTTTATCCGAACAAATTTCTCTATCACTCTCCTCCTGATCATTATAGTTTGGTTTCTCTTCTATAGTTCTGTTTTCACATTCCACCTATTTTCTCCTACATGGAAACCCATATATGTGTTACTGTGGGTAACCAATATGGTTCGAACATTTTTATAGGATGTGTTTGTCTAAATTTTTAAATTTTTGTTTTCTATTAATAGAACATTATAGTATTTCCCCATTGATAACCTTGAAAAATTTCAAGAGAGAAATTCATTTTAAAGAGGTATAATTTAACATGCCCAGTTTTTTGGGGCCTTTTTTAATGAATTAAATTTCATTACTGAATTTTATCTCACTATGTGAAATATTCATTTAAAAAGGAACCTACATGGATTTTATAACATGAAACATATACTTTTCATCTGTTACACGCAACACTGAGTCACCACAAAACATTATTTCATTGTAATAATTATTTAAATGAGATATTTTTAACCTAAAAGATATAATTTGTAATATAAATTTTAATAAATACTTTTAATATATGATTTATAGTGTTTTCACTTAAAAAAATATATTTCGAATTAAATATATAATTTTTAGTAATCTCTTTCTATGTATGAAAAAATATTTCATAATGAAACTCCATTTTATGTACTTTTCTGAACAATAATAAAATTAATTTTAGACACTAATAGAAAGAATTATTTTTGTAAAATTAACTTCATTTTTGAATAAAAAATGTTGAAATTATCTTAGGGTTATTTTTTTGGATTTTTCCAATATAAATCATGTAACGCCCCGACCCCAGAAGCCGAGGGTCAGTGCATTTTTACGTATCATTGGCATGATAAAAAAAGATCAAGTCTCAAAAGACTGATTAGTTTAGTAGACTTAGAAGTACTAGATACATTCATAAGGTTTACATTACATCATAAAATGGTAAACTAAAACAATATTGTTTCCATATACAACACTGAGATCCCATAGAATTTCCCTGCTGGTCAGTCATAATATACATCTTCACATCCTGGATAAAATAAAACTTTAAAAGGGTTGAGCTGAGATACTCAGTAAGGATAAACATATAGCCGAAACTATCATAAATAAGAATAAATATTTATGGAAATGTATAAGAATAAAACAAAATCCTTTTAATCATGAACTTCATCATAATATGGGAAAGCTAAAATCAAATAATTCCATTTACATAGACACATGGATATTCTACTAGTCGAATAATCACATGCGATATCAATGGCCACTTTCAAAATGATGGAATGAATAAGGCCAGAATTTATAACCACATTGTCAAGACCTTGTTCTAAGAATACAAATAAAATTTTGTCAAGACCTTGTTCCAAGACTCTAGTTTGTTTCATGAGACATATTGATGCATCGAGGAGCTATAGCGGGCTCCACCCACCACATACTAAGTCCAATGCATTCCTCATATGAAAAGGTTTAAACATAACCTAAACATTCATATTTAAAATAGCATACGAAATGTTAATACTTTATCCATAATCCATGAATGGTGTAAAAATAACACATCCATAGTCAAAAACATCTCAAAACCTTCAATACAATATGGAAGTTTTTTATCATAATAAATATATTTCAAAGAAGATTAAAATCCATCAAAGGATGTTGACATAGATGAAATCAAATTTTTTTTAGAGAAATATCTATTTGTATTTTAAAATCATTTAGAATTCATATAATTATAAAAGAAAACATTTATTTGTAAATATTCTTATATGTTTATAAGGTACGCTTCGATGATGTTATAACGATGTAATATAGTCGCACCCGCCGTATAAGTTAGAAAAAATTTTTACCTTAATTTTGACGAAAAGGTCATAAATTACCATGTTTGAAAAAATATAGAAAGATTCTTTTCAATACATATAAGGTAAAATAAGGGTATAATTGACATTACCCCATTTTCTAGTAAATACTAAAAATGTTTTGAAATACATTTTTAAGAAACATGGATGTGGAAGATAAAGAAGTCCCAGTAGATACTTACATAAAAAAACCTCGGATAATAAAGAGATTGTGAAATTAACTCTTACCTTGTACTTTTTCTTGGTCGGGGGTAGGTTATCTTAATTATAATGGTGAAATAATTATTATTAAATTATAAAAGAATCATATACATTAATATGATATCATATATAATCTTTTAATATTGCTTTGTTAATAATATCATAGTATTATCGTAATTGCAGGTGTTAACTGATTCATTTTCATATATATGATTTGTTACGTAAGTAATGTTTGTTATGGATAGGATGTATCACTACTGGAAAAACAGCCTATACCCACAGTTCAAAACCATGGGTATAGCCCCCAAAACTGTGGGTATAGGCTATACCCACGGTTTTGGGAACCATGGGCTGGAACGACGTCGGTATAGATCCCCAGCCTATACCCACGGTTTTCCAAAACCATGGGTATAGGTGTTATCCCACCGTTTCAACAAAACATACCCAATTTCCACGGTGTCAAAGGCGTTTCCCCACAGTTTCAAAATCGTGGGTATAGGTCCTAAAATAATGTGGCCGACGGGTTTTGAACCAAAACCTCTCTGCTTGAGACGAAGCACCTAACCACTACCCCAACACTGCTCTTATGTATATATATTTATATTCAGTTAAATATAGTTATATAATCTGTGGGTATAGAGGGATGAACCATGGGTATAGGACTCCCGCAAAAAAAATTTCCTTCCCGTGGGAAAAAAATTCCCGTGCACACATTGGAAACCTATAGCCACAGTTTTTCATAACCGTGGGTATAGATATTTTAACCCAGACCTATCCCCATGGTTTCCCCAAAACCGTGGAGATAGACCCCCCTATACCCACGGTTTTCCAAAACCGTGGGTATAGGTCCTTAAAATTCACCTATACCCACGGTTATTCAAAACCGTGGGTATAGGGTTACCTATCCCCAATGTTTTGGGGAAAACCATGGGCATAGGTCCATTTTATAGTAGTGTGTCTTATTAATATTCAGAATGATATTAGTTCTTTAAACATTATTTTTAATCACCTAATGAAAATTAGTCTTGAAAAGATATGATGGGGAATGAATCTCATCACGTTCATGGAGACAGTAATCTGTACGTACGCACCAGTGAAAATACCATTCTTTTGATATTATAACAATATATAATTGGATCTTATATCATATATACATAATCATGATCATGTTATATTGATTATTAATCAAATACACATCATTATTATACCCATCCAAAAAATAAGGTATTGAATGACAATTACACCACAACGTGGAGACGGTAAGCCGTACGTACGCACGTATGGTGACATGTCATTCAAAGGATGGATAGAATAATGAATATGGTTGTACCATATTTATGATAACATCACAGTATATAGAAGATACTGGAGATATTATTTTTGAATGGAAACAACAAATAAAGAGGAAGTGGAAGAAGAAAATAACTTGAAAGAGGTGATTAAATATTTACCTCTTCTTCGGGATCTTTTTTTTGATTTGATCAAAAGGTCACCTCAGGTTGGATTTATAACTAATGGAAGGCCTATAGGATACATGGAGGGCATTTTAGAGGGTATTTAGGTAGGGGTTGTCCGAGCTAAATGGCTTTGATGTTGTGAATTATAGAAAACGGGAATTTCACTTTTATAAGAGGGGTGAGGGGCACCATAGGAAAAGCTAGAAATATTATGTTGTAATAAAATCATTTTCTGTTTATAATGACTCCAAAATGAATTATTTAAACGCTTAGGTGAGAATGGGTCACAAACCACTCAACCAATATCTTTTAGTCATGTTTGGGAAACTATATTAACTTTATTATTTAGATTTAACTCTTAGTTAAATAGTTTGACATTTACCATGTCTCTTTGTATTTTTATATTATATGGTTAATAAACATACGAAAAACTTCCAAGTGAACCCCAGGTGGTTCATTAATGATACACCTATAATTATATAAGTCTTTTGGATGATCCTTAAATTTTTATGAATATAATATCAATTAATAATATAATATTTCTTTTAAAAACTCTTTTATGTCTATTTTGACAATATTAGGTATTTTTTTTATAAATTCATAACAACATTATTACTTCATTCAAAATTCATATAACAAATCCTATCAAGTCATATTAACCTATAAAATTAGTGGAATTAATAAAAAGTCTCAAATTACATTTATTTTTGTATTTATAATATCAATTATTTTAATCTTTCATTAATACGGTAATTACTGCATCATCATTGTGTCATAAATAAATTTAATTATTTAATTTCTAAAAATTATAAATAAAATAACATTATGTAGGAAATGTGTTAAGGTAAAAATAATAAATGTCCAAATCTAATCCAAGTGGACCAATGAGGCGCATATTTTATTCATAAGGTTGTTTTTGGTCGAATTATAATTACCAAAAAGAATTAGGACATGTTTTAAGGTAATAATAATATCAATTTTACCCTTAACTACCCTATTTTATTTTAATATTGGTAAATAAAAGTAAAAAGTTACTATTCACCAAAAATTATTTTCATCCTATTAAACCACATTTTACTTACTGATGTCAACCATGTCTCTCAGATTTTTGAAATTCAACTCATAGAAGCGGTAAAATTATGTTTGTTGTAAATTTGAAAATACTCCTAGGAGGTGGTTAAAAGACATTAAAAAGTTAAATAAAATTTTAATATATCAAAAATTATTATAAACTTAATCCAATGAATTAAATTAAACTTATATAGATATTATATATCTATTTTGACCTAAAATAAATTTAAATAAAATAAATAATTATTTAAAAAAATTTGGTTTTAAACTATAACTCAGAGTTATTCAATATTCATAAAAAATTGAATGTTTTCCGAAAAATACCACAAATTCACCCTAAGATAATGTAATTGTTAATAATCAAAAAATTAAGTCCATTTTGAAAGATAAAATTTATAAAATTTCAAAATTTGGGTATTACTATTCATAACGGCTTGTTTGATTGGTTGTGGTGTGTTAGAACTCGAATTAGCATACAACGCACGCTATTATATTATTCAAAAAGAAGCATACCAAGTAAGTTTGGGGTGTTACATTCTACCCTGCTTCAAATAATTTTGTCCTCAAAATTTATAAAATATTATTATATAAAAAGACCTAGGTGGTTCTTTATCATAGGTTCATCGGGTTCCCACGTTTCCTCTTCCATCTTATGGTTTCTCCATAGAACTTTTACCAGACGAGTCGTCCAGTTTCTCAGCACTTGGTCTCTTGTATCAAGAACCTTGACATTCTCTTCGCAATAAGACAGATCATGTTCCAGTTCTAATTCCTCATAGGCGAGTACATGCGTTGATTCAGGCGTGTATTTTTTCAACAGTGATACATGGAATACATCATGAACATTGGAGAGAATTGGCGGCATTTCCAAATGGTAAGCTACACCCCAAATTCTTTATATAATTTCAAAAGCTCTGATGTACCTCTAACTCAATTTTCCCTTCTTACCGAAACGTATAACACCCTTCCATTGAGATACCTTCAAGAAAACATGTTCTCATACTTGAAATTCCAAATCCTTCCTTCAGTTATCGACATAGATCTTCTTCCTACATTGAGCTGGTTTGATGTGGGTTTGGATTACCTTCACCTTTTCCATCGTTTCCTCCACAAGTTCTGGTCCTTTGTGTTTTCTTTCACCAACATCAACCCAATAGGTTGGTGTGCGACATCTATTTCTGTATAATGTTCTATATGGTGCCATCTAAATACTTTAATGGAAGCTATTGTTATAGGAAAATTCTACCAGAGGAAAATATTGATCCCACATACCTTGAAAGTCATGTGATCATGATCTCAATATGTATTCTAAGGTTTGAATAGTCCGTTTTGAATTTCCATCAGTTTTAGGGTGGTAGGAAGTGCTCAAACGAAGTTCAATATCTAGGGATTTCTGAAGACATTTCCAGAATCTTGATGTAAAGTGTGGATCACGATCAGAAACAATTGATAGGGTACTCCATGAAGTCTCACAACCTCATTAATATATAGTCTTACTAGACGTTCTAGTGGTAAATCTTATCTTATTGCAAGAAAATGTGTTGACTTGGTAATACGATCAACAATGACCCATATTGAATCATTCTTTCTTGGAGTGTTCAGTAGTCCAATGAAAATGTACATTGTAATATTATCCCATTTTTACTCTAGTATAGGAAGAGGTTGCATGACTCCTCCCGGATGTTTCCGTCCAGCATTAACTTGTTGACAAACTATACATCTTGACACAAAATCAGCAATCTCCATCATCATGTTGTCCCACCAAAAAATGTTCCTTCAAATCCCTAAACATCTTAGTGCTACCAGGGTGTATAGGGAAATTGGAACTATGAGCATCATCCTACATTTCCTTTTTTAGATCAGGTATATCAGGAACACAAAATCTCTTAACAAATTTTCAAATTCCATCTTCATAAACAAATTCACTCAATCTCCCATCATTTACATCATTAATCTTCTTTTGAAACACATCATCATCGGTCTAAGAACTCTTTATCCTTTCTAGTAAAGATGGTATGAAACCATTTGAAAAATTATTCATGTTTCACCTTCCATGGTTATTCCCATATCCATCTTTACTAGATCCATGTATATTGGATCCTTTCCAAAACTCATCCTTTTCAAAAATCCATGATCCTTTCTACTCAAATCATTTTCCACCTTATTTTCCTTCCTCGGGTGGTAGTGTATAGTACAATCATAATACATGAGTAGTTCAAGCCATCGCCTTTGCCTCATGTTGAGTTCTGTTAGTGAGAAAATATACTTCAAACTGTTGTGATGGGTATAAATCTCAAATTTTTCACCATAGAGATAATGTCTCCAAATCATTAAAGAAAAAATATTACAATTGTAACTCATGATAATGAGTATGATAGTTTTGCTCATGAATTTTTAGCTGTCGTGATGTATAGGAAACAAACATATCATTATGCATAAGGACCCTACCAAGTCCTTTATTTTAAGCATCACTATAAATAACAAACCCATCAAAGAAAGGATCAATCTTACTTCATGGGTTACGTATATTTTCTGCCGCATGCCATGCTAACTTTGTAATGTTAGCTTCATACTTTGCGACATTCTCATCCTCCTTTTTTCCTTAGACTCAAAAATTTCTTTCCATATTCTCTTGATGGTAATGATGAATGTATTTTTCTAAGAATTTTTTTAAACTCTCTCCATTCCATATTTGATAATTTATCATATTCCTTTGTTTTTTGAATCAACGAACACCATTGATCATCATCTCTAGTGAGGCGATAAACCGCAATTACAACTTTTTCCCTTTCACTACCCTAAGACATGCAATATTTTCTCTAAAGAAATTATCCATTGCTCAGATACTAGTGGATTTGTACCCCCATTTAATGTTGGTGTTTGTTTCCTCATGAAGTGATCTAATATTGATCCCCCACGCTTCAGATCAGGGTTTTCCATACGGGTAAGGTTATTATTCATAACCTGAGTGAGTTGTCCCAATATAGTGATAAGCTGATCAAGACCAGTTGTATCACCAACTACACTATATTTATATTTAGTAGGATGGATATCCCAACATGGAGTGCATGCATTGACACGGTTTCCATTCTTTCCACTAGGTGCCTTTTCTAAAAAATGGAATAAACTAGATTAGTTTATGAATCAAAATACACAATTACAAACTTGTAAAACACTTAACATAAATTGAAAAATTTATGGATATAATCCATAATCATAAAAAAATTATCTTTGAGGAAGTCTATACACATAATCACTTCATAATGGTTTGTAAAGAAAATTAGAATTATCTTAAGCATATCCCCCGGGTGTGTCGTAACCAAGAGTGCAGCAAGGCCCATTGTCATGCACCAATTCTGGTTCGAGTCTATCTCAAAGCGGCTATTCAGGTTTCACCCCTAGGTACATCTATGCCAGAGCTGCCTCTACCTGCTCGTATCCAGAGAGGGATTTATTTCTTGGGAAACTCACAAAAAATCTACAATAACAAATTTCTATGAAGTTCTTATATATTAATCGTAAATGTCTATCTTAGGGCTATGTGATCTAATTAGAGTTTATCTAAATCTAGTTTCAATGGTTTTTACTAAACTTCTTCTGATACCAAATGTAACGCCTCGACCCCAGAAGCCCAGAGTCGGTGTATTATTACGTATCATTGGCATGATCACACAAGATCATGTCTCGAAAGACCGATTATTTTAGTAGCCATATATGTACTAGATACATTCATAAGGGTTACATTACATCATAAAATTGTAAAATAAAACAAAATTGTTTCCATAGAAAACACTAAGATCCCATAGAATATCCCTACTGGTCAGTCATAATATACTTCTTCACATCCTGGATAAAATAAAACATTAAAATGGGTGAGCTCAGATGCTCAGTAAGGATAACAATATAGCAGAAACTTTTATAAATAAGCATAAAAATGTATTGCAATGTATAAGACTAAATCAAAAACCTTTTAAACATGAAAATCAGTATAATATGGAAAAGATAAAATCAAATAATTCCATTTAATTACTCACATGGATATTCTAATAGTCGAATAATCACATGCAATATCAATAGCCACTTTCATAATGATGGAATGCAAAATTCCAGACTTCATAACCACATAGTCAAGACCTTATGCTAAGACTAAAAATAAAATTATGTCAAGGAATTGTGCCAAGATAGTAATTTGTGTCATTAGTCCTACCGATGAATCGAGGAGCTATAGAGGGCTCCACCCAGCACATACTAAGTCCAATGCTTTCCTCATATGAAAAGCTTTAAACATAATATAAACATTCGTATTAAAACTAGCATATGAAATGTCAATAATTTATCCATAAACCATGAATGGTGTAAAAATAAAAAATACATAGTCAAACAAATTACAAAACCTTCAATAAAATATGGATGTTTTGTATCATAATAAATCAACTTCAAAGAAGCATAAAATCCATTAAAGGATGTGGATGTAGATGAAATCAATACCTTTTGTAGTGAAATATCTATTTCTATTTTGAAATCATTTAAAATACATATAATTATAAAATAAAACATTTGATTTGAAATATTATTATAAGCTTTTAAGGGAAGCTTCGACGATGTTATAACGGCGTAATATAGTAGCACCTGCAGTAAAAGTTAAAAAAACAACCTTACCTTAATTTTGTCGGAAAGGTCATAAAGTACCTTGTTTGGAAAACGACGGAAAGATTCCTTTCAAAACATATAAGGTCAAATAAGGTTATAAATTACATTACCCCATTTTTTAGTAAATAGTAAAAAAAATTGAAATACATTTTTATGAAACATGGATGTAGATGATAAAGAGGTCCCAATTGATAGTAACATAAAAACAACCTCGGATAATAAAGAGATTCTGAAATTAACCCTTACCTTGTACATTTCCTTGTTCGAGGGTAGGATAAATTCCTGTATAATGGTGATATAATTTTTATTAAATTATAAAATAATCATATACATTAATATTATATCATATATAATCTTTTAATATTGGTTTGTTAATAATATCTAAGTATTATTATCGTTTCGGGTGTTAACTGATTCATTTTCCTCTATATTCTTTGTTACATAAGTAATGTTTGTTATAGATAGGATGTATCTTATTCCTATTCTGAATGATATTATGTATTTAAACATTTTTTTAATCATCTAATGAAAATTAATCTTGAATGGATAAGATGTGGAATGAATCTCATCGCATTCGTGGAGATGGTAATCCGTACGTTCGCACAGGCGACAATATCATTATTTTGATATTAAAATAATATATAATTGGATGGAATATCATATACAAAGAATTCTTATCATGTAATTTTTATTATTTACATCAATTAAACATCATTATTATACCCATAAAAATAATAATTTACTGAATAACAATTACACCACAATGTGGATATGGTAAGCCGTATATACACACATATAGTGACATGTCATTCAAAGGATGGATAGAATAATGAATATGGTTGAAAAATGTTTATAATAACATTAAATTATATATAATATACTTGAGTTATTATTTTCTAATGGAAAAAACAAAGAACGAGGAAGTGGAATATGAAAAGAACTTGAAAGAGGTGATGAAATATTTACCTCTTCTTCGAGTTCTTCCTTTTGATTTGAACAAAAGGGCTCCATAAGTTGGGTTTCAGACTAAAGGAAGGACTCTAGGATAAAGCCAGTACAATTTAGATGGTATTGGTGAAGGTTTTTCCTGAGAAAAATTGCTTTTAAGATGTGAATTAAAGAGAATAAGAAGTGCCCTTTTATAAGAGGGTTGAGTGGGCACCTTAGGAAAAGCTAGAAATATTATTTTATAATATTTTTTTTCAGTTTCTAATGGCTCCAAAAAGAATTATTTAAAATATAAGGTAGGTATGGGTTGAAAAAGACTAAACAAATTGGTTTTATATTGGTTTGGGTCTCAATAATAACTTTATCTTTTGAATTTAACTCTTAGTTAAATAGTTTTACATTTACCATGTCTCTTTGTATTTTTATATTATATGGTTAATAAACATACTATAAAATTATAATTGAACCGAAATTGGTTCATCAATGATTCAAATATCATTATATAAGTCTTTTGTCCGAACTTTAGATTTTTAGGAATATAATATCAATTAATAAAATAATATTTGTTTTAAAAACTCTTTTATGTCAATTTTGACACTATTTTTTTTGTTTTTTCTAAATTCATAACAGAATTATTACATTGAAAAAAATTCATATAAAAAACCCTAACATGTCATATTAACCTATAAAATTAGTTTAATTCATAAAAAGTCTCAAATTACCTTTATTTTTATATTTATAATATAAATTATTACAATCATTCATTAATAAGGTAATTACTGCATCATCATTGTGTCATAAATAAATTTAAATATTTAATGTCCAAAAATTATAAATAAAATTCCATTATGTTGGAAATAATTTTCTCTTTCTAATGAATAGTTATACTATATTTTATCTTATTTATAGCCCTATATTAAAAATGCTTTAGTTATTAAAAATTGATTATAACTCGTTTAACTATTCTTTAAATAAAAAATAATAATAAATGTCCTAATCTAATCCAAGTGTACCGAAGAGGTTCATATTTTATTGCTAAGGTTGTTTTTGGTCGAATTATATTTATCCAATAGAATTAGAACATGTGTTAGAGTAATAATAATATCAAATTTTCCCTTAATTACACTATTTACTTTTAACGTGGTAAATAAAAGTAAAAAGTTACTATTCACCAAAAATTATTTTAATCATATTGAACAAAATTTTACTTACTGATATCAACCATGTCTCTCATATTTTTGAAATTCAACTCACATATATGGTAAAATTATGTTTTATGTAAATTTTCAAATTCTCCTAGGAGGTGGGTAAAAGATGGTAAAAAGTTCAATAAAATTTTTATATATCATAAATTATTATAAACCAACTTCAATGAATTACATTAAAATTATATAGGTATTATGTATCTATTTTAACCAAAAATAAATTTAAATAAAATAAATAATTATTTAAAAAAAATGGTTTTAAACTATAACTCAGTGTTTTTCACTATTCATAAAAAATTGAATGTTTTCAGAAAAATACCAAAAAGTCACCCAAAGCTAATTTCGATATTCTGAATCCAAAAATGAAGCCCATTTTGAAATATAAAATTTATAAAATTTCAAAAAGTGGTTATTACTATTCATAATGGCTAGTTTGATTGGTTGTGGTGTGATAAATTTGATGTTGCGTACAACACACACTATTGTATTATTCCAAGAGAACCGTGCTATGGAAGCTTGGGGTGTTACACATCAATTAGAGGTGATTTTTAAACAATTAATGCAATTCATTTGAAAAATATTTTTAATTTAAATAATTATTAGTCGTAAATTTTATATTAATTTTTTTTAATGTCTTAATATATAAATTATAAATATATTTTTCAAATTTATGTGATTTGAATTTTTTTTATATTGAAATTAGATATAAAATTTCTTTGAACTTTTGAATGTTTTTACTTTAAAACCCCTCTTTCTAACCTCATCCATGGGATTAGCATTATACCATATTTTCCAACATATTCAATTTGAATTTGGAGAGAAGGAAATAAAATATTGTTATATGAGTTATATTATTGGTCTTATAAGATCAAAATAATTTTCTACAAAAAATATTTGTAATTTTGATTAAAATTAATCACAAGCTTCATTAAGAACTAAACCTTAATCATAAAGACCAAAATGTCCTTAACAATTGTACAAAATATATTTTCATCCAAATATTCGACCATAATACCTCTTGGTCCTATTTTTATCAGTTATTGGTATATTATTATCTGTAATTTCCCTAAATAAATGGTTATGTAAGGAAAAATACAAAAATGGAACTTTCCTTGCCTAAAACATTTATAAAACCTTAAGATGTGTAAAAAACATCATATATTAGGTTATATATATCCCATTTAAATTAAGATTGTTTATGTTTTTCTAAATAATTTATTAAGAATTTTTTGAGATGATTTTGTTACTTAGAATGCTTATGAAATGCCAATGTTCGGATTATTTATTTAATAATTATCTAAAATTAAATATACTATAAATGTTAAAATTGAAGTGAATTGATAGAATCATTGTCTTTAATTATTTTTAAGATTAATATATCACATTATACATCAATAAACTTCATTTTTTTGAATTATAATATAATATTGATTTTTTAAAAATATAATTAAATAAATACAGTCCAAATTGAAATTATTGTCATTTTACAATAAATGATTAAATGATTTAAAATTATGAAAAAAGAAATATTAAACCAAGTGATTTTCAATGGTTAAAAAATATTAAATAAGGAATTTTAATGTATTAATTTATCTTTATAATAAACATATTGAACCATAGATTGTAAAAACATTGTTTTCACTTTTTAGGTTTAAGTAGTGTTTTGCGTGTCAGGTGCACTTGTTTTAAAAAACAAGATACCAAAAATATTAGTTTTTTGTTTAGTAAATTAGGTATAATATTTAAAATTTATTGGATCTATATTTTATAATAAATAAAACTTTATTGTAATCTTATTGTTCATATTTCATAGGTTATAAAACTAGATTCTTTAATAAAAAAACAATAAAACAATTGGGGAATCTTAGAAGTTAAGGAACCAAAATATTAAAATGAAAATATTTTTTGTGCGGTGTATATATTTTCGACAATAAATTCACATTAAACACTAGTTTTACATCTATTAGGAACATTTGGTAATGTATACCTCCAATTATTGAATAACTTTTGGTATTTTCAAGAGTGCCACTCCCCCTTCCGTAAAAAAGGCAATCACTCTACCACTTCTTCACACCACTCAAACGTATTAATCTCAGACCGGATCGAGTTAAATTTCCTCCCAAAAACAGTGAATTACGAATTTAAACATTCATTTATGCAGATATTCTTCCAGGTAATCCCTTTAGTTGAAACCAAATGGATTTGCCTGATTAAGAGGCAACATCGTACATCAAACACTTTTATTTGATTTTCGTTCTCCACTCTCTAAACACTCATTATTCAATGCTTGTATAAGACCAAAAGTATCATGAATATAATATTATATTTTTATACTAGAGATCAAACCTATACTTAAATACACTTCCATATAATGGTTAATTAATATAATGTTTACATGTATAGTTAACTTCCACATCACGAAAAGATGATTATTCATTTTTCATTTACCACCTCTCATGCAAGAAATAATGAAAGGAAATATATTTATATATGTTATATTTTACATTTTATATTTTTTAAGATTATTTATCCATGTTTCAACACATATCCTTATACCTTACATTTGTAGAAAATACGATAATTTCATTTGTGGAAGTGTGGACTACCGCCCCCAAAAAATGATGTGATTTGTTCGCATCTTACATGAAATGTACTAGGGATGTGTAGTTATATTATATTATATATATGAAATAATAATTATAATGGAGTTAATATATATATATATATATATTTAATTTTTTTTAAATTTTTTATTTCAAAATGTTAAATAAATGGAAGCCACGTTCTTGCGTACGTATGACCTACTGTCTCCATTAACGGTGTATTCCATTTTTATACTTCAATATTCTATAGATTATTACACTAAAAATATAATTAATATAATTTATATTTATACCATTTTTTATATTATATAAATCATGATATAATAATATCTACAATAGATTTAACAAATTAAGACACATGTGATGACCTTTGTAGATAATACCCAAAGTGAAACCATAACATAGAATTGTCAATAATTGTGTAATATAAAGTCATAATAAATCAATATATGGTATTAGATATGATAATATGGTGATTTTATAGATGAATAATAAATTTTTATTCATTATACGTGAGGATTTTATGAGTACTAAAAATGTCAAGGCATAAGGTTAGGGATTTCATCTCACTTTTTTATTTCTATGTAATACATGTCATGTTCACTACTCTTTCCTTTTTTATAGTGTATATTCATACCATGATGGAATTAGATGATGATGATTATTAAATTTTTTTAATTTCATATATATTCTATGATATTTTATTCATGAGGATTATTTTTCCAAAGTTACCAAATCTGTACGATAGTTTTGTGTCAATTTACCTACTTCAAGACATGTCCCATGTTATGCGCATATATTTTTATATAATGTGTAAAAAATACCTTTGACATGTTATATCAATAATATACTTCCATTATTGATATTTTAAGCATCATGTTATTTCACTTTCATACATGGGTAGTACGGTTCAATGTTACTAAGTGAAAAGAGATTATTGAAACAACCTCATCGCTTTTCAAGACTGTTTGTGATTCTTCTTCCTTTGTTGAAATAATATAATCCATATTTCATGAAAATTAATTACTTTTATTACCCTCTAGTTAGTCATGATATATTCTTTTATTGGTACATTTTTTGTACCATTTCGAACATAATATAGTTAAGAATTTATTTTATGAAAGCCAAAATTTTCCCTCTCTTTGGTCGAAAACTGTGTTCCTTCAAAAACATGTTTTCTAAAAAGGGTCTCCAGGAAAATTCAATTTTTTCAATATAAAAATTTATATAAATGTTTTTTCTATTTTAATTTTACAAATGTTTTCAAATAAATATTACATCCTTTTTCCTAACATTGTATTTTTTTAGCCTCTTAACATGAAAAAGGAATGTTCTTTTTTCCCCATAAAAAGTTTATGCATTTTCCCTCAGTCATTTCGGTGAATTATTCTTTTAATTTTTTGAAGGATAATTTTTAATAAAATTTTTCTAAAAATAATTTTCAATTAAATCATTTTAAAAATGTTTTCATGATTTATATATACTTTTTTGAATTATTTTTCAAGGAATCTACTTTTAAAAGGTTTGTAAGATTATTATATAAACTTTTAATGAGAAATGTATTCGAAATGATTTCACCATTACATTTTATGTTTTCAGCGAAAATAGATTTCAATATGGTTTCAATATTATTTTATATGTTTTCATGGAAAATGTTTTTCCAAAAGTTTTTTATAATTAGTTTAAATGTTTTAAAGGAAACTTTTTTATAAATAATTTCTTACATCTTTTATAAGAATTCAAGGAAAATTATTTTCACAATGTTTTTATGATTATTTTATATGTTTTTATGGAAAATAGTTTTTGAAATTATTTCAAGACTTATTTATAAGTATGGAAATTATTTTAAATGAAACGATTTTCAAATCAGTTTCATGCTCCATTTATTACTTATCAAGTAAAATGGGTTTCAATATATTTTCAAGATATTTTTATATTTTTTTGAAGAAAATGGTTTCCAAAATGTTTTCATATATTTATTTATAATTTTTCATCTATATTTTTAAGAAAATGGTTTTCATAAGGTTTTAGTTTTTTAATTTTCATTAATTAATAAAAAAATTCCTCATGAAATGTTTTCCAAATATCATTCCAAGCTATTTTACATATAATATTTAATCTGTTGATGTCACTCATTCCCTTATAAGAAATGATCTAATGGTTCCATTAATATTTTTTCTTGAAGGATATTTGTTTTGATGGAATGATTCTAATGACACCCACTTCACTTCCATGGGATATATGATTTTGAAAACTGATTCCTTTCCTGGGTTATGATTTGATAAATTATTAGGAAGTCAATATTAATTACACATGTTAAAAAATGATTACATGTTTATGATATCCATTTAATTTCGTGGGTTAAGATGTGATTGTTTATGATTTTGTGGAATATGTATGCATGATTTAATTATGAGATGGGTGGGACTTATATCTCTCTCTAATTCATTGTGTAATAATTTACATATCATGTGATATAAATGGATGGAATGAGAAATGAAATTGATTCAGTATTATAGGTATAAAACAAGGAGTGATCATGGTTTAGTAATTGAGGGATATAGCAGGGTGTGAAGCCAATTTTGTAAAGTAATTTATCTACTAAGATAGCCATGGACGTGATGCCTTGGAAACTATGGATGTAATTATATATGTTTATGCTTCTTCCACTACTCCATCCAATATTATTTTGTTATGATTTTTTAGCTTATGTTATTTATTTCATTATGATTCATGTCTATGAAATTCCACGATTTTTTCAATGATTTAGATATATGATCTTTGATATGTTGGGTATGATCTTCTATTTTCAATATCATGTCCTTACACCCCTATGATCACGTTTATGCTTACATGACTCCCTTTTTTACCCTTATAGAGAATCTGAGATCACAAAATTTTATGTCTACTTACCCATGATATAATGATATATTTATTTTTTGATATGTCTAATAGGGGTGTTATTCATAGAGTATAAAGTGTGAGATAATGTGCCTTTCCCATGAACATGTTTTTACATTTTCATAATTCCCAAGTCACTAAACTAATACGGTCAGTGGGAATCTATTTATATAATGGTTTATTTTTTTTCAAAGTTTGGGGCTGAAGCCTCAATTTATTATTAAAGCAAAGACCTCTTTAGACTGGGTAGAGGGTGACCCATTACATATCCCGAAGCCCCAAGGCCAAATGGCATGCATATAGGGCTAGAAAGCCCATTTTTTCCCAAAGGACCCCTCGGTGAACAGTACCGCTACTTTACACGCGCTGCTACAGTAACTGAAACAGTCCCTCCTCCACTATAGTGCCTGCTACAGTAACTCGGGAATTCTCCAATGCCCAGATTTGATCCTGGGTCTTTTGGATGCCAAGCAGGAGCCTGAACCACTAGGGTACATGCTCGTTGGCATTTATATAATGGTTTATGTATTTTGAAGAAGTTATGTAACATCTATATATTATAAGTGTGGGTCTTTACATTCTTACCTATGAACTTTGTAGGCCTTCCATTAGTTTCATAGAGAAAAATATATTAATTGATGGAATACACAATATCCAACAATAATCAAAGACATTACATGTTGAGGATAATGTCAGTGTGAACTTTACATGAACATAATAAGTCTTTCTAATGGTGGAGTAACCACAGAGCTATATCATATTATCTATTTACCTTATACAGATAATTTAGCACTCCAACAGGTGTAGTCAATTTCAAGGGAACTACAATCTTCTCTAACTCAAGTTCTGAAGCACAAACTAGGGAAGGTGTTATGAAGGAGTTTATATATCCTGAATAAAACTTATCATAATCCCAAATAGAAATAAATAAAATGGTACCTTGAATAACATTTTACTCACCATGAATTCAAATCCCAAAAGCATGTACTTGACCATAAAGGACCACAAAACCTCCGTGACTATGATGATGACCACCAAATAAACCTTACTCTACACTCTATGGATGAGGATAATATCTACGATTAAACATACCTTAACTAGCACCTATTTGCTGGTTTGTGGTTAGATAACCATGTTGCTACTGGCTCAACTCAAACTACATAAATAGTGGACCTGGATCCCAACACATGTTTCAAGATTCTATAACAAAATGATCTTTCACTCATTCCACAAATGACCTCGACCTCTACAAAAAATAATTTTTATTGTCCCTCTTAAGGGTCCTATGAGTCACCACCCCAACAGAAACAAGGTGATTTGGGTTGGGACCTAGCACCATTTATTATACATATCTTCTACCAAAGAAATAGGGAACCCCATACCACAACTTTATTATGTAAGGATTCATAATTCCACCTCTATTTTGGATGTGGTCATATCCAATGTCATTTAAATGACTTTATATCATTCCAATACCTCATGACACATTGATATTCAAAATATATTGACATGGTACTTGATCTATGGATGAAAAGCCACCATGAAATTCCTCAACCTTTCCTTGTAATCTAAAATTACTTCTAAAGTATAACATAAAAGGTCATAGAAATGGATCCCGAGCTCATCCACATTAGAAAATTACTATATAATGGTAACACACTATTAGCGAAAACCCTTATTTTTATTTTAAAAAATCAATAATTCTCAATAATATTCTCAAGATTTATCCCCTAATACATGTGACTGCTTATGAACCTTGTGGAATAAGAACCACCACTACCTCATTGCTCTATGAGACATCATAACTACTAATGAAACCCTATTTTCCCTATGAGAGTGGATTGAAATAAATTTTATCTCCACCATATTCAACCAGTACTCATCCTCTAATTCTGAAATATATCCCTCATACTTCTATAAACATGGACACTAAATCTCTTAGATTGTCCTCCTTTAAGTGTTATAGTTTTGAACCTCTACTGTATGGTGATCTGCTGGAACATCCTAATGCACATGTTTGGTGAGTAATTGATGAGGATGTTAACCTTTATACATACATTAAAAATAAAAAACTATTAAGGACTCATAAATATAGAATTTTTAATATTTAATATTTTTTTAGTAATATATTTATTCATGGTTCAACCTAATCCCAATGTCTACCCTTTTCAAACATGGGTGTAATAATATTGATGTATGATCATTTCCTATATCTCTACCAAAAAACTAGTATCACATCCCATATATGGATTTATAAACTTAATGGCCTATGTATCAGATCATATGGGGCCCCGAAAATATTTTCCTTTGTTGTTCTACCTTCATTATATTTCTTACTATATATAACTAAAATTGTTTCCCTAACAGAACTTGTATTACTCACATGCTCATGTCCCCAAACACTATCACATCCCTAAACATGAACCTTTGATATAATTCCTTCACAACCCTCTCCCCACTAAAGGATCCCCTCATAGTTAAAAAAATTGATAAAGGAGATAACAATACCCTAATCCCACCTCCAACATTACATGGGTAGGCAACAAGTACTAATGTTATATCATACACACATATAGAAGGCGTACACTCTAAGATATGATAAAAATGATATAACATTATAAATACTAAAAAAACTAATAAGTATAAAATTTAAATATCCCAAATACATTCATGTAATTCCATACAACTAAAAATCTATAGCAAAACTATGTGCACAAAATAATAATCTATGGCCCCAACAACAAAATCCCAAATATCTCTAAAATCACTCATGAGATAGTAATTTCCATCATGATCATAAACTTTCTCATATATACCAATGAAAAATTTTACATAAACATTAGGTAATCATAAAATTTATGCTCAGTAGGATCTTCCACAGTTCCTCTTCTGAAAAATATAAACAACCCGTTCAAAATAATAGTGAACAACTTGTGAAGCTCACTCTTCCCTTACATAGGCATACTGTTTTTCTATCCACACTATGGTTATCTCTCATCACATATCAAATAAAAAAGATCCTATAATATAAAATAAAAATATTTTACCTTTTTACAACATACCCACTAGTTTATCGTTATTCCCCAACATCGTACATCCTGATCCATTGCTCTCTAAAAGTAATACAACCTAAAGAATCATGGGATATGTTTCAAAACATATATCATGTATATCACATCATATCATCACCACATACCATTCCCCACATGTATCACATAATCAAGTTCACCCCATTCCCCATATCCATATGTAACAGATTAGTATATGGGAGACACCTCAACTCATATGTCTTGTATTATAACTCAATTCAACATAGGCCAAGAAAATCATACCTATAATAATTTATAAGAAACTATATCCATACATACCTTTGTGTAATATATCGTTAATCCATTATAATTCACTATACACATATATTGGGAATGATATCCACCATGCATAACAGAAGACAATATTATTAGGAGAAGATAGAAGGGTTGGAGTGGGTAGTCAGCCATCCACTCCTCACTGACATGGAAATTATGGAAAATTCCTTCCAAAATTCCACTGGGCTCCATTAACCCAATTGAAAAGGGTTGGGAAATGTATGAAATAAAATCATATATTATATATATAGATCAAAACTAGATGGGGGGATTAAACCTTTCCTTAATCTCAACAACAATTAATGTTTCTCGAATACATGACTACCACCACAAAGGATATGATATCATATAAGAATAAAATCATTCAATAAGGATTAATTTCATTTATTATTTCTTGTTAAAATTTAAATTTATTTTAACTAACTCATTTATCATTAGCTAAAATTATAACATTAAAATTTAAGTAAAAACCAACAAAAGTCCCTGTACTTCATGAATATTCTAAATGACAACATAGCCCCTTAAGATGATCAACGTTTTCATTACATTATTGAATAAAAACCAAGGGTAAAAAAATTTATTAATCCTTATCTATCTATAAATGCATGTACACTAGGAAACCTCCAAAAATACTATAAAAGATATGCATAAAAAAGAACAATGAGATTTCCCACGTAGTGGGGAATGGAATGAATAAACATGTAACATGTTCTTATAACCTTTATACAAGAATTATTGACCAGAAAAAAACCTAAATTTTTGCATTACATATTTTAAGACAATGTTTAACCAATTATATAAATCTTTTTCCCATATATGAGTCCGCCATGCATATCCTCATACATCCCACCAACATATGTGTCAACTACAGCCACAACACAGCCTCCCAATTCATATATTTAAAAACCATCATCCATACCTATTTCACATCATGTCTCATTACCAGACTCACATTTGAAGAAAAAAATGACGGTAACATACAATAATTTATGTCAAAATGGGATCTAGGCTATAAAAACAATGCTTCCAACTTTCAAATGCCTATAAGAGTGCAGATTCCAAAATATTTATCATTATCCAACAAAGAATTTTGATTATCATCTTGGATTAGATAGTTCATTTATCATGGGTTAATACAATGAAAAATATAAAGCATTATCTAATCTATCATATAAAATATTTATACACTCTCTAAATCATAACATCAACATTCAATAATTTATGGATGAATAATTCTATTAGGATTCATCTTTATTATAATCAACAAAAAGAATTTATAGCTTCATGTTCTTTATCCAATTCTATTAACATATATAATAATAATTTAACTAAAAATATATTGGGCATAATTTGATTCCATTCAAATTATAAGAATCAAAATACTAAATAAACATACCTCTACTATTATTTATCCATATAAAATTATAGGATTCACAATTTTTAACGATTTTAGTTAAATTAAACATACTAAAACATAGAAAAAACAAGATAGAAATTGAAAAAAATATATGGAAAACAATCTATTAAACAGAGAGGAAGACCATTATCATTCTATAAAACACATTGGATCACTATAACAAAAAATCATTTCTTTTCATTATTCCAGTTCATTATTTTTTTGAATAATTCAACTATCCCCAAAGAGATGAAGAATGGTTATTATATGATTAAAAATAAAATAAAAATAGAATAAATTAATACTCTACATAAAATATTTCAATATTATTCAACAAATAATGGAATAATAATATTGATCTCTAATAATATCTCCTGTAAGGAAACTAAAACCCTCCATGAATATAACACCAAAAATATGAAAACAAACATAAAAATAAATATATATGAACAATGTAGGTCAATAAAAATAGTGTGGAAATATATAATGGAGGGAAAAAGAAATATTAGAGATTAACAATAAGAAATAAGTGTAAGATTCACAGTGGATCACCACATATCAAACATGAGAAGATAGGGATTGATCCCCTTTGAAAGGGCTTTGAAAAGCCATGAGAGAACACCTCTGGTAACCAAAGGATGGAATATAATTTGAGGTTTTAGGATACAATGAGGGTTTATATGTATATAGAAGAATTGTTACAAATTGACATTCATGGTGTGAATGGATCATTCATGTTGTCAATGTTCTGAATTTAACACCCACTAAAAAATGAATCACCCATATCCACCAAGCCTAGAATAATTCAAATTGTTATCTACAAATTAATTTCATGTGTTTTGAAGATAGAATTAGTAAATATGACTACTCATCCTTTCTTACCATTTATAAATGATAAAAATCATGAACCACACCCCGAGAACATGTCTTATTCAAATTGTAAATTAACAATTCGGTCCATAAACTCCCCCCCTCATGTCATGAACTATGTTCACATCATGGAATACTCTTACAACTAGATTCAATCTCCCAAAATCCGTTGATCCTTTTCCAGTGTCCCTACAAACACCACATACGTTAGAAACACAAAATCGATGATTCTAAAAGGATTTTCCCCTCACATCACTCCGTAATATTTTTCACAGGTGGTGGAACAAGTTCCATATGCTCTAGCCTTTTGACACCCGGAGTTTCTAATTCATGATACAAGTATATTCATTGTTCTCCTTGTTTTCTTCATTCATTTAGACATTTTTTTGGTTCAATCCCATTCTTTAATAATCGTTCCTTTATTGGGTTGGGATTTTTGATTTTTATAACCCAATGTTAGTAAATACCATGTTTTATATCTATGAGGATCTCAACCAAGAGTTGTGTTTCTAGATTAAACTATCATGGTTTATATTACTAGGGATATATCTTGGTTACAAGGGTGGGTCTTCAAAACCTAACTATAATCTCACCAGCTTTTAATTACATGATATTTTAGGATCTATGGATTTATTTTCTCCCCATGGATTGATGTTGGAGAAATGGAATATCGAATAGGTGGATCGTCAGTTGTGGGTTATAATGATTAGTTTATTTTGGGTTTATAGTATCTAATTTTATCCAAAACCGAGTTATCATAATTTGGTTTGGTTATTATATTTCTATTGTTTCCATCATATTAATGCAATCATTCTTGTGTCATTTATGTGGAATCCAATAGAGAATTCATTATATTTTCCATCTTTATTGGTAGTTATAATTATCCTAGCAGTGGCTATAATTTAATACTACTGATGTTTTTTCAAGTTCTTCTTGGTTATAAATTCTTATTTTATTTCTCCTATTGTTATTTATTTCCATAATTTAGTTTCCATTGTTGGATAAATCAATATTTGGATATGGAATTTTTTGGTGAGGGTTTGGTGGGTTTTCAATAGTCTTATGGTGGGTTTGAGTTGAACTAATGGTTCTGTTGGAGATTGAGTAGCCGATGGTGAGATGTGGGTAACATTGAAGATGATTTTATTATGATTAATGGATTTTGTTCATAGGAGGCATAATTCACAACTCAAAAAATTATGGCCACTATCATGGGATATCTATTTGAAATTTGAAATTTGAAAGGTGTTTGAATATGCGGTGGTTGTATTGGTGGCTCAAATGGTTGTTTGGTTTTGTAGGTTCCTAATCAACCATAAATGAATGTATCATAAAAATATAAAAAATAGAGGTAATAAATATATTAATTTTAGAAATATAAAATAAAATATAAAAAATTTAAAAATAGAATCCAAGTTAGTTTTTATAAAAATATTATTTTAATTACTTTTCTAAATTCAATTCATTATATTATGAAAATAATACCGTTTTATTTTAGTAACATTTAAAAATAATCAATGAATATTGAGAAAAATATTATCATTGAATATTACCAAGGGGACATCAAAATAAATCATGACAACAAATAAAATATATGATATTGGGAATGGGAGGTCGAACCATATGAGTTATATTTTTTTTTTAATTTTGCGATTTTTTTAAATTTAAATTTATTAAAAATGTAGAAAAAAATATTTTAATTAATTTATAAATTAAAAATGTATTGAAATGGAATTTATAATCTTTTTAATCAAAATTTAGAATATTATTGAGACTTTTAAAATGTCATAATCATGCAAGAAAAGGTGTTTTAAAGAAATATTTAATAAAATAATTTTAAAAGAATGTATCTTACATGTGACATACTTGTTGAATATTAATCATTAATAGTGGAATTAAAAAATAATCATGTGAAACTACAAAATAAATACAAGGTAATAAATTATATGGTTTTAAATATATTGGGATCATATAATTTTCCTAATTGAATTATTATTATTAAACATCCTTAAAAATGAGATAATAAAAAAATATCTTTCCTTGGGTTAACACTTAGTCGTACATGTTTGATAACCTTGTATAATGAATATAAATTTATCAAATTCATTCCGAAGGAAAATTTTCAACCATATTAAAATTTTATTTTTTTATAATCATTTTAAATCTATTCATTTAATAGTTATTTCTAACACTAACTATAAATAGTTTTTTGGTCAATTTCTAAAAAATTACATCATTTAATTGTTCATGATTAAAGGAGTTACGTAACAGTTCCATGTTCTCCAAAATTTTAGTAATTTCATCAACATAATTTTTTTTCATTATATAAAATTTTAAAATCTATCATTCCTGGTGGTAATAGAAAATGAATCATATCACATCACGGAGGTGGTAGTCCACACATACACAAAAGTGACGTTATAATTTTTCAATAGATTGAAGGATTAAGGTATATGATATATTACATTTATATAATTTTAATTATGTTATATGTTTCATATATATATTCATTAAATTATTAATTGTCTTTATCCTCATATATTGGTGGTGAAATATGAATTACACCTCCTTATAGAGACTGTAGGACACACGTACACATGAGCACTATTTGGTTTTCCATAATATGGAAAAGAGATAAAAATGGAAAAAAATTAAAATAACAACATCTATGTATGTTCAATTAATTTAGTAAATTATATTAATATGGTTATCGAATATTTGTAGTAGGTTTTAGAAGAATGTAACTTCAAAAGCTTCATAAGAACATATACCTCTTCTTTTGGTAACCTCAATTGGATTTAACCTTATACCCACTTGATGTGGAATTTTGGAGGTAAAAATAAATAAAAAATATGGGGATGAATTTTTTGAATGTATTTTGGTAGGTATTAGTTATGATAATTAGATTAAGTTGTGTTTAGAATATAATATATGGTGTTCCCTTATATAAGTGAGGTGTGTGGAAATCATGTAAATAGTTGAAATATTATTATATAATATATTTATTTCTCAATTAATGTGGATCCAAATTATCATATAATTTAATATGGCATGTTTATGGTATAAATAACACCATAAAATGAAATCGATTCAAGAATTATGTGTCATCTTAAATAGTTATAAATTTATTTAAACCCTTTTAACCCATTTTACCCTTATCTAATGTGATAAATATTTAAAAAGATTACTATTCATTATGAATGAAAATTTATTGGGGCTTATTACGTAATATTAAATATTACGATTCAACATATTGTATCCATTTACCATTTTTCAATTTTAAGAAGAGTTAAAAATTATTATTAACATATCTTCATAAAATGCAACAAAATCTATTTTGGGAAATTTGTTTATTTTAATCATAAAAAATCATTTGAAAATAATTAAGTTTTTATATTTATTAAAATGGAATTAATTAAACTATTTTAAATAAAAGGATACCTCTTTCTCATTAAAAGAAAACCAAAACCAATAGTTTCTCAAAAAATAATATATTATAAATGAATAACTACAAAAAACATGTATTTTAACCTAAGTAATACATAGACTTCCAAAACATTAAGCATAATCATATAAGTTAAATATCTTACTTTTATATGAAATATTTTAATTATTAAATACATATATTTTTTATAATAAAGCTTTTATAAAATTTCATTTTGATTCTTATATCTTTATAATTATATATAATTGACATTATTTACCTAATAAGTATTTTCCACTCTAAATACAAAAAAAAAATTATTTCAAAAAAATATGAAAAAGTAACTAAAACCTTATTTTGACATGATGAATTAAAATATAAAATAAATTTCATGTTATTAAACATAAAAAGTTTGGTAATTTTTGTTTTATTTACATCATTGAATAAAAATATATACATTATGTAGTTGTTTCTTTACAAAAAAATATTACTTAACATAATTAATTATCATGTGTTGCATTCTTCCATTATATAATAATTTTTTCTATGATATTTCCATAATATAAACTAATGAAAATATTTGAGTAGTTATTCATCATTACTTCCTGAGGTTTACATATCACCTATTTTATTTTTTAAATTTTCCAAAGAACTATAACAAATTAAGTTGGGTGCTTAGAAAATTATGGTCCTAAAATGTAAAGAATATAAATAAAAACTTTAGGGTAAGATAAATCCCATTCCAATTATACATAATTTTAGTTGATTATAAAAATTGTTTCTAGTATGTAATTCCTTAAAAATAGATATGAAACACAACATAATCATTATAGAGGCTAGGTGGAATTTCCAACCAGTAAGACAAAATGATAAATCTTTCTTGAATCTCACAATACCCATTATACATAGTGAATTGTTTCCCTTTTGTTATAAGCCAGATAATACCCATTAATGGAGATAACCAAAAAATATGATCTCTCACATGAAATTCTAAATCATTCATTTAGTTATATATATATATCTCTTTTCTGTAATAATCTTCCTCAAAATTGTTTGAATAGTTACCCTTGTCAATCTTGTCTAATGAACACATTATGATCCAGAAATATCCCATTAACTAACATCATCATAATAATTTTTTGTAGGAAATATTTTCCCACACAACGCGTCATATGATTCCTCTTTAATTGATTAATAAAATCGTTTAATATATAATAATTCCAAAAAAGGAAAATAATGATCCCACACACCGTGAATGTCCGGTTATAATGACTTGAACATGTATTCTAAAGTATGAATATTACTTTTGGACATTACATCTATCTAAGGTGGATATATATTACTCAAATATAGATCCATGTTGTGAGGATTATGATGAATCTTCTAGAATTTTGATGTCACCTATGGTTCATGATCAGACAAAATTGAAATAGGTTCACCATTAAGTCTTACAACTTCATTAATATGTAGTCACATTAGGTGATTAATAGGTATATCTTTGCATATAACAAGTAATTTATTGGAATAGTAAATGAAATTAAAAATAACCCAATATAAATCATTATTTTTAGGATTCACTAGTAATATAATGACAATATAGATATTAATATCATATCATTTACACACATGAATACGAAGAGAATGCATGGACACATTAGAATGTTGTCTCATAGACATTAAATATTTAAAAACCAAGAATATTTATAAATAGTTTTCAATTTTAAATTTCATATTATCCCATATAATTTTTCCCACAAAATATGATATATGGTTTGTTTTACCTGGGTGTATAGAGATATTTGAGTTTTGAGCTTAATCAAATAATTGTATTTTTAAATCACGAAATGATATAGCACATAACCTCTTTCCAAATTTCAATATAACACCATAATAAATAATTTATACTAAATTCCCATCATTCATCGATTTGATATTTTTTAAATAATCTTATCTCAAGTGAGGGATTTTTTTCTTATCTCCAATATGGATGGTTTGAAAATAATTTGGAATATATGTGATGTTTCACATTTATTAAGGATACCCAAATCCAATTTCTCTAAATCCCTAAAAATATGGTCTTTTAAAATATTAATTTTAGTAAAAAAAAGTTATATTTCCACATTAGTGAATCATCCACCTTCATAAATTCCATATTTTATTTATTTTATGCTAACACATTTAAGGGGTAAGTGTGAACCCTAACAAACAGTCACCAGAAAAAACCCATTAAATAAATTACAACATAAAAAATTCAATTTTCAAAATCAAACACCTTTATGCTCCCATTACCTCCATTACTGTCTTCCAAAAATCCACAAAATTCCAAATTTGAAAAATATCACCCAACCCAACACACAACTGCCTCAAGTTACCCATTGCACCAACAGTCACTCCTACATTTCATGCATCTGTAATTATCATCTTGTATACAATAAACATTTAAAACCATGAATAATGAATCACCAATAGCAACACCACTATCATCACCAAAGAAAAACAACACCCTCATCGACTAAGGAAACTATAAACCAGGGATTCACGAACAATATAACAAAATCTTGATCAAATCAAACCTTAGAAATAGCCTCCTCAAATAGCCACCCTGATGAAACCATCAACACCGTCCCTAATCTACAGAACCACAGGTAAAATGTAATTGGAATCCACTAAAACCCTCCATATATGAGAGATTCTACTCTCGAAAATCCATTGCAAAGAACATATTACCAAACAAATAGAGCTATTTAAGAGGCCAAATAAAGGGAAAAAGTGAGCAGGTTTCATCTTATCATCACTTTACCTTCTCCATATTCATTCTCATCACAACACAAACATAGCCCTATGTTGTCACCACAACACCATCACCAGACTCTCCTGAGAGGAATAGAATAGACTGAAATCAATTATCCCATACAATAAAACACCCAAACCAGTGAGAGTGATAAAGAAGGAATGTAGATGAAACCCTAATCAGATCCACGAAAAAACCAAAAAAGGAAAGTGAGAAAAAAATGTTAAATCCACATTTTCAATGAGATCTAAACCTAAAATGGAACCAGGGAAGATATCCTAGAATAGGAAGAAAAGATATTTTTATATGACACTCACCCTCCAAATCACAATCCTAGTGCCTTAGTGTGCCCTTCCCTCTGCATCCGACATCAAGAGGTGTGATAGAGATCGAGGACATATCATATAATTGCAGCTAAAGGAAGTCATGCACTGAGCCAAGGAGAGGAAACACAGACCCAGTGAGAGAGAGAGATAAAGGATTCATTACAGAATAACCATCACCGCCTGAGAGAGTGGAAACCCATTGGTGGGGTAAAAAGTCGAGCCAAGGTGAGAGCCTCAGATCACCCTCAGAGAATGAGGTTCTATCCACAATAGTGGTTACTCATCATGTGGCATAACTCCTACAATCTTGTGCATCAATAACATTATTTTCCATTCCATGGTGGTAGTGTAGTGAGAAATCGTAGTCCTTGAGTAGACATATCCCTCTACATTTCCTCATGTTGAGATATTTATGTGTTAATACGTATTTCAAACATTATTCATTAGTATATATATCACATATTTACCCACAAAAGTAATGCCTCAATGTATTCAATTAAAATATTAAAGCTTCCAAATCAACATCATGGTTTAGATTATATTTTAGATGAATATTTAACAACATTGATTCATTGTAAACAACTCTATCATTCATTATAAAGATACATAATTATTTTCTTTGATGCGTCACTATTTATCAAAAATTTATTCATTCCTAATATAAAATTCTATACCGATGAATTGAACAAAATACACATTAATTATACAAAATGTTCATTAAATTCTTCTACCATATGGACCTAACTTCTTTACATGTCAACTTGGATAACAAGTTGGATAATCAAGAAAATATTTGAACAACACTTTCATAGTAACCCGATATTCCAAGAAAACTATGTAGCTTGGTTATATTAATTATCAATTTCCATTCCATCACCACATTTGTATTTTAAGGGTGAAATAATATTCCATATATAGAGATAATATTCCCAATAAACAAAACATCCTAATTCCAAATTCAAAATTTTGAAATGGTACATATATTTTTCTTTTCTATAAAATTATTTTGAATGATTTATAGGTGATAATTATACTCATCATGGATTGAGTATGCTATGATATCATCAATAAATACCACAATGAAATTTTCATGATTTTCCTTAAATCCCCTATTTTTCATTTCCATCAAAATAAATGGTTCATTATCCAACACAATGGGAATTTATATATTAAAGACCCTGACTCAAATATCCCAGACCTAGTGTCTTACTTTATTTCATTGGAATAAATAAAACATTAAAATAAAAAAGAACCTATCATTTTAGTACTCATTAATAAGTAGATGAATACATGATACCATTCTAAAATTAGTAATCAATTATAAAACATATAAAAAATGCACTGGAATCCTTCAAATCATTCATTCATTTCATCTTATTAACATGGAGGAAAGGAGAAAATAAAATGGTGTGCTTATATTATCAATAAATGTTAAATAAAAAGAAATATGTCATAAATCAAAATAAAATTAAATATAATCAATATGGAAAGGTATAAATATATAATTTAAATACAGGGAATTTTATCAGAAACATTTCAATTATTACAGGATATGGTGTAATCATCAAGGAAATGTAAATGATTGGAACCAAATTCCATTTAATCTATAACATAATGACAATATAAATCCACATATAATATCATAGTGAAAATAAAATAGATAATAATGTCAATATTATTAATGAAGAAAATTTATAATTATTTTGAGGCCTTGGTCTCAGGAATCATGGTACCCTTATTTTCATGAACATTCACAAAGAAATTTAATTATTATGGGTAAAACCCCACTTAATTTGGCCAACATTATCATCGCATGAGAATATTGATGTATTGATGGGATATCAATAATTGTGTCCAACCATGAATGTGTGTACATTTCATTCATCATATATAAATAATGAACAATTTAATTCATGAATAAATGTCCATTGTTAAAATTATCTATATTGGGTAAATGTTAATGATTTAAGTGTATTCCCTAGTTAATCCAATAACATTTAACGTGAGAACTTTTTGAAAAAATGGTATACAGATTTGGAATTAATCCTATAGATAATATAATAAATATGGATATTTAAATTAATATTCAATATATTATGATCATATATAAAAGTGGTAGTACACAAACGTAATAAGTGATGAATATTCCTCATGTATCACAAAAAATAATGTGAGGTGAAAAACCCTTTCCACTTGAAATAACTCAAATCATATTACACATAAAACAAAAAAGAATAAAATAAAAAATTTAATAAAATAAATATAAATATTTTCAAGATATGATATATTAAAGGGAAGTATACTAACACCACACACAGGAAATGAGTGGTGAATAAGATAAATTATACAGAAATTAATTTTAGATAAGAAAATCCTAAACTTTTTTCCAAAATCATTATGCACATGTACATAATGTCTTCTAAAATATAATTATATTAATAAATTAATTAGTTAACTATTAAAAATATATGTTAAAAATTATTATTTTATTAAGATCAATTAGTTCTATTTTGATGAGTTCTAAAGGATTATTTCATTGTTTCGAGAGCATTCGTTTCTTGGTGTCATGATCGTTTCACTTGGGTATAATTATAGAAGTTATTTTCAAATTTTAATAATTATCCATATGTGAAATGAAATGGTTTTAAGGTAATTTAAATATTTTAAATTGTATTATATATAATTTTTTAAAATGATTATGAATCATTAGATAAAATGTCAATGAAAAAATTAGTTATTTTTTGCGGGTTTTATGACCATCCAAAAGAAGTTTCATTTTATTTAATATTTTGTTTATCTAATATTTACCAAAAATTAGGTAAGACATACTACACATATTATATTTTTTAAAACATAATATCTACTTTATGAACAGCCTTGAAGGAGGTAATAAAATATGAAAACTCATTGTCCACAATGTTTGTGAATCGACAGCTCACAATTAATTTTTCCATTTATAGAATTAAAAGAAGAAGATAAGAGATTTCATGATAGATATTCCATGAAAATAAAATAACATAATATATTATAAATAATAATGTGGTTACCATCCCACTTTTCATAGTGTAGGTGAGTAATGATAATAAAATAACATAAAAGATAAAGAAGGTGGATTTTACCTCTCAAATATGGTCTCCTAGAGAACCTCCACAAGTCACTTGGATTTTGTCTATTGGTAATACTAGAATATAATAGTCATGGAAAAGAGGTTTGGGAATAGTTTTGGGTAGAATATAGATAATCTTCAAGGATTCTATGATGTGAGGAGAATGGGTAGTGAGGGGTGTTATTTATATTTGGAGGAGAGGGGTGTTTTAATTATTTTATTCATTTTTTTATTTTTCCTAGGTACTATGAATAGTTTTTATTGTTGTGATTAAGTTAATTAAATTCTTCATTTGAGATCTATGTAATTGTTTCTTACTTCATCCATGACTCATAGATTTATATATTTTGGTTAATATTTAAAATACTCTAAATAACCATATTTTACCAGTCACTAAATATTGAACAATTACAAAAAAGTCACAAATATTAAACATAATTGTTTTTTTTCAAAATATAGATTTAAAAAATGATTCATTTTAGAAATATAATGTTCTAAATATGATAAATTTAATTCCTTTTTTAAATAATCCTTTATTTAAAAAATCAATTTTTAAATTATTACTATTTTTATGACACATCAAAATTGTAATTATAGTGTCACAAATTTATCATATAATTATAATAAAAAAAACTTATTTATGAATCTATTTTTTGAAAATAATATTCTTTAAAATTAATATATTAATTATCATTTTGAAATTAAAAATTATTTTTCAACAAAAATCCGAACACATAAAATATCATTTTTTAGACATTTATTTATTTATTCCATGATATAAATATATCATATTTTAATTAATTTTATACCTAAATTTAATTTACACATTAATAGGAGAGGTTATCAATTTAATTTCCATTTTACAATTCCTAACGGTGACATTACTATTCCGGTGGTCATGTTAATATTTAATATTTTATCATGATCCATTTAAGATAATTGTTTCAAGATGTGTTAGCTATCAAAAAATATGAATTTATTTAAGAAGATACAATACATAAAATGATTTAGTGTTATATTCCCCCTACTTGAAATATTTCATCCTTGAAATGTTTCATTAATATTACATTCTATAAATGATATGGGTGGTTTTCCATCATAACATACTTAGGTTACCTCATTACATTTTTCATTTTTATGGTTTCTCCAAATAACATTTACCAATCGATTCATTCGATTTCTAAATAATTTATCTCTACTATCAAGAGTCTAAATATGATCATCATAGTAAGAACAATAATGTTCCACTTATACTTCTTTATAGGTGAGTATATGAGTTAGGTTTGGAATGTATTTCCTTAGAAATGATATGTGGAACACATCATGAACTTCATAGAGACATGGCAGAATTTCTAATGAATACGTTACATATCCAATTACTTCAATAATTTAAAATATTTTATGTAAATGGGGAATAGTTTCTCTCTCTATTCAAAACATATGACACCCTTCCATGGAGAAACATTCAGAAAGACATGATCTTCCACTTGAAATTCTAATGTTATTCTCTCGTTGTATGCATATCTCTTTTTTCCTACCATTATATGTATTAATATGATATTTAATAGTATTTAACATTATCATTGTTTCTTCAATTTTTTTTTCATATAGGTATCCTTTCACCAACTTCATTTCAACAAATTAGAGTACAAAATATATTTCCATAAAATGCTTCATATGCTTCCATTTTAATACTTCAATGTAAACTATTATAGTAAGAAAACTATAACTATGATAAAAACTGATCCCATAAAACATGAAAGTCAACTGAGAATAATCTCTTCATATCATCCAATGATTGAATAGTACTTTTATATTATCTACCAGTTTGAGGATGGTAGGCGGTGCTCAAATGAAACTCAGTGTTTAGAGCTTTCTGAATACTCTTCCAAAAATGTAATGTTAAATGATGATCTTGATCAATAAAAAAATATATTTCACCATTATGTATTGATCCATCGTTAATATGGTATCCTTATAGGAAATATAGAGATAAATATTCTCTTATAGAAATTATATGTGATGATTTTATTAGAATATCAACAGTTACCCATATTGCATCAGTCTTTCAAGGTGTCCATGGAAGTATAGTGACAATGTCTATTATAATGTAATTATTATTCCATATAATAATAGGAAAATGTTTCATGAATCCTTTAGGATTTTATATCTCATTCTTCACTTGATGAAAAACTAGTCATAATCACACATAGTCAGTAATTTCTTACTTCACATTATCCCACAAAAAATGATCCTTCAGATATCATTACATCTTAGCACTACAAGGGTGTATAGGGAAATTTGAGCTCTGAGAAAAATATAATATTGTTATTTTTAACTAATGTATTTATGGAACTCATAACCAATTTTCAAATATTATAATTCCATTCTTATACATGAAGTATGCCAATTTTCCTTCCCTTTATATATTTTTTTTAATTCAAATCATTAGATTGGGAACTTTTTAAATTTTGTAGTTTATATGGTTTAGAAATAACTAGAAAAAGGACTGATGTTTCACCTTCCTTATGAATTACCATATCCATCTTTACTAAATCCATGAAAATTGGATATCTATAAATAAATATTTTGGTATAACTCCTTGTTCTTTCCTACTCAGTTCATTTTCTATGATATTTGCATCCCTGGGTGGTAGTGTATTAAACGATCATAATCTTTGAGTAACTCGATCCTTCATATTTTCCTTATGATGATTTATTTCTATGTGAATATGTAATTAAAACTTTTTGGATCCATATACATCTCACAACATTTAATATAGAGATAATGTCTCCATATCTTCTGAGCAAGGATTGCAACTACTGACTCAGGATCATGATTTCAATAATATTGTTCAAGAATCTTCAATTTCCTTAATGAAAATTAAATAACATTATGATTTTCGATAACGAGACAACCTAGTACTTTTTCGATGAATCACTCTATATAAAAAACCTATCATTTTATGATTTTAGAATCAAAATTAGCACATTGGATAAACTTCTCATCAATTTATCAAAAACATTTTGAACACTATTTTGTCTATATGAACATAACCCATTTATGTGTGATATCTGTTAATGGGTTCACCTAACCAAAAAAATTATGAATGAAACGATGATAATAACCTCTATACTAATAAAAACACATACCTCAGATATGTTCATTTGTGTATTCCATTCTTGGATAGCCTTTATATTCACATGATCAACCGAGTTTCTATCCATAGAGAAAATATGACCACGAAATGAAATTTCCTAAAGGCAGAATTCACATATTAAAAATATACCATATAATATTTTTCTCTTGATATTCTCATCAATGATACAAAATTTATCCTCATAGTATTCACATATTTTATCATATACCAAAATATCATCAAGGGGTACCAAAATAATTTTCATGATATTTCAGGAATATTATGTGCATCATATCCATAAAAACTAAGGGAGAGGAGATGAATCTAAATGGAATTATAGTAAACTCATAATATCCATACCCTTTATAAAAACATGTTTTCAAAATGTCTTCATTATTTACTCACAATTAATTATATCATGAATGAGGGTAGAAATTAGAAAAATTATTATCTTCTGTGAATTTGATTGAATAATTCATCAATGTGAGACAGTGGATACTTGTTTTTTATCATAATTACATTGATATATATATAATCAATTCACAACTTAATGGATCCATTTATCTTCTTAACGACGAGAATAGGGGATCCCCATGGGAAAACACTAGGTAAAAATCCTTTACTACCCAAGTCCTATAGTTATTTCATCACCTCTACTAATTCAAAACTGTCCATTCTATAAGGAATCTTTGATATTTTTTACATCAGAAATAAATCTATAGAAAAACCAATATTTTTCATTAAGGGTGACAATGTAATTCATTTGGAAATACAACAATTTATTATTCTACAATAAGTACATCCTATTTTTGAATAATACCTTCATTATCCATGGATATAGTTTTATCTTCATTCCCAAGAATATCATTCACTAGATCTACTAGGTTTTGTTCTAGATAATAGTTCTATGATAATGTTTATACTCTAAATATAATGAATTTTATATCTTCCTCAGAAATTATAATTTTATTCTTCATGGAATAAAATTTCACATCATATTTTGAAAGTCAATCCATACATAATATTATATAAAATTAAATTACAGGTATGATGATAAGGTCATCAAATAAAGAACATTTATATGCCCTAATTAGGACTGTCCAAAAAATATTTTTCTGATGAAAATTCACTTAGTACTTTTGACTAAAAAATACCTGATTAAATAAAATGGTAAATATCAAACATTCTTCAAAGAATGGGTTGATATTAAATATTTTCAAGATTCAGAATCCCATAAAATATTGCATAAATTTGATGATATGATTAATGTACCTTCTACTGAATCATTGGATACTTCTACATCAGCTGTAGTGATTAGATAATCTTCCACATCCACCATTGGCCTCTTTTATGGTATATTATCATGGATCTTGGGAATTTTTTTTGAATAATCCCTCATTTATCTGTAGTTGAGAAAATGTATATCATATTATTTTCCCCTTTATAAAATGAGAATAATTACCCTCATCTCCGCAATTATAACACACTCATTCTCCATTAATAAAATTTACCTTATTCCACTTCCAATAATTTTCAATTGTTTAAAAATAATTCATTAAATTTTTGTTCTTTGGTACTTTATCATTCCCATGTTTCTTAGAAAACCTATTTTATTTTTAATTTCCTTCGAAAATATAATATCTAAAATATTCATTCATTATTTTGGTGACTCAATATAGTATTTAATAATATGATGATAATTTTTGAGTGGTCAGTTCCCTTTGGATAATTGGATTAAGAGCTTAAAATAAATGATCAATACTGTTTTCCGAACCTTTTATCTAATTTCTAGCATACCATGTTACTCTTGTGAAGGTATCCCAATACTCTACAACACTCCCTTCTTCTTTTTTATTTATGCTACGGTATTTTTTATTAATTTTAGTTCATTTTTTATAAGGGTAATATTTATTGAATAATGTTTTATTAAAAATACATTCATTCCATGTCATATATTTCTTCATCCTCCTTAGTATCCTGGATCAATGACCATCATTGATTAGAATCACCATTAACGTAATATAACACAAGTACTAACATTCACCTTTTATCACTTCACTATGCCGGAAATAAATTTTCAAGGTACTTGATCTATTTCTTATCTACCACTGGATTAGTATTACCATAAAATATGGGGGATTATTTTACATAAAACGATCCAATAAATGTGTAGTACAGTTATTCATTATAACATGAGTATATTTCCCTAATATGGTCACGATATTTTCATTTCAAAAACTAACTCTGTTAATTTTCAAAGCGGGTACATCCCTAGATTTTTGTGGGTATTGATTCCTTTCCATCCATTAGGATCCACCACTAAATATTGTAACACAATATGTTATCCCATAATCAACATCATAATTAATCCAAAAAAATAAATATTTTTCAATTTGTAAATGTTTTAAAATACTATATAGAATTATCGTAGCTATCTTATTGGTTATGTTTATTTTAAAATCATGTTCCCAAGGTTTATAATAAACATCCTCTGATACCGACGAATAATACCATGATAATAGTAGCACAAATCCTATGACTTACATTATTATATTGTCATAGATAAAATATTGAAATCCCAATGGACTGGTAAATTAAGTAGTCTTTGGGAACTAGATACATTTGTGGTACCCTTATTAAATTGGTAATGAAATATAAAATAAAACAATGGAAATTAACGACATCCTTGAACTCTTTCAATAATTTCATCTTCCTTACATGGGGGAAAGGGAACAAATAAAAATTTGTATCAGATGCTCAGTATGGGTTAAATGCAACAGAAACATTCATTAATCAATAATGAATCAAGCATATTCTATAAGGAAAGGTAAATATATAACCAAAATAAAATCCTTTAAATAAAAAACATTTCAATAATGAGAGTATAAGGCATAATAATTATGGAAATGTAAAATATTGGAATCAAATTCCATTTATTTAATATCTTGAGCACAATTTGGATCAATAGAAAATATCATCGTGAAAATCAAATCGATAATAAATACTGAAATTTGAATGAAGGAAATGATTAATAATTTTGATTTCATGATATATGGGATCATGGTACACATACTTTTAAGGACATTCACAAAATGGTTAAATTAGTGTAGGTAAAACCCCATTTAATTAGGCCAATATTGTCATCTCACGAGACTACCAATGCATCGAGGGATATCTATAAATGGGCCCCACCCATGTTTGAATTTATAAATAAATAATCATATTCAAAGTGATATATTTTATTGTTGAATAAATGTTACTTATCAACAAATTTCTTTATTGAGTAAAATATATGTATATTACATTATTCCCCAGTCAATCAAAGAACTTTCAAAGTAAACACCATAGAGAAAATTGGTATATGGATTAGGAAATAATAATATCCATGATATGAGAAACATGGATTTTTAATTAAATATTCAATGAGTTATGATCCTAATTAAAAGAAATATTACACAAAGGTAATAATTTATGAATATTCTATATATACCATAGAAATTAATGTGATACGAAAAATCCTTACCCTGTGTAATTAATTTAATCATATGCCCCATAAAATTAATAATCCTAAAATGTAACATTGAATAACATAAAGGAAAATATTTTAATGATATTATATATCAAAGGGATGTATATATACATTATACACAAGTGATAAGTGGTGAATAAGGAATGTCTCACAGAAACAAAAGTTATATGAGAAACCTCTTATCATTTGTCTGAAAGCATTCTGCACTTTTAATGAATTTCTGGAATAATCAAATTAGATTTTATAATTACTTAATTAATAACATATTAAAAATATATTTTAATTATTATTATTTTATTATGTCCATTTATATCCATTTTGATGATTTATAATGTTTAATTCATTATTTCGGGAGCATTCTTTTCATCGTTTCATGATCGGTTTGATTCTGTATAATAATTCGAGTTCTCAGAAAATTAGAATAATTAACTAGAAGAGGAATTAATTTGTATTAATATTATCAAAATATTTTAAATTTTCCCATAAATTATTCTTATTCTTGATATGTGTATGATTCATTAGATAACCCATTAATAAAAATTACTAGTGAATTTTGGATGATTTTAAGACTATCCTGAACTAGAATAATTTTGTTTAATATTTTTTTATATACAAGTTGCATAACATTAAAAATATTTTAATAAACATATTACAATAATATTTAACCATAAAAATTGTTTAAAGACTGATCATGATGGTGATAATGATAAATGGAAACTCGTCATCCACAAATTCGGTGAATTAACACTTCACGAATGATTTTTTCATGTTTACAATTAAATGGAGGGGAAGATATTTTCTGATTTATATTATATTAAAATAATAAAATTATAGTATTTATATCATAATAGGGTTACCATTCCTCTCTTTATTGTGGATGTGAGGATATTATTAGAATTGAAAATAAATTAAAAGAGAAAGAAGGATTTTACTATTAGAATATCGTCTCCTTGGAAATCTTCATTAGACAATTGGATTTGGCCTTTTTGTAACACCCAAAGGTATTGGACGTGGGTAAGAGTTTAGTATGTTTTTTGGAATAATATAGACCATATTAAAGGTTCGACTATTTGAGGAGAAGGGGTGGTGAGGGATAGTATTTATAGTGGGAGGAGACATGTGTTTTTATTATTTTATTCATTTGTCTATTATTTTGGATCAAGAATTTAAATAATGTTGATTCTTGTGACTATGTATAGTATCTAGTTAATGTTTGTTATAAAAAATTGTTTCTTAAATCATAAATGTCTCAAAAATTCAAATATTTGTATTAAAATGTAAAATAAGGTAAATTATTGTGTTTCTCTACTTACCAAAAAATCAACAATTTCAGAAAAAATCACAAAAAATTATCCAATCCTGTTTTTAATGTGTAGATTAAAAAAATCATCTCAATTATATGAAAATAATTTTCCATATATATGAAATTTAATTTATAATAAATATCAGGATTTATTAACAAATTACTGAATTTAAAATTATAACTAATTTTATGAAACATTGAAAATTTTAATATCATATCAAAAAAGTGTTTTTTTGACAATACTATAAAAAATATTATTTGTGTGAATATATTTCATGAAAATAATTGTTCATTTAAATTATTATAAAAATTTTAAAAGTTTAAATAATCATTTTTGTGTCAATAAAATACATACACTTAATTTATCATTTTTACAACATTTATTTACTTATTCTTGGATATAAATAAATCATATCATAATTTATGAGATACCAAAATTTTAATTATACTTTCATAGGCGAGGTTGTTATTCTAATGGATATTTTACTATTTCTATCCCTCAGATTACTATTCTAATGGTCAAGTTAATATGTAATAGTTTATCACTATTCATTTAAGCTCAGTTTTTCATGAAATGTATGCTCTCGAATGAAATCAATTTATTTAATAAGATATATAATGTAAAATATCGGGGTGTTATGATTATAAATTTTTAATTTCCATACCTAACACAAAATCTCATTTTTGTAATATATTACTTTTTTACTCATAGTTGATTATACCCAAAACAAATATCAAACATTGTAAAATATTGAGATCTATTATGTTAATAAAATAGGTCACAAATGTGTTGAATTAGATTCTCTTAATTTATTGTTATAACATTGATTTACCTCTAATTAAAGCACATCCTCGTCCTTAATAAAAGCCACTAGGGCTATCCATGGTGAATAAATAGGTTTCATAAATCTCTTATCTCTAAAATCCTAATATGGTTTCTTAGGTTCCACTAATTACAAAAAGACCATAATGTACTTTGTGTTATTTATTTTCCTCAAGGTTGAGAATAATAAAAAATTCAGATACATGATATGGTGGAGGTCCATGTATTTCTTCAAGAAAGACATAAATGTATTCCAACACAATAAGGACATCCCTTATTTTAGGGATAATGTCCCCATTTATAATGACCCAAGATAAACATGTATTAAATAATACAGAAATCAAAAAATTTAAATATTAATTTACACGATGGTCTTATAATACAAGAAATTAATGGTTTGGTGGATTGGAAATTACCTATTGAATCATCTAATTTTATGACTCTATAAATATTTTTTACATAATTATGATCCTTTAGACCAATTACAAGTCATATAAAAAAATGGAATCATCTTTATAACCTATGGAGTGGATAAATAAAAAGGAATGAGCTCAGATACTCAGCAAGGGAATATACATGTCATTTTTTATTAGATAATAAGACTGAGTAGAATATGAGGAAATAATAAATATATAAATAAGATATTCTCAAATGATGTATGATAATAACAAACCCCAATATACCCACATAATAACATCAAAATATCATTATGAAAATATATAATATAAATCACATAACATCGGACTTTGATATAAGGTGTTGGATACTTGAAAGGGTATAATAATAAAATCAAGGAATTTCATGGAAATAAAATGCATCTTGAAACATGTAATAACATGATAGAAACATATAATGTATAAAATGTCTATAAAAATTACAATTGGTTACACATATAACCATTTTAAAACATGTGTGAGAAAACCCATTACCCCCTTGCCGATGTACACGAAATCAATATGTTCACACCTATGAATGTGAGCAAACCCATCATTCGCATTCCTGTATGACCAAACCCATTATGTTCACACCTAAAAATCTAATGAGATATAATATTATTTCAATAAATTAGATGGTGATTTATGATCCAACACATTATCTTCAATATTTATGTGTGCCTCTAAAAAACCATCATCAACATTAATAAAATCACATATGGGAAAAAAGATTGGTTTTCATAAATATATCACATAAAATTATCATAAAGAAATCAGAATATATTAAAATATAATTATCCAAAATTGGTAAAAAGGTTATTAAATATAAAACATCGCTTTATGAGAAATATATAATTTAATGATAATTAAAACTAAATTAGTATAAAAATTTTAAATTATTTTCATTATTCATTATAAAATTCATATTTATAATTATTTTTTCAAAAAGCACCATTTTTATGAGAAATGAAAAGAATATATTGCATGAAATTTATTTTTGATCAAGAAACATTTTCCACATTTTTATGGAAATAGATTAAATAAATATTTAATGTTTTTGAAAAATAATGTTCAATAATAAATTTTGTTAACTCCAAGAAAGGATTTCAATGTTATCTAGTCTCCTATTTTACCCATGCTTTTAATGGAATGCTTTTACCTCATCAATCATGTAGGTAAAAATAAAAACTACTTATTTTAGAAACATAATAATTCATAATTCTATTTATAATATTTATTAATAAAATTCTCCTCATGTTATTGATTATTATAATCTATTTTATACCTCAAGTGTAAATAATATTAACTATTAAAGACTAGGTTCATAAAACCAGTGTTGGACATCTTTTTTCTCCAAAATATAATAATTTAAAAACCATTTATGTTATTACAATTGGTGTTTTATAAATAAATTTAATTTAATAAATAATTTAACTAGTAGTTTTAGTCATGGATCAGGTAAATAAAAATGGTGAAGAAATGGTTTCATGTTTTTTACTCATGTCGATTTTTTAAATGTTTTGGGCCAAAGCCCCATTTTTATTATTAAAGCAACGAAAATACCACTTTAACTGGTTAGTGGGAAACACATTACATAGCCTGAAGGCCTTGTGTGCATTTATCTCATTACATAGCCCGTAGGCCCAAATTTTAGGCACAAGACCCATTCTGTGATTAGTACTGCTATAGTACCACACTGCTTCAGTACCACACAGTACCCACCACCGCTACAGTTCCCTTGTCGTAGCTACAGTGCCCCTGGCACCGCTATAACACAAGATTCACACAGTCATTTTTGTTAATAGAAAAAGAGAGGGTGTTTAACACTTGTACCATTATTGTAATAACACATCATTATAATAATGATTTCAATGTTATAATTCTTGCTCTGTATAGTTATATTTGAGGAATAAGAAAAGTTTTTAAATAAATAGAAATACAAAGTAAAGTTCACCGACTTATACCACTCTTCACAATAGAAAAAATGGAATTTCATGGTTCATTTAGAGCCTTGATTTTCAAAAACACCGATATATATTTTGAAAAAATATGATTGTTTCTAAAACCATAGAAAATTGTTATTTATTATTTATAATATTTATTATTAATAGATGTTTTTGGAAAACTATTTCGAAAATAATTTTTTCATTTTTTAAATTTATTTATAAGGGTTGTTTTCTTAAAATTGATTCTATTTCATGGGGGGTTATAAAAAAACACTATAGTGTTAATGGGAAAATATTTTATGTTAAATTTTTAATCATTAATTATTATTAATATAAATTATTTATTTGAATTAACTATAAAATATTATTAACAGTCAATTATTATTCATTATTTAATATTATAATTAATTATAATGTGTTAATTATAAATTATTAAAAATTATTAGTTAGTAGTTATTTGAAACATAAATTAATTCTTGGATGATTTTAATACCATACTTCAAAATCAAATGACCATAACTATTGATAATTGTATCCTGTTAATTCCCAAACTAGTCAAACTGAAGCATTTCAAATGAGCTATAATGAAATTAGATAATAATTTTGTAATAATTAATAGAATAAAATATATTATAGTTTTAAGAGGAGTTGAAAAATGATCTTTAAATTCAGACGACTAAAACATTTTAATTGTATGTCTATTTTGGAACTACAACATAAAAAATATAATCATTTAAGTATCTCTATATCATTGTGATTAGGGGAACCATGTTTCTATTATTATAGTCAAAAGGCCTGAAATGCCTCCAAAACTATGTTTTTTAAAATTCGATGATTTTTTAAATGTATATAAGATTTAATATTTGATTAAGAGTTTCTTAATATGTTTTTATGTAATCTATGATTTAACATCATAGAATTAAATTCCTATTGATTTGATGGTTTTGAAATTATTGTGGCTTTTCCACATTAATTCATTTATTATCAAATATATATATATATATATTAATGTATTTCTATACATTTTGGTATATTTATTTTAACTTTATTTATATATATCAATATTGATTTAAAATTATATAAAATTGTATCTGTGCATGGATATTGTAATGTATTTATCAATGTTGTTTTATATTTAGAAACATTTTCAAATATATATATATATATATATGTATTTTTGTTAATATACTTTTATATATTATATCAGTATGTATATATAGATATTTATATTTCCTTGTCTATATATATATATTAATATACAATTATATATATATATATATATATAATTATATATATATATATGTGTGTGTGTGTGTCTGTTTATATATAATTATATGGATTTTTTTATTTATATATATATATATATATTTATAATTAATAATTAATATTTTTTTATTTATTAGTTATTAATTTATTATTTATTATTTATTGTTTATTATTTAAAAACTTAGTATTAAAGTATTACTTAATTATTATATATTGATTTATTATTTATTTTTAAATTAATTTAAATTATTACTTAATATTTATTTAATATTTATTATATATTATAAAATATCATTTATTATTTATTATTAATTATAAATTTATAATATAATATGAATTTATTAATTATTAAATAATTATTAGCAGTTATTAATTTATTATTAACATATTATTTATTTATTATTTATTTTATTATTTTTTGGTATATATTTACTTTTTATTTTATATTGATTTATTAGATATTTATTACATCTTTATTTTAACTTGAATTTTTTTTCATTATTAATTTACTATTTTTATTATATATGTAATTAATAATTATTTATTATTTCTTTATTTTTAGATTAGAATTATTTTATTATTTATTAATTATTAATTAAATATTTATTTTGTATTTATTTTTTAATTATTAAATATATTTTATTTTTCATTTATTATCTATTACTTATTATTTTATTATTTTATGTTATATATAAATATATTATTTTTTGTAAATTTAATTTTTTTAAATTATCTATACATTACTTATTTATTATTCATTTATTTATAAAATATAAAATATAAATATATTTTATTTATTTATTATTTATTTATTATTTATTATTAATTTATTATATATTAATTATTAATGATTTAAGATTATTTATTATTTAATTTTTATTACCAAATTATTGGTTTTTTTATCATTTCATTTTTTATTAATTATTAATTATTTTTTTAGTTTATTTATTATGTATTATTTGGTTTTTATTTCTTATTTATTATTAATAATATTATTACTTTTTTAATTATATTTATATAGGCATGTAAAATTCTATTTACTTAGCTTATTAATAGGTTTCTATATTGGTAATGTTTTTGTAGAATAACCAAGAGATAAGGGGTTGAGACTCACTCAAAAAATATATATTGTAAATTTATACATGGCATATGCATGATAACAATAAATAAATAAATAATAGTAATAAATGAATAACAAAAAATTATAATAAATAAATAATAATAAATAATAAATTAAGAAATTATTATTTTACTAGTTCATTATTAATTGTTAATAAATAAATAATTTTTTTATGTATGTAAATATAAAATAAAAAAATTATAATAATAATAAAACACACAAAAACTAACTCCAAAATAATTCATTAGGATTATAAAAATACATTCACTAAAAAAATCTACAGTGGTTTTTAAAAATGCCACTAAATAATTAGTGATAGATGATCTAGTGACGGTATAGCAAAATCGCCATGAAATGGAAAAAAAATTGCTAAACACATATTTTGGCATATTGCTTATTGTATTATCGCCATTATAAAGGTGATTAATTCATTTATGGGTGGTCTTTTGAAACAAATATGACCTCCATATTGTGGAAAAGAGTGTCAATAAGAGAATTGGGCTCTTTATGGGATGCACATTAGGGTTTTTAGAGTGAGGGGATGTGAAGAAAGGATTCCCCTATTATATGTGAAAATGTGTGACATTTTTGAAAATACAAATAACTATTCAGTAATGTGTAGTCATCATGAGTCCATGTTATATGAAAGTTCATAAATAATAGAGTGTAGATAAGATAAGGTATGGATACACCTCTAAAATTCAAAAAGAAACATGTTATAAGCATTTTACATCCATTCCCTCTAAGGTAACTCACTTTTACTGTTTTTTCATAAAAGTAACTAGTTTTTACATAGGAATTTTTTGTATTAAACATAAAAAATCTGTTTTAAACAAATACATTTCTATGAAAAATGATTTATGTATTGTAAAATTGTCAATGAAATTAAATTATATTAATTTAATTTAATAAAATTATTAAATGATTATTTAATAAAATATATACTAAATCAAAAAATACATTACCACATTTTAAAATTTATTAATCAAAATAAACAAAAAATAGTTTTCATTAATATAACAAAATAATTTTTAAAAATGAGAATAGGTTTCTAAATTAAAATTTTTATATTAAGTTGGATGATTATAATTAAAAATATATAATTTAATAAAAAAAATTTCAAAAAAATTCAGTGTATACATAATAATAATATAATTTTATAAATGTGATAGTATTAAATAAAATTATTCTCAGTAATAACATGAGAATTAATTTTTTTCAAAAAATTTAAAAAAATAAAATAATAATATAAATATGATAAATATAAAAATAATGATATTTTTAACAAATTTATAAACACAAAATTAAATAAAACTATTAAAATATCAATAAAAAAATTATTATAATAACCCAATTTTGACAATCTAACTATTTTTTTAAAATTAGTTTTAATCAACCATGGAAAATATGTATTTTATAAAATAATTTTTTTGAATAATAAAATACATTTTTAGTTACATAACAATACTAATTTTCTAAAAGTTAAATTGAATTTAATTTTATTTTATTTTTTTATTTTTTAAAATATTCATTAATATATAATTCATAATTATGTTTCTACTATTTATACCATCAAATTTTACGACTATATTATAACACTTTATATATGTTTTTTATGGTTTTTATTGAGTTTTAAGATATCATGCACAATATTTTATTAAGGTGGAAGAACTCTATTCAGTATATTCTACCACAATGAGAGGAATTTCATCCTTGATATTTAATTACATGGAAGAAAACAACTGAGGCTACCCTTAGGTTCCCATGTAGCCTCGTGAAGATTGTTAATTATCCATAGAACTTTTACAAGATTATTGTTCTTTTTTCTAAGAACTATATCTCTTCGGTCTATAATTTTCACTAGGTTTTCTTTAAATGAGAGATCTTGTTCCAGTTGAACAACTTTTGAGCTTATTACATGTGATGCTTTTGGTATATACTTTCTAAAAAGATATACATGGGACACTTCACATACGTGGGGGAGGTTTGGAGGGTGTGCTAAGTGATAGGCTACCACCCCATCGTATTGAAGGATTTTGAAGGGCCTTGTGTATCTAGGGATAAGATAATCATTATTAAAAAATCTCATAACTCACTTTCATAGAGATATTCAAAGGAACACTAGGTCATCAAATTCAAACATTAGATATCTTAAAATTATCTACATAACTCTTCAATTTAATTTGTTCCCATTTCATATGTTACAGAATGGATTGATTGTTTTCCATCATTTATTGTTCATGGTCAGATCCTATTATCTTCCTCTTTAGAACTCCATCCCAACATATTTGAGTCAAACATCTATCCCTATAAATAGCCTCATATAGAATCATCTACATGATAGAATGGAAGTTATTATTCCATGAGTACCCTATCTAGGTAAGGTGATGATTCCAAAATCCTTGTAAATCCATTGAATAAGATCTCAACATGTCCTGCAATGTTATAATTATCCTCTCTGGTTGATCATCAATCTAAAGATGATATGATGTGAAAAATATTAACTATTTCACCAAATCATTCTGATGAAATCTCTGGAATCTCAAGGTAAACCATGAATCCCAATAAGATATAATGGATGGTGGTACATTATATTGTTTCACTACTTAATTTATATATATATTGGCATGTTAGTCAAGGGTGAAATCTTCTTTGATGATACTAAAATGAAATTACATCCTATGGTGATATACTATAACCCAAATATCATTATAGAATTGAAATTTTTTGTAGAGTCCTATGATGATGTCTACGATTCTATTTTCCCATTTCTATACTAGTATGTGAAGTGGATTCAAACATCCCTTATAATTTTTCCTTTTATCCATAATTTATAGAAATACAAAGTATTGAGATTCTTATTTAGCAATATATATATTTATACTATACCCCTAAATGTTTTTATTTACATATCTAAACCTCTCAATGCTTATAAGATGGATAGAAAATTAAGAGCTATGAGAATCATCCAAAAGTTCCTTCTTTAATTACGTAATTACTTGGACACACATATGTGATAAAATCTATATAAGTCTATATATATTAATGTCGAAATCATGAATATTTTATACCATATTCTATAACTCTACATAACCTTTGTAGAAATATTTGATCATTACATGAATGGATGGTTGATTAGTCATTTGTTACCGATAATATTTCTCTACCCTCATTATTTCATTAAGAATCATCCTCTATATATCTATGAGTGTTGAGTGTTTTAAAATACTCTATCCAGAGAGAGTAGTATGATCATTCCTACTTAGAGTATTGAATACCATATTTACCTTTTTCGGGTGCTAATGTATTAAGTAGTTATAATATTTTATCAATTTTTACCATCACCTTTAATGAATATTTAATTTATTACATATATATATATCAATAACTTACGATAAATATATATAAATATATGTCACACCATTCTCTATATAGGTAATTTATAAATATAATTAATGAAAAGATCACTACTTTCAACTCTAAATAATGTTTCAGGTGAATTGATCATGAGTCCATTATTGGTGTAAACCCTGAGAAATTACTTTTTCCTTTTTTATTAGGATGCATTTTTTTAAGAATCATTGTATATTACAAACCCTTACCTGAATTAGTGTAATTTAGGTATAGGATATGTGACCATCATATTCTTCATATCATTACAACACTACTCATATTACAGTTTCCGATGAATATTTATTACCATTGTTTTAAACATGATTAGTTTACTTTATATCCATGAGTTGTTTTTCTCCATGCATCCGTAATATATTTCTATCCCATGAAAACTACAAATATCTATTACAATGGTTAGTCTAATAGTTTTCTGTATAACATATATCTTTCATGGATCAAGAAATATGCCCATGCTTGTGATTACATGATCCATGAATTAGACATTTTCCATCTATAATTCAAATTTTCTAAATTGTGCATAAAAAGATACTTTCTAAAGTCCATTAAAATAATTTTTAAGTGAACACTATGATCTTCCTTTATCTTTTAATATATAATAATATCATTTATAAACAAAACCACAAATTTAACAAGGTAGTCACTAATGGCTCTATTCATTCCGTCCCTTAAGATATGAGGGGTAGTACTAAGATGAAACAACATCAATGTAAAAAAATAGTGTCCATACCTTCTATAGAAATTCGACTCAGATATATCCTCCCTTTTGACACTTAATGTATGAAATCATGATAAGTGGGTAATCATTGAGATTTATTGTTCTCATAGTATTTGATCTAATCATTCATAGATATGAGATAAAGGACACTTGTTTTTATTCTGATTTTATTAACATAATGATATTAAAAGTAATGATATTCAAAGGAAAACTTATTTATTAAAAAGGGAAATAATGCACCCCAAAATGATGGACTAGGATTTATGAAACCCTTGTCCAAAATTATTAGTAGTTTCTTCATTAAAACATGTAATTCAACATGATTTATTCTATATATACATTTTGGTAATGGAAAGGATACATGTATGAGTTTAATTAAAAACTCAACCACATGGTCTAGGGGAAGACTAGGTAGTTTATTTGAAAATAAATCGCTATATTCTCATACAATAAGAATTTTTTTTAATGTCTACTTCCTCCATGATCATTATGTCCAAGAGTATCTCATTATTGGTCACTATAACTCATGATTTATAATTTTACTCCATATAGAGTTCATAATCTTCCTTTTATTAACAAATGATCATAAGATGATTTTGTATGTCAAATGAGAATTACTTATCTAGATAGATGATCTCTGATTTATGTAGGAAAAGACAACCCATAAAAAATATTATTAAAAATTCAACCAATGGATGATACATTAGATCCATATGATGTTTCCCCTAACAAATATCAATTAGATAATTTTTCAAAATCTACGATGAAATAATTGTTCCACAATGAATATTCATTGATAGATAAAAATACATCACATTGGGTGGAGATTTTATATTCCTAGAAAACATGATTCATATAAAATAATGTGATGAGATAGAATAAAAAATGAGATTAAAATATCATGAAAAGTTATCATATATACCTTGTATCAATTTATTATCATGACCAACCTCTGTGGAATTAATCCAGAATTACATTACATGTTCCCTTGGGTTGGATGATTTTTTTGGGCATACATTATTCATTGTATTAAGTTGTGGATAATTAATTCATATACTTTAAAAATACATCACATTAATCATTATAGTGTAAACATATAATTATCATAAACCTTATTTTCTTTTGTGGAGGTAATTGGAATCTTACCCTATTTTCGATAGTTGTGGGTTGAGTTTTTTATTTACAAAACTTATAACACTTCCCCAATGATTTGAATTTTATACTGAGGTGTTTCCTCCCATATTAATAAGATGTTAGAAATGGTGATTTATTTACACCACTTGTCTTATAGTTTGTTCTTACATGATAACCCACATTAAAAAACTTTTACATAGAATTTTGGGAGATTCATATTTCCATCTCAGCCTTAAAATTATATAAAAAAAATTCTTTATTTATTTTAAAATATCTTATGGTTAATTCTCCTTCAAAAAATCTAAATTAATCTAGTAAATAATTTATCAATTTTACTTTTTGGGTTAGACATCAAACCGGAGGGATACCTCACAAGTATAATGAGATTATATTCATATGACCCAGTAGACTTACCCTGTTTTCACTTCAAATACAATAATTCACTCAAAATACTAGGAAATGATTCCATGGAAAATAATTAGTGAAAATATCTATTTGAACCCTTCCCATTATATGGATTCCATATCCTCTATTTTTTTAGTACTCTTAATAAGACTCCACCACAAGTCAACATCACATTTTATACAATAAAATTGCTAAGAAACCTTATAATAGTATGAGTATGAGAGAATGGAAAATCTATTTTCCAAATTTATTAAACTACTATTCAGAATCATGAGTATTAGACGACCCACTAAAATATGTAGTGAATTTCCTCATAAATAACTAAATATAATGTTTCTCCATCCTCTGTGAATATGTGAGCTCAACATGATTTGGGTTGTTTCCCATAGAACGAGATATTAATATGTCATTATAATGAGATTTGGTTTGTTAATCCCACTTGAATATATATAAATGTTATAACATCAATATATTACATCCTTCATATACATGTATGGGAAAAATGATATTCCTGCTAGCTTGTGTAAACACAAACCCAATACCTTAAGACATTACAACCTATATATGTCTACAGATATTACTAAAATTGATTGGGAGATAGGAAAAGAAAGAAATCATCCATTCATTACCTAACTAATCATGATACTGGGGAAAATATTTAACTTCCAATCATTTAGGAATCAACCAACCACCCAAATTTTGTCATAGTGTATATAAAATCAAAATATATAATGAATAATACATCACACAATGAAACAATGGGAAAACTCATAGACTTAGAATCAAATATATCTGTCACCACACATGAATCCTACCAGTCACGTTTTGGATTGGGGAACATGACCTCAGGCAAGTACATAAAAAATAATATTCAACAAATTTAGTCATTTTTATATATTAATTTTAAATCACCAAACATTCACTGAATCTTATTAAAAATTATAATTTAATAAAGTAAATTTCATTACAAACCAACATGATTTCATATTTCATATTAAAATTTCCATATTTCCACCGCCAGAACAGGGATAATTAATCCAAACATCCCATTATTCTCATTTATAATATATCATTAACATAATCAAATAGTAGTAAAATAGTTCACTATGATCTATTTATTATCCAATAATCTAGGTATTCTAGGACTCGACATGAAATACCACATAGAAGATGCACTCAAGGTGAAAATGAAAACTAATTTAGGAAAATATATATAACAACAAACAGCTATCTATAAATTCAACAATCAAAAGAAAAAATCAATAAAAAATGGAAAATCCCAACTCTCAATGTACTCTATTCAAAATATCAATATCCCCAACTAAACCATCCAACTATAAAAAAACCATATATCTCAACATGTGTCAACTATCCCAACATCAAAGTTATATTAATGATAGGATACCATTAATACCCTTTCTAAGAAAATTTCATTCATATCCATCCTAATATATTCACTATAATGGTTCAACAATAATTTATAGAAAACATTTTATCACATCTCAGGGCCCAAATTTAACATCAATAGAATTTTTCATCATTGGTTATGTTAGAAGAAATTGGGTCCATGAAACCATGTAATTCTAACATATAAATAAATAGTCTCTTAATATCCCCAAATAGTTAATTAAAAAAATCAATTCCATTAATATAGTTAATTAACAAATTTAATATGATTTGGTTTTATCAACAATAATCCTAATATTTATCAGATAATAGTAGATTCCAAATCTAATTAGTATTCTCTAGTGACACTTCCAGGTTAAATAGTTTTCAAAAAAAGAATTTAATTTAATTCAATGGTCTCAATCATCATTTTCCTTTTCATTGTATATTTATGTGCATTTTACAGTTTCAAGCATATCAACCATCATAGAGATCAATAATAATCATTTAAACATTATATAAAAAATATCAAGAGGCATCAAATTGGAAGATGAATACCATGTGACCAATATAACACAATCCATTTTTTATTATTCCATATATTTTTAGATTATTATTTTCTTTATATTGATACAATTTTTACCCAAAGAAGTTAAATAATGTCAATACAACACATGCATATAAAATAAGGATAAATAATGAATTCATTACCTTCAAAGAAACATTCAATGTTCTTCATCATAGAATTTGAGAAATACCATCGATCCTTAATCACTTCTTCTCGGAGGATCTCATGAACCCTAAATATATAATCCATCCATTAATCCACCATAAATAACTAATGTGAAACCCATAAAAATAAAATGAAATAACCTACCATAACATTTTAATAAATAATGGGAAAAATTATACTGAATAGAGAATAAAAAATACACCGTAGAATAAAATGATTTCTAGAAGTGGGGGATTAAATCCATGATAATATACTCAAATATCTCTAAAATATGTTCCCAAGTCACATAGGGTCCGACTAATAACCAATGATATAAGGGATTTCCAAAATCAATAATGAATTTATATAATGTAATAAATAAATGACCACAATGTAGCACACTCATCCATACCACAACTATTTGGATCTTCACCAATATTATAGTGTAAAAATGGATATTATTGTAAAAATACCATGTAAAATTGAATCATCAACATATTAATAATCATAACTCCTTATTTAAACACCATGTTAAACCTTAATAATATATCATGATATAGGGATATTGTACAACTGAAATCTTTACACTAAAACTAATGAAAATTGGTAGAAATAAGGTCCCAACCCCTTCTACTCCTTGTCATAACCTACACCATACACTATAGTGTTCCTTTATGAAGATTCAATAATTACCCTAACAACAAAACCCTATGGTGTAGCATTATGTGAAAAAACCAATGACCTTAATATTGGGGGAAAACCCAATCCCTTATCCTGATACTCCATACCACAATGACCATAGACACACTAAAAGAGGCCCTCTATAAAACCACACCACACCATAGCCAAGAATATAACTACAAAAGTCTCTTCCACCAGCTAAATTTATACCTCAAACCACGTTTCCTCTTTTCAATCATTCATATGGAAACTTCCAACCACCAAAATATTCAAATAAAGGGATGAGGGAAAAGGGACATTATATTTATCAATTACCACAGAGTAGAAAATTGCATTTATCCTATTATCTCTCATAGTGAAATTTTTTCTCTAGTTTTTAATTCTTTTGACTCATTTATTTTTTCTTCCTTCTCTCCCTTTTTATTATCTACTTAATGTTTTTCTGGACGAATATTTATTTAAAAAATAAATAATCATATAAAGAACCATAACACAAGTAGAAAATAAATAATAAATTAATAAAAAACCATACATATATATTATAATATAGTAAATAAATATTGTATTAGAAAAACACTACCCATGGTTTAGAAGATACCAACCATCCTTTATTTAGATAATCTATCCTTATGATATAAAAATTCATTAAATTGTGATAGTTCATATGCAAGGTACCATGTTAATCTAATGCAATATGGATTAATAAAATACTAGAATTATAGGAATAGCTATGATATTATGTATGATATTCCATATGAAAAAAATAATATTTTGAAATCCATAAGAAATTTACACTTTTGTATGATTGGTGAAATATTTATCTGTATAAAAGACCCCACTCATAGTAAAAATTATTTATCATCACAAACCATGACTATCAATGATTATCATATTATAGTGATTTCTTTGATATTTATCTCAGTGGTTTTAAATATTATTCAACAACTATAATTTATGTCTAATACATGAATTAATAATAAAATGGAAATTAGTTTTTTAAAAAATTAGACAATTGGATTTTATTGAACTCTATAATCAATATAATAAAAATATATACATAATAAATTTCCCTACCATATCCTAATATGATGTGGCCATAAATTAGTTTTCATTTTTATTTTATTAATATTTTAATTAAAAAAGTTACATCAGTATTTCACTCCATATAAAACAACATACTAAAACATAATACATAACTACATAATCATTTTAAATCAACCAACCCACTAAACTATTTATCAAGATAACATACTTAAAAAAATTATTTTTGGATAAATGTGAGATTAATACAATTAAATATTTTGTTTAACAGTTGAAAATTAAATATAAATTAATTTACATGATAATATCTATTGTAATGATTTATTAATTTTTTTGTCTATAACAATAAATAATTTCAACATTCATAAAATTATAATCTTTATAAATGATGATGAGAAACCTTATGTTTAAAAAATATAAAAATTCTCTGAGATCAAATAACTTATTATAAAACTTCCATATAACAAATTCATAAATCATTAAATTTTTATAATATAGAATATTCTACTCAAATTATGGAACATTATCATAGTGTGTTTCACTTATATTATAGCGGTATTTAATAAATAAATTTTATTTTAATAATTTACTTTTTTGTATTTTCCTTCTTCTTAAAAGTCAATTTTAAATCTTAATGGTCTCCTAGAAAATATATTTTTTCAAAATATATTATTCCAATTAGTAAATGATATTTGAAAAAAATTTAATTATCATTTCCAATTATAATATTTGAAATATAAAAAATTTAATTTCATATATCATATGATTTCGTTTTATAATATATAATTTCTTTCATGAGAAATTAATTTGAAATGGAGAATTAAAACAATTAAAAATCAAAAAAATTAATTTTAATATGGATAAAGTATTTTATTTTAATATTTTAAAAATTAATTTCATTAATATATTTTATTTCATTATTATTTAAAAAATACGAATATATGAACATTGAATATATTCTTCTTATAAATTTTAATTCAATTAAAATTTACTAGTTTTTAAAATATTATGTATCTTTGTATGGTTTCATGAGAGACTATGAAACGAAACACACATAAAACAACTAAATAATATCAATGATGCTATGAAACAACAATTATTATTATATTGTAACATATTTTTTTATATTATAACACCACTAGCTCATATTATTAACATATAATAATTTACGAACTCATATAAAAATTCACAATAATTTTATAATGTACAATTTAATTCTTATATACATCGAAATTTGATGAAATTATTTTTATAAAATAAATAATAATGGAGAATCTGTTATTTTTTTATTCACCATTTGGTATTAAAAGAAAAATATTTTTCATATATACATCCTTTCCCCAATGACACATTTTCTATCCTTTATGATAGATAATTTCAGTATTAAATAAGTGCGCAATGACTCTGTATATAAATTTTTGTTATCCTAGTTAAATTATTTACAATTATATTATTTAGAATGATCATGGTAATTGATCTTATACCTTTCGTGTCTTTATTGGAACCCTTAAGATATTATAGAGAATATGTAATGTAAAAGTTCACTCTTTTATTTTATAGTTACTAATGAATTGAAAACATTTATCTGATTAAGATTTCCATGTAAATTCAATTGATATATCTACTTTGAGTAGTGATACTAATATTTGTAGAACATTAAGTTACTCTAAATTATTAAATATACGAGTAGAACCCAAAGTCACCGCAGTTTTGTTACCATGAAATAATTCTATTAAAATAGATTCCATATCATTCCTTTCTTTTTCTTATAGAAATATTTTATAGGTTATCTTTCATTATATAAAAATATACATATATATTTCTATAACATTGGATATATGAATACAATAATGAGTAAAAATTTATCAAATTTTTTTGGGCTTGATATAAGAATATTTCTCTCATTTGAAAGAATTATTAGTTGGTGTATTTTCCTAAAACTATTTCTATAACAGATATAAATATTATTGTTCTCTAATATTGATTACCAAATTCCAATTTGAGTGAATAAAAACACCTCTATTTAATTTATTTATTTCCAAATTGATATTCATAATTGGTTTTATATTATTTTTAGTTTTATTTATTCTATAAAAATGTGTTTTTTAAATGAGTATCATGATTTTACTATAATTCTATAGGGAAATAAATTTAATATACTACAATTCAAATAATATTTCATTGTTTATATTTTTTAGTTCTGGGAAGTGATTCATATATATATAATATTAGCGTTATTATTAAAATTATCTTTTCAAAAAATATTTAGATATACCATAATTTAAATTATCTCAAATATAACAAATAGTTATATAGTTTAATGAAAACATCCAAAAATTTCTATAATGAGTTATCCCATCTATATTCTCATGATAAAAAAAATTAGGATCACTTATATAAGTGTAACATAAATTTCATATCAGGTATATGAATCTAAATATTAGGGTTTAGATATATTTTAATATCTTTAAATAAGATAATATTTCGTTAGAAACAATGACAAAAACCATCCATAATGGATTATCTATATCTTGAAGTGAGTTTAATTTTATAGTAATCTAATACTATATTATTTTGAGGGGTTTTATAATATCACATAGTACAATTCTATACACATATTAATTGTAGTCCATTCTATTCCATCCGTATAAGTATTCATAACATAAGTTAATTAAACTAATATATCTTATATTAATTGACCAAATTAACTAGTTTGAATCACATTAATGTGTATATATTTTATAGTCAATGAATTTTTATAGGAATCTATAATAAAATTTAATTATAATGTTCAAAACATATCTATATGAATCACATGACAGTGGTAAATGAATCTACTTTAGATAAAGGATTTAAAATATATCTACAAAAATATTACTCAAGAGCGTGTATAGAGTGACATATATCTAACTACACATTTCAAGAACATAGTTTAATCCACTAGGAATGTGTATGTTTGAACCAAAGTCCCACTATTCAATTATCATTAAAAAAATTCATTATATTTAAATATTCATTTTATTATGAAATATGTAATAATAATTATAACGAAACATTCATTTTAGAATTATATAGGAAAAATAACAAATATATTTTAAAAAAATTAAATAAACTTTCATAAAATAGTATGAAGATAATAAAATTCATGGTATAACATATATCGATGTATTATACATAATTTAAAATAAGGGAAATAACAAAATATAAAAAATATTTATGAATAAGGTAATATTAAAATAGATGAAACTTTTATAAAATTAAGCATTAGACATTATAAACATTTCAACAAGAATAAATATAAATAATTAATAATTAATTAATAAGAAAAGAAGAACTATTTATATATTATAAGAATAAATAATTATTATTTATATTTCAAAAATTAACACTTTATATTTCACATTTACATGGACTATATATGAATTTATTAATATTTACAATTTATAATTTGTAAAAAATTATTGAACAAAAAATTTTAATTCAATATGGTAACATCACAAAAAAATAAAAATTACTTAAATTTTTTAGATTTCATATTTTTTATTTTTATATAAAAGTTTATCACTTAATCTATAACAATTTTTGTTTTGGATTAATTACATTTATCAATTATTTTATTCACTTGATCATTTCATATCAAATATTTATAAAACTTTGATAAAATCAACATAAAAATTTTATATCGTCAATATTTTATAATTTATAAATTCCTCATAATGTATTTTTTAAATTTTAACCTAAAGTTTTTATATAAAAAACATAAACCTTATATCATGTTACACACAATTCATAATATTAACATTGAAGATTAGCACTTATTTTATAAATATTAATAGAATATTTGAATTTTTTTTTGAAAATTCATAATTTTAAATTGAATTTACAATCCCCTTATAAATCAAATAAAATTTTCAAATACTTTAAAATTAGATAATGTAATTAATTTTATAAATTAATATAGAATAAAATTACTATAAATTTATATAAAATATAATGATATACCCTATGTTGCTGCTTATGATATAGTGAAACCATAATAGTAAGGTATACTAAAAAACAATATCTTATCTCATTACATGTATATTGTTGAAGGTATTATCATTATATAACTTTTAGTAGTATAAATATTAATAATTATCTCATGTAGGGTTTCAAACCACATATGAGGATATCAAAATATTACTCCCTTTATTAGGCTAATAACCAAGATTAGAATTTTATTTCTCGTAGTGATAACTATATATGGTATAAATGATAGAACGATTTGTATTGAGAATAATTGATTTAGGACTCTCATAAATCATGATATCGCATATCACTATTTTTGATATAGTGATCAATGGTAGAGAATATTCCATACAATCGAATTATATATTAGAATCAATGATATATATTTATCTTCACCTATAATATTTATCCTTTTAATAATTTTTTTAAAATTAATTAATCCTTAAAAACATAATGTGTTTTCTTATGATATTATTATTATTTTTTCAATAAAATTATACATGTTTAAATAAAATGAAATCAATAAATAAAACCTATTTAAAAGGTCAACCATGTGGGGTTCAGAAGAATTATTAATTGAATTAACATTCAGTAAATATTTTTCCACGCCCTCATTAATATGTGATTAAAAAATCAATAAAAAATATCAAAAAATTAAGATCTTCCTTAGTATCTATAGATGACACCAATCATCTAAAACTTTTTGAATTTTATAATTTAATTCAAAGATATACTTGTATATCAATTTTTATTTAGAGATATAGGAAGATTTATTCAAACATATTGGGATAAAATCCATATTTTATAACATATATGTTTCTTTAAGTTTCATCCTAATTTTATAGTCACTCATAGATTATATAAGGATCATATAAAATATTCACGAATTTGAAAAACACTCTAGATGTATAAAATTTTATTGAATATATTTTTTTACTCAAATTAATCATACCATAATTTTTTAAATTTTAAAAATTTATCAGGATCTTTAATAAATATATTCAAAATCAAATAATAATTATAAAACAAAACTTTTTTTATAATATATATTTAATGAAGTGGTAGTACCATTTAATCACATATTACATAATTTGATATTATTATATCATCTTACAATTCAATTATATCACTAATATATATATATATATATATATATTTCAAACCCATAATATCATATATTGTGATATAATAATGTCACATTATGTGATATAGTGATTTAGAGCATATATATCTTTTAATAAGCTTGATTCTATGTTATGTTGATTTAATAGTAGTTTAGATGATAAAATTTATGTGTAAATATGAATAATAATATTTTTGGATTCATGGCTTAACGCTGGATTGAGGATCAAATGAGGGTTCCTAGGAATATGATTTAAAAGTTTCTAAATCAATAATGGAAGTGAGATATTTATTAATAAATTCTATAAGATATCATTTTCATTTAATACTGGTTCTTGGAACTATCTATATCACCCTTATATATTGGAATAATATAATAAATTTATTTTTTATGTACTATCAATGTTACATGGAGAGTATTAGTGACTGTATATATATGAATTCATGTTATTACATGAAGTGATATAAATAATTTCTTCTGGAGAAGGTGCTTATTTTGCTTCATAGTTGTGGTAGAGTCTATAGGAGGGTCTTATAATTTAGCATCACTTCTGTAATATATTTATACCACAAGAGGATGTCAAATTATGTTAGAATTTATAATTTTCATGTATATCTATGTTATGGGTTATAGATAATGTTTATCAAACCAGTGTAATATTCATAAATTAAAATTCATGTGATCCCATAAAAATAAAAAAACACGAATGCTCTAGACGCCCTAAATTTAGTAATGGTGGTGAAATTTTTCATTATATGTGGAAGATATAATATTTTTAATATAACTATAGACTAGGGATTAATCATATTTAGTCAATAAATTATGAATTTTATTGAGGATTGTTAGGTGATTCAAGACCCGAGTTATGATGGGAGGGTGATTTATCATTTAAATCAACCACTATAGATGGAAAAAATATATGAAACCATCTACATGACATAATTAATCATTTATATTGGTTATTTAATAGACATCATTATTTGAAGGGTTCTATACAAATAAGTTGGAATGATTAATCCTTAAAAAAAGTGAAATTATAAAACTACTAGTATAGAGTTTTTAATATTCATAAGTGGTTTCATTTTTTTCCGATTAAATATATAATGATATTCTATAAAATATATTTAGTTTTAAATTTAATTGTGAGACTGATAAATTTATTTTTATGATTGTTATTTTTCTTACCATGATAAACATGATTAAATATTTAATGAATTATGTGATAAAGACTTTATAGGGAATTGAATTATTTGATAAAATTATTGAGCTTTTATTTTTCATCTATGATGAATTGGGTTCTTATTGATATTGATTAATAATTTTAAAAATATAAAGTTATGTACAAAAAGAGAGATGATTAAAAATGAATGATTATTTTTTATGAATAATATACCATAGTAGAAAATTGAAAATATCCAAAAAATGATAATTCATATTATAATTTCATTGTTGTATTACTTCACTAAAAAGCATGATTCATTAGTGGGTGTTGATTAACAATTTTGTGATTTATTCACCCTGATGTACAGTTTTTTCTATAAGTATTTATTTTATTCTCCTATTACATTTATTGGAAGTGATTTTTGAATAAAGGAAATTTCAGGGGGAAGAATTGAAATTAATATAATACCCCTCATGATTTTATTGATGGTACACCTTATTTATTTATATATTTTAATAATTGAATATAATTTTTAATAAAATCTTTGTAAATATATTATACTAAAAATAAAAAACAAAAATAGATATTATTTTAATTAATGATGGTCAGTCAGTCATCAACCACTTCCCCCCCCCCATGTAGAGATGGATAAACCTCCATTGGCCCAAAAAATTCTCTACAGCAATATCATAATACATTCTAGACCTCCATGATAGATAAAACTTCAATGCGGGGTAGTATTTTTTCGATAATAAGTAGAATTTTTATGGAGAAATATTTCTAGATACCGTGTTTTTTTAGAATACAATCTCCTTTGTTAATGGGATTCCAAAAAAATAGGGACCAAATCCATGTTCTATGGGAGGAGCGAACCAAAGATAATATTTATTGATCCATTGGGATCTAAATGGGAGAGACCATACTAGGAATTTGTTTTTTGATTATGTGGTTTTGATAACTAGGGTTTTAATAGTAATTTATAGTTAATGATCAAGAAGATATACATTAAATATTCTAATGACTTAGTAACTAATCCAAGTCATTATATTTCGAGGTTAAAAGGCCTTTTTGAATCCCATGAGTGATAGTTTTAGAATAAGTTGTCCCCTCTCTTTAGACCATATGTATAAGCTCAATTCATAGGTTCTCACTTGTTCTGTGTTTTCATAGAATTTAGAAAACCATAGGCAAGGGTAGTAAATTGGGACTCTATGTGAAATGGTCCAACCACTCTATGGGTGTAATCCTAGAATAACATAGACTGTCTGCCAGCAGTATAACCCTCTAAATTCCTATCCAATTTATTTTGTTCCTTAAACTTCCCCATATGGCATGTAAATCCAATTTTACCCTCTTTATGACCCCAAGTTTCATTCCCCCGCCCATAGTTCAACATTGGGAATTTTCTTCTAACAAATAACAAAATTATAATATTATCATAACCTGAAGGCCATTTTAGGATCATGAATAGTCATTAACAATCATCTTTTCTTTTAAATCATTATCATGTTAGTTTTAAGTCATGTGAATTAATCAAAAAAATTTGTTTTCTATTATAATTATTTTTATGAATCATTAAAAGTTACATTGGTTAAAAAACAATAATAATATCATTGAATAGATATTATTGTGGAGAATACATTTTTATGCTAAAATGATACAATTAGATCTTATAAGATGATATTTTGTGCAAAAAAATATTTTATGGAGAAACATGTGTGAGAGAGTCCACATGATTAATGGAATGGATGATAGTTTGTATATAGCTTTTAGTGAGACTTATTATATAGGTAATACCGATGAAAAACGTTTTTTTATCTCTTATTATATTAGTTTTACCCTTAATTACATAATTTTCCCTTTCTATGTTGATACTTAATTACTATGGTTATTGTTCATAATGAAATAAGTACAAATTTATAAAATTTAGACGATATTATTATAAATATTGAATTCAATTTTAATGAAGAAATTTATATATTTGAAGAAATTATTTTATTATTAAAACATAATATGCAATGAAAAAAAGTATTTCAGAAAAATTCCATTTAACTATAAAATAGTTTTATACGTAAATCAACCATAAAATTTATTATAATGAAAATAATTATATTATTAATAGTATAAGTGAAATAATTATACGTTGAAAACATTTTATTTAAAAAATTAAACTTTTTATATTTTTGAACCAAAACAATAGTTCTCAATAAAAAGTATTATTTTCATAATTAACTCTAAATCAATCGTTTCCTAAATATCTCACAAAGTATACCTAAGCTAATTATGATATAATGATTAAAAATGATAATACTTTTATTAAATATAATTTCAAAAACTTCATAAAATTAATTTTTATATTCTTAACAGAAATAAATAAAAAATCTGTTCGAAGATAACATATTTTTGAAGAATAAAATGATTATAAAAATTGAGTTTATATTTACTATGAATTTATCAATAAATTTTTATTAACTATGTAATTTAAATATATTTGATAATTTGGTTAATACTTTTCATACACACCAATTTAAATAAAAGGTTATAATTTTCATATTTAAAAAATATTATTTTAGAATTATATCATGCTTCATTTAATATCCATGTTTTTTGTGACAAAAGATATCAATATTTTTAGAAGATTAATATATTCGATAATCTCAGGGTGTTATAAGATTATAATTATTATTTTTCTCATATTGAATTTTATTTAGATTTTACATAATTATTTATTAATATATGTTATATATGTCATCCAAATGCATTAATTTTTGTATCACTTAATTAATATGATAAACACTCATAAACACTTGATCTCACAACATACTTTGTGTTTTCTAATTTCAATAGGATATAAAGGTGAATATTATGTATAATAATATATAAAATTGGAAAAGGTAATAATAATTATATATTTTATCATTTTATTATTGAATTATACTTTTCATTTAATGGAATTTAATATTTTATATATATTATTAAGGATCCTAAAAATTAATTATTGTGCTTGAAATCTTATATATTATATACCATTTAATAGAGGAACAATGTCCATAGAAAACTAGATATGTAGTATTATATTTTTTATTAAATAAATTATAGTAAAATAATATGGATTAAGACATATAAGAACTTGGGGAGGGAATAATGACTTTAAAATAAACCCGTAGGAAATTATATAAAATTATCTAGAATAATATAAAATATTTATATGAATTTAAATAATATTTTTTTATAATAAGAACACATGACGTTCATATTATGATTTATAGTAATAGTTTTAATTACTGAATAATTAGTTTATGTATTTATTTATAAAATTAAAGTGACAAAATGAAAATAGAATTGTGCCAACAAGTAAACTCAATTAAGGGATTTCCTGAATTAGAAATGATACATATGCTAATTTTGGGGAGAAAATTTTTACACAATTTTACTATGGTTGAAAGAGGTTATGGAAATTACAATTCTTAAATGGTTTATCCAATTTACTCTCAATAAGTTGTAACTATATTGGATTGTATCATTGGGAAACAATCTATGCTCTTTATTTGCATCACTAATCCATTTTTGGTAGGGAAATAGATTAACACTTTACAAAATATTTCTATGTTTTTGGTATACATGTATAATGGGATTTTTGTGTCAAATATATGTTAATTAATGGGGGATATTAGTGTTCATTATTCCATAACACCATGAATGTGGAGGTTCTAAAAATATGGGGTATAATGATTTCACAGAAAAAATTGTGGAGAATAATTTTAAATGAGATTGATGAATTGAGATGTTAATTAACTTATTATGTTTATGATGAAAAAAAGAATAAATATTTTATGAGAATAATTATAACTTCACAAGATTATCTTGGTGTTATATATAATAAATTCAAATAAAATTTTATAAGATGGTGTAATTATTTTATGGATTAAATACAAGCATCTATAGAGACATAGAAATTAAAATGTTTTCCATAAATGAGGAGAACATAAATATTTATCTAAGGACTAATAATGAATTCTCAAAATAATTTATTTATAAGATAAAGATAAATAATTAAATTATAGTGGAAAATAATATTGAAAGACTAGTAATATGATAGAATAAGAGAAGAGTGGATTCTACATTATAAAAAATCTGTATGAAGAGGAACCATGGAGTGTGTCTAAAGGGATTAGGTGTGTGTTATAAATATTGATAAAGTGGAAATAAAAACCATGAATGTAAGGTAAAAAGATTTTAATATAATTTATAATGTTTCAAATAAAAGGAAATGTACCACAATTATAATTTGTTCATTAATAATTAATAAAATATACTTTAATGAAGGGTTAATGACTAATTCCATAATGTTATGAATGTGATAGCATAAGTGTAATCTCCAAATGAAATTGTACAAATCGATATAGTACATGTTTATGGTTCAACATATTCATCTAATGATTCTAAATTTATAAATTATTTAATTATGAGTTATGATAGATTTACTAAATAATGAGTAGTTATACCTCTATGTGGTTGTTTAATTATGGAAAAATCTTTTATTTTTTGGATTAGGATTCTACAATTGTCTCTTGTGAATAACATATTCATAAATATGATCATATAATTTTTCATTTTATTGGTGATATATTATCTCTATGATTATCATAATCCAATTCAATATAGAGAAAACATGGCTATGATTTATGAAATAGAAATTAAAATTAATAATTTTCATATGATATTGTACTTTATAGGGATGAGGTTGGGAATAGTACCTTATAGGCTATATTAGTGAAATACATACAAAAAAGTATATATTTAACTAATAAGAGATGATAATGTTTGTATATGAATAAGATATAGACCCATTATATATTATTATGTCAATATATTTCTTGTTAAAATATATAATTTCCCTCAGATACAGAAGCATAAATCTATATTGATATCATTATTAATAATAACCCATATGCAAGATACCTTGAAAAGTATTGAATGTCATTAGTTGATATAAATATGGAATTATATGTAATAGGTGATATCATAGTCATCTAACCAAGTGTTTACCTTTATGGAATACCTATATTAGTTTTTCAGAAGATAAAATCAGAAATGAAATTTATTGTCTATATAGATGCTAAAAATACTTCTATAAAGAATAAATACATGTTCACTCATATAGTTACCGAATATTAATATTTTCATGGAACTAAATATTTCCCAGAAATTATTATTTTTTCACCGATATATTTATTAAATATTAAGAATATGTAGATAAAGATAATAAATATTTTTTATAAGGTATTTTCCATATAAAATGCCATTTTTTAGTTAATAAATTATGTCTTCAAAATAATAGATCTATTGAAAAACTTTTTTAAGGAATATCTATGGAAATTTTTGGTGGTATTAATCATTGATATCATAATAAAATGTAAATGATATTTGTACCAAGATATATATTTATGGACTCTAAAGAAAATCACCAATAAAGGTAAAATATAGGGTAAATTAAATAAATATGAATTTTAGAATAATATTTTTTCATTACTTGAACTTATAATCACAAAGGATTACAAATTTTTTAACCCTTTACAGTCCTAGGTGGTCAATGAATGACGGAAATCTATAGATATTAATGTTATATGTAGTTATATTGGATTGTATATTTCACCTCATAGTCCAAAGGCCTTGAATTTTTGATTTATTATCTAGATAAGGCCTCTTATTAATATTGTTTTTTGGGAACCCTTATATATCCTGATGGTCTATAGGAACACAAGCCTTAAGTGATTACTTGGATTAAAAGCATGGAGGAAACTAATAATTTAACAAGAGTCCAGAAGATCAATATTACATTAACCCCCCTCCATCCTTCACATCGCGTAGCTCCAATAAATCTCTCTAATACCAAGAGTGTGGTATGATATTTCCTCCCCATATAGGGGTCTTGAAGAGGTATGATTTGAGAAACTCCAAAGAGAATCATCCTCACCAAAATGTATCCAAATTTCACTTTCCTTGCACAATCATTCACTCTACCAGTATTGATGATTCTATAGTATAATGACTTGAGGTCCACCATGTATGGCCTAAAGGCCTAATTAGATGACCTAAAATCAAAATTCAGTTGAATTGTACTGCAACTAAAGAACCCCAAATACATTTCTACCCACAGTTCATGCACTGTCATCCAGACGTGAACTTGGGTTTAATGTAGTTTTATGGGGATCCCTTTCAACATGGGTAATCCCCCCAATATCCTTGCATTACATATTTACTATATGTGGATTTATGAGAAATTTTCTCAACATACATATTAATTTACAAATTTAATATGTATGGGAGTCAAATTAAAAATATCAAAGGAATATGTACAATATTATGATGCTCTAAAGATAATATTTGTTAATGGACCTATGTTAAATTTTTTCCTATCGGGTTGATTTTTTTATTCATAGTTATTCAAAATTGATAAGAGAAAGGTGATTATTTATTTAAAATAAGAGGGTTTGGACATATAATTTTTTTTAGTTCCTTATGAGTATAATTTTTAAACTCATTATTTAGAGTTAGCAGTGGGAATACATGAATTATATACATGAAAACAATACCATTATAAAGTGGTGTGTGACATATACATTCATATATATATCTATATATATATTACAAGGTATATATTCTTGAATAATGAATAATTATATTAACACAAATAGATACACACAGATGCATATGTTTTATTAAAAATCACATTTGAGTCATGAAATTAAAAAACCCACTTTTTTATAAATTAATATATTTCTTTTGACTTTTATGAAAATATTTTTAGTTTATAAAATAAATAAATTATATCTAAAAAAATTAAAATCTTTTTTAAATAAAAAATCATTACTAAAAACTGGTATTTTTAATTTTAAAAATTGTACAAATATTTTTCACTTTTTTATTTTGATGAATCAAAAGTAAAGATATTTATAAAAAATAAAACAAGTAAAAAAATATATTTTATTAATTTCTTAAAAAATATATTTCCAATTTATTAATATATATAATAATAAATAATTTTATAATTGGAAAAAATTAAAATTGTTTATCTATAGAATAAAAATCCCCAAAATTTCCTATGAAAAATAAAAAAAATTATTAAGGTAAAAACAACTTATTTTATTCTTTAGAAATACTCATTTCCTGAAAAAAAAAATATTTGTTTACAAAAATTAAACAATATTTTCAATTTATTCCATCCATGAATTAGATAAAAGAAGAAAAATCACGCATACTTCTAAAGGATATTTATATAAATTTCAATTTTTTACTATTGAAAAGTAAATAATAATATTGAAAATGTTTTTAAAAAAATCAATATATTTAGTATTCAAAAGATTAGAAAAAGTTGGGTTTAATTTTCAACATAAATAAATATAAATTATTATTTAGAAATAATAAAACATTATTTTTATACTTTTAGAAAAAAATTTAGAATGTGTACTCTTTTCCATGTATATATACATAAAAAACACAAAAAAGATTTTTGTTTAATTTTTACATTTTTATTTTAAAAAGAAAAAATATTCATTTTTAATAATGAAATTATATCTTTTTACCATAGAAGTATCATATTTCTAAATTTCTATAAAGTATATTTAAAGAAAAAAATTAAATATGTATATATAAATATATATTGATTTTAATTTTAAAAAATAATTAATATGAATAAATATTTTTTAATTTAAAATTTAAAATTCAAAAATTAACTTCCTAAAAAATTTAAATTCCATTATTTTCATTTAAAAATTTTAATTAGTAAATAATTATGGAATACTATTTCATTATACGAAATATATAATTTTTAAATTTTTGAACAAAAATATAATTTTTCACAAAAAAAAATATTTTTAAAACCCTTTTTTTATTAAAAAGAATGAAATGTTATTTATCAAAATGAATATTTTCAAAAGCTCTACATTTTATATAAAATAAATATAAGAAAATCTTGTTTTTTATTTATTAAATAATAATATGATTTAAAAAATACAATAAATCCATTTTTCATTTTAAATTATTAATAAAAGTTAAATATTTTATTTTTATAAACATAAAATATGATTTACATTAAAAATGAAATTTAATCAACAACCCACATTTTCCTATTTATTGAAAAAAAATCATCTAAATAATTCTCATCTTTTTTCAAATACATTTCAAAAAAAATATTTTTATTTTGAATTAATTTAAAAAATATAACTTTTCCATCAAAACTAACATGGTGAAGCGTATTTTTTATTTTAATAGTTCAAATTTCATATAAAATTTATAAAAAAATTTCAAAAAAATTCGTATTTTTTAAATTTAAAATAATAAATAACATAATTAAAAATTATTTTAATTGGAAGAATGCATTTAAAAAACAATTTATTATTTATAAAGAGATTTGAATAGTTAAAAATTTATTTTGTTTTTAAAAAATAAATTTTCAAAAATTTTTTTCCTTTTCCCATATTAAAATAATAATAATATGCTTAATTTTTTTAAAATCAACTAAATCAGTTTTTTAGTTAGAAAATTTATTTTATAATTTTATTTAATTAATAAAAAATTACCATATTCCATTAAATGAAGTTTATAAAAAAACATATATTCTTAATTTAATAAATATACAAATTCTACCATTATATTTTAGATAATAAAACAATTCCATTTTTATATAAAAATACACAATTTACTATAATAATTATAATACATAAATTAAATTTTTTTCAAAAAATATGTGGATTTTTTAAATTTTTTTTAAAATTTATTTCTTCTATAAAAAATATTCAAATAGATTATAAAATGATTACTTTTATTACTTAGAATTTATTTCTCTAAATTTGTTTCTATTTAAAATTAATTATAAATAATATTGTTTTTATAAATAAAAGATCTGATATTTTTTAGGTTAAAATTGTATTTGTTTTACAATATATGGACAGAATTATAAATTTTTAATGAAAAAATTTATACTATTAAAAATTAGAATTGTTAATGATTACTATTACTTAAAATAACCCTTTTTAGTGGAAAAGTAATAAATCTTCTCATTTTTAAAGAAATAGAGGGAATGTTTTGTTCATTTATGTTAAAGATGGGGTTTTAATACAATTTGAGGTATAATGAGAATTTCAACTAATAATTATTCTAAATATCTTTTTTATATTGAAAAATTAATGGAAAATGAATTTTTTCATCTTCTTAAAATATAAAAATATATTTTTTCAATGGAATTTTTTTAAATTTATATTAATCAAAATTTAATTTTATAAAAAAAAAATTATTCTTTTAAATTATTTTATAATAATTTTTACTTTATATCGGAAAATGAAAAATTTTAATATTTATTATTCTTATATTTTTTAAAATGGATTATAAATTTGTTCTCTCAAAGAAAATATTTATATTTTTATTTGAATTATGAATTATAAATTGAAATATTTTAAAATGTAAAAGGTGTTTCATAATTTATTTTTTAAAGAGGAAATAATATAAATTATTTTTATGAATATAGTGATATTCATATAAAATTAGGTAAATATGTATATTTTTTAAAAGATGAGCAGAATTAATTTTTCATATATTTTTAATGAAAACATTATTTTTGATAAGTTTTATAGATATTTTTACAGTACAAAAGTTGAAAATTTTTAAATATTAAGTTGTAAAGTGGATAAATTGTTATCTCATTAAATTAAAATAAATTTTATTTATTACTCAAGAGGATTATCCCTCGCTTTGGAGACCAGTACCATGACTCCAAATTTATTGAGAAAATTTAAAAGTACAAGGGAGGGATTAGTACAATCATGGCCCTAAATTCCCACAAAAAAATTAAAGGTGACTTCCTGTGGCTTCCCCTATATCCCATATTCCAAGGATATCTACCACATGCATTTATATGCTATATTCTATGCCATGTCAAGATTTTTTTGGTCATAATCCTCATCAAGTTACATCTCAAAAGATGACTCAAAGAATTCATCTAGTATTCATAATTTCTAAGATAAGTCTCAAGAATTTTTCACTGAATTCAAATGAAATCCATCCTCAAGGTTGATTGAAAGAAACATATGTACTACTAAATTTTCACTATAAGAAAACACATCTGGCTCTATCATGGAAAAAAATATCCAAATTTATGAAGAACCAATCAACTTTTTCTTTATTAGTGACATAAATTTGTCGTTCACCTTCATGTCCTTCGAGGAAACAAACAATCATATTGTTATTTTGTGCATTGATACGTTCATCATATGAGGTCTTTCTAATGTTTCCATATACATTATTCAAAATACCAAATAAAATTGAAGGCAAATTCTGTTCTATATGTTTACTATCATCCACTTCCACCTTTCGGTGTGCCTCTTATGTAGTAGTTTACCAAACCATATTAGATTATTTGGATTTGCGATGAGTGAAACCCTATTCGTCAAGTAGAGTGTCCTTACATTTGGACATATATGTTTTATTCTCCACTATTGTTTCAGTATGAACAACCACATTGGGGTGATCCACCCAACAAACAGGATACATAGGAGGGTTATTATATCCATTAGATAGGGTAGGTGGAACCAACAGGGTGTAATGAGACTCATTTTTTTTACTTTCAAGGTGACACTAACTTATAACCCCCAAGATCCACTATTGTTTTCTTACTTTTTGGTCTCTGGTGGAAAACAGTCCCTCATACATAAGGTTTTGGTCAAATGACTCTTGAATACTATCCACATCAAATGACTGATTTTTAATTGATGCCACCTTGAGTCCCACATCTGAAACGTTTGTTCTTCCAACAAAACCCCTATCCTCATCATGTAGAAAAATAATTCCACATTAACATTAAGATACTACTAACAGTGCATTAGTTTCCATATAAGAATGATCATCCAGGCCATCCTAAACCTCTCCTTCGCAAATTTGGTTCATGTTTTAGAATTATACCAACTACCAACCTGACCCGGTTTAACCACAATGGAATCAACCATCTAACTATCTCTAATGCATGCAACAACATGAGTTTCAGTAGTACCACCCAGGTTCTTCATAGATACATAACCAGATCCACTCTTTTTATCATGAAAACATATGCCATTTTGGTTGACAACATATCAGCACCCCTATAATACCTGTAGGACCTTTCTTTGTTGTTCTATCTCTAAATCCTATGGTCGCATCATGAACACCCATCTTCCTATAGTTTTACACTTCATTTCCAATATACATAGAATTTAAATAGGAAAGTGGTAATTTTTTATAATCATTTCTCAGTTAAATTTAATCACCCTCTTTGATAAATAAAAGATGATCTACTAAGGTAGAATCCAAGTCCACTTCATTGAGGACTCTTTTATTGTACTCGAACCATGTAATATATGTTTCTTTATCTAGTTTAGTCAGATCCCCAATGGAAATCACAATATCATATTGGATTCAGGGGAGCCAAAGGATCCAGTGTAAGCAGAAAACATTTACCCAAACCTATACCTATAAATGACCTATCATATGGGGATTGAATATGAGATCCCATCCACGGATGTGTAGAAATCATTTTTTTTGAGTGATATTGAGCCAAAACCCCATGAATGTATCTTCAAATCAACCAAAGTAAATAGAAAGTGAAATAATCCATGTCTCAATGTGATTGATCGCTAACCATTGATTAAAAAATACTAGAAATCCTCAGAGATAGATCATCAACCATCCATAGTGATGAACCTTTTAGAAAAATGATATATCCAATAATCTAGAATACCTCAATATTCTTTTATTCAAAGAATTCCCTGGGGTCATCCCTCAAATGCCCAATGTGTCCTTTCCAGGGAATGTCATTGACCAAAGATCCAATGAAGAAAGTGTAACAGTTGAGGGAGGGGGGATAACATTTAGAGGATCCAATTCCATCTTTTTACCCATAACATCGTGTTCACCTGAAAGCAGCTTCCACATACCAGTGAGAATCAAAATGAATGTGGGCTTGGAGAATAGAAGGAGATTAATGTGGGGATAATTCCATATAAAAACCCTATTCTCAATGGTTATCATGCCAGAGGATCTCTTAAATATCTATCTCTCCTAAAAATAAGTGTATGGATAACAATTAAATCATAGTGGGTCCCCCAGCAAGCCCAAAGTGAGTTTCCTGTTCTCTAGCTCGGAAATTTCAATGAAAAGTGATTTTCATAAAATAAATAGTTTTCAAGCCTGGTGGGACTCTATCTTATTCTAGTTCCAAAAAAGAAATATGGGTCAAACGATAGGGTACCACTTGGATAACACCCCATAGGAAAACATGTTGTTGGGTAAAACGGTATAGGTGGGTGCTACAATATGCTTGTCCTTGTCCCAACCCAACTCATGTGTACCACATGAACCCAACTAAATTCAAGAGTGGATGGAAACGAATGTACACTAGTTCCAATTTAAGTGAGTGTCCTCCTAGAACAATACCACTTACCCAAAAATAAATCCTTATATTATAGAAAATAAATCCATATCCTTTGAAAAAAATATTTTGTGTTTTTTGAAAGGGAACAAAATATATAAATCCAATTATATTATTAAAAAAATATGTGAATTAATATTTCTATATTTTATAAATTAAAATTAGAAAATATTGAATTGAAAATTGTAATATTTAATATTTTTACAGTAAATTGATTTTTTTTTGAATTTTTTAGAAGTAAAATTTTTAGTTACTTATTTTTTTATATAAAAATGGTGTTTATTGAAAACTAATAATTTATTTATACATTTTATGTTTTAAAATTTATTTTCTAGAATTTTATAAAAATAAATATATCATTATACATATTTAAGAAAATTATTTTTAAAATTATTTATATTTACCCACAGTTAGGTTTGTTATACAAGTTAGGTTACATGGGTCGAATAGGCTAAATTAGTATAAAGGGTTTTGATGGGATAAGTTTTCATTTGGTGTAAAAGTGTTTGGGTTAAATGGGTCAACTCATTAATTTTAATGGGTTAGTTTCATGGTAGGGTTATATGGGATCGTGTTTGGTTTGGGTTGACTATTACTTGAATAAAAATCTAAATAGCCACATTTCGAGACACCATACACATAATTTAATTTTTAATAAGATATATTATTTTTATTTTTATTTTTGAATTATATATTTATTTATTAAATAATTTTTTTTATTTTTAATTAGGATGTTATTTTTTGTATACCGAAACTATTTTAATTTTTTTTTTAATATATAGATTTTTAAAAAAGAAATATTTTTCAAATGAAAATAAGATTTTTAAGTGGATTTTTTTTATAATTTCAGTATTTTATAATGGAATACCTTGACATTTAATTTCATTATATTTTTTTAAAAAAATTATTTTTTTAGTAGATTTAAAAAAGAGGGTAGAAAATTTTATACTAAAAAATTAAGTTTAGTTATTTTTTTAATAAATAATTTTTTAAATGGAAATATATTTTTTAAAAAAAATTATATTTTTTAATTATTAAAATGAAAAATATTATATTTATGTTTTTTAAATTTGTTAAAAAGAAAAATAAATAAATTATTTTAGAAAATGAATAAAAAAATTATTATTTTTAAATGAATATGTTTTAATGAAATGTAGTAATTTTGATTCTTTAAATTTAAAGGGATATTATATTATTATTAATGGTAATTATATTTCAAAAATTTAATAATTCTAAAAAACATATGCTTAACTCAGCTAGGCTGACTACAATACACAATAAGAAGATTAAGATTTAAAGAGTGATTTATCACAACCTTATATTTTGGTCAGTGTTAAAATCCTATCACCTAAGACTAGCCATTTGATTGGGTTTATCGATGTCTATTGAACCACCATCATCAATGATATATAATAAAACTAGTATAATTTCCAATTAAAGTATATTTCATTGCATGCACTATAAAAAACAATATTAATTTACTTTAAAATTGAAACATCATCCCCTTATAATAAAACTAATTTTATGAAAATAAAAAATTTCAAAAAAATAATAAATATTGAAATTATTTTATGATTGTAATAAATTAAAAACCTAAAATTTCCAATTTTATTTATTAAAAAATTTCTTTAAAATTTATCATCATTGATTTTAAATATATATATATATATATATTATTTAATAAATAATATTAAATTTATATGTAAATAAAAAAATAATATTTTCTATTAAAAATATAAAACAACATATACTTCATTAACAAATGTTTTAAATTACTATTTTAATAAAAACACCATTAACAATAAACTAGTTTTAAAAACAATTAAAAAAAATACTGAAAATGTTTTCCCCTTAATATATTTATCAAAAGGTATACTTTATATTCAGTTTTTTATTTAAATCAATTTTTATTTATAAATTCCAATTTTCTATACGAAAAATTAATGAATCATTTATTGATTTAAAAATAAAAATAAATAGTTTTCATAATTTAAAAATAACTATTCTAACTTAATAAATAAAAAAACATTTTTTTCTACAAAAATAACTCATATATTGATTAAAAATATAATATTTTATATAAATGTAAAATAATAATATTTTTGAGTTGTGGTAAATTAAAAATTATTCACAAATATCATAATTTTTCTCTAATAAATTTTAATTTTTAGTAAAAACTAATGATGATTTTTAAGGAGATGAATATATATTATAAATTTTATTATAAAAGTTAATAAAGAGAAATATATCTATTTTGAAAAAATAATGTTTTTTTATAATGTCATTTTTAATTAAAAATATTTCAAAAGAGTGATAAGTTTTTTAGTTAAATGTGAAAATAAATTTTTTTACTTTCATTAAATCAACTCTAATTAAACTCTATTTTAGGTTTATAATTAATAAATTAACACATTTTTGAAAAGTAAATTATTTTTATGGAAAATGAAGTATATTTTGTATTTAAAAAAATTATATTTTATTTTTTGGAATTCTTTTTATTTCATAATGTATAATTAAAATTATTTAAGAAAAGAAATTTGAAATTTCAATTTAAAATTTATTAAGTATATTTTCAGTCTATTTAATAACTTTTATAATTAATTTTTTTATTATATATATATATAATTAAATAATAAAAATGAATTCATTAAATTAAATAAACTGATAAAAGGACATTTATAAAGGAATTATTTTTAGTTTATTTAATAATAAGGAATTTCCAATATTAATAACTTATTATATAACATATATTTTAATATTTTTATAAATTAGTTTTTTCTTCATTATTTAATATTACATTTTCAAGAATAATGATATATTTTTGATTTTTTAAATGGAAAATTAAAATATTCTTTAAATTGGTTCTCATTTTTTTCATATCAATTTTATATTTTGGAAAATATGTTATAATTAATAAATTTGAATTAGATCTGGCTTCATATTTTAAAAAGGAAAAATGATTTTTTCATCAAATAAAACCTGTCTTTTTTTCTTTCGTTATATCTATATTGAAATGAATAATTTATTTATTTATTTAATTTTTAAATTGTGTTTTAATATAACTTTTATAATGACTGTTTTTCTAAGGGGGTTTTTAATGTTAAATCTATGAATAAAGGATCAATAAGAAAATAAATTATTATTAAAAATGTTATTGTTTCATAGGAAATATTTCTACATAAAAAAATATCATTATTTTTATTTATATAAATGGAATAATTCATATCCTTAAAAATGATTCATTTAATGCTAATATGGTTATACATTGATTTATTAAATAAAAGTGGATATTATTTATAAAATTTTTATATAATATTCTTAAACACTAAATGAGGATATTTTCAGATATGCTTTAAGAAAATAATTATTTACATTGAAAAGGTTGATTTTTATGTAAAGGGGAATTGATTATAAAAAAAATTGGAAAAATAAAATCAATTACAATTAAATATTTTTAAAAAATAAAGAACAAAATTTTTTAAATGAAATTTTGATTTTTTTTTAAATTAAAATATTTAATTTTTTTTAATTTATATTTTAAATTTATTTCATAGATTTTTTTAGATAAAATAAAAAAATTCTATTTTCTTTAATTAGTAATATTTTTCAAATAAATACATGGATTTTTTTTCTTTTTTATAATTTTATCAAAAAATTAAATTTTTATTTTTATGAGGGAAATATTTTTTCAATAATAAATTGGTTCTTTTTAATTTCTGTTATGTCAAATCCCACACCCATTGGGAACCCCTGCTAAGCCTATAATGAAGATAATAGTGGCCCCTGGGAACCACATCTAATAGGCCCTAGTTTAGTGATTAACATCAATGGTATAAAACTTACAATTTAGATACATTACCCTCATATATCCCATGAACATAATAACAATTATAAAAATCAATAAGATAATATAAATAAAATTACTAATATCCCATAATAGCCCTAATGCATATAAATGTTAAAAATTTAATATTGCTAAATGAAATATAAAATGTAATCTCCAAAGTATTTCAATAAATTGCAACTCTAATATTCGAGCTGGAAAAGTCCTGGTTAATCTCTAAACTCACCCAACAAATTTTTAAAATATTTGTATATACATAGGGGTTGGAATAAATTCACACTCGGTAGGGTCCTCTATGATAAATCTAATGAAAATGTGGGAGATAAATAAAAATTCATCAGAGATTAATCAATAGAATCAATAAGAACTTACCAAATAAACTATCACCAATGATAAAAAATATAGGATCACAAAATATCACATTCAAGGATAATAACATAGTAGTATAAGAATATATCCAACGGGATCCCCAAAACAACATCCCTTCTAATTTAACACTCACAGTCTAAAATTATTGACATGTTATTTTTATTATCCCTTCTTTATCATCATATCCAAATCCACATATCTATATATGGCATGTACCCACCATATGATATAACCCCATACACACAACCACAAGGCAATTATCTATATCCCAAACATCCATCAATTTCCATCATTGTATGATATCATGAAAATAAAGTAAAACAACATTGTTCCACCCACCTACCATGCACTATCTTCACTATATGCCACATCCTCTACCACATCACCACATCACATCATTATCCTGACATGAAGTCTAACCTTTAGCCTTCATAACCAATTATATTTCTATAAACGAGAGTGTGGATGAAGGAGTATCAAACCATTTTTTCCCTCAGCAACTAGGATATTAAAGGGGAACACTCAAAACCAAAAACAATTGGATGTTATGGAGGTTATCAGACTTAGGTGGGGTGCATATAAAAAACCCTAGTAAAATAATATATATATATCCCTGCACACATACCCAACATGAAGTGTCTACATAAAAATAGCAGTACCACTCTATAAACCCCACTACAACATCACCTCACCATACCACCATAACTAATATGTTCTATATCACAAACTGACCTACCTTCCACACAAAATAGCCAAAACAGAAATTATAAATCCAATCTAACAGAATTATTTTATCATTTATTGATTTATCATTAACCAACAATATTACATTTATTATACTATAGAGCTCCATATTTAATGATAACTACTTATTAATCCATCACCAATTTTAATTCAATTCATTACTTATCCCACTATTTTATTAAAACTCCACTATTGTACCATATTATATTCAATTTCATCACAAATCCATTAGTATGTTCATTTTATCGAATATTATTCCATTTCTATTAAGAAATAATAATGTATTCCTATATAATTCAACTCATCATTACATAACATTCCTATAACATATTCCATCGACCCACCACAAAAAAATCATCTATTCCTCAAAAAACCATCCATAGTGTTGTTCTACATCAACAATCATATTCCCTCTATCCCAAAATGGTAAGAAAAAAATAAACCACTATATAATCCACAAAAATATCCCAAACCATCCACAATCACTACAATAAAACATCACTATAAAATAAAAACAATCCATGACACTAAAATAAGAATTCCAGTATCATTAAATAACATATTACAAGAATATGAAATTATAATGTCCAAATTTATAAAACATGAATTCATATTAATCAAAAATATCATCCATAGTTTATAACACAAGATTATTGTTTAAAAACCAAATATTTAATATTTTCTAGTAATTAACCTTTAATGAAAGGCGATTTCATCAATTAAAGAACAATAAAAATATAATCTATTTTTCAGTAGTAATGGGTTTCTCTCTACCTAAAATGAAAGTTGTGTTTCATTTTTTTTAAAAACAAAGTGGATTAATACCCTATTTTTAAAAATATCAGGCAATCAATAATAATATAAGAAATATCATGGAATACTTACAACCAGTTTTTTGTCACCCCTTCCCATCAATTTCTCTTAATTTGATTCATTAATATGGTTAGATATATTCATTACATCCTCTAAAATTAATAAAAAAAATATGTCAATTACCTGTTTTGTAGAAAATAAAATGTTTTTCAAGGATTCCCATCCTAAATCAATGCCCCAAAATTTACAATATTTACGAATAAGAAAAAATATAACAAAAAAAATTAACAAAAATAAAACATTGATCATCCTAGACCAAAACAATTCCCCGTTAAAATTTAAATCCAACCCAAATAAGATGAAGATCAATACTATAAAAAAACCTGGTAAATAATAATAAAATATGTATTAGGAAATAGAGTATAAACACATTATGAATTGTGAATAATGGATCTTCTGTGTTGTGGATCAAAGGAAAGAAAAATAATACTAGAATGTATCTAAAAAATCACTTTTGGTCGACTAGTATTGATAAAAAAATTATAATGAGATCTATAGGTTCTGTAAAAGTTTTACATAGGATTGAAACTCACCAGATCTTGGTGAAATGGGTATATATAACACTATAATGTGGTTAAATTGAGAAAATCATGATATTTCACACAATGTTTCCATATATACCTCCTCTATTAATCTTAGTAAACTCTTCATTTCAATTCAAAAAAAGAAGTCCCATGATGAAACAACTATCTCCATGCCACAAAATATAAATTTTGAAATCACAAAGATTTCCTTAAACCCGACAATATAGTAGTATAAAACTTGTTTCATTGTTAGGTCTGAAAGAAAAGGACTTTAGAATCAACCCCTCAATGACGAATTCCAATACATTGATGACCATTACAAAATTCATTGAACCAAACATCATCAAAATCAATGTTATACCGAAAAAATGGTGTTCCCTAATTACCATATTGAAGTTACATTAGAAACATAATAACTATGGATCTTATCCTTTGAAATTCTATAACATAACTAAACTCCCACAATGTGTCAAATGAAACACTAACATAGCTATTTTAACCTACTATAGATGTTGAAACATGAAGGAACATTCCATAATACACTCTTCCCAGTTGAAATCCTACATCTAACCCCAATATACTCTCATGAACCTCCTCTTTGAATCTATAACATTGAAAACGGAAAATTAACGTATCCAAGTAAATTTAATCTATTATATATTAAAAATATTAATATATTATTTATTTTTAATAGTGTTAGTTAACAATATAGTTAAAATTTATTCCACTTAAGGAATAAAATATAAAATTCTTTTGAATAAAATAAAATATGAAAGTGGAAAACATTTTCACCAACCCTCAATACACATTCAGAACCACCCACATATATAATCTCAACCAATGTGCATAATTAAAGGATACAAATGTAAAACTAAATTGAAGATTATGGTTTATAGGTAGTAAGATGAAGAAAAAATGATTCATTGGATAAAAAATATACTTTTTATAGGAAAGTAGTGAATGTAAAAACACATATGAACTACACTATAATAATACAAGAATATTGTAAAGGAATTACGACTACACAATTTAAATTTAGTAGGAAGATAATAATGACCATATTTCACCTTATACATCCATATTTATTTAATAATTTATGCCAATACTATTCTCAAAACATAAAGTATCATTAATTATTATAAAAGAATCAAATGTTTCTTGTAAGACCCAAGGTGTCTATAGTAGAGTTATAAGACTATGTGGGTCTAAAATAGAAAAATTATCATCAGGTGAGTATTCCTCATCCTTATCACAATTGATTTTACTATTATTAGGAGTTTATGAATATTAGATCATTATTTTTGAAGCTTTTTATCCCTTATCTTCGTACGCACAACTCCTGATATGACTATCTTAACCATATTAAATTACTCTCATCATGTTTTGGATTTAAAAATTCTATAATATATCATTGTTTCTAATTAAATTTCCACTATAGGGTTAGCCTTATCATCACTTACCACTCTATTAGTAGTGTATTTTCTCACTCCTCTATACTAATGGGTTCATCCTTATAATTCATTCCATCTTGCATAGTTCCATGTTTCTTCTCTCTATCTGAGTTGTTCGATCACTGATTTAGGGATTTCCACTTTTATTATGCCTTTTCTAGTTTTTAAATGTTTTATTCTTTTATTTTTCTTATTTTCCTTATGTAAAATCCTTACATCACTAGAGTATAACTATGGTTTCTTACAGAGTTCCTTCTCTATTTATCAGGGCCAAAGGGCTCTCTATCACATTGATGGTCAATATTTTTGTTCATCCTTAGAATAATTTCCTCTTTAATTATCCCACATTGGTCGTGTTCTCAATAATTTCATCATTTCTAACATTTATATTTTCGTGTTCCTTTTATATGGATTACCTCTAATCATCATTCATCTATGATATTTCTTACTAGTTATCAAATCCTTATTATTGGATATTTCTAGGCATTCATTGTTTTATAGATACTATAGTGGAATATTTTTACAGATTTAAAATTTAGCATTGGTTTTCTGTCGGTTGTTTACTAAATTCTTGGTGGTGGGACTTTTAGTATAACGTGGAATCATTTTTCATTCATTTTCCTTAATGCATCTATTTCACCAATAATATTTTCCCCCATCAGTGTAATGGTGTTATTTGTGTATATATTCTAGAGGCATTTTAATTCATGGTAATAAAATAGGTGGGATCTCCCTATGTTAATATTAGATTCACCCATATATGATTTAGCAGTTTTGATAGTAAAGTGTGCTATATATATGATGTTTAAATTGTTTTTTATTCATATTTAATCATTATATTTCTATTTTACCTCATATATTCTCTGTATTACTTCATTGATTATGTTTATTATTATTATTTGTTCAATTGTGATCCCTATAATGTTTCTAATTCCGATGTGGTTTGTAGTGGAAATATCATCTTCCCTAAATGTGATGATAATATCTTCTTCCCGGATAATTTTGACAATGATATTGATTTATTTTCATTCCACTTTATGGGATTCAACTCAATGAATGTTGGGGTCTGTCCTATTTCTTTATGTTGTTTCGTTGTTTTTAGGAGTCTTTTGAGTAGTTGAGATTTGTAAAATATTTTTATTGATTTTCTCATTATTTATCCCATGTTCCCATGAATTCCAAAATGTTTTTCTTATAATAAAAAAGAGGTGTTAAATATATAGAATTTTTTTTGATAAGACTATTACATAGGACCAATTTGTTGACGTAATAAAAAAATATTTAATCTCCTTTTAATATTCATATTGAAATGGATCCAACAATCCAATAGGAGAATAATAAATAAGTATTGTCAAATATTTATTGGTTCATTTTAATCCATCCTTTATGTTTACTAATAACAAATTAATCTATAATAAACTAGGAAAATTAATTAATGATGAATTAGAATGTTATATATGAATATGAATATGTATATGATTTTTTCTCGGGGCACAAATAATTAAAAAGTTATTTTTGAATTGGAAATTTATTGAGATATTATTATTGGTGAATAAATAAAAATAGTGGAAAATATAATATAATGGATTTTTTTGAAATTAATATTTATTAAATAAGAAATAAAATAAATAAAAAATTGTATATGAATAAAAGTTGAATTAAAATTGAAATGAAATTAATAATAGTTGAAAAATGTTGAATGTTGAAGATGAAATGAAAGATGAAAAATATATGTTGTTAATAGTTTATAATAAATGAGTGAATTACATAATATATAATTTAAGATTGAAATTTTTATTTCTAATTAATATTGAATATTTATGAGACATTAATTAGAGTCCCAAAATAGAATTCTAGGACTGAAATAGTGGGAAACCGTAGAACATAATTTCGATTTATAATTGGTAGAATTTTAAGAAATCCTATATGGGTTATGCTAATTTAGAACATATTCATTCCAATTAATAGGAGATTTTATAAAAGTGTCGATAAGGGTTAAAGGATATATTGGTAGTACATTTATTGGGGTCATAATGTATATACATTTGACTACGCTACATTCTTGTGATGAAGGAAATGATTGTTAATAAGTTACATGGGGTGGTGTTGTTTCCATATAAACCACATCACCATGGAATGAAGTTATACCAAATATTATAGAGGGGTTTCCGTGTAATTTATTTGAGATAAGATTATATTTGGATAATGTGATAATGGAGGAGGAACTCCAACTAAATATGATCCCCATAGAAAACATTTATAGTGTTAATAAATAATAGTATGATTTCGAATCTATCTAATAAATTATATATAATAATTAATAGGTTCCACTCAATATATTTTGGATTTATGATGTGGTGAGGGATTTTTATATTTCCAATATACTAGTAAGTTGGTATTATTATGATTACTCCCTTGGATTTTATTTTTGTAGACCTAGGCGGGATCATGGTATGTGTATATCGTGGTGTTCAATTATTTAATTACTTAATTAATTTGATGTAATAGGTGGAATAGTATTTATATATTGGATCTATGAATCCATTATCGATACATGATAGTAATATGGAGGTGTTTTAGGACTTGATATGTTTATTATGAGGATGGTTGTGGTAGTGGTTTGTATGATGTTGTTTTCCACTATAGGAATATAAATTGTGACAATGATAATGAATGTTGAGGAGGGTAGAGTCCTTATGGGTGGCCTCCCAGTAATATAGGGAGAGTCTATGAGGGGTGGGGACTATCCAACTGATATGGGTTTTAGTGCTGAGTATCCTTATAGAGATAGCAATTCCTAAATATTGTGTGTCGATAGATAGTGAGTTATCTATTGATGGATAACTATTTAGGGATACATTTATTTAGTGATATTACCTTGGGAAGATAACTATTAAGTGGAAATTTTATTCTAATTGAGTGCCCTATAGTTTTATATCTACATCGTAGTTGTGATATGTTCTATGAATTACCAAAGATTTGTAGGTTTACAGGTATATGTGATTTATATAAAGTGTTTATATGTGTACAACTATATTTTAGTAGTATAGTATTTTTCCTATAGGTCCAGTTCTTAATGGTTTCAATGAGGAAATGTAGTGATTATTTTTTTAGTGATTTCGGTGTGATGATGTATGATGAGGTATGTAATATGGTATGGAATTAGAGATAATTATGTGATTTTGAATTGATGTGGTTGGATGGTTGAACTGTTATATTTTTGTATTGAATATTTTATTTTATTTTTTATATATATACATCCATTTGAATGAATTATTCTCACTGAAACCTATGTGTTTTAGGGAGATACTTATATAATGAAATTTTTTCTTATAATTTTTTTTATATTTTGTTTTTATTAATATAATTATAGAGCTAGTGTTGGTGTCAGATGAGATTAACATTGTACAAAAAATGTATGTTGGTAATGGAATATTTCATTATACGTCGCATGATTTATAAATTAATTGATAATCCTTGGGGTTTTTGTTCTCATTTTGTGTTTGGATTTATATTAAAAAACATTATTTTTTGTACATTAAATATGTATTATAAATATGAATTTTTATAATTAAACACCTTTTTCATAAATGATTATTAAAACATTTCTATGATAAGTACTGTTATAATAATATAATCTATATTTTAAATGATTAATATGTTGTGAAAAATAGGTTCATATGTCATTATTACCAAATAAAATTTAAACATTGTTCATGTCTTTTTTTATAATCCTGTTAAATGTTTTTCATGTTATCCTTAATACATAGAAAAACATAAGGATATATATAAATAAAATGGTGATATAAAATACCAGTAAGTGGTGGAATCATAGGAAAAGAACATGAAGGAGAAATCAAAATAATACATTGGTGTTGAAAATCATTATCATCATGTTATGGGAAAAGAATAATAATCATATAACTAAGGGATTCATTTCAAAATGGATTAGAATATTGAATATGCATTTGAGTAAAATATCATAACATTTTGGTCATATATCACACAAAACATATGAAGAAATATATTATATTTTTCACAAATATCATTTGTGGAAAAATAATAACTTCATAAAATTTGATTAAAAATATAATTATGTTCACAAACAATACACATAATCTCTTGATATATACCACACTAACCAATGTATTAGAGGGATTTATAATTATTTTCCCACCGTTCACAATATAAAATTATTTTAATAATTTTTTTAACATAGAAAGGATACATATAAAAATAATTAACATGATATAAACCAATAGAAAAATAATGGGGTTCAAAAGTGTGTTATACACACACTTTTTCCCATAAACATTGATATTTTAAAAATAAATAAGGTAAACATATATTATTGTAAATTAAATGTTTTTTGAGAGGATCATATTCAATGGTGATGAGAATAAATAATTAATGAGGATTTAATGAAAAGTTATTGAACATAATGTCATCCTATAAAGAACATTAATGTGGCTTTGAAATCATCTATACGATGTATAAGAATCAATATGCCTATTAAAAAAGAAAATGATGAGTTAATAGAAATATTTAAAATTATTTGATAAGAATCCACAATAAATATGAAATGATAGATGTGATAAACCCAAAAGTATATAGTTGGGTTTGAAAATACCCTTACATTAGGTCATAATTTATTTAATTACCTTTACACCTACAATGTAATTAAATATTTTTCAGTAAAACCTGAATATAAAATTGTATTATATTCAAAAAATTTATTACTAATCAATTTAAACCATTGGAATATAACTTTTTATCATTTTTTTGGTAAAATATGAAATGTATTGATAAATATGTTTCTTTAAATAATTAAAATTATGTATTTGTTTAGTTATTTTAATTCATTCTAAATTATCCATTTATGAAATTAATTACCAATTCAAATAACAAATTAAAATAAATTTATATATATTATATATAATTTATATTAAACATTCATGAAGGTGGTTATAATAAAATAATTTTCAACTTCCTCAAAGATGGATGAAACAAACTATTAAAGGGATGTTTCCTAATAAATGTAGAGAGATTAATAATATATGAAAATGTTATAAATAATTTTCATACCAGATAATAATATTATGAATAATAGTATTTTAAAATAAATGGGATGATTTTGTATACGGTTTAGTGGAATAATTGACAATATATGGGGAAATATGATACAAAATAATGGAGAAAATATTAGCTTATTTATGAAGTATAACTTTTTTCTAAAACCATAACACCATAAAGGCGAGGGAATGAGTGACACTAGAAAATCCTTTTGAGAAATGAGGGGCTTAATATAGGTTAATTGTGATTATATTTTTCATTGAGAAGTGAAAGTGATTTGGTTTTCCAATCGATGCTAGAGGGTGTATTTATACTAGAGGATTTGTATTCTTTATCAAAATAAAAAATAAAATATAATTTAAATGGTAGAAATTATCAATGTAATATTTCATACATTATAACTCATATATAAATAAAAATTATTTTTTAGGATTGTTAAACCACTACACCACTAAATTTATTAGTTTCTAAAATTGAAAGAATAAAAATGAAAATTATATTTTTAATGGGATACATATTATTTTCATGATTTAGAAAATAATTTTTATGTTCGGAAATTAATTATTAATTATTTTTCAATGAATATCTAGATTTATTATATTTCTGTTGGGTAAATATAACAAACATAATATTTATTAGGTCATTATTTTGTTTTTACAATGTTAGAAAACAAAATATACTTGAAAACCAATGTTTTTATTATTCACTTATAAATTAATATTTCTAAGAACATTATCATGAATTTAGATGTAAATAATTTCCGGATTTCAATTACAATAATGAAATATATTTTTCAAAAATTACTTTAAAAATAAGTTAATTTAAATAATTAACATATAAATTATGTATTTTTTTGAAATTTATTAAAATATGATATTACAAATTATACATTGACACTACCTTTTAGATTATAATGTAAATAATTATTTCAAAGAACCATAATATTTTTTATAAATTAATTTCTTTATGGTAAAAATATTTATGTGTTAGTATACAATTTTTTGTAGCTATGTTATAATTATAAATAAAAATACTATTCTTAATTTTTATATTACTATTCCTAACCAGTCAAGATACTATTTCAATGTCAATATTACTATTTTAATTGTCAAATTACTACTAAAAAATTCATTTTGATAATTTTCATCTGATAAATAAAGAAAATTTATGTTATTCATAAATAAATTTAATTCATCACAATATTTTATATTCATAATTTTGATAATATTGATAACATTACCAATGTTCTAGTTGTTTTTTTTCATGTCTTTTTTGAGTGTGATAACTCTTGGAGATCAAAATGATCCACATTTTTTAGTTATATTTTTTTATTTATTTCCCTATTATATTAATTTGGTTATATTAATTCAATAAATATATATTAAAAAATTAATGAAATATGTTTTTTTATTATAATGTGTTTCATGTTTTTTACACTATAATATGTTCTTATATGTGACACATATGTTCAGTTAGATTTTAAATTCCATATATAGTTTTTTGTCTTGTTACATTCATTCCCCATTAGAAAAATAATTCTTAAAATCTAAACATATATCATCTTTTTATAAAATATTATGGTACTTTTATTTCATGTCCTCCAATATTTCCTATGTTTCATCTTCATACATATGGTATCACCTAAGTACATTGGCACTATGAGTAGTATTATTGTAGAAAACATTATTTCTATAGTTCAATATATTAATTTGATGCTCCAAATAATAGATATAATTCACTAAATATAATAGATATGGATGTATTAATCATGAGTGATTGGTTATATGGGTCCCTAAGAGTGCTTTATTGAATATTTCATGGACATGAGGCTTGTTTGGTGGATGTTCTGTTTTATAGGACACATAACCTATGCGATCAAGGATCATGCAAGGGAAAATATTCCTTGGGTTAGATATACCTTCTTTAAAAATATCATGACACTATTCCATAGTGATATTTAAAGGAAACCATTATCTCCAACATCAAAACCAATGATAATTTTATGATTTCAAACATAACTATTATTTTGAATCAAAGAAATTTTAATTTTTTGTTTAATGACATTGAGCCATTATTCAATTTCTTTGAATAGTTGAAGTTCCAATTCCTTATATTGTTGAACTTCATCCTATTATTTTAGATTTCTACACTTATTTCTAAACAGAGATTCATAAGAATTCATATGAATTCTTGAGTGGATGTCATTATTGTATGATAACTCTACTAAACGAAGACATCAATCTTATCCACATTTGAATTTCAAAGGGTAGGATCTTAGTATATAATAAAATTTATTGATAGTAAATTAAAATTTTCCATCATTTTATGGTTGGTAGGTCATACTGTTGTTTAATTCATTATTCAAGTCATGTTGAATAATTTTCTAGAACATTATGGTGAACCTCAAATATTGATCGAATATTTTTTACACTGGTGTTTCATGAATCCCAACCACTTTTTAATTTATATCATTACAATTTGATTATGTTAGTTTTAATATAGAATTTAAAGGAGGTGAGAAATAATTCTAACATGGTCCAATACAACCCATATTTCATTATTACCATATATGTATTTGGGATACCCTTGAAAATCTCCATTGCAATGTCCTCCTATTTATTTATTGGTGTGGATAATGGTCACATCATCCAATTATACATTTATCATTATGAATTAACCTTATAAAATATTATTCTTCATATTGTTCAATAAATAGTGCTCTTGGAGATATCTATATATCTTCATGCTCCCTGAGTGGATAGAGAATGTTGATCTTTGATAACAATTCAATTTCTCATTATTTTTCTATATTTTTAATGAAACATATTATTATACCCAAAATATCATAAATAATTATTTATATTGAAGTATACTCTAAAGATTATATTCATAAAGGAAGTAATGATTGAAGAGTAATTTTTATTTCTAAATTAAATTACACTAAAATTATATTTTCTATTTCATATAAGAGAAGATTTATTTTTATATGTCCTCTATATAGCTTCATCTAATAATATCTATAATAAATATCCAACATTGACAAGAACTAACATCCTCAATGTTTATTTAATATTCCATTAATCATTGGAAGGGGATACAAGTTCAATTTTGTTATCATATTGGAATACCAATATAAAATGAAAATACACATTTGTACATTATTATTCTTGATAACGTGTACCAGTTCACACCAAGGAGATGATATTAGGGCCTATTAATCTCCTCTCCAAATGATCTTGTTGTTACTTCATAAACTCATTTAGTTCTATCAGATCCATATTATAGGGTCTCCTAGATATAGTTATGGAATTGGGTATATTTTATATTGATATTTATACCTCAAAATATAGGGGAAGCTGAGTAAAATCATCACGAAATAAATTTATAACACCCGGAGATTTTATATGTATTATTTTGAAATAAATTTTATGTATTCAATAGAATGTTTATATGAAAAATGGAGTATAAGTGCATGTTCTTTAAAACCAATCCATTTGATTAGTGGATATTAATATTATTAAAATAATAATGAAATATATATATAAATATATTCCATATTTAAAATTTACTTTTCATTTCCTAGGATATAATCTTTAAATGTATCATAATCTCACTTCATGATTAAACGTCCTACTATTCTAAGGAAATTTATTAATATATCTCTTATGGATAATTTTTAAAAAATATTGATCACTATTTAATTTTTTTTTTCAATTGAGTATATTTATAAGTTTTTAATAATCATTAATTCAATAGTTATGTTACATATAGAAATGAACATTTAATCATTTGAAAGTATATTTATTTATTTTTCTATAAACTATTTTTATGAACACAATTTTTATTAATATGATAAATTTATTAAATAATTATTTATTAATTATGTTAATAAAACTATTATATTATATATTAAAAGAATATTTCCATTCATCTAATAGTATTTACTAGAAAATAAATGAATAGAAAAAAAATTTATACTTAAAAATATACTTTCCTTGTTTTCCATTGGGATTTGCAATATTTTTTGAAATTAATTATTTTCAGTTTTATAAAATTAATTTTATATAATGGATTCACTATTTAAAATAATCATATCCAAATTTTTTATGATTACACTTTAAATTTTGTTCATAATCAACAATAAAAAAAGTATTACCTTAGTTTTGGTTAAAACGGATTTACCAGAGGGTTAAAATAAGAGATAAGTGAAAATTATCCATGTGAACATGTTTAAATATTAATATTTGAAAATATGTCAACACTATATTATTTTATATTAAAATTATTGTCTCTTTTGTGTAACTTTCACATGAAAATGATGTTATATTATTGATGCCTTTTATGTTATTCCATGTGTGTCTCTCCCCTCATATATAATAGAAACCTCTTCTCCTACCATATTAAAAAATATTATCTATCTATATAATATTATTCCTACCATGAATCCTTAAAATATTATTTACTCTCATTATTGAGCTTCTATAATTTTCTTAATATCATCTGAAGAAGTATTAAGGTACAAGAGAACAAAGGTTTCTTAAATAAGTGGTAATCATCTTACTCAACTCTTTAAAAGTGTATTTCTTCAAATATTTCCTATAAATAAGTTCTATCAATAAATAATATTTAATAAAATATCATAAATATATTATTTCATATTTAGTATTATTGGACAACCATTTTCCTCCTCTAATCCATCTTATAGGAAATTTATGTATTGCACATGTGTAGATGTGGACAGCCACCTCCACATAAGGATATGATTCATTTTCCATCACAACAATCCATGGTTTTTTATTAGAATGTATTTAGTATTTCTATATAATATATATGAAATAATTATGATTCTATACTCATATGTTCTTATCTACATTCATACCTTCTCATCAATTGGGAAACTATAATGTCACTCGTGCGTACATGTGGACCACCACCTTCATGATGTGATGTGATTCATTTTTCACAACCTACTGATACGTATGATAAAAAAATTGAATATAATGATTAAATATGATAATTCTGATATAATTTAGATTTTTTATATGATCTAATCATGTCTAATTTTTAAGGATCATAACCTCAAAATCGAATCATACATAAAAAAATCATTTAACACACAAACTCATAACGTTTGTGAAATATTCTTATTAAATGGGAGATAAAATTTTATAATTAAAACATGTATAGTATCATGATAATGAATATGTTTTTTATATATGTAAAATAAATTTAAATTTATTATAAATGTTTTTAAAGGACATATAAATCATTTTAGGTCTGGAGCAAGGGTTTCTCATCTCAAATATATTTATCGAAGACATATTCCATATTCAGAACTTTTATATTTTTTATAGTGTTTGTATTTACTACTGGATTTGTTATATCAAGAATCACTTTATATTATAGTATTTAATGTTGTTTTGAAAATATTTATTTCATGTGGTTTATGATTCAAAATTTTCTAAATATGTAATGGTTTTAGTTACAATATCAATTTTTACTGGGATTTTTTAGGTTTAATGTTATAGTGAAAAAATTATATACACTATATCTCCTAAATCATATATAATCTACTTCATATTATTATTTAGGTAAATTTCATGTTTTTGTATAATCTTCCTTTATCTATGTACAGTAATGTATGCAAGTTTTTTAAGGAAAGAAAATATTATTTTTATATTTAGTCGTAAAACCATTTCCAAAATGCCAATTATATCATTAAAATGTTCTCAATAATGGTTGAACTAATTTTGAAACATTTTCTCGGAAATAAACCACATTTTAATTAACTAAATAAATAACTCTTAATTATTAATGTCAAGGGATCACATTAAATTTCCCAAAAAGCATGTTGGTATTAAACCCGTGACGACATGACACAATGGCCCCAACCCCATAAGTTCACCTTACAAGATGGAATGGTCCATGCTATCTCATTCACGTTCTAGAAGGTTCATGCACACTATTTCAAATCCTTCTCAATCCCACAATCATTCCCTTTTGAGACCTCAATTTCCCATTTTCAGCCCCATAATCATATGATATCATCATGATGGAGAACTATCCACCATTTACCACATATGCCTCTTCTTAGAAAAGATCCATTTCAACCATATTAATCAGTGAAACCATATTAGGTCACCACAATGACCATTCAGTCACCATCAAAAATCTTAATCATGCTCCCCTTATCCACATCCACGAGTCCCTAGTGGCATCACCCACCATTATCCCTCCTTCGTCACCAATGTCCCATCACACAATGGATTCTATAGTGGGGATTAAACCCCCAATACCCAAAAATAACGATTCCACAGGTGGGAATAAATCACCAGCTTATCTATACCATGTAGCAAGGAATTTTTTTACTATTCTATAATGAATCATTAAATCTATTTCAAATTATCACTAAGTTAATATAAAAATTTATACAAGTAATCCTCTATTAATTTTTATAAATATGAACTTTTTACCAAATTTTTGGATGTATAATATGTTTTAGCATTTAAAAATTGAAAGAATTTTCCTTTCATCGTGTCAACTCTTTTCATTGATCCATTTATTACAAGTTTCAATAGTAAATTTCTAAAAAAATATTTCACTAACAATCTAGAAATTGTTAAGTTTTATATAAGTGGTTCCAAATTAAAAGGGAATTTTTCTCATGAATTTTTCCCATGATCTTTTAAAGGTATATTTATCTATAACAACATCCTTTGATGTATCTAAATATTTACATTGGATATTATCCAATGTTACAATATTAATTATTTATTTAGATAGTTGTTTAATATCGTGATTTCCTTTTTTACTTCTTGTATTCCATAGATACCTATGTCCTCTCTCTCAATTGTATTTTTCACCATTGTTTTCCTCCCCCACATGGTATGGCTCATGTTATCAGATATGCTCTTGGGCTTTATTTAATTACACCAATGTGATTTTTGTTTTCATTTGATTAAATTTTAATAAATTAAATTATTATTGTAAATATGATGATCAAATCATTATGAAAATATTTTTATTTTTTATAGGTTATGTTATGATAAAATGAGAAACTATTTTATGATCTTATGGAATATATATAAATTTATTATTATTATGTGATGGGTAGGTCAGTTAAATCCCTATAATTCAATGGGAATGATTAATTTTTATGAGATAAAATGGAAAATAGGTGGTTATCCCATGACTTAAATGGTACACATGAGGTTATCATAAGTATAAAAGTTGGTACATGATAGTTTATCACCATAAAAAAGAGGGTACGCATGTCGTTAGCATAATACCAATATGTAATTAATGTATTAGAATATATCCATTAAAACATATTTTTATAAATAGGATTATTACACTCTTCTTATTAAACTATCAATGTAATTATATTATAATTGTGGTATACTATCAAGGACTATGATCTTTGATTATTATATGATACATTTATTAAGAACAACCAATGAATTATAACATGATTATGATATATTAATTATTGGGTTTTATTTTATAATTTTAAGCTCATGTTATCATACCCTTTTGGTCATGTTAGGTTTACATATAACAGTTTACTGATATATCTCATGTTTAAACTTATTGAACATTTATGATCCCCATTAATTATGTTTCCTTTAACCCAGGTTATATGAGATTTCTATTATTAGGGTATGACTAAGATGTGTACTCTGCGTGAAGAACATTGTGGGTGATATTGAGGATATTTCATATAATAATATGTTTATATAACTAGTGTCTAAATAATTCTAGGGAATGTATTATTATGATATTTTATTAATTTAAATCTAATGTGATGTAATACTTATGTATTTAATGTTTGGGTCACATCAGTAGTGTATATTGGTGATTATCCTAATCCCAAAGAGGGTAAATGGATGGTCCTCCCAAGAAAAACATGTGATGAATGTCTTTATAGATATCGTTGAAAAATAATTTCATTTAATGTTATTTTCGACAATTTTTGTACAAATATCTATGTCATGTTCTTATACTTATGATATTATCTCACTGACCCAGATCATTGATTCTTATATTATTTATGTCATATCAACTACCAAATCCTTATACCACGATTATGATCTATGTATTTTTTAGTATGTTTTTCAATTATGAAGTTCATATTCTCATTCCTTTATTCTAATGTTATGCCTACATAATATCATGTATTAATATATCTCATATTTACCCTTAGTGATATTTTCATCAAAAACATTCTTATATTTTGTTTCTCCATGTTATGAAGAACGATTATATGTAGGGATGACTCATAAGTGTACTATGTGAGAAGAATATTTGGGTATAAATTAATGATATTTCCAGAAATATACTATATATTTAAAAATTATCCAATGAAAAAAATACTTTATTGTTCTAGGAAATGTATTATTTTGAGATGTTTGGAATATTAATCTAAATTTTACTATTATTTATGTTTTAAATGTTTTGGTATCCTTAGATCATATAAGAGTATGGTTTAGTTATTATTAGAGATATAATTTGAATACTTTTGTGACAACCCTTAGGAATAACCTATTTTTATGTGAACATAATATGTAATTTCAAGTATACGATTGTTGTTTTATATTAAAAAACATCATTTCTTGATATAGTATTGTAGATGTTCCAAAGAAACACCATGAGGAAAAAAATCTGAATTGGGTTGATTGGGTATTAACATGATCGTCAATTGCATATAATGACTGGGCATAAATCATCAAATATAGATTGAAACTATGGGGTGATATTGTTTGGATAATAAAAAATTTCTCTATAAACCATTATAAAATACTAAAATAGAAAATGACCATTTTAGCATAGGTTAAAATAATGTTATTTTAGATTGAAAATAAAGTTCCAATATTTAGATATCTGATGAATAATTTTTCATGATTGTATGATTTTTCAAAATTATTATTATTAATATCAATATGTTTTTCGGTTTTATTAAAAATCTAGAAACAAGAAGAATTATGATAATGTTGAATTTTTTAGATAATGAAATGAGTATCCTTATTTGAAAAAATTATATAGGACTTGGAATGATAAATATTATGATAATTCCTAACCAGATATCTTATTTTATAATTAGTAATATTAAGAAAGGTGAGTTTCCAAAATCCCCAAATAACAAAAAAACAATTTTTGGAAATTTATGGCAATAAAGATCACAGAGGGAAGAAGATTAAGCTTCTTAAATTCCAATAATTAGGGATGAATCAACCAAGGAAGTTCTTTAAAGGAATGAGAAAATATATTATGTGCGTGAAAGAAGTTCATAGTGCAAGGATTTTCTATTAAAAATTTGGATATTTATATACGGAAATAATGTACCTCCTATTACACCATTCATATCTCAATGTCTTATGTATTGGGAACCAGAAGATTATTCGAGTAAATTTATGTCATTTTGAGTGTTGATTAACTCTCCCTTTAATGATATCATAAAATTTTTTAGAATAATTAGATAACATTTGAAATTATAAACCAACATATGTGAATATATATACATAAGGATGAACACAAAATCCCATTGGGAATTACATATATTTTATTAGTTTTGATTCCATTTAACGTAGGGTATTTATCTAAGATGGTAAGGGAGAAACTCAACATTAATCAAATGACTATTTTATAATATCTTTTATGTATTTCTAGAGGATTTTCCTAGAATTTATTCAAAGAATTATGTTGAGTTTTCAATAGAACTCATACCTGGTGCTAACACTATTTCAAATACGCCAAATATATTAGCTCTAATTAAGTTATAGGAATTGAAGAATTAACTATATTAGAATCTTGAGGTGGGCTTCCCCCAAACATGTGAATCACCATGGGATGAAACCATTATTATTTTTTGAATAAATATGAATCAATGCGACTCTATATGGATTATCGGGAAAACAATAATATCATGATCAATTATAAGATTCAATTACCACATATTTATGAATTATTTGAGAAAAATGATGAGATAAATAAATTTATAAGATTTAACTTCTTTTTGGATACATTAAATTATAGCTCAGAGGTCAATACATAATAATGATAGCCTTCCGTATGAGGTATGGGAATAATGAACTTATATTTCTTATATTTTGAAATACTAATTCCCATATTATCTTCATGGATTTATTCAAAAGAGGCTTTAGATATTAATTTTTCCAATTTTTTTGTAGTGTTTATAAATTATATTTTCATATTCTATAAATTCATGTAATTACATTAAGATCACTTGAAAATAGTTGAATACACAGATGAAGGATAAACTATATGCCAAATATTGAAAGTGTGAATTATATTTAAAAACCCAGTTTTATATTTAAAAATGTATTTTTTTTAAAATATTATTTGTTGTGTTTGTGAATTTATTTTAAAATTAATTTCTACCACATATAGGAATATAATATGATAAAATTGATTCTATATTTGGAATTATCATTTACAAAACATTATTGATTCTTAATTTATTTTTAGACCAAATAGATAAAAAAATAGTAAAAAAATTATTACCATGGGTAGGGTTAAAATATGATTAATAGGGATTAAACTAATATATGAGGGTAACATTTCCACTAAGAATTTATGAAATATTATTTCCTAATATATTTAAGCTATATATTATCTATATTTTAATTCTTGGTCATTTTTATCACATTCACAAGAAAACAATGTTGTATTATTTAAATCTTTTAAGTAATTCCATGTCTCTCCCCCCACCTTAACTAATAAAAAAGAAATATATTCATCTCTATTATTCAAAAAATATCATCTTAATATCTTGTCCAATACCATCCCAAAAAATGTCTACATTACTTGATTTCATTATTGATCCCCTGGTATTACCTTAATTAATTTCTATGAAAGCCTAAATTGTAGTCCAAAGGAGGTCTATCAAATTTTTCTAGGATCGTTCAATGATTATTTCTGTTTATTATTCCATTAAATATATTTTATCATTTATAAAATAATGACTCCAACATCATTAATATACTAAAATTTTATTATGATTATGGGAACACCAATTTCCATCTCATTTCCATCAAATGGAGAATGAAGGTATCACCTGTGCATACGTGTGGACTGCCACCTCCACATAGCTATATGATTCAAATTCCATCACCATATTTCATGTATGGTTATTATGAATGATTTAATATATATATATATATATTATATTTATGATAAGATTATGCATATTTATTTACAATATCTTATCTACCTTCTTATTATCCCATCATTTGAAAGATTATAACATCGCTCATGCGTTTGTGTGGATAAAAATCTCGATGAAGCAATGTGATTTGTTTTGCATCAATAATTTATTTAAATGATTAAAAAATTGTATATAATTACTTAATATTGTACTTATTAATTTATTAAGTCTATGGATATTATGGAATTGTGATCAATGTGTAGGTTCCATAACTGAAAAACTAAAACATACTTGAATAATTTAATACTTAACAACCCAAAATAATGATGATAATTCAATTTTGATAATGAATGAGTAATACAATGTTTTATGTACAACATATATAATATTATATGTTTATATATGGTTGTATTATATAAAAATAATAAATTTAAGTTTATTATTCAATTGGTTAAAATCATATAGAATGAAATATAGACATGGGGTAAAGCTTTCTTGTCTCACTTTGATTTCTGTCAGACACATGTATTATTCCCCATCTGTTATTTTATGTACTTTATATACTACTCTATTGATAATTTTTATTAGGAATATATTTTTATTCCTAATATTTAATGTTTCTTTTGAATTTATTTCTTTTATCGTGGTTATGAATATATAGTTATTAAACGAAAAAGGGTTTCTATTACAATATAAATTTTTATGATGATTGATCATTAATAAATTTCCATTCCTAAAATTATATTATTTATATATATTAAATAATAATTTTTTATTGTTGGATTATTTTTAGAAATAATTTTTTTAGAATCAATTTTCTCTCTCTATGTACAAAAAATTCAAAAATAACATTTTTAAATAAAACTATCTTTTTTTCTATTTAGTCAGAAACCTATTTCAAACATGTCCTTGTTGTCTATAAAATGATTTAAACACCATTTTTACTATTATAAAATGTTATATTAAAGTAAATTTTTATACATTAATTAATTTTTATAATATGACTAAAAAGTAATATATTTTTATTTTTTGAATGAGTAATATTTTATTTTTAAAATACTTTATATGTTTTCATCGTTCATTTTTAAAAATGTTCCACCAAATATTCTAGAAATTTAATTATTTTAAATAACTGATTCCAAAATGAAAAGGGTAAATTCCTCATGAAATGTTCTGGTGACATTTTAAATGTATTTTCATATATATAAAAATAATTTGATTTTTTTAATTATTTTCTAGGGATGTGATCAAATAATGTTATTTTTACTATTTATCAAGAAGTGTATTGAATTAGATGATGAAACATGTTTTATTTTCTAGGTACTATATAATAATGAAGTGATAAATATTTTCATGGTCTTATTGAATACAACTACACATTTTGATTATGAGATAAAATGGTACATAGGAGGTTATCCCAAGATAAAAATATGTTGTGGATAGGGTTATCCCATGCTCAATAGAGTGTATACTTAATCAAATTCGAATCCAAAATTGGGTACACTAGTGGTTATCCAAAGCCTAATATGTGATTAATTTCTATCAATATATCCCTAAAAATTATTTCTATTATTATAATTATACCATACCTATTATTTTAATATCTATGTCATGAAATTAATCTTACGATATCATATCAAAGACTTTGATATTTGAATCTTCTATGATTTATATCTTGTGAACTAAAAAATTAAAATTCCATGATTATGATCTATAAATTTTTTATTATGATTTCATAATATTAATATAATATTATATTTCCCTTTTACTCAAGTTTGGATTTAATATAGTCATGGTTTAATATCTATCATGTTTACCATTACTGGGTATCTGAGATCACCAATTCATATGTTTCCTTTCCAAAGGTTTTGAACAATTGTATTATATAGGGTATAAATAACAAGTTCACTATGTGAGAATAACTTTGGGAAATATGTTGATGATATTTAAAGAAATATGTTGTTTATATAACTTGTTTATAACGACACTAAACCATTATGGTTTAAGGGAATGAATTATTATATGTAGTTTTTAATATTAATTTATAATTATTTATTATTTATTTGAGTAGTGTTTGGGTCTCACTATCATCAATATATTACCTCATAATGGGCATGTCCTCTAGGATGATGATTTCCTTTGTCCAAACCATTTGATCCTTATATAATTATTTAATAGTTATCAATACCAACTCTATTGATGGTTTAGATAAACGATATCTATAATTATACATTAATTTATAAAAGATCATAGGAAGTTATGAGTAATATAATGAGATTTAGTTCTCTAGGATGTTTATTTGAGATATAAATAATGAGATATAATCCAAACTTAGTATTTAGTCATATTTTACCAACATAAGGATTATGATATTAACTGGAAGAATCATCCAATAGATTCAAAATGGGGAATCTTTTAATAGATATATTGTAATGATTAAACCACTATGTGTTTTCAAGAATATATATAATTCAATGTATCAAGGAGGTGAGTAAATAGTTATATTAATATTGTAAGATGTAAAGGAATTCCTAGAACCTGAATGAAATAATGTTTTTCCAATAGTGAGTTAATATGATGTGTACCATATAAAAATTCATTTTCTTCCTCCACCTCCATTGTGTTGGTGGTAAAATATTTCTCTTCTTCCATTAACATAGGTGGTTATTGATGTTGATTCCACTCAAATAACATTTTTATGGTGCACTGAATTACATAGTTTTTTTTTCATCTTAAATTTTAGGCATTAAACTATGGGTGGTGCATTGGGTGGTGAGTTTATTTTATCTACCAAATTGGTCACATTAGACAAGTATCTTCAATATTAATGATTTTGATAAAAATATATCCTATAATTTTATAATTTTCTTATTTCCATTTAAATAATTTAATTTTTGATTATTTCCACATCATTAACATGAGGTTTTTGGATTATCCTAAATACATTATCATTCAATCCCCCACATTGAATATTCATCCCTTATTTATGATATCCATGTTCAGGGGAATATTCTCTATACTCTGTCTCTACTTTGAGATAACACTAAAACAAAAATTTAAAACTACAATAGTTTTGGATAGATAGATATTTTCAGAGTTTTTGTTTTAAATTTCTAAATAATCTATCTATTTGATTTTATTTATTAAGAAAAACACAAGACTTACTATAAAAGCCTAGTAATATCTGCTAAATAAGATGTAATATATTTAATATTTTTTTCATTAATCTTTATAAATTATCTTTACATATTGGTGTCCAAAGTTTTAAATAAATAAATTTTATGAATTATTTCTTAATGTCTTCCCTCTCTATTGAGTCCACTTTATCCTCCAACTTCGTGTTGTAGATAAAATCCTAATATTGATTACATTTTCCTTATAAATAGTAGAAAAAAACATTAAATATCTCCATATAAAAATAATAAATCATGGAAAATATTTTTTACATTGCTTTGACCCATTATTTCACAACATATGGATGTCGGGGCCCACTAAAGGTCATTGGTCATTATAGAATATTGAACATGATGGCTAGTTTGTTCTTCTATAGAGAGAGGCAATAATCATCAAAATATTATGGTTATAATTCATAATTTGGAACAATGGGTTATATAACATGATGAAGTATTCTTATCCACTTCCAATTACTAATGGAAATAAAATATATAAAAACGGTTTCAAAAAAGTGGTATAGGATGCAAAACCATTGGTATACAATATACCAATAGTTCTACAAACTGTTGGCTAGTAAGCCATTGAAAATATCATATTCCAATGGTTTTGCTCTAACAGTTGGTATATGGAACTGTAACCTTTATTATTCCAATGGCTTTATAGAATCCGTTGGTATATATTTATATCAATGGTTGATAAACCGTTGGGATATATAGATTATATGTAGTTTACCAACAGTTTCTAAGATATTAGTATATATTAGTACCAACACTTCCTTAAAACTGTTGGTAAACATATTATGGAAATATATTATACCAACTATTTTTTCAAACCGTTGGTAAAACATTTCTTTAATACAAATTACCAATGTTTTAAAACCATTGTTATAGTTCATTTTCCAAAACCATCACAATATCCACCCATCCCCTCTATAGCATACACTTGTAAACAACCTATAAACAACACTTATAATTGAACAACAAAATACCTATAATAGCACATAAAAATGACAAAATCTTCCAATCGTGACATGTACCACAACATAGTTTTCCCCATTTCAATCTCCACAGGACAATCATTATTCCAATTAACCCATTTCCATTTCTTTAGTGCAAAAATCCCATAATTTGGAGAGGACACTCACATTTTAGAGATCCCATGATAGACAGGGTTACAAAAACCATTAACATAATAAACACATAATTCCTAAGGTAATTAGAAAAAGTATACAGATACAACAAGTATTCCCATACACTATTTACACATAATTCATAAGTTAATTAAATATATAAAGAATTCAATTTCGAATTTAGGGGGTTGGGGCTATTCAAGGGATTGGGGGAGGCTGTCTATGGGGGGTAGGGGTGTCCAGGGGTGGGGGTGTCTGGGGGGAGAGTGTGTCTAGGAGGGTGGGGTGGTGTTTATGGGGGATGTGGGTGTCCAGGGGGTTGGGAGGTTTTCCATGGGGTGGGGGTGTCCAAGGGGGTGGGGTGGTGTCCGGGGGGGATGGGGGTGGGTGGGGCGGTCCAAGGGTTGGGGGTAGTCCAAGGGGGTGGGGTGGTGTCTAGGGGGGTTGGGGTGGCTTTCCATGGGGATGGGGGTGTCTAGGGGGTGGGGGTCTAGGTGGTGGGGTGGTGTCTAGGAGGGGTGGGGGTGTCCAGGGGTTGCGGTGTCTAGGGGGGTTGGGGGCTATCCAGTGTGGGGGGGGGGGATTCCAGGGTGGGGGTGTCTAGGGGTGGGGGTTTCTAGGGGGATGTGGTGTTTATGGTGTGGGGGTGGTGTTAGGGGGGTCTCCCAGGGGTCGGGGCTATCAAATGGGGGTGGGGTGGTGTCCAGGTGGTGGGGGTGGCTGTCCTTGGGGGTGCTGTGTCCAGAGGCTATGCGGCGTCTAGGTGGTGGGGTTGTTTCTAGGAGGGTTGGGGGCCGTCTAGGGGGTTGTGGGTTATCTAGGGGTAGGGGTCTATCCAGGGCGGAGGGGGAGTCTAGGGGGGTGGTGGTGTCAAGGGGGTGGGGGATGTCCAGGGGGTGGGGTGGTGTCCAGGGGTGAGGGCGGTCCAGGGGGTTTTGGGGCTTTCTAAGGAGGGGGGGGGGGGTGGTGTCCAAGGGATTGGGGTGGTTTTCCATGGGGGTGGGGGTGTCTATGGGTGTGGTGGCAGAGGGAGGGGGTGTACAGGTTGTGGGTTGGTGTCTATGAGGGGTGGGGTCCATCCAGGGGGTTGTGGGGCTATCTAGGTGGTAATAGGGATATCCATGGATATGAGGGTGTCTTGGGGGGGTATAGATGGCGGGGCTGTCAAAGGGTGGTGGGGGCTCTCCAGGGAAGTAGGGGGTGTCCGTGGGGGTGTCCAGAGGGGGGGGGGTGCTTTCCACGTGGTTGGCGTTGTTATCCAGTGGGGTATGGGGTGTCCATGGGGGTGGGTGGGTTGTCTATGGGGGTGGTTGGTCTATCCATGGGGAGTATGTGGAGGGGGGGGGGGGGGGGGGGCTGGCCCATGGGGCACAGGGTGTCCAGGGGGTGGGCGGGGCTATCTAGGTGGTACAAGGTGTACAGGGGTGGAAAGGCTGTCCAGAGGGGTGGCTGGACTGTCAAGGGGGTATGGAGTGTCTTGGGTGGTGGGTGGGTTGTACATGGGGGTGGGGTGGGGGTGTCCATGGGGGTGGGGGCTATTTGGGTGGGAAGGGTGGTACGGGGTGTCTGGGGGGTGGGGGTGGGGTTTTCCACGAGGGTAACAGGGATTTCCAGGGGTACATGGTGTCCAAGAGGGTGGGTGGGCTGTCCACGGGGCTGGGTGGACTGTCCATAGGGGTGGGGCGGGGGGTTGTCCAGGGGGCCCAAGGTGTCCAGGGTTGGGAGGGGCTGTCTAGGGGTACGAGACTACCATGGGCATAGGCCGGCTTTCCACGGGGGTGACGAGGCTGTCAAGGGGGTATTGGGTGTCTAGGGGGTGGAAGGGCTATTCATGGGGGTGGTGGGGCTCTCTGGGGGGTACGGGGTGTCTGGGGGGGGCATGCTGTCCACAACAGTCTAATTAACGGGTGCTACTGGGTCTACCAAAACTGAAGGATCTCCCTGTACAGATGGAGTGGATCCCAATCTATGCTCCACAGGGACATACTTTTGTAGAGCAGGAGTTGAAGAAGATGGGATATAAAATCCCAAATAGAAGGAAGAAGAAGTAAAAGAAGATGATAGGGATGTCTAACTGAATTCTGGATAAGGAGTTGGAATCATCATTGGATATGGTATAGATGGGTGAGGAGGCTGAGATGTAAATGGTGGTGAAAACATGTCATTTATAAATATCTCTTGTGTCCCTAACATATGTCTTTCGAACTTGCATCTTATATGTGCACACCCACATCGCAAAGAAGTTTCAACTCTTTTATTAAAGGTTTCATGTATACTTCTATATCATTTCTAGGATAAAAAGGTCCAGATATGAGTATACTCTTGAAAGTGAAATGATTTTTCATTTACAACCATGGTTATGATTATAAATGTATATAGAAACTGGCCATTTTCTATGAAATTTAAGCATCTTCCCAAATGAATTAAAATTGTCCCATAAAAGACCCAACCTCACATTACACATGTCAGCTACAAAATCAGGATATCAAGCATGAAATTTCTACCATGAAAATATATCTACGCGGTGAACCAACTCCTCATTTGTCTTCTTCCTCTTAGTATCATTACATCACATTTCTATTGATTTGTCATCAGAAATAAAATGATTCTAGAGTTTGAGGATCAATAGAATGTCCCACATTTCATTTTGTGTCACACGGGATGATGTTCCATCAGATTTTTTCTTCTAGTTGGATGTTCCACATTTTATACAATAATTTCGTTCATAAGTATCCTCCTAGAATAAACTGAAATCTTTTATACAAGAATACATTTTGTTTCTTGAAAATCCATGTTCCTCAACTGACTTCCTTTACATATAGTGGTTTGAGGGAATATCTGTATCATCTGGAAGTAATTCCTTATAGAAGGTAAGAATGTAATCAATGGTAGTATTAGAAATCCAATACATTGTTTTCACAAGGAACAATCATAATAAAAATTCATGCGTTTTCATTTTACCACAATGTCGATATTTTGGAGTTGTGCTAGAATCATTTAATTTTTTCACACTGAAAACATCATAATTTTCATTAGATGCATCATGTCTGCTCATATCAAAATCTTATTTGGTCAGAATCCTTTATTTTTCATCATGAAGAATTAACAAAAAAAGTTCATATAACAACTTATCCAATCCAGTCATCTCATTTGGATCATTTTCAATATGAGATTTTATTTCCTCCCCATTGTGATACCACACATAGTAGTTTTCTTGAATATCATATTTGGTTATGTAGTAGAAAACTTCTTTACAGCTCAAACAAGGACTTCCAAAACAATTGTAATAGGTGTAGTGTATGTGACCACTATCTGAAGCATTGTGAAATGAAAAATAACAAATACTCTCCAAATTGTTTTGAAAACCGCTTGAAATCTGATCGGTATCACACATCCAACTTCTATCCATTCTGTAGAAAAAATTGTTATAAGTCATTTCGTGAAAAGCAAGTTAATAAGATTGATGTTTCATAGAAAATATATTTAAGTAAATGAGAAACATTTAATTTATAAGAAACCATATCTGACACACTACTCTATATGAGAATCATAATATAAAAAACAAAAAAATACTACATTTATAAAAAAATATCTTTGAATAATTATACATGATTGTAAAATATCATGTACACTTTTAGAGGTGAATTATTCAAGAGTTGAATAAATGATAGATCGAAAAAATTTAATATTTTAGTAGATTATTTGAGTGATCACATACACTTCCCAATGGGGTTCTGGTGTCCAAGGGGTTTCCAAGGGATGTGGAATTGTTCTAGGGGTGGGTGGTTTTCCACATGGGTCAGGAGGTGTCCAGGGGGTGGGTGGGCTATCCACAAGGGTGGTGGGGCTGTCCATAGGGGTGGTGGGGTTTTTCTAGGGGTAGGGGGTGTCCAGGTGGAGTTGGGGGTGGCTATCTAGGGGATTACAGGGTGTTTAGGGGGTGGGGATGTCTGGGGGGATGGGGTGTCTAGGGGGTGGGTGTGGGTTGGATATCCATGGGGTTGGGGGATATCTAGCCGGTAGGGGGTTTCTAGGGGTGGGTGGGTTGTCCACGGGAGTGGCGAGGTTTTCCAGGGGTACCTATTGTCTAGGGGGTGGGAATTCATTCCACGGGGGTGGCAGGGATGTCCAGGGGGTTGGGCATGTATAGGGGGTGGGCAAGCTATCCACGGGGGGGGGGGGGGGGGGGCTGTCCACAGGGGTGGTGGGACAATCCAGGGGGGGTCAGGGGTGTCTAGGGGGGTGGGCGGGCTGTCCACAAGGGGGGGGGGTTTCCAGGGGTTACAAGGTTCAACACCACATGTAAATAAATAATATGACATTTTTATATTTATCCATATTTTTGAATAAAATTTTAATATTAATTTAAAGGGAACGCTATGCCTGATGGTGTACCCAATATGCAACAACGAGTTTCTTGATAATCTTATGTAGCACTCTAATAATAAAATAATATTATTTTAATTGGTAGTTAACGCCTATCCATTGTAATCATGAGAATGAACAAAAATAACTACAAAATGATTATATATGTTTGCCAAATATTTTTACTTTTATCAATTAAATGTTAGTGGCTTAAAATGAGAATGAATCCAATTTTAAGCGTAAATATTCTAATATTCTTTAAAAGGTCGATTAACCGCCTATTGATGGAGAACCCTTTTTAGATCCACTTGTTGACAATTTTATATGTTATATTGGATCAAATAAAATCTTTCTTTAGAATTGGGATATAAAAATTTACTTTTTTAGGTTTTTGTTATTTTTTTGATAAAGTCCATTTTTAAAGAATAAGTGAAAAATGTTGTATTTTAATTCAAAACCTTTTTTTAATCAAATTTATTTATATGATTATATAATCTTTTTAATTGGTATTAAATTTAAATTAGAATATAATTTTACCATTTAATCCAACAGTGGTCATTGGAATTAATTTCACTTTGAAATTGGACTAAAACTAGTGTCAATATTTTAATAGATATTGTTTCTTAAAAACACACTATTTGTTTAGACTACGGGGATTAATTATTAAATTAATTAATGAAACATATATGTTTTGAATATTTTAAAGTAGAAATCATTTTTTAATTCAGAATGTCAAATATAGCATAGGGTGAATTTTTGGTATTTTTCTGAAAAACATCAATTTTTGATGAATAGTGAAACCACTAAGTGGTAATTAAAAAATTATTTTTCATTTAAATGAAACTTTACCACTTTTGTGATTTGAATTTCAAAAATCTGACATACATGGTTGTCATTAGGATTTAAATTTCGTTCAATGGGATTAAAATAATTTTTTGGTGAATAGTAACTTTTATGTTTTATTAATCGCGATTAGAGTTAATTAGTTTAATTTAAGGTAAAGATAATGTTATAATAATATGAAATGACCTTGAAACATGTCATACCCTTATTGGATGAGTCATGGACGACCATGAAAATTCATGGGTCAACTTGGGGACCCCATGGAGCCACTTTGGTAAGGAAATGACATTAATAACATTTTATTTAAAGATAAAATAAAAATGTCACAAACATGTATTGTTTTACTAAAAGAATTTTTTACATGGGGTTATACAAGTCATATTTTTGACTATAAGTATTGAATTGAATTATAAAAATATTTCCTACATCATGATATTTTGTTTTATAATTTTTATACGTTAAATAAATAAATTTATTTATGACACCATGATGATGCATTGATTGCCTCATTAATGAAAGATTTAAATAAAATGAGAAGATAAGGTAAAAGCTAAGACATAAACTTGTAAAAAACATATTGGATCGGTGGATTTTGAATCCGTATCACCTTATCCTCGAAATATATAATTTTGGGACCTTTAAGATCATAAAATAATTATATAATAAATTATCTTTTCATGACATTCCAAGAGTGCCCCTCCTCCCTCTTATAAAAGGCCCCCACCTCTACCCCCTTACCCACACCTCTAAAGCTTTTGGCTCGACCAAACTCTGCTAATTTTATCTCTCCACATCCCTCTCTTCATCCTAGAAGCCTTACATTAGGTATAAAGCTCTTCAAGAAACCCTTTTGGTTCAAACCAAAGTGAGTTACCCGGTTTAAAGGTAATTTCTTCTCTTATGTTCTTTTGTTTTATTTTTCTTCTCCAACACTCTAAACTATTTTTATTCCTTTATTTTGTAACAAAAATAGTATCTTAAATATACTAGGATGTTTTTATGAGATGTATTAGAGCTACACTTACACACACCTCTGTCTAATTGTTAAAGAACATACTATTTCTGGGGATGGCAAATTACTGCCTCATGAAACGATGATTGTTCTATTTTCTCCTACCACCTCTCATGGTGGCCATTATGATGGAACTATATTTCATTATGATATATATTATATTTATTTCCTTTCTAAGCTTCTGTATTTTACATTTAAAACATACCTTTATTCTTTTCATGTTCTACAAATGCGCTAATTTTATTCGAGGAAGTGCGGACTACCTCCCCATCATGTGATGTGACTCGTTCATGCAACACATGGAATGTATAATGAATGAAATTAATGAAATTATGTGACCTATATAACATATATATTATACTTTAATTATAATATATATATATCTCATTTAGTTTTAATTTAATTAAATACGAAATAGAAATGATAGTAGCGTTCATGCGTACGTACAACTTACCGTTTCCATGAATGGTGAATTTCATTTCTTACCTCTAAATGTTATGTAATATTATAAATTAAAGTATTTACTGAATATATATGATATATATGATATCTAAATCATGAATATAATTCTAGATATAATGGATATTTTACCACAGGAACAACTTGTAATTATAAGAAGTTTATTTTTGAATCATGTACCAATGATCGACAAAACGACCGTTATTAACGTAAATAATTACATAATGTTCATAAATGGTAATAAATTATATAAAAGGAGTAATGAACATAAAAAAGTTTCTTAAGAAAGTATAAATTAACTATATTTTATTATTCAGTATATTAAATAATGATCGAGTCAAGTCGGACATGAGGTAAGGGATCCTACCTCTCTCTTTCTTTTTAAGTACTCTCTTTTATGTCATTTCTTTTAAGATCATATTTTATATGTTTGGGGATGTTATTTTATATTACACATTATATAATTTTTATGTTCATATTTTGAGAGACCCTATTTGATCTCAAAAATCCATTTTTGGAAGTTTTATGTGGCGTCGTTAGGCTGGCGTGTTTTCGTAAGGGGTTTTTCATATCACTTTTATTCCAATGGGATTTATGATACATTTTCCACCATTTCCTTTGATTGGTGTATGTACTTCCCAATATTATACTCTTTGTGTAATATACTCTCTTTTATGAGTATTTACATTAATTTTGTATAGTTTTTCTTTCAGGGGGTGTACATTTCGAAAGTTATCCATGTCGGTAAGAGAACCTTTTACCCTCCTCTTTTTAAAAGACTTCTTTTGTTAGGTCTTTTAATTTACATCTTATTATGTTTGGATACATTATTATATATCCTTATTTGTATAAAATTTATTTCCAAGTGATGATATACCATTTTTTTCTCATTAACTTGTTTTCTAAATTTTAAAGTGATGTTGTTACGCTGTCGAATTTTTACAAGGGAACTTCTTAACCCAATAACGATTTCTTTGGGTTCAACTTGTAGTTATTGAATATGTCACCCTATGAATATTTTTTAATGACCTATGGTTGTTTTACACTTAATATACACTTATATTGGGTGTATTTATATTTGTCACACATAATTATGAGATTGATTTATCCTTAATTTAAGGATACCTTCTTTATAAGGGATTTCATCTCATTTTAAATTTATATTGAGGCTTCATTGTTGTTATGTACCAATTCACTCTTATATGGTGTATATACTATCATTGGGAATATTATATCATGAATCCCTTTATTCTCATGATATTATAATGTTCTGATTAAATGTTATTCCACAATTACTTGTATTCCAGTGTCTCTCATTTTGTTAAAAACTCTTTAACTAAAATATCGTTTTAAATGTTTAAATGATTTATTCTTATAAATATTTCTCATTAATATCCACGTTTTCAAAATGTGTTTTAAGTATTTATTTATATGGATATTAATGGTTTAAAATGATAAAATCATCAAAGTGGTATTGGACTTCATCTCAATCTCCTTTCATTGAGGCATATTTTGTTTTATACACAACTTTCTTTTATATGGTGTATAAACCCCTTTGACTTTTACTTTTATTCAAATGGAATATTTTTTATACTAAGTGTTTTACTAAATGACAAAAGGGAATGTTTTTGTCGTGCTTATGCCGTGACAACGACTTCTCCGCTACCGTGACCATTATTTGAGTTTCAGCTTCCTTTACAAGCCATAACCTTGTTTTAAATGAAAAATAAATACCATGTTTTACTTTTATATTATTTTGGTATTGAAAATGGTTTCGATAATTTCTTTATTATATCAATGTGTTATAGATATCTTGTTATTGAAATGTGGGAAAGTTATGTTTCATTTATGTATGTTTTATGTGATACGATTATGTTATGGTTCTTGGGCATTGTTTATGATGACGGGTGGTTCCTTGATAGACTAAGGGCGGATGAGCCCGATATATCTCTCCAATGCATTGGTTAATGTGAAGGGGTTAAACACTAAGTTTTCTCCGAAGAGATTTAGGGAATATACTGTGATGGGTATTCCAAACATAACCATGAGGGTTACTCCCTACGCAAGAATGATAACAATGCCTCAAATTACTTTAAGTCTTATGTTTTCTATGAGTTATTCATAAATATTATGATTTATTGAGGTATGTTAATGTTCTTATGTTTTATGAGTAAAGTATGATTTAACTGATTCTTGTGTATACATGGACTAATGTTTTCTCTTCGTATTGTTATAACCCTTACTGAGCTTTTTATGCTTATCCCAAGTCTTTTTGAATTGTTTTTCACAGGACATAAAGTGGAATATGGTCAAGGATGGGATCAAGGAAATGTTATGCTGTCTAAAACACAGAACTGGACATGACTCTTTCGTTCAAAAATTTATATTTTATGGAAAAAATGGAAACTGAGTAGATGTACCTACTTTGTAATCTTTGAGATGTAATAATTATGTTCTAATTATCTAAAACTCTAAACCTGAAAAGATCGTCAATGTGAATTATTCATTTAATTCAAGAATATGTATTGAACTAAGGTCGGGTCCTTATATGAGGTGTCCAGGTGGTTGGGGTGTCCAGGGGGGATTGGGGTATGAGGGTGGGGGTGTTTAGGGGGGTGGGCAGGCTGTCCCTGGGGTTGGGGGCTGTCCAGGGGGTATGGGTGTCTAGGGGGTGGGTGGGCTATCAATGGGGGTGGAAGGGATATCCAAGGGGGGTACGGGGTTTTCAGGGGGTGGACAGGCTCTCCACGGGGGTAGTGGGGCTGTCCCAGGGGAGGGGGTGTCCAGGGGGTAGGCGAGCTATCCATGGGTTTGGGGTGGGGGGATACCCAAGTGTGTAGCGGTGTCTAGGGGGTGTGGGGCTATATGTTGGGGTGGGGTTGTGTCCACAGGGGTGGGGGCTATCCAAGGCATCGAGGGTGTCTAGGGGGTGGGATGTCTAAGGGGCTGGGGGTGTCCAGGGTGGTGGGCAGGCAATCCACCGGTGTGGGGGGCTATCTAGTGGGTTTGATATGTCCATGGGGGTGGGGGGATGTCCACATGGGTGTTACTGAGAGAAATTAGATTTAATTGGGTTGTCATTCATGTTTTGAAAAACTAATGATGGGTGCTAAGGATCATAGTAGTATTTTTTAGAGAAAATCCAATTTGGTAGGATTGGTGACTTGATAACATGATGGTATAAAGTTTCCAATTGGGAAAATTATGGGGCATTGGATTATTGTGGAATGAATACGGGTTAGTGAATATCTAAAAGTAGTTATTAGGAATGATATGATATGTTGTAATGATTTTGTACGGATTTTCATCATCACAACATGATGATTAAGGAAGTTTTCATGTATGATGTTGTATGGATTCCTTGATATTTTTTTTATCAAAATATGAATTAAATTTAAGATGTCAGTAGAAGGTGATGTCTAGAGAGAATCACTATTCATTTAATAAATGGGGAGGTAGGCTTATGAATGTGGAACAAGAATATGGTAGTAGGCACCAGTTCTAAGTGGATATATGGAGAGTTTCCTCTAATGGTCTCTACATGAAAGGATTCTAAAAGGCTCCCACCACCTTTCAAGGATATATTATTTCTTGAGAAATTTTTTGTGGGAGAAGGATTTCATCTTGTATAGTTTATGTCACTTTTAGATCATATGACTCCTAACTCATTAAGATAACTAGACAAGAACCAAAACCGAAGAGTCCTCAGACCTATCCAAATCTGTAGAAGAGATTACATCCCATTTCTTAATGGAAAAATATTGAAGTGATGAAATCCCACCTACACAGCCCCCTACCCACCTCACCCTTGGCAGACTCCCCCTATATATCCACCTCCCACCCACCCTCTGCACAACCCCCCCCCCCCCCCACAACCCCCTCCCATCCACCCACTACACAACCCCCCCACCTCACATGAGCCCCCGACATGGACATCCCCCTCCCCACACCCCACACCCCCACCTGCATAGCCCCCCAACCTCTACCCCCACCTCTCCCTCCCAATAGACTCCCACCTGGACAGACCACCCCCAACCTGCACACTCCCCTCCCCCACCACTTGCACACCCCCACCACCTAGACCCCCCACTTTCACAGTCCCCCACCCCTAGCTGCACAACCCACCCCCACCCCACATATACCACCCCAGCTCATGCCCAACAGACTCCCCCCACAACACACCCCACCTGCACACCCCCTTTCACCTCACTACACATCCCACTCCCACTTGAACACCCCCATATGAACACCCCCTCCCCCCCACCACCTGTACTCCCCCACTTCAAATAAATTTGATTCACACAATCATGATAGTTGTAATGTAGAACAAAAACAGGAAACAAATCAAATTTCAATTTTTGGGTACAACATACTTCATGGACCTCAGGTTTAGGTCAAAAAAATATGCAATACATTAAAACTATGATTTGACTTATATATTAGAATAGTATAAGATAACAAATTTTTTATTGATGATGGATCTGGTGGAATAATTTTCTGACCGAGAGAGCTATTAGGTCTCAGCTTTACTTCTACAATCGTGCAGACAAGGGACTCATAATATTTAGCCGAAAACATTCCCAATGGTTTTAAAAACCCATTGGGAATGGTCAGAATTACCAAAGGATTTAAATACCCATTGGGAAATCCTTCCGAAAACTAACATATCCAAATGTTTTTATCAAACTGTTGGGTAAAAGGCCTCTAGAACACATATATCCCAACAGTTTGATAAAACCGTTGGGTAATAGTAAGCAATAGAATTTCTATTCCAACGGTTTAGTGAAACCATTGGGTTAGGACCTCGCCATATCCCTATTAAAATGGTTTATGAAAACCATTGGAAAACTTCGGTTGGTATACCCTCAATTTACATTAGTGCATTTAATTGAAAATAACATTTGGAAAATAATTACATTATCTACCTCTTGGGTTTTGGGATTGGGTTCTCCCTGTTCCATCCATTTTCTATACTGAAAGTGATAAAACAATAATTAATCCAGTAATGAATATATATGTAATTCACTATAATGTGAAAAATAAATTCCAATATCATATACTATGGGATCCCAGACTTTATCCTTGGTTATATATTAATATCCTAATTCCAAAATCATTATTATAGGATTGTATAATCCTATAATAAAAATTATAATGATAATAATTAGTTTATATTTATAGAATTCATAATTTTTCATTAGTCGCATATGATAAAAAAATTCCCATATGAGTGTTAAACCAGGTGTTCTATTAGGCCAACATATTGTTATATGAGAGAATATCAAGTTAAAAACATACCTATATTATTTTGGGTAATTACACCTAGTTTAATCGATTACAAATCTTGTATCCAATTATTTGTAATGAGAACGATATTTCATATCTAGGAAACCACATACCCTATACATTACCCAATTTTTAAGATGTCTTCTTACTTTTTTTAATTATTCTTATGGTTTTAACTAACTATTTATTTTATAAATTCCCTAGAATAACTAAACCATATATTGATATTAACTATAGTGACATGAATTTTTTATACATTATTATTTATTCATTTATATAATAATAAATATATTAATAATTACATAAAAAATTTATTGGTTTAGTATCTTTAGAAAATTATGTTCATAAATAATGAGTACATAATAAATTTTTTATCATTATTTAAGTCAATTTTAAAATTCATCATAAATTATTTATAATTTTCTCCCTAGTACATGTAATCAAATGAACATTGAAAATATAGACAAGATGATCTTAATGCATAGTAAGGGGAAGGGTGAAAATAGAAGAATACTAGACATGAATATGAATCATACAAGGGGGAGAATAATAATAATCATCATATCATGGGAAAATGATCCTAATCATAAATATACAGGAATAATTTGAAAATGTAATGTAATGTGGCATATGAAAAATAATAAAACATCAAAACCATTGGGTTATGTGACACATATATGTTGTGAACAGTAATATAATCATGTTAATGTATAAAATATGTGCACAAATCATCACTTCATTAAAGGTGAACAACGATATCATAATTTTCATGCAAAATACAGATAATATCACAATAAATATCTATTTTCCAATTTCATTATATTTATATATAATTCTAGGCCCATACGTATCATTATTTAATTCTCAATATCATGTATTCCTTATAGAATGGAACCATCTAAAAAATATACATTAACCCAATGAAAAAATGGGTTTGGAATGGCGTTTTACAGAAAAATTCATTGCATATATTTTTACATTCCCAAAGGTATAATGAAGAAAACTATACTTCGTTATTAAAATTTTTAAAAGAGAATTTTAGATCATTGTTAAAGGAACAAACAATTTAATAAGATTTAATGTGAAATTTTTGATAATAAATCTCTTTTGAAGAAAATTTTATGCTGAATTTCAAATCATATAAAAAATTTAAAAAAATGAACATCCCAAGGAAATAAATATGGAATGAATAATGGATGTATTTTTTGATAACGTATTTTATAAAAATTCTCATTGCATATAAGGAGATAGTGGAGATAAATCCAAAAATAAGGAGTTGGGTTCAAGAATCCCCTAACACATGTTATTAATATTATTGGTCACTTTAATGAATCTAGTAAAATAATCATATGTTTACAAAAACATGAATCTAAATATACATTCTATTAAATATTAAATTTTTTTTCAATTACACACATATAATTCAATTTATTTAATTTTTTTAAAGATGAAATGGATCATTTGACATGTTTCGTTAAATAATACAACTTTTATATTTATTTCAAGGTTTTGATTCATTTTAATTTATAATTTTTTGAAATTAATTACAAAATATTAGTATAAATTAAAATAACCATTCAAATAATATATATAATCTACACAAATTAGATGTGAAGGAGGTGACAAAGAAAACATTGATGATGTCTCATAGGTGGATGTGATTTACCATTAACACAACATTGAACAGATAAAAAGTTATATATATAACATATTCATATATGGTAATAATATTTTTCATTGAATATAAATATATTAATAAGATATTAATTGAATTAAGAATAATTTTTATAGATTTGTGTGGGTGAATTGAAAAAAGGGGGGAATGTGATATGAAAGAAATAAATAATCTTATATTTTTTATGAAGTTCCACTATATTCTCTATTCTTAACACCTTGATTTATTGGTTGGTGAGGCACCATAGACCCTCACTCAAAAGTCTAGTGTGATAATAAAAAGTAGTCATTGGATTGGATACAAACATATATTATCTTGGAATCACTAAGATAAATATTACATCATTTCATAGGGATAATATAAACATCTCACAATATTAAACTCATTTGAACCAAAATGGTTTAGTGTATTTGGAGATGTGATACATAATCTACTTATTTATGAACAATATTCTTCATTTCCTTAAAATTTCATTATCACATGATACCCTTTATGAATTAACATATTTAATAAATTTAATCATAACTGAGGGAAAATGATACATAAAAAAAGGAGAGCTCATATGCTTAGTAAGTTTAAAAAATAAAAATGACTCTTGAATATTATAATTCAGAAAAAGTTCTGAATTTGGGTTTGAGAACATGATCAAATATTATAATAATCATACCCAAAAAAAATTTAGATCATAAACCACGAGTCATTAAATAATTAGTTTTTGGAAAATAAGACATGTGTTATAAGAGTGCATAATCATCATTTATAAATCAGGATACATGATATCATATCATAAGAATAATAGGACAATATATGTGTGTGATGTACATATAATAAGAGAAAATAATTTCCTTTATTAAGGATACCTACTAAGACTATCATAGTAGAAAAGGAACTGTATTTAATTTTGTTCAATCCTCATTCCCGTCATCCTAGTGGGTAGATTTCCATTTTATATAGAGTTCACTCCAAATAACCTATTATATTATTTTATGAGATATCATGATTTACACAATGATTTGAGAGACATATAATTTTTGATCCAAGGAAAAATATAATAAAAACCATACACATGTGAGAACTATTATTTGAAAAAAATCATATTCAAGCATCACTTAATTAATCCATGCAAGTGATATGGGTATCCAAAAGATATAAATAGAATGATTCATAAACCATCTAGGGAATTAAGGTTTATGGTGTCATAGAAACATATCCTATAAGGAAATTCAATTGATGTATAAATTGATGATTTTTAATATTATTTGATAAATCACATTGAAGGAAATTAATATATATTTTATTTTCAAAATCACTAAGAATTAGAATTTTTTGGAATACTATTTTAAAACATTAAACCTAATTTTAGTAAATATAAATTCTAAAAATGTCAATAGATTGTGTTTTAAATTATAAATGTTTAATAGGGATACATTTATCAAAACAAACCATGTGTAAAATGTAAAAAAATTCATTTAAAACATTTCTAATGAAAATAAAAATGTTATAAAATGTATTTAATAAATAATTAAATAACTGATAAGGAAATATATTTAATTAATATGGTCATAGAGGATGTAGGTTCTCGACCAAAATTAATATGGTGGGTCTATTTCTCATACTATCATCACATTGGGTATATTACTTACCTTTGGAAATGATATTGAGAGAGGACCCATAAAACCAAAATAATTACAGTAGGGGAATAATTTTTTTGGGTTTTTAGATATAAATAACATATAATTTTCCCTAGACTGGAACCTATCTGTGACATTATCAATTTGAAAATGAGATTACAAATAAACCCATACATGTTTTTCAAAAATTTAATATAAATCACCATTAAATCAAATATAATGAAAATGACCATTTTAATCCCATATTCATAACATATTAATATATATTACATTTTATATTATTCAATTATATTCATTCACTACATATGTTTTAGTTATTTATTTTTTATATTCATCGTCTTGTGTTAATTATTTTGATTGTTTCATGGATGTTTTTTTAATAGTGACAACAAATACCATTTATTGGTACCATGTTAATTATTAATAGATTATATAATATATTAAAATCATTTTTTTCAATTTTTTATGAATCTTATTTTTCACTTGATGGAATCTGTGGTCATGGTTTATGAGAATGAGTTAATTAATGAACTTGGTTCAGATAATTTAAAAATATTAACAGAAAAATTTACAAAGATAAAAAAGTTGCATTTCACCCATTCAAATAAGTGTTAATGAAATATATTACTCCTTAGTATCATATATATATTTCAAATATATTTTATAACCATCCTTGAATATATGTGATGAAAATGGACTAATTTGTCTCTTTAGGTGGTAATCTGCACGTAATCATGATCAACATTTTCAATTTTTGATGAATGTGACTATTAATAGAATTCCTAATAATTTTTAGATAATATTTATTATTTTATAAATATTATATTAATATATTCAAAAAAACATTTGTCTATAGGTGCAATTGTTATTTGAAAAATGATACACCCCATCCATGGAGGTGGTTGTCCGTACAAAACATGGGTGGTGTTTTCATATTTCAATTGATTGATAAGGTATTATTAACAGATTATTGAATTATTATAGTGAATTTTGAGAATAATATTTATAATAATGTCATTATATTTGGATGGTTTAAATTTTTTTTTATGGATTTTGGATGAAAAATATTATAACAAAAGACTTTGGATTTGTAAGATCCCAGATATTTTAAGGTATGTTTTTTTATGTTTTGGTTTTGCCTCTTCTTTTGGATAGATAAGTGTTTCCCATGATCAGGTGGGGGCTCGGGTATGCCTCGATGGCTTGGGGTGTAAAGATAATAGAAATCAGGCTAAGTATTTCATGGCGTAAGGTCTGCGCACAGTTAGGGGAATCCTTACGGGTAAACCGCGAAGGCCATCCATCCACAGACAATAGCCTTCATATGGTCTAACCACGGTGAGGGAAAACCTTATAGAATCCCAGGATATTTTGAAAAATGTGTGTTTTTAGATAGTAGCTTCTGCATAGTTGGTGCTTGGTTTGGAAAACTGTACGGTGCAGAAAAGATGGAAAAATTCACAAACATTTGAACCCAAGATTTAAAACCCAAACATGGGATTTTCCAACATCTCATCCACTGCAACAAAATTGATGAACCATTTGGACCCAAGCTTCCAAGATGTGTTCCTCCTTTGATTCTTGGATTTTTTATATGCTATTGGTTGTAGATCGATGCCCAATGAAAGTTTAATCCTCTCTTCCCCTCTCTTCTTCAGATTAGGGATTGTGGTTTCTCCCATTTTTTTCCCTAATCTATAAACCCCTTTTTGTTTCTAGTGGAACCTTGGTTTGGGATTCAAGGGATGCTTGAATCCATATCTAAGGCCATGTTTAGGGGTGTTTTAATCATTAAATTTGATTTAGGTGCTATATAAGTTATATCCCTTTTGTTTAATAAGGACTTGTGCATGAAGTGTTTGATTCCTACCCTCTTGTGAAGATTTCATTGTGACATTATTGTGAAGTGAGTTTTAGGGAGTCTAAACAAACTAATGGAACCCTCCTAATCCCTGCGGGATGTATGGAGTACGATGTGACCTATGTTAGGTCCACCCATGGGGTGTGCCCACGTTTCCGGACATAGAGTTTAGCTATGTAAATGTAGGGTCGTTGTGTGAGAACATAATGCCCATAGTGAATATAATATGAATCTTGAAGGATGTGAATGTGAGTCCTAGTAAAACACATGGGATGGGGGTGGACTATATGGGTGTTGGAGGGATTAAATTTGGTTATGTGAGATAGAGATAAAATCTAAGGGGTAAGCCATAGTCATGATAATTCTTATAGAGATAAGCTGGGGAAATGATAACTGGAGAAGAATCATGGAATGGGTCAACACATGATAATTAGGGGGTGCACCTAAATGATTGAATGAAATGAAAAGATTTTTTATATGATACAATAATTGGGTTTGGAAATCATAAGTGGGAAAATGCTTGTGAAATAATAAATGGGTTAAATGGATTAATGAATGGTAAGTGATGAATGTGGTTAAGGCAAAAGTGTGGTTGAATACAACTAATGTGTTATGTCACAGAAATGGGAATTTGGAAAAATGGATATGAATTGTATAATGAAATTGGGTGAGTGTGTTATTAATTGGAAATGACTACATACCATAATTTAATTGATTATGAACATGGTAATGAAGCCTAGTGAGTAAGGTATATTAGAAAATGTCTAGTGAGATAGGAATAATGAATAATTTCTTAGTGACATAAGCATAAAAAATGGAATTGGGTAAAATGGAATAATGATTTGAAATGTGGTAAATGTGTTAATGGGATAAGGCATGGTTTATCCCTCATCTTATTTTTATGGATTATGTTAGCCTTGGGAAATTGTTGTGATGATTTGTAGATGGTTAATGGTTACATATATGATTAACTTGTGCACATAGCTTAGTAGTGCGGGGTATTGGTTGAGGTTCTACACCCATGGATCGAGTTGGGATGAGGCTCTAAATTCAACCCCCAATTCATGGGGTATGGATAAGATTGATGCTCTAGTTCCCTATCTGTTGCATCCACCCGAACTAATGCTTCGAGGTGATGACATGGTTGACATCCACCCAAACTGATGCTTTGAGGTGAGGATATGTTTGACATCCACCTGAAATTAGGATTATAGGTAAGTATATGGATGATATCCACATGAACTAATTCTCTTAGGTGATGATATGGTTGGAATTGGGAAGTTATTCCTAGTGAGATTGGACAACAGTGTGTTTGCCTCATGTATGCAATTGTATACATTATGTTTTGTTGTGTTTGATAAACCCATGTTAAATGAGTTGGAATTGGTAAGATAAGGAAATGGTAATAATTTTTGGTAATGGACACAAACCGGCTCAGGGAACTTAACATTTCCTTTTCATTTATTATTCATTTCCCTTTTTTGCATTCACAATAATTTCTACTGGATATTTTTTAGACGCTGTTGGTGGTGGCCGACTGATTTTTATGCTCACACCCTACTCGGGTCGTCATTTGGAACCTGAGAAGTTCTCATGGATGCAAGTTGGGACAAGGGAAAAGAAATTACTTTGAGATGTTGAGTTGGGATTGGGATGTTCATGGGGAAGGACCCAGACATGGAGTCTAGAACCATGTTGAGTTTGGACTTTTTTGGATTCATACACTTTGCATCACTAGTATGGAATGAAATTTTTGTATTTTATTTGTGGTTTGTACCCTGTTGGGAAAACACTTGGTTATGCTCATTTAATTGGTAGTTTATATTGTCTTCGTTATATTTAGTGTGTTCTATTATGGATTACTCTATTTAAGAGGGTATATTCTCCCCACATGACTCATTAGACCCTTGCTGATAGTCGGCAAATTCTGGCATACAGGGAGGCGCACTTGAGGTCACATGATGAATTGGCTCAGAGCACCGTTTTAGTGGCTCCCGGGTCGAGGACATAACAAATTGGTATCAAAGGAGTTATTTTCACATTCATACTATCCGGGGATGGTAGATAGGTAATTATAATAGTGTTGGGCCTTAGTAATGAGCTCGTGCTTGGGAGTAGCTAACCTATGTACCAGGAAAACCCCAAGTCACCCAAGGTGGGAATTTTTGTTCTTGATGTGTGTTGTCACGGTTGAATAATATTTCACCATTGGTTGATTCACATTTTGTGTGATTTGATCGATTTATGATATTTCAATAATTTTAGGAATGGCATGGGGATGTGCATTCCTGCATCATTTTGGGCACCTAAGGATAGAGGAGGAATGCATCAGAATAGGAACACACAAGGGATGGGTGTTTAGGGCATAGAGAGTGGAATACATTTTTAATTCCTTGATAAATATGATGGAAAATATTCCTAATAATTTTAATGCAAGTGGGTGAATGAAAAGAATGAAAATGGGAATTTTTGTGACTGGGCTAAAGTTTTGGGTTGTGATTAATTGTAAGTGTTTGTTTGGTGTCCAAATGAAAAATGGTTTCATTATAAAGGTAAAATTGTTAATGAATTTTTTATAATAAAAGGTGTATATGTGTTAAAAAGATGATTTTAACATGTTGTGAAATGAGAAATTTGCATAGGAAGAAAGGATCATGTTTTGAAAGAATGATTAGTTTGATTATGTGTTGATAAAAGACTTTTGATTGATTATGTTGGTTATCCCATGTTGACCATGACTATGGTAGTTATGGTAGGGGTGGTGTTCTAAGTATGATGATGGCCATTAGGGTAGAGAATGATGAATGGTTTGTTTAAGGATTGATCACATTGGATCTTTCCATTTGTTGTTAAATTCTGAGGCTCGTTCCTTGAAGTGCCAAGTGAATGAAAAAATTAAAATGTGAATGTTTGAGTGAAAAGGTGGGTATCCATGGTGTTGTCAGTTATACCCTTGTATTCATGGGTTGGGGTTGTGAGAGTGCCCAAGTGGAGATTTTGGACTTTGATTGTGAGGCCTTTCTGATCATGCTATGACCTAGGTGGTGTGTTTAAGAAGTTGGTATCGTTAAACCTTCAAGGTGACCTATGAGAGATTTCGAACAATTAATCTAGTGATTTTGGGTGTGTGTCACACACATGGATGTTTTGGACATTGAAATTGGGACATAGAGTGCTTCTTGGTGCAGTTTTCTGATGTAAGGATAAGTGGGATGATTGATGGTCTAGTTGTGCTTGGTTCTTTCATAAGGGAACCCTAGTGTTTGTGATAATAGGTAAGGTTTTTTCCGAATGGTTTTATCAATTGAACACCTGATGAGGCTGTTTGAGTGAGGATTATTGGAGTTCTAGTGATCATTTTGAAAAGAAAAATTATGGGTGCCTAAAGTGTGGTTAAATACTTTCGCTCGATGGTGACACCCAAGGTAAGGATGGTCAGGTGGTTGAACATGTGTTTATGAATGATTTGGTTGTGGGGTGATGGTTGAACTTGGTAGGAAATTGCACCTGAGTGGTGATAGTTAATTGTTGATGTGGCACATTCGGTTGGGAAGCCCGAGATTCTTGGTAGGTCCTGGTGTCCCATAGATTGACATTAGAAACGGATGAGTTGGTGGTGGTGTTCTTAGATGATTTCTTAGGATACCTCAGACAGTGAAGAGTATTCCCAACATGTTGACATTTTCCCATGTATTCTGAGAATCTATGGCTCTCTCCAAGAGACACGGAGTTGTTTGGTTGTATGAGGGACAACAAGGAGTTTACGCACAAGGAAAATATATGTGTGGAGTTGATGATGGGATGCACACCCTCGATGGCTTCGGGTGGGGACCCGATATGGGTCGAATGTTGACAAATGGCTTGGGTTCCATTCATGAAGGCCGATAATGGGCACTGGGAAATGTTTGTTTCATTGATTTGGAAAAAAGGCTTGACGAACATTTCTATTTTTGGGGTTTGAATTGTGATCAGTTTTAAGATACAGTGGTTGGAATCCCTCTTGGTGAGGAAATGTAATGACACTTCTAAGGGAATGAGTGATAAATCAACCCTGTGTGGGGTAAAAAAATGATCCAAGTACTGGCTTGAGATCTGGGTTGTTCTATGTGAACCGTGTGAGATCTGTGCTGAGTCGTGGGTGGGGATGGTTGGATATGACAATAGCTTCTTGCAAGAGAAGTTGGGGTCATATAATTCCAATGGATATTGGGGTTAGACTGGGGTTAGTCACCCTTCTGTGGTTTTAGGACACCGTGATGTAGGGTGAACCTTGTCCATGTGATGTGGTGTCATGTGAAGTGTGAAGTCTGTGATAGTCTAGAGGGCGGTAAGGTCATGATAATGAATCCTACTAGAATTTGGGAAATGGCCTTAGTGGTTGTGTGAAATAATAATAATAGTTTTTAGGTCAGTGATCACCATGGGATGGTGAGAAAGGGGTAGCGTACCATCAGTGGAAGGTGGGTGTTCTAGGGAAAGCTAGTCGAAAGTGGTCTGACATGAGATTGTAATCTTGAATGGGTGAGGTGAAGTGACTGCCTCTAGGATTATGTAGTAGTGGAATGTGTGTTTTGAAGTGAAGTTGTACCTGAGCGAGGTCAGGATGATATTAGTCCTCGAATGGATGGTGTAGGTATGTGTTCCCAATGGTTATGATTGTGTAGCTAGATTCTAATGAAGGGTAGTTCATGGGCATATTGAGTTAAAACATGTAAGGAAATGGGGATGTCGGGTAGAGATATGATGGTTCTTCGTCGATGGATTAGGTGCCACGTAACTGGAAATTGGTGGAGGGAACCAAACCGGATAAATTATTGGAAGATGATGTGATCATAATTTCAGGTTGGAAGGACTCCAATTATCACTGTTTGGGTTAGTTGGCCCTATTAGAGAGCATTGGCATGGTTTACCTGGTCTAGTGGCCAAGAGTTTTGAGTTGTGATGGGTGAACAGTTGAAGAGTGAGAACATCAAGAAATGTGGTTGGAAGTGTTGTGTGTTTTCCTCTAGGTGATGCTGGGTTTTGTCACCATTAGATTTGGTTGAATAAAAAATGATGCCATGTTATTTGAGTCCTGAGTTGTGCATAGATCGGGTCGATGAGGTTCTGATTGGTTCCCTCATGATGATGGGATGTTGTTTTTTATGTTTCCATGTGTTGTGAATTATGTATTTTCACATAATTTTTCCCCAAGTTATTCTTGCGGTGAGAATGGATGATGTTGATAAATCATTGGTGGGTTTTCATTTCCTGTTGTGGTTGCAGTGAGGAAGCAGTTTGGGGAAAGTTTGTGCCCTTGATTTATGGTTCGTTGGAATTGGGATAAGCAACTAGAAAACATGGAATGTTAGACTGAATAGGTAGACCGTGTGTATTGATCCCTTGTTATGGAAGTTAGGGATGCTCGGAAGAGTGGCTTGAGGACGAGTTGTTATTAGGTGTGGAGGTTGTATGATCTCGGATCTTTTAAGGTATGTATTTGTTTATGTTTTGGTTTGGCATCCGATTTTTATAGATAAGTGTTTCCTAAGTTAAGGTTGGGCCTCAGTGTGCATAGAAAAGAGAAATCCGGCCATGAAATGCATGGCGCACGGTCTACGCATGGTTAGGGAAAACCACATGGGTAAACCATGCGGACCAGCGATCCTCAGACTATATCCTTTGCACGGTCTGAGCATGGTTTGGGAAAACCATGAGGGATCCTAAGAAACCATGCAAAATGGCTGTTTTCAGACAGTAGCTTCCGCACAGTTTGCGCATGGTTTGGAAAACCGTGTGGGTAAACCGTGCGGCCTATAAAAGTTTGAAAAATTTACAAAAAATCAATCATGGGATTTAAAACCCCTTCTCAGGCTTTTCATCCATCTCATCCCCTACAACCCTAGTGACGAACCATTCAAACCCAAGATTTCATGAGGTGTTTCTCATTCAATTTATTGCCATTTTGGATGTCGTTGGTTGCAGTTCAAAGCTCCATGTAGTTCTAATCCTCTCATCCCCTCTCTTCTTCAGATCCAGTCTTGTGGTTTCACCCATATTCTTCTGAAGATATAAACCACTTTTTTTATAGTGGAACCTAGGTTGCGGCATCAAGGGATGCTTTAATCAAGGTCTAAGACCATGCTCAAGGTTGCGTTCATCATTAGATTTTAGGTAGGTGGTCTACAAGTTATATTACTTGAGTTTTATAATGATTTTTGCATGAATAGTTTGATTGTTACTATCTTGTGAGGAGTTCTTTGTGCCATTAGTTTGATGTGTTTTTTAGGGAGTCTTAACAACCTAATGGAACCCTCATGATCCCCATGGGATGCATGGGGGATGATGTGACCTATTTTAGGGCCATCCACGGGGTGTGCCCACATTTATGGACTTAGATTTTAGCTAAGTAAATTTAGGGCCGTTGTGTGAGAACATATATCGTAGGTTTAATATAATATTAATTTCAAAGGATGTATATGGGAATTCTAGTAACAAAAATGTGTTGGGAGGTGACCAAGGTGGGTGTTAGTGGGATTAAAAAGGGTTTCAGTGAAATAAAGGGAAAATATAAGGGGTTAGCCTTACACATGATAATTCATAGTGAGATAAGCAGGGGAAATGATAATTGGGGATGAATTGTTGAATGGGATAACACATGATATTTTGGTGGTGCAACTAAATCAGTGAATATAATTAAGGGATTGTATTATGTGAAATAAGAATTGTGTTTGGAATACATAAGTGGGTAAATTCTTGTGAAATGATAAATGGGTTAAATGGATTAATGAATGGTAAATGATGACTTTTTCTAAGGAAAAGGGGTTCTCGAAGACACCTAAGGGATTAAGGAATAGAAATTGGAATTTCCGTAAATGGCTATGAATTTTATTTGGATATTGTGTGAATGTCTTATTAAGTGGAAATTACTAGAGGCAATAATAGAATGGATTATGAAAATGATATTGAAGCCTAGTGAGTCAGGCATAATGGTCAAAGCCTAGTGAAATATGCACGATCAATGAATTCTTAGTGAGATAATCATAAAAAAATGGAATTGGGTTAAATTAAAAAATGATGGGAAATGTGGTAAATATGTTAATGGTTTAAGGCATGGGTTAACCCTCATGTTGTTGTTATGGTTTATGTTTTTCTTGGGAAATGGTTGTGATGTTGTGTAAATAGATTATGGTTACATATATGTATATAATGTGCACATAGCTTGGTAGTGTGGGGTATTGACTAAGATTCTACACCCATAGGTCGAGTTATACTAAGGCTCTAAACTCCACCCAAAATGCATGAGGTATGAAAAGGATATATTCTTTGTTTCCCATTTGTTTTTATCCACCCTAAATGATGCTTCAAGGTGAAGATATGGTTGACATCTACCTGAACTGATGGTTTGAGGAGAAGATATGTTTGAAATCCACCAAAACTGATGCTTTGAGGTGGGTAGATTATGGAAATCCCCCCAAACTGACGCTTCAAGGTGATGATATGTTTGGAATGGGGATGTTGGTCCTAGTTGAAAAGTCCCGTAAAATTCAAGGAAATATTTTCTTATTTTTCTTTGGGATTTTACAAGAACGCAGTTTCTGACGGTGCCTGATTCCAAGGCCCGGTGTGCCCGGAATTAATTTCCGAGGTTAGGCTCGGGTACGTTCAGTGAACGAACGAGTGAGTTTTTCTAACTTTTAAACCGCTGCTCAGAATTGAAATCTGAGGGCACCGATGAACTCGCAGTGCCGATAATTGATTAAGAATACCTTTTCCGAAGGTGCGTTTGCTCGGGAGGAGTTTTTTAAATTTTGAGGTGTAAGTGAAGAATAAATATAATTTGTAATCAAATTTTATTTTTCTTCAAAGTAGTTTTATCCTTTGTGTGGAAGTTGAGTTAGTAACTACCCTTGGTAGAATAAATGAGAGGTGGGGCCCACATGAGCCCCCACCTTTTCAAATTCCCCACAACCCCTTGAAACTCCCCTTTTAAACTTGTTAACTCCCTGAAATTAATTTACCCTTCCACTTACTAATTTAATTTGCCAACCTACCTCTTAATTAATTAAACAACTCATGGTTTAATTAATTAAGTGAAATGGACTTTAATTTTGTAAATTTGAATGCATGGAATGGGTAAATAAAATCGGGTGGACCCTTATTTTATTTTGGGTTGGAATTTTTATTTTAAGAGAAAGGGAAAAGAGCTCTTGAGTTTCCAAGAACTTATTCCTCCGAAGAAGAACGCTTCATCTCATTTGTTGATGAACGTGAAGAACGTCATCTCATCTTGCATATTCTCTCCACGTCGAAGGAATCGAGACTCCGCATTCTTCATGGGGAAAACACTGACGATGTGATATCTCTTATTCTTCCTCATTTTCAAGGGAGGAGACACCACCGCGGGGAACGTCGCCATCGACGACGGCTCTTCCTCCGATGAAAACGGAATCGGCACAGACCATCGCGACGCTTGCCTCTTTCCACGGCACGACGATAGGCAACGTCTTTTTGAGGTAGGGATTTAATTTGTGAATGTTAATGAACCCATGTTTATTCCCTTCTAAAACCATGAACGCGGATCAACTAAATATTAAGTTGAACCACGAAAGGATATGTTTGCAGGTTTGGAATTATTGATTGCGGGGAAAACAGTTGGGGTAATTTATTTGATCATGAATTATTTTTCGTTCATCGACTTCTTTTTGGCCGCCAGTTATCATAATAATGGGAGAATGTTGGACCGCACGAACACGGCCGACCTTCCTCCCCCCTTCGATGTTGTTTTTGTTGTGGCATGAATGAAGGTGTCACGGTGCAACAACACCGCGCTGAATCAGGAAGAAACACGGCGAGGAAACGTGGCGCCGTCGCGCCGCGCCATGGAGGCCGAACAAAGCCCCGGTGCCATCACGCCGTTCCAGAAAACCACGGAGAGGCCACGTTTTTTTATTTGACGTATGGATCGTTGGTCGATGACAAATCAGGACGCAGAGGCGATTTAAAGCCATCACAGTAAAGGTCGGGTCCTGGGAGGACCATTGGAGATGACGGGAGGCGAAACGGACAACTGGAGTACGTCCGGTGGTCCGCGGAAGGCGGCGGTGGCGCGCCGCCGGAACAGGACCGCCGCGGCAGCGGCCAAACCAGAACGGCTTAGCCGTTCCGGAGGCGGAGTGGCACGACATTATGCCACACCAGTTTTTCTTCAACTATGGGGGGGGGGGGGGGCGTAACCCCCACACCCGCTGGCCTCGCGGGCGCCGTGCAGGCGCCAAGCCTGCCGGCTGCACAGTCCGGGCCGCGCCGTGCCCTGTTGGCACAGACCCGGACCCGGGTCGGGTCGACCCAGTTCGGGCCGACCTAGGGGGTCTCGGGCCGGGTCGTACCGGGCCCAAACCCCTTATTTTCGGACTATTTTCAGTCATTTGCCAATAACATGGGCTACAGACCTCCGATCAACAGACCTTCAGTAGCAATGTGATCCTTGCATCGAGACGGTGGTTTCGGTATATTACACTCAGGGTTTTGGAAAACTTTGCATATGGCTGGGTTGGTTCGATCACGAGACCAACCGGGCCCTCAGAGCGGAAATGCTTATATCTCGAGCTCTAGACGTCCGATTGACGTGTCGTTGACTTTGTTGGATTCCTCTTGATGAGACGGAACTTTTGGCATACTTCTCCTGTGTTTTGGTTGTAGTTGTATAGTGGGCGGGTTGGATTGTACCCAAAATCCAACAGGGCCCCTAGAACAGAAAAGTTGATAACTTTCAGACCAGATGTCCGTTTGACAAACTGTCAGCGGCGTTGGTGACCACATTGAGAAACAATCCCTATGAGAATACCTTATGAGAGTTCAGGGTACAAAAGAGTTGCATCCGGGTTGGTTCGCACACAAAACCAACCGGGCCCCTGGGAAGAAAAGGCTAGTAATTCACAGACCGGGCATCCGATTGACGCGCCGTATGTTGCGTTGAGACCCCTATGACGAGGCAGATCTTTGAGATACATATTTGTGGGACTTTGTGATACTTGGAGTATCGACTAGTAGCTTGTGGAGCGGACCCTCCCGGTGACGAGCTAGCAGAGTGTAGAGACCTAGTAGCTGGCTGAGACTTGACGACTGCTGATCTATCGTCTCGGTGTGTTTCGGATAGCCCAGTGGGGAGCGCTTTGTTGTAGTGGCAGACCCACGGCGGAGGAGCGCTTGGTTGTAGCAGAAGACCCGTGGTACTCAACAGAAGGATTACCTCTGGAAGCTATGAGGGGGAGCGCTTGGTTGTAACGGCAGACCCACGGCGGAGGAGCAATTGGTTGTAGCGGCAGACCTGCGGTACTCAACAGAAGGAGTAGCTCTGGAGCCTATGAGGGGGAGCGCTTGGTTGTAGTGGCAGACCCATGGTGGGAAGCGCTTGGTTGTAGCAACAGGCCCATAGTACTCGACAAGTGGAGTACTATAACGACCCATACTTTACATACATTGTTAATACTTCAAAATTGAAGCACACTTATTACAACATATGACAAAACCACAAAGGACCGTATAAGTATAGTGTCTTTAGAAACTGGGAAACATAAACAACTGGTTCATAAATATTCTACAGTGTCTCCCATTTATTTCATCATATCTAGGGTCCCTTTTAGCATATTCTACTTAATATCCATCTTCCTGACCTGGGGAAAAGAAAACATAAAAGGGTGAGCTCAAATGCTCAGCAAGGGCAAATAAAGGAAATAAAAATCATATCATATCTTTTTGAAAATCAAAACCTGCAAAAGAGATCATAATATCTTATTGTGGAATAATTCATAGAAGTGAAAATGAGATCCCCATAATCATAACATAAAACTTGAAACTTTGTGGCATGCACACATAATCATGGAAAATCATTTCTTGTTAGTCATTACTCATTGCCAAGACTATCTTAGTGGACAAAGTCCCTTTCTGAACCGATTTCACTCCTCGTTTCAGTCCTGTATCACTGAACCGAAATAACCTTCCGTTCCAGCCATGTCTATCTCATGAGATATAAAATCTTTACCCAATGCATTGGAAGGAGATATAGGTACCACCCATCTTATAATGAATCCTTTCTTATGTGTGCCACATAATCATAAATCATACATCATCACATAACCCATGTAATAAAAAATGTAACTCTTAAACAACATGACATCATAAAACAATTCATATAAGATAAAGGAATTCATAAAAATGTTTCCATCACAACATAATCAAATCCATGTAATAATAGGGATAGAAACAGAACCCTTTTATTATCTTAGATGGAAAATAATTTTGATAAAATACTTGAACTTCATTCTTGAGGAAAATATCCTTTCTTCTTCAAAAACACTTTTACTTTCTTAACATGTCATACAATTTTAAACTAAAAGAAGTTGATTAAAAATAAACTTGAATACTTTTAAAGGAAGCTTCTTTGAAATAATGTTTTAAAAATCCATTCATTCCGTATAAGTTAAAAAACATTCTTCGTACTTTTGTCGGAAAAGTCAAAAAGTACCTCGTACGACAAAAGATTCCTTTCATACATATTACTAAAAACTCACCGAAGGGTAAAAATGGATTTAAAAAATTTTAGGTGGATGGAAATAATATTACATATTGATGAAACATGGATGTGGATGATAAAATACACCCCAGTAAATACTTACGAATAAACAATCTCGGATAAAAATGAGATTGTGATATTTCCCTTACCTTAGGTCCAATTTGCTTTGTATGTGTCCGAAGCTCCTGTATAATGGTTTAAATAATGTTATTGACTTATTCCAGAATCATACATATTGATATGATATCATATATGTTCATATTCTTAGCTCCTTGATAGTAATATTTCATGGTTACTTGTTACTCGGGTCTTTATTGCCTTTTGTTGTTATGCGTGTTTTGCCGAATACATTCTTATTATTCATTTAAGGCTATAGATTACTTATATCCAGAATGGTATTAGTGTAACATATATCATATTCATTCATTCAATTCATTTATATAATCATTATGAAATGAAGATCATGTAGAACGAGTCGCATCACATCGTGGAGACGGTATTCCGTACGTACGCACGAGTGATGATATCGTTCCTATGATCGTGGAATTGTATTGGATTATATATATATTATTTCAGTATCAATATTACTTCATAATAATCATATATAGTTACTCATTACACCATTATACCCATCCTTGAAAGGTGATGGTGGAAAATAGATTACACCACGGCGTGGAGACGATATTCCATACGTACGCACGCGCGGTGATTTCATTTTTCCTTAGGATGGATAGAAGGTGAATTAGGGTTGTTTCATATTTATAATAACATATCAGTATGTATGTAATACTGATGTTATTACTTTATCATGAAACAACTAAAGAAGAAGATGTTGAAGAAGAAAGAAATTGAAAAGATCGGTAATGGATATTACCTCTTCTTTGGAACGCCTCTTTGAATCCTCCACTTAAGGAACTAAGATTGGTCTTTGGAGAAGACCAGGACCTCTAGGATTATTCTAGGAAAGTGGAGAGGAGAAAATGGCAGGGGTTGGCCGAGCTTGAGTGCTCAAATTGGTGTGAGGAGGAGGGGGAGGAGGTGCCCTTTTATAAGGGAGGAGAGGGGCACCTTAGGAATATCTCAAAATATTATTTTATATTAAAGTCAAAATCGGTTTATAATGGTTCCAAAGGGTCTTATTTCGAAGATAAAGTGGGGATGGGTCGAAATCCAATCAACCAATAGGATTTAGACAAGTTTAGGGTATTATTTTAACCTTATCAATTAGATTTAACTCTAAGTTAATTAATTTAACTTTTACCGTGTCTTTTTGTTTTCTTTCCCTATATGGTTAATACACTTACAATAACATGCCAAACGAACCCCAAATTGTTTATTATTAATATATATATCCTTATCTAAGTCATTTGGCCGAACCTTAGATTTTTAGGAATAAAATAACAATTAGTAATATAATATTTGATTTAAAAACTATTTTGTGTCAATTTTGACACTATTTGATATATGATTTTTGTGAAAGTCATAACAGAATAATATGTTCAAACCAAGTTGATTAAATAAACAATAATATATCATAGTAACCTAGAAAATTAGTGGAATTCCTAAAAAGTCTCAAATTACATTTATTTTGGTATTTATATTATCAATTATGTCAATATTTCATTAATAAGATAATTACTGCATCATCTTTGTGTCATAAATAAATTATATTATTTGATGTCTAAAAATTACAAATAAAATACCATCATGTAGGAAATATTTTTATATTTCTAATGAATATTTACAATCTAATTTATCTTATGTATAACCCCATATTAAAAATGATTTACTTATTAAACTTTGATTTTAACTATTTTAACCCTTCTTTAAATAAATTAATAATAAATGTCCTAATCTAATCCAAGTGGGCCTAAATGGTCATATTTTATTCCTAAGTTTGTTTTTGGTCTAATTACACTTGTCCAATAGAATTAGGACATGTGTTAGGGTAATATTAATATCATATTTACCCTTAGTTACCCTATTTATTATTAACCGCGGTAAAAAAAGTAAAAAGTTACTATTCACCAAAAAATTATTTTCATCTCATTGAACCACATTTTAGTCCTTGATATTAACCGTGTCTCTCGGATTTTTGAAATTCCATTAACAGAAGCGGTAAAATTAAGTTTTATGCAAAATTCAGTTTTTTAACCTACCACTTAGTGGTTTCACTATTCATCAAAAATTGAAAGTTTTCAGAAAAATACCAAAATTTTACCCTAGGCTAATTTGGATATTCTGAGTCCAAAAATGAAGTCCATTTTGAAAAATAAAATTTATAAAATTTCAAAAAGTGGTTATTACTATTCATAACGGCTAGTTTTAATAGCATATTGTTGTTTAGTGAAACTCGGTATTGCGTACGACGCAAGCTATCGAGGAAGGTCGCGATTGCGTGTAAAGCAAGCCAAGCAAGTGTTGTGTAGAAAAGGATTCCTTTGATGATTTATATAACATAAAAGTCTCGGGTGTTACATTCTACCCCCCTTAAAAAGAATTTCGCCCTCGAAATTCGTCACTTCGTAACAAACAGATGAGGATACTTCTTGCTCATCATATCCTCAAGCTCCCATGTAGCTTCTTCAAGTTGGTGGTTCCTCCATAAAACTTTCACCAAGCGAGTGGTCTTGTTTCGTAGGACTTTTTCGCTACGATCCAGAATCTCTATCGGCTGTTCTTCATAAGAAAGATCTTGCTCCAGCGGTACAACTTCTGAGCTGAGTACATGTGAAGGATCTGGTATGTACTTTCTCAGGAGAGATACATGGAACACATCGTGAACTTGAGAGAGATTCGGTGGAAGCGCCAATCGATAAGCTACCTTCCCAACACGATCCAGTATTTCGAAAGGACCGATATATCTAGGGCTCAACTTCCCCTTCTTTCCAAATCTCATAACCCTCTTCCAGGGAGATATTCGTAAAACACCTTATCGCCCACTTCAAACTCTAGGTCTTTTCTTCGGTTGTCGGCATAACTTTTCTGTCGACTCTGAGCTGCTCTTATGTGTTGTTGAATAGATCTGACCTTTTCTGCCATTTCATCAACGAGATCAGGTCCTAATAGCTTTCTTTCCCCAACTTCATCCCAGCAAGTTGGAGTCCTGCATTTCTTTCCATAGAGAGCTTCATAAGGAGCCATCTGAATACTGGAGTGAAAGCTATTATTATAAGAAAATTCTACCAAAGGTAGGTGTTGATCCCAACCTCCTTTGAAATCCATAGAGCAAGCTCTCAACATATCTTCTAGGGTTTGAATTGTTCTCTCAGACTGACCGTCTGTCTGGGGATGATAAGCAGTGCTGAAACTCAACTCTGTATCCAGAGTATGCTGAAGACTTCGCCAGAACTTCGGGGTAAATCTCGGATCCCGATCAGATATAATAGAAAGTGATACTCCATGCAATCTTACCACTTCCTTTACATATATCCTGGCAAGCTGATCTAGAGAGTAATCCTCTCTAATAGGAATGAAGTGTGCAGACTTTGTAAGACGATCAACTATGACCCAGATAGCATTATTGCCTTTGGATTTTTTAGGAAGTCCTGTGACAAAGTCCATAGTGATGTTTTCCCATTTCCATTCGGGTATGGGTAATGGTTGTAACATCCCCTTAGACTTCTGTCTCTCAGGTTTAACTTGTTGACAAACCAAGCATCGAGAGACATATTCAGCAACATCACTTTTCATGCCATCCCACCAGAAGTACTCTTTCAGGTCCCTATACATCTTCGTGCTTCCAGGATGAATAGAGAATGAAGAACTATGAGCCTCATCCAGAAGCTCCTGCTTTAATTCAGGGATGGGAGGAACACAAACCCGATTCCTGAACTTTATTATCCCATCACAATCAAGGTTGAATTCAGGAACATTTCTCACCTTCTTTTGTAACTCGACATCTTCTTTCTGTGCCTCTTTAATCATCACATGTATAGATGGTTGAACATTCATTTGAGAAAGATAAGATTTTTCCCCTTCCATTATTATTCCAAGATCCATCCATTGTAAATCCATAAATATTGGATCTTTTGAGATCCTCATCATGGATAAACTAGCATGGTCTTGTCGACTTAATGCATCTGCCACCTTGTTTGCTTTCCCAGGGTGGTAATGGATTGAGCAGTCATAATCCTTAATCAGCTCCAACCATCTTCTTTGACGCATATTCAACTCCTTTTGTGTGAAAATATACTTTAAACTTTTATGATCAGTATAAATATCACACCTTTCACCATAAAGGTAATGCCTCCAAATCTTTAATGCAAAGATTACCGCAGCCAACTCCAAATCATGTGTTGGGTAATTTTGCTCATGGATTTTCAACTATCGTGAGGCATAAGCTATCACCATATCATTTTGCATAAGAACACACCCCAATCCCTTCTTGGATGCATCACTGTAGATCACAACCCTTTCTCCACTACAAGGCAGTGTGAGAACAGGTGCACTAGATAACCTTCTTTTCAACTCCTTGAAATTCTCTTCACATTCCTCTGTCCAGACAAACTTAACTCCTTTCCGAGTCAACTTGGTGATTGGATTAGATAATCGTGAAAAATCTTTTACAAAACGTCGATAATATCCAGCCAAACCAAGAAAACTTCGGATCTCAGTTACTGTGGTTGGTCTCGACCATCTTTCGATAACCTCTGTTTTGGCTAGATCCACAGATATCCCCTCTTTTGAGATTATATGACCCAAAAATGCAACTTTTTGAAGCCAAAATTCACACTTGGTAAATTTGGCATAAAGCTTCTCCTTTCTCAGGGTCTTCAATATAATTCTCAAGTGATCTTCATGCTCTTCCTTGCTCTTTGAATAGACAAGAATATCGTCTATAAAGACTACCACAAATTGATCAAGATAGTCTCTAAAGACTCTATTCATTAGATCCATGAAGATAGCAGGGGCATTAGTAAGACCAAATGGCATCACTATAAATTCATAGTGTCTATACCTTGTACGGAAAGCCGTCTTTGGTATATCCTCCCTTTTGACCCTTAATTGATGATACCCTGAACGAAGATAAATCTTGGAAAAGTATTGAGCTCCGCGTAGTTGGTCAAATAAGTCATCAATGCGTGGGAGAGGATATTTGTTCTTGATAGTGATCTTGTTAAGTTCTCGATAATCAATGCAGAGTCTCATTGATCCATCTTTCTTCTTAACAAATAGAACAGGTGCTCCCCAAGGTGACGCACTAGGACGTATGAATCCCTTATCAAGATTCTCTTGGAGTTGCTTCTTCAATTCCTGCAACTCAATTGGGGCCATTCTATAAGGTGTCTTTGAAATAGGCAAAGCACCGGGTACGAGTTCTATTGAAAACTCAACTTCACGATTTGGTGGAAGACCTGGTAATTCCTCCGGAAAGACATCATCAAACTCCCGTACAATGGGCATATTCTTAATCGTGAGTTTTTCACCAACCATTTGAGATAAATAACCTTCATTTAGTGGAATCAATACCCATAAGATGGAAGAAATTTCCACTGGAAGGTTATGTTCATCCTTGCATTGATAGACGATCGTAGATTGATCTGGAATATGAAATGTGACTTCCCTTCTTTGGCAATTGATATGAGCTCCATGTAGAGAAAGCCAATCCATGCCAATAATCACATCAAATTCCACTAAAGGAAGGATCACAAGATTTGCAGGAAGCACTTTCCCACAAACTTCGATCGGAGAAGAATTATAAACTTTTGATGCGATTGATGTGCCATTAGGTGTTGTCACAGCTAACTCAACATCTAATTGTTGAGGTAATACGGTGATACCCTTAGAAAAGTTTTCAGAAATAAAAGAGTGGGTGGATCCAGAATCAAATAAAACATTTGCTACTTTAGAGTGGATGGTAAGTGTACCTTTCACCACATCGTTATCGTACTCCACATCGCTGATAGAAATTGCATGTGACTTTCCTTTGTCTTTAGCCTTAAGAGTTTGTTGACGTCGACCATCATCATCAACCCTTGGATTTGGGCATTGATTGGCATAATGCCCCATCTCCTTGCACTTGAAACATTGAGGTGTAGTAGGTTCATTCTGTGTATCCCTTCCTTTGTTTGCATCATTAGACATCTTCTTCCCATTATCACGGCATTCAAATGCCCGATGACCTTCTTTTCCACATTTAAAACATTTACTTGTCCCTTTAAGACAACTCCCTCCATGTTTCTTTCCACACTTTGAGCATAAGGGAAAGTTCATCTTCTTTTCCGTGTGCTCTTTAGATTTTTCTTTGAATTCTGTCTTCCTCTTCTTATCAAACCCATGTGACTGATGGGTTGCTCCAATCTCCATCTCGACATTGAGAGCACATCGAACGATTTCCTCGTAGCTATTGAAGTCCCTTATGGCTAACGCCCTTCGAAGACTTGGTTTTAAGCCACTAAAGAATCGATCGATCTTATTCTCAGGTTGGATAATAATACCAGAAGCGTACCTTGCAAGTCTTGTAAAATTTGCTTCATAGGTACTAACAGATTCATCTTCCCTTTGCTTCAGTTCAAGGAACTCTTTCTCCATCTTTGTTCGGAGAATACGAGGGAAGTACTTATTGAAAAATAAGTTCTTGAACTCGTCCCATTCCATAGACTCAATTTCATCCCTTTGCCTCGTATTCTTAACAAGATTCCACCATTGATCCGCATCTCCTTCCAAACGATACACTGCTAGGATGACTTTATCATGCTCAGAACATTGAAGAACTGAAAATATCTTTTCAGTAGTACTAATCCATTGTTCAGCAACTAATGGATCAGTAGACCCGCTGAAAGAAGGTGGACGCTGCCTCATGAAGGATTCAACAGAATGTTGCTCCCTCCTTTGCTCGTTTGGAAATCCTGCATGATTCATAGCTTGAGAAAGTTGTGTGAGCATGGCTACAAGATTTTGCATTCCAGCTCCCATATCGTTTGGTTGCTCAGGGGGACAATCATTGCATTGCCCATCGCATTCCGCATTAACACGGTTCCTTCGGGTTCCAGCCATTGACTAAAACCAAGAAGAATAGTGTGAGCAACACTAATTATAATAGGAAACCACATAATTCAAGAATAAAATTTTCATGCTTAAGGTCTTATCCTAGGTTATTCAAGGCCATTTCTAAAACACTAAGATTGTGTTCTATGCTTAGACTTATCCTTAGGGTTCTTACTAAGTCTTTCACATCCTAGTTTCCAAAGGTTGACTATACCTTTCCTTTGATACCAACTATAACGACCCATACTTTACATACATTGTTAATACTTCAAAATTGAAGCACACTTATTACAACATATGACAAAACCACAAAGGACGGTATAGGTATAGTGTCTTTAGAAACTGGGAATCATAAACAACTGGTTCATAAATCTTCTACAGTGTCTCCCATTTATTTCATCATATCTAGGGTCCCTTTTAGCATATTCTACTTAATATCCATCTTCCTGACCTGGGGAAAAGAAAACATAAAAGGGTGAGCTCAAATGCTCAGCAAGGGCAAATAAAGGAAATAAAAATCATATCATATCTTTTTGAAAATCAAAACCTGCAAAAAGATCATAATATCTTATCATGGAATAATTCATAGAAGTGAAAATGAGATCCCCATAATCATAACATAAAACTTGAAACTTTGTGGCATGCACACATAATCATGGAAAATCATTTCTTGTTAGTCATGACTCATTGCCAAGACTATCTTAGTGGACAAAGTCCCTTTCTGAATCGAGTTCACTCCTCATTTCAGTCCTGTATCACTGAACCGAAATAACCTTCCGTTCCAGCCATGTCTATCTCATGAGATATAAAATCTTTACCCAATGCATTGGAGGGAGATATAGGTCCCACCCATCTTATAATTAATCCTTTCTTATGTGTGCCACATAATCATAAATCATACATCATCACATAACCCATGTAATAAAAAATGGAACTCTTAAACAACATGACATCATAAAACAATTCATATAAGATAAAGGAATTCATAAAAATGTTTCCATCACAACATAATCAAATCCATGTAATAATAGGGATATAAACAGAACCCTTTTATTATCTTAGATGGAAAATAATTTTGATAAAATACTTGAACTTCATTCTTGAGGAAAATATCCTTTCTTCTTCAAAAACACTTTTACTTTCTTAACATGTCATACAATTTTAAACTAAAAGAAGTTGATTAAAAATAAACTTGAATACTTGTAAAGGAAGATTCTTTGAAATAATGTTTTAAAAATCCATTCATGCCGTATAAGTTAAAAAAACATTCTTCGTACTTTTGTCGGAAAAGTCAAAAAGTACCTCGTACGACAAAAGATTCCTTTCATACATATTACTAAAAACTCACCGAAGGGTAAAAATGGATTTAAAAAAATTTAGGTGGATGGAAATAATATTACATATTGATGAAACATGGATGTGGATGATAAAATACACCCCAGTAAATACTTACGAATAAACAATCTCGGATAAAAATGAGATTGTGATATTTCCCTTACCTTAGGTCCAATTTGCTTTGTATGTGTCCGAAGCTCCTGTATAATGGTTTAAATAATGTTATTGACTTATTCCAGAATCATACATATTGATATGATATCATATATGTTCATATTCTTAGCTCCTTGATAGTAATATTTCATGGTTACTTGTTACTCGGGTCATTATTGCCTTTTGTTGTTATGCGTGTTTTGCCGAATACATTCTTATTCTTCTTTTAAGGTTATAGATTCCTTATATCCAGAATGGTATTAGTGTAACATATATCATATTCATTCATTCAATTCATTTATATAATCATTATGAAATGAAGATCATGTAGAACGAGTCGCATCACATCGTGGAGACGGTATTCCGTACGTACGCACGAGTGATGATATCGTTCCTATGATCATGGAATTGTATTGGAGTATATATATATTATTTCAGTATCAATATTACTTCATAATAATCATATATAGTTACTCATTACACCATTATACCCATCCTTGTAAGGTGATGGTGGAAAATAGATTACACCACGGCGTGGAGACGGTATTCCGTACGTACGCACGTGCGGTGATTTCATTTTTCCTTAGGATGGATATAAGGTGAATTAGGGTTTTTTCATATTTATAATAACATATCAGTATGTAAGTAATACTGATGTTATTACTTTATCATGAAACAACTAAAGAAGAAGAAGTTGAAGAAGAAAGAAATTGAAAAGATCGGTAATGGATATTACCTCTTCTTTGGAACGCCTCTTTGAATCCTCCACTTAAGGAACTAAGATTGGTCTTTGAAGAAGACCAGGACCTCTAGGATTATTCTAGGAAAGTGGAGAGGAGAAAATGGCAGGGGTTGGCCGAGCTTGAGTGCTCAAATTGGTATGAGGAGGAGGGGGAGGAGGTGCCCTTTTATAAGGGAGGAGAGGGGCACCTTAGGAATATCTCAAAATATTATTTTATATTAAAGTCAAAATCGGTTTATAATGGTTCCAAAGGGTCTTATTTCGAAGATAAAGTGGGGATGGGTCGAAATCCTATCAACCAATAGGATTTAGACAAGTTTAGGGTATTATTTTAACCTTATCAATTAGATTTAACTCTAAGTTAATTAATTTAACTTTTACCGTGTCTTTTTGTTTTCTTTCACTATATGGTTAATACACTTACCATAACATGCCAAAAGAACCCAAAATGGTTTATTATTAATATATATATCCTTATCTAAGTCATTTGGCCGATCCTTAGATTTTTAGGAATAAAATAACAATTAGTAATATAATATTTGATTTAAAAACTATTTTGTGTCAATTTTGACACTATTTGATATATGATTTTTGTGAAAGTCATAACAGAATAATATGTTCAAACCAAGTTGATTAAATCAACACTAATATATCATAGTAACCTAGAAAATTAGTGGAATTCATAAAAAGTCTCAAATTACATTTATTTTGGTATTTATATTATCAATTATGTCAATATTTCATTAATAAGATAATTACTGCATCATCATTGTGTCATAAATAATTTATATTATTTGATGTCTAAAAATTACAAATAAAATACCTTCATGTAGGAAATCTTTTTAGATTTCTAATGAATATTTACAATCGAATATATCTTATGTATAACCCCATATTAAAAATGATTTACTTATTAAACATTGATTTTAACTATTTTAACCCTTCTTTAAATAAATTAATAATAAATGTCCTAATCTAATCCAAGTGGGCCTAAATGATCATATTTTATTCCTAAGTTTGTTTTTGGTCGAATTACACTTGTCCAATAGAATTAGGACATGTGTTAGGGTAATATTAATATCATATTTACCCTTAGTTACCCTATTTACTATTAACCGCGGTAAAAAAAGTAAAAAGTTACTATTCACCAAAAAATTATTTTCATCTCATTGAACCACATTTTAGTCCTTGATATTAACCGTGTCTCTCGGATTTTCGAAATTCCATTCACAGAAGCGGTAAAATTAAGTTTTATGAAAAATTCAGTTTTTTAACCTACCACTTAGTGGTTTCACTATTCATCAAAAATTGAATGTTTTCAGAAAAATACCAAAATTTCACCCTAGGCTAATTTCGATATTCTGAGTCCAAAAATGAAGTCCATTTTGAAAAATAAAATTTATAAAATTTCAAAAAGTGGTTATTACTATTCATAACGGCTAGTTTTAATAGCATATTGTTGTTTAGTGAAACTCGGTATTGCGTACGACGCAAGCTATCGAGAAAGGTCGCGATTGCGTGTAAAGAAAGCCAAGCAAGTGTTGTGTAGAAAAAGATTCCTTTGATGATTTATATAACATAAAAGTCTCAGGTGTTACAAGTACTACAACAGTCCAAGGTTAGTTGGGCGCACTTGGTTGTAGCGGCAGGCCCACTGTACTCGTCAGAGGAGGAGTTCTCCAGCAGCCGTGGTTTCGACTTCATGATTAAATCCTGGTTTGAGCTGATTCTATGATCTTTGTGATTCCACATGATTGAGATGGGTCACTTGATAACTTGTGTATATGTATGGTCATATACCTGGGTAGTGGTTATCCGTTGAATTCATAATCTTTGTGTTTCCTCATGATTGAGATGGGTTACTTGATAACTTAGGTATATGTATGGGAATATACCTAAGTATAGGATATCAGTTGAGATATTCCTTTTGGTTATCCTTGTTGGATTTAGTGAGACCATAAGGGTCTCGGGGTCCCTACTTAGTATGTTTATACTCGCCCCTGGACGGGCTATGCCCGCACCTCGTTGTGTTGGTTGCAGACGACGGGCAGCGTTGACAGAGGCTGAGTGTTCGAGGGCTGGACGGTACCCGGAGGTGGACCTCACGAAGAGTCAGTATCCAGTGGTGGACTTCACGGCGAGGTGATACTCAGAGGAGGTCGAAGGGCGAGAGCGTTTTGGAGGATATCTGTACCTACCTTTCAGGTAAGATCCATGGTGGACGATCGAGGAGTTGCGCTATCTGTACCTACCCTTCAGGTAGGATCCGTGGTGGACAATCCAAGAGCTGCGCTATCTGTACCTACCCTTCAGGTAGGAACCATGGTGGACGACCCAGGAGCGGCTTGACACCTTCCGGTTGTTTTGTCTTTTACTTTGTACATTACAGTAGGGCTTGTATTTCCAGCCCCCTTTACTTTCAGCACTACTTGTATTCAGTTTTACTTAGTGATTACTTCGGCTTGTTCTCTGTGGTGTTTTGATTACTTTTATAAAGGCAATGTCTTCCCAGTTATCTGGATTTACGCCTGTGGTGCTAGTCTCCAGCCCCTGGCCTATGGAAGGCGGGCTTGGGGTAGTCACGACACGGGCCCTGAGGACGGGTCGTGACAAATTGGTATCATTGGAGTTGGTTCTACAACAGAACATATAACTTTGATATTTTCTATCTGTGAAGTAGTAGTTATAAGGGTACCGAGTGTGGTTTTCAGTTCAGGGAGTCCAGTTTTGGTGCGGCGGCCAACATATCCGTACACTGGGACCCGGACTTCTGATTTCCGACATTTTGCACGAAAACACTGATTGCGTGGGTGTTTCCAAAAGTTTTAAAGTCAGCATAAACCAGTTCAGCTCACTAGGTATAAATCATTTGACAGTGTCGTATCTGTTCCAGATGTCTCCGTGCAGATAGTCAGTTGGAGTTCTGAGATAGTACACGATGGCGGCCAACCGAGCGACGAGGCTCCGGTGCGGGGCCCTTTTTACTATGTTGGCACCCTCGGGTGGTGTACCAGAAGCACCACCACCTGTTGGGCAGCAGATGACACCATCCATACTAGTGAACTGTGCACACTGGCAGAGCGCGTTGCACGATTTCCAACAGGAGAGGCCTCCGAGGATACGAGGCGAGGCAGATTCCCAGATAGCAGAGGACTGGCTGGAGGCGATTGCTAGAGTTTTCCGCCTAGCTGAGACATTAGTGGAGTAGATGGTGGACTTGGCTACTAGTGTTTTCCAGTGAATGACCATGAGGATGGTCTGCATAGTGATGAGGCTTTTGTACGTGGACCGATTCCTGAGATAGTGGCTTCGTGTAGTGTGTCAGCTATACATCACTACCTGTTGAACAACAGTTACCACCGGCGGTACCGGTATGTGACACATGTAGGCTTACTTCCTTATACGTGTTCCAACATCAGATACCCTCATGTTATGAGGTGATCCTAACTCACAGGCGGCTGAGGACTGGCTTGAGGATGTAGCAAAGAGTTTTCTAGAGCTTATATAGCTTTGGCAGGACGACGTGTCGGTACCTGAGAATTCATCAAGGCGAACCAAACATTCTGGGTACTCGATGAATACGATTTGGTTAGTGTTACAGAGCTCGGACCTCTGAGCGTGGTGTGTTTATCGATATTTGAGCCATCACTTTTTCTTCTATGCATTCCTACTAGCATTTGGGTGCTAGATATAACTTTGAGGTTGAATGTTCTTTGGCTGAACGAATACATCTAGAGAATGTTAGAAGTTTGAGCACAGCGAGCTGGCGCCAGTCTCAGAGACTTGGGCGTGCGAATGTTTCAAGAAGAGGAAATGTTAAGGACAGATAAATTTGTAGAGCAGCAGATGTGGAGGTAGAGCTAGGAGAGCAGCATAAGGTGGTGTACATTTCAACATGTTACATCCACCCGCCTTTTTTGTCCCCTCCAGGCTCAGGGAGTTGGAGGCCAGGGGAAAAGAGTAGACGCATGCGGTCAAGGAGTGCGACAGAAAGGGATCTAAGGATTATTCGAAGTGCGGACTTTGTCTTCTACTCGCTGCCGCAGCCACAAACATTGATACGAATCATCCCTTCCTTCCATGAATCTAGTCCCAGACCTAGAGTTTCCGGTTAAGCCGTTGTCTTGACCCTCACGTCTGGAGATACCTTTGGTAGGAGACTCGACAGTCACACTTACGCTGACGGTGTGATCTGACCCTTGAGGTGAGAGTCTCGGCTGGGACCTCTTGGTGGCAGCGTCGAGGCCTTACGATGTTAGTTTGAGTATGGATTGGGAAATCACTGTTCATACTCAAATTGACGGTATTAGGCAAACGTCGGGATGGGTTTTCCTTGGTTGGCGAAAATGAAACCCCAGGCAGCATAGGATAAACTCGTGCATAGGAAGGTGTAGCCGATAAATCTTGAGTCGGACTACTTCACCCACGTGGTAGTAGGAGTTTTGAGTTTCAGTTCTAATCAGGAAAGGGAGACCTCTAGAGTTAGAGGATGGTGACCACGTTCTTATACGGGTCTCACCTCGATGAGGTTTACAGAGATGTAGCCGAGGCGATGAGATATCTCCAAGGTTCAACAGACCTTTCTAGGTCCTCAGCTGGGTAAGCGATGTGGTTTACCGATTGACCTTTCCCCCTCAGTTGCACCGGGTGCACGATGTCTTCCAAAAATCTCAACTGGGGAGATACATGCTTGAACCGACGCATATCATCCACCATGGGGAGGTGGACGTTGGCGATGGGGTGACATTTGAGGGGTTCCAGTAGAGGTTGAGGATCGACAGGAGCGGATCATACGAGGACAGTCGATTCCTTGGGTGCGCTTTCACTGGCAGTACGGGAACCTCCAATGAGCACATGGGAGCGGAAGGCTCAGGTGTTTTCTCAGTACCGCTTTTGTATCCCTAGTTTTTATTAAAGATTTATGAGGACGTAAAGCCCTGAGGGGGAGTAATGTAAAGACCCGTCAAATTCAAGGGAAATTTTTTCTTAATTTTCTTTGGGATTTTACAAGAACACAGTTTCTAACGGCTCCTGATTCCGAGGCCCGGTGTGCCCGGAATTAATTTCTGATGTTAGGCTCGGGTACATTCAGTGAACGAACGAGCGGGTTCTTCTAACTTTTAAACCGGTGCTCGAAAATGAAATCTGAGGGCACCGATGAAGTCGTAGCGCTGATAATTTCTTATGAAGACCTTTTCCGAAGGTGTGTTTGCTCGGGAGGAGTTGTTTAAATTTTGAGGTGTAGCTGAAGAATAAATAAAATTTGTAATCCAATTTTATTTTTCTTCTAAGTAGTTTTATCCTTTGTGTGGAGGTTGAGTTGGTAACTACCCTTGTGGGAATAAATGAGAGGTGGGACCCACATGATCCCCCACCTTTTCACATTCCCTATAACCCCTTGAAACTCCCCTTTTAAACTTGTTAACTCCCTTAAATTAAGTAACCCTTCTACTTCCTTATTTAATTTACCAACCAACCTCTTAATTAATTAAACAACTCATGGTTTAATTAATTAAGTGAAATGGATTTGAATTTTGAAAATTTGAATGCATGGAATGGGTAAATACAATAAGGTGGACCGTTATTTTATTTTGGGGTGGAATTGTTGTGTTAAGAGAAAGGGAAGAGAGCACTTGAGTTTTCAAGAACATATTTCTCTGAAGAAGAACACTTCATCTCATTTGTTGAAGAACGCGAAGAACATCGTCTTATCTTGCATATTCTCTCCACGACGAAGGAAGCGAGACGCCACATTCTTCATCGGGTGAACACCGACGACGTGCTTTCTCTTCTTCTTCCTCCGCGTCAAGGGTAGAGAAACCACTGCGGGGAACGTCGCCATCGACGATGACTCTTCCTCCGATGACAACAGAATCGGCACCAATCATCGCGACGCTTGCCTCTTTCCACGACATGACGACAGGCAATGACTTTTCAAGGTAGGGATTTAATTTGTGAATGTTAATGAAACCATGTTTATTCCCATTTAAAACAAAGAATACAGATCAACTAAATATTAAGTTGAATCGCAAAAGGATATGTTTGTGGGTTGGGAATTCTTGATTGCGGGGAAAACCGTTGGGGTAATTTATTTGTTCGTGAAATCATTATCGTTCATCGACTTCTTTTTGGTCGCCTGTTATCGTAATAACGGGAGAAGGTTGGACGGCATGAACACGGCCGACCCTCCCCCCCTTCGATGTTGTTATTGTTGCGGCACGAACGAAGGTGGCACGGTGCAACAACACCGCGCAGAATTAGGAAGAAACACGACGAAGAAATGCGGTGCCATCGCGCCGCGCCGTGGAGGCCGAACAAAACCGTGGTGCCGTCGCGCCTCGCAGGAAAACCATGAAGAGGCCATGTTTTGTTATTTTTAGTGCAGATCATCAGGAGATGAAACATTAGGCCGCAGAGGTGATTTAAAGCCATCGTATTAAAGGTCATGTCCCGGGAGGACCATTGGAGAAGACAGGAGGCAAAACGGTCCACCGGAGTGCGTTCGGTGGTCCACAGAAGGCGGAGGCGGCGCGCCGCCGGAAAAGGACCATCGCGGTGGCGGCCAAACCGGAATGGCATATCCGTTACGGAGGAGGAGTGGCGCAACATTAATCCACGCCGGTTTTTCTTCAACTGGGGGGGGGGGGGGTAACCCCCACACCCGCTGGCCACGCGGGCGCCGCGCCGGCGCCAGGCCCGCTGGCTGCCCAGGCCGGGGTGGGCCGCGCCGGCCGGTTTGGGCCATGCCCACCGGGCTAGGCCACGCCCTGTTGGGCCAGACCCAGACCCGGGTCGGGTCGACCCAGTTCGGGCCGACCCAGGGGGTCTCGGGCCGGGTCGGACCGGGCCCGAACCCCCTCTTTTCGGACTATTTCCAGTCATTTTCCAATAACATGGGCTACAGAACTCCGATTGACGTACCGTCAGTTGAGATGCGATTCTTGGATCTAGGCGGTCGTTTCGGTATATTACACTCAGGGTTTCGGAAAACTTTGGGTACAACCGGGTTGGTTCGATCACGAGACCAACCAGGCCCTCGGAGCGGAAACACTTATATCTCGAGCTCGAGACGTCCAATTGACGTGCCGTTGACTTTGTTGGATTCCTCTTGATGAGAGGGACCTTTTGGCATACTTAAACTGGGTTTTGGTTGCAGTTGGATAGTGTCCGGGTTGGATTGTACCCGAAATCCAACCGGGCCCCTAGAAAGGAAAAGCTGATAACATTCAGACTAGACGTCTGTTTGACGAACCGTCAGTGGTGTTGGTGACCACGTTGAGAAACGGTCCCTATGAGCATACTCTATGAGAGTTCGGGGTTTAGACGAGTTATGTCCTGGTTGGTTCTCACACGAAACCAACAGGGCCCCTAGGACGAAAAGGCTAGTAATTCACAGACCAGGTTTCTGACTAACGCGCCATCTGTTGCGTTGAGACCCATATAACGAGGCGGATCTTTGAGATACTTATTCGTGGGACTTTGTGATACATGGAGTACCGACCAGTAGCTCGTGGAGCGGACCCTCCCGGTGATGAGCTAGGAGAGTGCAGAGACCTAACACCTGGCTGAGACTTGACGACTGCTGATCTATCGTCTCGGTGTGTTTTGGATAGTCCAGTGTGGAGCGCTTTGTTGTAGCGGCAGACCCATGGTGGAGGAGCGCTTGGTTGTAGCGGCAGACCCGCAGTACTCAACAGAAGGAGTGCCTCTAGAGGCTATGTGGGGGAGTGCTTGGTTGTAGCGGTAGACCCACGGCGGAGGAGCGCTTGGTTGTAGCGGCAGACCTGCGGTACTCAATAGAAGGAGTACCTCTAGTGCCTATGAGGGGGAGCGCTTGGTTGTATAGGCAGACCCATGGTGGGAAGTGCTTGGTTGTAGCAGCATGCCCACAGTACTCGACAGGTGGAGTACTACTGCAGTCCACTGTTAGTGGGGCGCGCTTGGTTGTAGTGGCATGCCCACTGTACTCGTTAGAGGAGGAGTTCTCCAGCAGCCATGGTTTTGACTTCATGATTAAATCCTGGTTTGAGCCGAGCCTATGATCTTTGTGTTTCCTCATGATTGAGATGGGTCACTTGATAACTTATGTATATGTATGGTCATATAACTGGGTAGTGGTTATAAGGCCCCAACCTTAAACATTACTTAATATTGAATTAAATGAATAAGTCACATCGAGGATCTTTTCAAGTTTAGAGTTTTAGAGAATTAGATCATAACTATTACATCTCAAAAGATTACAAAGTAGAAACTTCTACTATGTTTCCATAGAATAATAAATAACTCTTAAAAGAGACATGTCTAGTTCCATGTTTTATATAGCATGACTTTCCCTTGATCCCATCCTTGACCCTATTCCACATTAAGTCCTGTGAAAAGAATTTCAAAAAAACATGGGGTGATCCTAAAAAGCTCAGTAAGGGATACACGAAGAACGAAAACAGTTAGTTTTTCAAACATCACGTAAACCATGTATACTTTATCAAAGTAATGCCTTCACCTTCATGAAGTAGTAAAAACTCTTCACTAAATAAAATATCATTACTTACCCTTTTGTAACCAAAGATTACCATAAAACCCATATAAAGAACACATAACATATAAAGTTAACTTGGGACATAAACATACTTATGTGGAATAACCATACGGTCGACTTCCACACATATCACTTAATGTAATAGCCATACGGCCAACTTCCATACATACTTAATGGAATAGCCATATGGCTGACTTCCATACCCAATGCATTGGAGGTTATAATGTAACCACCCGTCCTGGTATTCACGGCACCAACCGTCATATGGTTTATCACGTAACCACCCGTTAAATGTCCAAGTACCATTATAAAATCATAAGACATAAAACAAACATAATGGAAAGAAAACATTTCCACACTTTGATAACAATATATCACTCAAATATATTGACATAAAAAAATCAATTATAAAAACCATTTTCAATACCAAAATACATAAAAGAGTATATGGTATTTATTTCATTTTAAAAACATCTTGGCTTTTTGAGGAAGCCAAAGACCAAATAATACTCGCGGTGGCGGAAAAGGTCATTGTCACCGCGTACGTTAAAAGAAACATTCATTTTTGTCATTTTGTAAAATGCTTCATAGAAAAAAAATCCTTTTTTATAATAGTAAAAGTAAAAGGGGTTTATACACCATATAAAAGAAAGTTGTGTATAAAATGAAATATGCCTCAATGGAAGGAGATTGAGACAAAGTCCCTTACCTCGGGTCCGACTTGACTCGATCGTTCTTTAACGTCCTGAATAATAAACTTGAGTTAATTTATTTTTTCTTAAGAATATTTTTAAAGTTCATTATTTTTTTTATATCACTTATTGAAATGTTATAAACATTATGTAATCATTTAAGTTAATAATGTTTGTTTTGTTGATATTTGGTACTTAAGTCGAAAGTGGACTTCTTACAATTACATGTTGTTCGTGTGGTCAAAGGCTCTTTATATCCAGAATGAAATTACTGATTTGGATATCATATATATCATATATAACCAGCATATAAATGTATTTATAATATTACATAATCATTTAGAGGTAAGAAATGAAATGCACCGTTCATGGAGACGGTAACCTGTACGTACGCATGAACGCTACTTTCATTTCTTTGTCATATTAATGGAATTAAAACTAAATGATAGGTATGTATATTTTAATTCTAGAATTATATTCATCATTTAGATGTATCATTAATCATATATATCGATTATATGCATGTACTTATAATAGTACATTACATTTGGGGATAAGAAATGAAATGCACCTTTCATGGAGATGGTAAGCCGTATGTAAGCATGAATGCTACTTTCATTTCTATCTCATACTTTAATAAAAAGAAATAATAATTATACAGAGGTATATTATAATTCCAGTAGAACATCATATATAATAACTTTAAATCCATCCTTTATACGTCCCACATATGGCACTAACGAATCAAATCACTTTGAGGGGGCGGTAGTCCGCACTTCCTTAAATGAAGATATCTCGTTTACCCATAATGGAAACAATAAAGGTCTGACAAAAATGAAAAATACAGAAGCTTAATTAAAACATAAACATATTATATATCATATATAAATATAGTGTCATCTTAATGTCCACCTTTGAAGGTATTAAAACAATGTTGAACAATCATCGTTTCGGGAGGTAGAAATTCGCCATCCACGGAAACAGTATGTTCTTTTACCATTAGATGTAGGTGTGTGTAATTGTAGCTATAATACTTCTTATAACAACATCCTAGTATATGGAATATAATGGAGTTGTTATAAAATAAATGAATAAAAAGAGTTTAGGGGGTTGGAGAAGCAAAATAAGACAAAATGACTGAAGTGAAGACATTACCTTATAATCGGTTAACTCCCTTTGGTTTGAGCTCAAAGGCTTCCTTGGGAAGACTTCTGCCCAAAGTGAGGCTTCAAGGAGTAAGATAGGGATGTGGAGAGACAAAATTATCAGAGCTTGTCCGATCCAAAGTCTTGAGAGGTGTGGGTAAGGTGGTAGAGGTGGGGGCCTTTTATAAGAGGAGAGGAGGGGCACTCTTGGAAGGTAAGGAAATGTTACTTTATTTTCAAATGGTTTTCGGATTTTAATGGTCCCACATTGATGTATTTCGAGGATAAGGTGATAAGGGATCTAAATCCACCCATACAATATGTTTTCGACATGTGTAGGTCATAGATTTTACATTATCATTTCATTTTATTTAAATCCTTTTTTAATGACGTAATCGCTGCATCATCATGATGTCATAAATAATTTAATTTATTTAAAGTCTAAAAATTAAAAAAAATACTATGATGTAGGAATTCTTTTTATCTTTCCAATTACTATTTATAATAAAAACTATGACTTTTATAACCCCATGTAAAAATTGTTTTAGTAAAATAACTAATGTTTGTGTCATTTTTACTTTAACATTAAATAAAAAGTTATTTATGTCACTTCCCAACCAAAGTGGCTCCATGGGGTCCCCAAGTTGACCCATGGATTTTCTTGGTCGGCCATGACACATACAATGAGGGTAGTACATGTGTCAAGCTCATCTCATATTATTAAAACATTATTTTTACCTTAAAGTACACTAATTACCTCTAATCGCGATTAAGAACTTAAAAGTTACTATTCACCAAAAAATTATTTTAATCCCATTGAACCAAATTTTACTTCTTAATGACAACCATGTATGTCATATTTTTGAAATTCAAAACACTGAAGTGGTAAAATTTCATTTAAACGAAAAATCTGTTTTTATAAGTACCACTTAGTGGTTTCACTAATCATCAAAAATTGATGTTTTTCAGAAAAATACCAAAAAATCACCATAATCTATATTTGATATTCCAAATTAAAAAATGAAGTCTATTTTAAAAGATTCAAAACATATAAGTCACATTAATTAATTTAATAATTAATTCCCACTGTCCTGACAAATAGCGTGTTTTTATGAAACAATAAGTATCAAAAGATTGACAGTAGTTTAAGTCCGATTTCAAAGTGAAATTAATTCCAAGGACCACTATTGGATTTAATGGTAAAAATATTTTCTAATTTCACTTTAAAACCAATTCAAAAGATAATCTAATCATATAAATAAATTATATTAAAAATTGGTTTTGAATTAAAATACAACATTTTACACTATTCATTAAGAAATGAACATTATCGGAAAGATACCAAAAATTTACACAAAGTAAATCTTGATGTCCCGATTCTAAAGAAGAGTTTTATTTGGTCCAATAGAATGTATAAAAGTGACCAAAACTATATTTAATGATGGTTTTCTATCAAATGTTGATAAGTGGACCTTTCGTGAAAATTAGAGTATATAAGCCTAAAATTGAATTCTTTTCGTATTTTAAGCCTTTATCCTTTATTAGATAAATGTAAAAACATTTAAAAAACATATATAATCATATTTTAGTTATTTCTATCCATTACTGCTAGTACAACAGCTATGTTTTAACTAACATTTAAAATAATATTATTTTATTACTAGTGTGCAACATACGATTTCAAAAAAACTCTTTGTTGCGTATCGGGTACGCTATCGAACATAGCAACCCCTTTAAAGTAAAATTAATATTTAATTCGAAAATATTAATAAATATGAAAATGTATTATTCTTTATTTACCTGGGATGTTACATCCTTCCCCCCTTTTGGGAATTTCATCCTCGCAATTTTATTCACTTATCAAAATAAGTGGGGGAATTTACACCTCATAGCATTTTCAGATTCCCACATTGCCTCTTCAACAATATGGGTTTTCCACAAAACCTTTACCTGGTGAATTACCTTATTTCACAACACTTGCTCTCTTTGGTCAAGAATCTGGACTGGCTGTTCTTCATAAGATAGGTTCTCTTCCAACTGAACTACCTCTGGGCACAAAACATGAGATGGATCTGGCATATACTTTCTTAGCATCAAAACATGAAAATCATTGTGTACCTGAGATAAACTCGGAGGTAAAGCCACTCGGTAAGCAACTGATCCAACTCTCTCCAGAATTTCATATGGTCCAATGATCCTTGGACTCATCTTTCCTTTCTTACCAAATCTCATCACACTTTTCCATGGAGAAACCTTGAGAAAAACATGATCACCTACCTCGAAAGATAGATCCTTCCTCCGGTTATCCGCATAACTCTTCTTCCTGCTTTGAGCTGTTCTCATGTGTTTCTGAATCATCTGAACCTTTTCTGCCATCTCTTCTACCAATTCTGGTCCCATCAGCTTCCTTTCACCCACTTCATCCCAAAATGATGGAGTTCAACACCGCTTCCCATATAATGCCTCAAATGGTGCCATCTGTATACTGGAATGAAAACTGTTATTATAAGAAAACTCAACCAAAGAAAGATGTTGGTCCCAACTTCCCTGATAATCCATCAAACAAGATCTTAGAATATCCTCCAAGGTCTGAATTGTTCGTTCTGACTGCCCATCTGATTGAGGATGAAAATATGTACTAAAATTTAATTCAGTACCCAACGAATTCTGAAGGCCTTTCCAAAAGTTAGAAGTAAACCTGGGATCACAATCGGACACAATGGAGTGGGGAACTCCATGTAACGTGACTATCTCTTTAAGATACAAATTGGAAAGTTTATATAGGGAAAAAGTATCTCGAATAGGAAGAAAATGGGCAGATTTAGTCAAGCGATCATCAATAACCCAGATTGCATTATTACCTCTAGATGTTTTCGGTAATCCCATGACGAAGTCTATGGATATATTCTCCCATTTCCACTCTGGAACTGGTAGAGGCTGAAGCTTCTCTTTCGGTAACTGTCGCTCTGCTTTAACCTTCTGAAAAGTCAAACACTTCATAGTAAAATCAGCAATATCTCTTTTCATTCTATCCCACCAGTAATAATCCCGCAGATCTCTGTACATCTTAGTACTTCCAGGATGAACTGAAAACGGAGAACTATGAGCTTCACATAACAACTCTTTCTTCAAATGTGAATCACAAGGCACACACAATCTCTACCCTAATCTCAAAACACAATCAATATCAATGTTGAATTCATGCAACTTACCTTTCTTAACCAGCTCTACCTTTTTCTGCACCTCACTGTCTTGCTTCTGTACTTGCTTCATTCTGTCTAACAGAGAAGATCTCACTAATACCTGAAACAAAACAGAAGGACATCCTTCACCAATAACTTCTATGCCAAATTTCATCAAATCCTTAACCAAAGGATCAATTTCTAAATGCTATATCGTTAATGAAGCATTACTTTTTTGACTCAAAGCATCAGCAACATTATTGGCTTTTACCGGATGGTTATGAATTGTACAATCATAATCCTTGATTAATTCCTACCATCTCCTCGGTCTCATGTTCAATTATTTCTGAGTGAATATATATTTTAAACTTTTTTGATCAGTATATATTTCACAAATTACTCCATTCAAATGATGCCTCCAAATTTTTAAAGCAAAAACTACAGCAGCTAATTCCAAATCATGTGTAGGGTAATTTACCTCATGAGTTTTCAACTGATATGAAGCATAAGAAATTAGATGATCATTCTGCATTAGGACACAACCAAGTCCATTCAATGAATCATCACTATAGATAACAAACTCACCATTCCTGGAAGGACGTTCCAAAACTAGAGCATTCACCAATCTTCTTTTCAACTCCTGAAAACAATCATCACATTCTTTTGTCCAGATGAACTTAACACCCTTTCGAGTTAGATTAGTCATTGGACAAGATAACCGTGAAAAATTTTCAACAAACCTTCTGTAGTAACCTGGAAAACCAAGAAAACTACGGATCTCGGTTATAATTGTGGGTCTTGGCCATTCTTCAAAAACTTTTGTTTTAGCAGGATCAACAGTTATGCCATCTTTTGAAACAATGTGACCCAGGAAAGAAATTTGTTGTAACCAAAACTCACACTTGCTGAATTTTCCATATAGTTTCTTTTCTTTTAAGGTTTTCATGATAACCCTTAAATTGATTTCATGCTCCTCTTTACTTTCAGAAAAAACCAAAATATCCTCAATAAAAACAACAAACATTTTTCACCTGAGTCAACTGAGCCATCTCTGTAACAAACTGTTTAGTTCTGATTCTGACCATCTCAGGATGCTGATTTGAAAGGTCATTTCCATCTGTATGCCTTCCCAAAAAAGATTTTTTGTTTCCACTACAAAAAACCATTCTGAACACAGAAATATCTTAGGCAAAGCAACATGGTAATCTTTAAATGATATATCATTTCAATCATACCATAAATTAACTTATAATTTAACAATTTTCTAACTCCTAAAGTTGTCTAAACCTACCTCTGATACCAACTATAAGGCCCCGACCTTAAACATTTCTTAATATTGAATTAAATGAATCATTCACATCGAGGATATTTTCAGGTTTAGAGTTTTAGAGAATTAGATCTTAACTATTACATCTCAAAAGATTACAAAGTAGACACTTCTACTAAGTTTCCATAGAATAAAAAAAACTCTTAAAAAGAGACATGTCTAGTTCCATGTTTTATATAGAATTACTATCCCTTAATCCCATCCTTTACCCTATTCCACATTAAGTCCTATGAAAAACATTTCAAAAAAAACTTGGGGTGAGCATAAAAAGCTCAGTAAGGGATACACAAAGAATGAAAACTGTTAGTTTTTCAAACATCACGTAAACCATGTATACTTTATCAAAGTAATGCCTTCACCTTCATGAAGTAGTAAAAAATCTTCACTAAATAAAATATCATTACTTACCCTTTTATAACCAAAGATTACCATAAAACCCATATAAAGAACACATAACATATAAAGGTAACATGGGATATAAACATACTTAAGTGGAATAACCATACGGTCGACTTCCACACATATCACTTAATGGAATAGCCATACAGCCAACTTCCATACATACGTAATGGAATAGCCATACGACCGACTTCCATACCCAATTCATTGGAGGTTATAACGTAACCACCCATCCTGGTATTCACGGCACCACCCGTCATATGGTTTATCACATAACCACCTGTCAAATGTCCAAGTACCATTATAAAATCATAAGACATAAAACAAACATAATGGAAAGAAAACATTTCCACACTTTGATCACAATATATCACTCAAATATATTGACATAACAAATACATTATAAAAACCATTTTCAATACCAAATTACATAAAAGATTATATGGTATTTGTTTCATTTTAAAAACGTCACGGCTTGTTGAGGAAGCTAAAGACCAAATAATACTCACGGCGGCGGAAAAGGTCGTTGTCACCGTGTACGTCAAAAGAATGATTCCTTTTTGTAGTTTTGTAAAACTCTTTGTAGAAAAAGATTCATTTTGTATAAAAGTAAATGTCAAAGAGGTTTATACACCGTATAAAATAAATTTGTGTACAAAACGAAATATGCCTCAATGGAAGGAGATTGAGACGAAGTCCCATACCTCGGGTCCGACTTGACTCGATCGTTCTTTAACGTCCTGAATAATAAACTTGAGTTAATTTATTTTTTCTTAAGAACCTTTTTCAAGTTCATTATTTCTTTTATATCACTTATTTCCATGTTATAAACATTATGTAATCATTTAAGTTAATAATGTTTGTTTTGTCGATATTTGGTTCTTAAGTCGAATGTGGACTTCTTACAATTACATGTTGTTCGTGTGGTCAAAGGTTATTTATATCCAGAATGAAATTCCTGATTTGGATATCATATATATCATATATAACCCGAATATACATGTATTTATAATATTACATAATCATTTAGATGTAAGAAATTATATGCACCGTTCATGGAGACGGTAAGCCGTACGTACGCATGAACGCTACTTTCATTTCTTTGTCATATTAATGGAATTAAAACTAAATGAGAGGTATGTATATTTTAATTCCAGAATTATATTAATCATTTAGATGTATCATTCATCATATATATCGATTATATGCATGTACTTATAATAATACATTACATTTGGGGATAAGAAATTAAATGCACCGTTCATGGAGACGGTAAGCCGTACGTACACATGAACGCTACATTCATTTCTATATCATACTTTAATGGAATAAAATAATAATGATATAGAGGTATATTATAATTCCTGTATAAAATGATATATAATAACTTTAAATACATCCTTTATACGTCCCACATATGGCATTAACGAATCAAATCACTTTGAGGGGGTGGTAGTCCGCACTTCCTTAAATGAAGATATCACGTTTATCCATAATGGAAACCATAAAGGTATGACCAAAATGATAAATACATAACCTTAAGGAAAAAATAAACATATTATATATCCTATATAAATATAGTGTCATCTTAACGGCCACCTTTGAAGGTGTTAAAAGAATGTTGAACAATCCTAGTTTCGGGAGGCAGAAATTCGCCATCCATAGAAACAGTATGTTCTTTAACCATTAGATGTAGGTGTGTGTAATTGTAGCTAGAATAAATATTATAACAACATCCTAGTATATGGATGATACTAGAGTTGTTAAGAAATAAATGAATAAAAAGAGTTTAGGGGGTTGGAGAAGCAAAATAAGAAAAAAGTACTGAAGTGAAGACATTACCTTATAATCGGGTAACTCCCTTTGATTTGAGCTCAAAGGCTTCCTTGGAAAGTCTTCTGCCCAAAGTGAGGCTTCAAGGAGTAAGAGAGGGATTTGGAGAGACAAAATGATTAGATATTGGCCGAAACAAAGGCTTGAGAGGTGTGGGTAATGTGGTAGAGGTGGGGGCCTTTTATAAGAGGAGAGGAGGGGCACTCTTGGAAGGTAAGGAAATGTTACTTTATTTTCAAATGGTTTTCGGATTTTAATGGTCCCACATTAATGTGTTTCGAGGATAAGGTGATAAGGTTTCTAAATCCACCCCTACACTAGGTTTTGGACATGTGTAGGGCATAGATGTTACATTATCATTTCATTTTATTTAAATTCTTTATTAATGAGGTAATCACTGCATCATCATGATGTCATAAATAATTTAATTTATTTAAAATCTAAAAATTATAAAAAAATACTATGATGTAGGAATTTTTTTTTCTTTCCAATGACTATTTATAATCAAAACTATGACTTTTATAACCCCATGTAAAAATTGTTTTAGTAAAATAACTCATGTTTGTGTCATTTTTACTTTAACATTAAATAAAAAGTTATTTATGTCATTTCCCAAACAAAGTGGCTCCATGGGGTCCCCAAGTTGACCCATGGATTGTCCTGGTCGGCCCTGAAACATCCAATGAGTGTAGGACATGTGTCAAGCTCATCTCATATTATTAAAGTATTATTTTTACCTTAAACTAAACTAATTACGTCTAATCGCGATTAAGAACATAAAAGTTACTATTCACCAAAAAATTATTTTAATCTCATTGAACCACATTTTACTTCTTAATGAAAACCATGTATGTCAGATTTTTGAAATTCAAAACACAGAAGTGATAAAATTTCATTCAAACGAAAAATCAGTTTTTATAAGTACCACTTAGTGGTTTCACTATTCATCAAAAATTGATGTTTTTCAGAAAAATACCAAAAATTCACCCAAAGCTATATTTGATATTCCAAATTAAAAAATGAAGTCTATTTTACAAAATTCAAAACATATAAGTCACATTAATTAATTTAATAATTAATTCCCACTGTCATGACAAATAGCGTGTTTTTATGAAACAATAAGTATCAAAAGATTGACACTAGTTTAAGTCTGATTTCAAAGTGAAATTAATTCCAACCACCACTATTGAATTTAATGGTAAAAATACTTTCTAATTTCACTTTAAAACCAATTAAAATTATAATCTAATCATATAAGTAAATTATATTAAAAATTGGTTTTGAATTAAAATACAACATTTTACAATATTCATTTAAAAATGAACATTATCGGAAAGATACCAAAAATTTACACAAAGTAAATTTTGATGTCCTGATTCTAAAGAAGAGGTTTATTTGGTCTAGTAGAATGTATAAAAGTGACAAATACTATATTTAATGACGATTCTCCATCAAATGTTGATAAGTGGGCCTTTCATGAAAAGTAGAGAATATAAGCCTAAAATTGAATTCTTTTCGTATTTTAAGCCTTTATCATTTATTAGATAAATGTAAAAACATTTAACAAACATATATAATCATATTTTAGTTATTTATATCCATTCCCGCTAGTACAACGGCTACGTGTTAACTAACATTTAAAATAATTTTATTTTATTACTAGTGTGCAACGTACGATTTCAAAGAAACTCTTTGTTGCGTATCGGGTACGGTATCGAACATAGCAGCCCCTTTAAAGTAAAATTAATATTTAATTCGAAAATATTAATAAATATGAAAATGTATTATTCTTTATTTACTTGGGATGTTACAGTGGTTTTCCGTTGAATTCATAATCTTTGTTTTTCCTCATGATTGAGATGGGTTACTTGATAACTTAGGTATATGTATGGGAATATACCTAAGTAGAGGATATCGGTTGAGATCTTCCTTGTGGTTATCCTTGTTGGATTTAGTGAGACCTTGAGGGTCTCAGGGTCCCTACTGAGTATCGTTATACTCACCCCTGCACGGGCTATGCCCGCACCTCGTTGTGTTGGTTGCAGACGACGAGCAGCGTTGACAGAGGCCGAGTGTTCGAGGGCTGGACGGTACCCGGAGGTGGACCTCACGATGAGTCAGTATCCAGAGGTGGACTTCATGGTGAGGCGATACTCGGAGGAGGTCGACGGGCGAGAGCGTTTTGGAGGCTATTTGTACCTACCCTTCAGGTAAGATCTGTGGTGGACGATCTTGGAGCTGCGCAATCTGTACCTACCCTTCAGGTAGGATCCGTGGTGGATGATCCAAGATCTGCGCTATTTATACCTACCCTTCAGGTAGGAACCATGGTGGATGACCCAGGATTGGATTTACACCTTCTGGCTATTTTGTCTTTTACTTTGTACATTACAGTTGGGCTTGTATTTCCAGCCCCCTTTACTTTCAGCACTTCTTGTATTCAGTTTTACTTAGTGATTAATTCCTCTTGTACTCTATGGTGTTTTGTTTACTTTTATAAAGTCAATGTCTTCCCAGTTATCAGGATTTATGCCTTTGGTGCTAGTTTCCAGCCCCTGGCTTATGGAAGGCAGGCTTGGGGTATTCACGGCATGGGCCCTGTGGACAGGTCGTGACACTAGTGATATAGGACAACTATGTGTTTTCTTCGTGTATGTAATTGTGTACATTATGCCATGTAACTTGTTGGGTTTGGTGAGCCCATGTTAGATGTAATGGAATTTTTATGATATGGAAATGGTAATAATTGTTGGTAATGGACCTAAACTGGCTAAGTGCACTTACTCTGTCCTTTTCATTTATTATTCGTTTCCCTTTTTTCATGCACAATTACATATACCGGATATTTTGTAGACATCATTGGTGATGGCCTACTGAGTTTTGTTCCCAGACCCAACTCGGGCTGACGTAGGGTTCCCAACCAGATATTCTGTTTGTAGGATGGGACAAGGGAAAAGTCCCTACTCTGAGATGTTGAGTAGGGCTCCGGATATACATGGGGAAGGACCCAAACATAGAATCGGGACCCGTGTGGAGTTTTATCCCTTGTGTTTTTTGGGATTCTTCCACTTTTCACTACGTGTATGGTATGTCATGGTTGTATTTGATTTGTGGCATGTACACTATTTGGGAAACATTTGGTTATGATCATTTAATTGTTAGTTCATATTGATTCCATTATTTATATTGTGTTTTGTTGTGGCTTACTCTAGTAAAAAATGTATAGTCTCCCCAAGCGACACTTTAGACCCTTGTTTCTATTCAGCAACCTCTAGCATATGGGTAGGCATGCTAGAGGTGAGGTGATGACCTGGCTCAGAGCACCGGTTTAATGGATTCCAGGTCAAGGATGCTATATGAATGGATGATACTCATGTTGATATTTTGAATATTCTCTTGAATGATTTCATAGAAATGGATAAATTGTCCAATTTTTGTATAAAATGTTCTGAAAAAAGTATAGTAGGATTATATGTGACTTAAAATGGGTTAGGGTTAAACAAGAATTCAAAAAATAGGGTTTCTCGAAGATGGTATAGGTGACCTACATTTATAGTTTAAAATGAAGAACTTTTACATGAAATTGAATGTTTGGTAAGGTGTAAAGATGGAATCACATGGGTTTTAGGTGTGGAATGGTTGGTGGGACTTGGTGTTATTTATTTCAAACCTCAAAAAAAATATTATTGAAGATAAATGTTTCATCTAAACATAACAGTATTCAGGACAGTAATGTTTCCCATTTATACACTAATGAACCATTATTAAATTTTTACCGTGGTTATTAGTTTTTTACTAAAAATACATGAAAACCCCTATTACAAATTTTTTATTTCATTATTTTGAATTTTTACATCATTTAATAGATTTTAAATTCAAAATATTATAAAATTATCCTTTAAATTAAAACATAATATATATCGAATGAACTATTTTTATATAAAATCGTATTCTTATACATAATTTTTTTTATTCTTATTCCCAATCAAGAAACTATTAAATTATGTAAAATATATTATTCATAAAAAAATATAATTTATCATCGGTTATTAAAAAATATATATAGTTTTTTGAAATAAATATATATAATAAATAAAAAGATAATTTTACCAAAAATAAATTAAATGATATTATTAGTTACATTACTACTCTAATTAAATTTTATAAAGGCATTAATATTAAAAATGAACTTTATTTCTCTTCCTATAGATATTTTATAATGTAGTTCGCTTTATTTATATCCAACAAATCATTATCAATATTATAATCGTTATACCATAAATTGTTTTGTTCATTGTTGTATAAGGAACGAGTTATCAATAACGTTTTATTAATTTAAGTGGGAAATATATTTTCTAATAACATTGTGTAACATTCTACCTTTCATATAATAATTTCACCATTGAAATTATATTAAACTAATGTATAAAAATGAGTATAAATCTTCCTCCAAATATCCATTTTTTCCCACCCAGAACTAGAAAATTTATGGTTTCACCACAAAACATTGATGAGGTGAGTAGTCATGTTCCTTAACACCTTATCACTTCTATCCAAAATCTCTATAGGTTTTTACTCATTAAAATGTATTCTTTAGTTTTAAAACCATCATGTCCATCAAATTATTTTTATTAGGTAGTACGTTTCATGAAAAGGTAAATGGAACACATTATAAACCTTAATAAGGATTGGTGGAAGTATCATGAAATAAGCTACCAACCCAATGTAATCAAGACTCTCAAACAGATCATTATATATAATTCTTAATAACCCCTTATTTTCAAATATCTCACCAATTTTCTTTGGATTTTTTAAAAGGATTAACTTGTGAATAACTTCAAACTGTATATCTCAACGATGATTTTTTGAATAAATATTCTATTTAATTTTAACATCCATGATGTATCATTCAATACAAATGACCTTATTTTAGAATTACATATTTATCTCAAGTACCAAAAGTTTTTCCCCAAATTAATCTCATCTTGTTAGAGTTTTTCACTCATTTTCCTAATGAATTCTTAAGAATCCACATTGATTTTTTAGTGAAAGCTATTATTATATAAATATTTGACCATAGAAACTTGTTAATCCAATGTCGAACCATGGGAAGAGTACACCCTATAGCAGATTAAAAATAATAAATTAATAACCAATATTAAAATAATATAAAATCATTGCAAGAGGAAAATGTAGATATAAAAATATCCCATGTAGAGTCAAAATGGAATGAAATATATAATAACCTAAACAACTAAATGGATAAAAATTATAATATAATGATATGAAATGAATATAGTGAAAAACATTCTAATCAAACTCCATCAAGTAATATCCACATCTAACACCTCCACTTGATCAACTATCCACTATAAGGCCCATTCCCATCACCATATCCCTATTCATGGAATCTTTATGTATAAAAATGTCCCTATGTAGTGTATAGGTATACGACTCTGTAAGACACCCCCAGTATCCCTATACATCAATTCATATGATATACAATTCCACGTCATTAAAATAAATAAGGTATATATATATATATGTATATAATAAATAATTACAAACATTATGTTGGGTACATGGAGTCCGAATCTAAAATAATTGGAACCATGTAGGAAATAATATCCCCAAACATGTCGGACACATCCCCCTAAACGAGAGGATAGTAAAAAAACATGTTTCAATAATCCCGTTGAAAGGGATAAACCTCTCACATGCTCATAAATATCTCAAAAGACCCTTTAAAAATGGCTCAGTATATATTTCTCCACCTACGTCAACATGAGATTCAAAAAATAGTACATGGAAAAATTAATAGAGGATGATTGATCAAACATCATATAAAGTTAAAAACATCATCCTCATAATTGTCATTATGCATGAAATATAAGTATAGTTCCAGGGTACACAAACAAAAACCTCATGTGATCATCCTCAACCAATGAAAATTTCATGGGACACACACACACCCAAAATCATTCCAATAACAAAAATAGGACATATGTGAAATCTATTAACATCATATACCAAGAACATTGCTAATGAAATCCAGGGATCATTAACTAAACATCACACAAATCATTTACACATGTTCATTGACATAAGCTATTCAAGAAGGATTCCTAGAACTGAATACATTTTTTAATTTTCAAAATAAATAAACTATCACATGTGATAAACAACTCTATAATGAACAAGTATTTTAATTCATAAATATTACACCATTTTAGAATAGTATTCAATAAGTATAAAAAATACAAGCGTAAAGACCATATAGGTTTATTGTTTATAGAGATTAGATATAGAATATTCTTATTTCATCAACGATGTTCAAAATATCCCATAAAGATACTCCCATTAAGTACACTTCATAGAAATAAACTACTTAATCCATTCATTATAACATAAGGAATAGGAAAATAATTAATGGAGAGATTAAATTCCCCATTGGGATAAACATCAGAGATGTTATTCAATGATAATTAGAAGGAATATGATACACATAAGGGTATGTGATCCAGAATATATCATACATGGTTCATACCCAACCTGTTTAACATCATAAACATGATATAGGGAAATTAATATTATCATTTTAAATACATTCATGATAAGAGTGAGAAATAATTATGAATCAATCATGCACCATAAATTCATGTCATCTAAATATTGTACCATTATAATTATTGAAACCATATCATATACCAAGGAAAATGTCATCTAAATCAGATCATTATTGATTAGGAATCCCTACTAATTACCTATAATATAACATATTAGGAATCATAATATATTTCTCATTTTGGATCGAACACAATGACTTGTTTCCTATAGAATATCAAGCACGTCAACCTATTTTATATAGCAGACCAAGCACATTAGATTATTTACCACAATTACGTAATGAAATATAAATCACTACCCAACAAATTTTAGGGGTATATAGCTCCCACCTATCACATAATCCATATATTTTCATTCCATCAAATCAAAAAAAATTCATTATATCATAACATGTGGAAAGGAAATAGGTTTCATTAACATTTCTTAACAGTATATCCAGTTGGAAATAAATATGTTTCATAAAACATATTCATCAACATCATAAACATAATCCATTAAGTTATAGAATAATGATGATATAATTGTTTCATATCCCAAATAAAACTAATTTAATATCAATGTATTTTATCTTATGTCGAAAAATATTTTTTGTGATGACATATAATCATTGTTTGAGAAAAATATCATATCGATTTTGAAAACAATTAAATAAATTATAAAAATTTCTTAAATAATATATAAATAATTTTAATTCAAAATAAGATTATAATATTATAAAAGAATCATAAAATAATTTATTTTTAATGATAAAGTGATGTAAATTTCATTCTGTATGCATTAAAACCTATATTACATTCAAATGTTTGGCAAAAAATCAAATGCTTCTCATTTGAAAAAAGACGACAATATTCATTTTAAACCAATTTTAAAAAGTAAAACATGTATATCATTCGATAAAAAAATAATAGGATAAGTTAAAAATCATTTTTTAAATTTTTTTTGGGAAACATAGTTATAGAAGGAAATTTATTTTTGACCGAAGAGAGAAATAATGTTGATTTTTCATAGAAACATTTTTCAGCATATTAATTAATTATTTAGAAGAAAGTGAAAGGAAAAAATGTATTATAAAGAAATAAACATAGGGGAAGAAAAATTGAGAATCTATTTGGATATATATTATAATATTACATCATTGTAAACTTAATCCAAATACAATACTTATAAACAATGGGATTGAAACATAAAACCTTTACCAATTTTGAATCTTTTGAATCATATGACCCATGAATGAATAATGTTAAATTAAAGAGTGATTATCAAAATAATAACGAAATTAATGATATTAAATGTAAAAGATTCTATATAGACACCTCATAAAAGAATATAGGTTCATAATATAACATATTTCACATAGAAGAAAATTTGAGACATAATTCTATAACCTCCAATCTTGACATTCAACATACACATTCGAAACACCTGTTTAATAAATATATTTTTATTTTGAAAATATTCAAATAAACATTCTAATATATTTCATATAATAAGTTATTTACTTATACCATTTTATATCCAATTCATTAACATTTGTTTGTTAAAATCACTATTTTGTGTAATAACTGCTTTGTTTTTCATATATGTTTTGTTTCATTATTTATAGTCCTAGTAGTTTTATTATGGTTACATAATATATATAATATTAAACATGATATAAATATTATATTTATAATTATATACAAGTATATATTCCTTAATAAATGTTAGAGATAAGAAAATGGATTGCACTATTCATTGATTCTGTAAGTAATACCTATATATCAATGTTATTTCCATTATATCAAAGGATGTTAATAAAGAAAGGTAAATAATACATCACATTTATGAAAAAAATTTAAATTTCACATATATCATATATATTCATTAAATATATCCATATTACAGTGAATTTCAAAATAAAATGAAAACCTATCACTTTGGTTAGTGGATGTGGTAGTCTACACGTTCGCATGAGTGATTTTATCATTTTCCAATTGTTTTTTTGGTAATAAGTTAGATGTGATATTATAATTAAATAGGTATAATTATTTCATTAATATATTTAAAATTAATTAAATACATCATTATATCTTGCTGTGAGAGGCGGTGTGTATAAAAAACTACATTGGTTTAGGAGGTGGTAGTCCACCATATACATGATCAAGGGTATATTTTCCCATTTCATGGAATAATAAATGGATGTGTTTTATTATATTAATATAATAAAATCTCAATATATTTTTGATAATTATTTAATAATATCAATATAGTTGGAGAATATTTGATGTAGGTGGAATAATAAATAAATGAAAGAACATTGTTAAGAATGATCCATCTTGTTCAGAATACCTCTATACATTATCATAAAAACCATATTAATATGGAATACTAATAAAAATACAAATATAAGATTTTTGGATGTATTAATGAAGATATTTGGGTAGTTATTTATTTCATTCAAAAGGATTTGGATGTACGAATAGGATAAGAGAGGGAATTCCCTTTTATAATTGATTTGGAGTGGTATTTTAGTAAATACCCCATTATATTAAATAATGGGAAGTCACTCTCATACCACGTGCCTCCAAAATTGATAAAATATAGATTTTGTAGAATATATTTTTTAGAAACACCTCCAATAAGAAAATTTTTTAAATATGTTATTCCTTAACCTATAAGTTTACATTTATCATTTAAATTTCACCCCTAAAAACTAGTTTTTTATTTATTTTCCATTGTAATTTATCTTATAAGACTAGAAATAAAGTTCAAATTATTTTATATATTTTAAACAGTTTTTATTAATATTTAATATAATCATAAAATAAAAAACCTATGTGTTTGTAAAATTAATTTCAATAAAAGCATAAGTAACTTTCAAAACTATATTTTAACCTTTGGTAGGTTATTTAGTGATTTTAATCTATAGGTCTAAGGAATGTTAATATAAAAGGGATTAATAGACCAAAAATGGACTATGGATAATATTTTAAACCATTTAACATTCACTTGGTTGTATATAATATTTAAATTAATAAGACATTTAACAAAAATTTATTTTTTGTAAAATATAATTATTATCCATTTTGATAATATTCATTATATTTTAATTTGAAAACATTATTAAAAGGATGGATTTAAAATATATACAATTAAAACATCCAAAAAATTGTATAGTTATCTAATTCTTTCTAAAGAAATTGTTTTATCAAATCATATTGGATTTATTATTTTTAAGATCATTTATTTTAATTTCCTTTTAATAAAATAATTATTATGTCCGTGTTTCATGAGAATTTAAGTTAATTATTTAATCAATTAAAATTATAAAAAATCTCCATAATTGAAAAGTATTATTTACATTTAAAATTAATATTTATAACCCAACATACATCCTTTTTATCATTATCTGAATGTATAAGATATTTTTTAAAGTAAAAGAGTGACATTTGGTCCTTTTTTACTTAAATTATTATGAAGGTCATAATTATAGAAATATGGATCCAAAATGGAAAATTTATAGTAATTATATGGATTAGGGTGTTAATATTTCCATAAAAGATAATTTAGATAACATTTTAGGTCACTATAACTCTTCTCCCTTTTGTTTGACACTACATAAACCTATTTTACCTGTGATCATGGTGACATATTTTTACTATTTTTACTTTTTATTTTGGAAAAAATAATTTTGATGATATTAACTAACATTAATTTTTTATTCCAAATAATTAATCCATTTCACCATATTAAATTCTTATATGCAAACAAATTTAATTTAAAATCAAACCTCCTTGCATTACAAAAAAGTGAGTTTTCAATGAAAAGGTTTTCATAAGTTTAAAAAGTTTTGAAATCAGAATTCAATATGAATTTAAATCCAATGACATAATTTGGATTAAAAATAATATAATTTACTAATTTAAATTTATAAACAATTTTTAAAAAAATTGTATCTTCTAAATTTTATAAACAAAAATAACATTTTTAATAAGAATATATATTTTTCAATAATCATTGATAATATAATATTTTCAGAAATAACAAATAAATATCTGTAAAATATTTTTTTAAAACGATGATTTGAAATATAAATTGAAATTTTTCAAATAAATTTTCTAATTGTGTGAGTAATTAATTTTAATATTTTTTCACAAAAAAGGAATAAAAATAATTTTTTTTTAAAATGTAATTTCCAAGAAAATGTGGACATTACTAAAAATTAAGTGATTATATATCAGTGTATATTATTTATCTAAGACCAATATTGTAAAATATATATATATATATATATTCATATTCATACCAAAAAGATGGATAACCATGTTATAATATTCTTTTTTAAATAACAATATTTAATGTATATTGCATTTTGTTAAAATTAATTGTTACATGTAATGAATGATATCGATGAAAAAAAATATTTTTTATAAAAATTCCTAAAATATATTGTTGTTAAATCCCCACGAAAAATAAATTTAATCCTACCAAAAAAGGAGCATCCCCAGAAGAGTATTCAAAGCAGTTGTACTCACTTGAGAATAGCCAAAGGAATTTTTCAATATGAGATGGTATTGATATTCCATCAGGACCAGCCCATACTTGCATTGGAAGACTAGCCAGACGGCTATGCGACGGTGGAGAGCTACTATCATGATTCAGATGCTGGGGAGGGGCAGTTCTTTGTAGATAGTGTGGTTGAATTCTCTAAGACCTTCGGGTCATTAAATCTCCTAAGCCTTTGGGAAATGTAATCTCTGAGCCTACAGGCCTTGTAATGGTTTTCCCTTATCCCTTGAAAGGGGGGTTATCAAAAATAAATAAAAATTAAGGCCTTAGGTCCATTCGAGTAAAATAGGAGAATATTATTGGGAAGTTAAAATATGGACCTGGAATAAAACAATAACTCCTAAGGAATAATAGAGAGTGATTTAGAACATTGTCATGAGAAGATTAATGATTAAAAAACCAAAAATATGTGATGAGTTTAAAGGCCATTGGTTAAACTAAAATGAAATTAGTAGGAAATAATTTTTTTCTCAAAATTCATTTCATAAATTTGATCATATTTTTATAATCAAGATATAGAAAATAAGAGAATACAACAACCTAATTTTATTCGATTTCATAAGTAAAATTGTATCCATTGGTTATTCTTCAATAAATTTCCACTTCATGTATTAGTCAATGAAATGGAAATTAATTCTCCATGTTTGAATCACTAAACGATCATAAGATCCACAAAATAATTATTATCCATTCTATTTATCTCTATTTTTCATCAAAACCAAAATTTTCAGCACAAGTTCACCCATATAGGGAAATCATCATATGATGGTATAATACATTAATCACTAAAAAATCATCCAAAGATCAACTAATACAATTACATAAATTTTTATCCTTAAGACCCTTTTAATATTTAAAATATTATATATAAGTTTACAAAATTTAAAAAATCAACTTAACATTATTCCCCTAAATATCATAAAGTATCTCTTAATTTTCACATTGAAAATATGTAAACACCTTGGTTATATATTCTCCAAGAACATGTTATTAACTGGACTAGAATAAAAAAATTAAATAATCATTCATGGTTTCTTATTTCACAAGAAAACCGAAAATATTTAAATATATTACATAAATTCAAAGATACTATAAAATCTATCATTGATAACATGAACACTCTTTTTGTCAAATTAATGATCACTAACTAAGTCATCAACACAATCCATTTTAATTCATATGAGTCACTACTTTATCCCAATTAAATAGAATTATCTAAACATCATGAACATATTTTGGGTTATCTTTCCCTTAATCTTGTTCTTTAAAAAAACACATTTCTATTAATTCAATGTTCTACCTAATTAGTACCATTCAATAAGTTATTGAAAATAATTAATGAAAAATATTATTTTGAATAATCCATATATATTTCATGATTAATATAAAATAATTCTTGATTTCAAATATATAAACACTTCAATCCACTTTATTCTTAAACTATTATCTAGGATTCATCATCGTATCCCTTAATACATCATTCATTTAAAATTTCATTTTTAGTATCATCATCATCGTAGAAAACATTTAAACATATATCCTTTCTAGATTTCTTCATGAGATTTCCCCTATCATATTTATTTTTATAATTCCAAAATAGTCCAAATTTATATGATTTGACCATTAATTATTTCATTGGGAAACCATCATTCTCATTAATCATGGAAACTAAACATTTCATTTTTCCATAGAAATTTCTTACATTTTTACCTTTTTCTACACACAAAAAAAATTAACATATTACTTGTAAATGTTCTATATAGTGCTTATTACCCAATTATTGACATATATGAAATTAAATCATCTATCTTCCATGGTCTCTACCAATTGATCTCTCAGTGAACCCTATCATTCCCTTCATTTTGTATTACATGAGTTTGTAATGATATATATTCTTAACCACAATATCTATTACTCTAGTCATAATCCTATTTGTTACCTCCTTAAATCTTTATCTATAAGATTAAAATTATCTTAGTTCCTTATAGTTCCCACCATTTTTTAAAACCAAAAATCATAGTTTGAGAAACAATATTCATTATGGGAAACCACCTAATCCTGAAAAATAGCTTATTGTATCTAAATCATGACACCATATTTCAAATATATGGAATCTTATGTTTAATGTAGGTCATTTATGGTTATCTTCTATAAAAATCCCTGATGACGGTTCATATGGAGTTTCTATTTTTCCAAACCATATCCTCTAGGAGTTTCAAACCAAGTGAGAAGGAAGGCCCATTGTCATAGAAAAGATGATGGTTAATTCAAGATATAATTCACCCTTTTAGAGTTATAACACCTAAGTACAATCATTCCGGACCTACATCCACTTTTAGTATCCAAACCATGATTTAATTTCATTGAAACTACTCACTCTATCCTTTACCAATTTTTTTAGAAATTTTATTATACTAGGAATTATCCATATACATAACCTTAGATATATGTCTATATATGTCACTATAGATTTATTATCCTATTTTCCAAAGGATAATAAATATTTTCTTCTAATGCCAACAATAGTGACCCATGATTTTCATATAGAAATATTATATATTTTTAGATGAATATTCAACTCATTTCACAAATAAAATTCTAAGGACTATAAATGTTTAGTATCCTTACAGAATAGATAAAAAACTTATTACAATAAAGATCTTAAAAATACCTCATAAATATATTCCCATTTAGTAAACTTCACAGACTTTCCATACATAATCTTAATAAATAAGAATGAGAAATCCAATATAACAATGGGTGAGATATGATGTTTAGTAAGGGTAAACATGGGAGATATCAATTGAAGATCATAAAAAGGAATAATAAAAGATTAATGGCACACAATCATGAATATAACATATAAGGTTAATAATTAAGTTATCAAAAATTATAAACATGATTGAATGAATAACACATTATCATTTATAATACAAGAATCCTAATAGTTAGAAATCATTAAAAATAAATCATGAACCATTTTTTTATGTCATATAAGTGTAGAACCATCATGAGTATAGAAACTATTTCATATGTTATGGTAAAATTATGATACTACCTAAACACTATGGATTAAGAATATTTACCTATTTCCCATAACATAATAGTTTATGAATCATTAATTGTTTCCCATAGTTGATCAATCACATTGAATTGTATCCCATAGTTGATCAGGAACATCAGCCTCTCTCCCATGGAAGATGAGGAACATCTGCTTGATTAAAATTATTATATAATGAGATATAAATGATTAAAAAATTAATTGGAGTGAGATATATCCCCCCTTGTGAATGAATCCATAAATAATTGTGCAAAAAGTTCATAAAACATTCAAAAAATCACAAATCATAGAATAGAAATTGGTTTCATAAACATTTCATCATAGTATAACCCAATGGAAAGAAAAAAGTTTTATAACTACATATTAATCATAATCATAAAAATAAACCATCAATATAGTGAATAAAGATGGGCTCATTTATCCATACCCCCACAAAATCTAAATTAACATCAATGGATGTCATCTTATGTGGATAATTATTTTTAAGGATTATTTTGAAGGTTTATTGAAAAAAATATCACCTCCCCTTTGAAAAAACGAAATTAAAATATATATATTTCCTAAATAATAAATAATAATTTAGTTTCAAAATAAACTCTTAATATTGTAATTTATGTTTCGAAATATTGATTGGTTATGGGGGTGGAAAATATCATTGATTCCAAATGAATTAAAACTAAGATTCCTTCTACATTTTTGGTATAATGTGAAAAGTGACTCATTTGGAAAAAGATAATTTAACTCATTCTAGAAATTTTGGAATAAAGTCAAAAATGTGTACAAGTTATGTCAAAAATAATTTTGTAATAGTGAAAATTCTCTTTAAATAATTTTCATAAAAAATGATGTATGAGAAAAATAATTTTTTTACAAAAGAGGGAATGAAATTTGATTCTTCTAGAAAATTTTTTTTTAGTAATATAAGTTTATAGAGATAGAAAAATGATTCGAAACATGTATTATAAACAAATAAATAGATTGAAAGAATTTTTATAATGTTTTTGAGAGATATATCATAATATTTCATAATCAAAAACATATTTATAAAAAATCCTGATAAGTAATAGGATCACAACATACTATGATTACATCTTTGGTAACTTTTCAATCGTAAGACCCCTGGATCAATAAATTTAATTAAATGTTTAAATATGATGAGAATAAATAAATACACTACATAACATGTAAAATTTTTTTATATATGCATCATAAAATAATATAGGTTCATATCATAACATATATGCCCAAAAAAAATTTGATGAAAAAAAATCCTACCTCAAGACTCAATATTTTTCATACATGTTTGATTCTCTTATATAATAAATATATTTTTATTATAAATATAACAAATAAAATAATCATATATATCATACCATTTATGGTTTAATCATACTGATTTATCATGTATTTATTAACAATTCTTCATAAAAATTGTTATTCTTGGTAACAAATACTTTGTTTTAATGTAGGTATTGGTTTGTTAGTTTTGGTATTTTTACATTGATTATAGTTCCATATTAAAATTAATGATATCTATGATATAAATATTACCAATAATAACTATATTCACTTTAATTTTCCTCCATAAAAAGTATATATAGGAAAAGGTATTACATCGTTCATATAGATGGTAGGTCGTATGCACGTATGAATATTGTTTCCATTTTCACAAAATATTGAATGAAAGAAATCTATATAATATATCACCTTTTTTAAAACAATTTATATGTCATAAATATCATATATATTCAATAAATATATCTTTTTTACTGTCCATGTAAAAATCCAATCAAACACATATCACATTACTTCATGGAGGCGGTGGTCCACATGTCTGAATGAGCGATGTTATCATTTTTCAAAAGACTGGAAGGTAAGAAGGAAAATATGATATTATAATTAAATATTAATAAATAATTATTATATATAACATATATATGTTAAATCCATCATTATATCCATCCATCACAAGAGATGATGGATAGAAAATTAAATTGGTTCGTGAGGCGGTAGTCAACCATACCTATGATTGAGGGTTTTATTTCTCATTTGATAAAAGTTGTGATGGATATGAAGTATCAATTAAAAAAATAATTTATCACTATATGTGATATTATAATTTTATTAAATCATAATAGGTGTATAATATTTAGTTGATGTAAAATAAGAAATAAATAACACTCGGTTATGAACAATACCTCTTGTCGAGAAAACCTCATTATGTCTACACCAAAGGACTTCTTATAGGGGATTCCTATTCAAAATAATTCTTCTATAATGTTTAAATGGAATAAGGTAAAGTATTTTGGAAATTAACTGATGAAAAAAAACTATTTGATAGTGTTAATTGGATTGAAGAGGGTTTCCCCTTTTATAATTGATGGGAAGTGAAATTTTTTTAAATACTTAAATATATTCAATAATATGATGTCACTATCATCCCATGTGCCACCAAAATTTCTAGATAATTATATTAAGGGAAATATGGTCAATTAACACATTCTAAATACAAAAAAATGTTTTTTAAATTATGTTTTTCCTTATCCTTGATGGTTACATAATTTTACAATTTCAGTTTTCACCATGGTAACTAGTTTTATATATTTTTTTACCTTTGTAATTTAAACTTTAAACATAAAAATATAATGCGATATTTTAGATTTATTTGGAACTCTAAAATTAAATGTTGAATCGAATTTATGAAATAAATATCCAATGGTTTTGGATGTTTAATTTTAACACAAGCGCATGTAATATTAAAACCACTATTTTAACCTTTACCATGTAAATTAATGATTTCATTATATAGGTCCAAGGAAAGTTCTTATAAAATTTAAAAACATTTATGTACCATTTTTTTATATTTTCGAAAATTTTCCTTTAACTTTGAATAATATAATATTCTGAGGAACTTTAAATAATTTAATAAAACATTATTTATTGTAAAATATCATTAATATCAATTTTGACACACTTCATTTATATTGTATTTATAAACTCAATAAAGGATGGATTTCAAATATATAACGTTGAAAAATTTGTAAAACGTTATAATTTTATAAATTGATTGTGGATGACAATAATTGTTTCAAATTATAATGTTTTTAATATTTCTAAAATAATATATTTTTTTAATTTTAAATAAATTTTTACTACATTAGGGTTGCATATGATTTTAAGATAATTATATTAGCACAATGATCTAAATATAAATTACCATGATAAATAAATAATATTTATAATTCAAATTTCCATTAATAACTGAACATACCTCCTTTTTATCCCTATCTTAAGAAATACGATATTTTTTAAAGTAAGATTGTGGAATTTTGACCTTTTCATTACATAATTTGTTACTAAGGTAATTATCCTAGACCTATGGCTCCAAAATAGTTATCTTATAGGAATTATATTGGTTAGGGTATAAATGTGTCACAAAAATAGAATTTAGATAATTTTTATGTCATCTTAACCCTTATCACATTAGTTTTACCAGTGATAAACTTATTTTACCCTTAAATGTATCAATTGATTTTTATTGGATTTACTATACATTAAGACCAAAAATTAAGTTTACCTTATTAACCGATATTTATTATGTATATTAAAAATACGGAATAAATTTTATCAAAAATAATTAATTTATTTTTCTGAATTTAATGTCAAATTAAACATATATAGGTGACAAAAGGAAATTTTCCTAATGAAAATATATGTATAATTATATATAGATATTATATCTGAAGTAAGTAAGAAATTGATTCCAATTACATAAATTAAATTACTGATAATATAATTTTACCAATTTTACTTTTATTACCATTTTAAAATATTTATTAATCTATATATTCTTGAAACAGAAAGGTAGTTTTTCTAAAAAATTCATACTTTTCCATATTCATTTAAATAGTAATATTTTGATAGAAAAAAAATCCCTGTAAGATAATTTTGACATGTTTATTTCAAAAAAGATTATTAATTTTTGGAATAATTTTTATAATAAGGGCCAATACTAATTTATTTATTTGTTTCTGAAAACCATTAAAAATATTGTTTTTGAAAAAAAAATTTCTGAGCATATAATTCTTTACAAAATACTAACTACTTATCTATAAAAAAAATTTCATTATCTAAATTCATTACACCAAATTTCAAAAAAAAAATTATTTATATTGTTATATCTAATTATAACATAAATCTTATAACAAATATGTTTATATTAAAATATTAATAGTATATTGTGGGTTGTTTAAACACAGTGTTTCCTATAATGAAATCTATTGAAGAAATTAAATATATTTGAATGAATATATATGTCATTATATATACGGGTATCCCAAATTATCTATCCTATAAAATCCAATGTAAAAAATGATAATTTCATATTATTATTCTATATAATTTTATATTATTTCATAGAAAGTACATACAATTACACATGGGATAATGATTCATATCTTTTGGAAAATATAACATAAACCAATAATAATACTTAATATTTATATTCATATTTAAACAGTATTATTATCATATTCATAATCATTATCTTGTTTTATCAAAATTAATCAAAATAATAAATCCCAAACCTGTTATGAAAATATTTTATGGAAGTATTACCTACATTATAACTTTTGAAAAATGAAACACACATAATACAGGAGAGAAAGTGGGGATTTTAAATTCCTTGATAGAAGATAAAGAACACATTTTGGTCAATGAATGTTTTACCAAACTAGAAAAAATTAAATTTTCATTTCCAAATGATAAAGAAGAACAATAAGTGTTACTAGAATGGTTTGGTTATTTTTTAATAAGGAAAAATCATGTGCATGTCAAAATACTAATCTCTATAAATTAAATTAGCAATTTAATTTTTATTTTATTGGAATAATCATTATAGAGCGTATTAAATCATTCAGAAAGTGATTAAAAAATAAATTAATAATAGTAATTAATTATCAAGATCTTTGACTTTCAAAATCATGAAAAGGGAATTATAGAATCGTGTAGATAATTTAGTAAACAAGATTGGGTTTTAAAATACAAAATCCCCCAAAAGTGAGCTGTGAAAGGGAAATATGGTTTTATCCTATGTATCTCCTAGGATCCATTTAATGATACATATTTATAATTATGAAATCATTTATAAACTCTATTCATCAATACCAAGTATTATGTTACTCTTTTTTGAATTAGGATTTACCATTACGTGATCAGTGTGTACACTTACATGGGGTTTAGAATATGTAGGTAACCCTACTGCAAAACTCTATACCCTTACATAGTGCCTAGTATATTATATTTACTTTTATGTATGTTTTTTATTACCCTTAAAAAACCAATATATATATAAGACGTAATATTTCTTTTGAACCTCAGTTATCTTCATGCCACGATCGTTCCTTCAACCTACCCTTACACAACGTTACGAAACATGGGTTTACCCATATGGATTTCATAGAAAATGGCCTCCTCCCTTATATAGACTATGGGAATGTTGATTTACCATTACAAAACAAATGTATGACCACTAAACCCTGATTCATGGTATTGTATTACCATATTAATCTTATGAAATCCTCAAAATACATCATTAAGTGTACTTTTTATTAGGAAAAAATTATTTTTTGTATAATAAGAGTTATAAAGATAATCCAAAATGGGGTTCAAAAAAATGATTATGTTATAATTATCCTCATATAACTACCTATCATATTTTGTATGTATATATAAATTTTTATATTAAAAAACTGAATATACTAATATTTAACATTCAATTAAATGTCTGAAGATAATTTAACTAGTAAATCCAAACTAGTGACCACTTAAATAGATTGGAAAAAAATGATTCTCCTCTAAAAACCATGAAACATATAGATAAAATGGAATTAGGGTCATACATCAGAGTATGTGTGTTCCCTCTACATCATATATTAGAGGCTAATAAATTTAATAATCCCTACCATCAACCACTTTATGACACCTTAATGTCTCATGAGTCTACTGGTTTTCCCACCTCATTGCGGTCGGTACCTACTTCTATGGTCTTATGCCCACATGAATGCCTAATTTAGCAGTATGAATCCATGAAACCTAGGAATAAAACTAATTAAGGTGATTTATCGTCCTATACTAGTGAAATGTCACGATAAAAATGGGATTGACCATTAGAAAGTGTCCCTTCCACCCGTAGTTATGGAATTTAGTAGTGTCTCTCCCTATAGAAGGAGGTAACCAACACTAGCTATACTGTGACTATTGAACACCTTCCATTCCACTAATCCATTTAATACTTCTTCATATTCTCATAAAAATAAAATTGTTCTACACTATAAAAGGAACCTTTGAATCCACATATAGTTAGAATAATACCAACATCTTTATCTTCCTCTATTCCCTTGACCATTGTCAGTTCTTTTTAAAACATCACTCTATTGGTCGTCAGATTATATTTATCGACCTATTATTTTAGATAGAGGTGAAATAAGTTATTAACAATCATTATTTATATTCAACATTACCCACTAGAAGTGGAGAAATATTAAATTTCTTGGTAAATCATGATGAATAGGATGAAACATTCATCATTCCCCCATATCCCTCCATGAACTCAGGATCATGATCCATCTTTAGAAAAATTAAAAATAACTTTTCAATAAATTCATCCCTGAAGTTAAATCATGTAAAACCATCCCATATAATATTTTATATAATGGAATCCCCTAATTATAATACATCCCCTTGAACCATTAATGTTGAAAACATAACCTGTCAATCCTGTATGGTATCTGTTTGGATGAATATCTTCTCAATGATTTCAAAGAAATATTTTTTAACATGAAGGAAAAAATTACCATGGATGGATTGGGTAGGATGGAGGTATATGTTGTAAGGATAATCAACCATATTTGGACCACTCATTTAGAACTATAAACTTGAATAGTAATTGATCCAAAGAGTATTGGTCGAATAGGCTCAACAACTTGAATAGTTGGAGTAACTAAGGGAGAATTATCAGATTTTTCCCCATTTATTATATGGATTACAAATTGATATTCAAGTATTTTTCATGAAATAATTCCATATAATGACTGAAAACCCTCATATAAAACCCTCAATGAGAAAATTCAATATCCTAATGAAGGAAAATGAAAACCACACAAGAAGACACATGTTTTCACTATAAGGTTCAACCAAAGAGGCTAACAATAAGTATAAGGTACAACCCATGATGTAATACAAAAAAACCATGTCATGCATTTGGTACATGTACATTATCAATAACCAAATATATACACATAATGATACAATAAAATAAGATAAAATAATAATTCCAAAAATAATGTACCAAATCATATATAATAATTTCTACTGGCATCAAATTTTTTGGGCACTATGTAATATAAGAATTTGGTACATATGGAATGTGACCCTATATTTCTAACATGATACACAATAATTACCCAATTCCTATATACCACATATCACTATCATTTTCATTATCCGAGGTTAAATTAATCAATAGTATCATCAAATAGTATATAATAAAATTCCATAATTTTTGGAAACATAGAGATATAATATACATTGTTGATCAGACACTAATATTGTACCCTTAAATCCTATATAATGTTTCCCGAATATAGGTAAATATTAAAGGAACATTAGTGAATCCTATTGATCTAAAACCATTTTTAAAACACCCAATTCGAACCACCAAGACCAATCTAGAGTACCACATGCCCTCAATTGCACCTCCCCATATGCCATACATTGTTAACTAGAAGTGAGGTCTATGCGTGGAACCATGGAGAAGATATACACATTCCTAGAGTTCATATAAGAAATAAATAACCAATGTATAACAATATTTAATAATTGTTAGTGGAAAATAACAATATTATCAAGCATGCACAATATCAAAATGGAAGTGTTAATTTAAAAAATAAAAATAAAAGGATGATCGAAATTGTAAGTTAAATATAGTATATAAAACTACCAGAATAAATCCTAATAAACTCTATCAATCAATTTATATAACTTGTATACCCAAATGATCAACTATCCACCAAAATCCCTTTATCTCCTCTAGATTCCTAGTCATGAAATCTATAGGTGAACTAATATTACTGAGTAGGGTGTGAGTACAAGATATATTAGGACACCACCAACAGACATTAATATATGTTAATATGACATACAACTACATTAAAATAATTTAAATATACTATTGATATAAAAAATATAACAATACTAAATAACATATGTTGGGTCCCTAGATATCAACTCTACCTACATTGGCCCCATGCTACAATGAGTGTCACTAGCCAGGCCTGACACATCCCCTCCTCAATGGTATTGTTCAAATAACATTTTTGAATCATCCATCTAAAAGTGATAATAAACCCACATTTGAATCATTATCTTATAAATACATATCTTAAAGAAATAATCTATATAGCTCTACTTGAATCCACAATTGAGACAACAATAGTACCTGAAATCTTGTATAGATGATTATAGATTAAACATAACATCATGTCAAAAACAGCTTCATCAGAATAATAAATATGTATTAATGAAAAGAATAATTAAAGGGCACATACACACAAACACCTCATGTGATCAATATAAAACACATGAAATGTCACTATCAACACACACACACAAAATCTGGACAATAACTAACACAAGACATGAGAGAACCTTATGTACATCCTACCTCAAGCCCATTTATAAATAAATCCAAGGATAATAAAGGAAACATCACCCAATTCAAGTCCAAATTCCTTTCATCTCATACCACACCCACTGAGTATTACTAGAATAGAATCCAACTATTTTATTTCCAAGAAAAATAAATTATCACATGTGATAATCAATTCTATCTACTAATTTTTTAAAAAAATATGATTATTATATATTATACTTCATTATATTTTAATATTATTTATTAGAGAATATATATAATTCCATGTGTGATGATAATAAATATCACATGTATAATCCAAGATAAAGGAAGAATAATTCTTAATATTATCTTCCATATTTATATGTTGTTATCATTTTAATAATTATTTACCATTTTTATATAAAAATTCATAAATAATAAATGGCAATATTATTATTAGAAGACTATAATAAATCATTACATAGGGATTCTCATTTGGAAATATCGATAATCAAAATTAAGTAGATAATGTGAGGTTTTTTCATTATTGGAAATTTTATAAATAACATGGTTTGATCATAGAAGGTTTAAAAAATCATGGGAAAAGGATATTTTGATTTTTCGACGTAATAAAATAAGAAACAAATTTTGATGTATGCTTTTATTTTTCAATAATTAAAAACCGTGTATAGGTTGCAGCATTAACACCGAAAAATTATATTATCATATACATTTTTCTGTTACTTAAATACTCAATTCATTATGCATATAATCCTTTATAGATGAAATACAAACATTAAATTATTACATGATTTCCTAGTTTCAAAATTTGAAAAAAAATAATTATATATGTGTCTAGGGGAAGGTGAAATGAAAATTGGATTTTGAAATTGAAAATCCATAAAAACGTTCATTACATAAGGTTAACATAATTTTACCCTTTTGCATCCCTAGGTGCCATATAAGGGCATCAGGTAACCCTAAAACAAACCTTTATAAACAAAATCTAACCTAATTTAGTGTTATGTGACCCTTATGGGAGTAGTTAGTACCCTTACATGATATTTATAACCCGTATTCTACCCTTACACAGTGTTATCTACCCTTAAACAGAACATGGGAACACTTATTTACCTTTTCCAAAGTAATATCTTATACTTTCACAACCCATATAAATAGAAGTTAACTTTTCATAGTTCCCTAGATACCCTCAATCATCTAATGTTCCTTCAATATAACCTTGCATGAATTAAAGAAACTTAGGGGTTCCATTAGTAAAGACCCAAGAAAAGGAATATTCAATTTCCTATCCATTGGAATAGTGGATTTTCCCTTATTCAACTCAAGTAAATCCACTATACCAATACATATAGGATTAGAAACCCACATTATATAAGGCCCTGGCCTTAAAAATCTCTTAATATTGAATTAAATGAATAATTCACATTGATGATCTTTTCAGGTTTAGAGTTTTATAGAATTAGGACATAACTATTACATCTCAAAAGATTAAAAAGTAGACTAATGTTCCATAAAATACAAACTCTTAAAAAGAAACATGTCTAGTTCCATGTTTTATATAGCATGACATTCCCTTGATTCCATCCTTGACCCCATTCCACATTAAGTCCTGTGAAAAAAATTTCAAAAAAACTTGGGGTAGGCATAAAAAGCTCAGTAAGGGATACACAAAGAATGAAAACTGTTAGTTTTTCAAACATCAAGTAAACCATGTATACTTTATCAAAGTAATACCTTCACCTTCAAGAAGTAGTTAAAACTATTCAATGAATAAAATATCATTATTTACCCTTTTTTAACCAAAGGATTACCATAAAACCCATATAAAGAACACATACCATATAAAGGTAACTTGGGACATAAACATACATAAGTGGAATAACCATACGGTCGACTTCCACACACATCACTTAATAGAATAGCCATACGGACATCATCCATACATACTTAATGAAATAGCCATACGGCCGACTTCGATACCCAATGCATTGGAGGTTATAACATAACCACCCATCCTGGTAATCACGGCACCACCCTTCATATGGTTTATCACGTAACCACCCGTCAAATGTCCAAATACCATTATAAAAATCATAAGACATAAAACAAATATAATGGAAAGAAAACAATTCCACACATTGATCACAATATATCACTTAAATATATTGACATAAAAAATACATTATAAAAACTATTTTCAAAACCAAAATACATAAAATAGTATATGGTATTTATTTCATTTTAAAAAAACATTACGACTTGTTCAGGAAGCCAAAGACCAAATAATACTCGTGGCGGTGGAAAAGGTCGTTGTCACCGCGTACGTTAAAAGAAACATTCCTTTTTGTCATTTTGTAAAATTCTTCGTAGAAAAAGATTCCTTTTGAATAAAAGTAAATGTCAAAGGGGTTTATACACCGTATAAAAGAAGGTTGTGTATAAAACAAAATATGCCTCAATGAAAGGAGATTGAGACGAAGTCCCTTACCTCAGGTCCGACATGACTCGATCATTCATTAACGTCCTGATTAATAAACTTGAGTTAATTTATACTTTATTAAGAACCTTTTTCATGATTATTATTCCTTTTATATCACTTATTTCCATGTTATAAACATTATGTAATCATTTAAGTTAATAATGTTTGTTTTGTCGATATTTGGTTCTTAAGTCGAAAGTGGACTTCTAACAATTACATGTTATTCGTGTGGTCAAAGGTTCATTATATCCAGAATGATATTCATGATTTGGAGATCATATATATCATATATATACATAATATACATGTATTTATAATATTACATAATCATTTAGAGGTAAGAAATGAAATGCACCTTTCATGGAGACGGTAAGCCGTACGTACACATGAACACTACTTTCATTTCTTTGTCATATTAATGGAATTAAAACTAAATGAGAGGTATGTATATTTTAATTCCAGAAATATATTCATCATTTATATGTAACATACATTAAATATATCCATTATAAATATGTACTTATAATAGTACATTACATTTGGGGATAAGAAATGAAATGCACCGTTCATGGAGAAGGTAAGTCGTACGTACGCATGAACGCTACTTTCATTTATATCTCATACATTAATGGAAAGAAATAATAATGATATAGAGGTATATTATAATTACAGTATAACATCCTATATAATAACTTTAAATCCGACCTTTTTACGTCCCACATATGGCATTAATGAATAACATCACTTTGAGGGGGCGGTAGTCCGCACTTTCTAAAATGAAATTATCGTGTTTATCCACAATGGAAACCGTAAAGGTAAACCACAAATGAAAAATAATAAAGCATAAGGAAAACATAAACATAATATATATCATATATAAATATAGTTACATATTAATGGCCACCACTAAAGGTGTTTAAAAGAATGTTGAACAATCATCGTTTTGGGAGGCAGAATTCTCCATCCACGGAAACAGTATATTCTTTAAACATTAGATGTAGATGTGTGTAAGTATAGCTCGAAAGATTCTTATAAAAACATCCTAGTATATTTAAGATACTTTATTTGTTACAAAAGAAATTAATAAAAAGAGTTTAGGGGGTTGGGGAAGAAAAATAAAACAAAAGAACACAAGTGAAGACATCACCATAAAATCGGGTAACTCTCTTAGATTTGAGCTCGAAGGCTTCCTTGGGAAGACTTCTGCCCAATTTGAGGCTTCAAGGAGTAATATAGGGATGTGGAGAGACAAAATGGGTAGGGTTTGGCTGAGCCAAAGGCTTTGGGAGTGTGGGTAAGGAGGTAGAGGTGGGGGCATTTTATAAGAGGAGAGGAGGGGAACTCTTGGAATGTAAGGAAATGTTACTTTATTTTAGAATGAGTTTCGGATTTTAATGGTCCCACATTGATTTGTTTCGAGGATAAGGTGATAAGGGTTCTAAATCCACCCATCCAATTGGTTTTGGACATGTGTAGGTCTTATATTTTACATTATCTTTCCATTTTATTTAAATCCTTTATTAATGAGGTAATCACTTCATCATCATGATGTCTTAAATAATTTAATAAATTTAATGTCTAAAAATTATAAAACAAATATCATGATGTAGGAAATATTTTTAGCTTTATAATGAATATTTATAGTCTAAATGATCATTTATGTAGAAAAAATTAAAAATATTTTACTTAGGTGATACATTCTTTGTTACATTTAACATTCTTTAAAAATAAAAAGATAAAAAGTCACTTTCTCAAAAAAGTGATTTCATGGGGCCCCCAAGTTTGGCACAAGGCATCCAATGGTCGGCCATGAGACAAACAGTATGTAACACCCCAGGTAAATAAAGAATATACATTTTCATATTTATCCATATTTGTGAATAAAATATTAATATGACTTAAAAGGGGACGCTATGCTCGATGGCGTACCCAACACGCAACAACGAGTTTCTTGGGAATCTTACGTTGTACTCTAATAATATTATTTTAAATGGTAGTTAACATGTAGCCATTGTATTGGCGGGAATGGATAGAAATAACTAAAATATGATTATATATGTTTTTACATTTATCCAATAAAAGATAAAGGCTTAAAATACGGAAAGAATTAAATTTTAGGTGTATATGCCCTAGTTTTCACTAAAGGTTCACTTATCGCCTTTTAATGGAGAACTGTCATTAAATATAGTTTTGATCACTCTTATACATTCTTTTGGACCAAATAAAACTCTTATTAAGAATCGGGACATCAAATTTTACTTTGTGTAATTTTTTGGTATTTTTCCGATAAAGTTCATTTTTTAATGAATAGCGTAGAATGTTGTGTTTTAATTCAAAACCTCTTTTTAATATAATTTATTTATATGATTAGATAATATTTTGAATTGGTTTTAAAGTGAAATTAGAAAATATTTTTACAATTAAATCCAATAGTGGTCATTGGAATTAATTTCACTTTGAAATCAGACTTAAACTAGTGTCAATCTTTTGATACTTATTGTTTTATAAAAACACGCTATTTGCTCTGACAGCGGGAATTAATTATTAAATTAATTAATGTGACTAATATGTTTTGAATTTTGTAAAATAGACTTAATTTTTGAATTCGGAATATCAAATATAGCTTAGGGTGAATTTTTGGTAATTTTCTGAAAAACTTCAATTTTTGATGAATAGTGAAACCACTAAGTGGTACTTATAAAAACTGATTTTTCATTTAAATTTTACCATAATTGTGTTTTGATTTTCAAAAGTCCGACATACATGGTTGTCATTAAGAAGTAAAATGTGGTTCAATGGGATAAAAATAATTTTTTGGTGAATAGTAACTTATTATGTTTTTAATCGCGTTTAGTGGTAATTAGTGTAGTTTAAGGTAAAAATAATGCTTTAATAAAATGAAATGAACTTGAAACATGTCCCAACCTCATTGGTTGTGTCATGGCCGACCATGAAAAGCCATGGGTCAACTTGGGGACCCCATGGATCCACTTTTGTTGGGAAATGACATAAATTACTTTTTATTTAATGTTAAAGTGAAAATGACACAAACATTATATGTTTTACGAAAACAATTTTTATGTGGGGTTATAAAAGTCCAAATTTTGATTATAAATAGTCATTGGAAAGATAAACAGATTTCCTATATCATAGTATTTTTTAATAATTTTTAGACATTAAAGAAATTAAATTATTTATGACATAATAATGATGTAGCGATGACATCAATATTTGACGATTTAATTAAAATGGAAATATAATCAAAAATCTACAATCTACACATGGACAAAACCAATTGGATGAGTGTATTTCGATTCCTTATCACCTTATCCAAGAATTATATCAATGTGGGACCTTTTGAAACCGAAAAACATTTTCAAATAAAGTAATATTTCTTTACTTTCCAAAAGTGCCCCTCCTCTCCTCTTATAAAAGGCCCCCACCTCTACCTCTTTTCACACACTTCTCAAGCCTTTGGCTCGGCCAAACCCTGCCCATTTACTCTTCCCACATCCCTCTCCTCATCCTAGAGGTTTTCCTTTGGGCAGAATCCTTTCAAAGGAAGCCTTTAGGCTCAAAACAAAAGGAGTTACACTTTTAAAGGTAATTCTTTCTTTCATGTTCATTTGTCTTATTTTGCTTCTCCAACCCCCTAAACTCTTTTTATTTACTTATTTTGTAACAACACCAGTTTCTTCAATATACAAGGATGTTGTTATAATATTTACTTGAGCTACACTCTCACACAACTACATCAAATGGTTAAAGAACATACAGTTTCCGTGGATGGCGAAATTCTGCCTCCCGAAACGATGATTGTTCAACACTCATTTAACACCTTCAAAGGTGGCCATTATGATGTCACTATTTTTATATATGATATATAATATGTTTATGTTTTCCTTAAGCTTCTGTTTTTTTCATTTTTTTTGCATACCTTTATGGTTTCCATTATGGGTATACGCGATATCTTCATTTAAGGAAGTGTGGACTACCGCCCCCTCAAAGTGATTTGATTCGTTAAATACCATATGTGGGATGTATAAAGGATGGAAATATGATATTATATATGATATTATACTGGAATTATAATATACCTTTATATCATTATTATTCCATTCTATAAAATACGAAATAGAAATGAAAGTAGCGTTCATGCGTACGTACGGCTTACCGTCTCCATGAACGGTGCATTTCATTTCATACCTCTAAATGATTATGTAATGTTATAAATGCATGCATGTACTGGATATATATGACATATATGATATCTACATCATGAATACAATTCTTGATATAATACACATTTGGACACACGAACAACATGTAATTGTAGAAGTCCACTTTCAACTTAAGAACCAAATATCGACAAAACAAACATTATTAACATAAATGATTAAATAATGTTTATAAAATTGAAATAAGTGATCTAAAAGGAATAATTAACTATAAAAAGGTTATTAATAAAGTGGAAATTAACTCAAGTTTATTATTCAGGATGTTAAAGAACGATCGAGTCAAGTCGGACCCGAGGTAAGGGATCCTACAACTCTCTTTCTTTTTAAGTACACTCTTTTATGTAATTTCTTTTAAGCTCATCTTTCTTATGATTGGGATGTTATTTTATATTACTACTACTGTAATTTTTATGTTCATGTGATGAGAGACCCTATTCACTCTCATCAATCCATTTTGGAAGTTTTGAGTGGCGCCGTTAGGCTGCCGAACTTTCGTAAGAGATCTAACCTCTCTCTTTCTTTTTATGTACTCTCCTTTATGTCACTTCTTTTTAAGATCCTCTTTGTAATGTTGGGGGATGTTATTTTATATTCCTCTTTCTCTACATTTTATTGTAATGTGATGAGATACCCTATTTGATCTCATCAATCCATATTCGGGAGTTTTATGTGGTGCCGTTAGGCTGCCGAGTTTTCGTAAGGGATTTTTCATCTCACTTTTATTCCCGTGAGATTTATGCTACATTTGCCACAAATTCCATTTAGTGGTGTATGTACTGCCCATTATTCTACTCTTGGTGTAATATACTTTCGTTTATTAGTATTTACATCAATGATCTATTGTCCTTCTTTCATGGGGTGTATGTTTTGAAAGATACCCAAGTCGGTAAGGGGACCTTTCACCCTCCTCTTTTTTTAAAAGACTTCTTTTGTTGGGTCTTTTAATTTACATATTGTTATGTTGGGATATGTTCTCATATATACTTATTGATGTAAATTTTATGTCCAAGTTATGAGATACACTTTTTATCTCCCATCAACTCATTTTTATGTGATGTCGTTAGGCTGTCAAGGGAACTTTTTAACCCAATTTCGATTTCATTGGGTTCAACTTGTAGTCATTGAATATGTCATCCATTAAATATGTGTAAATGACCTTTTATTGTTTTACACTTAATATCCACTTATATTGGGTGTATATATATTTGTGACACATATTTTTGAGATTTATTTGTCCTTAATTTAAGGATACCTTCTTTATAAGGGATTTCATCACATTTGACATTTCTATTGAGGGTTCATTGTTGTTATGCACCAATTCACTCTTATATAGTGTATATACTGTCCTTTGGAGTATTATATCATGAATCCTTTTATTCTAATGATATTATAAAGTTCTGACTAAATGTTATTCCTCGATTATTGTATTCAAGTGTCTCTAATTTTGGTAAAACCCCCTTTAACCAAAATATCGTTTTAAATGTTTTAATTATTTGTTCTTATTAATATCCATGTTTTCAAAATGGTTTTAAGGATTTATTTATATGGATATTAATGGTTTGAAATGTTAAAAGCTTCAAGGTGGTATGGGACACTTTTATTCAAAAATCTCTTTATTAAATGTTTTAAATGGTTTTGGAAATGGTTTCTTTTTGAATGGATTCATTATTTCAATATCCTAAAATGTTATATTGTGATTGAAATGTGGAAATGTTATGTTTCCTTTATTCATGTTTATGTGATACGATTATGTTATGGTTCTTGGGCATTGTTATGAAGAACGGGTGGTTCCGTGATAAACTAAGGGCGGGTGAGCCCGATATAGCTCTCCAATGCATTGGGTAACGCGAAGGAGTGAAACGTTAAGGTTTCTCCGAAGAGATTTTAGGGAATATACTGTGATGGGTATTCCAAATGTAACCAAGAGGGTTACTCCCTACGTAAGAATGTTATGAATGCCTCAAGTTACCTTTATGTCTTACGATTTCTATGATTTATTCATGATTTGATGAGGTAGGTTAAAGTGCCTATGTTTTATGGGTAAATTATGATTTCATTCTTATGTATATATGAACTCATGTTTCCTTTCCATATTTTTATATCCCTTACTGAGCTTTTTATGCTCATCCCAAGTTTTTGAAATGTTTTTCAGGTCAAGGGAAAGGTACATGATAAGATGATAGAGTCAAGGATGTGTTAAGAAAGAATCCATGTTTTATTTTCAATATGTTTCTGTTGATGGGAAGAATGAATACGGTCTTTTATGTAACCACTTTGTCTAAATGTGGAATGTAATGCAAGTTTCATGATCTAATTCTCTATAACTGTAAACCTGAAAAGATCCTCAATGTGTAATCTTGTAATAACTCAAGATTAAGTAAGGTTTAAGGCTGGGGCCTTATAGTTGGTATCAGAGGTCGGTTTAGATAACTTTAGAGGTTAGGGTATTCCCTAAGAACAAGTGACATTACCATAATGGTTAGGATTTCAGAAAGAGTACTAGTTTTATATAAAGTGACTGAGAAAGTATATATTAGTTTTTATCTTACTCATTAGTACATGATGGTTATGTTGATATACTCACACTGACCTTTTTGGTTTTAGTAAATGGCTAGATCTAGCAGGCACCAATGTGACAATGGGTTTGAAGGAAACTGTGGTGGTTCTCTGATTAAGAGACTGGATGAGATGGGGGATTCAATGAGGAATCTCATGGTTGTTCTAAACCAACTATCAAGGAGTCATGATCAACCACTTCAACCTTGGTGAGTTCTCTAATGCATCATGTACGAGATGGCCAACTCGATGTGGAAATTTAGGTAATAATTATTTAGGTAACCATTAGGGTTTATATGATCCTTACTTTTGAGGTAATTATGGGTTATTATATGTTATGATGGAAAATGAAAGGTATGAGATAAACTTGAAGTTAAAATATGTTATGATCATCTTTGAAGATTTTATCTCATTTCGGGGATTTTTTAAAGAATTATATAGTTTTGGAAAAAGGACAACACGCAGACCGTGTGACATCCCGTCGCGTCGGATAAAGCTGCGGGAATCGATCCCACAACCAAAGTGCGACTGATATTTATCGCCTACCACTGGACTACGTGAAGTCCCTGGTTAGTTTGACTGATTCTTTTTGGTTATATGATTTTATGAATTAAGAGTAAGTTGATTTTGTATTATTTATGAAAATGATTAACCTATCATGGAGGATATGTGATTAGGTTAATTACCTTTCAATACGAGACTTTAGGAGCAACTGATGTTGTTTGGAGATAAATGTTACGATTTAACTTGGAAGACTATGTGACTAAATCCTTTAAATATTTGGGTTTCAATCTTAGATTGGTTTACATTGAAGAATTTTATGGACAAATTGTTTATCGGATGGTCCTCGTTGAACTTTGGGTTTTGTTGGAAAAATTTTGGAGATTAAGCATGGATTTTCTTTTTAATCGGTTATCCTTTTCTGGATTATCTGACCTTGTACTAACCTTTTTGGTTTTGGTTCTGGTTAAAGCCTAAAGACATAGGATGTACATAGTTCTCTTTTTTGGATTCGGTGATTCTCTAGAAGTTGATTATAGTACTCTTAGTGCGAACAAGTCTCCCTAAATATTCGTCTTTTGGAAAACAAATATGAGTTTGATTAAGGAATCTAGTAAAAGTTGAAAGTCAACATGATAAGTGATTATGTTTCCTTATGAATAAATTCCTCAATAAAAAGTAACTTAAAACAAAAATGTTGTCTATTAACTTTTCCTACTGGGGAATCGAATACCGTTTAACCCATCACAAGTTTGTGATTTTCTCGTGGTTAACTTTCTCCTAAACGTGTTTTCTATCACTCTCCATCAGAACATGACCCTTTGTTTTTTCCTCCATGTCCATATTTTCATACTTGGAATCCTATTATGGGTTAACTCGGGTGACCTCTGTGCTTATCTTTCTTTATTTTAAAGTGGTTGTTTTACCGACTCTTCTTCCGATGCGGGACTTTCAAGGATGTTTCCAAGCGCAATTTTAAAATTGCGAGGACGCAATTCCCAAAAGGGGGGAAGGATGTAACACCCCAGGTAAATAAGGAATATACATTTTCATATTTATCCATATTTTTGAATAAAATATTAATATGACTTAAAAGGGGACGCTATGCTCGATGGCGTACCCAACACGCAACAACGAGTTTCTTGGGAATCTTACGTTGTACTCTAATAATATTATTTTAAATGGTAGTAAACATGTAGCCGTTGTATTGGAGGGAATGGATAGAAATAACTAAAATATGATTATATATGTTTTTACATTTATCCAATAAAAGATAAAGGCTTAAAATACGGAAAGAATTTAATTTTAGGTGTATATGCCCTAGTTTTCACTAAAGGTTCAGTTATCGCCTTTTAATGGAGAACTGTCATTAACTATAGTTTTGATCACTCTTATACATTCTTTTGGACCAAATAAAACTCTTATTAAGAATCAGGACATCAAATTTTACTTTGTGTAATTTTTTGGTATTTTTCTGATAAAGTTCATTTTTTTAATGAATAGTGTAGAATGTTGTGTTTTAATTGAAAACCTCTTTTTAATCTAATTTATTTATATGATTAGATAATATTTTTAATTAGTTTTAAAGTGAAATTAGAAAATATTTTTACAATTAAATCCAATAGTGGTCATTGGAATTAATTTCACTTTGAAATCAGACTTAAACTAGTGTCAATCTTTTGATACTTATTGTTTTATAAAACACGCTATTTGCTCTGACAGCGGGAATTAATTATTAAATTAATTAATGTGACTAATATGTTTTGAATTTTGTAAAATAGACTTCATTTTTGAATTCGGAATATCAAATATAGCTTATGGTGAATTTTTGGTAATTTTCTGAAAAACTTCAATTTTTGATGAATAGTGAAACCACTAAGTGGTACTTATAAAAACTGATTTTTCATTTAAATTTTGCCATAATTGTGTTTTGATTTTCAAAAATCCGACATACATGGTTTTCATTAAGAAGTAAAATGTGGTTCAATGGGATAAAAATAATTTTTTGGTGAATAGTAACTTATTATGTTTTTAATCGCGTTTAGTGGTAATTAGTGTAGTTTAAGGTAAAAATAATGCTTTAATAAAATGAAATGAACTTGACACATGTCCCAACCTCATTGGTTGTGTCATGGCCGACCATGAAAAGCCATGGGTCAACTTGGGGACCCCATGGATCCACTTTTGTTGGGAAATGACATAAATTACTTTTTATTTAATGTTAAAGTGAAAATGACACAAACATAATATGTTTTACGAAGACAATTTTTATGTAGGGTTATAAAAGTCCAAATTTTGATTATAAATAGGCATTGGAACGCTAAAAAGAGTTCCTATATCATAGTATTTTTTAATAATTTTTAGAGATTAAAGAAATTAAATTATTTATGACATAATAATGATGTAGCGATGACATCATTATTTGACGATTTAATTAAAATGGAAAGATAATGAAAAATCTACAATCTAAACATGGCCAAAACCAATTGGATGAGTGTATTTCAATGCCTTATCACCTTATCCAAGAATTATATCAATGTGGGACCTTTTGAAACCGAAAAACATTTTCAAATAAAGTAATATTTCTTTACTTTCCAAAAGTGCCCCTCCTCTCCTCTTATAAAAGGCCCCCACCTATACCTCTTTTCACACACATCTCAAGCCTTTGGCTCGGCCAAACCCTGCCCATTTAATCTTCCCACATCCCTCTCCTCATCCTAGATGTTTCCCTTTGGGCAGAATCCTTTCAAAGGAAGCCTTTAGGCTCAAAACAAAAGGAGTTACACTTTTAAAGGTAATTCTTTCTTTCATGTTCATTTGTCTTATTTTGCTTTTCCAACCCCCTAAACTCTTTTTATTTACTTATTTTGTAACAACACCAGTATCTTCAATATACAAGGATGTCGTTATAATATTTACTTGAGCTACACTCTCACAAAACTACATCAAATGGTTAAAGAACATACAGTTTCCGTGGATGGCGAAATTCTGCCTCCCGAAACGATAATTGTTCAACACTCATTTAACACCTTCAAAGGTGGCCATTATGATGTAACTATTTTTATATATGATATATAATATGTTTATGTTTTCCTTAAGCTTCTGTTTTTTTCATTTTTTTGCATACCTTTATGGTTCCATTATGGGTATACGCGATATCTTTATTTAAGGAAGTGCGGACTACCGCCCCCTCAAAGTGATTTGATTCGTTAAATACCATATGTGGGATGTATAAAGGATGGAAATATGATATTATATATGATATTATACTGGAATTATAATATACCTTTATATCATTATCATTCCATTCTATAAAATACGAAATAGAAATGAAAGTAGCGTTCATGCGTACGTACGGCTTACCGTCTCCATGAACGGTGCATTTCATTTCTTACCTCTAAATGATTATGTAATGTTATAAATGCATGCATGTACTGGATATATATGACATATATGATATCTAAATCATGAATACAATTCTTGATATAATAAACATTTGGACACATGAACAACATGTAATTGTAAGAAGTCCACTTTCGACTTAAGAACCAAATATCGACAAAACAAACATTATTAACATAAATGATTAAATAATGTATATAACATTGAAATAAGTGATCTAAAAGGAATAATGAACTATAAAAAGGTTCTTAATAAAGTGGAAATTAACTCAAGTTTATTATTCAGGACGTTAAAGAACGATCGAGTCAAGTCGGACCCGAGGTAAGGGATCCTACAACTCTCTTTCTTTTTAAGTACACTCTTTTATGTAATTTATTTTATGCTCATCTTTCTTATGATTGGGATGTTATTTTATATTACTCCTACTGTAATTTTTATTTTTATGTGATGAGAGACCCTATTCACTCTCATCAATCCATTTTGGAAGTTTTGAGTGGCGCCGTTAGGCTGCCGAACTTTCGTAAGAGATCTAAACTCTCTCTTTCTTTTTAAGTACTCTCCTTTATGTCACTTCTTTTTAAGATCCTCTTTTTAATGTTTGGGGATGTTATTTTATATTACTATTTCTCTAAATTTTATTGTAATGTGATGAGATACCATATTTGATCTCGTCAATCCATATTCGGGAGTTTTATGTGGTGCCGTTAGGCTGCCGAGTTTTCGTAAGGGATTTTTCATCTCACTTTTATTCCCGTGAGATTTATGCTACATTTGCCACAAATTCCATTGAGGGGTGTATGTACTGACCATTATTCTACTCTTTGTGTAATATACTTTCGTTTATGAGTATTTACATTAATGATCTATTGTCCTTCTTTCATGGGGTGTATGTTTTGAAAGATACCCAAGTCGGTAAGGGGACCTTTCACCCTCCTCTTTTTTTAAAAGACTTCTTTTGTTGGGTCTTTTAATTTATATATTGTTATGTTGGGATATGTTCTCATATATCCTTATTGATGTAAATTTTATGTCCAAGTGATGAGATACACTTTTTATCTCCCATCAACTCATTTTTATGTGATGCCGTTAGGCTGTCAAGGGAACTTTTTAACCCAATTTCGATTTCTTTGGGTTCAACTTGTAGTAATTGAATATGTCATCCATTGAATATGTGTGAATGACCTTTTATTGTTTTACACTTAATATCAACTTATATTGGGTGTATATATATTTGTCACACATATTTTTGAGATTTATTTGTCCTTAATTTAAGGATACCTTCTTTATAAGGGATTTCATCACATTTGACATTTCTATTGAGGGTTCATTGTTGTTATGCACCAATTCACTCTTATATGGTGTATATACTGTCCTTTGGAGTATTATATCATGAATACTTTTATTCTCATGATATTATAAAGTTCTGACTAAATGTTATTCCTCGATTATTGTATTCAAGTGTCTCTAATTTTGGTAAAACCCCCTTTAACCAAAATATCGTTTTAAATGTTTTAATTATTTGTTCTTATTAATATCCATGTTTTCAAAATGGTTTTAAGGATTTATTTATATGGATATTAATGGTTTGAAATGTTAAAAGCTTCAAGGTGGTATGGGACACTTTGATTCAAAAATCTCTTTATTAAATGTTTTAAATGGTTTTGGAAATGGTTTCTTTTTGAATGGATTCATTATTTCAATATCATAAAATGTTATATTGTGATTGAAATGTGGAAATGTTATGTTTCCTTTATTCATGTTTATGTGATACGATTATGTTATGGTTCTTGGGCATTGTTATGAAGAACGGGTGGTTCCGTGATAAACTAAGGGCGGGTGAGCCCGATATAGCTCTCCAATGCATTGGGTAACGCGAAGGAGTGAAACGTTAAGGTTTCTCCGAAGAGATTTTAGGGAATATACTGTGATGGGTATTCCAAACGTAACCAAGAGGGTTACTCCCTACGTAAGAATGTTATGAATGCCTCAAGTTACCTTTATGTCTTACGATTTCTGTGATTTATTCATGATTTGATGAGGTAGGTTAAAGTGCCTATGTTTTATGGGTAAATTATGATTTCATTCTTATGTATATATGAACTCATGTTTCCTTTCCATATTTTTATATCCCTTACTGAGCTTTTTATGCTCATCCCAAGTTTTTGAAATGTTTTTCAGGTCAAGGGAAAGGTACACGATAAGATGATAGAGTCAAGGATGTGTTAAGAAAGAATCCATGTTTTATTTTCAATATGTTTCTGTTGATGGGAAGAATGAATACGGTCTTTTATGTAACCACTTTGTCTAAATGTGGAATGTAATGCAAGTTTCATGATCTAATTCTCTAAAACTCTAAACCTGAAAAGATCCTCAATGTGTAATCTTGTAATAACTCGAGATTAAGTAAGGTTTAAGGCTGGGGCCTTATACAGTAGCCTTAGGACACATGTTGTGGTCATTTTTTATTATTATGATATTATGTTATTACTAGTGTGCAACGTAAGACTTCAATGAAACTCTTTGTTGCGTATTGGGTACGCTATCGAACATAGAAACCCCTTTAAAGTAAAATTAATATTTAATTCGTAAATATTAATAAATATTAAAATTATTTATTCTTTATTTACCTGGGATGTTACATCCTTCCCGCCTTTTGGGAATTGTGTCCTCGAAATTATATTCACTTATCAAAATAAATGGGGGTATTTTTCCCTCATAGCATTTTCAGATTCCCACGTTGCCTCTTCAACCATATGGGTTTTCCACAAAACCTTTACCTGGTGGATTACCTTATTTCACAACACTTGCTCTCTTCGGTCAAGAATCTGGACTGTTTTTTCTTCATAATATAGGTTCTCTTCTAGAAGAACTACCTCTGGACTCAAAACATGTGATGAATCTGGCTTATACTTCCTCAACATCGAAACATTAAAAACATTGTGTACCTAAGATAAACTTGGAGGTAAAGCCACTCTGTATGCAACTAATCCAACTCTCTCCAGAATTTCATATGGTCCAATGAACCTTGGACTCAGCTTTCCTTTCTTACCAAATCTCATCACACTCTTCCATGGAGAAACCTTGATAAAAACATGATCACCTACCTCGAAAGATAGATCCTTCCTCCAGTTATCCGCATAACTATTCTGCCTGCTCTGAGATGTTCTCATGTGTTTCTGGATCAACTGAAATTTTTCTACCATCTCTTCTACCAATTCTAGTCCCATCAGCTTCCTTTCACCCACTTCAAACCAAAATGCTGGAGTTCGACACCGCTTCCCATATAATGCCTCAAATGGTGCCATCTGTATACTGGAATGAAAATTTTTATTATAAGAAAACTCAACCAAAGAAAGATGTTGGTCCCAACATCCCTGATAATCCATCGAACAAGCTCGTAGCATATCCTCCAAGGTCTGAATTGTTCGTTCTGACTGCCCATCTAATTGAGGATGAAAAGCTGTACTAAAATTTAATTCAGTACCCAACGACTTCTGAAGGCCTTTCCAAATGATATAAGTAAACCTGGGATCACGGTCAAATACAATGGAGAGAGGAACACCATGTAACCTGACTATCTATTTAAGATACAAACGGGAATGTTGATCTAAGAAAAAAGTATCTCATATAGAAAGGAAATGAGCCGATTTAGTCAAGCGATCAACAATAACCCAGATTGGAATATTACTTCGAGATGTCCCCGGTAATCCCACAACGAAGTCCATGGATATATTCTCCCATTTCCACTCTGGCACTAGTAAAGGCTGAAGCATTCCTTTCGGTAACTGCCGCTCTACATTAACCTGATGACAATTCAAACACTTCACAGTAAAATCAGCAATATCTCTTTTCATTCCTTCCCACCAGTAATACTCCCGCTGATCTCTATACATCTTACTACTACTAGGATGAACTGAAAACGGAGAACTTTGAGCTTCACATAACAAATATTTCTTCAACTATGAATCACAAGGCACACACAATCTCTTCCCAAATCTCAAAACACAATCATTATCAATGTTGAATTCAGGAAACTTACCCTTCTGAACCAACTCAACCTTTTTCTGCAACTCACTGTCTTGCTTCTGTTCTTGCTTGATTCTATCTGATAGAGAAGATTTCACTGATACCTGAAACAAAATAGAAGAACTTCCTGCACCAACAAATTCTATGCCAAAGTTCATCAAATCAAAAACAAAAGGATCCCGTTCCAAACGTAGCATGGTTAATGAAGCATTAATTTTTCAATTCAACGCATCAGCCACTTTATTTGCTTTTCCCGGATGGTAGTGAATTGTACAATCATAATCCTTGATTAATTCCAGCCATCTCCTCTGTCTCATGTTCAATTATTTCTGAGTGAATATATACTTTAAAATTTTGTGATCAGTATATATTTCACACTTTACTCCATACAAATTATGCCTCCAAATTTTTAAAGCAAAAACAACAGCAGCTAATTCCAAATCATGTGTAGGGTAATTTACCTCATGATTTTTCAACTGACGTGAAGCATAAGCAATTACCTGATCATTCTACATAAGGACACAACCATGTCCCTTCAACGAAGCATCACTGTATATAACAAAACTCACCATTCCTTGAAGGATGTGCCAAAACTGGAGCATTCACCAATATTATTTTCAACTCCTGAAAACAATCATCACATTATTTTCTCCAGATGAACTTAACACCCTTCCGAGTTAGCTTAGTCATTGGACTAGATAACCGTGAAAAATTTTCAACCAACCTTCGGTAGTAACCTGCCAAACCTAGAAAAATACGGATCTCAGTAACATTTGTGGGTCTTGGCCATTCTTTAACAACTTTTGTTTTAGCAGGATCAACAGTTATGCCATCTTTTGAAACAATGTGACCCAGGAATGAAATTTTTTATAACCAAAACTCACACTTTCTGAATTTTCCATATAGTTTCTTTTCATTTAAGGTTTGGAATATAACCCTTAAATGACATTCATGCTCCTCTTTACTTTTAGAAAACTCTAAAATATCATTGATGAAAACAACCACAAACTTGTCCAAGAACTCATGGAAAATTGTATTCATAAGGTCCATGAATACAGAAGGTCCATTGGTTAACCCAAAAGGTATAACTACAAATTCATAATGGCCATATCTAGTACGAAACGTAGTCTTTGGAACGTCTTCTTCTTTTACTTTCAACTGATGGTACCCTGACCTCAAGTCAATCTTCGAAAAATACTTAGCTCCCTAGAGCTGATCAAAAAAATCATCTATATGAGGCAAAGGATTCTTGTTATTAACAGTAATATTATTCAAGGCTCTATAATCAATGAAAAGTATCCTTTAGCCATATTTCTTTTTAACAAAAAAGATAGGAGCACCCCATGGTGATGTGCTAGGTAGAATGAAACCTTTATCTAATAACTCCTACAATTGTTTCTTTAACTCTAAAATTTCAACTTGAGCCATTCGATAAGGGGGTTTTGAAATTGGCTTAGAATCAGGAACTGAGTCAACAGTAAATTCAACTTCCCGATCATGAATAATAGCAGGAAACTCATCAGGAAAAACATCAAGATACTCATTTACCACTAACACATCATTAATATGAACAGTTCCTTTATTTTCAACAATATGTGCAAGGTAACATTCATTTCCCTCTTTTACTAGTTTCTCAACTTCCTGATATGTTATCAAAATCAAGGGTTCATTCTTGTACACAAACTGAAAATATTTCTGAAAAGAAACCATTTTAGCTCTGTAGTCAATCTTATCATGATAAACCGAAAGCCAATCCATTCCCAAAATCACATCAAACTCTACTAGAGGCAAAACAATAAGGTTTGATGGTAGATTCTTTCCACACATAGTCATAGGAAATATCTTATAATTCCTTTTTGTCTCAATGTTCCATCTGGGTGTTTTTACCATAAGTTCAGGATTCATATCTTGAGATGGAATTTCAAATTTACTAGAAAACTTCTCCGAAATGAAAGAATGTGTAGACCCTGAATCAAAAAACACATTGGCATAATCTGAACAAACAAACAGTTTACCTGATACTACTTCATTCGATGGCCAAACATCTGCTGAAGTTGTTGCAAAGGATTTCACCACCCATTTCTACTTGTAGTCTGGCTGTTTTCCCCTAGTTGAGTTCTTCATTGGACACTCATTTGCATAATGACCCATTTCATTACACTTAAAACATCTTACTATTGGCTTTTCATTGCCTGCTTGATCATCTTCCTTACAGTTACGAGCAATATGACCAGACTTACCACACCGAAAGCACTTACCAGACTTGGATAAACATTCTCTAGGATGCATTTTACCACACTTCTCACAGGATGGATATTTGGTTTTCTTACCTCCTTGCTTATTTGATGAATTCTTCCCCTTTACCTACCAACTGGACCTCTTATTCTATTGTTTGTCATAGAACACCTGATCATCGGCAAACTCCATTTCCACCTTCTCCACACATCGAACAAATTTTTCATAACTTTTGAACTCACAAGAAGCTAAAGCCCTTCGATACTTTGGCTTTAACCCTAAGTAAAAACGGTTTATTTTACTATCAAGATCTCGTATGAAGTTTGGAGCATACATTTCCAATCGAGTGAACTTTGCTTTATAAGAAGCCACTGAATCATCCTCCTGCCTCAATTCTTGGAACTGTTTTTCCATCCTAAGACGAACCACATTAGGAAAATATTTCTCAAGAAACATACCTTTGAATTTGTCCCATTGAAGATCCTAAATCTCATCACTATCCCTGATATTTTTCACCATCTACCACCACTGTTCAACTTCACCTTCAAAACGGTAAACAACAAGACTAAACTTTTGATGTTATGAACACCCCATGACATCAAAAATCTTCACCAGTTCTTTAATCCACCCTTCAGCTTGCACGGGGTCAGATGATCCTATGAATGATGGGGGATGTTGCCTCATGAAATGTTCTACGACTGACATGTTCCTCTTCGGTTGATCTGGCTGATCTCGTGCACGGATACCACCACCATTTATAGCCTGAGTCAACTATGCCATCACTATAACAAACTGTTCAGTTCCGATTCCGACCATCTCAGGTTTCTGATTTGGAAGGTTGTCTTCCTCCTAATGTCTTCCCAACATAGCTGCTTTGTTTCCTCTGTGGAAAACAATTCTGAACACAGAAATATATTAGGCGAAGCAACATGGAAATCTTTAAATGCTATATCATTTCAGTCATACCGTAAATTAACTTATGATTTAACAATTTTCTAACTCTTAAAGTTGTCTAAACCAACCTCTGATACCAACTATAAGGCCCCTACCTTAAACATCTCTTAATATTGAATTAAATGAATAATTCAAATTGAGGATCCTTTCAGGTTTAGAATTTTAGATAATTAGGACATAACTATTACATCTCAATAGATTACAAAGTAGACTAATGTTCCATAAAATAAAAACTCTTAAAAAGAAACATGTCTAGTTACATGTTTTATATAGCATGACTTTACCTTGATTCCATCCTTGAACCTATTCAACATTAAGTCATGTGAAAAACATTTCAAAAAAACTTGGGTTGAGCATAAAAAGCTCATTAAGGGATACACAAAGAATGAAAACTGTTAGTTTTTCAACCATCAAGTAAACCATGTATACTTTATCAATGTAATACATTCACCTACATGAAGTAGTAAACACTCTTCACTGAAAAAGATATCATTAATTACCCTTTTGTAACAAAAGGATTACCATAAAACCCATATAAAGAACACATAACATATAAAGGTAACTTGGGACATAAACATACTTAAGTGGAATAACCATACGGTCGACTTCCACACACATCACTTAATGGAATAGCCATACGTCCAACTTCCATACATACATAATGGAATAGCCATACAGCCAAATTCCATACCCAATGCATTGGAGGTTATAACGTAACCAACCATCCTGGTATTCACAGCACCACCCGTCATATGGTTTATCACGTAACCACCCATCAAATGTCCAAGTACCATTATAAAATTCATAAGTCATAAAAAAATATAATGGAAAGAAAACAATTCCACACTTTGATCACAATATATAACTTAAATATATTGACATAAAAAATCCATTATAAAAACCATTTTCAATACCAAAATACATAAAAGATTATATGGTATTTATTTCATTTTAAAAAAACATTACGGCTTGTTCAGGAAGCCAAAGAGCGAATAATACTCGCGGCGGCGGAAAAGGTTGTTGTCACTGCGTACGTTAAATGAAAAATTCTTTTTTTTTGTTTTGTAAAATGCTTCATAGAAAAATATTCCTTTTGTATAAAAGTAAAACTCAAAGGGTTTTATACACCGTATAAAAGATGTTTGTGTATAATAAGAAATATTCCTCAATGAAAGGAGATTGAGACGAAGTCCCTTACCTCGGGTCCGACTTGACTAGATCGTTCTTTAACGTCCTGAATAATAAACTTGAGTTAATTTATACTTGATTAAGAAACTTTTTGAATCTTATTATTCTTTTTATATCACTTATTTCCATGTTATAAACATTATGTAATCATTTAAGTTAATAATGTTTGTTTTGTCGATATTTGGTTCTTAAGTCGAAAGTGGACTTCTTACAATTACATGTTATTCAGTGGTCAAAGGTTCATTATATCCAGAATGATATTCATGATTTGGATATCATATATTTCATATATATCTAGTATATACATGTATTTATAATATTACATAATCATTTAGAGGTAATAAATGAAATGCACCGTTCATGGAGACGGTAAGCCGTACGTACGCAGGAACGCTACTTTTATTTATTTGTCATATTAATGGAATTAAAACTAAATGAGAGGTATGTATATTTTAATTCCAGAATTATATTCATCATTTATATGTAACATAAATTATATATATCCATTATAAATATGTACTTATTATAGTACATTACATTTGGGGATAAGAAATGAAATGCACCGTTCATGGAGACGGTAAGCCGTACGTACGCATGAACGCTACTTTCATTTCTATCTCATACATTAATGGAAAGAAATAAAAATGATATAGAGGTATATTATAATTCCAGTATAACATAATATATAATAACTTTAAATCCATCCTTTATACGTCCCACATATGGCATTAACGAATCAAATCACTTTGAGGGGGTGGTAGTCCGCACTTCCTAAAATGAAATTATCGTGTTTACCCACAATGGAAACTGTAAAGGTAAACTACAAATGAAAAATAAATAAGTATAAAGAAAACATAAACATAATATATATCATTTATAAATGTACTGACATCTTAATGGCCACCATTAAAGGTGTTTAAAAGAATGTTGAACAATCATCGTTTCGGGAGGCAGAAATTAGCCATCCACGGAAACAGTATGTTCTTTAACCATTAGATGTAGATGTGTGTAAGTGTAGCTCGATAGATTCATATAACAACATCCTAGTATATTGAATATACGGTATTTTTTACAAAATAAATGAATAAAATGAGTTTAGGGGGTTGGAGTAGAAAAATAAAACTAAAGAACACAAGTGAAGACATCACCTTAAAATCGGGTTACTCTCTTAGATTTGAGTTCAAAGGATTCCTTCGGAAGACTTATACCCAAATTGAGGCCTCAAGGAGTAATAGAGGGTCGTGGAGAGACAAAATGGGCAGGGGTTGGCCGAGCCAAAGGCTTTGGGAGTGTGGGTAAGGAGGTAGAGGTGGGGGCCTTTTATAAGAGGAGAGGAGGGGCACTCTTGGAAAGTAAGGAAATGTTACTTTATTTTAGAATGAGTTTCGGATTTTAATGGTCCCACATTGATGTGTTTTGAGGATAAGGTGATAAGGGTTAGAAATCCACCCATACAATAGGTTTTGGACATGTCAAGGTCTTATATTTTTCATTATCATTCCATTTGATTTAAATCCATTATTAATGAGGTAATCGCTGCATCTTCATGATGTCATAAATAATTTAATAAATTTAATGTCTAAAAATTATTAAAAAAATATCATGATGTAGTAAATATTTTTAGCTTTCTAATTAATATTTATAGTCTAAATGATCATTTATGTAGAAAAAATTAAAAATATTTTACTTAGGTGATACATTCTTTGTTACATTTAACATTCTTTAAAAATAAAAAGATAAAAAGTAACTTTCTCACAAAAGTGATTCCATGGGGCCCCCAAGTTTGACACAAGGCATCCCATGGTCGGCCATGAGACAAAGAGTAGCCTTAGGACACATGTTGTGGTCATTTTTTATTATTATGATATATTTTATTACTAGTGTGCAACGTAAGACTTCAATGAAACTCTTTGTTGTGTATCAGGTACGCTATGGAACATAGCAACCCATTTAAAGTAAAATTAATATTTAATTCGTAAATATTAATAAATATTAAAATTTCTTATTCTTTATTTACCTAGGATGTTACACATTACCATTGTATTACTCTCAGAATATAAGAGAATGTTTTATATTTATTATAAAAAATATATTTTCACAATATAAGACCTATTAATTTAGACAAATAATAGGTATATAAAAATAAATATGTTATATATAAATTGATATAGGTAAACACCATATTAAATTATTTCTGAATACTTCACTATAACATAGTGGTAATCCTTAGATATCTACTGGATAATATTGAGAGTGATACTCTATGAAATGTTAACACTTAAATAAGGTAAATCATGGAATTTTTTTCAAGTGAGAGATCACCTCCAATAGCCACAAAATGAATTAAATTTTGTAGGAAATAAGCTGTTATTGATATAGAATTTTTTTCCTTTAGATGCCCTCAGTATTCCTATGATGAGATTAATAGTGATGTTTTCTTATTTTAATATAGGTATGGTTAAAATTCACTTCATCCACTTGGAATTTTAACATTCATCCATATCTTATTGATATTCCATGAATCATGATATACACTCTGCAATATACATATTGATTTCATACAAAAAGAAATTATCCATGAGATATCTAAATTCTTATGGGATTCCAGGATGGCAAGATAATAACAAGATTTGTGTTTCCACAAATTGATCATTATTTAATATCTGTATTGAAGGGACACGTACCCAATTCCTAAATCTTATTAATACACTAATGTTAATGTCATATTTAAGAATAATCCATACCTTCTTTTATATCTCAAAACCCACCATCAATGCTTCTTTAATCATCACATTTCTGGGTGATTGAATAGTAATTTGGGAGAATTAGGATTTTTCCATTTTCATTATGTTTTCATGGTATTTATTTTTTTAATAAATATTTATTGTATCTTTTTCAATACTCATAATGGAAAACCTAGTGCTTCCTTTACAACTAACTGATTCAACCATATTTTTCACCTTCTCTAGGTGGTAATATATTGAGTAGACATAATCATTAATTAAATATAGTCATATCCTATGGATAATATTCATCTCTTTCTATGTGAATAAATACATCAATGATTCTACGATCAGTATATATATCAAACCATTCATAATAAAGATAACAACTTTATATTTTCCAAGAATGAATTACCACTAACATTTACAAACCTTGATTTTGGTATATTTTCTCATTAACCATTAATTTCCACAAGGAATATTCTACCATTGTTTCATTTTTCAAGAGAAAACCTCCCAATACTTTCATTTATTCATAACTATATTTCAATAAACCTCTATATATTTTAGGTAAATTCAAGTATAGGTTCTATTACCCTCATTCTTTTCATATCCTTGATGTTTTTTTAATTCATCTATCCAAAGGAACCTGGATCCCATTTACATCATCTTTGTTAATAGAATTGATAACCATTATAATTTTCTCACAAAATGTTAGTAGTATCTACCCAATAAATTTAAACTACATTTCATGGTCACATTTGTTGGCCTCATCCATTTTTCAATAAGTTCAATAATTGAGGAGTCCAATGAAATACCTTATCTTATAATTATTTATCATATTAATGATAATTTTGATATACAGAATTCACATTTATTAAATTTAGAATATGTAACACCCTGAGATTTTTCTGAGAAAACATTTTTTAAATTTCTTTGATGTCTTCTATTGTACGCTTCACCAAGATAAGATTGCACAATACGAAACACCGGATTACCTTGTGGTATACACAACACTGTGATCAGCTTGTTTTACAAAAAAATTATTGATAATTTTATATAATTCATTTAACAAAAGTATATGTATAATGGATAAGATAAATATAATTACATTACCTTATAACTTAATCTTTATAATGTTGGGTATAAACAAAAGTAACATTATTTTGGAAAAAAAATTAAATGTAAATAAGGAATTTATAAAATACCAAAATCATTCTTGGTGGATTTTAATAACAAAATAAATGATTAATATATTGATTATAATTTTCATAATTCATATTATATATTTTATAGACATTGTATCTGAAAAAATACATTTTTTTGGATAATATATGTAAATTTTAAAAATAAAATTTTACCGCCTTTTGATGGAACAACCAGTTTAAATTTTTTTTGACACTTTTATATATTATATTTAATCTAATAATAATCTTATTTGTATTTTGGATAATAAAATTTACTTTGTATGATTTCTTTTATTTTGATAACATTCATTTTTTGATGAATAATAAAAACATGCTAAATTCTAATTGAAAATATCCTTTTATATAAAAATTATTTATATGATTAAATTAAACTATAGAATTTTTTTAAAGTATAAATAAAATAAATTTTTATTATTAAATATAATTTAGGTCATTGGCATTAATTTTACACTGAAATTTCATTTAAAAACAATTAAATCTTTTTCAATGTCTTATCTTCTAAAAACATGTTTTTTCATTCCTAGAACTGGAATAATTTTAATTTATTTAATGAAAATTCAATGTATGAATTTTTTAAAAATGCATCAATATTTGGAATCAGTGGGTCTATATTATGTAAATAGTATTTTCTTAGTTTTTTTGGATTTTATGAATAGTAACATTGTTAATTATTATTTACCATGGTTAAAGTTAAATAATTTAAATTACGTAACATATAATATGATGAGGAAAATAAAATTACCCTAAAACCATCCAAAATCATATTGGTTGAATAAAATTTGACCATTAACACATATTTATATTAATTGACACATTTTGTGGACTCTTGTCCACGAAAATGATATATATATAATTAAAATAAAATAAAGTGACAACATGTAACCCACATATCTCATATTAGTAGAATATATTTAATATAGTGACAAATATGCGATAAAATCGATAATGAATAGTCTCTATAGAGATAATGAAATTACGTAAATCATGGTAATTTGTTTATAATTTTTAGAGATTAGATAGTTTTCTAAAATTCTTATACAATGACGATGCATAAATTATTTAATTGATGGAAAATAAGTAAAATTATTTTTATTAAAATTATAATAACTGATACAAGACCAAAACACATTTCCAAATATGATTTATAGAGTATATATGGACCATTAACCTCCTAGAGTATAGTAATTTCCCATATTAAGCCATATGGAAAATATTGTGAAACTTATAATATTTTATATAACGTGATGCTAAAGTAGTCACATTCATGTTTTAATAAATATAACCTTTTTAATATATGATTTTACTGAATATATATTAGAATATTACTATTACAATGATATATATACGATTTATATTCTTTATAGAAATTTATTTTATATTTTTATACCACAAATATGTATATTAAATAAATATACAAAAAAATTGTAGTAAATATTTTTTTAAGGGAAATATAAAATTAATGTCTACTAAAATATTGAAATAAATATAATTTTAGCTAATTAATATATCCTTTGAATTTTATAAATAACATATAACCCATACTAATATAAATAATATTTTTTTAGGATAAAATCATATCTAGATATTTTAAGAAATCCTAGAATTGAATAGTCACAAAATTGACACTATGGTAGTTTTGTCAAAAAATTATTTTATTATATTATATAAAAAAATTAAATATTTATAAAAACCTATAATAATTATTATATTTTCCAAAATGATATAATATATTTATTTATAACTTAATTGACTTCAAATAAATAAATATTTGACCCATTTAATATTGAAATATTTGCTCGCCTGGTTAAAATGAAATAATATAACAAAGTGATAAATTAAAATGATAACATTTAAATGGAAATAAAATATTGTTTAAATATTGTTGGATGATGATACTACAACCTTATATCATATAATATTCTAAATTAGGACATTTTGGATGTTTTTGGATGAGATATTATTTTATTTAAAATTAATATTTTTTGAGATTTCAAATGTTCCCTTCACCTCAATTACAAAAGAGAACATCCTCCCTCAACTTATAAAATCACATTGAACCTTTAAGTTAAAAAATCCCCTATATATTTCACTTCTAAACATACCTAGTAACCTTCTAGTGGTTTTTCTATTCTTAAAAAACCAACTATATTTCAATTAAGAGGAGATCTAGAGGGATCTTGTCAAATAAGTGGCAATCTCCTCCACCGATTATTTCGATTTATTTTTTCTTCTACATACTATTCATGAGTTTTTCCATAATAATATAATATAAACAGTATAAAATATATGATTATATTTTATTAATGTTATGGGAACACTATATTACTACATCAATACATCCTACAAAAAATAATATCACCACACGTGCATACGTACGACTTACCGTATCCATGTCATGGGGTAATATATTTTTCACCACCATCTTACATGGATGGATATAATTGTTGAAAAAATAACTATATATTATTATTAAAACATTATATTAATTCTTAAATAAAATTAATACCATCCACTTCAATACTATTTAATAATTAAATGAATGATATCACCGCTCATGCATTGTACAGTCTACCATCTCCACGATGCGATGTGATTCATTCTACATGATATCAATTAAAATAAGAATATATAAATCTTCAAAAGGAATTAATATGATATATATTAAAATAATATCATTTTTAATTATATAAATATGACATAATAAGGATAACTAAACCTTATTTTCAAAAACATGCAAATGAAACTGAAAGAGTCAATACTCGAATAACGACTAATAATGAAATGTTATTACAAAAAAAATTATAATATGATCATATATGATATCATAAAAAGGTATATTATTCTGTAATAATTCATTTAAATCATTTAAAACATTATAACAGTGGTTCAGATACATCCAAAGGACATTGGAAATATTGTATGTGATTATTTTATCTCACACTTATTTATATGGGACATATGCCTTATACACCTTCAATTTATTTTGTGTGGTGTTTATGCAACCCACAATCGTTTTTATGATTATTATTATGAAGTATATGATATTTTAATTAACATATAATTTTATTATTTTATGTCATATACTATTTGTCTCATTATAATTTGTTAATGGATAATTTGGCAATATCATTATTATCCAGGATTATCTATTCGATAGTATTTATTGGGGTATTTTTATCACCCACGACCTTGTTTCATAAATAAGTATTCAAAAATATTTTATATATCCTTATAAAGTTGTTTACAATATATTTTAAAAATTGATTAATTTTTATTAAATGGTATTAAATGAATCATTTGTTTTTTCTATACGAGGTTCTTTTTGACTCCTCAGAGAAAAGTACGAGAAAAATGTTTTTTAACTTATTCGACATCAATAGATTTTTACTCTTTCATAATGTATTATTTACATGAATCATACCTTATAATTTTAAATTGATAATATTCAATGAAATTATTTTATTTTATGTTTTCATGGTTTTTTATGAAAAGTAATTTTTTTTATAAAGAAACGATATTTTCCTTAGGAATTAATTTTATGTGTATAATGAAAATAATTATCCATATATGATTAAGAATATGTTTCATGTATAAAATACATATTTTTATTATAGATGATTATTTTAATTTTGTAATTATATTTTTGTAATAATTATTTTAAATTGGTAATGTTATAAAGTATTTATGTTTAAGAACCCCATTTTATTCTTTTAGTTAAGCAATAATTAATGATTTGTGTTTTTTGGAAAACATATGTTTTTTTTGTTATGTGAATGGTGGGAACTCTATCTCCCTCTAATGGATTGAGTAATATTTTATATATCATGAGAAATAAATATATTTAATGTCATGTAAATATGATCCTGTAATAAAGGGATGGAATGACAAGTATATCTAGTTCCGTAATATAGGGCTGGAATAATAGGTAAAACATATTCAATAATGGAATTTTTCAACAATGATGTTCTTGACATTGAGACTTGGATAATATTAAACTTATTTTCTATTCATATGTGTTTTGAAAAATTCCATGTTATATGTCAATGCTATTTTATCATGGTTCATGTTCCTTTATGATTTATTTCTCATGAACTGCAATGATTTATTTCATGACTCATGATTTTGTTATTCAATATTTATGTTTATGTTTTAACATTCTTATGATTATGTTTGGTTTGATATTCTCCACATCTAAACATACTAGTCAATTAAACTCTCAATTTTCATCTATTTTTTCTCTATAAAATTAATAAATGTTATTTGAAGAAAAACTAAAGGGGAAGATATTTAAGGGATATGTTGAAGACATTTCACCAAGTTAGAATAATGTGTTCCCTATTTCCGAAGTCACTAAACTAATATGGTGTTTTGGAATCTGTTCGTGTCAAGTATTTTATATTATTAAAAAGTAGTGTAATGTCCATGTTCATCAAGACTTATGTCTTTACAATTGGTATTAGGGTGATGGTTTAGTCGAGCTTTGAAAACTATGATGAGAAAACATTAGTGAGATTCTGAGAGATATTTCGAAGGATTTTTCTTGTGATTTCCTAAGGATATGACTATGTATAAGATATAATCCTAGAGTCCTTATTGTAATCATGAATAACCATGGATTAAACCAAATAAATTATCAATTTAAATATTATAAGTAATTTACCGTATTATGTGTTTTTAATATTTGATATATATTTCATGAATTTTGATTTCTGTTCTTAGTCAATTTCCAGAACTAGATAGAACATCGTTAATATTTATTGTTTCAGATTTCGAATGTTTTGGAATTATTAAAGCCTATTTACTAAGGGGATATATAATTAATATAATAATAAATGTGGCATATTTATATGTTATACTATTTAGGATAAAGATATTGTAAACTGCATGTGAAAGATATGAGATGTTCTAGAATTATTTTTTACATTAATCCTAAGAAGATTGGTTGAATTAAGGTTGAGTAACCTTAATTCATGATTAATATTTTAAAAATTTATAATATGATGGATCGTGATGAATTTTTTGTGAATAATTTGGGATGATTGACTTGTACATTTTTTTGAATTCAAAAAATAAATAATATGAATCACGAAATATAATAATTTTTTTAGTATAAGTTTTTCATTTTGGATTGGAAAGGATATGTTAGATAGTTTTAATGAAATAGAAATGTGATCTGAGGGTAAGAAAATATACTTAGGAATAATATTATTTATGGAAGGATAATCCTTAACATGATCAAGATTTTTATATAATGATATTTTGATAAGGATATGTCGGTTATGAATAATTAGATAGTAATTATTTCCTTAGAACTGATTAAGGATTTGTTGTAAAGTGGTTTATGCTATCATGGATGAAGTGTACTATTTTTTGGTCTTAAGAATATGGAAACATGCATGTTTTCAATATAGATATATGGTAATTATTGTTATTAATCTGAATTAATACAATTCATGATTAAGATGATAGCATGTTTGGAATGTTACCAAAAAATATACATTATGATATATGGGTGATAAATTATAATTCTAGTTAGTGTACCTATTTATACATTTTTTGGACATTCATATTTCTAAAGGATTAGAAGGCTATAAATTTTTGGATACTATAAGTTAATCTCTTGATGAATTTTGTATGATTAATGTATTATCTCATTATAGAGGGACTTATGCATATTTTATTATTTGTTCTTTCATTTTTTAGTTATATCGACTGATGGAATTACCTATCATTTTTTAGAGATCACATGATCTTCAAACACTTCATGAATGAAATATTCCACGTCATTTCACTGAATAAGAGTTGAAGTGGAAATTTTTTAAGGCGTGACCAACGATGACATTTTACTAAAATCAAGTATGTATTTCCTCTCATGTTATTCAATATTATAGAAAGGATATTGAAAAACAAAAATGATATCCTATTAACTTCATATCTGATGAATCAAATGGCCCCTAAAATCATTGCAGATTTATGGCTTTCTGATTGTTAATTTTCTCCTAACATTGTTCTATATCACTCTCCATCAGAATTTGATGGTTATATTTTTCTTCCATATCCATGTTTTCACTTCCCACTTACGTTCTTATATGTGTAAACCTAGTTAGGAGTTATTTTTGAGAACCATTTTGTTTTCACAATTTTTTTTTAAAAAAAAATTTAGTTTTTATTTTAACGATATGGGTTCCTATGAAAAAAACATTCATTTTGTAAAACTTTTATAACCATGAATAATTTTGGGGGTGAAATTATTTTTAAGGGGAGTATAATGTAACACCATGAGGTTTTTATGAGATAACATTTTTTAATTTTTTTTGATGTCTTGTGTTGTACACTACACCAAGATAGGCTTTCCCAATATGCTACACTAGCTTAGCATGTAGTATACGCAATGCTATGTCTGACTTTTATTACACACAATACCAAGTTCTTTGTATATAATTCATTTCCCAAAATACTGTGTATAAGTGAAATACTAAATATTATTATGATGTATTATATCATATTCATTATAGCTGGAGGTATGAACAATATTAACATTATTAAGAAAAACTACTTAAATGAAAATAAGTGAGTTTATAAAACAATAAATTATCTACTGATGGATTTTATTAATTAAATATATGATTAATAATTAAATAAAATATTTTAAATTAATCTTAAATGTCTTATAGACATTATATAAAAAATTTATATTTTTTGTATAAAAGAATTAATTTTAAGAAAAATACAGCTTTACCTTCTTTTGATGGAACACAAATTTTAAAACTAAGTTTCAAAATTTATATATTATATTTATCAACATAAACATGATATTTGGAAGTGGGATGTAAAAAATTAACTTTCATTGGTTTTTAACAATTTTTCTGAAAACATTCTTGATTTGATGAACATTAAAAAGATAGTAGATTTTAATTGGAATCAACTTGTTTATTGAATTAATTTATCTACAAATTAATATATTTAATGATTTTAATGAATAAATAGAATATATTTTTTATCATTAAATATAAATTAGGTCATTTCCATTATTTTGACAATGGAATTTTATGTAAAAACATTTCAATATTTTGTAATGTTTTATCTTTTAGAAAACCATTTTTTTGCTTCAAAAACGGAAATAATTTTAAATTAATTACCAAAACATGTATATTAAAAATATTTAAAAATTTATTCCATATTTTGAATCAGTGGGAATAAATTATTTAAATACCCTCCTTTTATTTTTTAGTTTTTTGAATAGTATCTATGGTAATTTTTATTTACCATGGTTAAAGTTAAATCCAGTAAATTTGAGTAAAAAAATATTATAAGGATTATAAAATTACCCAAAAACATTACAAAACCATATTGTATGAATAATGTAATCCCTTAACAAATAGGTATCATAATTAACTCACTTGATTAATTCCTGTCCATGAAAATGACAAATATATTATTAAAATAATTGAATGTTACAACATGTCACCCTCTTCTATCATATAAGTTGAATAATTTTAATATAGCGATAAATATAAGATAACTTGGGTAAAAAATAGTATCCATAAATATAATGAAATAATATACATCTTGGTAATTTTTTTGATTTATTAGAGAATAATTAATGAAATTAAAAGCTTATACAATGATGATGTACAAATTATTTATTATGATTGAAAATGAATAAAATAATATTTATTAAAATTATAATAACCATAAAAAAATTTAAAAAATATTATTTCTAGAGTATATATCAACAATAATCATCCATTGTTAGAATTATGGATCATTTGTAGCCATATGTAAATGATTAGGACACTTATAATATTTTATTTAAAGTGATGCTAAAGTTGTCACATTGATGTTTTAATAAATATAAAATTTTTAATATAAGAATTTTAAGAAGATATATTTGACAATAAATATTCCAATTAAATAAATATTATTTATATTCTTCATAGAATTTTATTTTTAAATTTTATTCAATAAATAAGTATATTAAATATTTATACAAATCTAATGTAGTCATTATTTTATTAATGGATGTATCAAATTTATGTTTACAACAATATTACACAAAATTTAATTTAAACTAATTAATATTTAAATTGAATTTTATATATTACTTATAATATATATGGATATTACAGAATTTTTTTTATCTTTGATAACATCTTATCATGATATTTTTAAATATCCATGAATTGAATAGTGTCCAAATAGATACTATTTTTGTTTTATCAAAAAAAAATTTATTAAATTATTTCAAATTCATAAAACAATATTAATAATATATTAACTTATTATATGGTCTATAATGATAAAAATTATTTATTTATGACTTATTTAACATCAAATATGTAAATATTTTGTCCTTTAATATTAAAATATTTGTTACCCTGGATAAAATGAAATAGAATAACTAAGTGATATATTAAAATGATAAGGATTAAATGGAAATAAAAACTAGTATAAAATTTATTGGTGATGATATTACAACCTTATATCATCTAATCATTGATTTCTGGAAATTATAGTTGTCTTTGGAAGACCATTGATTTTATTATATGTTAATATTTTTGGAAATTCCAAAAGTGCCCCTCACCTCAATTATAAAAGGGAACCTACTCTCTCATCTCTTCCCTTAACTTTGAGCCTTCAATTTCGGCCATCTAATACAAATTTACCTTATAAAATTATCTAGTTACATTATAGAGGTTATGTTCGTCTCAAAAGACTAACTCTAGGGAGTTTATGAGGAGATCTAGCGGGTGCTCATTGAAGAAGATGTAATCACCCCATCCGATTCTTCCAAATTATTTCTTCTTTTGCATCCTCTTTATGAGTTTTTCTATAATAAATTAAAATATTAATTTTAAATTATATTTTTAGATGTTATTATGGTTATGTAACAACCATATTACACCTTCTGTCCATCCTACAAAAAATGAAATCACCAGTCGTCCGTACGTACGACTTACCATCTCCACACCATGGGGAAATATGTTTTTCACCACTATCATACTTGTATGGATATAATTTTGGAAATAATAACTAGAAGTTATTATTAAAACTTTAATTTAGTTTTTAAACAAAATATTTACCATATTATTATATATAATTTCATAAATAAATGAATTATATCATCGTGTGCGCGTTCGTACGACCTACCGTCTCCACAATGCGATGCAATTTATTCTACCTGATATCCACTAACACAAAACATTATAAATATATAGAATAAATATATATGATATATATTATCATAATATTATTTTTAATGATATAATTATAACCCATGATGGATAACCTGACCTAATCTGACAAAACATAAATATGAAAATGAACTAGTCAATACCCGAATAACGAGTAATAATGAAATGTCATTTCAAAAAAGATGATAATATGATAATATATTATTTCACGAAAATTACTATATAACTATAATAAGTCAATTAAATTATTTAATACTTTATAAAATATTTTAGGATATATATAAAAATGATATCAAACCAATGGTAAGGGATTATTTTATCTTACTTTTATTTCTTTGGGGCATATGCCTTTAATACCACCGATTTCTTTTGTGTGGTGTTTATGCTGCCCATGGACTCTTTCATGATTATTATTATGATGGTTATGGTATTTTAATATGAATGTAATTTTATTTATTTTATGAGACATGTGATTTGACTGACTTTAATTTTTTAAGGTAGAATTTTGCAATCCCATTATTATCCGAGATTGTGTATTCATAAGTATTTATTGTGGTATATTTATCATCCACTTACATTATTCTTATATATGTATTCAAAAATACTATTTATATACTTATAAAATTTTTTAATTTCAATTTTACCCATTTTTGGATTTTTATTAAATGGTATGAAAAGAAATCTGTTTTTATTTTTTTGAACAAGGTACTTTTTGAAATATCCAGTAAAATTACAAGAAGAATGTTTTTTTTAAATTATACAAAAATAATATATTATTAAGCTACCATAATGTATTTTTTATATGAATATTATATTATGGATTTTCGTTTTTATATTTCAATGATATTATTTTCTTTTAAAATTTCATGGTGTTTTAATAAATATAAAATGTTTTTGAAGAATAAAGGATATTTTACTCTTGAATTAACTTCCAGTGTTTTATCAAAATTATTTTCCATCTATGATTGAGGATATATTTAAATTATATGATCCATTTTATTATTATGGTTAGTTATGTTTATGAGGTAACTCTATTTATTACATCTATTTTTTCATGGATTATTTTATAAGTTAATCATGTTTAAGAAACCCATTTTACTTGTTTGGTTATGCTATGATGAACGATTTATGTTTTTTTGGAACACATATGTATGGTTTTCATTATGTGATGGGAGGGAACTATTCTCACACCAATGAATTGGATACAAATTAATATATCATGAAATAGAAATGAATATAATGGAATGTAAATCTAGTTTAATAATATCGGTCTCGAACGACATGTAAATCAGGTTTAGTAATACAGCCCTAGAAAGACTACTAAACATGGTTCTATAATAGTATTTGTCCACTATGATAGTTTTGGATGTGAGAATTGGCTAATATGGGAATGATTTTATATTATTATGTTTTTTCGACAATTCCATGTTTTATGCCAATTCTATTTTATCATTGTTCATGTTCATTTTTGATATATACCTTATAAACTGCCATGATTTATTTCATGAATCAATATTTTGATATTAAAATTTTTTGTTTAGTTTTTTTCATTATTTTGTTTACTTCTTGTTTGATATTCTCATTATATACGTTTATATAGAAATTGATTCCACCCTTTTAATTTAATTTCTTTTCCCCTAGATATAAAGAATGATTATAAGTGGGAAAACCAAAGCAGAAGTTCTTTATTAGAGATGTTGGAGATCCTTCATCGTGTTAGCTGAATGTGTTCCTTATTTCCAAATATAGTAAACTAATATGGTATTTGGGCGTCTCTTTGTGTCATATTTTTGGTATTCTAAAAAAAATAATGTAATGTCTGTGTACTTCCATCATTAAGTCCTCATATCATACATCATATGAATTTTAACGGTCTAAAAAAATCCTCCAACAAACATCATGATCTTATTTTCTCATAGATTATTTGATAATATAATATGTAGATGATACAAAAAATTAATCGAGGTAATCAATATAGAATATATTCATTTGATAAAGGAAGGTAGTTAAGGAATTGGTGAGTAACAATGTCATCACAATAAATTCATAGAGTCCAAACACTTTATAAAGGGTTGTCTGGGTTATATTTTCTATTTTGAACTTAATCTAATGATATCAAGATATAAGGATTTTTAAAATTATTGAGCTCCGTAAAGTCAGTCAAACAATACATCAATATGGGTTCTATTATAATTTTTCATTATAGTGAAATTTATATGTTCCAATTAATCAATAGAAAGGCACATTGACCAAGCTTTCTTCTTAAAATGACCAGGTCTATTGTATGGTTCTACACTGGGGTATATGGATATCATTTCTAGATTATCTTGGAGTTTCTTATTTAATTATTGTAACTAAATTTGTTTCATTATATATGGTGTTTTTTAAAAAATCATCACACTATTTGTTATTTCTATTGGAGACTCCATTTCATGATTCCTGGGAAGACTACACAACTCTTTAGTAAATATTTTTTTTCCGAAAAAAATATTCATATTCTTAGTGTTGATTTTCTACCTATTAAATACGGATAAATACCCCTAATGAATATATATTAATACACATTTAATAGAAATAATTTCAATTGGAATTTCATGTTCACCCTCTCTCTGATAGACGATCATAGGTTGATTCAAAATATTAAAGTTGAATTCCCATCCTAAAAAATTTATATAGTCTTTATATTGAGAGAGTCAATATATTCCCAAAATTACATTAAATTCAATGAGAGGAAGAATACCATATTTTATAGGAATAAAAATATCATAAAATAATATCGAAGAAGAGAAATATATTTGATATGAAATAATTATGCCATAATGAATTTTCACAAAAATTTAGCATCTGACGATAGAGTTGGTGATGTGATACTCTTAAAAAATTATTTAGATAAAAAAGAGTGGGTAGAACATGAATCAAATAATCCATTTTCAATACTAGAGTGGATAGTAATTGTCTCCTTCACCATGTTATTCTTGGGACTCACTATAGTAGTCATTATTGTATAATATCTCTATTTAACCATTGGAATATGGTGTTATTTATTTATATTTTTATCATTAAACCTTGGATTAATGTACTAGTTGGTTTAATATCCATAACTAATGAAATTAATTCATTGATGTAAAGGTGAGGAATTTATTTTATCTTTCTTCTCATAATTTACATGCCTCTTAATTTCTTGTTGATATTCAATTTTTATATGTAATTTACTAAAAAATAATCATTTATATATATCCCCTCAATGAAATTTTTCCCATTTTTGTTTCCCCATTTTTGGCATGAAGTTTAATTGATTCCCATTTCTATATGTGTTTTATGGTAACACCCTAGTAATTTGTTTTATAATTTTAAATAAATTCCATTATGAAAAATAATAATTTAAAATTAAGTGTTTTAATTAAGATTAATTATTATAAATTAATATAAAATATAAATTTATAATTAATTAATTAATTTTAGAAAAAAATACTTTTTTACAGTGTTATTTTCTGTAAAAGAATATTCTAATATCAATATATGTATTTGATTCATTTTTATCAATAGTTAATTTAATTAAATATTCTCCAGAATAATATATATATTGACTATTATAATTATTTTGATAAATAAGAAATTATATAACAAATGCACTCACTATTAATATGACATCCCATGATTTTATGTTATATTTTATCATAAATATTTTCAATTCATTAAATAGATTATATTCAAACAACACTGAGTCTCTATGAAACATGACATTGTAATAGTTATAACCTAGACATTAAACAAAAATTTTACACTTTTGTGATTTTAATTGTGAAAACTGGTTAGACACTGTGGTGATCAGTCTTTTTTAGTGTCTAAGTAACTTGAGAATTATGAATAGTAATGTACCATTATAAATAGTATTGTATCCTTAAAAATAGTAATGTTTCTATTATGAATATTAATATGATATTTATGAATAATAACCTCGCACATAAAAGTATAAATAAAATTTAGTCACCTTATAAATGAGAGTGAATGTTTTAAAAATTAATAAATAAGTATTGTTATTTTTGTGAGTAATAAATACTTAATAAAAATTAATAAATCGATAAAATTAATTTTCATAAGATGTATTATTATGTGAATATTTTTTAGAAATGATTTTAGGATAATTTTATCTGACCTCAGTTAATTTTGGAAAGAATTATAAAATAAGTTTTACTTATAAAATCTGCATGTTTCAGGTAAATAATGATTTTACTTGAAAATTAAATTTCACAAATTTAAAATATTATTTTAATAAAATGGATACCATTTTTAAATTCAACATGTCGAAAGATGGTTATGAGAAATTTTTTATACTTTTATAAAATACTTTAATTTGTAGTTAATAGTAAAATCTAATAATGAATGATAAATACTAAATATATGATTTATTTAGTAATAGGTGATTTATGAATGATTTAAGAACACTTGGTTTGAACTCACATGAACTTATTACTATTTTAGGTCATAAGAATCAACACAATTGGTTGTCTTAAGAAGAATAATAAAATAATGAAGATGATATTCAATATTTACCCCCCTCCTCCACTATAAAACCACCCCTCACTCTATCTTCCCCTCACTCATCAGGTGGAATAATTATCTTCATTTTTTCCTTTAATTTCACATCATGTTCCTTTAATTTATTTTCCTCTCCTCACCAATTTTGTCCAATTGATCAGAATAACTCTAATATCATCTATATACTATAATTACATCATGTTAATGCAAGAAAAATCATCAATATCCTTACTCTCTCTCTATTTTATTTTAAAAATGAAATAATCATTTGGCAGGTGTTGATTTGAAAACTTCGTTGATGATGTTCCATCGTTCTTTAATTCCTTCTTTAAGGATTGTCATGAAACTATTTTAATGTTTTTACCAGATTCAGAAATTTTTATTCAATATTATATAATGATTTTTGGAACCATTATTTTTATATGAAACTAAATTATATAATCAAATTAGTTTGTTGGGATCGAAAAACCACCGTAAAAATCTAAATGACTATCACTAAATGAATTATCCGATGATTCATCTTCAAAAAATTTAACCAAATGAAAGATATAACTATTTAAAATTATGTATATTATTTAATAATATATAGATTCATTTTTAGATAATTATATCTATTCCAAATGACCTCTATTACCCATATACTTGTGAACTGATCATGAAAACCAAGAAAACTAATGCTCCGAAATGATGAAATTAAACTCTATTACACATCCAAAATGCCATAAATGAATATAATACATTTATAATAAATAAAATAAATGTTATTAATGTTATTAATTAATTAATTAATATATTAAATTTCATTATCCATGATTTTAAGGTCACATGCAGAACACATTTGGACATAAGTTAAGGGTTATCTTAATTCAGTTTCCATTCATTGAGTTAGACATATATGTCATTTTTTATGAAATTCAAAGAATATGAATGATTTACCTCTGTTAGTTTCATAATATATATCCACTTATATTTTCTAGAATTATATTTTTCACACATAAATATATCATTGATTTAACCTCACATTATTGATATGATTTTTTATGGGTATTCTCATCTCACTTCCATTTTTGTGAGATATTCATTATTCACCATGATTTATTTTGTATGTTGTATATATACTTCTCATTGATTAATAATATCATGAGTTTATTTATTTTAAATATATTCAATGTATCATATTATTATTATTATTAATTTTTGTTCATATTATTCTATTGATAACAATGTGTTAACAGACTCTATCCGAACTCTCATTTTTCCATCGGGATATTTCTTCATTATCCTTACCCAAATGTAATGCTTATTTATTTTTGTGTTTATATTAAATATTTTTTTATGTTCCAAAATCACATATTTAAATCATTTCATCTTTCATTTATGTCTATTACACATTCTAAAATGGTTCCCTTCAGAAATATTCACATTAAACAAGCATGATTCAATGGAACTTCTCAAATTTTTATCCTTTATCTAGTGAACAATATAATCTATTTTAAGAAAAAATTATTTTTATAATATAAAAAATCTTATCATTTAAAACAATCTTGTTTAATTTATGGATTTATTAACCCAAACCAATAATTCCTCTTCAAAATATCTTTAAAGTTTTCATTAAACCACCCAAAAATATTTTCTTTATAAAGATTACTAAAAACCATTTTTACATGATTTCACTTCAATGGGACATTATTTATGCCTCAAATATAATTTAAATGTCCTTAAATTTTCATTTTTTGGATAAACATGTTTAAAATATGAGTTTATGAAAAATATAAATTATTTTCCCAAATATCTCTACATTCCAAAGTAAAAAAGGAAATTTCTCATATTACCTTAACTTCTGCCATATATAGGACATGATCACCACTTATTCCTTGTTCTTGGTTTATTTATTTCCCTTTGATATAGCATATAATGTGTCTCATTCTTCTCATGGTATTCTAAGGAGTTATGATTTGAATGTTTCTGGTTGTATGGGAATTTTATTGTCTATTTAAAGAATGTTTTCTCACGAAATTTTCAATGGTCTCATTTAAAAGTATCATCATATTTCCCAAAAACATTTTTTTAAACTTATACATCATTGTTTTTTAACTCTTACCATATCATATATCATATGTTCTTGATGTTTTGAAGATCATTTTGAATATGGATCTTCTAATTTGAAACAATTCGTGGGTTATAGATAATGTATTCAAATTTCTTAAACTAGTTTTATAATATGAATGTTTATGTTGTCTATGTATCTCCCTTTTCATATGAGAACTTTATTGGATTTAGTAAGTGATGGGAGGGACCTACTATAGTCACTCTCTGCATTAGTAGGTCATAGGAGGGAAACTAGTTTAGGTTTTTACCCATTTATATATGAACATGGCATGAGGTTTTGAATGTATTGTAACGATGTCAGGTATTATGAATTTCTGCATTATAAAACAAGTACTGGATGGATCATGTTATTATTTTACTAGTATAATATCCATGGTTATGTTTTATTATATCATTATTTATTAGTAATTAATTTATTCTATATTATTATCATGTATATTTTGGAGTCATGTGTTTTTAGTTACTCACCAAGCCTAGCATTTAGGATTATGATTAATTTTGCTACATTATTTACCTATATTAAGAAATTTATCTCACCTCATTTTTATTTTTATTTTACCCATGTTATGAATAAGAAAAAAATGTATATGATTTCATGGATTTAATTTATTTTATTTTATTTTGTGACATGTTTTATTTTGTTTTCCCAATGTATTATGGGTATCATGTATGTAATCTACCTTTTCAAGGCTGATAAATTGATCTGTCCTATGTGATTTTATTCCATTTAGTCAGGATAATGTAATAAAATAATGCATCTACTCTAGGTATCTATGGTCGAGGCGTTACATATATTATGGGAATTCAATAAAAAACAATTCTTCTCATCTTATCCCAAAAAACACATGAGAATAACGGGAGTCTGTGAAAATCATTAATACCATGATAGAAAATGGAATGAATTATTAATAGATATAAAAGTATCTTATAATAATTTTCTTGGATACATGGTCTTATTCCTCTAAAAAATGATCAAGTATTATTTCAGATTTAAAGACAATATAAGAGACATTCTTAGAAAATTTATGGAAATGTTCTTTCTATTTATTAATGGATTCTTTATACTTTCGATTAAGTTCCTAGAATTCCTTCTTAATTTATGTATGAATATTTGGGGTAAAATAATTATTGAAAAATTCCTTCTTAAAAACTACCCATTTCGTGGTGTACATTTAATCTTCTTCCATTATTTTCATGATAAGTGTCCATAATTTCTCAACATCATCATCCAAATGATTTCCATATAAAATAATATTATAATGGTCATTTTATTTGGAAATTGGAAAATATTTTATCAATATAATTGATCCATTGCTTAATTATTAGTGGTTTATGATACACACTCATATATAGTGAATCTTATCACATAAAGGAAATGAAAACAAGAATATCCTTTCTTGGTGCATTCAAGAGGCCAACATGGTTCACATTATTTTTCATAGATTAAAAATATTAAAAGAGTATTAGAATTAGGGTTTTTACACTAGTAACCTTCCCATTTGGTTTCTCATTGAGTCCATCACTGAATTTTCATTCACACTCATTTTTAACAATTTTCATCTAGGTTTCAGACATTTAATAAAATAATGGATTGTTAGGGATTAGTATACATAAAACAATTATGATCATATGAGAAATAACTCCTAAATAATATGTGTACCCTAACTCATGAACATATATGTTTCAATATAAGTTATACATGGTCAATTAATATTTTGATTTGTAACCAAAATATATTAATTTTTTTTATAAAGGATCATAATTAGAATTTGAACTAACAAAATCACAACCCTTCATAGTGTCAAACTGAATGTGAAGCTACGACTCCCCGGTATGCACAGACTAAAGATAGAGATAAGACCCAACTAGCCTTTTAAGGGTTATTACTCCTAGGAAAATATGTTTTAGATACCTTACCCACTATTTTGTATCCATATATGAATTTATTCTCAATTAAATCACAAGAATCAAAATTTACCGAAAATAGGATATTTCCTATATTTTGCATTATCTCTAGGTTTGAAACTACTATTATAAATTATTAATCCCCAAATTAACTAAATCCTACTTCGGCCCCAATATATGCACACCAAACGCTTAGTCCTGGGTATGGTTCCAAACATATTCTTTATGTAAAGGATTTTGTACCAATTGATGCACCTTAGACCCTCTCTTTTGGCATTGATACTAAAAAAATATTTAATAATAAACTTTTATACAAACTTTTGTGACTCTTGCATAACTAACATAAATATAATATCATTTTATATGAAAAATTAATATATCCTCTAAGAATATGAATCCTAAGAACTATAAAGTATTAGTTACTTTTCAGTCTCAATAAATAATCAATTAGTTTATTAAAATAAAAAAAATATTTCCCACAAATCATGCTATCACGTGGTACCTTCCTCAATTTTGATGATTAATACATTTTCTCATAACAAAGGAAAATTTAAACATAACAAAGGGTGAACTAAAATTCTCTGTATGGGTAAATAATGGAGATAAAAATCATTAATCAGAAGATTGAATTAGATGATAATAAGTGTACGTGAACATATTCATAAAATATGAAAATGATACCCAATAAGTATTATATCATAAATCATGAGTCATTGAATAATGATTTGGAATAACACAATATATAATTCATATGTGTGGTAAATAATCTTTAATAAATCATTATTTGAGTAATAATATATAATTATAAGAATATAAAAAAATAGTATGGAATATATATAATAATATAATACAATTTCCCCTACCATGAATAATATGAAAGACCATCATAGTGACCACTTTCCCAGTGTGGATTGGTTTTACTCCCTATTCCCAGAATCATAGTGGACAGTGTCCCAGAGTGGATTGGGTTTTCTCCCTATTCCTTGTAATAATATCTTAGGAGGTATCATATGTTACCTAATGCATTGGAGGGATATATAATTTTTGTTCCATCAATCGCATAATGAGAGGAATATATATTTGTTATATAGGAACCATGAAGCATTCATATTTAAACATTACCATTTTTACCCATGGAAAAGTGATGGGATTCTGAAATCTTCCTAATTATATTTCAAAAATAATCAATTGAAAGGATACGGATGGTGAAATGATAATAAATCACATATGTAATATAAATAGATGTGGACATTGATGAAAACCCCCTTTTATGATTATTGGATAAATCAATTTGAAAAATCCTATGACATAACCCGTTTTTACTTTCAAATCAGTATGAATTGAAATCATTTATAAATTCATTTTATAAAATATAATGGATGCCTCATAAACAATAATGCTCAAAAGGGAGAAATAATGACTTCCTATGGAAAATGATTAAAAGGGATAAATTATTCAAAATGAAACATGAAGAATATATTAATAACTTCATTTCAATATTTTATAAAAACCTATCAAAATAATATAAAATCACCATAATAAGTTATATAATCATGGATGATAACATCTATAAAATGAATATGTATATAGAGGAGTAATGTTCCTAACTAAAAAAAAGTGGGGGGGGGGGGGTGATTTCACTTACAAGTGTCACATTAGGCAAAAAAAGTACCTGGGAAATAATATTTATATATGAATTTTAATAATACTATAATAACTAGTGAAGAATATATTTTGGGTAATTTTAGAGGTAATTTCAATATAATATTTCTCTAGATTGAAATTCATTCAAAACAATCGTGATTTGAAATTGGAAATGTTTTGAATCCCATTAGTTTCTCTCCCAACTTTAATGAATGCTCTTCATACTCCAATATAATAAACATAACCATCATATACAATTATTTAATAAAATTATTCATATATATTACATTTTATTTTATTAAATAATAACAATTCATTACACATGTATTGGAAAATGTTTTTTTCATTATCAAATGTTAGTAAATTTTATTTTTTTATCATGTTTTGTAATGGATACCTTAACCCCCATTCCATTATACCATTTCCATTATTCATATATTATAAAATATGTTCATATAAATTTATTTCAATTATATATTTAATCCTATGTTAAAATAAAGAAATCTATGGGCATGGATCGTGCTAACGACGTACATGATCAACTAATTTCATGAAATTCAAAAATATTAATAGATTAATTTATAATGAGAATTAACTTTTTTAACCATTAAGAAAAATATTCATTAAATATATTACTCCTTAAAATCATATATATTCATAACATATATTTTTTAAACATCTCTATAAGGTAGTGATGACAATAGAACATTTTTTCCATACAGGCGATACTTTGTATATATGTATAAGCCACAATTTTATTTGATAATTGATGGGATTATTAGTAGAATTATTAATATATGTTTATAGATATAAAAGTATGTCATAAAATTCATATTTATTCATTAATTAGGTTCCTATAACCACCCGTGTAATGGAGTGATGAAAATATGTACTCATCTTCCATAAAGGCGGCATGCATGTAACAAGGGTGATGTTTTAAATTTTTTATGTTTGGGATGGTCATCAAAAATTATTATTACATTAATATAATGAAATAAAATTTTAATATTGATGATTATGTAATCTTATTTATTTACTTTTATAATAAATTTGGAGTTTTTTTATTATAAATATAATAAAAAAAACATGAGAGTGGATATTATTCATGTTCAGAGTTTGATTATTCTCTTGAATGTCCTCTTAGAAATAAAGAACATGGGGAATTTTATTTTAACAAATGGCTATAAATTGTGTAACAAACATCCATGAGAGACAAACTTTTTTGGGATTAATGAGGAATCTAATTGATTAAATATATTTATGAGGATTTATGTATCCTCCTTTTATAGGTAAAAAGATGGACTCTTCCTTGGAATTAAAAGTTAAGTGAAGTGTAAAGATAAGATATCATTGGAGGTTGGTGAGTAAGGTGAGGAATGGTTGGTGATAATTGTTTGTATTACATTAAATCTAACCAATGGAATTTTATATTTTTAGTGTCACATAAATTTTAATGAAATTTTTATATTTATGTAACCCAATTTTTCACTTATTAACATTGATTAAATTTTTACAATGGAAAATATTTATTTAATATAAATATAAGACAAACCCAATAAAAATATCTATATGAAAATTAAAAATTTATAATCTATATAATCCTATTTATATTATAAAAATTAAAAAAATTAATATTTAAATTAAAATAGAAGATATATAAACAATTTTGTAGAAAAATGACTTTATAATTAAATTTTATTTTATTATTCCATTTAAATAACTAATGAAATTATTATTAATATATTATTAATGTCATAAATATATTTTAACATTATTGTATAATATTATATTTAGATTCTTGAAATAAATAACATTGCATATAAAATACAAATTTTAGAAAACAATTCATAAACAGTCTTATTATTTATATATGTACACTAATTGATCATTTTAAATGAATTAATATAAAAATTTAGTAGTTTTTCATGATAAATATATTTCCATAGTGAGTTATCTTTATTTAAACCTTCCAAATAAACTATAATATTTTATCGATTATATATTTTTTTCTTAGTTTAGTGTTGCATGTATAAGAAGTTATCGAGCACAATAAATTTTGTTAAAATTGATTTATATTTCGAAATCAAGGGCTATTATTGGTTGATTGACTCCAAAAAGTCCTTAAGGTAATGAAGTGTACTAATAGAGTGGACTTGGGTATATATTTATTTTTTAGAAATGTTAGTGAAGTGGTTTTCAAACTAAAGTGTTTTGGGGTATTTATACAAGAGGTAGGGGTATTTTTTGTCGAAATATTGAATAGGATATGATTTGAAATTTAATGCTCATAATATTTATTTTAATGAAATTAGAAGACATATTTTAAAAAAGGAGAATTATTTTTAGACTTTTAGACCATTCCACAAGTGAATTATTTATTTTACTAAAATATAATGAAGAATTTTATTTAAAAAATGAAGGGAATACATTTATTTTAAGCTTTAGAAAATAATTTGCATGATTAAAAAATATTTTTTTTTCTAAAAGATTATTTTATCATATTAAATTATTATTTTCCAATATAATAAATTTATGATTTATTAGGTCATAAATAATACATTACAATGTCAAAAAACACATGATATTTTAAAACATGAATTTTTTGCTAATAACCTCTAAAATAATGTTTCAAATAAATCTATTAAAAAACAACCCTTTGAAAATTTTGATGTGATAATTAAAAAAATATAATCAATTTTATCAAAATAATTTAAAAATTTTGCACAATTAATTATTAATATAAATTTTTTATATTTTTAAAATTTTATCTAAATACGAATTTTTAAATAAATTCATTTATAGATTCTTTTTAAATATTATATATATACTAATTTTATGTAATTATAAAGATCATATTTACTTAATTTACTTATAATATATAAAATTTACATTTTATTATACTATTATTTTTATTATGTTACAATAATAATGGTCAATATATTATTCCAAATTTCCAAATTACTATTCTTAATGGAATTGTTACTATTATAGGGGTTAATTAATTTTTAAATGGTATTAAAGTATTAAAATTATCATATTGGATTTTTATTTCCTTAGAATACCTAATATTTCATTCATTCATCATTTACTAAAATCACTCAAAAGGATCTATATATTTTTTTCAAAATTTCAATTTCATTACTAATGTTCTATTTCTTATCAACTATGTTGTTCACAAGTTTCATTATTATAAGAAATCAAAATGGTACACATTTTATTCCTCTATTATTTTCTATGTGATTATTTTCCTAGCTCCCTATATTAAGTATTTTTTGTTATTTTTATTCTCTGAATGATTGATATCGATTACTGAAATAAATTATTTTTGGAATTTTTTATTTTTTTAATTTGTTTTATACTAGTATATATTCATTTATATGATACACATGTTTATTCAGAAGGAAATTTTTTATAAACGTTTTTTGGTCATTAAAATTCATTTTATTATTCATTGTTATATTTTTTCCATTTATAAATTGTATGTTTGTTAATATATGTGTGATTATGTATCCATGGTTCTAGTCACCAACCCATGGCCGAATGACGGTTGGATTTAGGTCAAAAACGTCCACTTTTCCTACTTAGTTAGATTCATGGTGGGGGAATGTTGTGAATGAATGATATCAAAGTGAGTGAATTTAGGATAGAACTTGGGGAAATCATTGGGGATGATTGGATGCATGTTAAGGTAATAATATTACATAAACCTATTATTTGAAGTAGAGTAGAGAAGAAATATTGATATAGATGGACCACTTTAATGAAATTACATTAATTTAACCATCCGTTAAATATTTATAAAATGTATTGCTGAGTGTCGATTATCTGGATAAGTGTGGATTAATGTTTTATGTAATACAAATAAATGATGATTGTTTATGTGTTGCTAATGATAATATTACCCCTATAGGTATGAATTATTTGTAAATGTGGTTGGGCATATGATTAATATGTTGTTTGGGATATAAAATCATTATTTATATATTAATTGGATAATGATGGCTTACCTGTTCAGATGAAGTCAACCTAGATTTACTAGAGTTAAATATTGCTACATTTTTCATAGTTATGTCTCGAGACCTTTATATGAAAAAATGGTAAATTTCCCCTAGGAAAAGTCCTCTAAAATTTTTTAGGGCGCTACTGGTTCTAGATTTTGGGTTTTTCCATTAGGTTGAGCCTCTATGTAAATGACACCACAATAAATACTACAAAACAATATAATAATAATAATAATAATAATAATAATTTATTTGTTGTTTTCAAGTGTAAATTTAATTAAATGATTATAATTTCAATAATATGGATTGGGTTGGAAAATCTAGACCCATATTTGATATTGAATATGGGTTTTACCCTAGGTTCCACATTATTTTTGTTGACTTCAAGGCACATAATGATGCGCAGTCACAATGAGATTAAAATTAAATAATTTTATAATAAAATTAAATTAATTTGAATTCAACCTTACCTAAACCCAATCTATTTATGTCACTTTTAGGATATTTTTTTGTATTTTCAACAAAACTCAAGAAAATTTATAAAGTGGTCACATGGGAGAGAGAATCATATGAGGTATAAAACTGGTGAATGAATGTGGGACAAAGGATCAAGAATGAACACAACATGATCATAAACATAATCACTTTTCATATGTTCTTCACAAATAAACTATCCAATCCCAAGGTTGATATTTTATTACTGATGGAATTAAACTATTTTTAATTTTATTTTAAATGTGTATTGATTGAATTTAAATTTAATCTATGTTATAAATTTTTATGGAAATGTTAATATATAATTTTTCTGTGGAATTATGATTTCAAAAATATTTTATAGTTAAACATGAAATTATTTCCCAGATTCTTGTTTATGCACCAATGATTGATGGTTGGGTATATAGGATTCAGTTAAGTATATAAATTTACTATTTTATTTCTTTTTTTATATATTTTATTAAAATTTTATAACTTCATAAATGTTTGATATGTATGTGTGGATATTTTTTTACCAATTTCAAATCGTGATCAAACCCCTAGATTTATTATGTGTTTTTTAGAAGATAGATCATGACCCTGTCACATAGAATATTCATAAATGGTAATGTTAATGATATTAATTACTGACACACGATGAATTAATATGTGATGATACATATAAGAATATTTAATTTTGAGGAGGGTGTCTCTGAGTATATTAGTGATGGATGAAAAATGATTTTCTTCAAGGAACCTACTCAAAATGTGGTAATCAATGGTATTATAGAAATATTATTGATATGATGGAAGATATTGTGATGATTCAATGAAAAAATATGTCTTTATATAAAAATACCCGACACATAAGTTTTAGTTCTAAAGAATACACGTCATGTAACCTAGGTTTTGTAGTGGCTTATTCATTGAGTGGAGAAAAATTTAACACAACATTTAGTCAATACTAGTACTCATTTGACCCTAGTCAGTTATATTAGTGTATACATATGGTATCTGTCCATGAACATGAGGGGCCATAAATACCATATTTTAAATGTCCACACATAGTGAATCTTATGAGGAATATGATTTTGGAAGTGTGGGACCTGCCAGTGGTCCCAAACATCATCTTCCTCATTACATAAACCCTGAAATTTTTCTAGGACCACATATTGGTTGTGTCTTCATGTTCAGACTCAGTTTTGGACAAGTGATTAATCTATCTTTTAATATATCTACAAAAACATGATGGTGGTCTTACTTATAATTATAGCAATTCGAAATTTTTTTGATGAGATCATCATCAGCTATATCATCATCTAAGAAAAAAATGTATTTCAAGGATTTTCTATTTGGTAAAACCCCTCTATACTAGTAAGATTTTTTGGGATCCAGATTATTCTCCCATTATCCTTAGATATGGTTTATATTTCTACCCATATGATATGGAACCTCTAATGGAGTCGTTATTTCTTCCTAAAATGTATGAGATAAGGACATTCCACCTAAAAGATCAAATAGATTCATCATATCAACGAAATATACTGGACAAGCACTATATATCTAGGGAGTTTTAATTTATCTCATTTAAAGACCTTGTATGGGATTTTGATCCTCCCATAGAGTCAATATTTCAACTATTTTAATGAGGCACGAAACCTATATCATGGTTTATGATAAACTACAAGGGATGGTTGATTTTGGTACTAAAAATTATTATTTGATGATATGAACAAGTGGGGGGATGTTGGAATCCCTTAATTGGTGATCATACGTAAAAGATAATCATGCTTAACATTGTAGTTTTTGGATGCAACACGGTTGTTTGGTGTCTATTTAGATTATAATTTTTAGCACATGTGATTCCTCGACACATCGAGGGTCTATATCTAAGATGTCTTCCACTGATTGTTATTGACCTCCATCATTGGGGACTATTTGGAATCCTATTAACCACTAGTTTCTCATATGATGTGGATATTTAAATTCAAGATTAGATGAATGGGTCTTCTTTTGGACCCCGATACTTATGGTTGCAGTGGATATATTCATTCTTCCCCCAAGAATTTTTTTATTTTCTCTTCTATATCAGGATGTTTGAGATGACTTGTTGTTATACATTATCCTTCCTTTTCTCCCTCCTAGGTACCTATCTTGTCCAATTTTGGGATGACATACTGTCACATTTTTCATTTTGGTATTCTAAGAATACTATGATATATTTTTATACTCATCCATGTATGGTGCTCGTTCCTACATGTGTTGTGTTTATGTATGTGGAAAATAGGTTCAGAGATGATCTGGGTGGTGTAGAGATAGTGAGGATTTTTGGAGGATGATTCCTAGTTATTCATAATAATGGATTTTCTGGAACATGGTTATTTTTATAGTGGTGGTGAATGATACAGTTTGGTGTATGGTCCAGCAGAAAATATAATTTATAAGATCTTTTTTTCCTCATATTCTATAGGATTGTTTGGTGTAATATATTTCTTGTTTCTACCTTCTAGGATTCACATGTACACTCTATCACATGCATATGTTATATTTTATTTATTTTATCATCTATACATCCCCTTATATGGTTTTTTAATCTTGTGTTTGGAGATATGTGACTCTTATAGGCTGTCATAGGCAATGGAATCCCATATTGTGTGTAATGAATACACAGTTCTAGTCAGCCATAGCATATTATAGGTGGTATTAGGGTAGTACTCTTCGCTTACCATTAGTTCCAGAGGGTCTCAGATTTTTCGGTTCATTACATAGTAGTATAATAATTTCTATATCATAAGGATGATGCTTAGAGTTCATAGTCATGTGACGACTTGTTAGGAACCATTAGGGTAATGGTGTTTAGTGGGTCTTAAGATTAGCTACAAAACAAAGGAGATCCTAATAGGCATAATAACCAATGTATCAAATTACCAGAGCATTGATAACTTTTCATCCAACCTAGATCATTGAGACATCATTTAATCATACATATATTATTTGTATATGGATTAAATAGTGGTTAGATATAATCTCTCAAGTTTTACCAGAGTTATCTCGTCCAGATAGGCTCAAATCATTGTGGGTTTACTATATTGGATAAATTATGTTACCCCCTAATAGTCAATATGTATACTAATTAATATTTTTGACACTATCATGTCTATAGTTTAGACACAAACTACTTGTAACATTGGTGGGTGGATTTGTTTTTCGATCCATGGTTGAGAGATACACCTACCCAGTGATCCAACATTGTTACTCTCACCCAAATTCATGTCGTATATATATTTCAAATTGATCTGATGGTATTCCCCACAAAGCTGTATAAGACAACCAATACAAAAACTATGCATTTTCTTTTTTTAAAAAATGTACAATGAAGTCTATAAGGAGAACATGATCTTGAGGTGATATAGGTTTAAACAACATGTACGAATCATGATTATATTTGGTATTGGATTTTATGGACCATATTTTGACTCTTGTATCAATCTCTTTAGGAATAATCATTATTCACTATGTGGTGATGCTTCTTTTCTCAAAATGGTTATGTGGCCACTATACCATTGATTGATTTTGAAATTTTTAGGGAAGTAATTTTATTAGTATATCATATACCCACAACGGAGTAGTTTGATCATATTGAAATACTCATCAAGGACCTTAAAATTAATTAGGTTTTTCTAGGATATACTTAGTGGCAGAGTCACACAAACACAATAGTCTGGGACAAGATACTCAAGGATTTATTAGGTTGTGGATATGTTTCCAATGAAACACAACCTAGGAAGAATCTTCTTGAGAGAGAATTAGATGTTTTAAATATTTACTGTAAGGATTGATCAATTTTCACCAAATATCAAAGGGTGAAGTTACCTGGATTGAAAAATGGGATTGAGATTATTGATGGTACATGTCACTTCCTTATTTTAGACAATGATGTTTAATAAGATGTAATTGTTATAGACCATAGGGTATGAGATAAGTTTCTGTTTTATGATGCATCAATCCACATAAAAAACCCAACATTGGGATAGTTCATATAATGGGTATTGTGATGAAATAAAAATCTATGGTATTATATGTATGATGGGTTGTTATAGTTCGATGTCATTACGAGTATATTTTTCCTTGATTCATGTTAATTCTTTTTGTACTTATGTACTAATTGACAAAGGCACGAACTGTTGAACCAAAACTATATATCTAAGAGTCAGATATTCTAGTGGAACTCCGTTTCTTGAACTTTTACATATAGATAATTTTCCACATGAGGTGAATAATATTCATTTAATCTTTACGATTAATTGATAATGTTATTTTTTTAGAGAGATATCTATTTAGTGAATTACTCATGGTAGAAGAGGTACATAGGTAACCACCTTAGGAATGGATTAGTTATGTGCTATTTGATTTGTGTGGTTTTTTTACTCTAGGTTAATATGGTGAGACTATTCTTAATAAATGGAAGATCCCCCCCTTTTGTTGGGTGAGAAGGGCCAACCATCTAGTAGGTATGATAAACTACCCCACAAGTGGGTATCATGTCTTGGTGTTCTATGTGTGTGGATTGTAATTATCCTTTCAATGCATATGCATAAGTATATTGGTGAATTAAAATAAAAACCTATGACTGACCCTCATGAAAGGATAATATATGAATTCAATTTTTGATGAGGGTTAAGAGTTTTGATGTTGGATAATATAACCCATTTCATGGTGTTTCGATGGATACATGTACGATTTCATTGTGTCATATTATAGAGATGAATGTTCTGTGATTGAGGAGGTTACCCCATCCTTACGTCGAGAATATTGGTGGTATGATGAACTATCATGGTGCAGGATATAGATTGTAATGTTAAAATTTCAATACATGATTTTAAACCAATTCCTCTTTATGGGATTATAGTTGCAATATAGGGGCATGGTATCTATGGATTCATGTATAGATGATTGGGTCTGGGTGTTAGAGGAGGTGTTTGAGTAGCTAGGTTTGGGAAATTGTTTATAGTTTGGGGGGATGCTAAAAATTATACAAATATTTGTGGCCTCCTACACATCACTTATTTGATAATTTCATGTTGTGACAATGTTGATTTAGTGAACCTGTGGGGCTAGTTGATACATTGGTGGAGGGCCTGAAAGGGAATTTCATAATGTGGTGAGCATTATGAAACCTCCCCCCAAAGATGGTGTTCTTCCCGATTGTTGATTATTTTATATACCTAAGGGATTCCCTAAGGGGATACCACCTTTTTAGAAAATGGACTCCTCAATTTATAATCCCATGGATGTTTTTGTGCATGCCGATCTCATTGAAACTCTTATAATATGGTGGAGGAGATGGTTTTCACATGAGTTTGTTCATTTTATTCTCTCAATCAGGTGTTATATTGGGGTATGTGGACGAAAATGCATGGTCATTTGAATGGTCAACACCATACATATTGTATTGTTGTGGTGTGATGTCAATTTGATGAGTGAGTATTGGGTAATTCATAATGTTTTTTTCTCAGTATATTCTATTAATGTTTGATGGAAACACAACCAGTTTATCTCTAAATGTGAGTGGGAACTTGTTGGTGTTTATAAGTATAGAATTGTATTACCATATAAATTTTAATTAAAGTTTTTGTGGAAGGACCTTGTTTCCTTACTACCAAAATATTGTGACATTTGGTTTCATTTTCCACTTGGTTAAATGAATATGGGGGAAATGATGTGAGTCTATACATGTATTCTTATAAGAAACTCCTTGTATTTCAGTGAAACATATATGTGAATCACTCATTCCTCGAATACAAAGGAATTTTTTTCTCTCATACGATAGCCATCATTAGTTATCTTTAAATGTAGGATGTATAGAGACTCCTATAATAGTAAAGTTGTCAATCAAACCTTTTTGGAATTTTTTTTTAATGGATCGTGGAATTATTATGACCTATATAGAGAAATACCTTAGAATGAGATGTTATTATTTTCACAATCCCCTCCCCTAATGGTACCCCTCCCAGTACGACTATGATAGAAGGTATATAATGATACATAATTCCCACCACCAATAGTATATAGGCTGGTAGTAAGAACTAGGATATATCATACAAACAAATGGGATTCATTACCCATATGAGATTTTAGGAATATGAGATAAGATAAAATCAATAAAAAAACTCATATTGATAACAAAATATAAAATTAAATCCAAAAACACGAATGTAATATTATATGAATGATCAACTATAAATGAAACTATAAGATCCAAAAGAATATCCTAGGTAGTGTATTTAATTCCTGAAGATGTCCTCATCAAATTTGTGATATAGTAATATCCAACTATATCTCCAAAGAGTTCCTGAGGGATTGAAAAATAAGTCATATAAATATTTGATGAGATTAATATGTATATGCAGTAGGATCATACTCAAATCCTAAAATAAAAAAGAAAACGAAAGAATGATAATTCCTAGTGAAATTTACTAAAACATACTTGACACATAATTAGGTATACTATGTTCCTAGCCACACCATGGTGCACTTATCATGTATTTCATATAAGTAATAATTTTATATCCAATATATTATCAAGTAATGATACCCATCTACAACATTTCCACATGTTTTTTGTTCTCCCCCAACATCACTCATACTATGTTCTCTCTTTTAAAATATGGAAGACTTCCCAAAGGCACATGGGAATCAAAATCATACCACGAAACTCATTCATCCCAATATCCCTTTATCAATATCCAAATCAATAGAATGTAATATTGCAATTATCCAGATTCCATCATAGACTATATATCTAGTATTATAAATCAGTCCATTATTGCTAATATATAATGTACCTATATTGATCTTTAGGATTCATTATCTAGAGACACATTTTTGTGAAAACAACCAAAATATATTACATCCCTTTAAAAAATATATGGGTAAGGTTAACTATCAAGAATAATAGCATAATATTTTACTTGTATAAGATATAAGAGAAAGAGGCTAGAATTATACATATATTTTTCATAAAACTATATGTTAGTCAAACCATAATCTCAGTGTCCAATTGGTTTCAAATTACCTTCTGAAATGGGTGGCTATTGTATGAAGTCAGAAAATATAATGAAGATAGATACATAACTCAAACAACATTATTGGAAACATAATATCTTTGATAACAACTAAAATTTTCTTCTCTCGGACAGATAGGTACCACTTCTATGTTTTGGGTATCCAATAATCACAAAACAATTTTATAGAACATCAATTTAATTATTCAATCATTGAAACAATTGTTAATACAAAATTATTCAGAAATATATTCCCTCCAGTCATAGACCATCCTCCTATAAGGTTTCTTACTAATTATTATACATGTAGCATACCAAAAATCTACTAACTCCAAGTATTAAAAATTAAAAAATAAATATAATTCAATAATTTCATGTACTCATGGAATTAACCTAAACTACCATACAATAAATTCTTCAACCATGAAAAACCAAGTTCATTAATCAGTTGGTATGAAATGTAGAAAAAAACCATCCAAAATACCTTTACAGAAGATTAATTAATTTGAAAAAAATTCCAATATTTTAGAACAGAATCATTATGAATATCCCACATCAACCTACTCCATCAGTCCTGGTTCCATCCCCAACCCCACCATGTATTTTACAATGTATCCTTCCATCATAGGCGTTAATTGATTCCAAAACCAAGGCCTCCCTATCAAATATATATAAAAAATAATCCTTTCTAGGATTACATATTGTCACATTAAATTGATCATATCCATATAAATATCAAAAGGATGTAAGAATAATATAAAATTCAATTCGGTATTAGGGCCCAAACTCCAAGTCACTCGGCCTTTATAAGTAAAAAACAACTCTCATCTATAGAGGATTATCTTTATCAAACAACCATTTCAATTATAATCATTAATTAACCATTTCATTTCCATAGGTTTCAACTATAAGGAATCCAAATGCATTATATATCAATAGTTAATTGTTTTTTATAACATGAATTTAAGCATTACATCCATTTTCAAAAAAATACATGTAATACCATTTTCTTATTTATCATGCCACATTATATATAGAAAATAAGAATTACTATAATTACATTATTTAACACATTTAAATTCATAAATAACATGATTAATTTTAGAATAAACATAAATTGAACATTATTTTGTAAATTAAGTGGAAATCCTTTTTTAAGGAAAAACATATGTGATCACTAACCATCTAATTCAATTATTTCATTTAGTCCATTTTAATATTCATTAGGTTCAATTCCACAATATTCCATGGAGTCAAAAAATGATAACATTAGAGTTTAATGTAAAATAGTAATAATTAATGACACCTACCATGATTTAGATGCCCAAATTTCTCCAAGAACGAGTACATGCTCTAGGTTCTACTACCATGGAAGGAAACATCACTACCACATGAATAGTCTATCAAAACCTAATATCTGCAAGACACTAATAAAACAGGCATATGTCTTAGCCGAAAACAGAACTTATTTCAAAATCAATCACTCGATATAAAAAATTAATAAAAAGGGGAATAAGGTGGAAGGGTAACATTATCATGAACACTCAATTAATCATTATATGATTTAGAATATATAATTAGTTTAGCATAGGAAACCATGATGATGTTGAAAAAACACTTTTTATGTGATGAATTATATCAAAGGAATGTCAATGTGAGAAAATGTTCAACTATTCCATTGGTTGGTTGAGGAAAACTAATATCAAATGAATTCCAAAGTGTTGAACAAATTAATTTATAGTGGAAAATAATGAATTTAAATTATATTTCAAAACATCATACTATCAAAAAAATTCCCCTATCAAACCGATCAACATACATAATGATCGATGATGATTTTACCCATTTTAAATTTAGATTGACCACCACAATGTCCCCTAGTATATAATGTTCTTGTCCATTGAATTAATGAATAATCATACTGAAAACATATTCTTCTAGGTGTTTTTTCCCACACCAAATCCATTTTCCACTCATCACATCTCCCAACATTCCCAAACATGACATTTTCGCCTCTCCCATTTTTGATTGAGATCTTCTAGGTCACCACTCCCAACACCAGACCCTCGCATGTCCTTTCAATGATGGTCAATTTATATTAGAGGACATCATGGGTACCAGGGTTTTGACCATGAACATGGTGTATCCCATTTTAGACCAAATAGTCCCCATAATCCTCTAAACCTCATTAAAATCTTCCTTGAAACCACCAGGTCCTGGAATATCAAAATGTAAAGGCTTCAATTATCTAAATAATTAAAATATATACCTAGTAAAAAATTATGATTCTTGATAATTATAACCAAACCTAGAGATAAGGAAAACAAAAGTGGTCATCTGAATAGACAACCCATGACATAACTCTTAGTAATCTCACCAACAAAGTAGCACAAAAATATAAATTTAAAAAAAGGGACTGAAATTACCAATGAAAATTAATTAGATACCAAATACTCTCTTGGAAACATACCTCTAAAATAAGAATAATGGAAAAAAATGTATCAATGAATATGAAAACATCTCACATGCTAGAAATTGAAAAACAATGGAATGAATGTTTACAAAAGAAGATCGTATTATCTAAGAGGAAAGGATACTAAGTGATTATATATGAATCATGTTTCTAGTTAGTATCCCCTATTCAACCATGCTTCCAAAGGACTAAAAAAATGGTAATAACATGCTATTGAAAAACATTATCCTAGAGGTCCTTGATCTCTACAGAATTCTCACTAAAGGTCACATTATTATCAACCTCAATATCACCACAATTGAAGATGTGAAAATAATCATAAAGATATTTGTAAAGCTGTGATACATGTAAAATATTGTAGAGTCCTGATTATTTCGAAATAAGATATTGTAAATTTTCAAAATATTATTCTAGATCTAAGTGCTGAGACGCCATGAAATTCTAAGACCCAATGTTCCCTGAATTAAATTTTAATAAATATAAAGTATTATTTATATTATGCATGAGAAATTGATTAAGGAAATTGATATATCTCTTGAATAGTTGATCAGATCAGAAATCAATGACCACAGTTGGGGCCAGAATAAATTTTTTCCCTAGGTGTAACAATAAATGAGTCATAGCAGGACGTAAGGTCACCTCGCTCATTGGGGGTATGTTAAATGGATGAATTAAATTATTAATTTATTCATTTAATAGCTCAATCCCAAATATCCCATAGATGGCAACTCATATGAGAAACATGATACCACCATTGAGTTCAGAATGTGGGTTTTACACTACGAAAGTTATATCCTTTTTCGACGTCAGGATATAGGCTTATGTGCCTATAACGCCCCGAAACTGCTCTTCCAAACATATCACTTGAAAATTCTATGTAATTATTTTTATAAAAGAAACTGATAAATTATACAAGACTTTAAACAAATGAAGATCTTTTACTGGTATTAGTTTTGTATGATTAGACAATTCCGTACATTTATTAGAGTTGAACAAAAAGAAAACAACTATCCAATACTCTTTTGTGTGCGCTAACTCTGAAAGTGATGACATCTATGAATATACATCTAAGATACCTATGAAAATAATTTTAAAACAAAGGGTGAGAAATAAATTTCCAAGTATTTTTTAAATCCATTGATAAATGCCATTAAAAATATCGCTTTGATAATAAATTGGAAAACATATTTTAAAAAAACTGTTATAAAATACTATAATGCTTTAAAAATAATTAAACTTTTTAAATTATTTTTAACTAATCTAGTGATTCGGTTGAAATTATTAAAATTTCTCTTAAAAACAAAAAAAATAAGGTCACTTGAAACATTTAAGGCTATCTTGGGCCTACCCACTTGGGGGATGGATTCACTATAAAATTCTCTATTTTATTTACAATGTAAAAGTACTTATTTTTGTTAAAATCAATTATTAACCTTGGTTTACTTGTGTATACATTTTCACTAGAGTTTTAGTTTTAATTAAATATAATCATACACGAAATAAACTTGTTCTCTATTATTTTTATATAATTATATAAATACTTTTCTTCATTGAAAATTACATGTTTGAATTGGTATGACCTAATCTTATGATACATACACTTCTCTTAACCACATGGAATATTAATCATTATTCATATACGTAAAATTACAAAGACATGTTTTTTAAATTCCATTAATACATGAAATAATGACATGAAAGTATAAACTAATAAAAATAGAAAACATATAATATTTTCTTCTTAAATTAATCATAATAAATAGATAATTATTTGTCGCGGACAAAATCATCAAAGTAGCATATCATTAAAGAATAAAATAATCCTTTCTTGGGTGTATATTTATATGCACTTATGTTTTAGGGAACATGACATTATGAAGAAAATATACATATTAATGTATAAATGTCATGATAAAAAATCATTGATATATGGAAAAAACCTATTTTATTATATGAAATGTATATGACTTGACAGAGATTAAGATATTTTTAACTTATATATTAATTTATTTAAAATAGTTATTAACATAAAAATTATACAATTAAATAAATATGTGTCTCATAATAATAGAATAAATTAATGTTTTAATAAATCATTGATAAATAGAATCATCCCTTAGCAAGACGAACATGAAATTAAACTAAAACTTAAACTTTGATACATATATAAATATATGTCTGTCAGTTAAATATCATGATTAAAAAAATTATATCATTTTAACACAAAACTAAATAAAAAAATTCAAAAATAATTTTCCCTTGCATCAAATTTTTCTTCCAAATATATAAATAAATAAACTCACTAATTCAATAATTAAGGAACATAATTTGGAAACAATGAATATAAATATATTCATTACACAAAACCAAAATATTAAATTCTTAATTTTTACATAAAAAAATCTCAATTTTTTTTAAATAGATGAAATTTTAAATCAAATAAAACAATCCTTTAACAAAATAATAATGTAATTGTATTGAAAGTACAAATAAATCCCTTTCAAATTTATTTACAGTCTCTTCTTCTGCTTCTTGGTAGAACTTGATTTGCATTCCCTTTGAATATGAGACAAATAAAATAGGAGGAGACTAATAATTTTAGTATTCCATTCTTATGAATGGTCTTCCTGGCCATACTTACCCCTCTTACAAAAGGTGTAGAAAAAGATTAGGAAAGAAAAAAACCCATAGGGCTTCAGCCTTCTACCTCACCAGTATCCACACATAGAGCATCGAATCCTCACCGACTACCATTGATACAGGGGTATGACTTGTTACAATTAAATATAAATATAATGAAAGAAAAATGTAGTTTTCAGTGTATGAAATCCAAAAGGGAATCACTAATATTTTATATGTGGTTTTTGTTTACATAATGACATGATGAAGTGAAAATTTAAAAGTAGGAAGTTATACTTTCAAATCAATTTGAAATTTATATAATATATAATCTGATCAGATCAGATCAGATCAGATTGGTGTGGTTCTTCACAAAACACGAATTAAACGAGACAAAACTAATAGGAAACATTGACAAAAATTTACCTCATTGTGGATAAATATTAACCGAAATGGACAGAATATAATTATTTGGGAAGGAAGGTGAATAAATAAACCATATATGTCCCTGTTAAAACTATTTAATGAAGGTTTCATTCTTGAAAAAAAATTAGTACAGAAACCTACTGGATATGAAAAAAACAATCAAGACTCTATCAACTTTGCATAGTCGTACCTCATCCTCAATGCTCGGATCTACCAAAACAAAACCCATTGTGTTCACCGGTAGTCAAAACATCATCGGCTATGACACATACTCAAAAAATCTCATATCAACCCACAATTCATCATTCATACATTGAAAAAACCATAGCCTTTCTTGGATCCTCATTGAGAACATCTTGGTTAAAAAACAAAGCCATAAATGTCGATCAGCTCAGAATTCATCTCAAATGAACTCATCCATAGAAGACCTCGACTCATGATGTCGGTCAAACAACTGAAGAGAAATAACCCATGCTCTGTCTTCCTATTCATGAACCCTAAAACCTGATTTCTATCAAACCATGTTTTCAATTCATTTCTTTCTAATTCATATATTTTTAATTTTTTTAACTTCTTTTCTTTTTTTTATTGTTTTAACAATTCGATATACATATATCATATTAAATTTTAAAAATTTAAGATTTTTAAATTGAAAAATATAATTAATATTAATACATTTATAATTCATATTAATTTATAACACTTTAAATATAAAATATTTTTTATAAATTTTATGTGTCAAAAACATCACTTAATATTAAAAATCATCTCTAAAAGGGATAAAACAAGTTTTTTTTCAGGGAATAAATATTTTCATTATTTAATTTATTATGTTATTATTATTATTATTAAATAATTATAATTTTAAAATTACACTTATAAATTTTCTTATAATTCCTAATTTGAAATTATAGAAATTATTTAATTTGTTTTATGAAAATTTTTTAATGGTCATACCATATAAAAAACGTTAAAATAAAACCACATTTGTAAAAGTAGTATTTAATATTTAATGATAAATATAATTTCTTGGAAATAATTATTTATTTTAAAATAATAAATTAATTTAAAAAACGTAATTATTGAATTATCATTATAATTTATATATTGATAATTCAATTACCCATTCATAAATTTGTTTTATTCTAATTAATAATATTAAAATAACATTTAACTAAACCAAAAACTAATTATTAATTAAATAATTATTGTCACTAAAACTCATGATGTTATATTCTACCCACATTAAAGGAATTGGACCCTCTTCCTGACTTGGGAAAATAATGAATTTCCATCCTTAGAATTAATGTATTTCTAAGCAGAATTATATTTCTAAGGAAAACTCCACGACGTAGATTTTATTTTCCTCAAAAGAAACCATATAATCTCCAATGTTGTCTATACAGTGTACCTGATAGAAATGATGACACCCTAACCCTACTCTTCCGGGCTCGCTTCCTGAAAATGAAAGGTAATTTTTTTATAAAAGAAATTGAACAATTACACAACACTTTAAAAAAGCTAGTACCTTTTACCGGTCTAGGTTATGGAGGATTAGAAAAAACCTTACATTTATCATAATTTAACATAATAAAAAAATTTTCCACTATACTTATGCATGAGATAACTCTGAAATTGATTACATATATATATATATATATATACATTTAAGATAACTGTGAAAATCATTTTTAAACAAAGTTTTAGTGTTCAGTTTCCCAATAAGGAGTTCTGAAAACCTTGGACAATCCCATTAATAAACCCCTTAGATAATACATTTGAGAAACACGTTTGTAAGACAAATATTACAAAAATCTATAATGCTTTTACAAATAATTATACTTCTAAAATATTTTTAATCTAATCCAGTGTTTAAATTGAAAATATTAACCTTAATCTTATAAAAAAACAAATGAGGCCACATTAAACATTGAATTCCATCATGGGTATACCGACTTGAGGGATGGATTTAGTCTCTAATTCCCTATCATATTTTCAAAGTTCAAGTACAAGTTTTTATAAAAATCATTATTTATGATTTTTTTCATAATTGTACATTTTCCCTAGAGTTTTTGTTTTAATTAAATATAATCATACATGAAATGAACATGTTTACTCTTATTTATATATAATTATATAAATTCCACTTTTCATTGAAAATTACTTGTTCGACTTGGTATGACGAAATATTTTGATAAATTAATGTTGCATAACCTTCTTAGAAGATTGATCATCATTCACATACATAAAATTTCAAAGACATATTTATTAGATTTATTTTATACATGATATAATGACATGAAGGTATGAACTAATAACAATAGATAATATATAATATTTTCTTATTAAATTAATCATTAACAATAGATAAGTATGTTTCAGGCACAAAATAATCAATGTAGCATTTCTTTAAAAAATTAAATCATCCTATCATGGATGTATATTTATATGCACTTATGTTTTAAGGAACATGACATTAAAAAGTGTATATATATATATATATATATATTAATTTATAAATGTCATGATAACAAAATCATCGATATATGGCCATAATCATTATTTAAATGTAATGTATATGACTTGAAATAAATTGTGATATTCATAACATATATCATAATTTATATAAAATAGTTATTAATATAAAAATTATACATGTAAATAAATATGTGTCTCATAATAATAGAATAAATTCATGTTCGAATAATGATTTGATAATAGAATCATCCCTTTGCTACACTAATTTGAAATTAAATTAAAACATAAACTTGAATACATATATAAATATATCCCTCGGGTTTAATTATAATGATTAAAAAAATTAACAGGGACCTCAATAATAATAATAATAAATTGTAGAAATAATTTCCCCTTGAATAATTATATTCATTCATATAAGTAAATAAATAAACTCACTAATTCTAGGATTAAGGAACCTAATTTTGAAAGAATGAATAGAAATATAATCCTTATACAATACCAAAAAAATAAAATAATAATTTTTACATAAATCAACTATCTCTTATTTATTTTTTATAAATTTAAAATTTTGTATATCAAATAAAACTATCCAGTACTAAAATAATAATGGAATTATAATGAAAGTATAAGTAAATTCCATAAAAATTTATTTCTAGACTCTTATTATACATCTTGGTAGAACGTGATTTGCATTCTCTTTGACTTTTAGAAAAATAAAATAAGAGTGGAATCCAAATTGTTGGTTTCCTTTCTTATGAAAGGTATACCAATTCAAAATTACACCTCACATAAAATGGTGTGGAAAAGCTGACAAATGAAATAAATGAATAGTGAATTTGCCCTCTGCCTCGCCAGTACCAACACATAGAGAATGGAATCCTCACTGTCTACATTTGTAGTATGACTGCTTGATATAGAATTGTTTTAGTGTGTTGGGTATGCCTTATTACACATAATAAATAATAATAATAAAAAAATGAATTTTTCAGTGTACGCTTTCTTAAAGGGACTCACCAATATTTTATTTTTGTTTGATGTTAACATATTGACATGATGAAGATATAATTTTAAACTAGGAAACTGTACATTCAAATAAATTTGAAATTTTTATAATATATGATTTGATCAGATCAGATCAGATCGGATTGGCGAGGTTCTTCACAAAACATTAATTAAACGAGAAAAATATAACAGGAAACAATAAAACAAATCGACCTCATTTTGGTTAAAATCCAACAAAAATGGACATCATAAAATGATTCGAGAATAATGGTGAAAAATTGGTGCAATACATCACTTTTAAACCGATTTCATCATGATTCAGATGTCGAAAAAAATAGGCACCTACTGGATTTGAAAAAAAATCAAGACTCTATCACTATCTAACAACCATACCACATCTACCAAGATTAGGTATACCAAAATGAACCCATTTTTTCTCACTGGTAGTCAAATCATATTTTTTGGTGGCACATACTTAGAAAATATAAGATCAATCCACAATTCATCATTCGTAAATAGAGAAAACTGTAGCCTGTCATGGATCCTCATTAACCTCGACTTGGTTCAAAAACAAAGCCATAAATGTTGATCGGCTAAGATTTCATCTACTACGAACTCATCGTTAGAAGAAAACAACTCTGGATGTTGCTCAAACACCCAAAGAGGATGAACCCATGCTCGGTATTCCTATTCATGAACATTAAAACCCGAATTCTATTTAACCCTATTTTCAATTCAATTTTTTATAATTCATCACGTTTTAATTTTTTTTAATTTCTTTTCGTTGTTTTGTTTTAAAATTCCTAAAGAGAGATATATATATATATATCACATTATATTTTAAAAATTTATGATTATTAATTTGAAAAAATATTATTAATAACAATACATTGATAATTCATATTAATTTTTAACACTTCAAAATAAAATATTGGTTTTTATAAATTTTTTGTGTCACAAACATCACTTAATATTAAAAATAATATTTAAAATGGATAATTTTTTTTCTTATGTGTAATAAATATTTTCATCATTTCATTATTATTTTATTATTATTCTTATTCTTAATTATTTCTAAATTTAAAATAACAATTATATATATAATCTTATATTCATACTTCGAAATTTTATAAATTATTTCTTTTGTTTTATGAAATTTTATTAAGGTTCAACCCATATAAAATAAAAAATTAAAATAAAACCACATTTGTAGAAGTATTATTTAAAACATAATGTAAAATATAAATTCGTGAAAATAATGATTTATTTAAAAAGTATTAAATTATTTAAAAATCATAAATAATGAATTATCATTATAATTTTTTATTGATAATCTAATTACACATTACTTTTTTTTAATTCAAATTAATTATATTAATTTAGTGTTTAACAAAAATAACTAATAATCAATTATATTATTCTTTTTACTAAAACATGGGATGTAATAGGGCCATTTTTGGTTATGTAATTAAACAATTAAATAAATATTTATTTGATTATTTTACTTATACATTGACCAAATTTTTTAGTATATATTCAAAATTTATGGATTTGGCCTAATAATCCCTTTTCAAATGATGACTCCTCTTAATCTTCTTCTCCTCTCCTCTACCTCTCATTGAAGAATTATGAACACTGGGATTTAGATGGATCAAAGCACAGCAGATCCTCCTTCTTCATCGACGAACAAATCCTTCATTAATAATTAGTGATCTAATATTGGGAGGAATCATTATTGGTGTTATTACAACCTAAATAAAATGTTTGAGCTTGTTGTCAATTAAATCTTCAACTTGCGCCATTGAATCCAAATATTGCATGAGGCGAAGTACCAATTATATGTTCATTATGGGTTCATCTAATCCAAATTTCATAATTATGATTCATTGGCTAAGAACGACCAACCAATGATCCAAACCATTTTTTCATTCCTTTTTCCCTCCTCTCTATATTTTCATTTTCCATTGTGATATCCCCATGGATTTGCTGTCTGATGATTGTTGGGAGACACGAGCTCGATTAGGCACCTATAATAAGACAGATTTGAGTCAGAATCATGAAAATGAAACAGAAACGCGAGAAGAAAATGGATATGCGTAGATCATTACCCAAGGATCACAGATAACAGATCTGTGACAGCTGTGTAGTTTTAGGTTGGATGGATGTTACGGTGGCTGACTGAAGGTGTTGGCGGTTTGAGTTAGTCGGGAAAACGATGCATGGTATGGAGAGGTGACCAGTGGTGGTAAGACGAGGTGGCCCCCGTAGTTCATGGACACACTGTAGGAAACACAGTCATGGTGACTCTTGTTAAGGAAACATAGGTGTTGATTCGTTCCGACGAGCATGCAATCGGCGTGGCGACATGCGACGGGGACAGCAAAGAAAGCTTCATTGTGTAGCGGTTAGAGGCAGTCTGAGCAGGGTGGCCTGGTGGTGGCAGCGTGTAGGCAGCACGATGGAGGTGACCATAATGGCGGTGTAGCACAACTATCATGTAACGAGAGGGGGTATGGGGATAACCCTATATGAATAACAGAAAAGGAGAAAATAAAAAAGAAAATAAAAAAGAAAAATAATAAAATTATTATTAGCAATAATATTTTTATTAATGTTTAAAACCCATTTAATCCAGCTTGGGGAGCCCAATTAACATGCCATTAGTGGCGATGTGACCTCATCGATAGTATGGTTGTTTTAAGACCATTATGGATTATTTTCTCCAACTCGATCCCATGGCCTATAAAATTCCCATGAAATAATAGATTTAATATTTTTATAAAATATTCGACCAACCATAACTCCCTCGTACATCATCAATTTGATGTAGCGTCAACGGAGATCAAACCATACAATTAAGATGGTCGATTCACGTCCAATGTTTAATATGAAATTCTATTTCATGGATCGGGTCCATGAAACACCCAATAATATTACTATAATTATTGATGTGAGATCATGCATTGGTCATGAATCTATCATAGGACATTAGATTTGTGTGGTGCCAGTGGTGTTGTGATCCTCAAATTGAGGTGGACTATTCGAGAACAGTTTTTTATGTTTATGCCATGGATGAGGTGTGGGCCCCATGAAGTCCTTTTTTCATGTGTTCCAGTGAAATGAACTTCTTCACTAGGTATTCATTTTGGACAAATGAGTAGTCTATTCTATTTTTTTTCCTTGGGAATTGAAATGTATTGGTCCATATATTTGTTTCGAGGATGATGAGTAGGCCCCACATGATTCCATTTTTGTGCAATGCAATATATTCTGTCTTTTCCTTCAGATGTCCATTCTGGGCACATGAGTAGTCAATCGTGCATGTTTTTTTTTCATTGATCATAAACATGTCATCTGTTTGGATGTGTGAAGCCTTATTCATGATCTCATTAATTATGGAAAACAAGAAAGTTCTATTGGTGAATGATCCTATTGATGTGTTTTAATAGAATCCACGCCATCGATCATGTAGGGACCGAGCACCATTCAGACTTTTTTCTGTGGAAGGCACCCTTTTCACCGGTTTCACATATTGAATAGGTGAATATCTTATCCATATTGTTTTTCTGCATAAAACATTATGGTGAACTCAGCTTTTTCTTTTGAGTTACGATGAAATATATTCGGGTTGTGTGGCCTATATGAGGTAGCACCATATGAATATAACATAATTCTTTTGAGAGATACCATCCAACATGGATAGCCAGATTTCCTCGATTCATTTTTGAGAGGTACGATCCAGTATGGATGGCCAGAGTTCTACGATGATTTTCCATGATTTACCATACAACTGTATTGGCCATGGTTACTCCATGATTTTCTAAGAGGTACCATGCAGGAGGGATAACCAGATTTCCTTGATGCTTTTTTCAGAGGTACCATCCAGTAGGGATGGCCAGAGTTCCTTGATGCTTTTCGAATATGTAATATCTAGTAGGTATAGCCAATGTTCCTTTATTATTTTGTAATATGCATCATCCAAAAGGGAAATCCAGTGTAGATCTAGGTATACCTCCATCTGTGCTGGAAAGTGGTCCCCAATGGTAGTTCCATGTGGAACCCTCCAGCCAAGTAGGGCATGGGACCTCGATCTTTTTTGTGTTAAACCCTCCAGTCGGGATGAATATGGATCCTCAATGACATTAGAGTAAATCCCTATCATGGGGCTGGGGATGGGTCCTCAAAGACACTGGAGTGTAACCCTCCTGCCGGGCTGGGAATGGGGCATCAATCTTTTCCGAGTCGAACCCTCCAGCCGGGATGTTCATTGGTCCTTGATGAAATAATAGTATAACCCTCCAGTGGGGTTGGGGATGGGTCATCGATGACAGTATAGAATAACCCTATTTCCGAGATGGTTATGGGTCCTCAGCATTGCGAAATGACCTCTAGACTATGGGAAAGTGACAAAGTGTGCCATGATGTGACTTTGGACTCTCAAGAATGAGGGATTATTTTCCCACCTAGATGTGTCCTTGTGACACAGCCTAAAACCATGAGGGTGAGACAATACCCCCCAAATCCGATAGTATAAAATTTCGGTGATTTATTACCATTGAAATGTAGTTCGGAGAAGACATATGGGATACTAGGTATTGATGGTTACTTCGGGAACTGTTAGTGACTGACTTTACCTAGGATGAGATTTTGAGATGGGGATCCCCTTAATCTCTTGTTTGGGTTTCTTTTACTGAGAGTATATATATATATATATATTCATTTCCTATTCCCACTCCTTGGGTTTTGGATACATCCCTTCCAGGAGAGGTGAAGATGTATGGGGTATGCCATGTTCATTCCATTTCTAGATTCCCATGGTTTGATCAGTCTACTCCACTACATTATATAGTGGAGACTCTATGGTAAGTTCATCTTATCATTATTTCAAGATCCTTTTGTTTTTGTGATCATACTTCTATCTTTTATTTGTTTAACCTGAACACCTTTTACTGTATCTTGTCCTATCAAATACTTTTCTATTTAGATTATCTTTTCTGGATCCCCCTTCTCATTTTTATGGAATCCTATTGAGTATATTTATAATCACCCCTATATGGGATTCACCCACAAGTGTGGTACCATATTTAAATGATGAATAGGTTGATTAAGGCTTTATATGATCATATGGATATGGGTTCTTGGACTGCGTACAATGGTCGTAGCATTGGTACCAAGAGCAGGGCTCTCACAACTGATTACATTTTAGTTTAATGTATTGTACTTGTACTATTTAGTGGTTCATGCAAGTTTTATTAATTTATAGCAGTGTTCCATCTTCTTTTCCATTCCCTCTATAGTTTTCAATTATTTGAATGCGTGTTTGGGTATAGGTTCAAATGAAAAGGTCTCTCTGATTAGGTTATTACTTCGACGCTAGTCGTCGTCCCTTGGCCTATGGAGGTGGGCTTGTGGTTGTTGCAGATCGAGCCCTATACTGGTTCGGTGCATGAAAAGGTGGTATCATAGGTGGTTTACACCTTAGGGAATAGTTCATACATTTCCCTAAAATTGTCTTGGTTGCCTATAGGGAAGAAGTGTTGAAATTTCTCGAGTGCGGCTCTCAGGACCGGGAGTCCGTTGACAGTATGGGTGGCTAACGTATCCATTCACCAAGACCCTCATTACCTGCTTGTCGACTAGGAACCTTGAGACACTTGTAATAGGAAAAATTATAGATTCATTGTATAGGATTGATTCATTGATTATCTTTTTTGTGTCAGCTCCCCATTGTAGTTGATATATATATATATATATATATATATATATTCTAATTTGACCACGATATTCATTAATAACATTTAGGATATCTGTATGATGACATCCATCTAGGATACTAGCTCTGGTTTACAGAAAGAACCATGTTAGCGACGAGGCCTCATTTCAGGACACATCATGTGATCCCTTTTAACCAAGTGGGAAGATTGCAGAATCTCCATCGGTTGAGTAGCAGACATCCCCAATAGAGAAATATGAGTATGTGGGATGGTTGAGTGAACTTTGTGAGTTCCAGGGTCAGTGACCGCAGATGTTTCACGGTGATCCATACTCTCAGGTAGTAGAGGTTTTGTTAGAGTTAGTGGAACTCCTCTTCGGACTTTTGCGGTCACCATCAGATCAGATAGTGGCTTTTACCTCCAGGATTTTCCACAGTGTAGCTAGGTGTTAGTAGTGCTTGGTTACGTCGGTACATTATGAGTCAGAACTCTCATGGGATGACTTCTAGCAACTTTCTATGAAGTGTACTACCCCTCCAGAATTCACATCATTCGAATTCAGGAGCTCAAGTAATATTAGTTGGGAGGGATGATGGAGATTGAGTATTGACTCGGTTCACAGACCTTGCATGCTAGTCTTTTTAAATCATCTATAACGACAAATTTGGATTGCAGAAGACTGAGAAGGGTCTTTGTAGAGATATTCATTAAATCATAGTACGTTTTTCATCCCCAACAATGACGGGTTTCTGAAGAAATAATTGGTGACAGAGAACTTTTTGTCAGAGGGACGCCATACAAATAGATGTGTTACTGAGTGTAGTAGGGATCCGACTTCTACCATAGCTGGAAGATGCTTCTCACCATGATTTTGATGTAGGAGGCACCTCCATGATCGGTCTCAGGAATGAAATCATATGGGGATGAGGAATCAATGAGTGTGGTGACATGATGTGGAGGGCTAGTGTTATGATTCTGACGAGTGAGGTCACATGGCACGAGACTGCCAGACCAGACGTGCTGAGAACACTAGGAAGGAATCATGAGGATCGAGAGGTGGGGCATGGCATAACAAGGCCTTTCCATCACCACCAGATGGCCCACTCTAGGCTCAAGATGCTTGTAACTGGGTCGATGGACAGTCACAATATTTTGTTGTCTACGATCTTGCAGAGCATGAAAAGATAAGAGGTATTCCTTGTTACTTTTCTACTTTGGGATTTATAACATGTTATAGATTGTGTGAGATTCTCTTTCCACCCTGGACCTTTCATGAAGTTTTTTTGGGTGATGCGGAGTGTTAGTGTGACCCAGTATTTTTTTTGTTTGACATAGCATAAAATTCATGGGGAAGATGCGTACTTCCCCCACCGATATGCATTTCTATGATGTGAAGAAAACCATACAGGTGAGTTAGTTATGACCAAAGAGGATATTATCGAGGTGTGGTTGAATAATATCTATGATTTTTACATTCAAGGAGGTGTTTTGTAGAGGAGTGTCAAAGCAGGTTTGGGATTTTCTTTTGGAGTTTTACTGATTGACCCCCTTTTTGCTTGAAATTCCTCTAGTGGGATTGAAAAAGTGCCTATTTTCGGGGTTACTCTCCTCCAAAGAGAGATAATGAAATGATGGTTATACCAAATTGTTTTTGTGTCTAGCCTATTGTGGCTGGATGAGTTTACTCACCTACTATATTCATTAGTACCTTGCATTCTCAAGGTCAATATTAATACTATTGTCAAATCTATGTTATGCTGATGGAAACCCCAAGAATAGAACGACATGATACACAATCTAGTGCATGGAGTTTTAAAGTAGTTAACTTCCCTATAGATAAACCTAGAAGAACAGGATGATACAACTTTTATTCAGTCGATGGTGTTGACTCCTTCGCTCCTAGAGCAGGTAAGAGGGTCTCAGTTGTGACAAATTGATTTTGAAATCATGTGTAAGAATGTATCATTGGGTGTTTCACCATATGGACATTTTTAAAGAGGGAATTGTGGGACCTTATTATACGTATGAACATTCTGAGGAAATACCATCCCTTCGGTTTATGTGTTATTATAGCATGAAAAACCATAGGTTTTCTTAGGAATGGGAGATCCAGTTGCAGGATCAATATCTTGAGTTATTGTTTTGTTTTTCTTTTTGGGGATGAAAATATTGAAGGATGGAATGATGTAGAGACCCGGTTTTTTCCTAATAAGTCTATTTAATTTTTCCAAATATTATTCCAGAGTTGGGCACTGAGAAGGCTTGGAATTACGAGGTCTAGTGTTCTCAGAATTAATTTTATAAAAGTTTTAAGTATATTTTATATTATACAAACAATGGTGATAAGGGAAAATGAGATATCACTCAAACGTTTGACCAGATCAGAAATCTGAGACCACAGTACTGTCTGTAATGTGGTTTTTCCCCGAGGAACAACATAAAATGTGTCAGAGCAGGACGTTTGGACCCCTCACTCATTGTCAGTATGTTAATTAGAAGAATTAAAATATTAATTAATTAATTTAATAGAACGGATATGAATAAATCATGTATGGGGAATCCAATGAGAAATATAAGGCCACTATTGAGTTCATAATTTTGGTGTTACCCTAGGTAGGTTATAACCTTTGTCAACATCGGGATGTTGAGTTATTTTCCCTTGTAGTTGAGTAATTATATAAATAAATAAATTTTTATTTCATTATTTGATTTATATATTGAATTAATTTTTGAGTATAAAAATAAAAATAAGGGATTTGGCCTCATAATCTCATTTGAAACGATGACACATATTCCTCTCCTCTCCCTCTATTTTTAGAATGAAAAACCCCTGGATATAGATAGATCAAAGTGCAACTGATCCACCTTTATCCTCAACTAGAACATATTTCATAAAAAAATTTTGATCTAAAATAGAGAGGACTTGTTCATAGTGTTATTAAATCCAAAATTAAAATTTTGAGCATGTTGTTGACTAAATCGTCAACTATACCCTTTGAATCCAAATGTTGTATGATCCAAAATACCAATTCCACATTGTTTATCATTTTATCTAACACAAGATTCACAATTATTATTTATTTTCCCTGAATTTTCGGTCAGTGATCCAAACTATATTATGTTCTTTTTTCCCTCCTATACTTCTTCGTGTTTGTCCCAATGACATCCCCATGGATTTGGGGTTCGATGGTTTTTGGGCAACTTCAGCTCAATCGGGAACCCATAAAGAGACAGATCCATGTCAGAAGAGTGCAATGATAATGGAATCATGAGTGGAGACTAGCTAAGTACTAATCATTACCTGAGGATCATGGATCTATGATTGTTCCATTGTTTTTTCTAGGATTATAGTTGTGGTGACTCACCAAAGGTGTCACCAGAGTGAGTCGGTTGGCACAACAAGTTTCCATCCAAAGAGGTGACCCACGACGATAGGATGAGGTGGCCCCGGTGGTTTGAGGTAACATAGCAGGATGAGCAGTCGTGAAGGCTCCTTGCGAGGTAGCATAGAAGATGGTCTAGTCTAGTTGGTGGGCTATTGGCATTGTGGCACACTATAAGGATAACCGAGAAGGCTGGCGTGTGTGGCGGTTAGGGGTGGTGCGAGTAGGGAAGCCTACTGGCGACAGGGCACAGGTGGCATAACAGAGGCAGTGACTGTGGGGGTGTGGCATGACGAGTGTGACACTAGGGGGTGCTAGGAAAACACTAGAAGAATAAAATCAAGATAAAATAAAATAATAATGAAAGAAATAATATTATTATTAATAGTAATAATATTATTAATATTTAAATTCAATTTTCTCTCTATTGGAGAGTCTGATTAATGCACCTTCAGTGGAAGTGTGACCCCATCGATGGTATGGTTTTTTAAAAAATATTGGAGGATTTTCTCATCTCAGGACTTGGTCTTGAGAAATGAAAGTGAAATATTAGATTTAACGTTATTATTAAATCATTTCCCCACCATAACGTCCCTGTACAACATCCGTTTGATACGCCATCAGTGGTGACATAACCCTTTCATTAAGATGGTTGATTCACGTCCAATGTTGAATATTAAATTCCGGTTCATGGCTCGGGTCCATGAAATTTCCAATATTAATAATAATAACGTTGTTGCGAGATCTTTCAATTTTTGTAACTCTCTCATACAACATCGGATTCGATAGCATTCAGTAGCGTTGTGAAGCAATTTGAGCACAATGTGGAGAATTATGAATTTTCCATTGGATGACTATTTGGGGCACATGAGTAGTCGATCCTGTGTGTTTTTAGCAAAGGATCACAAAAATGTGATCCACTTGGATTTTAGAAGACTTTTTTGTGGTATCATTAATTTTGTAACACATGAATGGAATATTGGTGGAAGATCCTTTTGACATGCTTGGAGAGAATCCCTGACATCAAAAAAGTAGTGATCGAGCAACATTCAAACTTGTTTCAGTGGAAGGCACCCTTTTCACTGGTTTCTCATTTCAAACTAGTGAATAAAAATCTGGGGTGTTTTTCAGCATAGAATAGGATGTGGACCTTAGTTTCATCTTTCATGTTACGATGTGAGACAATAGAATTTGTGAGGCCTATGTGGGGCACTAAAAAATGACTACAGTGGCGTTCATCCCAGAGATACAATCCAACAGGGATGGCCATAGTTCCATGATTCTTTTCAGAGTGGCACCATCTAGTAGGCATGGCTAGAGTTCCTCGATTATTTTCCATGAGTTATCATCTAGTCGGGATGGATAATGTTCATCAATTCTTTTCTGATAGGTTCCATCAAAAATTGATATACAATGATCCTTAATGAATTTCTAATATGTACCATTGAGAATGGATGGATAGAGTTCCTAGATGATTTTCTAGGAGATATCATCTTGTAGGGATGGTCATAGTTCCTGGATGCTTTTCTGAGAGGCACCATCCAGCAAGGATAGCCTGTGCAGATCCAAGATTACCTCTATGTGGGATGGGAAGTGGATCCCAATGGTAGTTCATATTGGAACACTATAGTTTGGCTAGGCATGGGTCCTTTATCTTTTCCGAGTTGAATCTTCATGCTAGGCTACGATTGGGTCCTCGGAGACATTAGAGTCGAACCCTTTAGTGGGGATAGGGATGCATCCTCGACGATACTAGGGTAGAACCCTCCATCCGGGCTAGACATGGGTCCTTAATCATTTTTAATTCGAACCCTCCAGTCATATTGGGGAAGGGTTCTCGATGACATTAGAACAGAACCCTTATGTGGTGATGGGGACGGGTCCTCGATGACACTAGATTATAAACCTCTACTCAGGCTAGGTATGGTTCCTAAACATTGAGACCTGATCTCTCGACTGTGAGATAGTGATTAGGTGGGATATGATTTGATTTTGGACTCTCAATAAAGATGGATGATTTTCCTAAAAATATGTTTCCTTGTGGCGTGACGTAAAATTGTGAGAGAGAGACAGTGCTGCCCAAATCAGATTGTATAAATGTGAGATGATTGATCCCCTTTGACATGCATTATAGAGCATACATATGGGATACTAGGAATCGATGATTACTTCGAGAAAATTTGGAAACTCACTTTTCATGGGATCATATTTGGAGATGGGGATCCCCTTACTCTCTCGTTTCGGTTTCTATAACTGTGCATGTATATATATATATATATTTGAATTTCCAGTTCCCATTCCTTGGGGTTTTTAAAATCCCCATCTAGGAAAGTAAAAGATGCACAGGGTATGCCATGTGATTTCCATGTCAAACTTCACATGGTTGAATGAGTCTACTCTCATACTGTAGGTAGCGAAGACATAATAAGATGTTCATATTATTCCCATATATAGCTCCCTGTGTTTGGATGAGCAATCCTTAAACTATTGTTGGGTTGAGATGTAATCCATTTGTTGTACCATATCATATATTATACATTCATTTTCAGATAATATTTACGGTCCCCCTTCGCATTTTCAAGGAATTCTATGAAATATTTTTATAAGCAACCCTACATGGGAATCACCCGCAAATGACATGTTTTATGTAGATGATGAACATTTTCATCGTGAATTCATAGGAGCATATGGATACAAATTCGTAGACCGCATATGGTGGTCATAGATTGGGTACCAGGAGTAGGGCTCTCTCAGCTGAGTATATTTTAGATTATTGTTCTGTACTTGTTCTGTTTAGTTGATTGATCTTGTTTGGATTATTTATAACAGTTTTACATTAATTTTTTATTTCCCTATCCAATTTTTCAATGATTTGGTTTCATGTGTGTGTACACGTTCATATGAAAATGCCTCCACGAGTTGGTTGTGCCTTCGGTAGTAGTTTCAGGCCATGGTCTATAGAGGCGGGCTTGGAGTAGTTACGGCTCAAGCCCCATCTTAGGTCATGTTGTGACAAAGTGGTATCCGAGATAGTTCAAACCATGATATTTTGGTTATAAGTTTCCATAAAATGGACTTCGTTAGTTTTAGGGTATCATTTTTGAGGTGTCTCAATAGAAGCTCTAAGGATAGGGTGTCCAGTGAAGGTATGGGTGGTCGACATATCCATTCACCAGGACCCTAATAACCCACTTGTCGACTGGGCACCCAGAGACACTTGTTGAAGGGAAAATTGGTACTCATCATATATGATCGAGACTTTCACATTCCTTTAGGAGTCATCTACCGATATTAATTGATATATATATATATACATGCTCATCTAACCACGGTATTCTTTAATAACATCTAGGATGTCTCTAAAATGGATTCGAGCGAGGATAGTAGCTCCAGTTTGTGATGAAAACACTATGAGAAATAGGGTCTCATTTCGGGACCCATCATGTGATCCCCTTTCTCCAAGTGGGAAGAAAGAAACACCTCCACCTTTTGTGTAGTACACAGCCCCATCAGAGCAACCTGACGACATGCGATGGTGGATTGCACATCGTGAGTTCCAGCATCAGATACCACTAAGATTTAATGGTAATTTATACCATCATGTAGTAGAGGTTTGGTTAGAGTTGGTGGACTGCCACTTCAGACATGTGTGGACACCAACATATTAGATAGTGGTCGTAGGAGCCCACATTTTCAAAGGAGCAGGTAGGTTTTGGTGGAGCTTGGTTACAAAGGGACACGATGGGTCAGTACTCTCATGGAATGACTTCTTGTAGCTTTTTCATGGGAAGTACTACACATCTATCTTAGGCTTCATTAAACATCAAGAGATCCTATAGTTTTAGTTGGGAGGGATGATGTTGAATTAGTACGTGACTAGGTTCACAGTCCTTGAATGCTACTATCTAGACATGATCTATAACGGATACTTCCGAGCGTGGACATTTGAGAAGAGACTCTATAGAGAGATTCATGATATCATAGTACCCTTGTAAATCACCTCTTTTTTCTAGGTGCTAGAGGAGGCATTAGTGACATGGAAATTTCTCTAAAAATAAACATCGTATAGTTGATTGTGGTTGTGGGAATAGGAAAGGTGAGACTTCTTCCAGAGCTTGCAGATGCCCGTCAACAAGATCTCAATACAGGAGGCCTCCCCATGATTTTTCTTAGTCACACAGTCATATAGGGCTGAGGTAGCATAGAGTGTGGGGACAACCTGGGGAGGGTTGACATTATTATTGTGATGGGCGTGGTCACATGTCACGATACGTCCCAACAAGACATGATGAGAATACTAGGTAGGTAGAAAGAAGAGTTGGTGGTGCGGGATGACGTTACGAGGTGTTTCCACAAACACTAGGTGGCCCACATTATGATCTTAAAGCTGGAAGCTAGGTCTATGGATAGATGAATGCTTGGGATTTCTATGATATTATAGATAATGAGGCGATAAGAGGTGCGACTTGTTCCATTTCTACTTTTTTCAGTAGAACATGTTAGATACTCTGTGAGATTAAATTTTTATCCCTTCTCCTTGCTTGTGTTTTATAGGGGATACACAGGGTGTCGAATTAACCTTGTGATAGTGATTTTTTGAAATAGATTCAAATGCATGAGGAATTAGGGTAATTCCTCAACCAGAACATATTTTCTGGCACTATAAAAACTGCGATGGTGAGTCAGTTCTACCCAATAAGGATATTATCAAGGTGTGGTGCATGAATCTCTATGATTTGTGAATTCATGGAGGAGTTTTCAGCGGAGTTTCATAGCATGCTGTAACATTTCCAGTGGATTTTTATAGCTTGACCCCCATTTTTATAGATATTCCTCTAGTTGGATCAGTAGAGTGCAAGTTTTGTGGGTTAATATACATCTAAGAGATGAAAAGATGAGTAGATAATGCCACATGATTTCCATGTATATCCTCTTTTCATTGATTAGTTTACTCACATAACCATTTTGTTGGAACATTCCTAGTTCAATTTCAATTTTAACACTATTACCAAGTAAAGGTCGAGGTGATGGACACCCCAAGAACAAAATGGTGCGACTCACTATCTGGTGAAAGAAGATTCAGAGGAGTTACTTTCCCTATAGCTGAACCTGGTGAAACATGTGGGTACATGTTTTCTTCAGTCGATGGTGTGGACTCCATCACTCATTGAGAACATAAGAGGGACTCAGTTGTGACACATATATAGTGAAAACATGCATAACCAGATATCTTTGTGTGTTTCATGATATGGATATTCTGAAGGAGGGAATCATGAGACCCTATTCAAGGTTAAAACCATTTAAGTATGGACCATCCCTTTGGTTCATGAGTTTTGGATGCATGGAAAGGCATATGATTTACTAGGAATATGAGATCCAGTTGGGGGATCACTATCCAAAGTTGTTATTTAGTTTTAATTCATGGAGATTAAAATCTGGAAGGAGGGAATGATATAAAGACAAGATTATTGCATAAAGAGAGTTTTTAGTTTTTCCAAATATTATTTCAGAGTTGGGTGTTGAGACAGCTTGCAATTTTTAGGCCCAATGGGCCCGAAATTAACTTTTATAAAATTTTATGTATATTTTATATTACACACCCATAATTGATTAAGGAAAATGAGATATATCTTAAATGGTTGATAAAATCATAAATCTGAGACCACTTTTGGGTCTGGAACATGGTTTTCCCCTAGGCACAACATAAAATGAGTTAGCATGGTACATTTATACCCCTCACTCCTTGGTGGTATGGTAAATTGATAAAATAAAATTTTAATCTATTAATTTAATTTCTCAAACCAAAATATATCAGAAAAAGGGACACAAATGAGATATCTGAGGCCACCCCTGAGTTCAGAACATGGGTTGTACCCTAGACATGGTATAACATTTGTCAATGTTGGGAGATCGTCTTATGCGCCATCATGGTTGAGTAATTAAATAAATAAATAATCATTTATTTATTTGTTTGATTTATATCATGACTTAATTTTTTAATTTTAGAATTCATAATTTAGGGATTTGGACTCATAATCCCTTTCCAAACAACAACTCCTCTTACACATTCTCTCATATCGTCTCCCTCATGTTTATGAATGAAAAACCCTAGGATCTTGACAGATCAAAGAGTAGCAGATCCTCCTTCTTTGTCAATGAATGCATCCTTCATCAATAGTGTGGGATCTAATCCATGAAGGACTAGTTAATGGTGCTCTGAAACCCGGAATTAAATTCTTCAGAATGTTGTCAATAAAATCGTTAGCTTGCACCTTTGAATCCAAATGTTGGATAATCCCATGTTCAGATTATATGTTTTTTATCGGTTAATCTAACCCCTTTTTACAGTTATGATTAATTGGCCAAGAATGCTTGACCTAAAATCCAATACATTGTTTTGGTGCCTTTTTACATCCTCTCCTTCTTTGAGTTTGTCACTTTGAAATCCCCCACAGATTTGTGGTTCGATGATTGTCGGGAAACCCAAGCTCGACCAGGCACCCGAAATGAGACGAATCTATGTTGAAATTGTGCAGTGACAATGGAATCCAGAGTGGAGAATGGATATTCTTATAGAATGAATAAAGGATCATAGATCTGATATTTTACAATAGTTTCAAGTTTGATCGACATTGTGGTGACTGACCAATGGTGTCTGAGGTGCGAGTTGGTCTGGAGAATAGAGCGTGGTCTGATGAGGTGACCAGCGGCGGTAGGAAGTAGTGGCCCCGGTTGTTCAAGGAAGCATAGTAGGATGTGCATTCATGGAATATCCCTAATAGTTAGCACAAAAGGTGGTCCCATCTAGAGAGTGGGACATCAGTGCGACATCACATGGCAGGGACAACGGAGCAGGCCAAGGTGTGCCGCAATCCGAGGTAGTGTGAGAAGGGAGGCCCGACGGTGGTTGGGTACATGCAAAGTGATTGATGTTGAGACTGTGGGGGTGTGGCACAAATTTTATGGAACTCTAGGGTATGGGGAAAACTTATAGGAATAAAAAGAAGATAAAATAAAATAAAAAGTAAAATAATAATAATATTATTGAAGATAATAATATTATTAATCTTTAAAACCCCTTTACTCTGGAATGGGGAGTCCGATTAATGTTCCATCATTTGTGGTGTGACCCCATCGATAGTACAATAATTTTAAGTCTATTTTGGATGATTTTATAAACTTGTGACCTGGGACCACGAATCACCCCTGAAATAATATATTTAATAATATTTTTAAATCTTCGACCTGTAATAACTCACCCATAAAATAACCATTTTATGCACCGTCAACGATAACATAACCCTATCATAAATATTATCAATTAAAGTACAATTTCTAATATTAAATTCTCATTCATGGATCGGGTCCATGAAACACACAATATTATTTTTATTGTTGTTGTTATTGAGGGTTCTTTCTTTTGTCATAACTCTCTTATACGACATTAGATTCACGACCTGTTAGTGGATTTGTGATCCTAAAATTGCGGTGGAATTTTCATGAACAATTTTGGATGTTTAAACCAATGTTGAGGTTGGGGACCTGTGAGGCTCGGTTCACATGGGTTGCGGTGAAATGCAATTTATTCATTGGGAATCTATTTTGGACAAATGAGTAGTCTGTTCCGTGTGTTTTCCGTATGGATAAAAAAGGTTTGGTTCATATATTTGTTTTGGAAATGAGGAGTGGGCCCCACATGATTACATTTGAGTATAATGCAGTGACATAGGAATTTTCTTTCAAATGTCAGTTTGGGGCGCATGAGTAGTTGATCTTTAATTTTTTTTTACAAGGATCACAACAATGTGATCTGTTTGGATGTCTGGAGCATTATTCACGATCTCATTAATTGTGAAACACATGAAAGAAATATAGGTGGATGATTCTATTGATGTGTTTGAAGGGAATCCATGAAATATATCAAGTATTGATCAATCAATGTTTAGAATTATTATGGTGGAATGCGCCCTTTTCATTGGTTTATCATTTTGAATGAGTGAATAGCCTATATGGTGTTTTTTTCTATGTAGAAGATTATGGTGAACACATATTAATATTTTCGGTTACGATGCATGATATTCTAGTTGTGAAGCATATCCAAGGAAGCACCCGATGACTACATCAGAGTTCTCCTGAGAGACACCCTCTAAGAGGGATGGCCAAAGTTACTCGACACTTTTCTATGAGGTACCATCCAACAGGGATGGCCCGAGGTCCTCGATGATTTGTTGTAAGGATCCATCTAGTAGGGATGACCAGAGTTCCTCAACACATTTCAAGGATGTACCATCCATAAGGGATGACCATAGTACCTTGATGATTTTACAAGAGTTACCATCTAGTAGGGATGGTTTGAGTTCCCTGGTGCTTTTCTGGGAGGTACCATTAAGTAGGGATGACCAGAGTTCTCAATGCTTTTCTGAGAGAAAACTTCTAGTAGGTATTACTAGAGTGTATCTGGTATTACCTTCAACTTGGTAGGGATGTGGTCCCATATGGTAGTTCCAAGTGGAAACCTTCAACAGGGCTAGGCATGGGTCCTGAATTGTTTTTGATTCAACCCCCCCCATCCGAGATGGGGATGGGTCCTGAATGAAATTTGAGTATAACCCTCCAGTGGGTCTGGGGATGGGTCCTTAAAACATAAGAGTAAAACCCTGCAATCTGGCTGGGCATGGGGCCTCAATCTTTTCTAAGTCAAACTCTCCATCTAGAATGGTGATAAGTCCTTGACGACCATAGAATAGAACCCTCCAGTAGGGATGGGGATGTTTCCTCAACAACACTTGAGTAGAACCCTCCAGTCAAGTTGGGTATGGGTCCATGACATTGAAATACGACCGCTCAACTATGCGACAGTGATAAGGCTTGCTCTGATGTGACTTAGTACTCTCAAGAGATTGGTACGCTTTTCCAACTAAGAGGATTAATTGCGACGTGATGTAAAACCATGAGGGTGAGGCAGTGTTGTCCAAAGCAGATAGTATCAAAGTGTATCGATTAAGTCCCATTGACATGCAATTTGGAGTAGATGTATTGGATTCTAGACATCAATGGTTACTTCTAGAACTGTTGGTGACTCACTTTTTTTTAAGAACTTTTGATATGGAGATTCATTTACACACTATTTTGGGTTTAATTGAATGAGAATGTATATATATAAATATATATATATATTCTTTACAAGTTCTCACTCCTTAGGTTTTGTCTAATCCCCTTCCAGGAGAGGTGAATATGTGCGGGGTAGGAAAAATGGATTTCGTGCCATGCTTCCCATGTTTGGAGAGTGTACTCTCCTAAAATAGGTAGAAATGACTCTAAAAGTTGTCCATCATCTCCCTATTTATAGATCCTTGTATTTGGATGATCTTAATACACTCTATTATTGGGTTGAGCTACACTCAATTTACATTACCTCATCATATCTACTACTTTACTTTTAATTGAATCTCTTCTGGCTCCCCCTTCACTTTGTTGGTGTGTCCTACGGAGTATTTTTATACTCACCACTGCATGGGCTTCATCTGCACACATCGTGCCTTATTCAGATGATATAAAGGTTGCTATTGACTTGATTGTAACATTGGGATATTGGTTCATAGACCGCGTATTGTGGTCGTAGATTGGGTACCAAGGGCCAGGCTCTCTCAGTTGATTACATTTCAGTTTTTTGTATCGTACTTGTACTATTTAGTGGTTCATTAATGTTTGGTTTATTTATAGCAGTGTCACATATTTTATTCATTTCCCTACACAATTTCAGATTGAGTTGGTTGTGCGTTTGTTTGTGTACAGTTTTGAAGGAAAATTTCTCCCTGAGTTAGTTGTGTCATTGGTTCTAGAAGGTGTCCCTGAGTCTATAGAGGCGAGCATGGCATAGTTCTAGAATGATCCCCATCTTATGTCAGTCATGACTTAATTCATGTATCTAGATCATTGGCAGTGGAAGTGTTATCTGATATGAAACAACTCTAATAAAATTCAACACCATGAAAGGCCTAGGAAAATAGGAAGAATGCTTACTCCTAGGTCCAAACCATTACTGCCCCAGATGGGGATTCATCTTCATGAACACATTATATATAACGTAAAACTTTAGAGGATTCCTCCTTTAGATATCATATAATTTCATTAATATCCTATGTTGCATTAATCTTTTCCTGAATAACTTACATTATCTCTATCATTCTGTAAACCAGTTCGACCGTGATAGTTATTAAATCTTTGACCACATCCAAGAATAATAGAGTGTGGAATGGATTTTTTATAAAAACCCGTAAATGGAACCATACTATTGGAGTAGTAAAAACAATTTTTATATGTATATTCAACCAAATTTTGGTTCCTCATCAGTGAAGCTCCCAAATCAAGGACAAAAGAGGACAACATGTCTAGAAGCCTTAATATAAACCTCTCGGTATGACTATCAATAAATGGATGAAATATAGTAATAATGAACTAATGATTTCCAAAATATTTCGTAAGACCACTTGACACCCTATATGTAATATGATGATCAGGGTATGATATGTTCATTCTTAGGACTCCATGATGTCGAACCGCCTACTTGAAATACATCCCATAAAAATCCTACAGTGATCTTGATTGCCTGATTTCTATGAAGTTATCCTATTCCATAAAACAACAAAATATCACCCATATAGTTTCAAAACCTCCATGATCTTAATGTAAAAAAAAATACATAGCCCATATATATGTCCTCTCACATCCAATAAATAATATCTAATGGTTAAATAAAACAATTCGGAACATGGTGTCCATCCTACACCTACAGGAAGAAAAATCACAGAGACAAAAACTATACAACCACATCCTTCAACCTTGGAAACCAAAATTGACATCACAAAACATGAAACATATTTTTAGAACTACTATTTACCACCAATAGTTAGTGGTGGAACTCATGTAGAACCACCTTATGCATCACTGAAGTAATGAAAAACCTTTCCTGAATGAACACCCAATTTAGATTATCCTTAGACCATATAATAGGCGAGCCACCACAAAAAAATCAATCATACCAAATATTCACTTTAGAATCTCCTAGTTCTGAACCCTCCACCTATTTCACTAAATATGAAGACACCACTATCTAAAAAATCATCCCCTATTCCAAACCTTTCCCATATTGACAGACATCAGCGAGAGATCTTCCATCACTCCATAGGAATCCAAAAATTCATTCATGGAATCACTACATGATTTCATGCCTTGTACATTAGCTAAAAGATATATCATTAATTGTGTATAAGAAATCTCAATGTCCTAATCTTATTAGAATTCCATCCACCATCATCCTTACATGTTCTAGTAATGATGCTGAAAGACATACCTTAGGCTCTTAAGTTCAATATAAACAACAATGTGTTCTCTGATGAGGTAGTGTCTCCATAAATCAAGGTAAAATATTAATTATATTAAATTAATATCATATGTGTAACAGTTCCATTTATGGGGTAATATCATTCAGGACCCATAAGAGAAAATGTCTCTCTAATGCATCTAGACACATCCCAAGACAAGATGTAAAGTATTTCAATATACCTCAAAATAAACTCACTCTTTAAGAAGATAAAGAACAAGGTCTTTGAAAAACATTTCCTTCAGGTACATGAAAGAATCTTGGCACTGATTATTCAATATGAATGTCTACCCCTTACAGGTCATGTCTATCAAGGGAGTTGGATCTAAGATAATTTGAGTACAAACCTATTATATCATCATGCAATACAAATGAAACTATGAACCTTTGAAATATTCATGTAGGGTTACAACGAAAAAAATTATAGAAGGATACATTGATAATCCACTCTGTGACATGATATAACCCATTAAATAAACCTCATGTGTCTAGAACACACAATTTGAGTGCTTCTCCAATTACTAGGGTTAATGGAGAACTTCAATAAAAATCACATAGGTTCTCTTGATGTCCTTTTGAGAAAAAAATTACACAAGGATGTTGTTGATGAAATTCACCACAATTTGGTGTAAAAACTCTCATAATATTGTTTTCATCAACCCCAGGAACACAGCTATAATGTATATTATAGAGAACAACATCAAAATGAACTCATATTTACCGTAACGACATTAAAATTCAGTATTCAATATATCATCATCCATCAGCTACATTTAATGTTCTCTTGATCATATATCAATATTGATGAATCAAAAAGTTCCCATAAATTGATTTAATATACCATAGATCCAAAAAAGCGGGAAGTGATTCTTCATTATCACTTGATTCAAGTGATCATAATTAATACATATACATAGAATTCAGTTAGCCTTCATTGTGAAGAAAACTAAATCACCCCAGGATGAAATTCTTGACAAAATGAAACCTAGATGCATGTGATCATCAATATGTATATCAATATATGGTAACATTGAAGGAGTCATGCTATAGGAAGATATCACGAATTCAGAAATAAATGTTGTTGTGTTTAAAACTTGATATCTAGATGATTTGGTGATACCAGAACCTCTTAATGGATGAAAGTAGGGTATTCTTCCACAACCATAGGAACCATTTTCTAGTAAACATCCAATGAACTCAGCATCAACCTACCCATAATGGAAATCCGGTATGGAATTACAATTGAGTCTTATGAGTGTCTTTCTCACTAAAGAAATATAGAATCTATACATCATCATCATAGAGAATGTTCCTTCTCCTAATAAAATCCATGATAGCCTACACTGAATATAACGTTTCCATTATATGGATGATTTCACATGATTGTACCTGCAAATATAGAACATATCACCAAGAGTAATGTTTCTCTAGATCTATCTCATACTCTCTACATAATTCATATAAGATATACAGAACTCTAACGGTGTCTTTAACACTATGGTAACTGAAAAAAATTCCACCTCATATCCTAATGTATAGACTAGAAATGGTGATTTTAACCATTGAATAAATCATAACTAAAAAAATGCATACACCCAAGTAGAAAAAAATTAAATGGTTCCTTGAATGGTGTCCAACTAACCCCACCTGAGATGCTCTAGAGCATGTTATTGACAATGACCTAATCCATAGACTCCTGAACCTTGATGATGACCATCTCCATGATGGATCTCACCTAATGGAGGAAAAAGAGTATCATGGTGTAATACTATGCTTGTCATATATCCCATTTCTATATTAAAGGCTGCATCACAATAATATAATGGCCTCAACTAATGTTGCTATAATTTTTGAGCCCAATGAAAAAAACAAACTAAATAATGTTTATTCAGAATGGTTATACACTTTCGCCATTAGCGTCCATGGGATCTATAAGAAAAACAATCATTTAATCCAATGGAATGGGTCGTCGAGCGACTACCCCATAAGATACGAGATGAAGAGGGATGCGATCAACCCTCGATTTTCGGGAACCCCTTTAGTCCAAGAAACTAGGAAACCCACACTAAATATTTTCTATGCATAGAATTTTAATGAATCCCCTCTCATGATGATTCTGTTATGGACATTGTCTACTAAAATACCTAGGTTCTCGCAAGTAATTGATAATTTTTCGACAACATAAATGGGATAATGTGTTGATATATCTCAAGAAACTAGGAATCCTAAAAATGTATCAACCTGGAATCCAAATTTTTCAAAAGTTATGAAGCATATTATATTAGGTTCCTAGAGTCGATCCATAACTCCTATAATATTGTTTATCCCCTATCAAAAGGTAATGATTTTCTGATATTGTACACCTTCATAGTCATATTAAGAAACATGACTTTGAACTAATCCCAATAGTTCTCCCATTCAAAAGACCACTCCTTGGGATCACAGGGGAATAAGAACCAATACTTCCTAGATACTCCTTGAAAATACATTACATCCAATGAAACATAGTTCTCTATATGAGCATGGATCAAAATTATTTCCATATTCCACTCTGCCAACTACTCAACTTCAAGTCATTCCCAAATGGAGCCCTTATTATTATGTAAACTCTAACACTAAAACTCCCACATTACACTCCTCCAATTTTCATTTCTATCGACCTAAACAATGCAGTGATCTGATGGCATATCATACTGAACATCATTAGTGAAAACATTTTGGGAACTTCTATGTGGTTTAATACTTGAGAAAGAACAAATGGTTCATAAATCCTAAAAATGGAATATGAAATATTTAACATTAATTAATTAATTAAGGTTAAATTATCCATTTGTTCTACTCACTTCAAACATAGATACAAAAATGTATGACAAATGATCCATTCATATGTATTTACCCCATAAATTACATCTTACAACATAGTATGATCCATAAAATTAAATATCATTGCATCAGATCGAAGGGGGGAATACCTATTTCTTAGCTAATATCCCATGATTAAATCATAAATCATGCTCATATGATAATTTTCTTAACAACCGATGTAGTCGTCACATGTGAAGACCTCCAAGATCAATCATATCCCTCAACCTAACACTTTTATAAAAATCTGTCCTAACCCCTATCCCCGAAGTAACCCATACAAGGTTGGCAATGATAGAAGAGTGATAAATAACCTTGAATACCACATCTAATATTATATGGGTTACTAATGAAATTTACATTTATAAAATACACACAAATAAGATTCATTACCCTCTAAAATTTGAGGGGTTAGAGATAAAATAGAATCACAAAATAACTCATGCTCACCAAAAAATGGGTGCAATGAAATCCCAATATATGCATGTAATTTCATACAAATGATCATCTATAAAAGAATCTGCATTAACCAAAATGAAATCACTCGTAGTGACCTTAAAGCATATATGGAGCCTTATTAACAATACAAGCTATTAATGTCTACTCTGATAACCAACCAACTACAAAAAAACATAAAAACATGTTTATATGAACATATAGTTATCCTAACATGAATACCCTATAGGGTCCTCCCCAAAAGCTCTCATAAAAAAATAAATACTATGTGAAATCCAAGTGACCGACACGTGAATCTATCTCAACAACTTATTTGGTATGATATATCCCCAACCTCAGCATGGTGCTCTCATAATGTATCACACACAAGTAATAACATAATGTCTAACATAATATCAATTAAAGGTACCCCAATCCCACTTCCCCACTAGTTTTCTACTATACCTTAACATCACATGTCCTAATACATCTCTCTCCCAAAATAAAAGTATTCCTAAATACAGCTAGGATATTGTATTATACCATGAACCTAATTACTCAAAACATATTTTCCTAAACATACACATAACCAGGTCATAACTGAGTAATTTTCCATAAGACACCCCATACCTTATTCCAAGTACTATATATCAATACATTATTGCCTTTACACAATATAACTATGGTGAACCTAAGGATAGTATATCAAGAAATAAATATGTGTGAATGTAACAAAAATCTATTAAATCCATCTAAAAACTTTTATGGGGAAGGTTAACTACCATTCATAACATCATAATGTACTATTATGAAAATATAGTAGAGAAGGAGTATGAATTCATCCATCCATTCCACACACACATTGATGGTGCAGAAAAATGATTCCTAGAGTCAAACGGTTTTCGATCACCATACCAACATGATTGTGATGCTGAAAAAAAACAAAAAAAAACAAAGAGAAGATGGATATTTGTTAAAAACCGTACTATAGGTAACTAATTATGATTAATTTCAGCAAAAAAATCATATATCTGACACCCAACTGCTACTTCTAAAGAATAGGTACCCCATAAGCAGACAACCATTTTAATGAATATGAAATTAAATAATTCTTATTTTAAAAATATGATAATTAATTATTATAAACCAAATCATTACCACCATTAATAAATAAACACCATCGATGGGTTTAATTAATTATTATCCTTTCCTCATTCCATCTTGGAACTAAACATAATGGTTATTTATTAAACATTAATTAGTATTCCATAATTCCATGTACTCTAGAACTCATCCTTAAATACTATAATAGAGATGCACCAAACAAGAAAAAAATAAATATTTTAAGACTTTGGGAAAGTAAAGAAGAAACATGAAACCTATCCTTCTATATATTTAACAATACTTATTAAAATGTTTCTATCACATAATTCAGAAAAAATAACTATAAAAAATTCTATATTCAACCCACCCCATTAGTCATGATTCCACACATAACACCACCATTCATATCACAATGCATTCTTCCATCATAAGAGTCAACTTATGCCACATCCATATAATCACAACCCAATCACTCCAGATCATCATCCAAGTCAAGACCACATCACATTGTATAAAAAGGGAACTATCTAAAGCTATCTCACAAGAAAATAAGTAGTAAAAAAATATGAGTGGCCATAAAAACAATAAAACTAGAAATATTGACTTCATAATTAAAAAGTATTTATCAGCCCAATAGAATTATCTTTATAATAAAAAGTCATTATTATCATTAATTAACTAACTTATTTCTCATAGGTTACCACCACTAGAAACCCAAGTCTTAATCTATCTAAATCTATGGATTATTTAAAAAATTCATTAATGATTTGCGTCATGTATCATCAGACTACATCAAAGAAAATTTTCATGTTTAACAAGACATTCAATTAATTAACCAAAATGAATTAGACAATTTACATTCTTTATCCAATTTCCAAGCATAACCAACACACTATACAAGAGTATGAACATAGATAAAACATTATCTTGTAAATCAAGAGCTAAAATATTATCACTATAAAAATATATGAAATTTCTTACACAAAAACCCAATTATTTAATTTAATATTGTTTAATATTGATTAAGGTTAATTCAACTATTATCCAAAAATTAAATCATGATAAATTTTTGATTTCATGTAAAATATGGAGATGTAACCAATCCCCTACCTTGATATAGAAGCTCAACATTCAGCGAGAAAGATCATATGATAGAGGTTCATCTTACACAAATGGTAATGCCATAAAGATAATGGGAGTATAACTCTAACCTAAAATACACATTCCATTGATTAAACATGATCTAGTCTCTACCTAAAATAGAGAGGTATTCTAAATTGATCACTCAGGCTAATGTAATAAAAAAATGTGGAAGAGGCGGGATGGTTTACTTCTTAAAGAGACCTCAATTATCCATGATTCATGTTAGAATAAATAATAATTAAACAACTGGGTTCCAATGGATTTTTGAACCCACACATACCCAGTGGTTATTTCTACCAACGGAGCCTGGATGTGAGAAAAAGTCTAAATATTCCCTATGTTCATCAAAGTGCCTGCAAATCAATGGAATACCAATTGGTGGGGTGTTGACCAATTAATAAGGAAATAATTGAACTATAATAGTATCTATCATCCCCAATATATGACATCAAAAACATTATCCACCTTTGGAACAACCATTTTATATGAAAAAAGATTCTAATTTCTTCCATTTCAAGAACAGCCATATTACCAACATGTCCTAACAATGGACATGGTCTTCATGAACATGTTAACATAAAACAACTTTTATTTGGTTATGTTTACCACACCCATATAATTTTCCTCTCATAAAATAATCCATCAGGGTTAGATAATCCATCCCCTACACCTTTTTCAAAGGATAGGTCCTCAAGTTAAAAAAGCATAGTTCCTCGCCCTTTATGGGAATTTTCATGTTGGTGGTTTTACATTGTTTATCATCAACCACATTCCATGTGATTTTTATACAATTTCTAGCATTGTTCAAATAATGATCTGACCCAGGATAAATTCTTCTCTGTTTTTGATGAATAAAATAGGCCATTTAACTTGGAATATACCCAAAAGATAATAGACATGAGAGTCATCATCAGAATATACTGAATTTTCATGAGGGTATACATGAAAAAACATTAAATTTTAGCATTGGAGACACAACTTTGATGAGAAACAATAATAAAATTATTTAGGGTGAGGAGCCTACCTAGAAGGTGGTATTCTATATAATTGGAGTGATATTTTTATGGATTTTTGGAGAGTGTGAAGATATATGGAAATAAGTTACATTTTGGTAAAATACTGAAAACATAGCATGTTTTTAAGAAGAACACATGTCTTGTCACCCAGGTGTTATAGAAGATAGTGTTTTAGGAAAGGAAAAAATTTCAATTTTCAGGTGTCCATCCCCATACATCACGTGAACTAACTATTCTAGCCCAACACATGTAGAAGGTCTACACCCATGAACTCATAAGTCCATACATGATATGTGCATGAATTTGATACACCATTTCCAAAATGAAACATGCCTCTTGCGGTATATGACACATTATGTAGCCCTTCTACTCCCACACATTTTATGCCTCATCACATTTGTAGAATTCTTTTTCAAGGACCACTAATTGGTTGTGAATTATTTTTCAAACTAATTTTTAGATGCTCATATTGTCTATATTGAGTAAATTTCAATGTAGAACATGATTTTGTACCTAATTTTGAAGAAAAATATGTGTTTCATTTTAATCAGGGATGGTCAACCACATTATCATATTAACGAGAAAAATTTTGTTCAATACAATTTTAAATGTTACGAATCCATCCTTGACTGGATGGTCTTATACGAATGTAGGTTCTTATTTAACTACCCTTGTTTAGGGTAGGTATTTTAGTCATTAGGTCTTGGATTCTATAATAGTGATGGTATTTCATTTATAATGGTAAATAGTTGGGATCTTCTACCCGCAAGATCATATAGAGTTGACATTTAACCCATATACATGGGACTTCGATCCAATCATTGTTGAGTTTGTATTCAACCAGTTAACATAGCTCAGAAAGGATTTATATCCACTATGGTATTTATCAGATCCCCTATCAACTTGGCTCGTGGATCCTACATGATGGTTGTATGTAGAAAACATGGGATTCATATTTTTTGTAGTATAACTGTTTCTTTGATAAAAAAATATTGTTTGGAGGATGTGGTATTCACTCAACCGGTGAGCATCATTCAGTGATATGCAGGCTTCTCGATATTAATTTTTGTGTAAATATTCTATTTGTGTTTATGAAATATAGACTTCTATGAGTATTTGATTCCTCATTAACCTAAGGGTTTCCATAGAGATTTGGAAAACCACTTTCTATCAACATAATGTTTTGTGGACTGTTCAGTTTTTTGAGAACCACTAGTTTCTCATGTTAGGTGGATTTATAGGATTGGATTTGAGATTATAAGGAACTATTTGTATAGAATGTCAAGATTATTCCCTCTTAACATAATTTTGATAACCATTTTTTATTTGGATCATTGAATTGACTTGGTGTTTTATTTTATTACATCTTTGTTTTCCTTATGGTTACTTCCCATTCTAATAGTAACGTTGACCAAATTTGGTTTTCATTATTTATGGTTTTAGGGTGATCTTAAGAGTATGATTATACTCACCACTTCATTTGCCTAGTCCCCTCATATGTTGTGTCTGTATTAAAGATACATAGGTTTGGTGGTGGTAAGGGTGATATAGAGTAGGAAAGTCTTGGTCAGGGTTAACACATGGTGATTTTTTGTTATTACTTTTCTAGAGCACCGAGATCGAAGTCGGTGGTGTATAAAACCATGGATAGAGTATGATCTTGGAGTACATATAATATGGATTTTCTGTTTATTGATTTATATCCCAAAGTCTTATTCTGTGTATAGTTTCCAATGTTTCTTCCATATTGGTGGCACCTGTGCTTATTCTCTCTTGCATGTGTTATATTCAGGCCAGTTGATCATATATATATGTATATATATATATTTATACACAATTACCTATGGTTTTTTTATCTTTTTTTTGTTGATATATTTCTATTTTGGTTGAAATACACTGTAAATTCCCATATTGGGAGAATATTTACTCGGTGTAAGTAACCATCCCCTGTCCTATTAGAGGTGGGCTTAGGGAGGCACTATCGGGTTACCATTAGGCCGAGTAGGGCCTCAGGGGTATGGATCATGTAATTATAGTTATTCAGGATATGGTATGACATCTTTTGTTTTAATAAAAGTTGGTTCTTTAGGCACCAAAGGTAACACATTGGATAGTAGACATAGAAGGTGGGAAACCAAGAAAAATAATATTGTGTGAGTTATTAAATTAAAAATTGTTGAAGTATACATGTTTTATTACCAGTTATGAGATGGAGAATTGGTTGGAGGATAATGCGATTGATTTAATGATAGTCCTGGTATGAAATTATCCCCAGGTTTCATTTAATGTGATTTTATCCTGTGGTTCAGTGCATCAATGTTGGATACATTTCATAGAAGATCATGATGTATGTATAATATTATGGAATCTCTTTTAATAATTTTTATTAATTTTGTATTATCTATTGAAATTAGTATTGAGAGAAATCTAGTTTTTTAGGTGAAACTTTTGGGGAAATATTTTTTGAGTTTGTAGTGTTTAGTTTGTTCATTTGAAGAAATATTTTCCCAATTTCGTGACCTATGAGAGGATGAGGGATATTCAGTTCTATAGATCTTATCTAATCAAGAACTACTGATAGTAATGTATATTTTCATTGAGTTACTTTATAGAGATATTAGAAAATTATTGAGATAATATAGAATTTATTATCATTGATATGATACTCACGGGGTACCTGATGAATTTTTTAAGAGGACTACATTTATAATAATATAGATGAAAACATAAACCAAAACATATAAATAAAAAAATATATTTCCATTCATATTGTATTGAATAATTAAATAATGAATTTCAAATATTTTCATCTATTGATTCAAATCTATCCATCTTCCACTATACAAGCATGATTAATATCAAGGAGAGGAATCCTATGAACTCATTACTCCTAGGGTATCCATAGATTATATGAATCTCCTATTACATTAGAAGGATCCTCTATTCCACATATATTTTTATACCCATAATGTTAGAGATAAATATAGATAAGGATATTTATCTAATTGTGGTTTTATTTAATGATTATAAGAATAACATAAAGATCAAAAGATGATACTCTTTATATATTCATCCATGGAGTCTCCTTAGATTTCCAAAAATTGACTACATTGAATGAAATGTTTCATGTGTAATTTTTTTGAAACTCTTAGATCATCATTTTGAATAATTTTTTAATGCACATATAATTAAATTAGACATTTAAACTCTAAAAATTGTCATCATAATATAATAAAACTGATCATGATTTCTTGGGATTAGAATGAATAGGATCGAGCTATGTATATTCCTATAATACGTAAAATATAATGGACTTAACTGTGTTATAATAAAATTAATTTTGTTGTATTCTATTCCATCATAAACCATGACATGGTCTAAACCACCACTCCATGGATATTACTTTAGTACATATTTCCATAAATCTTTCACTTATACTAAAGCATATATCATTTATGTTCACAAAAAATGACATCATTTTTAATATGTTGTTAAAATATATCCAAAAATTAATTCAGATAACTTCTAAAATACATTTGGGTCATCTCTTTAGGTTTTATAAAAAAATAATTATTAGAAATATACTATACGTTCCAAAAACCAAAATATGTGACCCTGTGAGCCTTCATAGTGTTGGAATCAACTTAGAATTCTGTAATCCATTATTGTAAGCAATTGTTAGATTGTAGTAAATCCATAATTCTACTCAAGCTATTATAGTATCTACAATGATTTCTATTAAAATAATTATTTATATACCTATGTAAACTAGATGTATTATATGATTTTATGCATACTTATATAACAAATTTATCCAATAAAATTAAATCCCATTGAAAAATGTGTATGTTAATATCTTATATCAAAATCATATTTTATTAATTCTCTCCGTATAGGAAAATAATATAGAAGAATAATTTTCATATTATTCACCAATGAAGATGTTCAAATCACATGGACCATATCAAAAAAGGTAATTGTGTCACACGTATCCTATCTATATATGTCTATAAACTTCAACAATATATCTCAATTGAGAGGAAATATATTAAACCCATCCTATGAGTGGAAAATTCTACTTTTTTCCCAATCAAGGATATTAACCTAATGTATAATTAGAGTATATCAAAATTTGAAAAAAAAAATCGTAAATCATCTTCCTCTATACGTAGAAACTCCCTTCTCATCCTTATACTGATATTCAAGTGAAATATCAATAAATAGGAACATAAGAATTTTTACATGGTACAACAAAAATGGATTAATACAACAATCATACAACTTTCATGTGTCAGTGTATTAAATTTAATGATTTCACATGTTATTTAATAATTTTGAGTTTTCAGATTATCCCTCTTGGTTTATCAACATTATGAAAAAAATAGAGAAATAACTTCACTCATTATTGGAAGGAACTCACTACTTCCATTATATAACTGACATGACATCCATGGAAAAAATATAAATTACATGAGTATTGGTGTGACAATAATTTATATTCTCGTCAACATAATGAAACTCACTGATCATTCAGTGAGATAGACTCATGTATCTCTTTCTCCTATAATTTTCATTATAGCATGAAATATAAAATACATTATTTATTGTACAAAAACCACTGCTCCTAATATTTCCCTTATATTCTTCTTTATTATTGTCTAATGGGAGACCTTATCATTTTTTCATTTTAGAAAATCAAATATTCTGTGTTTTCCATCTCCATGATCATCTTTAAGAAAATCCCCATAATATTGAAAATTAATAAATTCTTGGATTCGTGCCACATTTCCAAATTTGATACTATCTAATATATATATATATATATTATTTTAGAAATTAAGTAAATCATTCAAATAATTCTCATAATTATATATAATTCATCAATCATTATGATATCCTGTGATTTTCTCCACCAAAAACTCCATGAATGCCAATATTAATATAAATAAATAGTTTCTAAATTTTTCTCAACATGAACTTTAAAAAATATGAATTATTCCAAAATCAATTAGAGAATACTTTTTAATCATATATACATATCCTCCTACTTATTCATACATATTATTTAAACTTTTCGATGCATAATAAAATATCTATACTTTTCCAAAAATTCATTCAATAATGAGTTCATCTTATACATCAACCAGATTCATCTTACTTATTTCCTTTTCCAAAAAATAATATTTTGCATCCCCTTATTCCACTTCATTTAATATAAAATATGGTTATATTACTCTATCATATTCCCATATCCAAATATGAGTACTCTTATATATGTCTTAATTATTCTGATATATATCCTTTTCTAAAATTCTTCTCTAACATATCACCAATACTACTATTGATATCCTCAATAAAACTCTAACTTTATATTATGTATCACAAAAAATAGACATATATATTTTGGGAGATCCATTCCATTAAAAATATATTAAAAAATTAATATATAATCCTCATTGTTATTATAATACATTCCATTACTAATTTTCAAGCCCCTTGGAATTAACTTATTTTTACATTCAATAAATTGATGAAAATATAAAACTACCTCCAACCGACTCCACCATTCAAAAATTCACTCAAAATGATTCCTTAAATCCATAAAGATTATTTCAATATTATTTTAAAAAACAAAACCCAAAATACATCCAGTTTTTTTTCGAGCAATCTCCCATTTGATTTCGTTGATAATACATCGAACACAACATCAACCTAAAATTAAATCTCCTATGAATGAAGTATAGTAAACAATAACTTTAAATGATAATGATTTCATTAATAACATAAATTAACCTCTACAATCTCATAGGAGGATTAGTCTATTTGAGAAAAAAATTGTTAAATTATAGTTTTATCATGAAACACCTTATTGACATTGATTAATTACTCAATAAAACACTTAATAGTAAATAGTAGTTTTTAAATTAAATATTTGTTACAAGATAAGTATACACACATGATATCAACCACTGGACATAACTTATTATGTATTCATTTAAAATCAATTTATACTCATGAAAAAATATTTACATACCCTCCCCAAATATATAAAACATATAAGTTTATCACTATACTAAGGAAACATTTTAATATAGGTCCCCATAGCAAATAAAAAATCATATATCCTTGTATTTTAAATAGACCCAAAGAGTACTTCCTTGATGTTTCAAAAAATATAAATATTAGCTGATACAATTTTAGAATGAGGTAAAACATTCATTGGGGAGTTGATACCCCTTATTAAACCATCTAAGTGGATAGAGATTATAAGGAATTAAGAGATAATTTTTACCTTTATAACACGTATTTATGTAGTTCCTTTTTCATAATGTTAATAACATGGATTTGTATTGATAGAAACAAAATTTCCACCAAATCATTATTCATGCTTTTCATTTATGAAGTTATATTTTATATCATTGTTACTTTTCATTGAATTGTAGATGTGTTTTTTACTAAGAAAAATAGATCCCAAGATATCAAAATTGATTAAAATGGGAAATTTATCATAGATTCCAATAACCATAGGCAACATCATTATCCATAAAAGTTGTGTATATGATAGATTTTACACAATATATTTATCACTAATAATTCAAAATGGAATTTAGTCTTCTCAATTTCATAATCATTAAATATAAATGTTTCTAAAATTAATTCACCACTTGATGTCTACTTTCTATGATCCATTGAACCATAAAAATTTTCATATATATATCTTAATAACTATTTCTATGATTTTTTAGGAATACACATCCCAAAATACACCATATAATTGATATAATAAAGTTTCATTTTCACTAATATTATATGGATTTAATTGGGATAGGTTTAGAACCATGAAACATGATAAGTGGAAAACATGAATCCCAATATTATTTTTATGATGTTTAGTTGTGTTAAAAATATTTTCTTATACACCATGATGTGAACATTTTATAATTATTATCTACTTTAAACTTCTACTAGGTAGTAACTGAGGTTTTAAAGGACTTTTAATCCCCTATTCCAAATTATATTTGAGGGGAATTTACATATTTTTATATAAAAATAAAATATTCATGACTTTGATGTATCACCTAAAAACCCTACAAAAACATCATTTCATCAATCATGGACATTTCAATCTAACACCTCGTGAATTATGTAAATTCCTTGCATTGTCAATCATCTGGTCCTGGAAAAATTATTCCACCAACATAAATAAAAACCATCACCCATTGATCATTATCCTTTTAGATATAGAGATTATGATCAACTCAGCCTCACCAAAAACAAATATTTTCCAAATATTGATCTGGTCTATAATACCATTATCTTAGGGATTTATTCACCATGTAAATTTTTAATTTAAACAATGTATTTCATCTTATATACTGGTATTCAAAAACCAATTGGTTTCTCAATATAATTTTACTGACAGTGTAATTTATTAAGGAATGGCTATTTTATATCCATTCACTAAATATTGATTTTATAACCAAAAATTAAAAAAAGTGTTACATCTAATATATCCATCAGATAAAATGAATTTTCCACATGGATTCCTTTAATTATGGAATAAACCGTTAATAAAATATGTTCAATGTTTCGAATCACATTACATACATGATTGATTTTGTATTCAAAGAAAAATTGGTATCTAAAAAAAATTATGTTTTCCAACATTGAGTCTTTCTAAAATGATTAATTTTCTCTATTTATTTAAGATATTCATGGATATACTTGATCAAATTCTTGCCCTTAATAACACGATGAAAACACTTAGCCACTGCATAAGAGTTGTGTTAATTATGGGGTAGAGAATTCATTTTTTGGAGATTTCAAAAGATGAATCTAATCACCGATGATATTAGATTCATCAACGTCATCCCATATTATTTGACTTTTTATATATTAATAATATATTACTACTTATAATCGGTATCTTAATAAAAATCATCATTAGCCCTGTGTGCTTCCCCTGATCTACTCAATTCCGTATCAATTTATTTTATAATTAGCTCTCAATTTAGAAATATTTTCTCGTTGTTCACAATAGTAGCTTATTTGATTTCAAAAATATTTCATGTATTTTCATTAATGAATTTTTATCACATGATATTCTAATGTATCAAATTAATATATATTCATCTATATGAGATTCAAACTTTAAGTGTCTTTTCTCCATATTGTGAATAAAAAAATTACTTCCAAAAAATGAAAATCAATTTTGAATTGGATTATTCCATGACCACATCATTCATGGGAGATTTCATTCTCTCAGACATAGAAAATCCCTATTTTTTATATCGTCCAATGTTAAGACATCTTCCATCCAATATTTATCTTAAACTTCTTTCTATATGATCATTGTTTGGGCCTTTTTATTTATGATGTAATTCATATTCTCAAATAAACTATTTTGTTAAGAAGTCCATATCATTGAAACATAGTTCCTTATACCATTCATATCAAGATATTCCTCAAATTGTTTTTTGGTGTGCTCGTTTCCATTATCAGTTTTTAACATTACGATTTTTACTGAATCATCTTGACCACCAATATTTGATAATGTGTAATGTAATTAAAAACTTCTAACATCTGATTAGTCGTGATTAACCATGTAATTCTATTAATATATTCAATGAAAAACATAAAATACCTTTTTTAACCACGAATATTGGTTATATTGGCCCACAAAAATCAATGTTCCCCAATTCAATAAACCACAAAAACTTATTACCAATCAAATTTTATATCTTTAAAATGATAATTAAATTTTACTAAACATCACCCATGAAAGCATGATTATGTGGTTGCATTGGGATATCTAGATCTCATTCATTATTCAAAAAAATCATCCAAAGACATTTGGCTCAAATTACTATGACTTTTATACCACAAATAGTTTTCATATTTTTAATAATGGAATCAAATTTATTCTTTTAGAATAATAAGGTAAAGATTTCTTTTTGTGTTAATTCATTACATACATACATCATCAACTCATACACTAATTGTACAATACTTCTTTTTGAAACATATTTCATGGACTGAGTAACACAATTATATAACACAAAGAATATTACAAACAAAGCATTCAATAACCAGGATATCTATTCATCTCATATCATTACCTCTAACATCATATTTCCCTCAGATATTTTTTTTAATCCTTCATCCTTTAAAAATACCATAATATGTTATTGGTCATATTTGGTGATCATGAAATAATAATTTTTTCTTATAATATAGGATGTGTATCTCATATCATGGATCAACACTCCATCATGATCCATTTATCTCAAAGAAATATCTATTTCATTATCCATATTAGTTCTTACATTCTTGATCCATTTCCACTATTTTACTCCTCCATGTGGTGAATACACTTGTTCCTCAAATGGACCCATTGGACTAATTTTACATTGCAAGGTAATAGAAATAAAAAATTTTAACCTACATTATGATGCGTGAAACTATTATATTAATCCATTTTGAGTTTCATTTAGAACTCATATTTATATCATTGATGGCCTATATATGTAATCATGTCTATAGACTCCATATAAAAAATAATATCCATAAAAACTGTACTGATAGTATGAGTTTTTTCACCAATTATTTTTGTTTATCCAGTGGAATAATGTCCCTCTTTGGTATGTAACACACATGTTTAGGGTGTCAAAAATATTTAACCAATTAAAAATTGTTTACTGTAATGTTACATATCTATTTCAATTCTCCAACAAGCTTTTTATTATTATTATAGTTACCCATGTTGATCTTTATGGAAGATGCATGTTTTGTTAGATTTTTATTAACCGATAGTGTTTTTTCTTTTTTTCAATCCATATATTCATTTTTTATATATTCATTAAATTATAAATATGTGGAAACACCTATAAATTAAATATCTGATCACTGATATTTACCTCAACATTATCCATGGTTTTTTCCAATTTCTCGAGGTCATCATGGGAGTTTAGATTCATTATTAATCCTCAATCATTCAATATAAACTGATAAAATATATATTAATCTCATTGATTCAGTTAACAACAAACTTCAGTGAATTTTTCATTATACTAATACTCCATGCATGTTCTTCATATTTGACTTTATAATCAACCCCATTATTTTAGATTTCTTAATTTCCATATTTTATTCACTCATGTTCCCCATTCAATTCATATTATTCAATCCTATAAAAACTATAAATTTAGTTTGAAATCATGAACAATTCCATTGTCCTTATTTACTTCAACCCAATTGAAATATTTTTTCCAAATTATATTCCCTATCAACCGTGAATTAAAATACTCCCTCAACATTAACTTTTTCATTATCATTTTCATTTGTGTTGACCATTATATGATATCCAAAAATATATCATAATTGATTGATTCTAAATAACTAATTTCTAAATCTTTAGTTTCATTTTTTGGGCCTTATTATTATGAAAATATTTTCTTCTTCCTTTCATATTTAAATTTGGGGATCATTTTATCTAATATATAATTAGATATATTTTCTATGGAAACATCACCTTTATTATCCCTATTACATTTATTTAGATAATTTATAAAAATATTCCCATCCATTCCACGCAGATAACAATTTATTGTAAGTTTTTTTGGAATTTTCATTTCACCAAGTTAAATTTGATAAAATGTTAGACATTATATAATCAAACTATTTATCTTTAATATTACACTCCACTAAATAATTTCTCCAAGTCAGTAATTTCAACTAATTGATATATCCCATTTTTATAGAATGTAATTAGTAATGATCCTCATTTAATATTAAATAAATATTATATAAGTAATATACTTGTTTGTTTCTTCATATCATTATATGGGGTTACACAAACATTTTTATTGAATTTGGGTTGAAATATTCTTAGAATTTTCATCATGATAATGATATCCTTGATAATTTCATTTATTTGATGAATTACTTTCCATGTATCATTTAATTGGTCAAATAATACATCAAGGAATTTATTTGGGTGTAACATAATTTATTTATAATTTTCCCAAATAACCTATAATTTAGATACACATACATCTGAGTTTCCTTTGTTGATATTTTACAACTTCTACCACATATAATGTGAGGACTAAAATGACATAACCTTCAATCTTATTATATTGGGAATATATCCCCCATAAATTATTCATTATTTTTCTATTAGTATCCAATTATTTTTTATATCATATATATATATTTTCTACTATCTATGTTGGATATAATTCAATGTATGACTGTATTGTACAAATCCCTTGTAAGGGACCTAAATTTCAAGTGATCCTGGTTGATTCATAATTGAATTTTTTATCAATAAAATAACATAATACCTTTTTTATTTTAACTTCTATAACTTATTCTTTGATATAATGCTCAATTTGGATGAATCCTAGGCTTTGATACCACTTTTTAGTATTGAACAAGAAAGGTACCCTGAGAAGGGAATGTGTGGGTAAAACTGGCCTATAAAAAATATACATCTGTTAAAAGTATATGATCTCTTATATCACTAAAAATAGAATTGATGCAATAAATAATAAAGTTAGAGATATGTTTTTTACCTGATTGACCCACACTAAGATAATTCATCGAGTATACAATGATTTCGTTATGATGGTCTAGAATTAAAAATCCCACTACATATTTTATAATTTGAAATAATCACATTGACCCTCCCAGTTTACAATATTCAAAATGAAAATGGATAAATCACTAATTTTGTTTTAGGAATAACGTCCTTACTCCACTTTTAGTATTGATGCATCATAAATGAACAATGATATGAAATCACACTATTGAGGGTTCAATAATCAACTCTCTTTTCATCCATATTATTTAACAGCTAAACAATTTGGTAAGATAGACATCTTGATCTACTCCTTCTCCAATTATATTTCTATTATTATATATAAAATACCCCATGTATTTTATGAATTAGCATGAACCACCCATGTAGGGAATGCCCGAGGCCTACATTGAAGATATGAGTGAACCTTAACGCTTATCTCCAATAGGCCTCGGGTTGGCCACTTGACTCAGAGGTATAAAACCTAAAAATGAGAGGAATTACCAACATATTACTCATGAATATTGAAATAATACACCGATACACACAATGATATAATTGAAACTGTGTCCACAAAAATATTATAATGCATTAATATGGAATATAGATAAAAATACCATGGTATAATACCAAAAATTCATAGATATTGACTCTTTGGGGAATCCGAATAACCATGTATGTATTTTCTAGCTCATTTGTCGAACACTCCCTTAAATCCTAATAAAAAAATTATATATATATATGGGTTTAGAAATGAATGTACTATTAATAGGGTCATACTCAAGATCTATCATGAAAACATGAAAGTCACATTCAAATGTGTCAGTGATTAAATACTTAAATCAATAACACCTACAATTTCAACTGCCACCTAGGATCAACAAGGATCACTCACCTAATATTTTATCCTTGTATATTAATGTTTCATGGAATATTATAATAATAAATCACCTCTGAACCAATTCCAATGGGGGGTTTCACTCTAACAGCACTACGTAGAACAAATTATCCTCCCAATCCCTTCTATATCCCTATGGTAATAGACCATATCTTATATCAACACAATAAAAAACTCACCTAACTTCTCAACCTTATCATCCCATATCCACTTCCACATAGATAAGCTCATCCACATATAAATGTTTCCACACAATTGGGTAATTAAAAACATATATTTCATAAACCATTTTCCCTCCTCCTACCATGCGTGACCCTTACCACATATCCTCACATTAGCATCACCACATCACATCCTATCAATACCATTTAGGGTATTCATTTGCACATATCAAACTTCCTCATCTCAATGAATTAAAGGTTCTACTATTTCACTTATACAACATCATTACTACTTTATAGGGTCTTTTAGTACAATATATTCTTATCATAACACCAATACAGAATTGGGTCTTCCAGTACACCACATACAATTGAAGGATGATTGTATCTACCATGAGCCATCATATATTGTGCTACAACTATAATAGAGAGAAATTAATAGGTATTTGAAACCCATAAATTCCCTTATTATGATTGATGTGTGGGGAATCACATAGAAACAAACTCATTTTGGGAATCGATTAGGGTATCTAAATCGTGTTGGGTGAGTGTAAAAACATAATTAAAATAAATCCTCTATATATATTCTATAAAAAATATCATCTGAAAGAGTCCACATGAAATAGAACTACCCCATACCATGAACATCAACTTGTTACCAATGCCACACACTTCCACCACTCGCTACATTGAGAACACAAAAAACCCCACTTTTTATACAAAAAGTCCCTAAATGAATTCACAAAACCAAAATTATCATATCAACATGCCATTCCCATATTTACTAATCTACTATCCAAATTACAGTAATTAGGAATTTTAATTCCATATTTATTGATATCACACTTCCAATCCATATCCACATTAATTTCATTCATTTCTCATTTTATTTCATTATTACAAATCATCACATGCTTCTTCTACAAGGAAACTATTAACAAACCCACAAAAACCAACCATGTCATCATCCCATTAAAAGAAAAACATTACCTATTTACAAAAAAAATGAATATAAATGTATTACATATGTTTCCTCATACTCAACCACATAATATTGTGCCACCCTTGATATAAGCTTAAACACTGGCTACAAATCCCTCACTAAAACCCAATAAAACATCAATATGCCACTATAAACCATCCTACACACAACACATGAAAACCAATTATTTTTAATTTAATAATACAAATTACTACATAACATTCCCCAAATAATACACACAAACATATCCAAATCAAATTCCTAATATTTAAACATAATGAAAAAAGCGGGTAACAACCAATTTTAGCAAAAAGTAACAATTTACATTGTTCTTTATAAAAACATATTTAATAATAATTCCAATTTTCTTGCACAACTAGTTAATTAGAATCCTTATATCATTAAACTGTTATGAAGGAAATTTAAAACATATTAATTTTAGTGACACACATGTTTTAGTTTAATAAATTATTTTCAATGATGGAATCAATGAGCATTAAGAAAATATGAAATAACAAAGAAAGCAAGTAAAAAATATGATTTACCCATTCTGGTAAATTTTCCATTTTGTATAATTTATTATCTTTTATATGTTAATAAATTCCTCTCATTAATGGAAGAAAAATCATATGACACCCAAAATATACATATAATTGAAGAGATTTATTGAATCCCATCCCAAAACAAGATCTTGATAGACCACTATTAAAGAACTATATAAGAAGGAAAGGATCCCATAATTAGGATCACACTCTGGTAGAATACAAAAACCTAAATTGAAATAACCATCAACAACTAACAATATCCCCTAACATTATAACCATGTCACACAACCATAACGTTCTCTATATGATGAATAAAAATAAATCCTACAGTAAAGGGGAACATCTATGATTGGATATCAAATAATTGATCATATGTTGATGGGGATCAATGAAAATGAATAGTGGATGAAAGTGTCCCAGAATCTCCATATATCTACTTATGCATGGAGATATTAAAAAGGAAGAGTGGTGGGTTTTGAAGTGGTATTCAAATTTAACTCGAGACAAAGTATAATACTATAACAGATAACCATGAAAAACTATAATAAATATTTTATTTTGAAAAACCACAATGTAGTCAACTTTGATAAAAAAAAATGAACCTAATTTCAACTCTTCCTCATAAATCATATATTATATCTCCCTTGTATCATATAAAACCATTAATGGTTCATGTCATAAGACTGCCCATCCACACCACCGCTTCCATAGTTCCATACATAGACACTTGATAACCACTAATAACACATTATATCTTGGCTTTCAAACTTGATTATGATTGGGTAGCATAGACCTCCACACCAAATAACATTTATATAGCTGAAAATCTATCTCAAGACACACTAATCTCCACTCGAACATCCTCCGGACACCTCTAACGTCTAAAACAAAAAAAGTATTAGGTTGATAATTTTGGTATCATTAAACTAGATACCTATAAAATTATTATCTTCCATAATAATCAATGTCTAACATAGAAGTAACCCCATATACACCCTCATCAAATCCCTCCCAAGAGACACCACATAAATAATACACCACCATCCTCAAGGAATAACACCATAGTGATGGAAAAATTTAGTAAATTAAAATCAAATAATGCTTTAGGTTACAAGAAAAATTGGATTTAAACCAAAACATGCTATTGAGTGTGAATTTACATCTATCATTCAAAATTATTCTTCTCCACACCACCATGATTCCATAGAACATGACATAATGTAGTATTTCACATGAGCATCACCATCCCCAAAAAATTGTAGGTCTCAGCCAGCCACTCTATAAATGTTGCATCATCATTGATATCTAAATCCCACCTGTCATTAATATGATAATCATCAAGAATATATCACTATAGTATCATCATAAGTATACCATCCAAGATAATGTCCAATCATGGAGGAATTTCATACTAATATTCCAACTTTACAATACACTAAAACCCCTTAAAAATATGATAAACTATAGGTGGATCATACTCCCCCAACCAAATAACTGATATCTAGGATAAGTGGAAACCCTCAATAAAATTTTTCAATAAACTCAAACTATGGAGGTCTTATCCATTGATCAAAATAAGATAATTTATGGTCTTTTTCCAACTTATTTTTCTATTAAATCCTAAGAATATTGTTTGTGGTGATTTGATCCACATCTAGAATAATGAATATGGACTACGAAACCATAGTCCAGTACAAAATAAATTTATATAATTTTCCTTACAATTGATAAAATTGGTCCATAAAATTGTATGTTTGGAAGATGTTGTTGTGTGAAATATCAACCAAGTGTGTAAGAACCTGGTTCATATTCTTGAGGTATGGGTCTCTTATTTTCCTTTTTTACTTATTGGTTTTTGAGAGAATAAAAAAATGGGGAAAATCACAAATTTTGTGGGTACATGCCGTGTACATTTCTAAATGTCGTGTACTTTGTCCATATGGGATGAGTACACAGAGCGTGTAGGCCTGTCGACGATTCTAGGTATAAAAATGACTACACATTGTGTACTTAGTATATAAACGTCATGAACTCAGTCGGTAGGTGAACAATAAAGCGGTGGGAGTATCCACTAGCGGACTGACAGTACACGCCGTGTATTCAGAAATACATTTCGTGTACTCATGTTGATAGATGAACAGTGTGACGGTGAAAAGTAGTCTCCAGAGGAACAGTTAAAAAATTAAAATTACACGCCATGTACTTTGGAGTACACACTGTGTAGTTTGTTTTTTCTGCTTAAAATAGGTAGACGCCTCCTCTTTCGACAGAGGAAGCTTAGGACATCAGAAGAGCGTGGGAGAGAGGGCCAGAGCTTGGAGGAGCTCCCAATCTTCCACCGGAACTCGGTTTCCTTCTCTGATGGTCTCGATTGAACCGTGCAGGTGAGTTCTTCATTGTTATGGAAACCTTCCTTCCAATTCATTTTCAAGGGGAAGTTATTTGGGTTTTAATTCATTTTCTTTTATCCCAGATCTATGCTGTTCCCAGTTGATTCAGGAGGCATCATTCAAATATATTGATCAGAGGAGATCAAGGTAGGTGGTCTGATGTTTAATTCAAACTATCATGGGGTTTTTCTGTACAGTTGTGCTACATGACCATGTTGGGTGTCATATAGATGAGTCCTTTATTTAATAAATACCTAGAATTTAATATGTAATTTAATGAATATGTATAGCTGCTTTGTGGGATCATTTCTTGGATCCAGGTCCACCCCATGGGTGTGTTTCCCTTGTTTAGCCGTTTGGCCAGGATACTAGAGGGTATGCCGTGATTTAGTATGTTTTGAGTTTACTTTAGAGGAAATGTGTATAATTGCTTGTTATGTGTAGGGCTCGACCCAGTTACTTGCTTCTGATTGTATTCTCATAAGGGAAAGGCCGGAGGGAAAGTGTTTGTTTAGCCTGAGGGAAAATTTTCATATGCATGTGGTCTATAGATTCCATGCAGAGGGAAATCACCAGAGGGTTTTTTTTTGTGTTTTTCCTGAGGGAAATATTCTATTTTTCCTTAGGGAATGGCCTGAGGGCAAGGTTCTGTTGGGCCTGAGGGCAGGATTCTGTTTCGCCTAAGGGCAAGGCCGGAGGAAAAGGTTCTGATTGGCTTGAGGGAAAGATTCTGTTTAGCCAGAGGGAAAGGGTTCTTATGTATGAGGACACAGTTTACATCGTATATTCACTAAGGTTATTTTACATGTTATACCTACCAATCTAAAGTAGATCCTTGGTATTGTTTTACCTTGTACTTTTTAGATAGCTTGTTGTAGTTTTTCTACGGCACTGTTTAGGAGATTGTCGGCTGAGGCTGAGTCTCAGGAATTTATAATTCAATTATTTTGAATTGTTAAATAATGATTAATGGAAATGGAACTGGTAGGAGTATCTGCTTTGATTACTTCCTAGTTTATTACATTTTCATTACTACACACTGTTGTTGCACAAATTCACAGATAGTTTGGCATGGTCTATTTGTGGTTGCCTACTGGGATTAATTTCTCACACCCTATTTGGGTCATGTATTGGGCCCAAAATAGATTATATTACTGTAGTTGTAGATATGTTCAGGAGTTCCTACACAGTAACTTGATTGTAGTAGAGCAGTAAGAGAGCATGGGATCAAGCTTAGGCTTGCGATGCTGCTAAGTTCCTATTGAGCTATTTTATTTGGTATTGTTGTATTTTTCTGTTGTATTGTATTGTTCAGAATGAATTGTATCCTGTTTTGGCTACTTTCTTAAACTTAGGGACATATTTCATCATTATATATGACTTCTGGTCTTTTCTTTACTTTAGTACTCTGTCTATTTAAGCATTGGTTTTGTTTACTGCTTCTACTTTTTTATTCTTGTAATTGTTATTCTGTGTTACACTTTGACAAATGAGGGCATAATTTCTTCACTATCAGACCTATGACCTCACTACTTATTGGTATCCTCTGGCATTTAGGGAAATGTGCTTGAGGTCACGTGACCATCAGGGTTCGAGGCACCCGTTGGGTGGCACCCTAATTCGGTATGTTAAAAAGTCGTATCAGAGGGTTTTTATTTTCTCTGTGTTATTTTATTTATTGGTGACAATGGAAATATAGATTGTTAAGGGATTTGGTAATAACTGCGACCAGGAGTAGCTACCCCGTGTACAGGTAAATACCAGATTTTCTCAAATTAAAATTTGATTTTCTGTTTATGATTATTACTATTGATTTGATTTTCATTGTTGGGTGACACACTTGTGGTGTGCTGTTTATAATTTTTTACCAGGGTTATATTTAGTTTCAACTCGATAAGATGAAGGTATTCCATCTCATGCATCATTTAGTCACATGTTAGAATCACATTCCATGCATAGTTTCCATGCCACATAGGTGCATTAGAAATTTCATGTTGTTGTGATAGATGTTGTAAAAGAAAATGCATGCTAATGTGATATATGACTTGATAAAATACCTGTTATTTGATAGGGTATTGTTATATAATGCTCTATGAAAGAATTCCAAACTTTGGTTTCTGTGAAGTATGGGCCCTCATCAACTGGAATTTGGGGGATCATCAAATTGTTTACCTTTTTATAACACATATAAGATGCCAAGATTTGATTTGCGGGGAATATGGGCCCTCACGGATCTGAATTTGGCACTTAGGTGTTGTTCTCCATGTTTTTATGTGCTCTAGAGTAGTTTCTAAGGCTTAATGTCCGGAAAACGTAGAATACACGCCGTGTAGTTTTGACTACATGCCTTGTACTCTTCGGTTCAGGAAGAAAAGAACAGTTTTTACGCACACTCTATGTACACTTAGTACATTCCATGTAGTCTCTAACCATGTAATAGGCTATTTGGGCAGAGACACTAGATGGGGTTGTTCTAGAGGAAAGACACTGTGTACTGGTTACACATGCCGTGCATGTTGACTCCGTGTTCTCCTTGTAACTAACAACACGGGCAAAGAAAAATCTGAGCTTATACACGTCGTTTCAATAACGAACATGCCGTGTAGTTTGACCTGGGGATCCAGCTGTGTCACTAACAATCATGGGTTGGTGTTACCTCTTCTTGGACACGTCTTGTACCTATGGGACACACCGTGTAGTCTTGACTGGTGAGAGAACATGTAGACTCGGCCGTGATGCTGAGGAAACGGGGTGGTGTACACGCTGTGTGTGCATGTAACACACTGTGTAGTGTCACCAGAGTAGTCGGTCGTGTCACTAACAACATGGTTATTTGGATTTTAATCTATACACACCGTGTATTTCTGGATCACACTGTGTAGTGTGAGTCGTGTACCCGGCCGTGTATCGGTCAAAACGGGTCAGTGAAGCTCGTCCCGTACATGCCGTGTAGATCTTAAACTCGTCGTGTAGTCTCGTTTAAAGGAGAGTTGTGTGGCTAAGACCTGTAGAAGGACCTAGTCATGGGATGAAAATTCAAGTACATGTCATGTGTGTGGACAACACACCGTGTGTTTGGGGTGTTACACGAACAGTTCTGGAAGAGTACACGCCCAGGAGAAAGGGTAGAGGAAACACATCGTGTAATTATTATACATGTCGTGTAGTATTGTTTTGTAGAACATTAAGGTTTTATTTTCAATGTTAACTCCTTACACTTTCAGATCATAGTATTTGATAATCTTGATCTAAGGCGTGCGTTTGACCAAGTAGAGTTATGCTGCTGAGACGACCTCGAGTGGTTCTCTAGGAGAGCGGCAACGAGTATACTCCAGAGACGGTAGGCCACAGGCTACTGATGTATCCTCCAGTAGATCCAAATTTGGCACCAGTCGTTATACCAGACTGAGGCGCAAATGCGTAGTTCCGGGAAAACATTATGAGGTTTATGCAGACCTTCCAGGGAGCACCGCCGACTACCAAATCTATGGCATATATGACTCGTATATTCCAGTAGCAGCATCCGCCAACATTCGCAGGGGTTGGTGGACCATAGAATGAAGATTCTTGGCTAGGTTCTATGCAGACTATCTTCGAGAATCTAGAGACGCCTCTAGGGCGGACGGTCAAGCTCACTACATACATGTTGAGTGATTCTACCAAGAGATGGTGGGATGTTACCACCCAGTCCGAGAATCACTGAGACATGGCATGGGAATATTTTCAGGCAGTCTTCTATGAATTTTTATTTTTGGAGACTCTACGGGCAGATCGGGATTGAGAGTTCATAATTCTACAACAGGGGGCTATGTTAGTGACAAACTATTCTGCATGCTTCCCCAAGCTACAACGTTTTACCTGTTCTTTTGGAAGACGAGACGTTGATGGCTTGATGCTTTGAGGATGTTCTTCGATATGACATCCTAGAACTGGTGAACATTTTCAGGTTTCTTATAGTTCATGCTATTGTGAACCAGACACTGATTACTGAGCAGAACCCGTGAGAAGCTAGTGGTGCAGGCCATTGCGGTTCGGCACCATTCTCTACTACAATTTCTACCGGTAAGAGGAAGAGGCAGATGGATTTCTCTCACTGTGGCAGTACAAGTAAGAATAATTCTACAGGTGGTTTGATAATGTGCTACTAGTGTGGTAAATAGGGGCATAAGAGACCTCAGTTTCCATATGACACAGTGGAGTGTCGAGCTTGCAGCAAGATGGGTCATCTGCAACGCTTTTGTAGAGCGTTTCCACTAGTGGCTAGTGAGAGGGGTTTTGTGCAGAATATAAGTACGGGAGAAAGGCCAGCGGGTTCATACCAGTCAGGGAATTGGGATACATCGGGACCTTCAGGCTGAGGTGGTGGTCGAGGCCGTGGTAACTGGACTTTAGGATCTCATAGATTGCAGGGCGGCTCTGCTCAGGGTAGCTAGGTTGTGTCGCAGGTCCATGGCATAAGGCAGGCATATGCGATGCAACAGAGCCAACAAGAGCAACATACCAGACCCATTTCTATTAGAGTTACTATTCTAGTTGATTCTGTTTTATCGTCAGTACATTTCGGTATAGGTTATAAACATATCTTTATATCTGTGCCCGTTGTGGAGAGCCTTGGGCTCCGTGTTTCTCCTTCTTCTGATCTTAGGATACTAGAAACTCCATTGGGTACTAGAATGGATAGTGTGCTTCAGTGCAGGGAGTTCCCCCTAGCGGTTGCTGGGTGTCACTTTCTGTGGGATCTCTATGTCTTAGAGATGATGATCTATGACATCATTCTTGGGATGGACTGGTTGGTACCCGTTCAAGACTTTCTAGATTTCTATCGTCGCAAGGTGAGTTTCATGTCACCATAGGGCATAGAGATTCTATACAAGGGAGAATGGGATGTCCAGGAAAGCCGAGATGGACCTGAGCATTGTGGGTGCGGTGGAGTGACAGACCAGATTGCAAGTTTATATCTGAATGACCAGGGATCTTGTCCGAAGGATTTCACTCCATTGGCTGACCGTTTAAGGGATGTCTTCCTAGAAGACTTTTCAGTTCTTCCTCTTGAGCGAGAGGTGGATTTATCTATTGAGATAGTGCCTGAAGTAGCATAGTTGTCCATTCCTCCTTATAGGATGACTACACCAGAGTTTCAGGACCTCAAGAGGTAGTTGCCGGAGTTGCAGGCAAAGGGTTTCATCCGACCCAGTACTTCTCCTTGGGGTTCGCCTGTCCTGTTTGAAATGAAGGCGGACGGTACCCTCATACATTGTGTGGATTATCGGAATTTGGACCAGTTGATGGTCAAGAACCTATATCCCTTTCCAATGATTGATGATGTTTTTTATCAACTTCGAGGAGAATTAGTGTTATCAAGGATTGGCTTGAGATCTGGATATCATCAGTTAGGATTTAGACCATCAAACATACTGCCTACAGCCATTAAGAGCGGATAAGGTATATACGAGTATTTGGTCATGCCATTCGGACTCACGAAAACACCAACAGTTTTCATGTATCTGATGAATCGTGTGTTCCACCCTTATCTGGATTATTTTTTGGTAGTTTTCTTTGATGATAACTTGGTGTAGTCTCACACTCGACACGACCATGCCACCCATCTTGATATCTTATTGAGTACACTGAGAGAGCATCAGTTATATTATAAGCTCTCAAAGTGCCACTTTTGGATGGATAAGATACAATTCATGGGTCATATTATCTTAGAGGCGGGAGTTGCGGTGGACCTAGAGAAAGTGAGAGCAGTAGTTTCTTAGAAGTATCCAAAGAACGTGTTTGAGATATGAAGATTCATAGGGCTAGATAGTTACTATAGGTGCTTTATACATGAAATATCCCTCTTAGAAGCACTGTAGAAGGTTTTGACAAAGACGGGTGTGAAGTTTATTTTGTTAGAATCTTGCCAGACAGCCTTTCAGGAGCTGAAGGGAAGGTTGACATCAACACCAGTCCTGATACATCTAGATCAAGGGAAGATCTATAAAGTTTAATACGATGCATTAGGAATTGGGCTACGAGTAGTGTGGATGCAAGGCGATTGAGTAGTTGTGTACGGGTCTCGGCATTTGAGGCCACCTTAGAGGAATTACCCGATGCATGATCTCGAGCTGGCTGTAGTTGTTCATGCATTACGTTGTTGGAGACATTTTCTCTTGTGAGTACATTTTGTGGTGTTTACGGACCAAAAAAGTCTGAAATACATCTTTACCCAGTGTGACCAGAATTTGAGACAACGAAACTGGGTTGAATACCTATAGTCCTTCGACTTTGAGTTTTCTTATACACTTGGTAAGGGTAATGTAGTGGCTGAGGCATTGAGTAGGAGGACTCAGATACATGTAGTGCAGGAGGCCAGTGGTGAGTGGTAGCTTATGGTCTTGTTCTACGAGATGCATTTGGAGGATCATGATAGTCAGGGGTGAACCTATCATTCATATTTAGCTGTGACTTATACCCTCTTGAATAGCATGAGGATCAGATAGCTATCGGATTCAGAAGGCCTTGTTCTATGAGAGTCGGTGGCAAGTGGTGACCCTCCTCCTATTTGGAAAATTGGAGATGATGAGGTACTATGTGTCCATGGAAAAGTGTATGTTCCAGGGGATATATGCATAGAGCTGATGAGGGATTTTCATGCTTCATCTTGGGCAGTGCATCATGGAGTTACCAAAATGTACCGTGACTTGAGATGTCATTATTGGTGGCCAGGTATGAAAATGGAAGTAGCTAGTTTTGTTACAAGATGTTCCACCTGTTAGCAGGTGAAGGCAGAGCATCAAAGGACAGCTAGAATGTTACAGCAGTAACCCAACTCGGACTAGATATGGGATAATGTCGTGATGGACTTTGTGATCGGGTTTCCAAGGTCACCTCGAGGAAATGATGTCTTGTAAGATTTTGCGGATAGACATACGAAGGTACCTCACTTTTTGCCGATCAAGGAGTCCTTCGGTGTTGATGAGCTTAGGATGTTGTATATCCGAGAGGTCATACACCTCCATGGGGTCCCTCGTTCTATCATTTCAGATAGGGATGATAATTTTACATCTCATTACTGGAAGATTATTTAGAGGGAATTGGGTACACATATGTTTATGATCACAACTTACCACCCTAAGACCGATGGCCAGTCAGAGCGTATGATACAGGTTCTAGAGGACATGCTGCGTGCATATGTCCTGGAGTTTGGGGGCTCTTGGGGGAAGCACATACCAATGGTTGAGGTTTCCTACAATCATAGTTTCCAGGAAACTATTGAGATGGAATCTTGCGAGGCTTTAAATGGTAGTACATGCCGATCACTATTGTACTGGTTAGATATAGGTGAGGAAACTTTACTGGGACCATGTCTTGTGAATGAGACTTCAGATCAGATCCATTTGATTCAGAAGTGGATTCCTACCACACAGTCTCATCAGAAATCTTATGCTTATCACCATAGATGACCATTGGAGTTCATGGTCGAGGATTAGGTTTTCATACGTGTTTTACTGAGGTTGGGAAACTAGGGGATCCGGAGATAGGGTAAACATTCACTGAGGTATGTGGGGCCATTTTAGATTCTGGAGAGAGTCGGGTCGGTTGCCTATCGGTTGAAGTTACCATAGAGGTACCGGGCCATGCACAACATCTTCCACGTATCATAGCTGCACCGATATCACTCAGACCCATCACACATATTTCAGCCCAAGGAGGTTCAACTACAGGGTGATGCATCCTTTGAGGTGCATCTGATTCGTGTTGTTGATAGAATCAGGAAGGTTCTTCAAGGTCGGTCAGTTCCTCTCATACGGGTGCTATGGAAACATGGACGAGTGCAGGACAAAACCTGGGAGCAGGCGACCGACGTACGTGCTCAGTGGAAAGTGTTTTTCTCAGCTTTATCTTCACCACCCTTGGATGGACAATTCATGGATGAATTTCTTTAAGGGGGGAAGTTTGTATGTATCCAGTTCTTATTCTTGAGGTACAAGTATCATATTTACCTTTTTCCCTTAAGTGTTTTTGAGAAAATACGGAAATAGGGGGAAAATCCAAAATTTTATGGGTACACGCTATGTACATTTCTACACGTCATGTACTTTGGCCGTGTGGGAGAAGTACAGAGGTCATGTTGCCATGTCGATGATTCAAGGAGTAAAACATGACTACATGCCTTGTACATAGTATATACATGCTGTGTAATCAGTTGGAAGGTGAACAGTAATGTGGTGGGAGTTTCCGCCAGCAGAGCGATAGTACTCCCTATGTATTCAGAAATACACACAGTGTACTCTTGTCGACTGATGAATAGTGAGGCGGTGAAATCTAACTGCTAGAGGAACATTTAAAAATGAAAATTACTCACCGTGTACATTGGAGTACACGCCGTGTAGTTTTTTTTGTTTTCTTAAAATAGTCAATAGCCTCCTCTTTCTACAGAGGAAGCTTAGGACGTCCGAAGAGTGCGTGAGAGTGGGCCGAATATTTGAGGAGCTCTTGATCATCCACCGGAACTCAGTTTCCATCGTTGATGGTCTCGATTAAACTGTGCGGGTGATTTCTTCACTCTTCATGAGCCCTTCCATCCAATTCTTTCCCGAGGTCATGTTATTTGGGTTTGAACACATTTTCATTTATCCCAGATCTACGCCATTCCCGGTTGATTCAGAAGGCGTCATTCATGTATATTGATCAGAGGATTTCAAGGTAGGTGACCTGATGTTTAATTCCAACTGGCATGGGGTTTTTGTGTACTATTCTGCTATGCTCCCATGTTGGGGTGTCATATGGCTGAGGAATTGATTTACTAAATTCCTAGAATTTTATAGGTAATTTAATAAATATGTATAACTGCTGTGTGGGATCATTTTTTGCATCCAGGGACACCTTGTGGGTGCATTTCGCCTATTTAGACGTTTGGCCAGGATACCCGAGGGTATTCCATGATATAGAATACATTGATTTTTCGTGAGAGGAAATTAATATAACTGCATTCTATGTTTTAGGCTCGTCCCGGTAACTTTCTTCTAATTCTATTAACCCGAGGTAAAGGCCTGAGGGAATGTGTTTGTTTAGCCTGACGACAACGTTTCATATGCCTGAGGGCGGTAGCTTCCATGCCCGGGGGAATTCACCTGAGGGTTTCGTTTTTGTTTGTCCTGAGGGAAATATTATATTTATCTTGAGGGAAAGATTCTATTGGGCGTGAGAGAAAGATTCTATTTCTCTTGAGGGAAAGGCTAGTGGGAAACGTTCTGATTGGCCTGAGAGAAAGATTCTGTTTTGCCCGAGAGAAAAGGTTCTTATGTCTGAGGACAATGTTTACTTAATAAATTCACTATGGTGATTTTACATGTTATACCTACCAATCTAAAGCACATTCATGGTATTTTTTACCTTGTAGTTATTAGATAGCTTGTTGTAGTTTTCATGTGGCACTGTTAGGAGATTCTCAGCTGAGGATGGGTCTCAGGAATTTATAATTCAATTATTTGGAATTGTTAAATAATGAATAATGGAAATGGAACTGGTAGGAGTATATGCTTTTGGTAAATTCCTAGTTTAATGCATTTACATTACTTCACACTACTGTTGCACAAATTCACTAACTGTTGGGCACGAGCCTTTGGTGGTTTCCTATTGGGATTTATTTCTCACACCCTGTTTGGGTCATGTCATGGGCCCGAACAGATTATATTTCTATAGGTGTAGATAAGAGAAAGAGTCCCTATACATGAACTTGATTGTTGTAGAGGAGTAGGAGAGCATGGGACCAAGCTTATTCTTATGATGCTACTGAGTTTCTGTTGTGCTGTTTTATTTTTCTTTGTTGTATTTGTCCCTTGTATTGTATTGTTCAGATTGCATTGTATCCTGTTTTGGCTTCTTTCTTAGACTTAGTGACATATTGCATCATTATATATGGAAGTTGTTCATTTCATTATTTCAGTACTCTCTCTATTTCAGAATTGGTATTTATTTCTGCTTCCGCTTTTTTATGCTTGAATTTGTTCCGCTGCATTTCACTTTGAAAAATGTGGGAATAGATTCCCCACTATCATACCTAGGCCCTCGCTGCTAGTTGGCAGCCTATGGCATTTGGGGAAATGCGCTTGAGGTCATGTGATGAACTGGGTTCGGGGAACCCATTGGGTGGCACCTGGATTCATGATGTTACAAAGTGAAACTTCCACAACAATGATCCACCAAAATATGGAATGTCTGCCAATAAAACATTTTCTAGTTTCTAGATCGTCTTCTCCATCAACCCAACCATATAGGGAATCAATGGTGAATCACAAAACCCAAATAATATCAAAATATTATCTAGATTCAAATAGTAATGTGGTGATACTATTGATCAATTGTTTTCATGGTAAACTCGTGATGCCACACTAGATCATCCACTTACTGCCTTTATAAAGTCTCCAAAAACCCCAAATCCCTAATCAAAAATTGGTGAGATGAAATTATCAACCAATACATGATATCCCTTAAAATATAACATCTTATTTGGGATTATCATAGAAAAGATATAAATTACATTGAGATTCTAACCCATTTCCACTCATGGATATCAAAAAGATTCCACAATTGACCCATAACATGATACACTACCTTCACCTACTGGTAGGATAAACACCACAAAATGAAATTTATAGATGTTACCTTCAACCATGGCCATTAATGTTGAACTCTCAAATCATGATACATCTTAGTATCAATAAAATACATTGTAGGGAATCATTTTGGATTTTAAGAATCCTTAAATATCACTCTGGAGCATCAAAAATAGATGATAGATTTCCACATGACCTATACCTCTATGTCTCCCCCATTGAGAATCCTCCCCAATCTATATAAAGGTCAACTTCACTGTCATCTAAAATAGAAAACATCAACCTCCATCTTGCTTGATATATAAATACATCACTATAAGCTCCCCCTATCACCCTCCAAACATATCTAGACTCCATGATGATATCTCTCCATTAATTCATACTCAATGTATTTGGTGTGACAATTCCGTTCTTAGAGTATAGGAGATGCCAATTTTATAGTCCATGGGATACTCCATCCACCTCTTCTATCAAATGTTATGATCCCACTGAGAGGAAACATTCCCTGAGATCTTGTGATATTTAAATACTATGAATAAAATCCAAGCATGGTAATGCTACCATATATTTAGATAAAAACAGTGATAGATCACTATAGATCATGGGTGGCATAGTTATTCTCATGGGGACAAAATACCTAAAATATATGATATCACCACTGTCAATTTAATCGTGAAACAACCAATGATTTGAAAATATGCATCCAAAAACCCCATAAAAATCACTCCCTAATTTGAATTTTGGAAAATTATATTACTAATCAGTACCTCTTCATGCAGCTGAGAAATATCTAACACTGATCGATCTATAATAAAAACTACACCTTCTTTTCTAAATATGTTAATGGGGTTGTGACTAAAGAGAATTAGGAATGAACCAGTAATAATTGCCTCATAGAACATTGAAACTACAATACTCTACAACATATTTGGGTGTAGACCATAAAAAACACCCCATTCATTGATAGTTCCATTTTAAATCACTGATGATACAAAATATTCCTATAAAAGTGTACCTCCCATGTCAAAAACATATATTTATATATATTCTAATAAACATGATGGTGTTGAAGGAATTTTATAAAAAACCAATGGTTCTCAATATACTTATCTATTGACTACGAGTATATGATAATTTTTTTGATGGATATGACTATAAAAATCATTGAACTCCTAAAACATATATTTAATGTGTCCCATGAATACGGATGGGGTGTTTGTGAATGAAAATGAAATGAACAAAAAATAAACAATATTGTAACAACACTTCAAAGTGGTATTTAATATATACAACTCACTAAATAATGTCTTGTGTTTTTGTGACCATTGTTTAGTATTAGAAATTTTGCAGACACTATTTAACAATCCATGTAGACCATCAAGCCCTGAATGAGGGTATGGGTTCTTGAATATCACTTTGTTCAAACATATGCATTCAATGAAAAATAGTAGGACAACCACCAAATTATTGGCGGGTAATGAAGAGAAATATTTTGTGACTCACTGTGAGGGATTAATTTCTTCTGCATCAAGAAATAAACTTGAATCTTCAACTCCTATATCATAGAATGTTCCATCAATAAAGATCCCATGAAATCAAAGAGTCAGAAATATTAAACTGTATCTACATATTGAAATTATTTTGATGTGGTATAGCCATAACCTTTTTATAAAAAACATCATGTATCTATTCCATCACTATAAGAAAATAATCTCTAATTAATCTACTAAACCCATTAATAATTCCATGTAAGACATAAATGGATCTCAACAAATATAGCACATCCGATGAACAAAATTAGTAACAAAATCACTTGATGTCCCATTGTATCACACAACATACTATATGTCTATGACATGAATGATATTGTATGGCTGAATCTGAAGAAGAATGAAATCCCTAGATGACCAAGGATTCCTCACCATCATCTTATAGCCCCATCATAGATCAATAAGACACATCAAAAATCTAATTAGTCTCTTAAATATCAGGGGAATTATAATCCTATCTACCTTATATCCCATGGCATGGACCAAGGTAAGTGAAACAAAGTATTGAAAATATATAGATGCAAATAAGGTAGAAGACATGGTAGATGACAAAAAATTATAACCTCAGATAATATCTAACACCTTTGGTGATATAGTATCTATATCATTAACATGTCCACATGAATCTCCCTGACCCGATTGTAGGATACATTCTCCATGACAATGTTCATACCAATGTCCCTAAAGGTGGGAAACATAATATTGATGTCCTCAACTAGTCCCATATTCTATCCATGAGACATAATCATGCTTCCCTTACTACTGATATGACCATGGATGATGTAGATGTTAGGGAGGATTAAGAATATGGAAACCCCAGTATACTAACTGACCCGAATGGTCTGACATTGATATAATTGATGACCATATCTACCATAAGAAATGCACACAAGACTGGTTTAATAGGTTAGTTCACATTGATTGGTATCCAAAGAGAAGTAGGAGTATAGAAACAATTAAGGCCAAATCCCAGCTAGATGAAATATCAACTATCTTAACAACCACGATCAACCACTAACAACCCTCCAACTCAAATAACTATAATGTCTCCCATCACAATATGTTCTTAGCTGTGAAATAATCATATAAATCACCTCACCCTTCTTCTTCACTATCACATAAAGAGGAAACATAAATAGTGTGATTGTATATTGAATAATTGAATGAAACACATACTATAATAACTATGATCTATACTCCTCAGCCAATGACATATATGCGGTTATTTGAATAATTTAATTAAACCTAATCTCAATATACCACACACTCAAATGCCCCTATAGAAGAGAAATATTGTCCCCCTATTCACCACCATCATCATTGACAAAAGAAACATAGTGTGGAAATATCACTAAAAATCATCCAATGAAATATTTTACTTCTTATACTACATTATATATATTATGCACATCTATCATACTATTTCCCATATCAAACTAACAACCACTAATAATGAATGCCCATCCCTAGGTCAGATCAAACTGAATGTGATCTCATCCTTCCCCTTTTTATGAATTTTATCAAGATCAAATACTCTCCCCTCATACAAATCTATCCATTGATGATGGAACATTCAAAATTTCATCCTCAATAGATTATCCTCCATAACTAGGTCAACACTCCTATAGTGAATTGGGTCAGCTGTTGAACCTTATATATGCGAACCACGTGTGAATGATGACCATCTAATATCTTATAAGAAACTAATAAAACATAATATTCCTAGTAATATTATTATTTAAATCAAGATCATTTAATTTGATTCACTTATTTTACAAAAATAATCCCATTTAGAAAATAATAATAAAGAATAATTATGCATGTATCTCCCCTGGGTGTCTATTCTTAAATCAAAAACATTTTACATGGCCTTAAATAAACTGAACTTCTTTGCATCAGATCATAGGTGGCACTTAAATGAAATGAATTTGGTGATTTTTATGATATATGTCATGAATGAAGTTTAACTAGTATTGTTCCCATACTAACCCATGCAATACTCACCAGTTCCAATCTAAAATATCCACTATATCACTAAGAATAAATCGTTGACACCGCACTATCTAGAACATTCCCCATTTGGAGCAACACTAATCATACAATGAAAATAATAGTAACCCTCAAGGCCTGCATCTAATAGGCCCTAATTTGGTGGCTAGAACTGAGGCTTCAAAACATAAAAATGGGAGGCATTTCCCCCATATAATCCAAGAAAACAAAAATAAAACCCTTATCAACACCTTGATATAAATTAACCAAGATCAAAAATAACCCCACAATTCATGAATATGGAATAAAAATACAAATCCCAATATATAATTCAAATAAATTCATAGGAAATGACTCCAAATCTAATACTAAGATATAGGCAAGTACTGCCAATCTTTGTCATTGATCTGATGATGGAAACGAGAAAAATAGTTCATATATATAGTGGTTAGAATAACATTTATAAATTGTATGCTCATAGTCATTATATTTTCTGAAAAAAAGGAATTGGATCAATAACGAGTCAGTGAAAAATAAATAAGACCATTAAGCGGCTATCTCATGAACTTCCACAAAAACTCACCAAGGATCACTCACTAAATTTCTCATCCATAAATACTAAAATAGTATCTATGATTATAATAATAAGGTACCCCATAACCAATTCCATATTGGTCTGAAATACTCATGGAAAAAATTAAAACATATTATTCTCTTTATCCATTATACAGTTATGTAGTAGCACACTCGATCTCATATCACATTTGCACCACATACATCCATTATATCTTCCACATCATCCCATATCCACTATCACATATTACATCTCATCCCCATATCATAGATCCTATATGTTATGGATATCATGAACATGAACGACTTCAACCTTGTGTCATACTCTTACTATGCACAACCCACACAATAAATGTGAAACCCTTAGTAATCCGAGAAATAAATTTAAATTTTGGTTTATAAGTATTATTTTCTTAATTCATATTCATCCAAGTTTTATAAATTACACTATAAAATTTATCAATCTAAAATGGAATAATTTTATTTAACTAAATTGTTTTTCCTAGTATTACATAGTTATAATTAAAAGATAAATTTATAAATCTTATAATTTTAATTTGATGAAAACCAAATCATTTTTTTCATATAGTCATCTAAAATATATCTTTGTTTTAGTTTTTTATATTTTTCTTTAATATAATGATTTTTTGGGGAATAATGAATGTTACCGATTTTTTTATAGAAATTAACATTTCATTTCAATTATTTAAAAACGATAACAATAATTTGGATTGTTTTTGAAGTTAAATTTGTCTTATTTGAAGAGAAATTACAAAATTATTTTCATATTAATTAGTATTATACATGACTTCGGTATAAAAATATTTTTAATCATAGAAGGGAACTTGTCAAAAAAATTGTTTTCATTGTAGTTTTCATATTTCTGGTGGAAAATATTTTTACCACTTTTTAAAATTCAATATGAGATAAAGGATTTAATATTTCGAATTAGGATGGTCAAATTTGGTAATAAGGTCAACTCCAATTTTGGACATTATAAATAAGTACCAGGAAAAAAATAGTTACCATGGTAAAATGAATAATGTGTGAATTAAGATAACAAAACTAAGTGATAAGAACACTAAATAATATATAAAATATTATTGGATTATGTTATTTTAAACATTATGACATTATATTCTAATTTTTTTAGTTTTAGAGTCATGTTACCTTGATTAATAAATTATATTATTTTTCATCACTGATTAATAATAAATGATTCAACCACTTTACTTATAAAAGGGACCCTTGTATCCTCATTTATTCACACACATTGAGACCATTATCATGACCATGACATACCCAAATCCATTACCAACTCATCTAAACATATAATACTAGTATTATTATTACTAAATACAAACTTATAAATAATTATTATGTAACCTAATGGAGGTTTTCCAAAGTATAATTATACTTTTTAACTGGGTTTTTCATGTTTATTTAAACATACAATTAATTTAAATATTTATTCACCATGATGAATGAATCACAAAAATATATTACATATACATAAAAATTTAATTTTATTTGGTAAATTTGTTTTCCCTTATTCCATATGTAGGAGTATAATAACATTCCTCATGCGTATGTGTGGACTACCACCTCCATCAAATGATGTGTTTCATTTTTTCAACACTTATTGACATGAATGCTTAAATTTTTGGATCAAATAATTATAATTTATATTTATAAAATTTTTATGGTTCTATAACAGTAATATAACACTTTTGTTACCATAACATCCACTGGAAAATGATATAATGGCTTTTGCGTACATGTGGACTACCACCTCCAAGAGGCAACTTGTCTGATTTGTCATTTATAACTTACACATATAGTAAAAAAGAGATAAATAATAAATATATATTAAGATTAAAAAAACTATTGTTCTAGATATTTAAAATAATATATACTTTATTTATTTTCCCCTTAGTAGAAAAATGAAAATCTTATTCACGCATACGTAAAGACTACCCATCATTATTCAAGAATGATTCATTTTTCATGAAAGATATTCATGATTAGATTTAAAAACATATTAAATATCTAAATAAGATAATTTTCACATTTTTTTAATTCTATTGGTAATGTATTCATAACTCCTTTTTCAATAATTAACTCATCAATTTTTTTTGAAGTTATAAACTGAAAGACCCTAAAATGTTAAATATAAACACAATGATTTTAGTAATTAAATAATTTATTGTAATAAATTAAATAAGTGGAAAAAAATAATTAAATTAATAATAAAATAAATATTATGAATTTATTAATCTAATGATGATTTATTATTCAGGATTTAGATAATGTATGAGGCTATATGGGACATAAGGTATTATATTTATCCTATAAAAACTTATATAAATGTATTCCTTTAAAATCATTCACCTATATTTCTATGTTTTTCTAAATTATCATAGATTTTTATTATTTATACATAAAATGTTATTAAAATTTATTTTCAACTTCTATTTAATTTATTTTCAATGGTTTAAAATGGAATCTATTCAAACTTTTATATAATGGTCATTTAGTATTTTTTATCAAAGTGAAAAATTAATGATTTATTAAATATAGAACATGAATGAATTTCCCAAATCATAGTTTGTATTCTTTATCAAGTTTTCTATAAATGTTAACATTGTTTTTAAATGTACATAATATTCTCATTGTTTTTTTATATTTTTTTAAGAAAAATAATATTTCCCCATATTATTATGTCAAAAGGGAAAGTGTTTTTCTTATGGGTTAAAATGTTTTTTTCCAGGGTTTTATAATTAAAATATTATGTAGTAGAATATTTTTAATGATATGGTACAAACTAATTATACATGAATAAGGGATTGATCGATATATCTCAAGATGATTAGTGAGCCCCATATAGCTCTATTATGGAGTGTGTAAGGATAATGTTTTCAAATATAAAAATATGAGAGATAACAAATATGGTTTCTCATATGAAATTTTATAACCTTCATCTAATATTAAATGGTTTAAACAATAATGAATTTTTTTTCATTAATATGATTCAACAAGATACATAAATTTTTATTTCAAAAAATGTTTTTATAGAAATATTTTCATTTCATGAGGTTATAAAGTATTATGATAATTTAAAAGTTAATGTATTGACATTCAATGAAATGTGTTCATGAGTTCCAACAAAAATTAGGATTCATTCATTTGTTTTCCTACGATCTATAATGGGTTTTAAATTTTTTATTTTATCATAGATTAATTTGTACATGTGGAAAAAAATTATTTATGCTTATAATGTATTATTGTGAAAATGTTAAACGTCTCCATGGGTTTTGAATTATTCTACTATAATAACTGGATTTCATTATTTTTATATCCTTAGAAAAATTTATTTCTCATCACAAAATTTCAAAAAATAGAAATATGGATGATTATAAATTTAATCAGGGACATGTTACACTATGTTTACTCATATTAGATGTAGTTGAAGTGTATTGAATGAAATTGGGACGAAAATTTAATGCCTTATTTTTTGTGAAACAATATACACATTTTGGATGTATAATATTTTTTATTTAATGAAAACCTAATTCTCAATAACTATAGACCTAAAAGATTTTGGGAAATTTAAATTGGAAAATCATTACTATTAATCTAATATTTATTGGTTGTTAAGGTAATGATTAATTATATATTTTATAAGAGAAGAATTTAGATAAATTTAATGGTTATGAGAATATAAAAAGGCACATTAAAGAGACATTAATTTATAGTTATTTTATCATGAGATCTCTTTTACCTATATCTATGTCAATTAATCTAAATTATGTTTATTGGGAATGGTTTTACATATATGAAACATGGGAACTTAATTATGAAGGAATTAGGTGGATAATACCCTTCAAAAATAGAAATGTGGAATTATTATAATAGAATTATTTATATAAGTGTTAAATCATTTGACACGTGATATTAATGGTCACATCCATGAAATAGAACAACCAAATTCCTAATATAGGAAAATTTCTATTGTAACATCCCAGGTAAATAATGAATAAAACATTTTCATATTTATTAATATTTACGAATTAAATATTAATTTTAATTAAAAGGGGTTTCTACATTCGATAGCGTACTCGATACGCAACGATGAGTTTCTTTGAAAACTTACGTTGTACACTAGTAATATAATAATATTATTTTAAATGGTAGTTAACATGTATCTGTTGTATTGGCGGGAATGGATATAAATAACTAAAATATGATTATATATGTTTTTTAAATGTTTTTACATTTATCCAATAAAAGATAAAGGATTAAAATACGGAAAGAATTCAATTTTAGGCATTTATACTCTAATTTTCACTAATGGTTCACTTATCACATTAGCCTTGAATTATATCAATGTGGGACCTCTTAAATCCGAATACCAATTTCAAATAAAGTGACTTTTCTTTACCTTCCAAGAGTACCCCTCCTCTCCTCTTATAAAATGCCCCCACCTCTACCACCTTACCCGCACTTCCAAAGCCTTTGGCTCGGCCAACCCCGGCCCATTTTGTCTCTTTACTTCCCTCTCTTACTCCTTGATGCCTCACTTTGGGCAGAAGTCTTCCCAAGGAAGCCTTTGAGCTCAAACCAAAGGGAGTTACCCGATTTTAAGGTAATGTCTTCACCTGATTCCTTTTATTTTATTTTGCTTCTTCAACCCCCAAAACTCTTTTTATTAATTTCTTTTGTAACAAATCCAGTATCATACATATACTAGGATGTTGTTATAATAGGGATTAGAACTACACTTACACACACCTACATCTAATGGTTAAAGAACATACTGTTTCCATGGATGGCGAATTTCTGCCTCCTGAAATGATGATTCTTCAACATTCTCTTAACACCTTCAAAGGTGGCCATTAAGATAAAACTATATTTATATATGATATATAATATGTTAATGTTTTCCTTAAGCTTTTCTATTTTTCATTTTGGGAATACCTTTATCGTTTATATTATGGGTAAACGTGATATCTTCATTTAAGGAAGTGCGGACTACCGCCCCCTCAAACTGATTTGATTCGTTAATACCATATGTGGGACGTATAAAGAATGAAGTTATGATATTATATATGATATTACAGTGGAATTATAATATACCTTTATATCATTATGATTCCATTCTATAAAATACAAAATAGAAATGAAAGTAGCGTTGATGTGTATGTACGGCTTACCGTCTCCATGAACGGTGCATTTCATTTCTTACCTCTAAATGATTTTGTAATATTATAAATGCATGTATATACTGGATATATGTGATATATATGATATATAAATCATGATTATAATTCTGGATATAATGGATACATGGACAACTTGTAATTATAAAGGGTTTATTTTTTACTCAAGTACCAATGACCGTTATTAACATAAATAATTACATAGTGTTCATGACATGGAAATAAGTGATATAAAATGAATAATGAACTTTAAAAAGGTTCTTAAACAAGTAGAAATTAACTCACGTTTATTATTTAGGAGATTAAAGAACGACCGAGTCAAGTCGGACCCGAGGTAAGGGACTTCGTCTCAAACTCCATTCATTGAGGCATATTTCGTTTTATACACAACTTTATTTTATACGGTGTATAAAAGAAAGTATTACTTTGATAAAGTATACATGGTTTACGTGATGTTTGAAAAACTAACAGTTTCCATTCTTTGTGTATCCCTTACTGAGCTTTTTATGATCAACCCATGTTTTTTTAAATGTTTTTCACAGGACTTAATGTGGATTAGGGTCAAGGATGGGATCAAGGGAAAGTCAGGCCATCTAAAACATGGAACTAGACATGTTTCTTTTTAAGAGTTTTTATTTTATGGAAACATAGTAGAAGTGTCTACTTTGTAATCTTTTGAGATGTAATAGTTATGATCTAATTCTCTAAAACTCTAAACCTGAAATGATCCTCAATGTGAATTATTCATTTAATTCAATATTAAGAGATGTTTAAGGTTGGGGCCTTATAGTTGGTATCAGAGGTCGGTTTAGACAACTTTAGGAGTTAGAAAAGTATAAAATTATAAGATAATTTATGGTACGATTGAAATGATATAGCATTTAAAGATTACCATGTTGCTTCACGTAAGGTATTTATGTGATAAGAATGGTTTTACATAGAGGAAAAAGAGCAGATTTTCTGGGAAGACCTACAGAGGGAAATGACCTTTAAAATTAGTTTCCTAAGATGGCCAGAGTCATAATTGAACAGTTTGTTGTAGTGATGGCTTAGTTGATTCGGGTGATAAATCGTGGTTGTGTTTATTGATGATATTTTGGTGTTTTCTAAAAGTAAAGAGGAGCATGAAAGACATTTATGGGTTATTTTGTAAACCTTAAAAGAAAAGAAATTATTTGGGAAATTCAGCAAGTGTGAGTTTTGGTTGCATAAAATTACTTTCCTTGGTCACATTGTGTCTAAAGATAGGATAACCATTGATCCTACAAAAACAAACGTTGTTGAAGAATGGCCAAGACCCACAAATGTAACCGAGATCAATATTTTTCTTGGTTTGGTAGGTTACTACCGAAGGTTTGTTGAAAATTTTTCACGGTTATCTAGTCCAATGACTAAGCTAACTCGGAAGGGTGTTAAGTTCATCTGGAAAAAAGAATGTGATGATTGTTTTCAGGAGTTGAAAAGAAGATTGGTGAATGCTCCAGTTTTGGCACATCCTTCCAGGAATGGTGAGTTTGTTATATACAGTGATACTTTGTTGAAGGGACTTGGCTATGTCCTTATGCAGAATGATCAGGTAATTGCTTATACTTCACGTTAGTTGAAAACTCATGAGGTAAATTACCCTACACATGATTTGGAATTAGCTGCTGTTGTTTTTGCTTTAAAAATTTGGAGGCAACATTTGTATGGAGTAAAGTGTGAAATATATACTGATCACAAAATTTTAATGTATATATTCACTCAAAAATAATTGAACATGAGACAGAGGAGATGGCTGGAATTAATCAAGGATTATGATTGTACAATTCATTACCATACGGGAAAAGGAAATAAAGTGGATGATGCTTTGAGTCTAAAAAGTAATGCTTCATTAGTAATGTTGCGTTTGGAATGTGATCCTTTGGTTAAGGATTTGATGAACTTTGGCATAGAAGTTGTTGGTGCAGGATGTTCTTCTGTTTTTTTTTTCAGGTATCAGGGAAATATTTTTTATCAGACAGAATTAAGCAAGCACAGAAGCAAGATAGTGAGTTGCAAAAAAAAAGGAAGAGCTGTAAGTTTCCTGAATTCAACATTGATAATGATTGTGTTTTGAGGTTTGGGAAGAGATTATGTGTGCCTTGTGGTTCACAGTTGAAGAATGATTTGTCATGTGAGGCTCATAGTTCCTCGTTTTCAGTTAATCCGGGCAGTACTAAGATGTACATAGATATGCGGGAGTATTACTGGTGGGATGTAATGAAAAGGGATATTGCTGATTTTACTGTGAAGTGTTTGACTTGTCAGTAGGTTAAAGCAGAGCGGTAGTTACGGAAAGGGATGCTTTAGCCTTTACCAGTTCCAGAGTGGAAATGGGACAATATATCCGTGGATTTTTTCATGGGATTACCGAAGACATCTAGAGGTAATAACACAATCTGGGTTTTTGTTGATCGCTTGACTAAATCTGCTCATTTCCTTACTATACGAGATACTTTTTTCCTAGATCAACTTTCCTGTTTGTATCTTAAGGAGATAGTCAGGTTACATGGAGTTCCTCTCTTCATTGTGTCCGATTGTGATCCCAGGTTTACTTCTAACTTTTGGAAAGGCCTTCAGAAGTCATTGGGTACTGAATTAAATTTTAGTACAGCTTTTCATTCGCAATCATATTGGCAGTGAGAACGAACAATTCAGACCATGGAGTATATGCTACGAGCTTGATCGATGGATTATCAGGTAAGTTGGGACCAACATCTTTCTTTGGTTGAGATTTCTTGTAATAACCGTTTTCATTCCAGTATACAGATGGAACCATTTGAGGCATTATATGGGAAGCAGTGTAGAACTCCAGAATTTTGGGATGAAGTGGGTGAAAGGAAGCCGATGGGACCAGAATTGGTAGAAGAGATGGCAGAAAAAGTTCAGTTGATTCAGAAACACATGAGAACAGCTCAAAGCAGGCAGAAGAGTTATGCGTATAACCGGAGGAAGGATCTATCTTTCGAGGTAGGTGATCATGTTTTTCTCAAAGTTTCTCAATGGAAAAGTGTGATGAGTTTTGGTAAGAAAGGAAAGCAGAGTCCAAGGTTCATTGGACCATATGAAATTCTGGAGGGAGTTGGATCAGTTGCTTACCGAGTGGCTTTACCTCCGAGTTTATCTCAGGGACACAATGTTTTTCATGTTTCGATGTTGAGGAAGTATATGCCAGATCCATCTCATGTTATGAGTCCAGAGGTAGTTCAGCTGGAAGAGAACCTATCTTATGAAGAACAACAAGTCCAGATTCTTGACCGAAGAGAGAAAGTGTTGCGAAATAAGGTAATTCACCAGGTAAAGGTTTTGTGGAAAAACCATAAGGTTGAAGAGGCAACGTGGGAATCTGAAAATGCTATGAGGGATAAATACCCCCACTTATTTTGATAAGTGAATAAAATTGGGAGGACACAATTCCCAAAAGGGGGGAAGGATGTAACATCCCATGTAAATAATGAATAAAACATTTTCATATTTATTAATATTTACGAATTAAATATTCATTTTAATTAAAAGGGGTTTCTACGTTCGATAGTGTACTCGATAGGCAACGATGAGTTTCTTTGAATGTTTTTACATTTATCCAATAAAAGATAAAGACTTAAAATACGGAAAGAATTCAATTTTAGGAATTTATACCCTAATTTTCACTAAATGTTCACTTATCACATTATCCTCAAATTATATCAATGTGGGACCTCTTAAATCTGAATACCATTTAAAAATAAAGTGACTTTTCTTTACCTTCCAAGAGTGCCCCTCCTCTCCTCTTATAAAAGGCCCCCACCTCTACCACCTTACCCACACTTACAAAGCCTTTGGCTCGGCCAACCCCTGCCCATTTTGTCTCTCCACTTCCCTCTCTTTCTTCTTGAAGCCTCACTTTGGGCAGAAGTCTTCCCAAGGAAGCCTTTGAGATCAAACCAAAGGGAGTTACCCAATTTTAAGGTAATGTCTTCACTTGATTCTTTTGGTTTATTTTGCTTCTCCAACCCCCTGAACACTTTTCATTCATTTCTTCTGTAACAACTCCAGTATCTTCCATATACTAGGATGTTGTTATTAGAAGGATTCGAACTACACTTACACACACCTACATCTAATGGTTAAAGAACATACCGTTTCTGTGGATGGCGAATTTTTGCCTTCCAAAACGATGATTGTTCAACATTCTTTTAACACCTTCAATGGTGGCCATTAAGATGACACTATATTTATATATGATATATAACATGTTTATTTTTTACTTAAGCTTCTATATTTTTCATTTTGGGCATACCATTATGGTTTCCATTATGGGTAAACGCAATATCTTCATTTAAGGAAGTGCGGACTACCGCCCCCTCAAAGTGATTTGATTCGTTAATACCATATGTGGGACGTATAGAGGATGAATTTATGATATTATATATGATATTACACTGGAAATATAATATACCCATATATCATTATGATTCCATTCTATAAAATACGAAATAGAAATGACAGTAGCGTTCATGCGTACGTATGGCTTACCGTCTCCATGAACGGTGTATTTCATTTATTAACTCTAAATGATTATATAATATTATAAATGCATGTATATACTAGATATATATGATATATATGATATATACATCATGATTATAATTCTGGATATAATGGATACATGAACAACTTGTAATTATAAAGGGTTTATTTTTGACTCAAGTACCAATGAACGTTATTAACTGAAATAATTACATAGTGTTCATGACATGGCAATAAGTGATATAAAAGGAATAATGAACTTTAAAAAGTTTCTTAAACAAGTAGAAATTAACTCAAGTTTATTATTCAGGAGATTAAATAACGACCGAGTCAAGTCAGACCCAACGTAAGGGACTTCATCTCAATCTCCTTTCATTGAGGCATATTTCACTTTATACACAACTTTCTTTTATACGGTGTATAAAACCCTTTGACTTTTACTTTTATACAAAAGGAATCTTTTTTCTACGAAGCGTTTTACAAAACAAAAAAATTGAATGTTTCTTTTAACGTACGCGGTGACAACGACCTTTTCCGCCTCCGCGAGTATTATTTGATCATTGGCTTCCTCAACAAGCCGTAATGTTTTTAAAATGAAATAAATAAAATATACTCTTTTTTGTATTTTGGTATTGAAAATGGTTTTTATAATGGATTTGTTATGTCAATATATTTATGTGATATATTGGGATCAAAGTGTTGAAATGTTTTCTTTCCATTATATTTGTTTTATGTCTTATGATTTTATAATGGTACTTGGACATTTGACGGGTGGTTACGTGATGAACCATATGACGGGTGGTGCCATGAATACCAGGACAGGTGGTTACGTTATAACCTCCAATGCATTGGGTATGGAAGTTGGCCATATGGCTATTCCATTAAGTTTGTATGGAAGTTGGCCGTATGGTTATTCCATTAAGTGATATGTGTGGAAGTCGACTGTATGGTTATTCCACATAAGTATGTTTATGTCCCAAGTTACCTTTATATGTTATGTGTTCTTTATATGGGTTTTATGGTAATCCTATGGTTATAAAAGGGTAAGTAATGATATTTTATTCAGTGAAGAGTTTTTACTACTTCATGAAGGTGAAGGTATTACTTTGATAAAGTATACATGGTTTACGTGATGTTTGAAAAACTAACAGTTTCCCTTTGTTGTGTATCCCTTAATGAGCTTTTTATGCTCACACCATTTTTTTGAAATGTTTTTCACAGGACTTAATGTGGATTAGGGTCAAGGATGGGATCAAGGGGAAGTCAGGCTATCTAAAACATGGAAGTAGAAATGTTTCTTTTTAAGTGTTTTTATTTTATGGAAACATAGTAGAAGTGTCTACATTGTAATCTTTTGAGAAGTAATAGTTATGATCTAATTCTCTAAAACTCTAAACCTGAAAAGATACTCAATTTGAATTATTCATTTAATTCAATATTAAGAGATGTTTAAGGCTGGGGCCTTATATCTATAGTGGATGAATTAATGATGAAAAACCAAATTTATTTTTATGGATCTTCAAACTAGATGAAATCTTAGGGATGGATACATTCATTAAATAATATATTAATTTTTTGGGATTCATCGAACATCACAATGTAAAACTTTCTATTTATTAGTTATAAGGTGATGTCAATAAAGGTTGGTATCTGATTATGAATACTAATGAAATAGATGATATAGATACCATTAATTTAATGGCCTTTAAAATCATTTTCTTCTAATATATTTTTGAAATATTCTATGACATTGAATATAAATGAAATTTATAGTATTATAGAAAAATTAATAAGACTAAGTGGATACTTATGAATAAACATTTAATAGAATATTTAGATATAAAAAAATTAATTTTAGACTATAAAAGTAATATTGATGTATTCCACATAGGTATAGATCCATTCCACTCATGAATTTAATAGTCGTGAAAAGGTTTTTATTATTTACAAATTGCTGAGATGGTGTTTATTGAAACTCATCTTCTTCATTGTAATAAGAGTAAGAAGAATTCATAGTGGTAATAAAAAAGGGAAGCAGTCAACCATGAAATCTTGACATAAACACAAAAATGTTACAACTTAGGTAAAATAAATTTTAATAATTTTTTTTATAGTTTTTAGAAAGTGTTACCAATGTGTTAGGATCATTCATTTAGATTGTTTCTTTAAGGGAAATAGGTTTGATTAAGAATGTAATGGGAAATCAAATAATCATCTAGAAGGATGCTTTTTTGTTTTAATTATTTGGGTCATTATGGTAATTCAAGTCCAATTTTATTTACTTATGGTGGTAATCGAAAATATTAGAAATATAAAGGTGGATAAATGAATTTAGTTAACACTGCTATAGACATAGGAAACTCAAATGATGTTGGGAATATTAAGTTACATATTTATACAAACTATTCCAAGGTCTTATAGAAACTCATTGGGGGGGGGGGTTTAAAGGAAAAATAAATTTATTGAAATATTATTTTTATAATATGCATAACATATTTTATTAAAAAACCTATTTTTTATCCCATTGTAGAGTTCAATGTTTCAATATGTATGGAAATGATTTCAGTTTATTATGTTCTAATTTATTACAAAAAAAGATGTTATTTTTTAGAGTTGGTTTTATTTTTTATATAATAATGAATTCATATATTAGATAATATATCATGAATATGAGCAATGGATAACTGATAAAAGTTATATTTATATTGTACATATTGATGGATGGAAAGAAAATGTTCAATTTTATGATGTTTTAGTTCAAAATGAATATCTAGATGTAGTTCCAGATAATTCTTCTTGTGTAATTTTGGATCAGGTGGTTGAGTTTACTAATTAATTATTTCTTAATAATAATAATATTTCAAAACCCCTTCTTGAATAACTCTAGTAGAACTTTTTGAAATGAATAAATAGTTTCCATAGTTTATTAATAAGGGTTTAATCTAACTTTGAACTTCACATTGGGGGGATCACATTTTGTTTAATAAAAATAAAGATATTTACATGAGTCTATTCATTGATTTTAGAGAAATAAATAAAATATCGAATAATGAATGTTTACTTTTAATCATATCAATAAATAGTTTAATCAAATATAGGGAGACTAGTATTTTTTGATGATTGATCTCTTATCTAAGTATTAATCACATAAAATTAAGGAGAATAAAATTTTGAATATGGTGTTCCATGTTAGGTATAGAAATTATGAGTTTTTTATCCCTTCTATATTAATTAATTCAGAAAAATGTATTTATATATCTTATGAATATATTATTATATAAGTATTTGGACTTTTTTTGGTAGTTTAAATTTCTGATATTATGGTTTGTTATAACATTCATGAGGATCATGAGAAATATATAAGGATTTTTCTTTAGAAATTAATTGAAAACAAATTATGGAAAATAATATTAATTTGATTTTTGTTTACATTAAATTTCATTACATAAGAATATTATTTCTAATGATTGTATATCAATTTATCCTTCTAAATATTTAGTCATGGAAGAGTGTCCATAAAATCTAAATGAAAATTTAATTTGATATTTTCAGGGATTATCAGGTTACTATATATGTTTTTTTAAATCATTTATTAATTATCTAGACCAATAACTATATTAACTAGAAAATAAGTTAATTTTTTCCAGAAAAACGAATTTCATGAATTTTTAATGTAATTATATATAGGATTGGTTAATGATATAGTGTTATCCCTTCCAACAAGAAATGGTGATTTTTTATGTCTATACTGATTTTTCTCTAAAGTTACATGGTTGTGTCATGATACAAGTGTGTAATTTAGATTTCATTACATCAATTTAAATATAATGATAATAAATACACTAAGAATGATATTTATTAGGATGTTGTGTTCATTCAATTAAAAATTGAGAGCAATATCTTAAATATGGTATAATTTAAATATGCATTATCTATAAAAGATTAAATTATATATTCACCCATGAATAGTTGAACATGATGTAGAGAATATTTGTGTAACTAATTAAAGATAATCATTTCATGATTTATTATCATCTACACAAGGAACATGAGATCGATAATTTCATGGGTTATAAAGATAATGTATCATTATCCATTTTACATTTAGAACACGATAACATTGTTAATGGTTTATTTAATGTTGGACTAGAAATGTTTGATATAGTAACTCCCTCTATTTTGGTTCATGTCTTAATGTAATAATATTTTTTAGAAAAAATTACTTATGCATGGAAAAATAATTTTAATTCCAATAAATATTAGAATATTCAATAAGGGTATGTTTATTTAATTTAACATTGATAAATTAGGAGTTATGAGATTTTAGAAAGAGGTTGTGCATTCCAAATAATCCTTAATATAATATGAATTTTTTATGTGAAGGTCATAGATGATTGATTTTTTCTCATTCAAATTATACTAGGATTTAAAGATATCATCAAGAGTATTATTGGTGACGTGGATTAGATAATTATATTATTGTTTTGGACATTAAATGTTTTACTCTTCCATTGTTTAAAATCAAAAATAACTATAAAAGGTTTTACATCAACTTATTATAATTCTTGAGTATAAATTGGATAACATACTTGGATTTCATAGGGGGTTTACCAAAGAACTTTCAGGGTAACAATTGGATTTGGGTTATTAATTCTCATTTGAATAAATTTTCATATTTCAATACAATTAGAGATTCTATTTCATTGAATAAATATTATATAATGTATATTAAAGTGATAGTTAGATTACATGTTGTACCTTTCTTTGTTGATTCATATCATGATCTTTGCTTAACCAAAAATTTATTAAAAGGTCTTTAGAAATCATTTCTACTAAAATAAATTTATGTACAATTTTTCTTCTTCAATATGATGGATTTTCTCTGAAAACAATCCCATATATAGAGGGAATGATTTAGTGTTTCTATTTGGGTTCTCATAAATTTTTTGATCAGTATCTGCCATGGGTGAAATTTTCCTATTATTATACTTTCCATTCCAGTAGAAAAATGAATCATATTAGGGTATTTTCTAGAAATTATTGTTGAACTTCATCATGTTGGGATAAATTCAGTGAATAGATGTTTTTGTAACACATGTTGGTAGAAGATATGGCTAAGAAAGAAAATATGATTTTTAAACTTATAAATGAATAATGGAGAAGATATAATAATTATTCATATAACAGGAGGAAGGACCTTTCATTTGAGGTAGGTAATCATTTTGATAATTTTTTCATTGAAGAAAAAATAAGTGTTTGTGTATAAAGGGAATGTTATGTATTAATTTTATTAAAACATATGAATTTATAGAAAATATGGGAATGGTTATGTGTTGAATGGTATTACCTATATGTTTATAATATGTATATAATGAATTTCATAATTCATTATCAAGAATATATGTTCCAGATAAAGCCAATGTCTTGATCCACATAGTAGATTAGTTGGAAGAAAATATTTTAAAAAATTAAAATCTAGTTTAAAATGAATATTTCATAGAGTAGGTTACATAGAATAAGGTGGATCATCATGTTAAGGTTTTTTGTATGATATTTATGATTCAATAATAAATATGAGAATCCAAAAAATCTATGCGGGAAAAATACCCTTACTTATTTTAGTAATGAATAATTTTATAGGGATATAATTTCTTAAATTGGGATAATGTAAAAACCTAAGTAACAATTTATATATATGAAACTTTTTATTTAAAATTAATAATTTTGGGTATTTATACTAATCATAGTTTTATAAATTAATATACAATTATAATCAAAAATAAAAATGATTCATTTAAAAAAAAAATTCCCACGTATTATATGTTTTTAATTAAAACATAAATTTAAATCTTTTATAAAATTAATTTTATAAAAATTAAATCATTTTTTGATATCATTATTTCAAATATTTCATTGTGTATTTTTTTAAATTTTCTTCTGAAAATATTGCGTATAGGGTGACTAGTGAAAATAATGATTTTTATTAATATTTTCATTTATATTCAAGAAATTAAAAGTAACATTATATTTTGATTAGTATTTAATATGAAATTATACAAAATCAACTATGAATAATCTAATTATATATATATTTTTCAAAAGAATAACTTTTCTTGGAACAAAAATAATTTTACACTTAAAATTTTATTGTTTATAAAAAAAATTTCATTGTGGTTTTTATACTAACATTAAAATTGATTTTATAATATTCTGTAAATTTAATATAGAAAATTTATTTCATATTTCAAATCTGGATGTTCAAATTTTGAAATAAGGTCTTCTTTTTGGGCATTATAAATATTTAAAAATTTAACAAAATATGATACAATGATAATGGGTAAAACAGGTTAATTAGTGTAACAACATATTATAATGCCAAAAAATCATATCTTAATTCTTATAAGATGAGATAATTTTATCCATTATAAACATATATTAATAATTGGATAGTTTTAGAGTCTATTTTCAAGGATTAATGATTTTTTATTTAAAATCTCTGAATAATTTCACGTAATCTACTCCTCGCACTTATAAAAGGTAACCTCCTCTCTTCATTTATTTACACAAAATTTACCATTAAATTTATATATACATATTTAAATTTCTTATAATATATCCCCCCATGTTGTAGAGTTACATTTCTGACAGACATACTATCATTATAAAGAATAAGATGTAATCCTTGGGAGGTTTTCCTAAGAGGCGGTACAATTAATAACTGATTGTTTCATGTTTATTTCTAATTCATTATAATTTAATAATTATTGAACCACGAAAAAATAATAAAATAAATTTATTAAAAATAATTTTATTTTATTTTTATTATGTTAAAACCCATTTTCATATCATTTACCACTATTTGGAAAATGATAATGTTAGTTATGTGTACGTGTGGACTACCACCTCCACTAACCGAAGTTTTTCACTATTCATCATCTCATCATATGAGAGTTTAAAAATATATATCGAAGGAATATATATGATAATTATAACATTATTATGGTCTTTAAAGGTAATATAATACTTATATACTTACCCTACTGTATGATAGAAAATGTTAATGTTTCTTGTGCCTATGTGTGGATTACCACATCCATGAAGTGATCATATTAATATTTCATTTAAAACATTAATGGATGGCCACTAAAATGAAAATAATGATAAAATATGAAAATTTTAACATATTAATTATTATTCAATGTTTAAAATATAATAAAATTTTATTCTTTCCCACTCAGTACAAAAATTAACATTTCGTTATGTGTATGTATAGACAACCGTCTCCATGGAACGACATGGTACAATTTACATGAACACCACATATGGTAAGTTTTAAAAGTGTATTTAACATATAAATATAATAATTATATTCAATTTAATATCCTAAACATAATATAAGTATATCCCCTTTCACAAAATTCATCATAACAATTTGGTTTTGAGGTTATAAACCAAATGACCCCAAAACATCTAATGTGAAATTAACTATTTTAGTAACCAAATAAGTCATTTTAGATAATAATATAAAAAGAATTATAATAATTAATCAAAAACAAAAATATATGTTAATAAAAATAAATTCAATATAATTCTATTTTTCAGAGAGTGTATAAATCCTTATGTGACATCAGGTGATAATGGTTTCTTAAAAAACATGTTTTATAGTATTTTATTGAAATCATTCCCCCCAATATCTGTTTTCATAAAATTTTTCTTAAAATGTTGTTTTTAAAAAAAATTCTTATACCAATTTTAATCTAATTCTGAATTTCTTTTCTATGGTTTTAAAAGGAATTTTTTAACCATTTACCTTATAGGTTAATGTGACTATTTATTTACTAAAATACAAAATAATTTTTAAATTTATATGTCTTGAAAAAAATAACTTTCCATCATAGTTGTAATTAATTTACATTGGTAATATTCATGAAACATGTGTATTTCAGTGAATTTATTATTACCACTCTCTATGTAATTTTTAAATTTTATGAATTTTAAATAAAAATAATATTTCCTCTTATTATAATATTAAAACATATAGTATTTTTTTATGGGTTGAAATTAGTTTTTCAAGTGTTTTATGATGAAAATGAGAAAGAATTAATTTTTTTTACATTATATGATACATTAAAATTATAGGTGTGATAGCTTACCTAGTTACAGATACCAAATATATTTTTTATTGATGAAGCCTTAAATAGTGAAAATGAGGTAGCTAACCATGACAGTTTCATTTATAGAATTAATGGATAATCAACTTTTAAGAAATTGGTTAAACATGAGTGAACACATGTTATGAATATGATTATTATATATACCTATATTATTATTTTTAAAATTATTTATATTGAAATATTTTTATTTCAAGTGGTAAGGAATGTTTATGAACATTTAAAAGAGAAAGTTTTGTTTTTCAAAGAAATTGTTTAACTTTTTCCCACATTCCTCGTGATACCATCATGTTTTTTCAATCATTTATAAAGGGTTTAGAATGTTTTATTTTATAAATTATTGATTTTTAATGGTGGAAATGTTATATTAATTTCTTCAATTTTTTTTTCAAAAATTTAAATGTCTTCACGGGATTTCATATTTTTACTAGACTTATGGGACCCATAAATTTCAACATCCATTATAGAGCATTGTTTTTCTCGTCCCATATTTTCAAATTATCTTCATAGGATTTCTATATTAGATGAAATTATATAAACATCATGACATACACTATGGTGGGCTATCTTGAATGCAACAAAACTGTTTTGAAAAAATAGGTGTGTGAACATAATGACTTGTTTTTGGGAAAAAAATTACACTATGTGGATGTTTCCACATTATTATGTAATGTTTTTGTTAATTTTTTGAATCAATAAACCTAAAATATCATTATGATGTTAAAATTTTAATTAACATATATAAATTCGTATTTAGGGGTTCTTAATGTGACATGTCATTATAATATGTCCAAGTATCAATATTTAATAACTCCATTATTTTGTGGCTTTGTTTGAAAATTCATGAAGATAACATAGTATTTGGTATGTTCAAGTTATTATATTTATTGAAAACCACATATGAGGAATTCATACGTATTATGGTACATTATTTGTTATGTATCGATATAAATATCATATAAGGGAGTTTCATGATGCTAGGATGTGTTTTGAGAAAGCATCGATATTGGATGAAGTACAACTGGTTGGGATTTAGTGGTTTCTGAATCCATGCATCAAAATCATCCAAGGGATATATCAAATAGATTTTTTGATCTATGTATCCTTTTTTATATTCATGGGATTCACACATCCATTTTCCTATATTATGGATTCACTTAGACATTTTAACCATAGATGTGAATCATGTAGTATTTTCATCCATGTAGCCATTTTGAGATACAATCAATATATCTATTTTGTGACATATCCAATAGGTTTACATAACCAATTGATCCACATAAGATAATGATGTCACATAGCCCTCTATGATACATATTTATTTTTATGTCGTGGGTTTCTATATATGTCTATCGTGAAGGATCTATGTGTCATATTCTAAATTTTCATGGTAATTAGATGTCGTTATAGTAGAGGATTATATTTTATTATATTTCATAGTTGTTATTTCATGGGAACGATTTTGAATTCCTCCATGATACTAAGAATAATTTTTTCCATGATAGAGATATGGTAGGTTAATTAAATTATAGATATAATGGGGATTTTATGTCCTCTGTTCTTCTACATAAAAAGAGTGGATGTAGTTGTTTCATAACAGAGAGAGGATTGTCCTGAAACTATTGATGAGAAACATGGGATGGAAGAGGGAGATAAAATTGTGTAACCGTAGTTATAAAATGGAAAAGAGTTGATAGTAATATACCTTCAACATGATTTGTGTATTTGACATCATATTTGGAACATAATTGAGAGTATTTTTCCAATTCCAATGAATATTTTTTCATTAGTGTTCAACATCTGATGTATCTTTTATCTTTCGTAGATATATTCTTGGGTAGAGAAAATTTTTGTCGTGATTTTTTTGGTGTAATCAGAATATTACTTCCTGGAATATTATAGAGGCTCGCAAAAGGATAACAACATTCTCTTTTATTGAGGAAACCCATTCTTCTGGAGATATTTTTTTACTATTTGTAAAGGCATTTTTGTAGTATAGTAGGTGGTTATGTTGTTTGGTTTGACAATTAAATTGTGTAGTGGAATGTGTCATATTTTTTTATGTGAATTTCACTAGGGGTAATATTGAAATGAATCTATGGTTGGGGTATTAATCAGTAATGAATAATGAAGTAGGATTCCACATAAGATCTGAACTATATATTTTTTATGTCCCATGCTCCTTATTTCGTCTGAATAATAATTTTGGGGTGTGTTATTTATTTTCTAAGTGCTCCATACTTTAACATGTAACATATGATTGTTTTTTTTCAATATAAAATTTTAAAGACTACTCTCCATTGATTCACCCCCCTCATAGTGGAGGTATCCAATCCTCAAAGGCACTTCAAATATCACCACATCACCTTCCATTAATACCCTATACAATGTTCATGTGCGCATATCATATATACTCATCTCTACACCATAATGGGTATGTATGTTAACCTATAGCTCATCAAATATACCTCGTAGGTTCTTCATATACCTCATGAACCTATCATTACACTAATATATTGTAGGGTCTAAAAATTCCCCACATACTATGGTATAATGATCAGACCTACCACAAATATTTTCTTCCCATTATACAATAAGATTGGTCAGTATAGAATATGGTGTAATAAGACTTATGTTTCCTCACCATCCTTGATGTGATGTGAAATCACTAGATAACCAATGAAAGTTAGTCATCGGTAAGGCTTTCTTACTTGGGTATGGTTTATATATAAATCAAAAGGAAATTCCATTATATATATATATATCATATAAACAATAATAACATTAAGGGTTAATAAAAAACACTACCATAACCCAAAAACATCATAAAACTACCATTAAAACACAACACACTACTACCAACCATGATACTGTAACCAACCATACTTTTTATAAAAAAGAACCCCATAATCAATCAAAAACAACAATTAATCACACTTCTAAGCAATTAATAGACTTACCAACTAACAAACCAATTTACATTTAGTAATCCAGTTAATTTCTTATTTAATGAAACCCAACATTCATCCAATACTCACATTAATTTTAGAGATCACCCATTTTATTTCATCATCACTTGTTATAACATTCTGCTACTAAGGGGTAATTATTGATAAACCAATAACAACCGACCGTGAAATAAACCCATGAAAATATCCTAAATATAAATATTTTTTCAAATATAAAATGTAATCTATTTCTCATCCACATTATTGTTTATACTAAACCATATCATACTATTCCACCAATGGATTATTCAATAGCAATGGTTGCATAACCTATTCAAATAGTCCATCCAACATAAACCATCCATTTCACACTAAGCCATGCAGATCCCATCTGAATCAATATATACAAAAAATACCATAGGAATAACCACACAATATCCCTCAAGAAAACAACAAAAAATACATATTAAATGAATACAAATTATTGGAAATGACAAATAAAAAACTATAACCATTCTTAGTAATAAGAAATACATTTAAATTTTCCTTATTTATTGCATGATTTCATTCCAAATCCCTTTTTCCAAAAAATATGCTTATTAAGGTATTCATGTCATTACACATTTATGAATTTTAATCCCAACATAATCATAGTAGTGATACACATGTCTCAATAACATCAATAATTTTCAACAATAGTATAAATGGGGATCAAACACATAAAAAATAATAAATAATGGATAATGAATATTATATTTTTAACATCCAATCAATTTCCAATATGTTTTGTTAATTATTTTTATGAAAATATATTTCATTCATTCAAGTAAATAATAGTAATGTAAAGGGACCAATTTAAACAAAATGGAACAGAGTTCATGAATCCAAAACATTAGTTAGAGCTTCCCAATCCACTACACAAGAATAATGTGAGAAATTGGAAAACACATATTGCGATCACACCATGTAATACATAAAAACCCTAAATCTTATCATCCTTCATCATCCAGTTTCTTCATATTTACACATGTCAACCACATATCGAGACCACAATCTCTTATAGGTGCTGAATAGAGATAAAACCATAATGAATTGGGTAATTACTCAATAGAGTTCACCAATAAATTGATCTCATAAATAATTGTGAAAATTAGGTGAAATAGAAAATGAACGCTCTCCCCAAATCATATTACAGTCTCCAAACTATTTGAGATATCGAAGGAATAGTGATAGATTTTTTATGGGTACTAGTATTTATATATGGGGTGAGAAATATGAGATCAAGGTACAGAACCATTGAAACACTATAAGAACTAGATATTTTGAAAAAACCATGGTGCGACCTACTATGATACATCACAAAAGACCTTGATTAAACCCATCATGAGAAATCAGACAAAATTTCCCCCTTAGAACATAAATAAATTATGAATGGGACATGCTATAAAATTCATTCACATGTTATAACCTCAATACTTTTGGGAACAACCGTGTCACAACTACTAACAGAACATATTATTCATTCCTGCTTACTTGCCTTTCAGAACACATCACACACCTCCTTGTGATTTATTTGTCATATGGATTTAAATAGATCTCAAAAACCAACGATATTTCCATGATCTGCCTCATAAAACCTCAAATATCAAAAATTCTCAACGTAACAGGTTATAATTAGATAGTCCATTACAGGAACATCACCACACATGTTCCCTCATTTCGTCATCAACGAATTTTTGACTAAATGGGAATCAAATCATGGTTTTATTTTTATAAAATAAATTACATATTATTTTTTTCATTCCCTTGGGGAAACTCATTAAAAATCTATAGAATATTAATAACTAATAGATTCGATGGTGATAACTATATTTTCTAAATGACTAAATTCAATAAAGTCGAAATATTTAATTTTAGTTTCTAAATAAAATATATTTTAAAATTATGTAATTAAAAATTAGGGAACCTCCCTAAGACATACCACGATTCTATCAATTAATAACACTATAGATGTTGGTTTGAATATAAACCATAAGTTTCTATGTTTTTCACATAATTTCCTCTTGAACCTATGAATTCCTCTTTTAATTAGTTGGAGAAAAGTGTTTTATCTCAGATATCCTCTATAATATATTTATATAGAATATCCAATCCCATATTCATAAAAAAAATAACTATATTTTTTAAATTATTAATATAGTGAGGTGTTACCCTTTTATATATGAAAGATACACATTAGACACTACCTTTTTAGATATTTACTATTATCTATCCACTTATACTACTCTAAGTAACTCTTATATACGAACGGGTTACTCATATATATCAGTAATGATAATCTGTGTTACACAGAGTCTGAGTTTCTTTTACATATTTCCTTTTATAGAACTATACTCTTACATATCACCAATTTGTTTCTTATATTTATGTAGTGAAATTCTTAGTTACTCTTACATATCATCTGCCAGACACATATATACAGATAGTGAATCATTACATTGAAACTTTATACAAAATCTATTATAATTATGACTATGAAATTATTGTATATTCCATTTTACAATTTACAAAATATCTATGTCTACACTTTTATTTACATATAGTGAATTAATCCAAATCTCAAACAAATTCATAATAATGTAGGAATTCATAAAAAATTAATGAAAGTGATTACCAAAATAATTAAATAGGACTTATAAAAATATTTATCAATAGATATGACACAAAATGATTCCATGTTTTTATTTATCAATCATTATTTTTTACTCCTTATCTAAAAAATGAATATAGTCATACCAATCCACACATTATTAGATTATTCTCAAGGTTATTATAAGAAATGTATTGATTATTCATTGTTATTGGGATAAATATATTTTTATCCTCATGTGTGGAAATAAAACATGAATCATGAAACCCTATTATAACAAATATGTATTTCATAACACTCTCTATGGTATAATTCTGGGGCCATTTAGCATTAAAAATTCATTGCGTGTCTTATAAGAATATTATATATATCTAAATGAAATTACACCCTGGATAACCACTACATTTCCTTGAAACTTATAATAATAAATAGAAACATATATTTTGGATAACTCAATGCCAAAATATGAGAGGATAATTATAATTTCCCTCAATAAGTAAATATAATAAAAAATAATGAATAATAAAGTGTATTTTTAATTTTTATATAACATGATATATTAAATATTCATAAACAGATTTAAGAATACAATGAAATTTATACATAGGTGACTATTAATATATATAATATATGACAATATATCAGTTCATATTTACATTTTCTTCACTTTTTAGTTTTTGGTGTACCCATTATGAAACTTTGTAATTCTATCTATATCTCTATATGAAATTATAATACATTTTTTCACTCAAATCCTTTAGTGAGTAACAGAAATGAAGAAAGAACATTTGAATAATTATGATACCATGAAATATATTACTAATGAGTAATTATTTTAATATAGTATTCAAACATCGTTACAACGCAACATCAAATGATATATGGTTAATAACTTCTATTTTATAAGTTTAAATTTTTCAATTCTTATCATCATAATTTGGTAATTTTTTCTACTCAAAACATTCATTGAGATCATTGGGGTATCTAAATTATACTCTTAAAATATAAATTAATTAATAATACACCTCATAAAATTTTATAATATAATATAACATTTACATTCAATTTTGTTGGTATAAATTTTATTTTGGAATCATTGAACTGTTATATGTCCAATGACATTCCAACTAATATATTATAAATAATATTAATTCTAGAATAAAATTATAAGATACATAGACCCATTTATTTTTAGAAAATAAAACTTATATATAATAGTGTCAATATTTAAAAAATAAAATATTATATAAAATATAATTTCTATTATTCCACATATTTGTAGTAATATTTTTAATAGATTATTTTATTCATTAAAAGACTATAATAAAGAGTAGTAGGAACTCTTTCCCCTAAATTTTAAAAAAACTCTTAGGTAAACTCTTTTATTTGAGATAAAAAGTTTGTTTTGTTATATTATTTTAAAAAAATATAAATTAATTAAATCAATGATATGTATGTTTATTAATCATATTTTAAATTTCATAATAATTTTTTTACAAATAATTTTTTATTACATCAATGAGAAAACATCATAAAAATACTTATTCATCACTATAATCCACTAGAACATATTATTTTTCAAAATTATATATTTCATTATTATAATAACCATTGATTAATAACATAATTTAATAATGAAGGCTCTAATAACCTATCTCGCTCTGTTTTTTAAATCGTACATATTTTTAGTACACTTCCATAATATATGACTAATATAAAATACCATTGAAATTAAAATAGTTTAATTACATTGAAATAATATATGATGTGTACTATCCATGTTGTTTCATTAATATTTTCAGGTATAATATGTAATTTCTCTAATAGTAAGTAGTTTTTCATTAAATTAAGAACTACCCCTATTTCCTAAAAACTCATATAGGTTTCAAGGACTAAGGTTAATTTTAAACCCCTAAATTGTACTTCTTATTTCATAAAATACTAATATTTTTTAATTTAAATATAAAACCAAAGCCTTAAACTCCCATGTTCTCTTCAAATATCCATAGCTTGTTGTTATGATTGAGTAAACCATTGTCAAACTCATTCATGTTATAATTTTTAATAAACAATAAAAACCATTGTAGAAGTGATTATAAAGAGAATAGATAGATAAAAACATAATAAAGACCTCATCCTCTATAGGTCATTAACATACCCAATATTATTGAGTAAATTGACATAGAAAAAATTTACATATATTTTTTATCTGAAAGATACATTGGAATCCTTATACCTCTCATACATATTTTTCTAATAGATACGTTTCATCTTATCTATGATATTTAAATCATTCATATTGTCACATTTTTGTGAAACATATATTATATACAAATGTTATTTAAAATTAGTACATCAAATAAATCATTTTAATTTATATCATAATCATCTAGATCCATTTTTTGAATGGATTTACGGAATAACTTTTAATAAAGGTGATTCCTCAAAACCTAAAATTTTCTATCTTTAATTATGACTATTATAATGCTTATATAGTAGTATTTAATTTTTATTAAATTATTATTTTGTTTAACTATTATTGATGTAAATTTATTTCTTGATGATGATGATGATATTTTTCCAATAATAATTGTTTTTCATTAGATATGTTTACATTAATTTAATAAAAACCTTTAATAAATGTAACACAACTAATATGATGACTTATTTTTGAATTACATTTTATAAAATTTAGGGAAAATTTCTATATTTCACTATTAAATGAGTCATATTTTGTGTTCCTATCATCACATAAATATTTATGTAATATATCATTCCAATCACGAGATATATAACTTTTGGATAGTTATGTGGAAAAATATTTTACCGATCAATAATATCAAATATATCATCTAAATTTATCTATAATTATAACATTTAGGGTCTATCAAAAAAGAATAACCCAAATAATACGTCAAATTAAATTTCAAAATCTTATTAGGGTTACCAATAATTTTCATTCCATTCATAAGAAAATCTAGGGACCACCTACCTTATAAAAAACTAAATGATTTGATGATCTAGTTATAAATAATTTGATTAATATATAGGATCTATCGCATATTATTTTATAAATGATTAAATCCCACTATATTATATCAATTATTCTCATTACATTTTTTCCTGATTCTAACGATTTAGTGTTAAATCCCAAATTTTTCACCATGTAAATATGTTCAAACCATATTGATGTAGAACTCATCAAATAAATCATATCTTGGTTTACTAACCCATATTTAATGGAAATAATATTTACACATATTCGAATAAATACCTTCCATAATTTATATGAAAACATTTAATTTAAATTCATACAATCATAGGAAATCTATAATTCATAAAAGATCTATAATTACCCAATAGGTAGTCAACACGATCATTTCTAGATAGATTATAATATCCATTTATAATTGTTAGTATAATCCAATTCCCCACTAAAAATAGTTTAATACATTATAGGGGATTTAATTATATCATAATTATATCACAAAATACGTCTAACCTATAATTATCATTTTAAATTTATTCTCGTAACATATAAATAAGAAATGTCAAAGTAAAAGAAAATTTTATTAACTATCAAAACTATTTTTTATCTTCTTAAATACATATATGGTTATTTAATAAATCAATTTATATACATTTAAACTAAATAATACATCTATTAAAATCATATGTAATTTATATTTACGAATAAACATGGTAATAACTCAAAATAAATTTACATTTCGTAAATATGGACATGAGATAATAATTAATAATAAATTTATAAAAGACATTATAAAAAATCAATTATTGAACATTATATATGAAAACTCTATAATATAATGAAATATAAATATTTCATAGTAATTTTATTATAAACCCCCTAAAATTTTTAATACACATGGATTTTGGTATAAACTATTCCATATTAAAAATATGTGATATTCTATGAAAAGTTTTTATAATTATGTATTAATATTAAATATTTTATGTTAACTCAATACAAAAATAAATAACATTTTATTTAAATTAATCGCCATTAATATAATCATTTTATAATCTTATTTATGAAAAAAAATATAAATCAATATAAATAATATTTTATTTCACCATATTTTATAATTAATAGATTCTTAATATAATAATTACCATTAAAATCCACTTTTAGAATATATTACATTAACTAAAATGATTTTAGTATGGTCTAAATACCTTCTTTTATTTGTAGTGACAGTAAGGGCCCACACTGGTAATGGTTTTTGAGAATATTCACTGGAAAATATTTGTTTATTATAATTTTAAAAACAATGGTAATTTTGAATATAGACCACGATGTAGTTTTTCCCTGAATGAAATCTATTTCTATGGAAGAAACTATAATATATTATATTTGCACATTAAATATTCTTTATTTAAACTACAAATAGTTTTTTTCTATTAATAAGGATAATACAGTGACCATTTTAACAAGGATAAGATGTTTTAGTTTTGTTGTCTTATAATAAACCATGAAATTTTTTTGGAAGTTGTTTTTTCTAGGTAAGAATTTTCTAGTTGAATATTGAAAGGTGACACATTTTATATAATTACGTTGTTATATCATAGATACATTGTAGTTTTATTGGGAAATAATATTCCATACAAACCCTATCAATTTTATCTAGTGAACCATACATTAGTGCCAAGATATTAAGCTTCCCTATTTTTTAAAACTACCCAATAACATTTAATATAAAATTTATATAACAACATTCATTTTATAAAAAATATTCTTTCTCAATTTGAAAAATTGTATGAACCATGACCATATACATATACAACATATTATAGTTCTATAGTTTTTTTTATTTTTAAATTTCACCCTTCACAAGAAAATGAAATTGAATTTATTATGATACCATTGAATGGTTATGGAGGTAATAGTATTTATCTAAATTCTATGAAATTCCTCAAAATAATATATTAATTTATAATACATTTTATTATAATCAGTAAATAAAAAATAATGACATAAATTTTTCTTTGTCAATATGAATCTATTCGAGATTGAATACATGATAATGATAAATTTAAATGAGAAGAAGCCTATTGAATTATTCCTCATAAGTTATGTGTAGTCCATGTGAATTAACCAATCTTAGAAAGGATACCTTATTCCATATGAATTGATATAACCATGAAGATAATCATTATTTCAGCTATAGATTGAGAGATTCATCTTAAAAGAGTTACAAGGAGAAAATCACAATGGAAAAAAATGAACAAAAACTGTTATCCTTTGTACACATCCATATATTGAACATTTTTTTATTACTATCATTTGAATATATTTAATTAAATTCCTCATAAAAATTTATTGAATTATAAAAATATAACTCCAATTTATTTATTTTGACTAATTATTTATCATTTAAATAATTATTATGATCATCAGACTACTCAAATTATCATCATCTGATAATAAAATCAGTCATGATAGATTTATGGTATAAGGATGAAAAAATATCTTCACATTATTACACAATACATAAATATGAAATCAACATACCATGATTTGGTGACATTAACCACACCATTTTATATCACAACATGGACTATTACATGATCTAAAGTGCCATGTTGTGGTTGTGTATTTAGTGTTTACTTTCATTAGTAACGTGTATGGTGTAAGTAAGAGTGTTTTTAAAGGTGGAATCCATTTTTAAAGAAATTTAGGAACATTAATACCGTGTTCGTTATCTATCAATACAACATAATTTTTTTATTGTAGGAATTACAAAATGATCTAGCGAGATATAGTTCTTTAAATATTTCTCATACGGTGGCATGGTATATCTTTAATATCAGTGATCATTATTTTAAGGATTTTAGAGGAGTTGAATGTAGAGTATGATATTTGAAAGACCAGTCCATTAGGATCATCATCCTATTTAATTTTTTTATAGAATAATTATTACATATACCAATTAGGATTGGAAATATAAGGTGGTTCTATGAGAGAAAATCATAAAAGATCTCAGAAGAGAAGTGATCATAAAAGTTATTGATGTAGGTAGTAAAGATATTGTGGAAGAGTATTTTGAAGACTGTAACATAAATTCTAATAAAATTAATACGTAGAAAAACCATTAGTAATTTTCTATATGATTTAATTTACTCTACCCATATTTTTTTTGATTTATATTGATTCCATAAATTCAATTACAACCCCATGCTTATTTATAGGAAATATATTCTCACTATAAAATAATTGGCTTTTTCCAACATTGTTATATCTCTTGGTAAATGTGCATTCTCTATTGGTAAAATTTTTTACCTAAAAAAATACTATTGTCACTAATCTGTTGGTAAAAACTCTATCCAAAAATTTTATTGAGATAGATAAAATAATTTTGTTACAATTATAAAAATACCAATATATAATATATATGTTGGTCAAAGTGTGTTGCAAAATATTCATATGAAAAATATATATGTTGGTAATAATATTACCAATATATAATATATATTTTTAAGGAAAATATTAATAAGTATTTAAGTTTTTATTAAAAGTAAAATTTCCTATTAAATATATAAATTTATCATATACAATACACCTATTTTAATAATCAAACTGATGATGATTTTAACATATTAAAATATATTAATTATATTAACAATGAAATTTTACCTGAAAGAAATCAATACATTATAGATGTTAATTCATACCCCAAAATAATAATAAAAAATATCAAGATCCACCTATATAGACACCACTAATGCACACCCCCTCCCCAAAAAAATTACAAAAAGGCATGTCGTCTGTTGACTGCAATCCTCGAGCACCGATCAGGTTAGGAAAACAGTTACTTCCACCAATATTCTTTCACCACCACCCAAATAGGTCATTAGAAGAAACAAACTAAGTGAACTCCTGTACCAGAGAGTAACCTCATGTCTTTTTTATGCCACACCATTTAACATTATTACCCACACTGCAATCAACCAAAATGCATACCCATAAATAAGTGAAAAATATCGGCATGAATTGAAAAAAAATATAAAGTACATAAAATGATCTATATAGAGTGGTCATTTTTCATTCATCATCTTAGTTGACATCTCTACAAATAAACTCACCTCGACTACTAGTGAGGAACCTCTATTAATTGTAATGTCACAACCATCAGCTCTATGGTGTACACACAACACAACTAAAGATCATACCTACATGTCAATAAAAAATATCTACATGAATTGAAACCAAAATATAAGTAAACGAAAATCTAAAAAATTTATCTTTATAAAAAGATAATTTTTCATTCCTCATATGTGTTGACATCTCAAAATATAAATTTACCTCTAGAATAAATGACAAACCTCAATTTACTAGTATTTTTCACACTTTAGCTCCATGATCCACACCACACATAACGAAATAGCATACACCAAAATCCTTAGAAAATATCTACATGAATTGAAACCAAAATAGAAATAAATGAAAATATTGAGATTGAATTATATAATAATAAATAAAAAATTATAGTGTTTCTAGTTTTCTAATTGAAAGTGCTTTTAAAAGCATAAAATATGTGGCTTGGAGGTTGTGAACTTTATTACTGTTTTCATTCCTCATCTCACATAAAGGGGTCACTGGATGGGGGAGGATTCATTTAATAAAAAGTTTTTTTTATATATTTTTAATAAAAATATTTTTAATATAATGTATCCTATTATTATTTATCAAGAATGATGTATGGAAATGGAGGGTGAAGGATTGCAGTTTCTTTCATTGGAGAAGTTGACACTGAAAATTTGAAAGATGATATTATAAAATGATTAACCTAGGTGTCTGGGGAGAATGTAAGTGTTAGCTTCAACTTTAGAAGAAAAAGGTTTATAACTCATAGCCTCATACAGTTTGAATATTACCCCATGAAATAAAAAGGAAAAAATGTAATAGAACACATGATTGATCACTTTTATGTAAAGAGGCTGTGAATTAGGTGTTGAAAAGTAAGAGTTTTTAAAAGTTAGTGGATATATATTATGAGAAAGAAAATGTAATTTTGAAATAAATCCAGTCTATGTTTTCAGTCCTCATTTTATTCAAGATGCAATCTATTCTAGTTTGATTTATATTTATTTTTTATATCAAGGTTCCAGATGTCAATCCTCTTAAAACAGTTTTATTTTCTAGAAATGGTTCATTAAAGACTCGTAGAAAATTTCTCTGCAATAAATATATAGTTTTATACTATGAATATAGTAAAAATATAGTAGTTTTATTCTACGAATACAATAGGGATATGGATATGAATAATTTTATTTCAAGAATATACTCAATTATAATAATGTATAATGGGTTTTGAAGAAAATCCTTAATTCAGAAAAACATGCATTCCCGTTAGAAACCAATTATTTTACTAAAAATGAAACATTAAAAGATACCATCTTTCTAGTACACTCCATATATAACACCAAAAATAACTTAATAGTAGAATGACACTAAAGGGGAACAATAACTTGACCTCACCTCACAACTTAGTATGTTTTTCAGGTCCTTTTATTTGTTCATACAAACATTCCTATCTTCAGAAACATCACCCTCATTAAATATTTCTTCCACAATTTGACTCATCCCATGTGAATATATTTATCCTCAAAATGAATAAATGTTTGCATAATCTGACATGCCAAATTCATTATCCAAACAATCTAACAAAAAAACAAGAACATTAAATTGGGAATGAACCATGAGCACTGCCATATTATTGAGGACTCAAATAAAATGAGAAACATGAAATATGTAACATACCAGTTTCACTAGAGGTGGGAGGATAATCAATATTCAAATAACGATAATGTTTGGAGTTCACAAAATTTTGAATAGTATGCATAACCATAAAAATAAAAAGGGAAATAATACATGAAACAAAGATCCCAATGCTTATAAGCCAACTGAGGATGATAATATCAAATCAATAAAATTATATTAATTTAATTCAATTGAATAAAACTAATCAATCATGTAAATGAATGAATATATTCCTGAAAATTGTACATTTCAAAAGCTCTTGAATATCAATTAGAGTTAAAATTTTCAATACATATTATAAATAAGAACATAGTTATGAAAATTAAAACATTATAGTTTTATGTAGGCATATTGAAACTCTATATTAAAAGGCTAATGATTTCATAACATATAATAGTATTAAAATTGAAAGTACATATTGAACTGGACTATAATAATTTTATTGAAATATCATATTGGTACTAGATTCTATAAATGAAAGAATCTTTAAATCCAACTTATAGAAACATTTATTAATGAATAGTATATAGAATCATGCAGATTGAATATATGTTGTATTTACATTTATATTTAATGGGACATAGTTTGCATTAATGTGAAAATGAATAATTATATGAATATTTTTTATTACACACTCTTAATCATGTATGATATCTGTTGTAAATTTCTCTATAATAAATATATAGACTAATTAATTTGAAATACTGAATATTTTTAGGTAGAGAAAATAATGTATCTAAGAAAATCAATAAATAACCTCAAAATTCATTGAAAAATAACTTTAAAAAGTTAGTGAAATGTGGAGAATCTATGTCATGCTTAGAATGTTCGTTATTAATATGTACAAAACAAATGTGTTCAAGGCATTGAGATATAAATTTTTCCTGCATAAATAATGGATGATTTCTATAGTTTATGTAATGTAAATAATTATTAGAGTCTAAATATATGTTATATCTAAAGAAGGAAATTCACAACATCCAAGATATAATTAATATAGTTATAATCAGCTTTAAAATCTTCTAACTGTACCGTGATTTTAATTTTTTATACATTTTATAGAAAAACTCCAACCTTTAAATGTGCATCACAGTTATTCTCAATGTATTCATCATATGCATCCAAGTGTATCATGTAGGAATGAATTTAAATAAAAAAAATAAAATAACATCCATACATTATACAAGATCAACACCTGCTTCTGGACTGATTACATACCAGTTCAGTACAATGAATTGCTTCAAAAGAACACTCCCTTAGCCAGTGATGACATCTATCAACTCCAGCCTCCAATATAGAGAATAAAAATCCAATCCAAAATCACTTACATCTTCATTTTTTGATGTCTTCTTTGATTCAAAATCTTGAAAATCAAATACCAACAAATACTGCATTAGTTATTCAAGTAAAGACAATGAAATTCAACTTTAAAATTTGTAAAATTTTATGTCATGTATGTTTGAAATCCCATTATCAAGGATTAATGAATTTGGAAGTGATCAACTAAGAGGAAGAGATTATTAAACGAATATGGAACTAATAAGGAATCAAGGATCCATGTCATTCCTTTTGTCATCAATTATTCTGGGATGAATGCATGAATCCCCACAACTCTATGTTCATCAACTCGAAATTTGATTTACAAGCCATACCCATATTAACAAAGGTTTCACATGGTGCACTACATCTACTCAACACATCTCTTTTTAGACACACACTAATGTTTATACCCCCAAAAAGTGATAGGATATCATTCAAGGTGAAGTGTAAGTATCAATTCACACCAGTCGGCCTAAATAGCCTTTTTTCACCATATAATGTTTTAAATACTAATGCTTGATTTTTCCCATAATATTTTCTATTTTTAGTAGGATTAAATGGAAATTACAGCATCCCTCAAAAAATAGCCCATCTATATCTTTTGTGGTCAGTATATAACAGCTAGATATATCATTAGTTTTACGAATTAGTGTGTGAAGTGATATTTCACGTTTCCTATTTAGTAGGGATAAGTGCATCCTCAAACATATTAGAACCACTAGTACTACTTCCAGATTCGTGTTCTTCTTCTTCAAATATTCCTGGTGTACTCTCATATGTAATTCCCAAATAGCATTCCACATGATCATGTCGAAAATAAAAATCCTTGTTTTTCTATTTAACATGAGAAGATCACATCATCCAAATATGTTTGTTCGTTATGAAACTATCAAATATGATATGGGAGAAAAAAGATGAAATCGATTTCCTATATTCTTATGCAATGGGGTTAGGTTTTTAAATGATGGAGGTGGGAGATGGCCCAGAGGAAGGGGAATTGTGGGAAACATAAAATATAGGATGTGGGGATGCGGATAGAAGGCCACACAGAGTATGGAATGGGATATTGTGGAAGGTTGGTTGTGGCAGAGTTTCACAGGGATGCTGGTTAGGTGGGGGAGGGTGTTGGAGCACCCTAGATGGAGGGGTCATAGGGGGATGTTGTGGTGCTTGGACATCAAATACGGAGGTGCTGTGGGGGGATGTTAGTTGAGAACGTGATAGGGGTCACGTGGGGATGTCGGCGGGGAATGCCAGGGATGAAGAAGGAGGTGGTAAAGATTCGAGTCATGTTGTCGAGGGAAATGACTGGGGCTGGGGGGTGAGGTGGGGGTGATCAGAGGTAAGGACAGAGCATAGTAGGGCGGGATGTGTGGTAGGAGAGTGGGATGGGAAGTGGGGTAGTGGGAGGCGAGGTCGAACACATGAATTATAGTTTTAGTGGTGTTAATTTTCTATAAAAAAATATTTAAATGTTTCATAAATAAAAAATATTGAATGATATAAAAAGATTTAATATTTTGAGAAAATTGACTAATAATATTGAGAAATATAAAAACATTAAATATTTCATTAAAAAATGAAAATGAAAATCTATTATGAAATTATTTTAATGAAGTCCTAGAAATAAAAAATTACATTGGTCATTAAAATTATATATATATATAAACAATGTTTTCCTTGATTGGATATTGACAAGATATATTTTTTGATATTGAATGGTTTATTATAATGGATTTTATTGGTGGAAACAAATTTGTTGGTAATGGAATTATTAATAATATATTTATGTGTTAGTAAAAATAATGTTTTTATTAGATTGATAATGAAATAGATTTAACTATTGGTAAATGATATGTTGGTATTGAATGACCGATATCAACAAATATATCTTTTGGTAAAAATAAGTGTTGGTAATAAAAATTAATACCAATAAAACATAATATTTGTTCTAATCGCTCATTTTTACCAACAGATATATTATCTGTCCATAAATTTCAATTGGTATAATCCATTTTATTGTAGTGTCTATTAGGGAATAATAAGGTTAAACTAGAGTTGATTACATTAGTGATGGTTGAGATGGGGGTGGATGATGTTTATAGTTTTGAGTTGGTTATGGGGATATGAAACATCCTAACCAAGGAGCTACAAAATAGTTCCCTGAGATTATGGGTCTCAAGCATGCCTCACCGTACAGTAGGGGAAATGGAATACTGGCAAGTGTCTGTGATGGTATAGTGGGGAGTGTGTTCCCTCATAATCAGAGTAACATAATTGTATTATAAATGAATATGGGGATGAAGTATAATATCTACCAGAAAAAAAAGATAATCTATCCAGATAGCATAGAAAATAATTAGAGTTGATAGAAGTGTTGCATATAAAATGATGAGGATTTCATGGATTTATAAAAAGAAAGGAAATGCATAAAAACAAGCATCCAGTACAATACATGTATAAAAAGTACTAAAGTACCAAAAAGACTATATCTAGATAGAATCACCATCCATAGTTCGATCTTATGATCCCCTGATTTAATTTTGTAATATATCAAACAAAACCAAGGGGGTTCTTTCCCATATCCCTACCTACATCCACGATGCCAGACTGAGTACCAAACAGAAACCCAAATAGGGTGTGGGATAACACTCAGTAGTCCAAGCAGTTCAACCTTCCATGCCTCCAGCTATAATAGAGGTGATCAACATGGCCTATTATTTAAGGCCTCATAATGAGCAATATGGATGGTGGATGAAAATTTGATATTATATGAAAACTCCCCATAGGGTATATGTTTCTACCAAGAACCTCCAAATTTAAGTACACATCTATGTAACATGTCATATAACACCAAAAATTTTTATCCGGAAAAATTTTCATTCTGAATTTTATAGTTCAAGCTCATAAAGACCTATGTTCGAAAGGACATATTCAACCCCTTGAAAAATAGTGACCTGAAATGAAATTCCCTATCATATGCAAAATAAAATGGAGCTCCATGATGGTATAAAATATCCCAAGAATATGGGGTCCAAAGATCATCCATTAAAAAGGTCTATCAAATAGGAAATAATTGGGTGAATTTCAACAACCAATCAACAACTACCCTAAATATATCACTTCCTGGATTTAATCTAGAAAAACATTCCCTGAAATAAAAGGTGAAATCATCCCATTGAACAGAAGAATGGAAAATAGATGTTTTAGCCCCATGGGTCCCTGATGTTCCACCATTACCCATTGATTGGTGGAACATCAAATAATAAATTCATCTATCTCATGTTTCATACAAGGCCACCAATACTGGTGACATAGGACTTGATCATCTATGTGACGTTGGGATGTACTACCCAATCTAAGCCTAAAATTACAACATCAAATCTTCTTCGATGTCTTATAGAACAAAAAAACACATTTATGACAAGGGTCCCATCCTCATTCATAGTCAATCATGGTGATGAATCATCTGTTGATTCAATCTCCCTTAGGGTGAGGCCCTTGGGGTCAGATAATAATCTCACTCTCACCCAATCGAAATGTTTTGAATTAACTAGTTATAATGATATGAATGTATTCATGTGACTATCCTACACCTTCATTTGTATATAAGGGAATAAGGCTATAAACATCCACTTGCGACTTGCCTCTTGAACAACTTATGTTTGACTCCACCAAACCACTGCATTAGAAACTACATTTCCCTTTGTGGACACAAAAAAAACATTATTTCAAATGATTATAGGTATTCAACCAACATTCATTACTTATTATTAAATTAATGTCATTTAATTATACAACTGAGGATTTTGGGGTCTGTAAACACCATAAAATTATATCATAGTAAATAGTTTCTCGAGTAGTGAAAGGCATGAGCCACAATGGAAATCTTGAGATTGTGAATTGATTAGTTCCCCTCCATTGGACTACAATGATGAGTCTCATACATGATTATTCATTCAATCATAATCATAAATAATCTTATCGTGATACATGATGAATCGTAGTATACTATATAACATCAACTTGGATTTATCATAATCTGGATTAGTGATAAATTTGGTTTCCCATTTTATCTTTTTAAATGATAAACCATAAGATTTGGACCATGAGAACATTACACCCCACTTAATAAATCCCATAATAGGTTATTTTAGGAATTTTATATCGTTAACTAAGTCCCTGTATTAACCGGACTGCCCAAATAAATTATATATGTCAAAGTCGTTCTTGATATTATCCCAATATACTAATGCTCTCACCTTATGTATTTAAACTGATACTCTAATATCTGTGATAATATAAACCATGAAATGAATATTATCCATAAAAAGTGGTCCGCTGTATGATTTGAATATAAATTATGCTCTCTCAGTGTATTCAATGTGATCTCAAGATGTTTGGAATGGTCATGTCATGTGTGATATTACACCAATATTTCTCATATGAATATAAAAATAAATGAATAAAAATATGGGTGGTATACCCAATTGATAAGATCCATGAAAACTGCTCACACCTTCATGAGACAAAATGGAGTGATGAAATACTCATACAAGCCATATCTTCTGTGGAATATTTTACATTTTATATTTGATGTTCTATCAAACACATGATGGTAACAAAATATTTGAAAAGTATTATATAAAACCCTTTATCAATGTATATGATTGCAGATATCAGCTCTTCGAGACAAATTATACTGATTATTATCCATAAACTAATTCAATTTTGTGAAACCCAAACATAAATTAAGGGTTCCATCCATCTTCCTGGTAAAAAGGACTAGAATACCACATTTAGAAATACTAGGTTATATAAACACCATGGCTTCCAAAACCTCTATTTTCCCCTTGAGATCCTGTAACATAGTAGTATCCATTTAGTAAGGTGTAATGGATAGTGATACTACCAATTGATCTAGATCAATTGAAAAATATACCTATCTATAGGTGGTATTCATGAAAAATCATCCATGAAAATGACCTTGTAATAGTCAATAACTAGATGGAAATTACCCTAATATATTCCCTGACCAAGTATGTATAGGCTAGAAATATATACTATCATCCCACCCAAAACATGATTCTCAGGTATCACAAATCACATGGACCTCCCATTCACCATTGTGAAAAAAAGACAAACCCTCTAGTAATATTAATGTTATCCTTTTCAGATATCATTCAACATAATAATGAATAGGGTACAACTAGTCCATCCTAATAAGGATGGAAACAATTTCATTTAGAGGGAAAAAAGATCCCAAACAAAGGTTCATCACAAATCAGAAGGAGAACTCACTGAATTGGCCTTCACCCACTAGTTGAATACCTAATGGACGATCGAGTGACATCATGTGATAGGTAAAATAAACATCAAGACAAAGGACCTCCACCATAAGAACAGATATAAAGGAATGAGAAACAACTATATTGAAAAAAATTAGATACTAATGTAGAGATTACATGAATATGAATTCTCAATATTGGGAATATGGACCACTACTTATAATTTACAGGTTTCACTGCTTACATTTGGCCTGACCCATGCCCATGAGCTACAACCTTAATTCATTGAGTAGTCCTACTTTTTTGTCACTAAAAATAAAGTGTTTTCATACCCCATACATGGCCACCTCCTTAACTTGTTCGGTCCGCCATACTCCAGCTCACTGCCTGACAAGAAGCTATTGACCCCACTCATGAATGTCGAGTAGGTGTAGACCCTCTCTCAATATTATCTGGAGGGGAGGTCCTGAAAAATCTTAGTATATGGATCATCCTGACATTGCCTCAACACTAAATTATGTTCCTGTCACACTATATCCACATGTTTCACTACCTCCCACACTAGTGAAAAAACACAGAACTACTACATCCCATACGATGGATGAATTCCCCTCATAATAGATCTCAACGCATCACATCATTACACCTAACACAATTCCACTAGGTTGAGAAGCTAAAATACCCTTCTTTTCCCAAAAATTCTCTTAGGTAATTCTCATTAATAAGGACTCGATTCACTATTTTAGATATAGTTTAAATTTTAAATACAATATCATGTGATCAGATTTCATACCTGATAGAATTCTCAAATTTCATAAGATTAGATAAATAACACATAACAAAATTAGTGAGAAATGATGGAGCTCCGTAAAATAGGTAGAATAGTCCATGACTGATAATGTGCCCAATTAAATCTGCTTAAAGTCTCTGGCTCTATCATCCCTCAACATATCCAGAAAAATAATCATATAATTCCTTCTAAAAATACCCCCAATCGATGTACCAATGATCATCTATATGGGTAATATCATCATACCAACTCTTGGTAGAATATCATAACATATTCAATGTGAGATTCACTCTCCTCACAGGATGAGTCTAAAGATGCATTAAAATCAATAAGAAGTCCTCTAGAAATGACTCGACATCCTTTGGGTCTCCATAAATTAAATGAAATTGTGGATGTATTAAATAAAACTCATTTGTCAACACATACATAGTTGGGACATTTAGAGGGGCTCCCAAAATGGTCTACATAAATTCTAGGAAGTAGTCTCAAAACTAGGCATCATCACCCATATCTGGTAATTCTAGTGGTGCCTCATGCGGAACTACAGTTGGATTAATAGGTGGCCTAGGGCCCATCACCTCTATAGCATGGTCATCACCACCATTATGGAGCATAAATTGAGGTCTTCATGGTGGAATATCTAAAAAAATACAAAGAACATGGGTCAAAAATTATTTGGTAATGATAGGATCATAGAGGTACAAATAGGATGGTAACAAGACCTCCTATATAGCAGTCACACCCCTTCTCATGCTTCTAAATACAATTTTAGGTAATATACATACCATTAAAACATAAGAGATACTTCCTACATACCACTACAACAAGTTCTCTAGGGACATGTTCTCTTCTACAACAACAGGGTTTCAGTATATAGAAATTCAATTCAAATATATAAGGTGAAACACCCCTTTATGCTACAGTTGAAAACACTATTTAATGGAAAGCTTTTTCAATTGAGAATTTATAATCAATTAAATTTCTATTTATGAGAATTATAAATATTCATAAATTGTTGAATTATAAATATTATCATTTCCAATTTTTAATGTCCCATACAGTTTATAAATTGAACTATAAGACCCACTTAATCAAAACCACAAACAAGTTATTTCCCATGTGAACAATAGTCTTTGACTCTACATTCCATAAATGACTACATAAAGTGTCTTAATCAATATATGTAGGATAAAATTGATAGGTTGATGCAAGACCATTATGTAACTAATTAATATTCTTAGTTCCCTATAAAAAATGTTTTCCTAAAAAATACATCATTCTGGGAACATATAATAAATGTCATGTAGTCAAGAAATTCATCCAATATAGAAGAGAATATTCCTTGAATTTTGATTCCATACATGCATTAAGTTATGCATGATCAATACACCCTTTCCATACTAGGATATGGAAGAAATATAAACAATAAAAACAATAATAAAAACTTCATATGTCTTGTGTTTCAACCAAGATTGCAATCCAATCTACTGTAATAAGCATCAACCATAATAACATATCACATCACATGAAATTTGAATTTTACCTAGAAGCGGTTCAGCTACACCCATAAAAATATCATTACCAAATTCCAAATCATTCATAGTATATTTTTTAGAAATGTCAAATATTATGAAAAAATAAAAATAAAACTATACTCTAATAACACTTTGTATCATCTCGACTCAGGATCCACAAAAACATGCCCCAAGATGGTGGGCACAAGGTCTTCAGTGTGACTCCTTGTACACAAGAAGTTTTCAACTATAAATGAGGGTCTATGATAATATGGTTAAGATACAATATCCTTATAATCATAGTAACATAGTGTCATAAAAAATGAATATAAGGTGGAAGCATAATATCAACCATCAACATAAGATAAATCACCCAAACAATAGTAATAATAATCAAAGATGAGGGAAATGTCATATAAAAATGGTGAGCATGTCATCGAGCTATAAAAATTATAGGAAACACATGGATAACTTTATCCATTATAATACATGTAACAAATGTTAAAAAAAGAAACTATCTCTAGATATATTCACAATCCATTGCCCGATCATCTGCTCCCTACATCCTATGAAACAAGCAATAAAACATCAAAAGCGTGCTCTTTCCCCTATACTCACCTACATACAGGAAGTATTTTCGGGTACCAAATATTTTCCGGATCAGGGTGGGATATTACACATAGTAGGCCACCACTATCAAGGTATATAAAAAGTATAGTCTATGCATATGATAAAAAAAGTTTGTAGATATAACATGATTAATATTAATAAAAATAGAAAGGATATTGTCCAGTCTATTACGATTCATTGTAATAAAGAAACCATATCATAATGGATAACTATAATGTGTGGTAAATCTTCATCAATATCATATACTATGTAACCATGAATCATTCCTAAAAATGTCAGGATCCTAGGAGTTGAAATGTCTATGGAATCCCAATATGATGCATTCAAAGAGTATAAATTTATAAGTTGTCCTAGACGATCCTCAGATCCATGTAATCTAATTTCCCAAGACAACCTAGTGGGTCTTTGGATCCTTTTAGTTTAAATTTTAAAGGCATCCTAGGGGGTTGTTGGATCTAATGAGTAGAAATAACCAAGGCATCCTAGTTGGTCATTTGTTCCATATCGTGAGCCCTCAATTATAATCAAAACCATATCATTTACTATATCATAAACCGTTTTATTAATCATTTATTTAATCCATTAATAATACTATAAAATCCAAGTTATGATCCATTTCATACCATTAATATATATATTATTATATAATTTATGGTTCTTACAACCTTTTACAATCCACATAATACTATAATTGACTCTCAATAATGTTGAGAAATATCAACACACCCCAAGGGTGACCTAAGCTTGAACAAAGGAAAGAAATCATCCCATGGGTGGTTCAGGATGTGGTCAACAACCACCAACATAGTATAAGGGTTTCATGGAATATCTTAACCATAATTCAACATTCTTTTTTGGGTATATTGATTCAAAAAACAACTCACTGAATGCTTGGTGTTTGGAATAACAGAAAGAAGGCATATACAACCATGATCTTAGGGAAAATTTATAGAACACCTACCTTATTACTATATAGGAATACTTGACTAGTCCGAACCTTTGATTCGGTCCAGATTAGAATGAAATGGAACAATAGATGAATTATTTGAGAATAGGCTATAATTTCCTCTAGATTAATATTATCGCTAATAGAAATATATATAAAAGGAAGAAGGAAATGGACTAAATCCCTTTACAGTGGTGATATAATGTGGCAGAAAGCATCACAAAGAGATTTTAGATGTAGAATAAGTATTTTAGATGGATAATAAGTATTTTATATGGAGAATAAGTGTAAAACCATAGTGCCAAAACCTGCACCGACCGTGCAAGGCTCAATACCTAGGAATCCCTTACCACACGGTCATGGAACATAGTTAGAAAAAATGTTCCCCAACAATGTGTTTCACCTCTATTAAAAATACTATAGAAAAACATGGCTGTTTTGACTAGATTGAATTCTTACTAATAACCATGCATCCCATATGTTGGTTACTAAAAGACCCCACAATGATTACTCTAACCATGTGGACTGGGTGGCATGTTTTTTTTACTAATTATGTGGCCAAGATGTTTCTTCCAGAATATGGGTATCTAGGCTCTTAAAAAGTTATAAACACCCTTTTTCCCCATAACCATCAATAGCGTTCATATTTGGTCAAAACCATGGAATTAAGCAGGAAAAAAAATATTTATATCATCATAGAACGTTAGGTCCTTATTGGATCGATCATTTCAACTAGAATAGGTAATTATTAAGAATGTAAGTATATAATATTATCATTTTAATGGAATGGTTTAATTTTATAAAAATATATATAAATTCTTTTATATGGAGAGTAATTTTCTATAATATATATGGTTATTATGAAGTTCTTTTAAGGGGAAATATTTTTTTAGTGAAGAGATATATTGGGTGTTATTATAATACAACATATATTTTGATTTTAATGATTTATGAATTCATTGTAGATATGGGAATGTTTCATGGAGTTATGAGGGATTATAATAATGTATTTCCAAAAGAAGTTACAATTTAATATCAAATGTGATATATTGAGTATAGGATTGAGTAATATCTAGGTCTTTAGATTATTTGTAGTCTAGTTATTGTATGGTTCCATTAGATATTTGGGAGTTTATGATTAAAAAGGAAAAATATTTCAATTATTATTAATAAAACATCATATATTTCCATATGTAGGTCTATTATTTTTTGTAAATATTGCAGTTGGGTGCCTGAGACTATGTATTTATTATTAATGGTTGAATCACTATATAGCGAGGAATAACAATCATATCCCATGGATAAATGATATATTAGATTAGTTTAAAGGGTTGATTTGGTTTTCTAAGAATGAAATACCATATAGATATCCCTAGAAGAGTATTAAGCATGAGTGTCATTCTATGATAGGTTATCAATATTAGTATAGGATATTTTAGTATGTAGTAGTTTGATTTGGAGGAATGAATATTCCAGTTGTTCATATAAGACTTATGAAAATGGTGTTTTAAGCCTATCATGGTGATTTTTTACATGAATTAATCAATGAAATTTTGGATTACATTATAACTAAGGAGGATTATAATTATCACTACTATAAATATATAGAGTTTATAAGGGGTATTTGGTTATATATAATGATATATAAGTGTTGATCCAATAAACATGAGGATTATTTTCAAGAAAATGTTATCTTAGAACATGGTATAGTGATAGGCCCAATCAATATTGTCATTGTCAATTAATGGAATCCAATAAAGACTATGTCATATTCCCAATGTTTCTTATCTTTTTAGATGTGTCTTGGTATTGGAGAAGATAATCATTAGTTATTATTCTATGTAGTTACATCCCTATAAATGTAATTATGATACCCATTATTGGGATCTTATGTATATGGTTTTGTTTATACAGATCTACGTATTATTTTTGTGGATAATTACTTGTGGTTTATTTAATTTATAGTAGTTTGGAAAAAATATGTTCATAGTTGAGAAATGGATTTTTGGTAGAAAATGCGATATAAATATCATCAAGATTATGATTTCACAATCACATAAACTCCTAGAATGGATAAATTTTTTGTTTATTCATTCAATTAGAATAAATATGGTGATAATTATATAAGAATGGGTGAGAAATCGAAACAATGGAGTTTATATATAAAAAATGAGACCCTACTATAGCAGGTAAACACTACATCCCAAAACTATTGCGCAATGGACAATCTACAGAACCTATATTCATGATTATATGTAAAATATAAATTTTTAAAATTTTATGATTGATATTTCATAAAATCATTTCATATTTTGATAAATCAAGTCAAAATTATCTACGGAGGAATTTTTTTTATTTTAATGACTGAATATTTTGTTGGAGAATAGTGAAACATGTGGTTTTAATCAAAACAATAGAATTTTTTAGTTTTAGTCAGAAAGACCTACAAATGTATAAAACTATTTAATTGATCAAATATTATTTTAATAAGTAATATATTATGTTTTTATATACTACTTTTAATTCATATAATCGATTTACTTAAGTAATATTTTCCAACCAAAGATGATTTTTTAGATTATTTTAATTAAATATTATTTTGGATAAACAAGGATTTGGTTTGATTTTCAAACCACATGAAACTAATTTTTCAAAATAAAATAAATTATTTCAGGAAAAATAACATTGATAATTTTATTCTAATAATGATTTTTGTTCTTAAAAATACATTTTTTCTAGAAAACAGGTTACATGCATGAAAATGATTAATTTTTTATCCAATACATATTATTTTTAATTGATAAAATAGAAATTATATTTAATGTAATTAAGAAAATTTTATATTAAGGAAAATATTATTTTTATTCATTAAAAATAATATGCATAGATCAAATATTAATTACCAGAGTAAATGTAAAATGGTAGTTATCAATGAATTTATTTTAAAAGAGAAATATGGATTTTATCTAAATAAATTATCTTCATCTATACGTAAATTTGACTCTAATATGGGGATAATACAAATATATAAATATAAAAATACTATATAATTTAATTATCAATAGAAAAACTTAATAAAAAAGTAAAAAATAATTTTTATATAAAAATCATTTTCGGATATATTATGTTTTAATGTAGAAGATTATTTTTCCACATTTGTAAATTTAATTATATTAAATTCAGTCCAAATTTGGATTCATAATATCAAAATATTTTAAGCGGGTAATCTGATACTTTTACTAATAAAATAATCACTATGGTTAAATTTTAATCAAGATTAATATGTGTAATTTGGGTTATACAAGTATATTGGATTTTTAATATTTAAAAGGATACATAAACATTTAAGGAATCATTAATTAGGTATAAAATTTTGACCCACATGTACCACCTACCATTATTCACATAACACACTTATCTCACCTAAACCTCATAATATCCATGTGATTCCTTTCGTACCCATTCCCTGACATCAGTTTCGTTGAAAAATACACGCTTATTCACCTATAAAAGGAGCCCACTCCCACCCATTCTCTCATCATAATCTATCTAGATTCATTAATCATGAAGTTAAATTTCCCATCCCAATATATATATCTCCTAATTAGTTCCCATTGTTCTATGGTTTCCTCATAATATTTAAGAATCGACATTAAAAATTAAGTGTTTCCAATCCATAAATTTCCTTTTAATTAAAATTATTTAATTATAATAACATTTCCATAAATTTACATTTTTTAAATTTCATGTTATTACATATCATTTAATTTGTTGATAATGAGATACAACTCATCCCATTATATTATATCAATTTTACATTACTATTATTTTTATAAAATATAGTCTCTCATTACACACCTTTCATTTTCAACTTCAAACCATTATAGTAATTCCATAATGAATCTAATTCAATGGAATTATCACCCATTCAATATATTGACAACGATATTTTTATTAATTTATTTCTCTAATTAATAGTCATTATTTCTTGAAAAACTATTTTTAGGAAAGTATATAGTTTGTTGTTTCCTATAAATAACATCCCTGTTTGGATTGTAGCAAGTGGAGGCGGATATGGAAATGATGAAAATTTGGGTAAACTCCCCAAAAAAGGATGGTTGAGTATTAACTCAATATTAACTCTAGTGTGTGATGAGTGGGTCTATGACCTCAAAACTCAACATACAATCCTAGTGTATATTAAATGTATAGTTAAAATTCTCTTTACTTACCATAATAAAGGATTTTCCAATTGTCATGAACCGAATATGGTCTCCATAAAAAATCGGCACCAAACCTAGCCCATGGAAAGAACCAAAGGGCGTTCTCGATCCCCACGGGCTGGCACAAGTGCCCAAAAATCATAAAATAAAATATGGGAATTATTTACCCCCTTCTTTTAAACATAAAACAACAAATAAACCCAATAAAAATCTAGGATTTTGAAGCCAAAACAACTTTTAGTTAATTTAAGAATTGAATTACACAATTTAAAAAAATGTTTAAAGACTATAAAAATGGGAAAAACTAAAATTGATAGCCCATGAACCTCCACATGGAATGAGGCACCGCCCTCAATCCATCTCCACAACACTGTATCAAAAAGGACTGCTAAAAACCTGAACCAATGGAACAAAATCTGTACCTGAAATTGTGAGAAAAATAACGAAGTCTACTTACACATAAAGGTGTAATTAGGGTGTGAGCCAAATCCCAGTAGGATTCCACCACTAAAAGATTCCATGGGATAAACATTCAAAGACTAAAAGCATGTATGTTTTGATAAACATGAAATGCTAATAATAATTTTAAGGAGATGAAACTTTAAATAAAAATAGTATTCAAGTGGGATATAATAAAGAATCAATACTTTTAGAAAGAATTCCAATGAAACTAAATTTCCCAGCCAAATATGCTGTATACCGACAGTAATTATAATGTATCTAATTAGCACATGCAAAAGAAAAAGGTTACCTCTGAACACAAGTTCACTGTGGATCCCACATAACTCGTATCTCGGTGAAAGTAACCATCCCAATATCTATTCTCATGCACAAAATCCACAAGTGGGGATCATACCCATAACCAAGTGCCCCCCCCAATTTCATCATCAAAATCATAGTTTTGTTACTTTTTTAATCGTCAAACATGCTATGTGAAACTGGGGCCAAACCTCACGGGATCTCTAGCATACTAGTACATGTCCACCAACCTAGATACCTGGGTTTTCCCTCTTCGGCTAAAAAACATACAAAAACCATGAAATATAATTTCCATATGAAAATACCACTTCCATGTCACACTTACTCCAAACAACCCATATACATGTCACATAAAACTCATTTCACAAACAAAATACTTTTTTCACCTCATACAAACACAAAACAACCTAAAAACGTGTTTCGTACATTTCCTGAAATTTAATATAACACTTCAGTAACTTAAAAAAAATTCTAAAAATGTTTGACATCTTAAATCACCTATTTTATTTTCAAAAACCAATATTAAGTTAATACACTCATAAAACAGTAAATGTACAACCTTTTACCACTTTTTTAACTTAATAAATCATTTTTGGTTTTCCTAAAACAATCTCGAAGGGTATAATCATGTTTTGTAGACAAAAACAATTTCAAAACCCTATTTCATGGCCAAAATCACACCAATAACAATCCAAAACAGAATTTTCGGGCATAAAACATTAATTAAACCACTTTAAAATGCTATCAAATTACCTCAAATGATGCAAAAAAATATACACATGGAAAACACCCATATTACATAATTATGAAACTTTCAAACTGAACTCTTAATCAATACTACAAAAAATGGTTCCCTCACCAAACATAATGTCAGAATAAAATGATGAAAATATAAATGAAGCTATGATTACTCACGATAGGATTATGTTAAATGGAACCACCTTCCATTCATGTCAAAACACATATTCGTTGTGAGAAAAATCAACCGCACCACCACTACACCAAAAGGAAGATAAATTGAGCCCCAGACTACAAAATTAGTCCAAAAGGCAACAAACCCATCCCTAGGTATGAACCCTGACTTATAGACTTGAGGAACTTCAAGAAATAGGAAATAAAACTAACGAAATATGGAAGAACCCAAGATGTAATTAATTTACTTGAAATATCTTGAGGATTCCCCACCAAATACTCCATCAAAAATGTGTTCCATAGGAGGTTTGTAGAGCTTGGAGGCCCCCCAAATATTATAGGGTCTAATGGGAGAATAATTGAATGGATTAGGTTTATTCATATGGGGAAATTTGAATTTCAAAAAGATCTTTAATAACCAATACACTACTCAAGGTTTCGTGACACGATTTACTAAATCGTGCGGCCAAACTGTGTGTCATGTTCTGGACACCAAAAAAACATGCCATTCTCCTCCAATTTCATGGGGGTCCAGGGGAAAATCTTGGGGGAAATATATTACAAGGGGAGGGGAAAATGATCCCAAAATAAACCATCATTTTAACCCCAAAACTCATCTATGTAATGGGTATAAACCACCTTAACAACATACTGAAACAAGTGGTGTTAAAAGAAGTGTTACTAATCCTACTCAGAAAAACCACAACCTCATACCATATGGTTGAAAAAATTGGAATCCAAATACCTCAAAAGGCCCCTTGGACTAAGGTCATAGATCAATAACACTAGTGGCACAAAAATTTCAAACCCAGAACACCCGGAATCCAAATGAATGCTAAGAACCAAAAGAGGATTTGAAATAATACTTGGAATTGTAAATCCAAGTTTGAAAATTCTCCACACCATAAAGCATTCCACACTCGGAAAGCCAAAGAATAGCCAAAATCAAAAACCAAACCCATCCGATAAACAAAGATGCACTCCATTGTCATGCTTTTCCCCCAAAGTCGAAAACACCTCGAGTGATAAATTATGGAAGGAATACTCTCACAAACCAAAATATAAACCACATTCCTAAAATGATCATGAAAATTCAGACTTTATAAAAAAAATAAAACTCATCAACACTATCCAAAAAAGTCTCAAACATTTTACCCAAACAAACCACAATAACGAACAGGGTTACACTTACCTTGATTTAACTAAAACGTTGGGCACTCTACAATCCCAATGTTTAGCAATGAAGATGTCAGTAGTTAGATAAATCCAAATGAGACTACCTACCTCCATGACCAGACCATGGGAAAAACCATGTTCCTGATAGGGGAGACACAAATAGGCTTCCCACCATAAGAGACAACTTCTATTTTCTCAAGGTGAAATCGGGACAGTAACAGGTGGAGGCCAAAATGGACTCCTCGGTATAAGGGGTAGACTTCTATTAGACCTTTTTAAAAGAACATACATAAAACACATAGTGGGTCTCCCAAAAATAAGAACCAACCATCATATCTGACCAGTATGGGACAGAACAAGAAGATAACAAAATTTAAAGGGTTTGCACGACTACATGGTTAGTCCACATGGTTTGGGAAACTCTGCACTAACTTTGGGGATCCTTCTATATGCATGGTTTTCTTGGGAATGGTTACTACTATCCTTGCACTCAACCTTTCTCGCCAAATTTAAATGTTATCTCCAAAAAACCAATGGAAACCTAAGGGGAATGTATAAACTCATGAGACAACATGGAAAAGAAGACGTCCCATCTCTACCACCGAAAATCAAAACATGTAACAAGATGATGACACCAGAGGTTTGATATATTCCCAAATTTCATGCTGAGGATAAGAATTAAACCAAAACATTTAATGACATGAAGATTTCCCAAACTACGTTCTGGCTTCACTTTAGGACCTATGGCTGGAGCTCAAATGATTGAAGTATTTTTGGCCTTCGAGTTAGGCTTTGGAAACCCCCCGAATGGACATTCTCCTTTCAGTACCCTGAAAACTATACCCTAACCCTATATGGGTACATCGAGACATAACACACTCCAAACTCACTTTACTATGAACCAAAATTTAACAAAACAAGGGCTTTGAAGATGAACACACATCAAACATTGTTTCTTCAAATGAGAAACAAGAGAAAGAAATGAATCATATAAACACCTTCTTATAAAATACAAGATTTTGTTGTTTTTCTAAGGGATATATACTCCCAACATAATGATTACTCTCAGAGTAGTGATCAACCTTTTCCTTTATAGTCAAATGAGGACTTGTTATCGCAAGACGTCACCAAACATGGAAATTGTGAATGATTGAAACAAGACAAGGAAATGGATCATATGCTAAGTCCCAAAAAGTACACATTTCTAGAGAATGGCCACAACTTCCTATCTTTATTAGATTTTCCACACTGGTGGCTTCACATCAGCCCTCACTTCAAAGAGACTAGTGAAGGACCCCGAGGCCCAAGTAGGGAAAATCCAACAATGGAATCCCCGAACTACTATCACCTTTTTTTACTCATGTAACTTAAAAAAACTATGGTCTCATTCAACCTTCCACGATCACTCTCCCTCCACCCGGGGATCCGCAAAACCACGAAATGAAGTGGTGTAAAATATATCTCAACAGTTTGAGAAAATGATTCCTTATATTGATCAACATGAGGATAATCCAATTTCAAAACATTTTGTGCTGCACTTCAGTTGTGCATTAACTCATAATGTGGGTGTACCTTGTCCAACAAGAGAACCCATGGACCAAACCAATATAGTCTATTTTTCAAAACATGCCACAAAACAATATTGAAAACATGAGGGGAATCACCACGGAGGCTTCCCGAAACATTTCTCATAAGATATTACTAACCAGTCCCTCTATCCAACATATCGATGAAACATAAACCCTAAACAACATTCAAACACGAAGGGCTCTTGGACTCAAAACATCCCACAAAAAAAAACATTAAAAAAACATAATACACACCATTCCAAACCAGTAATAAATAAATCAAGTTTTTCTTTTAAAATCATCTCTATTGAAATAAAAGGTTTACCAATTAGCGGATCCACCAATGGTATTTCATGGGCCTCACACATGCATGTTTCTTGTGCCACATTGGGAACCCTACTCATAACCATCCAGGAATTCATCCATTCATTCTATCAGCCATAAATTATCCCATATAACCCGAAGCATTTGGTCTGTCATGGAAATACAAAAGGTTAAAACAAAAAAAAATTCTACTTTTCAGAACCAAAATAATCAACCAATACAACCTTTATCTCAATACCACTAACCACGAGGTTAAAATACCAATTTAAAACATACAAAACATTTCATAATGATACAATATTTAAAATAAGTACCCACATTCAATTCTTTCACATTAATTTTTTAATATCTTAATCCATTTCAAAACACTCTCCGTTTTATTAAAACTCCCTTTCATCAGCCCCCATTCCTTTGGAAACTCATCTCTTGTTATTTAAATATTGATTCCAATAATTCATAAAACATTTCAGAATATCACCCATCATTCAGTAAAAACTCACTTTCAATTCATATATATTAATTTCAAAAAAAATCTCCTATTTCAAAACTCTTCAAACTTCCTGACAAACTGCATTTCATAAATCCCAATTAAATTGGGAACCTAGCTCTTCTCATTTTAAAATAAGATTCCAAAAATTTAATAAAACATTTCATTTGATCTCTATTAAACAAATCAAAATTCATTTCCAAACTCCACACATGACCTCCAAAACATTCCATCCCACTAAAACAACTTTCAATAGTTTAGAAAACTCTATTGGGAACACTTTCTCAAAACCAACATTAACATAGTTCTGAATTTTAAAAGAGGAGTAAACACATCATTTTCCCTTTCAACACAATTCTGAAAATTAAATTACACCATTTCAGAAATCAAAACCAACCCTATTTATTAGAAAATAATCTCACAAAAACAATATGCTTCATAAAACTGAATAATTTTTTCTTTTAAACCAAACTTCCAATGTTTCAAAACTAAAGTACACAAGATAATGCTAGAGAAAACTTGTTAGGTGGGAGTTTTGGACATATGGTTGGTGGTCATATGGAAATAACATTACCATTACCAAGAGTGTTCTATGGAAATATCCCTAGATCCGCATTGCTTTCTGGGCCCTATGTCATCACTGAGACCATTAACCCAACTCTCTTTTCATTTCCCCTTATCATTGTCAAACCATGAAAGCCAAAAGGCTCAGATAAATCCCCACTTCCCATGGAGACGTGAATTACATCATGAGGATTTCTAGCTAGGAACACTACCCATATCTAAAATTTCAAATCATAAAAATCATATCACTATAATATCTCTAATCTTCCAGAAATAACATCACCTAGAAAGTGAACCTTACCTCCCATTCATACCATTTTGTCACGAATCAAATGTGGTCTCCATAAACAATCGACACCATATTCAGCCTGTGGCAAGACCAGAAGGGCGTTCATGATCCCAACTAGCTGGCACAAGATCCCAAGTATGATAAAAAGACATTTGGGAATTATTTCCCTAATTTTATTAAACATAAAACAACAAACAAATCCAATAAAACAAATCTGGATTTTTCAAAACAAAAAATATTTTAATAAATTTCAGAATTGAATTACACAATTTAAAACAATGTTTAATGACTATTAAAAATGATGAAAACCAAAAACGACATTTAAATATCCTCCATAGGTCATGATTTACTGACCTCAATCCATATCCACAACACTCCCACATGAAGTATACCCTAAAACCTGAACCATTGGCACAAAATATATACATAAACCTGTGAAAAAAAACCAAGTCAACTTACACCCAATAATGTAAGTAGGGTGTGACTAAAATCCCAATAGGATGAATCCACTAAATTATTCCGTGTGATGAACAATCAATGAAAAAAATCTTCCATGTATTCATAAACATGAAATGCTGAAAATAATTTTAAAGAGATGCACCTTTAAATAAAAACAGTTTTCAAGAGGGGTAAATTAATGAATCTTCCTTTTTAGAAAGAATGCCAAAGCTACTGAATTTCCAATAAAAACATACGATGGGATGAAGATAATCATAAGGTATCTAATGAGAATATGAAATGATAAATATAACCCTTATGCACTGGCTTGCTATGGGTCTCAGGTACCTCATATCTCAGTGAAAGTAACCATCACAATATCCATTATTGTGTACATGATCCACTAGTCGGGATCAAACCCATAACCTAGTGGACCCCAAATGGAATCATCATTATCCTAGTTTAGTTATTTTTGTCATATTCAATCTTTCTACGTGAAACTAGGGCCAAATACCACAATATCAGTAGTATAGTAATACACGTCCACCCACAAAATACCATGTTTACCCTCTTGTGCTAAAAAAAGTTCCAAAAGCCATGAAATAAAATTTTCACATGAAAATATCTCTTCCAAGACACACATACACCAAACAACCCACATACATAACACATAAAACTCCTTAAAAAGTCATTTTTCATATCATACTCACACAAAACATCCCAGAAACGCGTTTCACACCATTCTTGAAATTTAATAAAACATTTCAGCATCTTATGAAACATTATTAAAAGGTTTGACATATTAAATCACCTCTTTAACATTCAAAACCCCATATTAAGTGAATAAAATAACCAAAAAAATTCATGTACAACCTTTTACCACATTTTTTACTTAATAAAACATTATCTATTTTTATAAAACAATCGTAAAGGGTATAACAATGTTTGGTACACAAAACCAATTTCAAAACCCTCTTTCAAGGCCAAAATCACCTTAATAACAACCAAAAATAGAATTTTCAAGCCTAACAAAATTTATTAAACATCAATTAAATTCTATCAAATCACATAAAATGATACAAAAAATATACACATGGAAAAACACAAATTTTCATAAAAAATATGAAACTTTGAAACTAAATGAAAAATAAATACTAAAAAATGGTTCTCAAACCTAACATAATATAAGCAGAACATGCTAAAAATATAAATTAGGAAAAGATAACTTATCTTTGGATGCTTACACATGGAACCACCAAACATTGTTTTCAAAAAACTGATTCATTGTGCTAAAATTCAACAACCACACTACAACACCAGAATGAAGAAAAATTGAGCCCTAGACCACAAGGTTTGACCAAAAAGACAAAAAATCACACCCTAGGTAAAAACCATAACTTTTGGAAATGCGTAACTTCATGAAAGAGTAAATAAAACTAAAGGAAGATAGAAGAAACCAAGATGGAATTCACTAACTTGAAAGATCGTGAGGTTTCTCCACCAAATCCTCTATAAAAAATGTGTTTTATGGAAGGTTAGTAGATCTTAGAGGCATCACATGGCCTTCAAGGTCCAATGTGAGAAGAATGGGGTGGGTTAGGTTTAATTTAGGGAGGTAAAAATTGTAATTTCAAATATATTTTTAATTACCTGGACACTGTGCACAGTATGGCTACCTAGATTAGTAAACTGTGTGTCCAAACAATGCGGCTTGTCCTGGCCACCAAAAACCATACAATTATCCACTAATTTCATTGGGGTTAAAGGGGGAAACCTAGGGGGACTATACGAAAATTATAGGGGTGAATTTTCCAAAATGAAACCATCCTTTTCACACCAAATATCATCCAACTCATGGGAAAAAAAACCTCAACAACAGACCCCACTAATGGGTTAAGAAGATTTTTCACTAATCCAACACTAGAACACCACAACCTCACAATATCCTTTTGACAAAAGTAGAGGCCAAATACCACAGAAGAACCTCATTACTATGTTTTTTAATGAATAACACAAGAGGTACCTAAATCAAAATCCCAGAAAACCAGTAAACCATGAGAATGCTAAGAACTAAAAGAGGATTTGAAACAATGCTTGTAATTGAAAATCCAGGAGTGACACGAACCATTTATATATTCCCCTACCAATATTTACTATTTAACTCAATTACTAAATTATATTTATAACACAAAACTTTAAAATTAACTTTTTACACTACCTTATCATTATTTCTTTAATATCGGATCGGTATTTTACATTGACAATACAACATAGTTAATATATTGATCGTGTATTTTGTTACTATCCACCTTCTTTATATAGATGGGTTATGATCATGTTATCCCTTTTTTTCTAGGGGAAAATTATTAAAGTTCCCATATTTTTTATTCTAATATAGATTAATGTGATTCAAATATGTATTTTTTATTTCTTTTCTCAAAATATGAATTCATTTTACATAATTAGTGATTTGTGGTTCATGATTATATATAGTCCCTCAATGCATCATTAGGTATAATGAGAAAATCTATTTAAGGTATGGTAATATTCCTTTCCTATTTATTTATGAGGTTTGGGAACAAGGACTTGATGTTATTTTTATGATGCAATAAACTATATATTTTAACAATATGGGCTTAGTAATTATTATAAAAAAATTAATATCTTATCATGGAAAAAGTATGCCCTCAATTTCAATGGATTAAGACATTAAATTGTTGATATTTTTCTATTTTCTATATAATTTATATCATGTTTATATTATGATAGCTTCAACTATATGCTACCCCATACTAATCATTTTAGTTCACCCTATTCGTTTCCATTACCTAGGAAACCTATTAGAGAACAATGTAAAACATTCAAGGAACTACTAGAATGTAAAATATATTATCATGGTTTTCTTGGTCATTATTATTATTCCTATATGTAATGTGAAGATTATGTATTTCTCTAATCTTTAAAGACTAATAAAATTATTAATACTTTAAGAACTCTAGTAATTTGTATAAATAATGTAATATAACTATAGGATATGGATTTAAGAGAATTTGATATTACAATTTGAATCATATATTGTTTAATTAATACAAAATTTTTTATATTTATAGAATACTAGATGAATGTCACAAATACTATGTAAGGCCATTAATAAATTAAGGAATATTTCTTAGGAATCGTAATTGATATTTTATTTCAAAATTCAATATATTTTATGAATTATTTGTATTCCATAATTTATAGATAGTGGGTAATGGATGTAATGTGAACAATAATAACACCCTTATCCAATATAGGGATTTTACTCCCAAGTAGTTTAATGGGTATAATGTTTCTTCTAATCAGATCATAACCATATTATAGATGTTGATATAGGTTAGGAAAAATAACCTCGCCCATATAGTGAATCCAATTGATCCACAAAATGATTTAACTATATTGGATCACATCATGTGTCAAAAACCACCACCATTTAATAGAACTAATAATATTTTGGTTTCTTCTCATTAGATCATGTTCCTAGAAAAATATTTCTTGATTTGGGAAGTAATAAATGTGAACAAAACATTATGGTGGTATATCATCTGAAGGAATACGTAGGTTAATGGTGGTGACAAATTTAGAAACTAATGAGTTTGCAGAGATATATAGCATGGAATAGACAAATTTTAATGTGATATTCATTAAAAACGCATTCCTTATGAGAAATGAGATTAAATAAAATGAGAATTCCTCAATAGTAGACCAAAGGAGCAGGAAAATATTTTTAAGGGTGAGGATAGATTTTTATGTTTATGTTGACAAGTTTCATACTATGTATGTAGACCAAAGAGAAATGTTAACCATTTATTTTTTGGGTTAAATTTTAGCCTTCGATTGGAATTAGTCGCTCATAAATTCTAATCACATAAATATATATCCTCAAATGAAATTATTATGAAAAATGATGTATCTAATAGTTATTTTTATAAATTAAATCTATCGAAAAAGTGGTATGTTGAGAATAATGGAAATAAAATCGTGTAAATGTGGATGAATGTAAGAGATTAAAATTTCATAAGTAATAAATATAGAAGAAAAACACGGGGACATTCTTGAAGGGAATGGGTGTTTGTTTCATTTACAAAGAGGAAGGAATGCAAGATCATGAATTCAATGGAAGAGAATATGTTTCTGATGTTCAATGCATTAACAATAAGTATATTAGGTACTATTAAAACTAATTTCCCACATGTTATAGGATTTTGATTTAAAAATTTCAAACAGTGCATGTAAAATGTTATGTGATCACAATAACTAATATTGATGAAAAAAATGGATTATAAATGGATAATTAATTATGAAATTAGATTTGGTGAGTGATTTATTTGATTCTAGATGTATAAACTCCATTATATCATGCATGTTGGACGAAAACAGTATATAATTCCCATATAATCTATAAATATAGTTATCAGTTAATATATCTAATAGAATTCATTTTGTAATGAAAATTTACCAATTAATGTCAATTATGAGGAATAGATATTCTCATATGGAAAACTTGATTTTTCTAGCAATGTTTGATTTTGAATTAATCTTTTTTATGGAATGTCTCCCAATATAAAATGATGTAATTTTATTAAAAGACCAGGTGATTAATATTTTTGAAGGGGGTATATAATCCCTTGTTTTTATAGAAGATAGATCACCTACTAAATCATTTCAAACCCCTCATATAATAGCTCCCTTTAATTATATTATGGGATAATTTGGAGAGAATATACAATCTATGGATGTTAAGGACATAATATGGGAAAATTATGTACCCATTATGAAAAATTATGTTATGAATTTGTATAGGAATTAGTTGTTCATCCACTTGAGCATGAATTTGAGTTGTCAATTTCACCCATTCATGAAGAAATGCCAACTTCAATAACTCCCTATTGAAGAGAGCCAATGGAATTTATAAAGACTAAGATACAACTATATGAGTTGTGTGATAATATATTTATAGGACCTAGGTTTTATCCATGGGGAGCCCTAATTTTATTCATTAAAAAGATGGATGGATCTATGAGATTTTGGATTTTAAGAAAGGAGATCATTTCGATTACTACAATGTTAAATATCCTTTACGATTCCTTGAGGACTTATTTTATCAACTTGAAGGAAGGATATATTTTTCAAATATTGATCTCGTCTCATGTAATCATCAGTTATGGGTAAATTATGAGGATATATCAATGATGGAATTTTTTAATAGATGTGGAAATTTTTAGTTTACAATAACACCCTTCAAATTGACTACTGCACCATCAATTTTAATGGGTCAAATGAATAGAGTATTTAAGTATTATCTGTATATGTTTACAGTGGGTTTTATTGATGATATCATGATATAATATTGAATTTATGAAGATAATAAGAACCATTATGAATAATTATTGAGACCCTTAGGTAAAATGAATTATATGTAAAAAATTTAGGTTTAAATATTGGGTCCATGAAGATTCTATTCTAATCCATTTTTCCTCTATGGCTATAAAATTTTTACATAATTTAAAGAAAATTATATCAATGAATTACATAAAATGATTAATATAACTGATATATTCTTTTTATTTTGTTTTCTAGGTTTCAATCAATAGTTTGTTTAAAAATTTTCTAAATTAGAGAATCTAATAAACAATTTTACATGAAAACGAGTTTAATTCACAGGGCTCAAGGAATTTGAGGAAACTTTTGAAGAGATAAATAGAATATTTATTAATTAATCCTTATTTATTTTACCATTATAAAAATAAGGTTTTTAAATATATAGTGAATCACTCGATAAAGGGTTGGGTTGTGTCATTATATAGAATGATAGAGTGGTTTCATAGAAGTTAAGAAAATTTATGAATCCCAAGTAGAAAGATATATGTATTGATCTTTAGTTTTCATATGTAATACTTTACATGAAGATATAGAGGAGCTATATCAATATTGAACCGTGTGACATACATACAAACCATAAAAAAATTGATGTATATATTCTCTCAGAAATAGATCAACATTATGTAAAGAAGATAGTTGGATCTACTCATGGACTATGAATACAGTAAACACTACAACCATGGGATGAAAAAATGTGGTTTATGCATTGAGTAAGAGGGACCATGGAGTTGTAAAAATTATGACGATTAAAAAATATAATATATTTATGGATATAGTAAAGATAGTTATTGTAATTTTTTGGAAAATGGGATCCATCAATTCATTTTTTTAAATACCATATTTATAGGAAATGATTGAGATGTAATAACAAGATGATAAGGTTATATAAAGAAGGAATAAATAATTGAATTATGGGAACATAATATAATTTATCTATCACAATTCATTGTGGAATCTTGTAAATAAGTTATGTGTTTAATCAAGACTACAACTAAATAAGGGTATAATAGATAAAGCACACAGATCAAATTTATCGATACACTATAGTAGAATGAATTTGTAAAAGGGTTTAAGAGAACTTTTATTATGGTATTTTATGAAGTGGGAAATTGTGGAATATGACCTTGGAGGATTAGTATACTGATAGGAAAATTCTGAAATACAACATCTTAAGGGGGTCACGTAACTTATATCTATAAATATACAAATTTGGAACAATATTAAACTAAAATTTGACAATTTAAATCTAAATAATAATGGGAATAATGATTATTTCATGTTATTCATTGATTTTATTACCATGTTTTAACCTTTACAATTAGTATGTGAATATATACCCCTTGAAAACCATTCCTAACATTGTATCTAGGAAATCATGAGACTTTAAAGGGAACCTCTATCAATTTTATTTGATAGTGACACATGGTTCACAAATAAATTCTTGAAGTTTATTTAAATGGATATTGACCCTGAGGTAAATTAATTAACCACATATCATCCCCAAACATATGGTAAGAAGAAAAGTATTATTCAATCACATGAAGACATGTTGAAATTTTATTTTCTTAACATCCAAGGATCATTGTGTTAGTATATACCTCTATTGTAATTTTCATACAATAACTCTTTCTATTTTAGAATCCATATGACCCATATGAGGCCTCTAAATGTAAGAGATGACATACTCCACCTTGTTGGGAATTATATAGATAAAGGAATCTAGTAGGATAATTACTTTTGGATTAAATACTTTCAAATGTCTGCACTACTTTGAATCATATCAATCTATTTAAAAATAGATTTCAGGGTAATTATTATTATCTAAGAAAATATTTTTAATTACATGTTTGTCATCATGTATTATTAATGTTGTCACTATGTAATGGGGTTGAAATATTTTTTAAAAAATGGAATTAAATAACTATGTATATTGTTCATTTTTAAATTTTAGTGATTATTTGAGTTTTATCATACCAATGGAATATTCCACCCACCATCTATAATGTATATAACTTTTTACATGTTTTATTTTTGAGGAAATGAATTCAATATCCAATAAATATAATTATATATGAGGGAATACGTTCTGAACATAAATTTTCTTATAATTAAGATCTTATCCATATTATTAACACTAGAGAGAATATCCTGTTAAATAAGACAACCCTACTTGTGAATATCCATTAGGAAATTCACATAATAAAGGATAATAAAATAGAATCTCGGAGAAACTATGAGGTAGGAATACCAATGGGTATTTCATACCTTTCACATATCCATTTTTTTTGAAAAAATTATTTGATGGGGTAATGTTTAAAACCCAATACAATACTATTTCAGGTAAACACTGCATCCCAAAATTATTGCACATTGTTCACTATATAGATCATTTATTCATCATTATACATAAAAGTAAAATTTATAATCTTTTAACGTTCATATCTTTTAAAAGGATTCCATATTTTTCATAATCATGTGAAAAATTGATTTGGGTAATTTTTTTTATTTTTATGTAAAAATTAATTTTTAGCTGAATAAAGATAATTAATTTTTTATCAATAATGTAATTTTAATGAATTTATATGTGCAATAAATGTAAATATAGAAAACAATTTAATTGATTAATTTTATTTTTTAAGACGAAATATATATGTTTAGAAATAGTATCCTAAATTTAAAAACCCTATGAACAAATATAATAATGGTTGACAAAATTAACTATTATTGGTTTCATTTAATTTAATATTATTTTGGTAAATATTTGTTTTGGAATATGTTTTAGCCACATAAAATTGATTTTATTTATAATAATCCAAATTATCTCATGAAAATCAAATTTATTAATAATTTTATCATAAAAATTATGCTTATGTATACACATTATCATATAAAATGAGTTTTTAAGAAAAAATGTTAAAATTAATTTGTGTTATTTATATAAATTTTATTTAGTAAAATGGATTTTAGATGTATAATAAGTTGGTAAAAATAATATACAAGGATAATATTATTTTTATGAGACTAAAATAAATTATATTAGTTAATGATTAACTACCATGGTAAATGTAATACAGTTGACATCAAAAACATTATTTTATTAATATTATAATAAATATTATGTAAACAATTTACGATAATATAATTTTAATTATGAAACTAATAATATAGTAAAACATATAAAAAATATGTTAACACACTTTCAATTACCAATTAATAGTAAATAATAATAATAAATTATAAATGTATAATATTTTTTCTGATAAATACGTTTTTCTTATATCTAAGGTTTTAGTCTAAATATTTATTTAATCACATTTAAAAATTGAATTATATTTTATAGAGTCCAAATTTTGAATAATAATTTCAAAATTCTTTAATAGGTTTCAAATTATATTTTTATTGGTAAAATAATGGCAACAATTATTTTTTACTAAAGATTAATACAGATAGGAACTGATAAACAAAGTATCTCAAATTTATAATATTTAAAAGTTAAATTACACATTATTGTAAGGATTTGTTTGGTATATAATTCATACAATAATTTCTCACCTACAATTTCTCCACCAAACATGCCCAAGTCACCTAACTCCCAAGTGATTCCATTCATACCCCTTAACTAACAATAGTTTCGATGAACAATTCCCTCTATTTGCACTATAAAAGGAGCTCAATCACACCCATTATCTCACCACACTCCACCCTCAATTTAGTGATCATTAATTTACCAAAACTTCTTCCATAGAAGTCCCTTTGAATGTGTTATTAATGTTTTAAAGAGTCCCTTATTCTTTAAATAGCTACTTAATAATGTAAGGGTTTTCATCCTTATCCTTCCATTAGAATTTAAATTTTATTATTATAATACCATTTCCACATATTTCTGTGATTTGAATTTCATATTATTATATCCCATTTGAAATTAAGTTAATGAGATACAACTTATCCAATCACATTATATAATATTTCATATAACATTATTATTCATAAATAATGTATCTCATTCTAGCACATTCACTTTCAATTTAACACCATTATTAAAATGTAATCATGCTTATAATTCTATTAAATTATCACCCATTTGATATATTTACAATGAGATTTATTCATTATAAATACTTTGTAACATCCATTATCATGAAAAAAAATCAACAGTTTTGGAATGTAAAGTGTCTATGAATTTCAACAAAATTATATACACGTCTTGATACTAAAAAGTGGATGTGAAGATGTCACAAATTCAACTAGGGGTAATCTACCTAAAAAATTATAGTAAAATTTAAACTCTATCAACACTGAAGTTCTTGATTGGTGGTATTGAATCTGTATACATATCTAGAAACTGCAAGGTGTTATGCATTTGATAATTTAAAATATCTTTAGATATCATAAATAAGGATTTACATTCTATTTATATGGTCTCCCACCACTGATAACTATTTAGAAAATTAAAATATTTTATTAATAACCCCAAATATTGAAAACACCCTTAACAACTACCTTATCATTATTTCAATAATAAGGGTTCTCCCTTTTACATTGGGAATACCCCCATTGTTTCATGGTTCATTTTATATTTCCTAACAATCCACCTTCTTTCGCAAGATAAGACGTCATCAAATCATATCTTTTATTAGCATGAGGAAAATTATTTCATTGCGTTTGTTTTTATTCTAATACATGTGACTATTGGAAAATAAGATTATGTATTGTTTATTAATTTTTTAAAATGATTAATTCATTAACCCTAATTATTGAGAGGTGGGTCCTAGTTTTATATTGATCCTTGATTCATCGGTAGGTCTCAGGAAAAAAACTAGCTAGCATATTGGCATATTTCTTACCTATTAATGCATATTTTCTTTCAAATAAGGCCTTGATAGAATGTTAATAATGTTATATATTTTTAATTCAATTAGTATGACATCATTAGTAATTTTACTTGTTTTTTGTTATACATTATTCCCTCATTTTCATTTAATTATTTCATTATTTGGATTATTTGTTTAATTTCTTCATACAATTTAGTTCATGTTTCTATTATGACATAATCTATTGTGAACTACCCCCTATTGAGCATCGGAGAATGCCCTTATTTTTTCCATTTACTAAGAAACATAGGGAATAACAATATTTTATCTAATGACAACTTTGTGTGATTTTCATAGACCTACTATAAGGGAAAATAATGTTCTTATAGTGTTTTATGTTGTATTTTATGTTTCCATGCATATTATGGAAATTATGTATGTATATAGTCTTTAAAGACTACTAATATATTAGATCATTTTGAAACTCATGTATTATATACCAATAATGTCATATATCTTCTAAATCATGGTATTTTGTGGGTGGATTGTTACATTATAGCATTCCATTGCCATAATTATGACGATATTGGTGAGAAAGTTAGTATTTCGTATATAAAATCGCATATTTCTTGTTTTGATTTGTATATGAGTATTAGATAAAAAATATTTGGTTGGCATGTAACGATATTGTATTATAAATATTGATTATTTTGATAGTTTTTTATAGGATGAAAATTAATGGGTGTTATTCCATGGGCTGTTATTTAATTTCAAGAGTATCTGAGAGGAGGTTTCATATGAGATTCATTATTTAGGTATGTTTCTTCATCTGGTTGTTGAAAAGATGTATCATTATATAATATATTGTTTAGTGTCTTCAGATGAAGAGACTAGTAGTTTAGTTTGTTTCTATATATCTTCTATGATAAGAAGAAAAATCCAAAAAATTAGGTTTTATAAAGGTTTTTTAAACCACATTAAATTAATTTTTGGATGTGGAAATATATTTTGGTAGTTTTTATTATGGGGTTTACTCATTCCAACATTTTTCCCTTTATATGTATTCTTACAGTTAGTTATACCAATTGCCACAATATTTTATTAATTTATTTTGAGTTACTTTGGAAATTATAATGATTCAGAAGGAACTTGTAGAGAATGAAAATATTATTTGAGATCACCTAAGGAATATTGTGATTCCCCAGACCTAAATTCTTGTTCTAAAACTAATTATACAAAAATTTTAATACACCAAAATAGACACAAGAATCACATAAGATCAAAAGTTTTGTGTATTTGGGAAATGTGTTTATTAATATCTTTTACTATCAATATAGAGTAAATTTCATCTAAAAAGATTATCCACCCATGTAATTATCTTATATGTATTCCTTTCATTGATATTCCTGTGAAAATGTGGATATATATTAAAGGGTGACATATAATTCTTTATAAGGGAATAAACTACCATATCATGATGAAAAATAAAACATAAGAGACAGGAGTCATTTCCTGATAACATAACAAGGTTAGAATCATATATACTCACATGGAAGCTTGATATGTGAGAAAAAATCATTAAATCATTATATCATAGGAATGAAGAAACATCATAAAATATTCAATCATAATTTAAAGGGTATTAACATAGAAATTTGACCATAATATAAACATGAGATATTTATAAAAATATCATTAAATCCCATCACTATTGTTTTTTGAAGGATAATTACTTGTCTCTTCACCAATGTATGAAAACACATTAACCTGCAATTCTTACATGTTATTATAAACATTATATATCAAGTGATAAATTATTTAACCAATTCATTGGAGGTATATCAAGGAGAAAAAATCATTTTCATAAATTAATATTTCCCATTTAGATAAAACCATATATAAATCCATCAATAATCAATCTATTCCAACTGTAAATTTAATAGCTTTCCAACGAAATTATATAATCTTCTAAGTAAATATACATCAGTCATTATAACGAAGTATAATATATTTACACCATATAGAGAAACTGTATATAATTTAGTCAATAATTACCCATGTTAATTTATTTATGGGGGTGTTAGTGGTCAGCATTAAATTATAAGAATCATTCAACTGTATCTGTAAAGGAATGAAATTAGAAGGAATGTTATGAATAACTATGGATAAGTCATGATAAAGGTGAGGATAGATCAAAGATATTTACTTTCCACCATTCAATGTGAATATTGAAACGTGGATATAACGAATAAAAGTATAATACAAGGGAATGGTGGAAGTGATAGAGAACATGAACATTGGTTATAAATTTGATTAGAAGGAAACCCTTTTATTATACTAATCTTGATATATTGGTAAATATATAAAAGTAAACATTAGAATCTACAGTATGCTCATAATTTAATAAGAATAAACCTAGTTGATGGAATGAAAAAATGATATTGTGGAATGTAAACTCATTACCTAAGGATATTAATTGAATTTATATCTCAGTAAACATGTTCTTATACTTTATTTATTATAATAATGTGAATGTGAAATTTCCAAAAAAACCCACTGGAGTGTCAAACCAGGTGTGTACATAATCCTCTCTATCATGCACTAGGATATGATTGAGTTAATACACAATAGAACCTTTTAAATTATATTACCCCTATGTATATATGTTCTAGATCTATGTCTTCTTATAGTATCCATATATGTATTTTGTGGTATGTAAAACCACAAAATTTTCATTACCTAATTTAGGATGGTTTTCTGGTTATGGGAATGATTCCGTATTATAATGGATTATGAAGCTATTTAAATTATAGAGAATAGTTGTCTCTCATTAATAACATAGTAATAAATTAATTACAATGATACATGATACAATTTCATGTGGAATCATAAATGAATTTAAAAAGGTTAATAATGGTTATGGTAAAATTGGGGGATGAACCCTAATTTCTACATAGTAACAACCCAAAAAAGATATAATGATAGGTAGAAAACAATATATCCTTTAAAAAATTTCAAATGAAATATATTACTAATGAATAAAGATCATTGCAATATAATAATAAGGAATTTAAATTAATAATATAACAAATATAGTGTACATTAAAATGAAAAGAGGAAGATCAAAGAAACCCTTACATTGAGAGAAAGCATCATCAAGCCTGATTGAAATACCTTGTTGGACTAATAACTATGTGATAGTGATTTATATATATATATGGAGAGTTAATCTAAGATTAATGTGTTTTTTTGTAGAGAGGAAGTCTCAAGACCCATCCCCTGGGGCCCGTATCGTGACAACCCCAAGACACCCTTCCATAGGCCTGGGGCTAGCGACTAGCACCAATGGCTTATTTCCCTAAAATTGGGAAGGAATTGCCTTTATAAAACGAGAACACACAACCAGTATACAAGAGGAAGAAAACCCTAAGCAAAACTCTATACATAAGAAGTCCTAGAAAGTAAAAGGGGCCAAAAATACAATCCCAACAGTAAAGTACAGGTACAATGGAAAACTAGTAAAGAAGCTACTGGGTTGTCCTCTGGGGTTCCTACCTGAAGGGTAGGTACATATGGCCTCCATAGCACTCCATGTCCATCAGACTACACCATATACTGATACGTCGAAAGGTCCTCCTCCGTGTACCGTCCAGTCTTGGTGCTCACGTCCTCCGTCAGGGTTGTCTGTCGTCTTCATCCAACACAACAAGGTGTAGGCAAAGCCCGTGCAGGGGTGAGTATAACGATACTTAGTAGGGACCCCAAGACCCTCAGGGTCTCACAAAATCCAACAAAGATAAACCACAAGGTATGATTTCAACAGATAACCATTACTTAGGTATATGCCCATACGTATATGTAAGTTATCGAGTAAACCATATCAATCATGAGGAAAACACAAAGGTCATTGAGTCATCAGAAACTAGTATTTTTATTAATGAAACCAAATTTGGTAGAGAACTCTTCCTCTGTCGAGTACAGTGTCTCTGTCCCGACTCTAAGGCGCTACTCACTAACCTTAGACTGCTGAGATACTCCACTTGTCGGGTACCGTGGGACAACTACGTCACACAGAGATTCTTCCCACTTTGGGTCTTCTGCCTCACATAGTAGCGCTCCCTCTAATATCATATTGAAATAATCCTCTTTTCGATTACCGCAGGTCTACCTCCTCACATAGTGGCGCTCCTCCTCCATGGGTCTTCCGCCTGACACAGTAGCACTCCCCACTGGGCTAGTCGAGTCACTGTGAAACGAATCAGTCAAGCAATCTTCATGTCTCAGCCATCTACTAGGTGTCCGTAATCTGCACCCTCCTATCCGGGAGGGTCCTCTCCACGAGTTACAAGCCGATACTCATTGTGTCACGAAGTCCCATGAAGAAGTATCTCAAAGGTCTTCCACATCATAAGGGTCTCCAAGGAATATACGGCGCGTCAATAGGACGCCCGATCTGTGAGTTATTAGCATTTTAGTCTCGGGGGAACGATTGGATTCGTGTATGAACCAACCTGACTGTGACTCATCTATACCCCGAACTCTAGTGGGGTATTAGAAAAGGCACGACAATGCTCGAATAATACCATAACCACTGAAGGTTTGCCAAACAGATGTCCGGTGCCAATGATATGGCCCAAGAAAGTAACGAAAATGGTATGGGCCTAGGTCCGGGCCGACCCAGTCGGACTGACTTGGCCCAAACCAGTCTGGGTCAACCTGGTCTGGATCGACTCACAATAACTTTCAGGGCCTGACCTGGCCCGTTGGGTGGTTTAGTATGCTCAGTTCGGCTTAGTCCACTTGGGCCCAGCCTAGAGGATTGCATGGACAATTTTGGATGAAGTCTCCACATGGGCCACTTGGCCCATAGGCCAGTGGAAGGTTCGGCTGGTGCCGCGAGGGGTGCATCTCGGACAGCTCGACCTGAGAGGACAACGATAGGCCGCGCAGGGCGCGGGCAGGCCGTGGGTGCACCGGGAAGAGCATGGTTGGGCGCGAGGGCGCGCGGGCAGGGCGCCGGGGTGTTCGGGCAGGGCGTCGGGGCACGGGGTCATGCAGGAAGGGCACCGGGATGCGTTGGGAAGGGTGTCCTGGGTATGGGGTGCACCAGGAAGGGCGCCTGGGGGACGCTGGGGGGCGCCGGGCAGGTGGCCTGGGCACCGGGCAGGGTGCCGAGGGGCACGCAGGCAGGGTGCCGGCGGGCCGGGCATGCCGCGGTCTCGACTAGGGCACACATCGGGCAGTGCACGGGTAGGTTGGTCGACGTCGCATGGCCGACAGCACAGTTCGCATAGGCTACGGGTAGCGTGACCTTTATTCATCGTCTTCATCATTGTCGCCTCATTTCCATTCCATCGTTACATCGTCGTCAACTCAAGGTTCTGAAACCATAAAGGATGTGAAGGGTTCGGGCCTTGTTCGTTCAGCCTGAACCCCCCAAGTTTGAACAATAGAAATAGTCTCATGAAGCTGATTCAAGGTGAGAGGTTAAAGCATTAAATAGATTAAAACACACCCCTATCATTTTAATTGTCAGGCGTTTGTTCATCGCGGGGGAAGAAGATGTTGTCATCGTTCGCCGAACGCTTTCACTTCCGAGCTCGTGCGTCAGCCCGTTGATGAAAACGAGGAAGGAAGAAGGTTCTTCGAAGAGGTCCCACATCGGAAGGGGGTTCTGAGTAAGAAGCCGAGGAAGAGGCATCATCACCGGCGTATTCTCTTTCTTCATTGGAGGATTCTATTCTCCAAAGCTCTCCACTAAAGAGTGAATAAACGTACCAAAATAATAGGTTTTAATCTATTATGCCTATTGGAGTGAATTAATTATGTGTTCCCACTTAATGATGTTCATTTAGTTGGAAAAATTATTCGAAATTCAAAAAGATAGGAGAGGCTCCACCAAATTAATTGCACGGGAGGTTGGAATATTAAATTTTTGGAGTTTCAAGGTGGTTAGAGGCCCAGGAAGACCCAAGATAATTAAACATGATGAGGGTCAAGGGTTTTCCTTCAATTAATTTGGGGGTTTTGAGGAGGTTTTATCGTCCTCTATTAAGAGGGGAGATAGAGACCAAGAGGCTCTCCCTCATTAATGATGGAGAGTTGAGAGGATTCCTCCCCTCCCATTAAATTGGGGGGGGGGGGTTAAGCCCCGTGTGGACCCCACGTCATAACCTCTCGTGGGAGGTTATGCTGCTCGGCTGGTCCCCACCCCCATTATCCTCCCATGGGAGGTTAGGGTGTGTTGGTCCCACCACCAACTCCCATGTGTAGATTTTAACCAACTTTACCACATGGCGTGGGTTCTATAAAAATAAAATAAATTGTCACTTATTTTATTTTATTAATCCACGTGAAACCCAAAAATGAACTCTAATACCCAATCATCCACTGTCAAGGTGAAAGCCTTCGTATGTGAAAACCAGTGCCTTGAGTTCAACGGTGTTGTTAGATTTCAATTCGGAGCACCCGTTCAAAAGTTATAAAAACTGGCTCGTACGTTTACTAAACCTACCCAAACAAAACATTAGAAATTGATTCCAGGCACATTGGGCCTCGGAATCAAGCACCGCCAGAAGCTGTGGACTTTTAAAATTCCCATGTTTTTTAAAAAAATTACATGGGATTCTAGGTCTTTATATTCTCCCAACTGAGAGCACTACATCCCTGTAAGCTACAACTCGAACTTAGGAAACAAAAGGGGGTACTGAGAATGCATCTGAGCTACCCGCTCCCCTGGGCTCTCATGGAGGATCTTGTGCTGCTAGAGAACGCGCACCAGAGGAATCAACCGTCCACATAGGACCCGCTCTTGTTGATCCCCAATATCTACTGGATCCCTTGTGAAATTCGGCCCGTCATCGATATCCATCTCCCTGTGGTCGATATTATTGGAAGGGGTGTGCACATATCTCCTCAATTGGGATACATGGAAGACATTGTGCACTCGGTGCAACTGAGGTGGAAGAGTTTGGTGGTAATCCACCTCGAATACTCTTCTGAGAACCTAGAAAGGTCTGATTAACCTTGTAGAAAACATACCACCTCGGCCAAATCTCTTTAGTCCTCATCGAGGTGAGACCCGTAGAAAGACAAGGTCACCATCCTCGAACTGCGGAGGTCTCCATCTCCTATCATCATAAGACTTTTTCCCACTTTGTGTAGTCATCATCTACTCTTGGATGATCTGCACCTTCTCTGGGGTAGCTCGTACCATCTCTGGACCCACTAGTGCGGACTCCACTTGGTCTGACCAGCACAGTGGCGATCTGCAAGGTCAGCCATACAATGCCTCAAAAGGTGTCATCCATATGGTGGAGTGATAACTGTTGTTGTTGGAAAACCACACCAAAGTCAAGTGGTCTTCCCAGATGTAACCTAAGTTGGGGAAGCATGCGTGGAACATGTCCTCGAGGGTCTGGATGGTCCACCCAGTCTTCCCATATATCTGAGGATGGAAGGCGGTGCTTAAGCGAAGCTGTGTCTCGAAAGATTCCTGCAACCCCTTCCACTGCCGGAAAGTAAACCGTGTGCCACAGTCGGAGATAATAGAATATGGTACTCCATGAAAATGCACAATCTCCTTCACGTAGAGGCATCCCAATATTTTTACTGAACCCTACTATCTGATCGGTAGTAAGTGGGCTGACTTGGTGAGTCTGTCAACGATCACCCATATCGAGTCCTGACTCTTAGATGTACGTGGAAGACCGGTCACGAAGTCCATGGATATCCATTCCCACTTCCACTCTGGGACCTCTAATGGCTGAACCAAGCCTACTAGTACCTGGTGCTCTGCCTTCACTTGCTGTCAAGTGAGGCACCGAGAGAAAAACTCTTCTACAACTTTCTTCATACATGGCCACCAATGCTGTCGTCGAAGGTCCTGGTACATCTTCGCCACTCCTAGATGTACCGATAGAGGGGAAGTGTGGAACTCCCTCAACACCTCCTCCTGAAGTGAAACCAATACCATGGTACGTCCTTTGAAGAGGATAATGTGCTCCCCACCTTCAGAAAATCCTTCAGGTGCCTGCCCCTATGAATATATAAGCATGTCACGTCCCGCAGTCAGCGTCCCCAAGCTGCGCCTCCCTAACTCGCTGAAGAAGTGGGGGAGTGATTGTAAGATACTATAGATAGGCTGATCTATCCCTATCTACAGAGGATAACTATATGGATACCACCTGCTCTATTACCTCACCTATCATCTGAATGCTTGATCTCCTACTGAGCATATCGGCTACTGTGTTCCACTTCCCAAGAGTATAGACTATCACGAAGTCATATCCCTGGAGGAACTCAAGCCACCACCTCTATCTTCAGTTCAGGTCCATCTGATAGAAGATATACCTAAGACTCTTGTGATCATAGTACATGATAAAACGTTCTCCCATAAGATAGTGTTGCCACATCTTCAAGTAAAAGACCACTACTGCTAACTCCAGGTCATGGGTAGCATAGTTTTGCTCATGTCGTCTCAACTTTCGAGAACCATATGCGATCACTGCTCACTTCTACATAAGGACACACCCAAGTCTAGTACCTGATGCGTTGTAGTAGGCTATGTAACCTATGACTTCTTCTGGAATCCTCAAGATGGGGGCACTAGTCAGCCTCTGCCTCAACTCATGAAAACTCTGCTGACATCTCTCCGACCACATGAAGGGTTTCCCCTTCTTCGTCAAGGATAAAAGAGGTGTTATAACTCTGGAGAATTCTGAAACGAATCTCTGGTAGTAGCCAGCAAAACCCATTAAACTTCATACCTCTGTCACACTCGTGGGGGGTTCCGATGCAGGTACCACATCAATCTTTACTGGATCCACAGAAACTCCAGCCTTCGAGATGATGTGTCCCAAAAATTGAACCTCTCGAATCCAAAATTGGCACTTCGAGAGCTTACTGAAATGCTGGTGCTCTCTGAGTGTGTCCAATACTACCTGCAAATTGTAGGCATGCTCCCCCTCAGTAGTCGAGTAAATAAATATGTCGTCGATGAAGACTACAACAAAGTGATCGAGTTACGACTGAAAGATCTTGTTCATGAGAATCATGAACACTACTGGAGCATTGGTTACACCGAGGGGAATAACCAAGAACTCGTAGTGGCCGTAACGACACCTGAAGGTCATCTTCTGCACATCATCATCTCAAACTCCGAGCTGGTGATAGCCTGATCTTAGGTCTATCTTCGAGAACCATTGTTCTCCCTTGAGCTGATCAAAGAGGTCATCAATCCTTGGGAGTGGGAACTTGTTCTTCACAGTCACCTGGTTTAGGTGAAGGTAGTCGACATAGAGCCTCAAGCACCCATCTACCTTCTTGGAGAACAGAATTGGAGCTGCCCAGGGAGAAACACTAGGTCAGATGAATCCATTTCCCTCCAAGTCCTCCAGCTATACCCGCAGCTCGCAAAGCTCATCGGAAGCCATCTGATATGTTGAAGTAGATATCAGTGCTGTCCCAGGGTACTGGTAAATGTAGAAGTCCACCTCTATGTGAGGAGGTACTCCTGGAACATCGTTAGGGAAAACATCTAAGTACTGGTCCACCACTACAGGATAAGTCCGACTCTCTACATCAACTGCTCCGAGGGTAAGGCAAGCCAACTGCTGAGTGATCGGCTGCACCCTCCTCCGAGTAAGTCCGTCCTGCGCTGCAAAGGTTCCCTCCTCACCGGTGAAGGTAAAACTGGTCCCATATGTGCAGACAGACCACACTTTTTCCCGAATATAGTCGATCTGAGCATGGACTATAGATAACCAGTCCATACCCAAGATGTAAGGCCTCGATACTGCTACTTATAGATCCCAGCTGAAGCTCTCGCCCTCTAGAGTAAGCTTGCATTGCCGGCTCTAGTGCGTGATCATTGAATCAGCTCCCGTAGGAGTATCTATCCATAAGTATTGAACTAACGGCTCCTTCGGAATCTCCATGATCCAAATGAGGGAAGTGGCAATGAAAGATGACTGGAATCTGTGTCTATAAGAACTGTAGCTAAGGTGGAGTAGACATAGATCGTACCTCGAATCATCTCTGGAGCACCGTGATCATAGGCCTCAGCAGCTTGAAGCTATGCTCTACCCTATCCACACACTCCTTGTGGTCGGGGTGGACCTCCTAGTGGTGGTGGTGGCAACACCTCATAACGTCATCAAATGCTAGCTGCACTGATGGATCCTCGGCCATGTCTGCATCCACCCTGCGGACCGCCTCAATCGAACCTATGCCTCTGCATGGGAGATCCCTCAACTGACTGCTGATCGTCCGTGCGACGAGTCGGGAAGTCACAAGCCATGTGACCATGTCCTCCGCATGAGTAACACTGCCTGAGAGGTCTGGCTCTATATCCACTCTCGGTGCCCCGCACTACTGATCCAGAGTCGTGCGGTGGACCACCTGTAGGTCTGTTCCTCTTGGACTTCTACATCATCTGTCTACTGCCAGCTACAAAAGACTCTGTTGCATGTCGGCTAGTGGTGGATCTCGCTACAGGGGACTGGTCAGCAAGGAAACCATCCACTAGGAGGGCTTTCTCCAACACCCTCGTCTGCATCAGGATGCTGTGAGAGATAACTGAAACTCTAATCTATTTCTTGAGTCCCTGCTCAAAGGTATGGTCCCTGAAGAATGGGTCTCGTACCATATCAGTGGAGTAGTGCGAGAGGTCAGTGATCCTTGTTGAGTACTGCGCCACTGTCATTCTACAATACTGTAGATGCAGTAGCTCCTGTATCTGCACTGCTCGAAGGGAGGCTAGTATAGACTCCTCCCGGAACAGGATCTTGAAGTCTACCAATAGAAGTGTCACCTATTCATGCATATGGAGCATCAGGCTCCACCATATGCCTGCTACTTCATAAAGGAGGCTGGCAGTAAGGATCACCATAAAGTCTATTGGTGTTCCTACTAGCCTGAATACTCTCACCACAGCCTCCAGCCAATCCTCAGCTGCCTGTGGGTCTGTCTCTCCCCGGAACCTCGGTGGCCTCTAGCAATGGAACTCATGCAACACACTCAAGTGGCATACATCATCTACTGCAGGGGATGGTGGCATTGGTGGCCGTACGGGGAGTAGTACCGCTGGTGCCTCCCATGGTGCCTTAACTAGATGAGGGCCCTGTACTGAGGCCTCATCGCCAGACGGGCTGTCAATACATACAACTATCGAGCCTCTAGATAGTCATCCACAGGGTGGCATCCTGAAAGAAACAGATGTGAAATGGTCAAAAGACTATATCTGGTGAGCTGACCTTATTTGATCTAACATAAAGGAATCTTTTGAAAACACACATGCAATCAACGTTTTCGTGCACTGAGTCGGATATCAGAAATCAAGGTCCTGGTGTATGGTTACGTCGGCTGCCCAAACCATCACCGGACTCCCTGAACTGAAACCCACACTTAGTACCCTTAACACTATTTCTTAACAAAAAAAAGAAATATTAGAGTCCTAAGTTCTACGGTAGAACCGACTCCTCTGATACCAATTTGTCACAACCCATCCCCCGGGGCCCGTATCATGACTACCCCAAGCCCGCCTTCCGTAGGTCAAGGGCTAAAGACTAGCACCAAAGGTGTATTTCACTAAAACTGGGAAGGCATTTCCTTTATAAAACGTGAACACACAACCAGAGTACAAGCGGAAGAAAAAACTATGAAAAACTGTATACAGAAGAAGTGATGGAAAGTCAAAGGGGTCGGAAATACATGTCGAATAGTAAAGTACATGTACAACTGAAAACTAGTAAAGTAGCTACTGGGTCTTCCTCAGGGGTTCCTACCTGAAGGGTAGATATAGATGGCCTCCACAACACTCCATGTCTTTCAGACTCCACTGTGTACTGATACATCGAAAGGTCCTCCTCCGGGTACCGTCCAGTCCTGGCGCTCTCGGCCTCCGTCAGCGTTGTCTGTCGTCTGCATCCAATAAAATGAGGTGTGGTAAAATCCCATGTAGGGGTGAGTTTAATGATATTCAGTAGGGACCCTAAGACCCTAAAGGTCTCACAAAATTGAACAAGGATAAACCAAAAGGTATGATTTCAAAGGATAACCATTACTTAGGTATATGCCCATACATATACCTGAGTTATCGAGTAACCCATCTCAATCATGAGGAAAACACAAAGGTCGTTGACTCTACTAAAACTAGGATTTTCATTAATGAAACCACTGTTGTTGGAGAACTTCTCCTCTATCGAGTACAATGTCCCTATCACGACTCCAGGTGCTACTCACTAACCAATGACTGTTGAGGTGCTTCTTCTGTCAAGTACCGTGGGACAGCTACGTCACACAAAGATGCTTCCCACCTTGGGTATGCCACCTCACACAGTAGTGCTCCCCCTAATAGCCTACATAGGTACTTCTACTATCGAGTACCACATGTCTACTGCCTTATACAATGGTTCTCCTCTTCCATGGGTCTTCCACCTCACACAGTAGCGCTCCCCACTGGGCTAGTCGAGTCACTCCGAAACGAATCGGTCAAGCTGTCATCAGGTCTTAGCCAGCTACGAGGTCTCTGTACTATGATCTCTCGTCTCCGAGAGGGTCTTCTCCCCGAGCTACACGCTGATACTCTAAAATTCACGAAGTCTCAGGAATAATTATCTCAAAGGTCTGCCATGTCAAATGGGTCTCAAAGCAACAAACGACATCTCAATCAGACAGTTGGTCTGGTAGTTATTAGCATTTTAGTCCCGAGGGCACGGTTGGATTCGTGTACGAACCATCCTGACTGTGACTCAACTATACCCCGAACTCTAGTGGGGTATACTCAACGGGACAGCTATGTTCCAAGATTACTAGCACCGCTGATGGTTCGTCAAATTGACTTTCGGTGCCAAAGATATGGCCCAAAAAAGTAAAGGAAATGGTATGGGCCCGGGTCCGGTCCGACTAAGTTGAACCGACTCGGCCCAACCCAGTCTGGGTCAACCTAGTCTGGGTCTACCCAGACTGAGTTTCTAGGTTTGACCCGGCCCGTTGGGTGGTTCAGTCTGGTCAGTTCGTCCCAGTTGGCTGGGCCCGACCTAGCGCACTGCGTGGACAATTCAAGCCAAAGTCGCTGTAACACCCTAGTTAAATAAAGAATATGACATTTTTATATTTATCCCTATTTGTGACTGAAATTTTAATATTAATTTAAAGGGAACACTATGCTCGATGGCTTACCCAATACGCAACAACGTGTTCTTTGGAAATCTTACGTTGCACTCTAATAATAATATAATTTTATTTTAAATTATAGTTAACACCTAGCCATTGTATTGACGGGAATGAACAGAACTAACTACAAAATGATTATATATGTTTTTAAAATATTTTTTCTTGTAACAATAAATGTTAGAGGATTAAAAATGTGAATGAATCCAATTTTAAGCATAAACATTCTAATATTCATTAAAAGGTCGATTAACTGCCTTTTGATGGAGAACCTCTTTTAAATCCACTTTTTGATATTTTTATTGTTATATTTGACAAAATAAAATTCTTCTTTAGAATTAGGACATCAAAATTTACTTTGGGTAAATTTTTGGTATTTTTCCAATAAAGTTCATTTTTTAATGAATAGTGTAAAATGTTGTATTTTAATTCAAAACCTCTTTTTAATCTAATTTATTTATATGATTATATTATCTTTTTAATTGGTTTTAAAGTGAAATTACAAAATATTTTAACCATTTAATCCAATGTTGGTCATTGGAATTAATATCACATTGAGATTGGACATAAACGAGTGTCAATCTTTTGATAGATATTGTTTCTTAAAAACAAGCAATTGGATTTGACAATGGGATTTAATTATAAAATTAATTAATGCAACATCAATGTTATGAATTTCATAAAAAAGACATCATTTTTGAATTTGGAATATCAAATATAGATTAGGGGGAATTTTTGGTATTTATCTGAAAAACCTTAATTTTTGATGAATAGTGAAACCACAAAGTGGTAGTTACAAAAAATGATTTTTCTTTTAAATGGAACATTACCACTTATATGATTTGAATTTAAAAAATTCAATACAAACTATTTTAATTATTTTGTAAAATTTGGTTCAATTGGATGAAAATAATTTTTGATGAAAAGTAACTTTTATGTTTTATTAATCGCGATTAAAGATAATTAGTGTGATTTAAGGTAAAAATGATATTATAATAAAATGAAAATATCTTGAAACTTGTCCTAACCCTATTGGATGAGTCATGATCCACCAATACATCCCATGGGTCGATTTTTTGGACCCCATGGAGCCACTTGGGTAAGATAAAGACATTTATGCCTTTTATTTAAAGTAAAAGTAAAAATAACACAAACATGTATTATTTTACTAAAACTATTTTTACATGGGATTATACAAGTCATATATTTGACTATGAATAGTAATTGGAAATCTATAAATATTTCCTACATAATAGTATTTGTTTTATAATTTTTAGACATTAAATAAATAAAATTATTTATGACATCATGATGATGCAGCGATTACCACATTATTTAACGATTTAAATAAAATGAAATGATAATGTAAAATCTATGACCTACACATGTAAAAAACCTATTGTATGGGTGGACTTTTAACTCTTATCACCTTATCCTTGAAATACATCAATGTGGGACTTTTAAAATCCGAAACTCATTTGAAAATAAAGTAACATTTTATACTTTTCCAAGAGTTCCCCTCCTCTCCTCTTATAAAAGGCCCCCACCTCTACCACCTTACCCACACCTCTCAAGTATTTGAATCGGCCAAGATCTGATCATTTTGTCTCTCCAAATCCCTATCCTAATCCTAGAAGCCTTACCTTAGGCAGGAAGATCTTCAAGAAACCCATTTGGTTCAAACCAAAAGGAGTTACCCGATTTTAAGGTAATGTCTTCACATGTGCTATTTTGTTTTATTTTGCTTCTCCAATACCCTAAAATCTTTTTATTCATTTATTTTGTAACAAAACCTGTATCTTCAATATACTATTATGTTTTTATAAGAAGGATTCGAGCTACACTTACACAAACCAACATCTAATTGTTAAAGAACATACTGTTTCTTTGGATGGTGAATTTCCGCCTCACAAAATGATGATTGTTCAATATTATTTTAACACCTTTAAAGGTGGTCATTAAGATGTCACTATATTTATATATGATATATTATATGTTTATGTTTTCCTTAAGCTTATGTATTTTTAATTTATGGAATACCTTTATGGTTTCCATTCTGTGTAAACGCGATATCTTCATTTTAGGAAGTGCGGACTACCGCCCCCTCAAAGTGATTTAATCCGTTAATACCATATGTGGTATGTATAAAGGATATATTTAATGATATTATATATGATAAAATACTGGAATTATAATACTATTATGTATAATTATGTTTTAATTCCATTAAATATGAAATAGAAATAGAAGTAGCGTTCATGTGTACGTACGACTTACAGTCTCCATGAAAGGTGCATTTCAATTCTTACCTCCAAATGTTATGTAATATTATAAATTAACGTATATAATGGATATATATGATATATATGATATCCAAATAATTAATATAATTCTGGATATAATGGATATTTTACGTCACGAAAAAACATGTAAGTATAAAGAGTTTATTTTTGACTCAAGTAGAAATGATCGTTAAAACGACCGTTATTAACTTAAATAATTAAATAGTGTTCATGACATGGTAACAAGTGATATAAAAGGAATAATGAACTTGAAAATGGTTCTTAAGAAAGTAAAAATTAATTCATTTTTATTATTCAGGATATTAAAGAACGATCGAGTCATGTCAGGTAGGAGGTGAGGGAACATACCCCTCTCTTTCTTTTTAAGTACACTCTTTTATGTCATTCCTTTTAAGATCATCTTTATTATGATTGGGATATTCTTTTATATTAATATTACTGTTAATTTTATGTTAATATGATTATAGACCCTTTTTTCTCTCATCAATCTATTTTGGAAGTTTTGAGTGGCGCCGTTAGGCTGCCAAATTTACGTAAGAGATCCAACCTCTCTCTTTCTTTTTAAGTACTCTCCTTTATGTCACTTTTTATGCTCCTATTTGTTATGTTGGGGGATGTTATTTTATATTCATATTTCATTAAATAATATGTTAATATGATGAGAGACACTATTTTATCTCATCAATCCATTTTTGGATGTTTTATGTTGCGTCGTTAGGTTGCCGAGTTTTTGTAAGGGATTTTTCGTCTCACTTTTATTCCCATGAGATTTATGCTACATTTGCCACCATTTTCTTTGAGTGGTATATGTACTGCCAATTTTTCTACACATTGTGTAATATAATTTCATTTATGATTATTTACATAAATGTAGTATTGTCCTTCTTTCATGGGGTGTGTGTTTCGAAAGATACCCAAGTCGGTAAGGGAACCTTTCACCCTCCTCTTTTTAAAGACTTATTTTGTTGGGTCTTTTAATTTACATATTTTAATGTTGGGATATGTTCTTCTATATCCTTATTGTTGTAAATTTTATGTCCAATTGATGAGATATCCTTTTTATCTCTCATCAACTCATTTTCTGAATTTTGAAGTGACGCCGTTATGCTGTCAAATTTTTGCAAGGGAACTTCTTAACCCAATTTTGATTATTTGGGATAAACTTGTACTCGTTGAATATGTCATTCTATGAATATGTGTGAATGACATCATATTGTTTTACACATAATATCCACTTATATTTGGTGTATTCATTTGTCACACATAATTATTTAATTGATTTATCCTTAATCTGAGGATACCTTCTTTGTATGGGACTTCGTCTCAATCTCCATTCATTCAGGAATATTTTGTTTTATACACAACCTTCTTTTATACGGTACATAAACCCCATTGACTTTTACGTTTATCTAAAGGGAATCTTTTTTATACGAAGCTTTTTACTAAACGATAAAAGGGATTGTTTTTGTCATACGTATGCGGCGACAACGACTTCTCCTCCGCCGTGACCATTATATGAGTTTCGACTTCCTCTACAAGCCATACCTTTTTTTAATTGAAAAATAAATACCATGTTTTAATTTTCTTTTATTTTGTTATTGAAATTGGTTTTCATAATGTGTTTATATCAATGTGTTGTATTAATATCTTGTGATTGAAAAGTGGAAATGTTATGTTTCCTTTATGCATGTTTTATGTGATACGATTATGTTTTGGTTCTTGGGCATTATTACGAAGATGGGTGGTTCTGTGATAAACTAAGGGCTGGTGAGCCTGATATAGCTCTCCAATGCATTGGGTAACACGAAGGAGTTAAATAGTAAGGTTTCTATGAAAAGATTTAGGGAATATACTATGATGGGTATTCCAAACATAACCAAGAGGGTTACTCCCTACATAAGATTGTTATGAATGCCTCAAGTTACCTTTATGTCTTATGATTTCTATCATTTATTCATGATTTGATGAGGAATGTGATTATGTTTTATGGGTAATGTATGATTTCATGCATGGAATAATGTCTTCATTTTGTACTTTTATATCCCTTACTGAGCTTTTTATGCTCCTCCCAAGTTTTTGAAATGTTTTTCACAGGTCAACGGAAAGGTAGATAATGTGATGATAGTGTCAAGGAAGTGTCAAGAAAGAATCCATGTTGTATTTTAAATATGTTTCCGTTGATGGGAAAAATTAGAACTATCTTTTATGTAACAACTTTGATTAAATGTGGAATGTAATGCATGTTTTATGATCTAATTCTCTAAAACTCTAAACCTGAAAAGAAACTCAACGTGTATTCTTGAAGTAACTGAAGATTAATTAAGGTTTAAGGCTGGGGCCTTATAGTCGCAACATAGGTGAATCAGCCCGAATGCCAGTGGCAGGTCAGGTCGGTGCCGCAAGGGGCGCGGCTCATGCAGATCTGCCTGAGAGGCCAATGGAAGGCCGCGCGGGGTGCGGGCAGGCCGCAAGTACACCGGGAAAGGTGTGGTTGGGCGCGGGGGCGTTGGGAAGGGAGTCGGGGAGCGCGGGAAGGGAACCGGGGCATGCGGGTAGGGCCCCAGGACGCACCGGGCAGGGCGGACTGGGCGTGGGGGTGCCAGGCAGGGTGTCGGGGGGATGCCGGGCAGGCAGCCTGGGCACCGGGTGGCACCAGCCAGGGCACCGGGGGGCGCTGGGCAGGCCGTCGGGGTACTGCCAGCACACCTTGCACTGGTAGTGTGCCGGCAGGCTGGGAAGGCCGCAATTTTGAATAGTGTGCATGCCGGGTAGCGCGCGGGTAGGCTGGTCGGGTGCCACTCGTCCGACGGTGCAGTTTGCGGAGGCCGAGGGTAGCACGACCTTTATTCACCGTCTTCATCGTCGTTGCCTCATTACTATGTCGTCATTACTTCTTCATTGCCTCAAGGTTCTGAAACCATAAAGGTTGCGGATGGGTCGGGCCGTGTTCGTTCGGCCCGAACCCTCCATGTTAGAATGATTGTAAATGGATCATGAAGTTGATTCAGGGTGAGATGATAAATCGTTAAAAAATATAATACACACCCCTAACTTTTTAATTGTCTGGCGTTTGGTTGTCGTGGGGGAAGAAGATGTTGTCGTTTTTCTCCGAACGTGTTCACATCTAAGCTCGTGCGTCAGTCCGTTGACGATGAAGAGGAAGGAATAAGGGTGGTCGAAGAGGTCCCACTTTGGAAGGGGGTTCCAAGGAAGAAGCCGAGGAAGAAGAGTCGTAATCGGCATCTCTGCCTTCTTCATTGGAGGATTCTATTCTCCAAATCTCTCAACTAAAGAGTGAATAAATGTTCCAAAATAATATATTTTAAACTATTATACCCATTGGCTTTAATTAATTACGTGGGACCACTTAATTAAGTTCATGTCGTAGGCACAATAATTCAAAATTCATAATGAGAGTAGAGGCTCCATCAAATTAATTGCATGAGAGGTTGGAATATGAAATATGGGGAGTTTCGAGGGGGTTAGAGGCCCGAGTGGTCCCCACCTAATTAAACATGAAGAGGTTCAAGGGGTTTTTTCCATTAGTTGGGGGGTTTTGATGAGGTTTCATCCTCCTCCATTAAGAGGGGAGTTAGAGACTAGGAGACTCTCCCTCATTAATGAGGGAGAGTTGAGAGGTCTCCTCCCCTCCCATTAAATGGGGGGTTAAGCCCCGTGTGGACCCCAGGTCATAACCTCTCGGGGGAGGTTATGCTGCTCAGGTGGTCCCCAACCCAATTATCCTCCCATGGGAGGTTAGGGTGTATCGGCCCCACCACCAACTCTCATGTGGAGATTTTAACCACCATTATCACATGGCGTGGGTTCAACAAAAATAGAATATGTTGTCACTTATCTTATTTTATTAATCCACATGAAACCCAAAAACCAACTCTCATACCTGATCATCCTCCATTGAGGTGAAAGTATTATTAAGAGAAAAATGGTGCAGTGAGTTCAATGGTGCCCTAAGATTTCAATTTCGAGAACCTGTTCAAAAATTATAAAAACCCGCTCGAACATTTACTGAACGTACCTGAAAAAAATTCATAAATTGATTCTGGGCACAATGGGCATCGGAATCAAGCGCAGTTAGAATTTTTGGACTCGTGTAATTTACATGTATTTTAATAAAAATTACTGGAATTATGTGTCTTTACGGGAAGGATATATTATCGGAGGATATTTATACTTATGGATTTTTTATTTTATGGTTTAAAATAATGGTTATTTTTTATATTACAACTATTTGTTGGAGAAATAAATTAAAACTAATTTTCAACATAATTAATGAGAAATAGATAACTAATAGACAATTTAATTTTGAAAAAACTAGACGGGATCTTCCATTAACCCTATTTAATGCATAACACTAAAAAAATTAAAGAAAAATATAAATAAGTTTCCATGATTTCAGGTAAAAATTTATAGATTCAAATTACCATTTTTAAAATTTTTATTATATTTATTAAATAAATTTTATTTAGTATAAATTTTTATAATTTTTATATCATGAAGACATCATAATGATGTATTAAAAATATCTGTACTCTTAAAACATTAATTTTAATTTCTTTTTAAAAATAAACATTTTCATAAAATTAACAAAAAATTATCGTATGATAACATTTATATGTTGCTTTAAAGATTACGTTCATTTTATTTAAAGTAAATACATATATTTTGGAAATAGAAAAATACACTTGTATTTTTAAAATGATTAATCATTGCATAATATCTGAATACTACACTTTTGAAAATCAGATTTCATTATGAAATATGTTTGCATCCATGTTACTATTGAATGATTTCATTATTATAAAATTGTTCAATGCATTTTATAGCAATATTCATCTAATTAGTTTGGACTTATCTTCTAAATATCTAGTAAAAAAATATGTTTTTCTGCAACATCCTTTTTATATCATGATTTATAATGTTATGTCAATAACCATTTAAATTTCATAAAACAAAATTATCAATAATTAAATCAAAGAAAATATATAATATATTGTGAAGAAGATTATGTAATTTTTAAAATAATCATAACAAATATTTCATAATTTTTTTAATAAATATATTATGTATTGAATTAAATAGAAATTTTGATTTGTAAAATATGTAAAGGTAAAATGATAAAAACCCATTAGAAAAAATAATAAATTTATAATGAAATCTTTTAGTGTTTAAGTAATATTCAATCATTATATTATAAAAGGTTAATTACCATGGAATGAAACCAAATTAAGAAAGGTAATGTATATGTGTTAGAAAATAACCTGAATATATAGTAAACGATATATAAGAATTTTCAAAGAAGAATAAAATATAGAAATATAATTGAACATAGGATACTGGTTGGCGTTACACCCATGAATCCTTTTAGTAATGGTATTAACTCTATTCCATTTTCGAACATGTTGGGTTGTTTCTCAACTTGTAAGATTCCATCTTTCTAAATGAATTTTAGTAAATAAACATCCATTATACATGAGAAAAATTTAAACAAATAATATAAGTGATAAATATTGGTATAAATATTTATATTATTTTATGAAATAAATTTATTTTCTATTCAAGTTCATATTTTTGAATGGAATTTTTTAAAAACATTCATTGGAAATAAAATATGTTACAACTATTCTAAGTATATCAAATTCATGTGTGTATTAGTAGACATTACCATCATAGTTTTCTTTTGGTGACTATATGTTCTTATAACTTTCTCTTTTATGTAGTTAGTGAATTATTAAAAAAGGAAACATTTCACAAATATATATTAATCCTTTCTAATTTGTGGAGATTTTTTGGATGTTAGATTGTTGTTTAGGGATACAACTATGATTAAAAAGTTTTTATGAGATATTTCATGTGTCCCAGCTTCAATATTGTATTCATTATCCTTTACATGTGGTTGGGTCGAGTGGTATGGATATGATAGTTTATGTAAACACTGTTTTTATTTGAATGAAATTTAGGACTTCAAGAAGAATATTCTATATGAATTTTTTTTTCTTTAGTGGGGGTTCATTGGAGTCATGGTAGTGTTGAATAATGAACTAAATAGGAGTGATCAAATATGGTAGCCTTGTATCCTATGTTTTTTTAATTTTATTTTTTATATAGTATATGGATTTTTTATTTCAATAATTATTGTTTAATGATAATTTTGTATAATTGATTATAATTTTTACATGTATTTCATTATATTTTCACGGTAAAATTTATTTTAATGTGGCGAGTAATGTAAAGACCTATAAATTTTAATTTTATATGTTTATAAAATTTTACATATTTACATATATTAAGTGTAATATTGTATTTTTTTTAATTCCTATAATGGTATTTTAAGACCACCATTGAATTTGGGATATAGTTTTTACACATGATTGTTAATTTAGTAATTTTATAATGATGTTTATTTTATAATTGTTATTTATTAGAGGAATATTACTATTATTATTATTATTATTATTCATATAAGTGGAACACTGGAAATTAGTTTTTTCATTAAATAAATTTTTGTTGCATTAAAATATTATCAATGTTGATGTTGAGAAAATATATTATTAGACGATCTTGATAATTAATGGTATATGAGTTAATGAATTGGGATATATTAAATGGAAGTTTGAATGTGAATGAATGGGGACTTAGTTCAATATTTTAAATATAGTTAAACGTGGGATTGGAAAGGGAGGAGTAGAGAAAATTAATTAAGGGAGAAAATTCATTTTAACACTAGTAAAATTTCAAAAATATCTTCTATACTGTCACACTTATCTCAACTGTGAATATTTTGAATCATGTGATGTGGTTGATTGAAAATAATATAAAATAATAATTATATAAAATAGATCAATGGAGATCATCAGAGGATCAAGTAATGTTTTCCATCATGGAATCTAGGTTGGTGACTCGATTCATATATTCTAAAACCATTATGAATATATCAGAATTTGCGTTTTATGATGGCTAATTAATCCATAAAAACTTGATAAAATTGTATGATAATTAGGTAAAATTGAATATATAAATTAGAAGATAAATTTGAATTATTCCACTGACATGAATAATTATAATTATAACTACTGAATATAATATCTTTTCAAATTTAATTTTTGATTAAAAAATTTAAGCATATGAAATTTTGTTATAACAGATTATTATGAAATTTAAATTGATAGAAAATATATATTCAAATGGATAATAGTGTAATTCCAGTATAATTTTAATTTATATTGAACATGTAGTGGATAAATAGTAGAAAGTGTTATAGGATGGAGATTAAAAGAAAATCATTATTTGATTCTGATTATCAATTATATTTCATTAATGTATTATATAATATGTTATTAATGATGTAAATTATAATTGACAGAAGATTTTAAATATTTATAAGGAGTCTTTAAAGTCCCAAAATGGAGTTTGTAGCTAAAATTAATGGATATATACCATAGTAGTTACAAATAGGATATCTATGTAAAACGTTATGAACTTTTTTGTGGGTAATTATAATTTGGAAAGAATCCATGAAAAATATTATAAATATTTTTTAGAAGTATTGGCCCCAAATATATGATTATTTGGAAGTGAGTTTCATGTAGTCAAACCTTTTAAACAAATTTTCATGCTAATTTCTGTTGTTGGATGACATGCTTGGAAGTATGTTATTTAGGGTGATGTGGTTTACTCATTGTATAACCTCCTTGGTATAAGGATATAAAAAATAATTCTGGTTTTGTTTGGTAATATACATGATAAATGTTAATATTGAGATGAAATGATAGTAGTAGTAGTCATCATGCCTAATAAGAACACCCTAATAAGACACACTTGGGTGAACTTATTGTGGTAAATAATTGAATTGATGTGAAAGATAATTATTCTTTATTGATGCGGGAATTTTGATATATATGAGAAGTTTTTTGAGGTAATAGAGATTGTGTGTTCCCAAGATATAAATAATTTTAGTCTTGTGCTGAATTAATACCTATGATTTGATTAGGGTAAACTTAGGTGCGATCATGATATTGTTATGCTTCATTATCGTTTAATTTTTTAACCTATTATTTGTGATGGAAATGACAAGAGAACAAATAGATGATGGGTATATGAGTACATTTTTTGATATTTGTATTGATGTAGTGATTATTTATGATTTGTTAGATTGATTATATAGATTATAGAGATGATAATATGGTTGATATGGACTAACATTGTAGATATATTATATAGGATAATGATGATTTAGGTTATATAATGTATAATATATAGTGGTAGAAACATTATAGTATAGTGAGATTACATGAGGGGGGATAGATTTCCAAATTATGTAGTTTATTGAGGGGATATTCCGTGAGTGTGGGCACTTGGAAAACTAATCAAATTCCATGAAGCTTAAAAATGGGCCCCATTAGATGTGGACATTTGGAATGTTCTTTCTATTTTGATAAGTACTTAATGATGTTGTTATTTTTTGGGTTCCCTATGGGTGGATTACTACTTGGGGATTTTGATATAAATAGTGAGTTCTATGGGTGTATATCACTACATAGTAGTAGTCATATATTTTTGAGTTTCCTAGTGGGTGGTTAGAAAATCGTTGGTAGTAATGTTTTTCAAGTCCTATATAAGTGGATAAATATATAATGCTAGTATAGTGAATTCCTCATAGGTGAAAAATAATTAGTTGAGATGTGGATGTTATGGCTTTTGTATTTTACTTTTAGTGTGATGATGTACGATGACGTATGTTATGTGGTTTGTAATGTGAGAAAATTATGTGACATGGAATGGAATTTGTTGGATGGTTAGAATGAGAGATACTTGTACTAGTAGTTTTGTCTTACTTATTGTATAACCATATGGGTAATTATGATTCATTCACAAAGCCATATTTTATATCTAGAGAAGAACCTATTGATTATATTTATAGGATAACCAATCATTTATATATACAATTTTTTAGATTATATTTACAGAGTATGTAGTAATGTCAATTAAAAATAGATATATACATGGGAGGTTTTTGTTGGAGGTAAATAATGTCTTACATTGGTTGAGGCATAGAGGAGTTAGTAACACTCTCCATTTATGGTTTGGATTTTTTAACATGTCATGTGTTGAATAAAATTATATATGTCTTGTAGTAGGGAATGTATTTTACAATTCATTTTTATTTGTGTCTTTCATTTATAATGGTTAATACCTTCTATATATGTGTGATGATGTACTATTAATTATATCTATTTAACTGTAACATACTAAATATAGTATCTAGGATTTACACTCTAATTTACTATTTTCTCAAGTGATGTCAAAGCGGGGTGGGTCCTAAATAATTCAATACACATCCAATGACAAATAAAAACATGAAAAAGTTATTTTTAAATATTTATTATATCATTAAAAGAGAGATAATTATTTAATCATTGATTTATTACTGAATTGAAATATAGAGATGATATAATATTTCAATCACTAAATTATAGTTCAAAGACTATTCACAGTTTACATCCATATGGAAAGCATCGACTAATTGTCAATGTTGCCTAAACCTAACCACAATAGTGATGTTTGGAAAATATCAAGCATCACTAAACATAGTATTATTGAACTTATGAGTTGGTTGATTATTATTGGGCTAAAAAACATTTAATGATTGGGATTGGAGGGACAAAGAAAAGATGAAATAATTACAGAAAAGTAGTAATCAAAGCCATAATCATTATAATATTGAATCCTAACTCTATAGAAAGCATAAAAATATTAATAGGATATTTTAACTTATACTCTGAGGGAGAAAGGGGTGAGTGATTCAACCTATGGTCCATCCCCATAGAGAAATTTATATAACTCATTATCCCTCATTGGTGACCAAATATCTCCCTTCATATATTCAAATATCCATTTTTGACAAATTTAATGAAAATATATTCCATTATAAAAATAAAATAATTTATATTAACTACGTAGAGTTATTTTTATAATTTTACTAAATTATGATTTACACTAACAAAGATACATGACAATTTATTATATTGAGTTTTTAATAAAAACCCCATATAATTAAAATAATTAAACAAATATATATATATATATATATATATCTGTTTGTATGTGTGTCCATAAATAAATTTTAAAATATCACATTTCATTTATAAAAAAATTCCCTTTACATTATGAATATAAGGAAAATTATAGACTATTAAGAAATAAAAAAAGAAATTTCACTCCCATTATACAAAATAAAAATAAACATTGTTTACTAAACTAATTTAGATAACATTAAAAATAATTTTTTATGAATAAATATTTTTTGTTAAAAATTTTAAAAATAAAAATAAAATAAGAATATATCATATATTATCTTAAAAAATATCTATTTTTAATTTTAAAACCTAGTATTAATTTCAAAAAAAATAATATCAACTATATTTTTACATAAAAAATGAAAATAAAATATCTTTTAAAATTATCACTTTTTTACCATTTTAGCAGAATTTATTATAAACCTAAAAAACTGTCAAATAATTCTATGGTTGAAATATTTTCTATATAAAAAATAATTGTGGTTTATGATGCTAATTTTTTAAAAATGATTCATTTTTCTTTTAAAATTATAAATAAACATTGGTTGGTAACTGAATCAATAGTTTCCATTTTGGATGATATTTCATTTTATACATTTAATGACATAAAAAAATATCTATTTTATGATTAAAATTGAAAAAAGAAATCCTTTTATTTTATTTAAAAAATAAATATATAATTTTCCATTAAATTAATATAAATTCATTTTGATGATAATTATAATAATTCATATACTTAGTTACATACATAAAATTATATTTTCACATGAATGAAATAATGAAATCCTTTTATAAATCAATCAAAGGAAATAGAATTTTTTTATATCCAGATTTAAAATTTTTAGTTACAAAATTTTAAAATATTATTCTCCTTTTTTCTTAAATAAAAAAAATCTCCACTACTTTTTTATAAAAATATAATTTTCCATAAAATTCAAAATGATATCAAATTTTGTTAAAAAAATAATATAAAATCAATATATTTTATCATTTTATTTAACCAGTGAAGAATATAAATATAATTTTTACCATAAAATTTTAAAAACCCCATTTCTTCCATAAAAACATAATATTTTAATTAAACAAATAAAATTTTCTCTATAATTAATTAAGTAATTTCTGCATAAAATTTTAATACATTGTTATATTTTGAAAAACAAAAAACAAAAATATTTTATTATAAATATTGACAAATAAATATAACTTTCTCATAAAATAATAATAATAACTAAAATATTAATTCTCGTAAAAATTTATAAAAATATCAAATTTAAATAGATTTTTAGTTCTTTCCCATTATTTTTTTTTGTTTATTTACAGAAAAATAATTTATTACATTAAATAACAAGAAAATTATTTTTTTAAAAAAAATTGCTTAAAATAATTCCCCTATATGAGAAAATATTACTTCCTTCATTTAAATCTAATAATTCTAAAAAATTTTATTGTTTTATTTCTTCTTATAAAAATCTATATATATATTTTTCATTTAAAAAATATTTTTTTATAAATAGGTAAAATTTTCTTTTAAATTTAAATAAAATTTTATTTAAATAAGTTTAGAAAAGATTAATATATTTATGCTTAAAAAATAAAAATAACATCTTTTTTAATATTTATTCCATATTGAAGATGTTTTTAATATTTATTTTATAATATAAATACCCAAAAAGTAATTATAATATATAATTTTAAAAAAACTAATTAAAATTCTTAAATATATTAATAAAATGATATTTATTTTTTTCAAAAGTCTCATTTCATAATAAAAAAAATAGTTTTTTTCATTAAAAATCTTAATCCGATTATTTCGATTAAATGCAATTAAAAATACAACAATTTCTATAAAAAAATATTAAAAAATTGTAATCATTCTTTAAAAAAATAAAATTATATTCCCTTAAATAATTAAAAAACATCATTATTTTCTAAATAATATTGTCACCTAAATAATGCATTCATAAAAAATGAATTTTTTTTCAAAATAATATATATTTTTGTATAAAACATTTAAAAAATTATGAAAATAAAAAGCATAAAAATTATCAATTATATTTGAAAAATTAAATGTTTTTATTTTTAAGTAGGGATAAAATAATTTTTTTCCATGATAATAGTTATATAATGTCCATTATTTTTTATTAAAATCAAGGAAAAATGTAATAGTTGTAATACAAAAAATTAAATAAAAAATATACTCATATTTTATTGAACTTTTATCATTTTCCTTTTTTCTAAAATATTATGATAAGAAAGATAATTTTTATATGATGACTTTATTGAAATAAAAAATATTATAATTAATATAAAAATAGCATTTTTATTTTACATTACACCCTTTCTATTTAAAATAAACTAATCTGTACATTAAAACAAATTAAAAAAATTCTATATAATTTATTATAGAAATATTTCCAAAACAAATCAAAATGAAATTCGTATAAATATATAATTTTATAAAATAATAAAGGGATAAACTATAAAAAACGTGATTTCCTATTAAAATTTAATCAAAATCCCTATTTTTTAATTTATCTATTCTTAATATAAAAAAATTTACTCCTCTTTCATTAAAAATAAATTTTAATAGTATATCTGATATCTTAATAAAAAAATTTATTTTATAAAATATTTCATTTTTAAATTAAAATGATTTTTTATTTAAATTTTTTGATAACATATTTTTTTCTATAAATCTATTAATGTTTTATATTTTGTTTTATAATTAAAATATATATTTCAATCCTAAAAATATTTTTTTTCGCGAACATGGATATAATTATATTTAATGAAACGGTATATAATTTTACTCATTAAAGAAAACAGTTGTGTTCTGAAAATAAAAAGTAGTTTTATTTATTTATTATTAATTTCATTTATTATTAAAAACTGTATATAGAAAAAGAATTTATTTTCATGACCATTCCCTTTTGAGACTCCTTCCGAGTTATCAATGACTATTTTGTGGAGCCGTTATGCCCACCACTAATAAGATTGGGGTTGACTACATGTGGTGGTGGAATAGAACTCATAAATTTGATTTTTTCCTATCATTAAAAAAATAAACCATATATAGCTTAAAAATATAATTAACAATAAATAACTATAGTAACATTAAAATAAATATTGTACATCGCAATAACCCATAATGTGAAAATAAAACTATAGAATAATTATATGACTTAGAATAAAATTATAACTAGACACCACCAAAAGATATTCAATCCCAAACTATTAATGAAAAATTCTTCCACCAATATAGGCCTATAAATCAGCAAATAGTGTTTTTAAATTTTGGGTTGCGAATCAATATACTCACCATATTCATTCCCTAGAATAACATGTGTCAATGTTTCTTTTGAATCTTATTTATTCTATGATATATTGATAATAAATAAAATACGTCCATTATGTTTCTAAAGCCATTTCATATCTCACAATAAGATCCTTGGTAATGAATGTATTTTGTCTTTGTGTGTGCGTGTTTGTGTATTTGTTTAGGTTACATTGTGAGAAATGAATAAAAATATAAAATAAGGGCCCCAACATAACAACTCTAAAAAAAAATTCACTCTCTTCTATCATCGAATGATATATCTCCAAAGACTGAATTTCATTATGTGTGTGGAATAACCAGAAATAGACTACATAAATATCTAATAAATAAGTCAACCATTGAATATTGATGGGAACATATCCAAGAATCAAAGGTGGTGGCGCTGGTGTATAGGGTGGTGATGAGATGTTATTATAGAAGGGATTCAAAGTAATTTATTAACAATATCAGAACATATGGAAGCCATTTAAACCCTTTCCCATGGATCTCCCATGCTAGATAGATTAAACTTATATTAAAACTGAAAAACATAATAGATGAAAATTTAATACATGGAATAACATCTCTACAATCTTAAAAAGAAGTCTCATAGATTTCAAAAAAATAAATAGGGAATCCAAATGACAACCAGTCTCTCTAGTGTATATATGGGATGGGAAAATACTCTAACATTTGGATGGAATCAATATTATATTTGTGGAATGATATAGCCTCTACTTAATAAGAGAAAAATGAGGACTACATATTTTGAAGGAGATTTTTAGTCAACCATGAAGCACACACAACCACCATCATATGAAAATGGTTAAAAATTAACAAGGACATTGTTGGTGTTTTATAATTTACACATGTGTTGTAAAAAATTATTAACTGGATTAGAGAGATCATACATCTCAAAAATTAATATATAAAACTGACATGCATTTCAACGTAAAAAATATTTCCTCTAAATGATATCATTGGTGGAGAATAGTGTGGTTGTCCACCACATATATATTAATATTCCCAAATTGTTTGACATCAAAATTTTATTGCAATTCTATATACATGTTATATATATAAGGCATTAGGAAATATTTCTATAAATCTACCACATTCCTAAGATTATAAAAGACTTTTTCCTATGTCATAATATATTGAAACACAACAACAAATTTTGAATCCATTTACAAAAAACATATTTATATATTCCAATAACTTTCGGAAAAATATAATTTCCATCACCTTGTATCACATCATATGTAATAACATATAATTACCCATCCAAAAAAAATTGGATAAAATATAAAACACATTTACCGTAGCTCTGTGAGTTAAACTCCATCCTCATTCGTTCAACCATGATGTGTGACCTCATATTCCATTATATCAATGAAAACAAATATGAATCTCTAGATCCAAATATTTAAGTGAATATTGTCTTCCAATAATGAATCAATGCTACCAATATATAAAATTATCAGGTGTGGCCACCATTAAAAACATGCATCTTTGTACCTATGTCAACCAATATATATCATATAAAAAATGTGAATTCTCATATTCTCCCATTGTCCAAGTCAACAAGTGACTGAGTGACAAATAACATGTCAATTTTATATAGAAAAATCATCTATTCATGATTCATAGAGTGTAGTATGATATTGTTGATGAATATATGACATGTAATTCATCCTAGTGGGTAATCACATCACATGTCCCTAATCCAAATTAAAATACAATATCTAAGTGCAGGTTAACTCTCTCATGGTCTATCTTAATCGAGGGCCCATATGTCATACTCCTCATATGATTGGAATAATCACATCTCATTTATGCTCTGATAAATGACATGATTGGAAACATACCCAACCACCCTCATATTATCAAATTCAATATATAGACTTTTTTATGTAGGGTATCAATGTATAATGGTTCTCTTACTATATATCTCACCATCATCAAGAAATGGGGACTCAAAAATGATACATTCCCTCCTAGTATACCAAATACATTTTTATGAAACTCTATGTAGTATGAATAATTGGTCTTTAGTACACCCAAAGAACCATATTTTTTATTTTGTTCCTTATGAGTATATTCTATTTCTCAGTATAAGAATCCAACTCATTATAATCTTCGCATCTCATTATAACCAATAATATGACATGCTGAGCATTTGTTAGCTATATACTCAAAGTCGTACTGTGAGAGGTCAATTATCAATAAACATCAAATATATATATATATATATATATATATATTTATATATCCAATGACAATTAATGATAATATGGGTATTCCCTCTTAATATTATGAATTATATACTCTATACCCTTTAAATAATATTTAGAAACCACAATATAATCACTGATTTAACATATCAAACATGTAAAACTTCCATGTTGGCCTTATGTTGGTTACACATTCTAGGTTTTGTTAACAAATTACATTATATGTAATCCTAATCACATATCTATGTGTACATCTGAAAAAACCCTTATACTATACTCTTTAGGGGGAAATATCTATGAATCACTCTATTTTGAATAATAGAAAGATTTTGGAACGGTATTCTAAATAGTTTATCTTTTGAACATCCTCAAACTTCTAGACTTTACAACATCAAATGTAACGATATCAATTTTTACTATATAATAGGACACATTTTTATGTTCATCATCCCCATCCTTAGAACCCTACTCTATTAAAATTTTCCCTTGAAATATTTAAATTACATAGATTAATTATTTATTAATATATCCCAAACACTAATAGGATAACCTTTCAATAACTTTAACACTAAAAAAATATAAAACTAACTTTTCTCTTTGTATGAATTACCTAAAACTATTCTTGTATATCATGTTTAATTAACATATAATTTTTACAAGAACAAACATTCAATAAATCATGTCTTTCAATTTTCACAATAACAAAATGTAAAAAAAATAATGTCATTAAATATCCTACAATTTTAGAGGATATTATATAAAAATAATTAATCATTAACCAGTAATATCATATAAAATTAGATATATTAAATTAATAAATTTTAACTAAATGTAAAACAATATATTTTTCTATATCATCACATTCTGAAATCCTATTTTAGAGATTTTTTGGATATCACTTGAACATATGATTGTTGTTATCCTTCATTTGATAATTATTACCTCCTCTATATTAAAACATAATCCCATTACCTTATTTGATAATATACAATTTCATGAATATTTTCCTAGAAACAACAAAAATCCAATTATGTTAATAGAAAAAATTTCCATCCCCTTATTTGGAACATTTAACTAAAAAAATATGATTTCTATATGTGATGTTCTATGTTTCTAGATAATTTATATTTTGAGAAGAAACTTTTTAAAAAAATACATATTTCTAATGGGTGAGGAAAATTCATTCCCTCGCATCTTGATAAACATCTAGAAAACACATTTATCCACATCTTCTTCTCTAAACATGTTATAGTCACAGATTAATCCAAAATCATATGTATACAATTAATTATCTCATGTTATTCAGAATATTTTTTTATTTGAACATCATCTCTTATAAAATAAGATATGTTAGATAAGGATAAAAATATTTTACATAGATTTATTTTAGCATAATAAAACCACATAAATTAAGAAACATGATATATTTAGTAATAATTTATATTATGAAGAAAAAATTGAAGCTCAATCAAATATTCATTGGAATTTTAGCTCCTATATATTTGCAACACATTTTAAAATAAACATTAAGTATCACATACATTTAAAAATCAAATAGTTATTCTCTTAAAAAATTATACATAACAAATACCATCCAAAGAGTTTCCAATCATCCTTATTGTATTTTAAATAATATAATTTTATTTAATTATTACACCTCCTTGTTGAAAACTAAAGGTTTTAATGAGATTTACTGGCTTATTGAAGAAAAAGTATTAATCTTATCAACATTCTTTTCTCCCTCCAATTATATAATTAATCCACTTTTAATTCCTATATAGTACTTTAGAATATTGATATCATATTCTTTGTACATTTATATTCCAAAAACTCTTTGAATATAATTTAAATATTTCCTAAATTCAATCATTTTGTTAGAACGCTTAAAAAATAAAAATATGATGAATTTCCATTCCATAATATTATATATTTTTTTCACCTTAAAGCATATTATATAATTAAAAAAGTAAAACAATATTTTTTAAAAATCTCAATGCATTTTAAATTTACATAAATTTTTCTAAATCTCTTATCAAGAGCCAAATGGGATAAAATATAAATCTTATTACAAGTTTATACATGATAGATTTTTCCACGTTTCCAATGAGAAAACTCGTTTGATCCATAAATTGATAAAATACCTCAGGATCAATTATTTTTATCTTTGGGATTTTAATAATTCTCTAATCATCTAGTTAATATGTTCAATCATTCAGAATAATAAAATTGACTAATATAACTAAAAATATTAAAGGAAAAAAATTAGTTTTCTAAAATTTATTTAATCATATTGAATATGGTTTTGCATAAAAAATCATATTTAGTATAATAGTTAAGATAAATATTCTCAAACAATCCATAAATAAATTTCTCTATTCTTCTATAATGATATAGATTAACATGTATAACAATTTCAACACATGGTTACTTAGAAAGGTATAGTTTTCTAACTCATAGAATTTTCTCATAATAACATTTCTTAACTCACGAAAATTGTTTGAGAAATTTTCTTATGTTATGAATCTTTATAGTAACATAAATTAATTATACCCATCAAATATTGAAGAAAAATATTATCTTTTTGATACAGAAGTTATTTATCCACATCAAATGATTTTATGAAATGAGTATTATATATTAAATCTCTTTAATAAGGTTTTCTAATAATTGGGATCCCCTTAAAATGATAACACCATTTTAAAAAATAATATCCATTTTTTGGTTAAGAGATATATTTAATCATTACATAAATCATATATCATTTAAATAATTTAATAATATATCTGGTAGATAATAAAATTCAATCATAACATATTTGTCTCTTGGATAATTGAGCATACAACTCTTTCTCTAATCCAGCATATAGACAAAACCAAATCCATTCCACTATTATAATAACCTTTAGGGTTTCATAAATAGTCTATCCATAATAAAAATTCCATGAAAATTCCAATAATGTATAATAAAGATATACACATGTTATCCATGAAAATACCATAATGATAAATCAAGGTAACTTATTAATGAACTACTAGTTTTAATGATAAAAAATAATTCTTATTATGTTATTAAAGATATTTATCTCTTATGATAGAATTTTATATTATAAAATTTATTACCAAAAATATGTGTATGTCTTCACATGAATCACCACTAAGGAGATATTTGAATTTTTTTGACTCAGTACCAAGACGTCTCAACACCAATGAAGCCTCACCGCTAAGGTGTCACTACTAAGGATCATACACAGTTGGAGTCCTAAATCAGAAAATGGCGATTTATTCCAAATAAAATTCACCTCTATTATAGAAATTTGTCTTAGATATGGAAACAATAGATCATCAAAAAATCCCCATTGTCAGCTATGATATAACATTAAATTGAAAAATTGACAAATTATGGAGATTACCCACCATCAGTTATATCTTACTTACTTCCAAAAAAATTCAATAAGTTTTGAGATTTCGCACCACTAGAATATTCATGGCTAGATAATAAATATTGTTAAATTTAGTAATCCACTACCATTGGGAAGAGTCACCAGATTCCTTAGACACTACCAATGTATCTAACTGCCACACACAGATGCTAACAGATAAATACATATCCAGAAACCGATCATTGTTCAAACGACTCCCCACTAGTGCCTTATTTATAATTGAATTAAATGTTTCTAATGGATACATTATTTAATTTTATATGATTTATAATTTTAATGATTTTTCTTAAATCCATTTCATTATTTCATTAAAGAGTGTTTCATCCCTGAGGATGAGGATTCTAAATATCTAGATTTCTTCCCAAGTGGATTATTTCGATTATACTACTAATAAAACATGATGAAGACTTATTTGAGCATAAAAATGTGTAGTTATAGAACATAAATATGCATAGAGAGTTGTACACATGAAGATATATAAACCACATTGCAAGAACCTGAAGAGATTTCATGTTGCATATTGCTTACACATGGTAGTGATAGTGGAGCTCAATGAACACTTATATCATTATGTCTAAACAGAAGGAGTCTATGAAACTCTGTTCCTGAGAAAATATCATATCCCCAACTTTATCCTTATTTCAAGACACATTCTAGATTCACATGTGGTATAGATTATCATATAGAGAAACAAACCATTTCTACTTATCTTTATTTTCTCTATATTTTTATTACATTTCAAGAAGTGTGTGTATAATAATTTTATTACATGCACACATTATAAAAATTTAAACTGGAAGATACATGGATATCGTGTCAATCACTTTTGACATGTGTTTCATTCATGTTTTAGTAGAGCTCCAGTTTTGTCCTGTTTTATTTTTATTCCCATGAAAACTGTGAAACGTGAGCTTGTAAGGCCTGGAAAGTTGTCATTTCATTGTATTACTTGATCCTTTTGGTTAATCAATGTTCATTTTTATATAAACACATTAATAGTAAAATATTTTCGAGTGTAGAGGAATATTTCATAGCTTAATATTGAACCTCTTGTATTCATTTTACACTATTCTTTTTTTCTTTATTTTCTAATATTAAAAACAAAATCAATTTTAATCTTTAAAAATAATCATCATATTGATATTTTTAATTAACTAGTGTTTTTATATGTTTTTTATTTTTTCATTTTATTTAAATGGTCAATGTGATACTAAATTTTATTTAACTGAGACCAAATCAATTATTTATAATGCATTTAAAAGATGATGATTTTTATTAATCTACCATTCTTGTTAACTGTTATATAGTTGAACTAAATGCGGGATATAATTTAATTTTTTTAATATAAATTTTTATCGGGTACTCAATTCACCCCCTCTTGAGGTACTCACTCTATGAAACATTTGATATCAATGGTCTAAGCATTACTATCAATGTTTTAAAAGGTATTTTCTATATTTATTTCAGTTGTTCATTAAAGAAATTAATTTTTTTGAGTTATAATTCTAAATTTTTTAATGGATAATAGACAAGAATGTTTTTATACTAATTAACCTTCTTTTAAAATATAAATAGTCTAGTTTTGTGGATGCTCAGAATGATAATTCATATAAAAAGAATGGTTTTTAAGATTTATTCTTATATTGAGGGTATTTATGAGTCACATAAGGATTCTAGGAGTACATCGAAAGATCATAAAAAATAATACCAAAAATAATAATTGAAAATATTTTAATGATATGTATTTTTCTTTAAGAGATGATGAATTAAATTAAATTTCTTCTAGTAAAACATTACATTAAATTTGGGAGACATTAGATATTTCTCAAGAAGGGAAAACCAATGTCAAATAATTGATACTGAATACCTATACAATTAATTATGATACATTTATTATAAATCCTGATAAACTAATTATTTTTATGTATCTTTAGTTCTACTAAATTGTAACGACCCTAATCCCACTTGGAAATATAGTATCTAACAAGGATCAAATGATGAGACTACCTAGATTCCTTTTGGAAAGATAGTGAATAAATTTGTTGTCAATCCGAGAATCCTATGATGTTAGCAAACTTACATCTAAGGAATTAATTAGTAAGTTAATGATGAGTGAATAACAACTGAATTTCAATAGAGGGGAGGATATAGAGTCAAAAATAAATCCAGTAGCTTTGAATTATACTACTTCCAAAAATTAATAATGAAATTTATAATATACATGATGAATGTTCCGGTCATGATGAGTCACCACCAGACATTGATCATGATTTGAACCATAATTCTAGATGATTTAAGATGTTTTATAGAATGGAGTTTTTTCCAAATCTAAACAATAAAGGATTTCATGACACTAAGGGATTGAAGAAAAAATAATATAAAAAGGGTATTAATTAAATTTCATATTATGAATTCATAAGAAAAGATATGATAAGGAAAACTGTAAAAAATTGAAATATAAAATTAAATATGAGGAAAAGTATAGATTGATCAACAAATACATGATAATAACATATAGTTCCTATGAAGATAGCTCTTGTGACTCATACTCTTATATTGAAGAAATGTATGACTAAACCAACATGTGATTCAAGAAAAAATTCTCTATGGTATCTCAGGTTTATTTTGTATTTATTGTTATCAATAATGGAAACGCTTAAAGTAGACATAATGTTGTTGATACATCTGAAGAATGAATGTTTGAATATTTAAAAATGATATAGGACACTTTTAGTGATCTGAAGGATACGCATAATGTTATGAAAAAGAACATGCTTTATCAGGTAATTATAAATATGATATTGCTGTAGAGAAAGAGAAAAATAACCCGTTGTTAAATGATAATAAAAAAATAAATTTGCTAATGTGAAATGTGAGTGTGGCTAAGAAGGATTTATAAATGAAACATAAAAACCTACATTGAATTTAGAAAAATAGATTAATCCAACATATGTCATAGGTCTTGGATATCAACCATCATAGAGAAGAGTTTTAAAAGTCACTTTTCTTATGTATCAAAATATGCAATATTTATTGTTAGTAATTTCCCGATTGTATCTAAAAATGGATCATGATTATGTAGGGAAACTAGTGTATCAAACAAGTTATTGTGTTTTCATTGAATTTCTTTTATACAATCCATCTAGTTGGTGTGATATCATGTTAAGTGTGTGTACATGTACTCTCTTTGAAGATAATCCAAAACTGTCACACATTAATAATGTTCAAATACCTAAAATATACATCTAATTTAGTATTGGTTTACTAAAGTGGAAAATATTTTGATATAGTTGTCTATTCGGATGTGATTTTAGGTGGATATAAGTTATATTGAAATATATCTTATGTAACATGTCACCTTTTAGAAAAGTATTCAGTTTTTTGGTGTAATAAGAAACAAAATTTTGTTGCACTATCTACTACTGAAGCTGAGTACATAGCTGCAGTTAGCTACTGTAAAAAAATATTACAGATGATTCACACATTACTAGTCTATGGATATCCATTCTGAAATGTCCTTATAAATTGTGATAATATAATTTCAATAATTAATTCATAGAATCCTTTGTTACATTCTAGAAAAATAAATATTTCTATAGGACATAACTTATTAAAAGATAATTTTAAAGTGGGTGATATCACTATTGAATACACTGAAACATAACACAATATTTCTAATATTTTCACTGTTGCTTTGAATTTTTAGAGAATGAATTACATCAAACTTGAATTAGCTATAATAAATATATGTTAAGATTAATTTTCAGTGACTCATTATTATGAATGTCTCACCATTTTAAATGTATGAACATTGTGAATATCTCCCTATTATGAATGTATAACCATTGATATATGTCACCAATGAAATATCTCAAAATTGATACCTCTAAACATTGGTACTTATAAATATTAATAATTATTATCATTTATAGTACTCACAGTTGAACTTCTAAATAGTGGATTATTTCTCACCACTGGGTTGTCTGGATATTGGAAACTATTTCTCATTCCTTTTTCAAATCTTCATGATGCAAATTGTAATTATACAATTTTTATTTTTATTCTAGTTAATGTAGGTTTCGATTCAAAAAAATTCTACGTTTCAATTTTTAAGTATTATTTTGAGTTGGTTATTTTAAATCCTTAAATCATATATTATATAAATGGGATGATTTTATAATTCCAATATTAATATTTTTCCTTATGAATGTCTATAGAAACCAATGGTCACCCATTATATGATGAATTTCTACATTCTCTTCTCCTTTGACCGAACCAACTAAGCCAACCATCATGGCTAGAGTGATTCATCCCTCTGAATCTTCTCTATAAAATTCATATCCTACTAAGAAGTGGAAAGGTATATGAGTCATGTTACTGCAGTATAACTAGTTAACGCCGAAAATTCCACTTTTGTGTTAGTTCATGAAAATGATGTGCCAACATTGTGGATGATTTCCAGTAAGATGTTAGTAGTGGAAGATAAATATAACCAAAGATGGATTGAATAGTTATCTTAAAATGAGAAACATTTTTATCATAGTTTGGTAAATCAATTTTTCAGTGTATGTGGGTTGTCTTTGAAGAAGAAAAATAATAATGGGTGTGATGTAGATTTAATGGTCATATAATTTCATTTTATTCAAGTTAATGGTATGAATGTTTGAAATTTACACACACGTGTGTATTTAATGATTACTAATAGACTATTCTAGATGATAATGATAATTTTTTTATGATGACTCCCATGATGAGATGCCTGGATATAGAATAATTCGAAAAATATTTTAATCTGAGTTATATGGTGAATGTCAATTTCTATTTATGTTCATTGGATATATGTTTTGTCCAAAATGGGAGATTTTTCTACTTAAAGGTATCAGGATTTCTAATTTTTATGTCTTATGAAAAAATGACAAACGATCAATCTCTACAGATATCTTATGATTCACATGATGAAGACATGTAATCCTACCTCTACATCAAATTCATTGATCTACCTAATGTTCTTTTCTTCTTTTCTTAGATCCAAAAGTATAGTTAAAGAAAAAAGAATAATATATTATGAATTTAAGATATTCTCAAATAATAAGTATAATATGTATAAGTATTAAAATTAGTTTAAACCAATGACAGTTATAGTGGGTTAGTGATAATGAAAATATATATGATGAGTTTAATCTCGTGAGAAACCTTTCAGACCTAATGACATTTTTTTCCTTTTATGTAACTAGATGAAATAGAAAAATACTCTGATGGGGAAGAACAAGGTGTTAAAATTATAGTTTAGGAAGTGTAATTTCTTATTGATTAGGGTAGTGATTCCGATCTTCCTCACGACTCTCCATTTATTTTAAATAGCTCTCATTGTCCATCTATGTCACTCCTTGAAAGAATAAATGTTTTTAATAATGGTAGTGATGCAAAGGAAATTGAGGAATCTGTTGAAGATCAATTTAAAAATACATCCATATAATTTGGGGAAAATGGTAATGGTAATGAAAGTAGAAATGTTAGTGATGATGATAAATGATTTGAACTAGATGGTCCGAGCTGGAAAATTAGAGAATAGGATGTGGAAACACCTAAGGGATTTATTTCATCTCCATGAGTATATGCTTCTAGATAATAATATATACCCAAATTATTGGTGATATAGATCTAGATAATTTATAATTGTAATATGAATATTAATAGTGGGAGGAATCCCCATGGTTAGAGAGTCATATTGGTTTTAATGAGTTGTTTGTTGTTGAAAAGTTAGTTGATGACCTAATGAATGTTGTAGTTTATGTTGAAAAGTCAGTTGATGATTATAGAGTTGATGAGTAGACGGAAGAGTAGCCTGATGGTGTTGAGAAATCTTTTTATATATATAGTTTAGATGCATAGAGATTGGTTGATCATGTTGTAGTTGTACTTATGATCGTCGAGTCTTCTATTAATAATAATTTTTACTATTTGATGGACTCTATGGGTAAATATTGGTAAAAGGTTAATGGGAGTCCAATAAATAATGGTTTAATTCTATTAAAAAATAAAGAGATACATAAGGATCACTGATGGATCATATTATCGATTATAATGACTTGAGGAGGATTTATTCTGACAGAATGTTTTCACCATCTATTTTCCCAAAAAAAAATCATACACTATTTATTCCTTCTGTTATAATAGATATAGAAACCAAGGGTGATAGAGATTATTTCAGTGAAATTCCAATTTTTTAGATAAATGTGATGTTTAAGAATCAGCCTTCCTTGGTTACAAAGTTATGTGGAAAGGATGAAACATATGTGTTTGAATTGGTGATATAACATATTCATTCAAAAATGATGCACAATATTCTGGAGGAAAAAATTGAAAATAGAAGACTAGCTAGTGAGCTAGAGTCTATGAAATATTCTATGGAACGGCTACAATCTGCCTATACAGATTATGTGTATTATCTACTTACGTGGATATAGAGTATGCCATCAACACCTTTGGTGTCTACTATTTATCCACATGTATGTGATTTTTAGGGGATTTGATCTACTTTTTGAGGAGTTTTTGTGCTACTGCTACTTTAGGTTATATTCTAGATACTCCTTTGGAGTATTTGATAAAGATTAGGGATGAAATAGATCATAGTCCAATTTTGGTTAAAGGGTGTTCAAAAGACATGAAGTCTGATAGAGAGACTATAAACTAATCCATAGATTACTATATGTGTAGGATATTAAATAATCATGATTTGAATGATCATTTAATGTTTTTAGAGGATTATATGAGAATGCCTCCAATTTAACAAGAAAAAAATATAAAATTACCCAACTAATGATCATGCATCTAGTTCTTTAGAGTTTTATGGAAGAGAAGGCTAACTTATCCAGTAATATGAAGTGACGTGGGAAACTAATAATGGATTTATAAATCATTAGAAACCATTTATGTATGTGCATGGAACTGAATTTGTGGTTCCTAAGGAAATTTCTTGTTACTGGCCATTTGAATCCTCCAAACATTGATCCAATGTTATTCAGTGTGGATGTGACTAGAAAACCTCGGGCCCTTTTTTAAGCCATATTACATCCTTTTCCTTATAACCCAATGATGTTGTGTAGTTTCTCAAACTAATTCTCATTAAAGATCCTTGTTCCCTAATTGATTTCCCAACTAGTGTTCATATTGAAACCCCAACCTAAGTTGATAAAAACTCTTCCTTAGATATAGAAAAGGTAAAAGATTCATTGACACCTTCCACCAAACCAGAGAGGTTTTGATCATTATAATTTTTGTTTTCGATGGGAATGTTTTCATTGCCACTTTTTAGGAACATTTTGGTTGTACCCTCAATGCCATTATAAATGGAAATTCTCACATTACTCTATGTTTATTATTAAAATTTCTATGAATTTACTATTTTATTATGAACTTTTTGATAATCCCAAAAGGGGTATAAATATTAAGGGATTTCATTCTCTTTCTTTTTGTTTAAATTTATTCGCTTTTATAGTGTTTTATTTTCATTTTGATACTGATTACTATGTTAATAAATTTGATACAATACAATGTTTTTCATGGTTTATAAATTTGAAAATCTTTTATAATCTTTACCATTGATGTTTGGTATATAAAATTATATGAATTGTGATTATCCAAAAGTTTTATATTATGGAACCCCCTGTTTAAATTATCCGAAAATCAGGTTTATTATGTTATTAATGAGATTTATGATAGAGTTTACATAATAAGATAGATTGTAAATTTATGGGCATGTCATGTCATGACTCATAGATGAATAGATATTTGACTAAGTATGACTCACTTCCAAGATGTATCATCACCGAGGTAGTCTCATCACCAAGGTATCACTGACATGGATGACTCACCACTCGAATAAAAAAACAGAAAAATCTATTTCACCATCATGGATAAGTCACCACTTGTTTGGTAAATTTTCTAAGCGCTGGAAACAAAACACCACCAACAAATAATCACCATCAGCTATGACATATCGTTGCACCAAAAAATTGACAATGTATACATATTACCTAATGTCATATATGTCTCACTGTAATCTTGGAAAATTCCCTATGTGTCTAATTGACCAAATCTTAGACAAATCACCGCCACAAAAAATGAGGGTATGTGTTGGAATCACCTATTACTGAGAATATTCCCCACAAGCCTCAGACACCACCAATGCATATCACCACCCGACTCAGACAATTCCAAAGTGTGTATCACTACCAGATCAAGACACAATTAAAATCCTATCACTATTATAGTGACTCCATGCTAATAAATTTCAAATTTTTTAATTAAATGTTTCAAATGAATACATTAATGAAATTAATTTGATTGATTATTTCAATCATCGTTCTTAAATATATTCATGTGGTTTATTAATGAATGTTTCATCCTTGAGTATAAGGATGTAAAATATTTGTATTCCTTCTCATATGGATGATTTTTTTACTACTACTAATAAAAGACAAAACATACTTTATCATGAAAATAGAGGAGTAGAGATAGAATATACTAGAAGAGACATATTGGTACATGTGATGTCAGTTGAGCCTCATTGAAAGAAATAAAAGAGCCTAAATTCTTCTTCTCACTTTCATTAAACATTGATAGTGGAGCATCAAGAAATTATAGATCTAATTGTCTGAACAGAATTATTCGATGACACTTCGTTCCACTAAAAATATCAGAACCCTGTCTCCAGCCACTTCCCAAGAAATATTCTAGAGTTACAAGATGTAGAGCATATAAGATAGAGAAACAAAACACTTACACTTATCTTTACTTTCATTGGTTGTTTATATAACATTAATAGTAGTGCGTGTATACTATATTTATCACACACACATTGTATCTACCATTAAAATGGAAGATACATGGATATATTCAGAAATTTATTTTATAACTTTTTTCCATTTTTTGAAGTAGAAATATGATGGTGGCATGTTCTATTTTTACTCCCATGAAAACTATGGACAAGGTCCACGTATTTCCTTGACAGTTGTTACATTTATTTAGTACCATATCCAGGTTGTGGATCGAGGTTTAATTTTTTATAATCTACATGGAAGTGGGTGATTTCCATGTGTAGTGGAATAAGTCTCAGAATGAGACCAGACATATTATATTCATTATCTAATGATTTTTTATTCTCTATTTTTTTAGCATTAAAACTAAATATGAATTAAACAATAAAAAAAATTATATTAAAATTTATACTTAATAAGTGTTTGTATATTATTTTGATTTTGTAATTTTATTTAATAAGAATATGTAATATTATATATTATTTTAACTGAGCTAACGAGCTTTTACCCAAGTGGTACAACTTCCTGCTTGGCATCCAAAAGACTTGGGATCAAATCCGGGTAGAGATGAAATTCCAGGTACTATAGCAGTAATGTAGCAGGGCACTATAACAGTACTATAGTAGTGGAAGAACTATAGCAGCGGTGGTATTGTAGCGGCGTAGGCACTGTAGCAGAACTGTAGCAGTGGCGGTTCTTTAGAAGGTATTGTAACAGCACGGGTACTATAGCTGTACAGTTCACTGAGGGGTCCATTGGGCCAAAAAATGCGCTTTCATGCCTTGTTTTAGGAGACTTGTCCTTGGGACTTCGGCGTTTGTAATGGGTCTCCCTCTACCCCGAATAAAAAGAGGTATTTTCTTTAATAATAAATTGACACTTTGACAACAATTTTTTTTTAAAATATATTATTTTAACTGAGAAAAAATCAATCATTGAGAAATCATTTAGAAGATCCTCATTTATATGAATATATTTTTTTTGTTAAATTGGTCATATTTAATCTAATTGGAGTATTTTATATAAAAATATTTTCAGTAGAAATGTTTATTGGGTTCCCAATTCATCCCCTCTTTAGATACTCACTCCAACCAACACTTATAAATTTAATTCCTTAGAGAACATAATGTACGTTATTTGTGTTAAGCTCAACACCATCAATTTGAATAATAATTTCAATGAAAATAGATTCTTTTTAAACCAGCACAGACTTAGTATTTGATGGGGATTTAATCATCCTATATTTTCAATTATTATTAAAATTATGTCTACATGATTCTATTAATATATTTTGAAATCCAATTCCCTCTACTAAACCAATATGTTAAATCTATATTGATGTGTAACTGTTTATAGAACCCATGATTTTGTGTAACTCTCACAAAACTAGAACACAAGTATATTCATAAATATGAAAATGCATTATAAGAATTAGGTATATGACCACCTAATGTAAAGGAATAGATTTATTTTAAATTTATAATCTCTAAATGAGGAAGCCTGATGTAATATATCAACCAACACATTCACTCTCCTAGACAAGGAATAAACCACAAGGTAGGTAGGGAGTCTGATCATATGTCCTTATACTCAAAAATAAATTACTCAAGTGATAATCTAATTGATCATAAATCTAAATCCTAATATGAAAATACAAAATTCAAAAACAAAATTCAAGCTTAATAACATCCATTGTAAACCGAGGACAATGTAGATGAAAAACAAAATTCATTATTTAGTCATTCCTTAAATTTAAGTTAAGGATATAGGTTAAAATTTACTTCACATTTAAAAATAATGAAAAAACAACCTTATCATTTCTTAATCAATTTAAAAAAAAAATTAATATAACTGGGAATAATCCATCATTAATTAAAAAATTAAAACACATAAAAATTAAATAAATAAATATGAACCTATACAAAATTAATTATAAATATTGACTAGTTTATAATTTCATCTTTAAAATTATATAAATTCAATATTTTTTAATATAAAAATCTTACATTCATTTCAATATGAATTCATTCATATTTGATTTCCCATGAAATATCATTTTAAATACATGAAATTTTTTAAATGTAAACATTTATATAAATAAATTTTCTACAATGAGTACATTTATCCTAATATAATAGGATAGGTTTAACTATAATATAATCCTTGATAAAATAATTCATGAAAATACTTTTTAATGTTTGTTAAATTACAAAAAACTAAGGCCCCCTCTAATTTTGAAAAATAAAAAATAATTATTTTAAACAATTTCTAATCTAAATATAAACATTTTATATTTTAGAATTATTTTATAATTTATATCCCATTATAAATTATTTATAATGAATTTTTAATAAAAACATATATTACTATATCAGAATAGATTCCATATATTTGTTTTGACGGTATTTCAAATATAATTATTTAATATTTGTTGAAAAATGTTTCATAATCTTTTATTTAATTATAAACTATTAACAATTAATTTATTTATTTATACATTCCATTGAAATTATATTTGATTAAAAAAATTAATATTTTTTACAAATAATTTATAAACAATAAAACCATTTAAAAATTTAAAAATTATTTTTAAAAAATTTCTTTTTTCACTAATATAGATTCCATATTCCGTGGGAGGGTAGAATCCCTTGGGCCTTGCATTGAAATGCTATATATTTGTAAATAGGATTGAAACTTACAATAATATATATCGTGTAAGGGTACCAATCTCTTAAAATTACAATAACCATTAACATGATGGAAATAAATTATATTACCCATATTCAAAACATGTACATAAAGGCTAATGACTTCACAAAAAGGTGATAAAGAAAATGCTTTTACAAAAGCCTTCAAAACAAATCACAACCATTATGTAAACATAATTCCATCACTACAAGATGGTTTATTTTTTTAATCCTTGATCATGATTTAAACCCATTGAATTACCTTTATGTGGAAACCTATACCTATTTTAGGAATTCCATGGATAACTCAATGCGACCTCTCATGGATAGGTAATTAGATATGACATTTACACGAGCTCCCATATATAGTTAAGTCATTTCTTACCTTTATAGAACCCATTTGCTTAAATATAATGTCTATGTTTCCTTTACATATCCCTGCCACATAGAGGTAAACTGTTTTATAGATTTTTGAAAAACCAGAAAATGATGTTTTGTACTTTACTATTTAATAATTTCATGAAATATTTCAAACATCTATAAAATGGGATCATTCTCATAACAATGAGCGGTTTCAAAAAATATAAAAAAAATTATTAAAACATGTATATGTGATTTAAATCCTTGTATAAGGACTTCACGTGCTAGATAAATGAATCTTGTGTGAAAATATAAATGATGAGATTCTGAAAATGGTGTAACTTACATTCAAGATCATCTATGACAACTTCAAACTAAATCACATGGGTTTGAAAATTATCACAATAGGGTTACCAAAATACATACCATCTCTATAATGAATCCATTAGTTGATTGAGTCATCCAATATTCATGTGGGATCCATTCTATCATCTTAAAGGATAATTATGAAGAGATATTCAGTTGTAGTAGAGTTTTGGTTGAACATGATGTGAACCCAACCACAATCATATGGATGGGATTCATAAAGCCAATAGGTATCCCATTGGGTTGTAGAATTTACTCATATGTTTTAACACATTTGTAAATGGTTTATCTAACTCAGGAAACTCTTGAATTATAAATAAAAATCCACTTGTTTCATCTTATGAAACAATTTCAATAAGGGATATCTTCATTAGAGAATAGTTTAGTTATCTGACAAACATATATTAACATACTGAAATGTATGAAAATCATATTTTTCATGGAAACAAATATAAATGCTATTTATATTTAATGATATATGGCTTGTTATTATAAATTACCACATAATTAAAATAAATACACATAAGGAATAAAATTCCAAATATAAAACCCAGTTAGTATAAAACATCCATATTCCTTTTTCAAAATCAATTGCTAGATATGACTATCTAGAATTATCATAAATAATAATCATAATTATTTTATTTTCACCCAATATTTACCCCCATGTATTATCAATAATTACCTAAAACAATTATTCTTTGTTACCTAGAATTTTGAATAAATACATAATATGAAAAAGAAATCCCCAATATTTTTCTACATAAACACATCCACAAAGATAACATTAACAATGATCATATCAATATATGAAAAATGATATTCTCATATATACATTATTATCTCTTCCAAAACTATTTTTCATCATTCTTTTATGAATAATCATTAATTATTATTTTTAGGGAGTAAGTGGAATTCCATTACAGCATATAAATAAAACCCTTAAAAAATACCTGTAATTTATTTAGAATAATTGAGAACTATACGATAATAGTTTACCACAAAAAATATTCATTTTTAAATCCCATAACCTCTTATTCACATCATTTAAGAAATCTATACTTACTATATTTATGTTAAGCTAACGACATAAGAAAATAGTATATAGCTAAACCCAAATGAATATTTCCCTATATCCCATGTCTGAGTGGTATAAACCAATATAAACTATAAAAATCACTCGTATAATAATATATATTAAAATTTTGATCATTTAGTAAGTGATATAAATTCCATTAAATAATGGCACTATATTCATAAAAAGTCATAAAAAATTATTCCCTCATAATGAAATTTACTATAAAATAATTAATATACCAACAAGGAAAAATAATGTGTTGAATTGGTATCCCATTGTAAAATTAAAAAATAAATAAAGGAAATTCTATATAAATTCAAATTTCCTTATAAAATAAATAATAACTTTACTATAGTATTCATATAACCATTTTATATCTGAATTTATTAATTTGATTATAGTATTTCAATCACCATGTTATGTATGAATTATTATTCATTTTTAATTCATAAAATTTAACAAATATAGACGATTTTTAAAATAAATAATTATATTATATCCTTGATTTATAGATAATTTCTATATGCTATTAATTTTAATACATAACTCAAAAATGATATTGGTTTCTTTTTTTCATCAATATTAAAAAAAATGAAGGTATAAAGTCACCAACATTAACCATTCACCATCCCTTATGTTCTATTCATTATTAATTTATCATTATCCTTAACTCATTCATGTCATGTAATAAAATATGTGTTTAATAACATGATATAATTTAATAAATCACATTCTAATAAGAGAAGACATATTGTCTTCAATTAATTAAATATAATATGAAAAATATCCCCATTTAAGAGAAAGTATCCACCTATTCCATGTATTCACCAACTGCATAACAATTTTACATAATAAATCCACTATTATATTTTATAATTTCATCCCTTGTTTATTATAATTCATCCTTTCTAATTCCATATTTTCCCCTATATTTTAGATTCAATATGAATTATAATCCTTACCATAATTTCTAGAGTTCTATGAAGTATAAAATATATATTATATATTATAATTTATTAAAAAAGTATCCCATAAAATAATTAGTTAGTTAAATAAATATAATTTTATTACTTATAAAAGATTAACTCATCCATAATACTTTCATGTTTCCTCAATAAAATTTTATTAACACTAATATCTAAAACGTTGGGTCTCTATAATCATTCTTAATTTGGAACATCCCGTCTATATTTCAATTAAATCAATTTAAGTTAAATAAATGTCCAAAAAATAATAAAAATTATTTCTTATAATATAAAACATTGAAACATATTTCCATTATATGTAAAATTAATAACAAAAACAACTTAAATAATAAACCCTCAAATATTTTCCAATTCATTGGTACATTATTTTATTCAACCACCCCTCTATAAAAGTAACATCAAAGGTATAATACTCTGATTCTAGACCCCCAACCCCACAATGAGATACTATATCTTCAAATGATGTTCAACATAAGTTTTATTACTCCCTATGTCAAGGTACCCCCAATCAATCAAATGATATGAATAATTTACATACTTCTTTATCTGACATGATAATCATCATGAAACTAACTTATATAATAATGAATTTTGACACAATAAGAAACTCATAAAATATTTTTTGTATTCATAAAAGATACGAAAATAATGGGTAGGTGTTTAAAACATTTTAGTATCCTAATCTCCCAGTTATCAAATGAAATGATAAAAAAACGATTTCGAAAAAAACACCAATTATCTATTGTTTTCATCAATATTCGTCTTCTATATAATATTATTTGATATTATATGGTCCTTAATTTTATATACTCACTCTTCCATATATTTTACTAATTTTACTAAAATAATAATTTAATAACTATTTATAAATCAGCAAAATGATGATAGAAAATGTAAACCACATTTGTTAACAAATTGTAATGTATCGATGTATGCATGGTAACTATTATTGTATGAAAACTCTATCAAATGGAAATAGGATAAAAATTATTCACCAAATTCTATACCGATGGATTTAAATATATTCTCTACCAAATAAATCATCCAATAATTATAACTACATTCTCACATATGAAATGCTATGATATCTTTGAATTGAGTGAAGAAATATTTCCACCATCTTCACACATAAAAATTACATTTTGTATCATGGTCAGACATGATTTCTCATAGTGTATTGAGTTACCTTATAAATTCTACAACATATTGTCTGGATAGAAATTTTAGTGAACTATTCTCTTAGATTATAATGAAATGGGTAGATTTTATTATCCAAACCATAATATTAACAATCACTTTAAAACCATTATGAAAATGAAGTGAATAACTAAAAACCCCATAAAAATATCTTTTCATTTAAACTATTAAAAATTCTCTATCATTTTCAAAACTGAACCGGTACATAATTATCAACTATAACACTTTAATAGTTAATAAACCTAAATATAAATTAAACAACTTTCCTCTCCATCTATGGATACCAAACTACCACATCAAATAATATTATATCATTGAAATACTATGTTGCACCACCATATGTGATTAATGAAACTCACATAAGATAAACTGTAATGAAGGAATAAATACTCCATAATAATTATCTTATGTTTGGACCTTTATTCCAACCATAAATAGCATCATAATAAACAATACAATAAAACTAAACTTCATTTTGTGGTTCTATAAATGAGACCATGGAAAAATTAATCGTCCATGTATAAAAGAAAGATATACTAGGGACTTCTATTATGTCAAAGTAGATAAATAAATACTCTATAATAATATTTTAGTACTTAGAAAACTTCCAATTTGAAACCCAAAAAACTATCCTAATAAAAAAACCCAACATTCAATTTTCCATGACTATAGATGATATGAAATTACAATCCTATAGAAAATCAACGCACGTCAATATTTTTATAACTATAGTTATCCTACAAAATATATGACTTAATCATTTATAAACTGTATAATAATTATAAAATTATCCTATTATTTAATTTCTCTAAATGTTAAGATGATAAATAATTAACAAAATTTCCCAATCATTAATAAGAAATCAGTTTTCATGATAAACTAGCTATCATGACCACAAGAAATAAGTTACCATTAATATGTAAAAACACATCATAATCCATTATAATATTGATAATAATAGAATATATAGGGAATACCTAAATTTTTTAATCCTTAAAATGAGGAATTCATTTACTTCACCTATGGGCTATCAAAATAAACGTATCATTCATCTAACCAAACAAATCACTTCCAATCATAGTAAGATTAGGAACATAAAAAAATTCTATATATGAGAAATCCCATTCCCAAGACTCCTATAATACCCAGCTGACCTTGAGAAACACTGCACCTTACAATAATTCATTAGAGTACAGAACATAAAAAATATATTTTATATCTGATAGATCAAATACCATACCGTTTTGATACAAAATTCACTAAAACTAATCCTCATAAGTCCAAATTAATCCATTTAATAATTTTAAATAGAAGCGATGATTACATGAATATTCGAGTATAATACTAATATACATCACATGATGCTTCTCAATCCTATAAATATAATAATACCTTTTTTACAACACCAATAAACTGATGAATCAAATTTTGAAACAAAAAATTAATGAATCCTATAAAAACCATCAGTGAAATTATTACTCATAATTGGATAAAAAATATAAAATGTTGGAATCAATATTATAATATTTATTTCACATTTTACTTATCATAAAATATAATATGATGGTATGAAGATCAAAAAATCAAACTATGAGGACCAACTGTCACATTTTATCAAATGAAAATGATCACCAGTCCAATATAGTGGATAATAGTTTTTTACTATTATTTAGTTCAACCATCAGTAGTCTATAGATAATATCAAGATTACATATTCCTTATGAAAAACTAAAATTTGAGATTCTCATAGAGTTACACACTGTTTGTTAAATACATTATTTAATAAGTAATGAATTTTAATCCTTGGTTATTGTTATAGGTTTGGAGCTATATGATAATCCATTATAGTAATGTGAAAGAAACATATATATAAATATATCAAGAAATTTATTCCAATCTATGAATGTTAAGTCAATACATACTCTAGAGTCTAATCATTAAATTCCTCAAAAACTTTAGGATCCTCAACATTCTATAACTTATATTCATAAAGAATCATGCTCTTAAATTGAGAGGTATCACACTAAGACTAGATAACTAGATTCAACAAATTACAACATATTTCTTTATATTGGTCTCGTAATCCCCATTAATGATATATAAAATAACTCTTCATCAATAAAAATCTACATGGTCTCAAAGAACATAAAAGAAATCATTGATAATGAGGAAATCATATTTTCACATCATAGAATGGCTATATCCCATTAAGATGTTTCATCTCCCATAATTAACACACACTAAATACATATTTTAAATAATATTGATCAACCCTAATTAAAAGTCACCAATTATTATGGTTTATAAATACATCTTAAAACAATATCTATTTGTTTTTAGGGATAGTGTAATAAACATATATAAATATCTATAACTCAACAATATAATTAAAGGGTGGAAAAGAAACAATATGTTTCTAAAATTTCTAATGATCCTTCTATCTCATCCTAAACTACCTTATCAAGCTATAAATGTCCATATCCTTCACCTTGGGAACCTTGGTAACCTTTTCTTTTGGGCCTCCCAAAATAGTTGGTCCATAAGGCTATTGAATATTTTATCCTATCAAACAATAGATCCACCATGATGATAAATGATGAATGTTCATATAATACAATTAATGAAAATAAAATATAGGTAATTTTTTCTAGGACTATTTTTTGGTGGTCTATCTAGTATTTCATTATGCTCCAGTATCTGAGTATATAGAAATAGTTCTTTTATATGGTACATACCACCAAAAAGTATATAGAATTTACTATATTGAAATATATATTGTTAATAACTACCCATTACTAATGATTATGATTACTATGATAGTCATCTCATACACCATTGAAATTTATATAGTCATGAAGGTTATGATTAGATATCTTAATACCCTATATCAAAATGAATTATAATTCTCCAAGAAAAAAATTGATGTAAAAATAATTATATAACCACCACTTTTATTTTCATCTAATCTGAAAAAATCCTTAAATAGCGTGAAGTCTCAATAATGTTGAATGATAAATTGTAAAGATTAGCCAAAATATCAAGCCGGTATGTCTTGAAGGCCTTAATTTACTTATTATTATGTTAATCCATATTTCAAGATGTATGGGGAACCCTTATAAGGCCCAAAGGCTTAAAGACAATTGCATTACCCGTAGGACTTAGAGAGAATAACCATGACAAGACAACATGGAACTGCTCCTCCCCATCATATGTCATGATATCACCACACCACCTTTACATAGCTGGTCGGATTTCTTTCCTAAGCAATAATGTATAGTCCAGGTACCGATGGAAAGTCCAGAACCTCTCACTCATCCAAATTCTGGTAAGCTCTGCTCTAGTGAATGTGCCAACCCAGAATCCTCTTATAAAGCCTTGTCCCTTATAGTCTGACTGGTACATCAGAATTTCATGGGGCCTGAAGGCCTTGGGGTGGCCCAAAGGCCTTATGTAGGATTTAAAACCTTGACAATCAACTGGCCTGAAGTCCTTTGATAGCCCGAAAGCTTTGCCGGACCGAGGACCAAACCGGTGGCCCAAAGGCCTAGATGGATGAATAGTTCCAGCTACTACTGTACCGAACAGTACCTACTACAGTAGATCTTACATTAATACTATAGTAACCTAGAAATACACATCCACCCATATTTGATCTCGGGTCTCATGGATGCACCTAACGAGTCCTCACCAACTGGGCTGAGACTCATATACCAAAATATCATGATCTATCCTCTTAAAAAAATAAATTCCTGAAATATTAGATAATATTCTCAAATATTGTGATAATCACACATACATATGGTCTCCCATATTTAATGGTTAATATCTAATGTTGTAAATTATCATTTAGATTCGTAGATAAAAACTATTTCACAAAATGACTTTGAATGCCATACTTTTAAATTGAATGGTATTTTCTATCACTAATAAGGATCATTCACTATTGTAAAGTAGTGTATTATAGTATACATACTCCTAGAAAAATTTAGTACGGAAATATAGATTATTAAAGTTGAAAGGACGTTTTCACCACATTGAGCCACTTCTTGATTTTCACATTAAAAGTAACTCTATAAAACATAAAAATATTATCTCTAGAAATGATTAAATTTCATCTCCCAAGTCTTATTATCTCTATAATTTATAGTTGGTTCTTTCTACACTACCTAAGAGGTAATATAATAATGTCATCCACTAATAAAATATGTAATAAAATATAATCCCCCCATTATAACATCATAGAAAAATGTTTATAATAATAATTATTTCAATGTGTTCCCTGAGTGTAATATTAATGTTTTCACAGCTCCCACAATCAACATGACCTAGAACTATATTAAAAAAAATACCTAATATATCACCTATCATATAATAAATCATCCCTTTTGTATTCTATGTAAATAATCAAGATCCTTTTTTTGGAATGTAATAATAATAACACCCACTGTTAATTTCTTCATTTTATGATATATCCAATGTTAATATAATATATTTACAAAATACTACAATGCTACAACCTCACCAAAGACTACAAAAAAACAATCCTACAAAATCTCATTACAATTCCACCTTTTTGTGGCCAATCCCCATTTGGAATCCCCTATGTTGATAGTGAAATAATTTGTGACATCATATGCCCGCATCCAATTAGAGAATGGTTTAGTTCAAACAAGAGGGTATACAATTATTAAATATAGTAATTATCATCCATAAATAAAAATATAACTACTAATAAATGAAAACCACCAAGAAATATAAATGTATATAATATAATTAATTAAAAATGTCTTATATAAAAACCCATTATGTGATAGGAAAACTATATAACAAACGTATTCCTTGAAATTGAAATAAAAAATATGCAACTATGTTATCCTAAAGAATACTCTATTAAGAAAAAAATTCACTATAAAAATACACAATAATTATGAAAATTCGGATATTTAAATTTATGATGATTTTTATACTTGTATGAAACATATCAATTAGTATGAAACATAATAATTCGTGTAAATGATAAGATAAAAATGAAATCCCACCATAAAGATTCACAAGTTTATTTTGTTTCATTTAACAAGAAATCCCAAAATATATGTATAATATATATATATAACTCACATTCTTATAAATTTATAAGATCCCTTAAGTAAGTCCCATATATAAAAACTGTCACCATTTATATCAATGTCACTATCAGTGTCATATATCATATCTTAGAAGCATGATTATTGGAATGGGTGATTGAGTGATAGAAATAGTGACTCTACTAATATGTTAATTCCTATTTCCATCTAGATATCTTTCCCATCTATCCTTGAATATGAGGAACTTTTTGGATAAAAGATGATGTTTACACATCACTACTCAAATAATATAAACATGCCAGAATAGAAAAAATTCTTAACCTAATAATTGTATCAACCCTACATCACTGTAATTTAATTTTAATTACATATAGTAGTTATTAAATACAAAAATGAAAATCAATGATAAAAATAATGTCATAATGATTTTTCCAAATTTATCACCAAACAATATACGTAATTACCTATAAGAACTATTGATAGTTAAAAATAATTTAAATTCATAGTATAATTACCACAAATAACACTAATGTACATTCACATGCATACATCCATATTTAGGCCATTATAAATATAACATCTCTATTTTTTTCACAACATACCCATATTTTCATATATATTTTTCCAAACCTCATCAGGTTAATTTTTAAAAGTACAATCATTAATTCCTATTTTCATGGAATTAACCTGACGTCTAATAGTAAAAAAATTATAACCCTATATAAATACCAATTTTTTTAAAGAACCCTTAGTAAACTATAATATAATATTTAACAAGAATTTATATTCACTATTATAACATTATAGCCTTCTACAAACATTCTCTAAGAAAATCCATAGGATCCTTGCCAAAGATATGGGCATAACCCATACATGGATATTATTACGACATGTGCCAATGCTAAATGCCCATATAAAAATTCTATACCAAAATTGTTTAACCCTTGGGATTAAGAGTATTATGTTCTATTTTTTGGATGGAAACATATGAAAACATGGTATTATCGATGTAAAAGAGTAAAAAATTAAAGAATTTTTTTCTCATTATCAAATTGTCTAAAAATGTTAAATATAGCCTTATAAAATACCACCATTAATAATTTTAATTACAACATGAATATAAGAACTATCCCAATAATATTATAAAAACATTATATATCCTAAAAATCCAAAATAATTTTAATGTAGTAAATTTACACCCATTTGATCCATGAAAGGCTCATTTTTATTATTTTAAGAAAATCATTATATATAAAAAACGATTGAAATTTTTTCAGTTATATAAGATAAAAAAATCATTAAATATTGGTTGAACATAATGAAAAACTATCCTTTTATAGAGAAAGTTTCAACTGTTAACAAGATTTGAAATTCCCATCAATAATGAACTAAAATAAATACATTAGTTGACTTCGGAATTTTAATCATTGGATCATTAAATTAATTATTATATAATTCCTTAGACAATAGACTAAATTAAATATTTAATATACCCCATAACCTCTAGATGAAAATATGTATTTCTATTAAAACCAAATAATTTATGGTGTATTATTAATTTTTTAAAATAAATGAAATGAATAGACATTCCTTTTGTATTTCATAAAAATATTGTTTTTTTATAATTCTAAAACACTGTATAAATAAAATTTCATAAAATACAAAAAAATATCGGTCCCAAAAATAATTATATAATATTATATGATGTTATTTCTAAATTCAATGGGAAATCCTTATTATTTAATTAAATTTTTATATAAGTAAATTTTATTATGTTTAAATGGGTTTTTTTAATTTCATAATTTTTTTGAAATGTGATAGAGTATATATGAAAAAAATATATTTTCTCTCATATTATCTGGTGACATTAAAAAATAATAATAATTTTTAATTGTAATATTATTAAAAACATTTTTTTCAATATAAAATATAGATTTACATGAAAAATATTATTAAAAAATTCTTTTTATGAAAAATATTTTTATAACTTTGCAAAATTTAAATTTATTATTTAATTTATAATAATATATAATCTAAGTGATTTTTTTTAAAAAAAATTACAATTATAATTATAAAATCATTAAAAAAATTCTCAAGTAAAAAAATGAAATTTAATTTTTAAATTTTTTTTAAAAAAAATTATTAAAAAATTTACTTTTAAAAATAAATTATTACATTATTTAAAAATATTTAACCACTAATATTTAATTCAATATAATAAATAAACAAAAATTAACTTCAAATATCTATTATGAATCAATTTTTAGACATCAAATATATGTAAATATTTTATTCAATTATGTAATTTTCCTTTCACCTAAATTTAAAATATAAATTCAAAAACCCAATTGAAAAGAAATAATTTTTTTTGAAAAATAATTTTTTTTCTAAATTATTAATTGTGGTGTAATTAGTTTTTAAAAAATATTTTATTTTCATTGAAATATTTATGATGTATAATAATCGATTTTTTAAATTCTAAAATAATATTTTTTAAAGAAAAATGAAATTTTATAAATTTATAATGAATAATTAATTTCATAAATAAAAAAGATTATCTTAAGAATAATTGTGATTTTTTATATTAGTATCATAGAATTTGTAACAACCCAATATTTCATAGTACGTTATCTCATTAAATTAATTCAATAGCATGTGCTACATGCAACACCGAGTTTGAGCGCAGCACAACATATCAAACTGGCCGTTCAAAAAGTGGTTAGGAATAATATTAATTGAATTTTGAAATATTACAAACTATATATAATTTTACCATCTATATTATGAGTTTCTTAGACTAAATATAAAAATAAATCCATTTTTTAGATAATAATTGTATTTTTAAAAAAATGATTCTTTACCACCTTTTAATGTTGAACCCTTTTAAAACCAATATTTGACACTTTAATATATTAAATTTAATGAAATTAAATTCTTATTTATAATATATACATAAAAATGTTTTTTGGATAAATTTTTGGTACTTTTCTAATAACATCAATATTTTGACGAATAGTGAAAAATACTATATTTTAATTGAAAACAACTTTTTTAATAAAAATAATTTATAGTGTTAAATTAAGCATTTGAATTTATTTAAAGTATAATTAGATTATAATTTTCTCATTTAATAAAATTTATCTCATTATAAGTAATTTCACATTTAAATTTGACAGAAACACATGTCAATCTTTTGATAGTTTTTAGTTTTTAAAAACACGCATTTTTGTTTTGAAAATGGGAATTAATTTTATATTAGTTAATTAGTCCTCTAGGTTTCTAATTTGGTAAAATAAACTTCATTTTTGGATTTGTAATATCAAAATTATCTTATGGTTAATTTTTGATATTTTTTGAAAACATTCATTTTTTATTAATATTGAAAAACACTACGATATTGTTTAAAACCAACATTTTATTTAAATTATTATTTAATTTAATTTAATTTATGTAAATATAGATATATAATACCTATATATGTTCAATTTAATTTATTGGAATCATTTTATAATATGTTCCGATATTTAAAAATTTTATGATCATTTTACTGTCTTTTACCCACCTCTTAGGAGAAACTGAAAATATGAAGAAAACATAATTTTACCTCTTTTCTATGTTGAATTTAAAAACATCTAGATACATTTAGGATGGAATAAGTTAAATGTGGTTCAATAAGATGAATTTTATTTTTGTTGAATAGAAACTTTTGACTTTTATTTACCTCGGTTTAAAATAAATATGGTAATCAAGGGTAAAAATGATATTATAATTACCCTAAAAGATGTTCTAATTCTATTGGATTTGTATAATTAGACCAAAAACAAACTTAGTAAATACATATGACCTCTATTGTTCCACATTTATTAGATAAAGACATTCATTATTATATTATTTAATGAAGAGTTAAAAGAGTTAAATTCAATGTTTAATAACTAAACCATTTTAATATAGGATTATACATAAGAAAGATTTGACTATAAATATTATTTAGAAATTTAAAAAAATTTCCTACATAATAGTATTTTATTCCTAATTTTTAGAAATTAAATAATTAAATTTATTTATGTCACAATGATGATGCAAAAATTACCTTATTAATAAAATAATTAAATAATTTATATTATAAATATTTAAATAAATGCAATTTGAGACTTTTGATGAATTACCCTAATTTTATAGGATAATATGACATCTAATGGTTTATTAAATGAATTTTTTTCCAAGTAATCATGATTTTTTGACTTTAACAAAAACAAAATACCAAATAGTGTCAAAATTAACAAAACTTAATTTTATAAAGAAATATTATATTATTAATTGATATAATATTACTAAAAATATAAGGTTAGGAAAAAGGATAGATATAAGATTATATATATTAATAATTAACAACTTGGGGTTCTCTTGGTTTATTATAGTATGTTTATTAACCATATAATATAAAAATACCAAGAGACTTGGTAAATGTAAAACTATTTAACTAAGAGATAAATCTAAAAGATAAGGTTAATATGGTGACATAAACCTATCTAAACATCTATATTGAGAGATTTTTGTCCCATCCCCACCTTATCCCAGAAATAAATAATTTTTGATCCATTAGAAACCGGAATTTATTTTGTTATAAAATAATATTTGAAGCTTTTCCTAAAGTGACCCCCACCTCTCTTATAAAAGGGTACTTAAACTTCTCTTAATTTCACACATCCATAAAAATTTGGCTCAGAAAACCCCTACCCATATAACCTCACAAAATTCTTACCTTTATCCTAGAGGCCTTCCTATGGTAATAAAGCCAACCTAAGAATACCTTTTGATCAAATCAGAAGGAAGAACCTGAAAAAGAGGTAAATATTTCATCAATTTTTTCATGTTCTTTTATTCTTACGCTTCCTCTTTCTTTGTTGTTTCCAATCTAAAATCATAACTGAAGTATCATCTATATAATATTATGTTATTATAAAAATGGTACAACTATATTCATTATTCTATCCATCATATGAATGACAACATCACTATACGTGTGTACGTACAAATTATCGTCTCCACGTCGTGGTGTACATTGTTATTCAAACACATCATTATTTGGATGGGTATAATAATGATTTATAATTGATGTAAATAATAAATGTAACGTGTTAGTTATTTTTTATATATGATATTACATTCAATTATATACGATTTCAACTCCAATTTAATGAGATTGTCGCTCATGCGTAGGTACGGATTACTGTCTCCACGAACGCGATGAGATTCAGTCCCCTTGATAATTTTACAAATATAATTTTCATTTTCTGATTAAAAATAATGTTTAAGAACGTAATATCATTCTGGATACGAATCAAATATATCGTATACATAACAAACATGACTTACGTAACAAAACACATAATGGAAAATGAATCAGTTATCACCCGAAATGACTATAATACTAAAATATTATTAACGTAATATTATAAGATCATATATGATATCATATTTATGTATATGGTTATTTTATAGTTTAATAACAATTATTTAACTATAATAAAAGAGGTTAAGGTACCCTCAACAAATGATAAGTACAAGGTATGTGTTAATTTCACAATCTCTTTATTATCTGAGGTTGTTTTTATGAGAGTATCTACTGGGACCTCTTTATCATCCACATACGTGTTTCCTAAAAATATTTTCAAAAGGAATATTTTAAGGTTTATAGAAGGGACTCATTAAATATTTCATCATTTTAAATGGTTTAAATATTTACTCTTCTAAATCATTCTCATTAATGTCCATGTTATCAAAATGGTTTTTAAGGATTCATTTATGTGAAAATGAATGATTTTAAAATGATAATTTCTTTCTAAAGATTCAAAGTGTTATTGGACACTTTTATTAATAAATTTCTTTAAATATAATCCTATCAAAATTGGTTGAATTTTAAATGTTTTCCAGAAAATGGATATTTCTCTCAAAGAGCTTTACACATCATTTTCGTCTATGTCAACATCTTTTTTTGGATTTTAAACATGTTTGATGTTGAATTATTATGATACATATCTTCATTATTGTATTGAAAGTTTAGTGGTATGTTTGATTGTGGATGTGTTATTTTTATACCATTAATGGTTTACAGAAAAATTATTGACATTTTGTATGCATGTTATAATATGAATGCTTATGTTATTTTTTAAACTTCTCGTATAAGAAATTCATTTGACATAGTAAGTGATAGGCGGAGCCCTCTATAGCTCCCCGATGTATAGGTAGGTCTCATGAGACAAACTAGTGTCTTGGCACAAGGCCTTGACAAATTCTTACTTGTAGTCTTGGCACAAGGCCATTAATATGTGGCTATGAAGTCTGGCATTATGCATTCCATCATTATGAATGTGGATACTGATATTGCATGTTATTATTCTGCTAGTAGAATATCAATGTGAATATATAAGTGGAATTATTTGATTTTATCTTTTCCTTATTATTCTGATGTTAAAGTTTAAAAGTCTTTTGTTTTAGTCTTACACATTACCATAAATGTTTATGCCTATTTATGAAATTTTCCCCTATATTGTTATCCTTACTGAGCATAATATCTCATCCTTTTCACTGTTTTATTTTCCTAGGATGTGAAGAAATATTTTATGGTTCACCTACAGGGATATGATAAGGATATATGTGTGTTCCATGTGGGAAAAATGTTGTTGATGCTTTTATTTCATGATATAATTTAAAACATATGAATGTATCTAATACTTACAAGGATACTATACTGATTGGTCTTTCGGGATGGGATTCATTGTATCATGCCAATGTTATTTAATAATGCACCAACATTGGGTAACTAGGGTCGGGGTGTTACAGTTGGTATTAGAGAATGTTTAATACATTCCTTGAAAACTATATTTATAAATAATCTGATTTGAGAACATTAGACTAAGATAGACATTGAGTATTAGTATATAAGAACATCCTAGAATATTGGTATTGTTAGGGTTTTTTGAGTTTTCCAAAAAAATACAACCCTTTATGGATTCGAGTAGGTAGAGGAAGCTCTTGCACAGATGTACATAGGGGTAAAACCCGAAAACATCTCTTTGAGCATGACATGAACGTGAACTGTTGAATGACAACGGGCCTTGATGTACTCTTTGTTACGACACTCTTGGGGGATATTCATAGGATAATTATCATTTTCATGAAAAACCATTATGAAGGGTTTATTTGTATATACATCTTCAAAGAAAATAATTTACGATTACAAACTATATGAAAAATATTTTCAATTTACGTTAGATATTTTACAAGTTTGGAATTATGCATTATGATTCCTAAACTAACCTAGTCTAGGCCATTGTTAAGAAATAACACCTAGTAGAAGGAATGATAATTCTAGAAATACGCATGATCGAAATATTAAGAACGGTCATATCTTTCATGGTATTATGCAAACATTGATTCACATAGTGTCCCAACTCATTGTAGATGAAGTATTGTACAATTGAAACCTTTTACTTACCCTTGAAATCATGTACTTGGTGTCCTTTTTCCCCACACTTATAACAAACATTCTTTCCCATCAAGCATTTACCAAGGTGATTCTATCCATAGTTATGACATATGGGGAAAGCCTTCCTTCCCCTATTCCCTTTATCCATAATTCTCTGTTCCATCCTTCTATTCTGTTGCTTCCCTTAAAAGCCATAGGACTCAAAGAATTCATTACTTATCTTATTAACACATGATACTATTTCTTCATAAGATGAGAATACGTGGGAGACTATTTCCCTTTTGAATGTTGGAACGATCATATCTATCATGGTATTAAGCCAACATTCAAAAGGGAAATAGTCTCCCACGTATTCTCATCTTATGAAGAAATAGTATCATGTATTAATAAGATAATTAATGAATTCTCTGAGTCCTATGGCTTTGAAGGGAAACAACAGAGAAAAGGATGGAAGAGAGAATTATGGACAAAGGGAAGAGGGGAAAGAAGGATTTCCCTATATGTCATAAATATGGATAGAATCACCATGGTAAATGCTTGATGGGAATGAATGTTTGTTATAAGTGTGGGGAAAAAGGACACCAAGTACATGATTTCAAGGGTAAGTAAAAGGTTTCAATTGTACAATATTTCATCTACAAGGAGTTGGGACACTATGTGAATCACTGTTCAAATCATCAGAGTATACCCAAATGTTGCTATTGGATAATAATAAAGTTATGATACTACCGAAGATGAAGTGGAAAGATTAGAGTTCTTATGTTGTTAATAAAGTATTGCATCATTTGAGTATTGTATTAATGATGTACATGTTATAAGAATTATAGAGTATATAAGGATTGTACTATAGTACTATTTCATGAAGGATTTGAGATTGGGTGGTACCATGAAAAGTGACTCTATAGTAAGTTAAGATTTTTGCAAAATACATGGTTGAAGGAAAGATTAAAATTTAATAAGGTCCTAATACTGAGGTATTGATTTTGGAAAAAGAGATGATTGGTTTGGATAAATTATATTGAATATTATTAACATCCTTGGAACTGATTAATGGTTTTTTATTCCATCATTGATGGAGTTTAAAACATTTTTGGATTTAAGGAGTATATCCAGTATTATATAATGAATATTGGAGCACGAATATAATCAATATCGTTTTATGTTAATTAATGGTTTTACTCTGTTTTAAAAGAATACATAATGAAGGTATCACATGTTATTACATCGAAAAAATAATCTTCATTGTGTCTACCTTCTATATAAATTTTGGATAAGTCTGAAGTTTAGAATGGATTATGATTTACATTGGAGAATATTATTAAGCTTAAAACATTTCTTAAGACAATTTTTGACAGTCCTAAAAAGAAAAACTCAGAGGTCGGGTGGAAACCCATTGCGTTCGACAAGGCCACGAGACATGAACCCGTAACCAAAGGGCGACAAGGGGGACTCAGCTACCACCGACCTATGTGATGTCCTGGTTTGTATAATGTAGTTTGTTTTAATATTATGAAAAATGTATTATAAATTTATTATTTTTAGAACCCTATACAATTACGATAAATAGAATATTTTTAAATTCGATTTTATTTTGGAGTGAAAGATGTGTTTGTTGTTTGAATTATTTGAAACATGAAACTATACTTTTCAAGTGTATATTTATTCATCTTATTCTCTAAATAAATTAATTCTTAAACATTAAGGATGGGATATAAAACCCAAAAATGTGTATTCCTAATACCTTCGGTTTTTTTGAGCCGACAATATTTTAAATCGTCATAGAATGATGGCTTTGAGGCCTTCAATTTTACACTTGTTTGTGATTAATGACCTCAATCACTCCCTATAAATATATATGTTTTCCCTTAAATTATGTGTCTTCGATTCCACCAATGTTCTCATAATCGAGATCATAATTTATTGGTGACTTTTTCATAACATTTCCCTCATATTCAGACTATATTTTATTAACCCAATTTCTGATGTGGGTTTTCCAAAAAGGATATTTTTTTTATTTTTAACCTTTTATTTTCGAATAAAAATTTCAAATTGTGTGGACACAGTTTATTGAAGGTGGGGAGAATGTAACAACCCAATATTTCATAGTACATTATCTCATAAAAGTAATTCAATAGCTTGTGCTCCACGCAAAACTGAGTTTATGTGCACCACAACTTATTAAACTAGATGTTTAAAAAGTGGTTGTGAATATTATCTACTACATTTTAAATATTATATAAAATATATAATTTTAACATCCATATTATGTGTTTCTTAGACATAATATAGGAACAAAATTATTTTTTAGATAAAAGATGTATTTTTAAAAAAATTTATTTTGACACCTTTTAATAGAGAACCATTTCTATAACAAAGATTTGAATATTTTATATATTCAATTTAATGAAATTAAATTCTTCTTTATAATAGGGACATAAAAATTTAGTTTTGATATATTTTTTTGTACTTTTCTAATATCTTTTATATTTTGAAGAATAATGAAAAATACTATGATATAATTGAAAACAACTTTTTAAATAGAAATAATTTATAGTGATAAATTATTAATTATAATGGTTTTGAAGTAACATTAGATTATATATTTATAATTTAATGTAATATAGTTCATTATAAGTAATTTCACATTTAAATTTGACATAAACACTTCTCAATATTTTGATAGTTTTTACTTTTTAAAAACCCACTTTTTGGTTTTGACAAGGGAAATTTATTTTAAATTAATTAAATAATCTTATAGATTTTGATTTTTAGAAAATAAACATCATTTTTGGATTTAGAATATCAAAATTAGCATACTGTGAATTTTTATTATTTTTCTGAAACCATAATATTTTTGATGAATTGTGAAAAAAATGCAATATTTTTAAAACTGACTTTTTATTTAAATATTTATTTATTTTATTTAGATTTAATTTAATTCATTATATATATATAATACCTATATAAGTTAAATTTAATTCATTGGATTCAATTTAAAATAAGTTTAGATACATAACAATTTTATGGATCTTTTTACCCTCATTTACCCACCTCATAGGAGCAATTGAAAATTTGCATAAAACATAATTCTAACACTTCTGTGAGTTTAATTTCAAAAATCCTTGAGACATGGTTGTTAAAAGTAAGTAAAATTTGGTTCAAAAGGATAAAGATAATTTTTGTAGAATAGTAACTTTTGACTTTTATTGACCACAGTTAAAAGTAAATGTGGAAATTAAGGGTAAAAATGATATTATAATTATCCTAACACATGTATTAATTCTATTGGATAAGTATAATTCTAAATAAATATCTTAAGAATAAAATATGGCCCCCCTTGGTTCACTTTGATTATATTAAAACATTTATTATTATTTTATTTAATGAAGAGTTAAAAGATTTAAATTCAAAGTTTAATAAGTAATCCACTTTTAATATATGGTTATATATAATATAAATTTGACTATATTTATTCATTATAAAGATAACAAAATTTCATAAATACTGAAATTTTATTTATAATTTTTAGTCATTAAAAAATTAATTTATTTATGACACAATGATGATGTAATAATTACCTTAGTAATTAAAGATTAAAATAATCGATATTTTAAATATCCAAATAAATCTAATTTGATAATTTTGATGAATTTCACTAATTTTCTATGTTAATATAACATTTTAGGGTTGATTGAATAAATTTGTTTCGAATTAATCATTCTTTTATGACTTTAACAAAAACAAAATACCAAATAGTGTCAAAATTCACATAAAAGAGTTTTAAAAACAAATATTCTATTTTTAATTGATATTTTATTCAGAAAAATATAAGTATCAGTAAAAGGACATAGATAAGGTTATATATATTAATAATTAACCAATTGTGGTTATTTTGTCTTATTATAGTAAGTTTATTAACCATATAATATAAAAATACAAAGAGACATGGTAAATGTCAAACTATTTAAGTAAGAGTTGAATCTAAAAGATAATATGAATATGGAGACCTAAACCTGTCTAAAACCTATTTCTTTAGAGGTTTTTTACTCATCCCCACCTTATCCTAGAAATAAATCATTTTGGAGCCATTTGATACCGAAATTCATCTTATTATAAAATAATATTTCAAGATTTTCTTAAAGTGACCCTCACCTCACTTTTAAAAGGGTACTTCCCCTTCTCTTAATTTATCACCTCCAAAGCCATTTTTCTCAGACCACCCATGCCCAAATATCCTCCTAAATGTCCACCCATCATCCTAGAGTCATTACATAGGTCATAAAGCCAACCTATGGATCCCTTTTGATCAAATTAGAAGGATGAACCTGAAAAGAGGAAAATATTTCATCATATCTTTCAAGTTAATTTCTATTTACCCTTCCTCTTTATTTGTTGTTTCTATTATAAAATCAAGACTCCTATATCATATATATACTTTTATGTTATTATAAAAATGGTACGACCATATTCATTATTCTATCCATCATATTAATGACAAAGTCATTATACATGCGTACGTACGGCTTACCGTCTCAACATCGTGATGTAGTTTGTTATTCAAACACATCATTATTTGGATGGGTATAATAATGATGTATAATTGATGTAAATAATAAATATAACAAGTTAATGATTCTTTATCTATGATATAGCATTCAATTATATACGATTTCAACTTCAATTGAATGATATTGTTGCTCGTTCATGTGTACGGATTACCGTCTCCTCGAACCTGATGAGATTCATTCCCCATCATAATCATTCAAGAATAATTTTAATTTGTGATTAAAAATAATTTTTCAGAACATAATATCATTATTTATATGAATCAAGTACATCTTATCCATAAAAATCATTCATTAAATAACAAAACACATAAAAAACAAATCAGTTAACACCCGAAATGACGATAATACTAAATATTATTAACAACGTAGTATTAGAAGATCATATATGATATCATATTTAGGTATATGGTTATTCTATAATTTAATAACAATGACTTAAATATTATACTGAAGGTTAAGTTACCCTCTCCCAATGAGAAGTACCAGTTAAGGGTTAATTTCATAATCTCTTTATTATTCGAGATTGTTTTTACGTGAGTATCTACTCGAACCTCTTTATCATCCACATCCATGTTTCCTAAAAAAATTCAAAGGAATATTTTAGGGTTTAATGGAAGGGACTCTTTATCTATATCAAAATTTTAATTGGTTTAAATATTTATTCTTATAAATCATTCTCATTAATGTCTATTTTTTCAAAAAGTTTTTTCTGGAATTATTTATATGGACATGAATGTATTTAAAATGTTAATTACTTTCAAAAGATTCAAAGTGGTATGGACCACTTTGATTCAAAAATATCTTTAAATTTATTCCTTTATAAATTTCATTACATTTAAATGTTTTCATGAAAAAGGGATATTTCACTCAAAGAGTTTTACAAATCATTTTCATCTATGTCAACATTCATTGATGGATTTTAAACATGTTTGATTTTTATTTATTATGATACAAATCTTCAATATTATATTGAATGATTTCTGATATGTTTTACTATGTCTGTGTTATTTTTATACCATTTAGGGTTTACAGATAAAGTATTGACATTTCGTATTCTAGATTTAATACAAATGTTTATGTTATATTTTACCCTTTTCATATGAAGAATGCATTGGACATAGTATGTGATAGGTGGAGCCTACTATAGCTCCTCAATGCATCGGTTGGTCTCATGAAACAATCTAGTGTCTTGGTACAAGGCCTTGAGAAAATATTATTTGTAGTCTTGGAACAAGGCCTTGAAAAGGTGGTTATGATGTCTGACATTATGCATTCCATCATTATGAAAGTGGTTATTGATATTGCATGTTATTATTCAACTATTAGAATATCCATGTGAATAAGTAAATGAAATTATTTGATTTTAACTTTTCCATATTATGTTGATGTTAATGTTTAAAAATATTTTGTATTAGTATTACACAATGCCTTAAATGTTCATTCTTATTTCTGAAAGTTTACACTATATTTGTATCCTTAATGAGCATCTGAGCTCACCCATTTCTATGTTTTATTTTTCCCAGGATGTGAAAAAGTATTTTTTGGGTGATCTGCAGGGTTAGGCTAAGGATTTATGTATGTTGAAAAGGGGAAACATGTTGTTGATATTTTTATTTGTTGATGTAATGTAAAAATTATGAATGCATCAAGTATTTCCAAGGCTTCTAAACTGACTGTTCTATTGGGACATGATTCCTTGTATCATGCCAATGTTATATAATAAAGCACTGACTTTGGCTAACGAGGGTCGGGGCATTACGGAAAGGATATTTTTAGACCATTATAGTTTTCAAAGAAAATTTAAGATTTATAAATAGAAAGGAATTGATTTATATTATTTAAATTAAAAATACTTTTAAATTTTTTTAAAATTATTAATAGTAATTATAAATATCCTTTTAGGTTATATTTTTTAGAATAATTTCTCTTATTTTAATTATATATGATATTTACAAAAGGAAACCACATTTTTTCAATGAATTGTTAAAAAAATGAAAATAATAAATTATTAATTTTATTAATAAAAAATTAGGCTTTATTTTTTTAATATATCAAATAAGTGTTTAAATTTAATTAAGGAAAAATTATGAGAATCACTACATTTTAAAAGTGATGAATTATTTAATATGTTTTTTATAAAAATAAATATATCAATTTTATTTTTTGAATTGATATCATTTTATTATTATATTAAAATTTAAATAATCATTTATTAATATATATTAAAATCTATAAAAATAAAGTTGTTTATTTTTAAAATTTATTAATAAAATACTAAAAAAATAATTTTGTATTTTTTAATGAAAAATGTTTATGTATTTTCTAAAAAAGATATTTAAGGGAGTATTTTAAAAAATTCAATTAATGTGGAACACTATATTTGTTTTTTTAAAAAAATATGGAAATTTTTATTTTATTTTGTATTTTTATTTTTTGTTGTAAAATCTTTATTAAATTTTTTAACATTCAAAATTTAAATGTTTATAGAGGGAATGAGGTATATTTAAAAACAATATAAATGTAATGGTTTTCTATTTAAGATAAATATATTTTATCAATCAATGTTTTATTTTACTTAATTATTTAAACAAAAAATATTTCTATTTGAAATTTTGATAGAAATATTTTTTTTTTGTTTTTAAAAAATAAAAATAATTAATTGCTTATTTGAAATGATAACTTTATATATTAATGATTGAGGATTTTATTAATATTTTTATATGTTATAAATAAAAAATAGTTTAACTATATTAATTCATTAGTGAAAATTATGATTAGTTAATGAATTTGAAAATAAAATTTGAATATTTTCAAAAAAATTTACAATAAAATGCATCATTTGTTTTTTAGGAATATAATATTTGTTTTTTAGAAAATATATTTATTTTAATTCTATAATTTTTTTGGATAATAAAAATTTTCTATGAAATATATTTTTCTTCCATTAAAAGTAATTTAATTCTCCATTTGTTTCATTTATAACATTAATTTATTTTAAATTAATTTTTTATTATTTCAAATATAGTTGAAAATATTTTGTATATGTATTATAAAAAATTGGAAAATTATTATTATATTATCTTAATGTGTAATGTATTTATAGAATCAAAATAAAATTTATTGAAAAAATTTTGTTATTTAAAAAAACTTTATTATTTATAATTTTTTAACATAACATTTTATTTTAAAAGAAATTTTTTTTTTAAATTTCATAATTGATTTAATGACAGCGAAATATTATTATATATACCATAAAATAATGATCTAGGATAAACAAAGAATCAAGTTCATTTATCAAAAAATGAAATATTTAGACAGTGAGGAATGGGGTCCGACATTACCACCTACCCTCATCCAATTGGAACAGAACTATAAAGACCTAAAAACAAAATAACATAATTCATTACCATCTTGAAAATAATCATATGAATCTGAATTATAATAACGATTCAGGTATGATATAGTCATCATAGATATTTACATTTTAGAAGTGTCATTATATCTTTATGTCATCTTTTGAGTCTCCATTTTGAAATGTTCATCGTCAAACAAAAAAGAGTTACCTTTCCCTTGAGAATTTATATATTGAATACCCTTTTCAGAGAGATATAAGCAACCATATTTATAGAATTATAATCGATTTGGTTCAGCATATGTTGTTTCTATTCATAATATTGAGTGTGAGACAAAATCATACCCAGATGTGTAATATCTCATTGGACCTTATTAAAAAGGTCATATTTTCCACCCAGTAACTGCTTTGAAAAAATAGTTCAAACATGCTCTTAGACAATGTTGACCCCTTCCAACTCAAGAAATTCCTTACCCTCCATGTCTTTACCTAGAGATACAAATATAACTTGTATATAATTCACTTTCTCAACCATATATGCTTTCACAATCTGTTGAGTTCCTAAACTATGAGACCCTTGAACAACATTGTTTAATTATGAACCTTCACATTTAGAATAAATCACCTTCTCTGGCATCTAAAAATGATCCATTCTTAAAATGTCACTTGATTTACTCAGAAATTATCTATATTATGGATTTACCACTAAAATATCTAACATTAAGTTACTCATGTCCATATTTGGGACATCCAACTGCACATCATCTAGGTATCCCATAACCGTCAGATGGTTCATGCACACAAACATAAGATTCATTAACATCCTGGTTATAAGAGGTGGAATTCATATGTGTATGATCAATATCTATAAGCACACCACAAGTATTATTAACATCTAATTTAATAATCCCTTTAACATGTTCCATTACATTAGGTCCTTCCAAACTCAAATAAGTCCCTACCCCTATATCATTATTATCCCTTATTAGAATATTCCATTTCACATGTCCTTTCAATGTGAAAATTTCGTAAAAAATACTCAATTTACACAATACATATCAACACTCAACTTCTATAAAACAATTTCATGCATTAATAATATATTTTAACATGTTAAATATAATTACTTATTGATAAAACTATGAAATTAAAAATGGTGGAATTTAAATAAACTTCAACTATAACCCTAATAAAATAACCGCAATGAACCTCTTATAATACCCTATAAATTTTAATTAGAATGCAAACTATATATTCTATGTAAAAAAATTTAAGGATGCTATAAAATCTGGTTGAGTGAATAAAATTACATTTCTCATTAGCATTCCTAAGAATAAAATTATTACAATGGGATCTCATTCCAACATATATAATATAACTAGATTTTGGAAAAATTTACCTTGTCCCAAAAGAATTCTCTTGAGATCATCTAACTGAAAAATAATATTCTAAATAAAAAAACTATATGAATACTTTTATAATTAGTAAATCCCCAAACTAATAAAAGATGATCAAATAGGTCTTCAACCTTCTAGGTCTTACCATCATCTACAGGAACCATACATGTAACAATCAAATAAATACAAATTTTCATCATGTCCTTAAATATCTCTTTAATGGTTGTGACATGAGAAATAGAACCCCTCTTGAACCATCATCCCTAAGATTAACCATTTAGGGAAATACTTGCCTACTCAGATCCAATGAGGCCAATAACCTCAAACATATATCATTATCACAATACCACTTTGAAGGAAATCTTTCTTCAATAAACTAGTTCTGGAACCACTATCAAATAAATCATGATCATTATCTCACAATAAATTCATATATATATATATATATATATATATATATATATATATATATCCCAAATCACCATCTCAATAACCACACAAGAGCTCTCGGACATCTTGAATTTTCCCCATTAATCTGAAAAAATTAAGGTAAATGTCCATTTGTACATTTTAAAATTTAAATCAAAATTTTTTCTTTTATAAAACTAAAAACATTTATTATTTATATTAATTAAAATGTGAATTATTTTTTATAGGGATTTATTTGAAAAAATAATAAATCATTTAAGAATAAATTTATAATTTTATGAAAATATATTAGATATTTTTCTAATGAAAAATATATTTAATTACTATTTATAAGGTGAATGATACATTTTCATTAAGAAATTTATTAGGTTTTTGTTAATGAAAATAAATAATATATAAATTTAATGATACAAATATTTATATTTTTTAATTTTTAGTTTTTTTGAATGTTTTTAAAATTTTGTGGATTCAATTTAAAGAATATTGAATTTATTATAAATAAATATTAATTTATTATTATTTTAGATTTTAAAGTAATCCTTTTTTACTTTTCTAAGAAATATTAATTTTTTAAATTGTTTTATTAAATTATATGTGATTTTTTAGTAGAATTATTTGGAATTTTTATAATGAAATTATTATAAAGTTATATTGTGGGGTTTTTTAATTGAAACAATTGATATTTTTTAATCAAAAAACTATTTATTTTTAAACTAGGAAATTGTAAAATATATGATTTTTTTTAAAAAAATGGATCATATTTTAATGTGAGAGTTTTAATTTTTTAAATTTCATAATTATAATGTTGTTTTTTAAGGAAATAATTTATTTATTTAAATGTAAAAAATTTCATATTATATTTTATTATATCATTAATAATTTTTTTACATTATATTATTTAAGAAATGAATAATATTTTTATTATATTAACAAGTTATATTTTCATATATTTAAATATTAATAGAACATTTTTTGTATCTTTATTATAAAGAATCTGTTTATTATTTCTAAAAAAATTGTAAATTTTCTAGGAATTTAGATGGTTTTTAATTTTATAGATAAAATAGTAAATCTAAATATTTTAAATAATAAATTTAGAAATTAGAATAATATAGAAATGTAAATGGATGTTTTTATGTAAGAAAAATAAATATTTTGTTTTATAGGTTATTATATTTTATGAAATTTTATGATAAATTAATTTTTCATAAAAAAGTAGAATTTCTATTTCTTAAATGAGATAATGGATTTAATTGTTTTTTTACAAATGAAATCTGATTTTTTTATTTTAATTTATAATAAGAAACTATTATTATTAAATAAATAAGGTGATTTTTTCAAAATAATTTAAACAAAACAACATATTTAAAAAAACATTAAAAATGCAATTTTTGAGATACATGTTATATTTTTTATTTTAAAAATAATTTTTTAAAAAAATTGATAAATTTCAAATTATTTATTTAAAATGGAATATATATATATATATATATATATATATTATTCACTAAATGGAAATTTGTTTTAAATAAATACCATTTTTTATAATTTACCGATGATAGAGAGTGAAAAATATTTTATTATTTAAAAAAAATATAAATGAGTCTCTTAGTTTCAAAAATTTAATATACACTATTTAAAATTAAATATAATATTTTATATATGTTTAGGCTGATTTGGATTGTGTCTTTTTGAAGTGGTAATATTTTTTAAAATTTTTAAGTTAAAAATGATATTTTAAAGACTAAATATTTCTTCCATTATTACATTTCTGTTACTTCATCAAGACTTTTGTAAAATTATATATTATTTCATTTTTCCAGGTTTCTATGCATGATCAATAATAGGTGTACTAAAGCTTTGACTCTAGTGGTATACTACAATACTACTATAATAAGATATTATCATAGTGTTTTGTATTAGTCATGTATTATTGGGTATTTAAATTTTTAGTGTATTGATTATTAATATTTTCCATTCTCATGAATTAAATGGATTCATGTAAGTCCTTGGTGTGATGGTTTCTTGATTAAATTTATACCTAGAGGTAAGGATTTTTCATTGTTTTTATTTGTTCACCAAAAAATTTTATTTTATTGTTGTATTAAGGTTTCTTTTAATTTATTGAGATGAACTAGGGTTTGAACATCTATATTATAGTGGTAAACAATTTTTTTTTGAATATAAATTAAAAATGAATATTTTTTAACATCCATAAAAAAATAAGAGATGTTTTCATTATTTTTTTACAAAATAAATTTTATTTTATTTTCTAAAATCATGAACAAAATGGTAATTTTTTTAAAATTTTAAAATGTTCTTGGTGAAATAATTATAATGCGAAATATTTATTTAATAATGTATAAATAATATTTTAATTAATTATTTCATAAATATTATTCATGTATGGGCTCAAATATCTAGGGTCAATCCCTTTGCATGTTTCTGAAGAAAGCGGTGGTCAGAGGTGGCTTGGAGTATGTTTGGAGGTGTTGGATTTTAAGAATATTGGATTAGGGTGAATACATGATTTGTTATGGTTACACAACTTTCAAATTATGTTCATTGTTTGTTAATGCATGTTCATGAGATGTTGCACGTCTTGTAATGTTTCATCGTTATATAATATAAGGTGACATGTTTTTTTGGTAAAAATTAAATCCCAACATTTACACGTTGTGTTGGTGTCTTACGCACCCTGTAAATATCCTATACAGTATGTTAATAAAATGTGCAATGGCTTTATGGGTTTTCAAACACTACACTTCCTCTACTTTTAGAAGACTACTAGCTCCATCTATCAGCATTTCGAGACCCCCTCAATCGGGGATCAATTATTGGATTCCAATTATGATTAATGTTAATCCATGGTGATCCAAGTATCATCATTCCTTTATTTTCTTGTAGGTTCTCTGATATTTATCTCATTTACTCTCAACCATTATCATAATTTTTGGAAGTTTGATCTATGTTGTTTTAATAGGGGTTCTCATTGTTGTTTCTGGTGTAGTTGTTCTGCAACTTCCCTAGATGTATGCAGTTCTTATGAGAGAGGTGATCAACATTTTGGGACATGGTTCATTGTCAAATAAAGAAAATTGACATATTTTGAGGTATGGTATTTTTTCATCTCTTTTATTTATGAAGTATCATAAATTTATCAAGCTTTATAGCTATGAATGATTATGAAATTAAACTAATAATTATTTAACACGATTAAGAAATTTTATAGTGATCACATATCGACAATGTTATTTCATTATACTAGGATTGAAATTTTACTCATGAATTTTTAGGCAATGTGAATTCAATTTTGAATGTTTATTAGTATATTTTTATTCATGGAGTAGCATGTTGAAATTGTTAAATAACATAAATCATTGATTAAATGATAATTAGTTTTTTAGAAATAATAGAAGAAGGGTGATTTTTTTATTTCGGTGGTTAATGTAATGTGATGAAATTAAAATTGATGTAATGCACATGTTTAATGTGTATTGATCTTCTATATGCTTAATGTAATTGATATATAATGTAAATAATGATTATTCTTGTTATTAATAATGAGTAAAATTAATTTTAATTTTGAGAGTTAATTCACTAGGTTGGTTGAATCTGGAATAAATACTAAGATCATGTTTTTCATGTGATAACATGTCATAGATTGATGCCTCATGTTTCCTATAGTTGGAAATTGTCAATATATGACTTATTTAATTCATGATTGAATAAGAACTTGTAATGTGATAAGTATGTTTTCATGGGTCCGGAGTTTCTTATCTCCTTCAAAATGTTGAGTGCCTTATTTTGGATCCGTGAGAGAACATTTTCATGGGAAGGATGAATGCCCTATTTTGAGGGCCCATTAGCAATGTGGATTGTATATTTGTTCCTACATTTTTTGTGATGTTCACTAGATATGACCCTGGTAAGGATGATAATAGATGATTGATGTGTGATATGGTGAGGGAGGCTTAGATGTGATATGATCCTAGTAAGGCCGATCCTATAGGGTTGTTGTTTGATATGGAGTGGGGTGTCATGGATGGGATGTGAGCTTAGAATAGCTTATAATGTGATGGATATTGTGATATATGGATAGGGGTTCCCAATTGATATAGTATATGTTTATGACTATGATAGTGATATGAATTGAAATATGCATGTGGGTGTTGGGGATGGAACCAGAGGTGATAGAACAGGTTGAATCAAGTAGTAACCATTAATGAGACGATGAGAGATGGAATGGTCACTTCTAAATCTTTATTATGTCCACTATCCCAGTTTCATTTTCATCATAATCTATTACCCTAGTGCTTAAGGTGGCTGGAGGTTCTTGGATTAATTTTCTTTCTTAGTTGTATCATAGGATTGTTTTAATAGAGTAACTAGATATGGATTGATTCTAATAACCAATTTAATGATACTTAACCCATGGGTTTGTTTGATAATTGAATTAAAACGTTAAAAATATTTTAATCTTGATAAACCATGGACTTTGTTTGAATTATGTTGGGAGGGAATTCACATTACTCTTATGATTAATGTAATGGTATGTAAAATAATTATAATTTTTAGTAAAAGGATAATGAATTAATTAATTCATGGAAAATAAAAATTGAAAAGAATGAATTTTAATATAGCTTTTTATATGCTGGTGTTGTTATAAGAAACTTTGACTTAGTAGTGGTAGACAAGAGTCCGAGTGATGTCATCTAAATGTGTGTCTAATACTTGGTCATAAACATCGTGCAGTTGTGAAATATATTATACCATGTATATTTTGTGATCTCATATAGTTACCCACCCATGTAGTTTAGGGGAACTCACACCTAATGTGCTCTAGGAGTGTGTTTACCCCAAAACCATAGTGGAAGGATGGATGGATGAATACACTCCTATGGAATTGCTATCTTATCTAGGTAGTAATTATGCTAGAATTCGTGGAGGTTAGTTTTTTCATTTATCTGTGTTGAGGTTTGTCGTGTCTAGTGGTTAGTTCCCACTCAACTATTACTAAATAATCTATCTAAAGCTTTAGTACAGGTATGATGTGAATAAGATATGATGGCTTAAGGTACATACTAGGTGTATGGTTTATAAAAGATTGCTTCATATTACCTGATGTTTGATATACAACATATAGGTCTTCGTGAATTCTAGAAAGTACTTGGTTACCATATGGGTATATGATGGGATGGTTTTGTTATATGATGCATGAATGACATGTTGTGATGCCTATCCCTTATGTCATTGGGATTTCATACTTCTTGATAGAGATTGGTCAAGAGGTATGATGTTGGGGTAGTTCGGAAAACTAGTGGGGAAGAGGTATCATGGTTCCATAGATTTTTTAAAACTATATTATATACTATCATATATGTGATAAATGGTTAGAATTATTATTGGTGAGGATGGGAACACAGAATTCTTTTTTAGGAAATGAGTTACTTTCACTATTGTTCATTTTGATTGAGCATGCATTCTTTATATTTTTAATGAGAGGATCAATGGAGGATCTGGCTGAGTATACTTCTTTGTTTCCCAACATACATATAAAAAAATTCAGGTTAGCCAAAGAAGGCTTGAGGTTATGCTGTATATTACAAGATCATGGTGTAATAGGAGTTGTTAGGGATTTTTTTTGATTTTGTTTTTACCATATTATACTTGTAGTTTTCCTATCAATTTTTTTTGTACAATATGAAATTTCATGTTTTCACTTGATATATATATATATATATATGTGATCATGGTTTAGTTGTTTTACCCCTATAATCTCTCTCTTTTGCATGTTGTCTTAGAGGCTAATTCCCCCATATTCATGTTTATTATACCGTGAGTTCTAGATTCCAAATCGAGGCCTACTTGAGGCAAGAGATGGGAAGTCACCACCTCTCTCCACACATTGCAATATCTTTGTTGGGACGGGGTCGTGATGTAGTGGTATCAATGTTTTAGGTTGAGTGATCTTTTTCTATTGCTTTCATGAAAGAATGGTTTGAGGAGGTTGAGCTAGCTTTTATTTCAATCTGTTCCAATGTGGAAAACTGAGGTTCATTTTCAATGACAATATGATATGGATGAGTAAGATAGTTTTGGTTATTTTTAATCAAGGATCATCCGGAGTTAGAACTATTTTTTTGAGAATTTCCAATATCAGATTTGATAATAGTTTCTTTCATTGAATGAAAAGAGTTCTTGTCGCCATGAGTTTCATACACATTGATGCGTGAGATCCAGTGTGCGAAATTTCAGGATCCATTTTAGGACTCTTCTATAATTTTCTTTAGACCTATTTCTACTTTTGTATGCAAAGGTGAGTCATTTGGAGGAGGTTTTATTCCCAGAGATCCCGTGAAATACCACCCTCTTTATGTTGTAGATTTATAACAAAGTGCTGGAAAGAGAGTAGAGGTTATAGAATGTATGTTGGCTAGAACTATACCTTCACAATATGGGAGTCATCAATATTTCCCAAGAAGTATATTTATGGTCTAGGGCTCTCATTTGTTTGTAAAAAATAGTTTTCATTCAACTAGAGGTTTTTCGTAGCCCACATCAGGTCATTTGTCAAGGGGAGGGAGTTCTTAGACTTATTCCATACTATCATACACATGTTGTTTTGAGGAGGTTGAGGTAATTAGTTGTGGGAATGCTCGACCTCTCAATGTCATTAGTGTGTTCTAGGTGTTCTACATTATTATCGACCATTTAGGTTGTTTTATTCAAGGTAGTAGCAGTATGGAGCCCCTATTTGGGATTATCTGAGTGAGGATGGGGTGGGTAGAGGATAACCCCAAGATGCTACTTATTTTTAGAGAGAAGAGAAGAGCCATGTAGGTGGTTGTCAGTGGGGTCAGAGTGTCCATGGAGTGGGTTGTTTCTAGCATCATGATTTATTATTTCCAGTTCCATGAGACCAATAAATCATTCTAGGTACCATTTTCTTATTTTCTACATGGGTGTATACATTGTATGATTTAGGGGTGACTCACTCCTTTATATCCCATAACCATTTCCATACTATGAAAAATGTGGTTGAGAGGAACCCATATCCCTTTGAATTGACAATGCTAGTTTGAGGTCAAGATTAATTTTATGATATATGAAGATATCGTGATATGGTGTTGGGGTAGTATCTCTCTTGGTCAGATTACATTTGTTTGTAGATACAACCGTTTGTAATAATCCTTAGCAAGTATTGGTTGTACTCAATTCATGCTATATTGGATTTATTGAGGTAGATGGTTGGGTTTTATGATGTTGATTGGGATATAATGTTTTTTTGGTGAGTGAGACCCATGTATGGGTCATTAGAAAGTTTAATACTTGAAATACTTGATGGATTAGCTAATGATAAGATCGTCATAGGATTATTAGTTATGGTTTAATAGGGTTGAGGAAGGGTACTGGGATGTATTTACAAAATAGGTTGTGGCCTTGCACGCATGATCAGAGATCATGTGTGGGATCCATCGACAAACAAGTTTGTATCTTATCTTGATGTCTCTATATAGGATAAAACATTATAATTTTAAATATATGTGAGTACAACTCAATGTCCATTTCTAGTAACGTTTTGTTTAGTTGAGTATGTCACCTTGGGGTGCACAAGGTTTTTTGTGAAGAAGGTCGTTGAATGTTTGCGAATTAAAATTGATTATCATCAATTAAACCATGTGATAGTGAAGAACTGATAACCATTTCAATAGATTTATGATTTATTTAATTTGTTTAAGTGATAATGTATGTTCAAGAATGTTGATTTTTGTGAAGATATCAACAGATGTGGGAGAAGGATGAGGATATTCAGAAGACTAAATCAAGTCGTTGTCATGGGGATTATGAGTTTGTTTTTATGTTGATTATTGTGATGAACGGTCTATTTGTGCTCATGGGGATAAATACCCTAGTATTCAAATAGTTATAAGATATGTTGGTTGTGGCTTTCATCGATGACTTCCTTTTGTACTCCACATCTGAGGTGGAGCATGTAGAGAATCTAAAATCTGTATTGGGAGTTCTTTAGAGTAAGAACATTTTCAGGATGTTCTTGAAGTCTGAGTTCTAGAAATATTTAGTCTATTTCATAGGCCATGTTCTGTCACAACAAGGATTATTTGTGGATCCTTCAAAGATAGTGGAATTTGTGTCTCGAGAATCCCCAACGATTGTGGGAGAGGTGCAGAGATTCCTTGTTTTTTAATCTATTATAGGAGGATTTTATAAAATTCCCTTAGGTTGTGACACCTCTAATTTCCTTCACCTAAATTGATTAGGTGTTCATGTTGATTGACCGGCATGAGGTTTCTTTTATGTACAAGATGGAGATGTTGTTCAGTGATCCAGTTCAATGTTTTTTAGATGAGGGAGTTTAGTTTAAAAGTTTTTATGACACTATATATATTTTCTTGGGATGTGTTCAGATGCATAAAATATTAATCTATTCATATTAGTCATAGTGGTTATGTCCCCATGAGCATAAATATTCATCTCCTGAAATCTATAAAAAGTCATTGGTGTTTTCATTGGAATTTTAGAGACATTAACTCATCGGGCAGTGTTTTGTGGTTTTTACTAACCATAAGAGCATGATTTTTGTCTTCTAAAAATATGTCATGAACATGTTCTAGCATCAATAAATGTAATTATAAAAGTATCTTTGCTTCTATATTATATATATATGAGTAAAGGGAAATTTTGTGCTTGATGCACTGAGTAAGAATTCATGTAATGCTGTTTTTAATCAATCTGTATATTAATATAGAGTGATGGAAGAAATATTAGTGATGTATCATAACAAGAGAGAGGGTGGAGGAAGAGGTTGAATTTTCTCGATAGAAGTGCAATCATATTTGGTTCATCAGGTGGAGGAGTCTCAGTTGGGTGATTCTTAGGTGGTAGTCTAGAGAGACCGAGTTTTTTGGAGACTCCCCTAAGGGTTGGTCTATAAATGAACAACACTGGGTGTTGTTCCCATGAAGGCTTTGCATGCCATAAACTATGGAACAAATGTATCTTCATGAGTTCTGTAGTTCAACATTGGAGATACATCACAGAATCACCATGATGTATTGACCTTTGATAGGTTATTATTGGTGTCCTGGGATGAAGCATACTATTTTAGAGTTTTTTTCTCGATGATTGCTGTGATAGAAGGTGAAGGTCATGTACCATGTTATGGGTGGTTTTCACCAGTAATTACATGTTCCTTAGTGGATGTTGGAGGATATATTATGGACATCATTAAAATTTTACCTTCAGATAATGTAGACTATGATATTATATGGGTGATAGTGGATCATTTTATTAAATAAACCCAATTCATAGAAATCATGTAGTCAAGATTAGTAGAGGATTTGTTGAGGTAGTATCTGGAAGAAGTAATGTGACTTCATAGAGTCCCAATGATGAAAAATTAATATCAAGATCCTTGTTTAAAAACAAATTTTTGGAGAGGTACCCATCGTGCTTTTGCTTCTCAATTTTTCCCAAGCACTTATTTTCATCTATAGATGGATGGTCTCAAGTATGATTTTTGTGTCATAGCATATCAAATATCACTTCCCCCTTAGATGATATGGGTACATGATTTTTTTCATGGGTCATGACTCCATTGTTATATTCATGACAACTATCATTTTATTGATCTGGGTGATCAAATTTGGTTATGATACCACCTTCAATGAGAATCCTATAGAGATCTATGATTTCTAGGAGAAAGTGTTTCATGAGGTTTCTATTATGCTGATTTGTCTCTTTGTGGAGGCATAATTTCATATAAGAGTGTTCCTATTAATGTGAGTCATATGTGTGTTCTATGTACCATGATCTGTTTGATGTCTATATCACCTATTCTAAGGTATTTTTTTATATTGACCCTTCTAGTTTATGAAATGTTTTATATTTTTTTATTGTGGATTTACTCTAATTTGAGAGTTATCTACATGGTGAGAGTGTTTAGAATCTATTTGATATATTTGGATGTGCTTTAACATGTTTCTAATTAATGTGGTGGATAAATTCCTCAGACGGAGATGCCTTTTGAGATGTACCTCATGGGGTGGTTTTTCAGACAACATCTCTTCATTTCCTCTCAGGTATTGGATTTTAATTCTAAAGAATTGAATATTTTGATTGGTATCAAATTCATTATCATTGATATATTTTTCTATACAATTTCATGTTTCTATAGCTAGTGGTGCTCGGAGGAGATTACAATTAATTCCAATGGTTTTGGAAACTGAAAATTTTGGAGCAGGGTGAATACAAGACATGTAAAGGGTACACTCTATGTAATTGTGGTTTAGATAATTGAATGGATGTTTCATGGAAGGTGTCATGATCTATAAGGTAACATGGTTAAATAATAAAAGGCGATGTATTTTCCTATGAAAATTGATTCTCATTATTTACATGATGTGTAAGTGTATTACAGAGAAAGTAAATTTCAGGTGCAACATGTTAATAAATGGTGAAAAAGCTTAGGGGTTCATCATACCATACACATACTCTCATTCCAAGTGACCAATGTCTCCCACCTTCAGCATTTTGAGACCCCTTAAATTAGTTATCATTTCTTGGCTTCTGTTATTGATCATTGGTGATCCCTTGTGATCTAAGGTGATTTATTCCTTCATTTTCTAGAATGTTATCCCAATTTGATTTCATTTACTATGGTTCCTTCCCTCCATGATATGGTTATTGATATCTATTTGTTCTAATAGGTTTTCTCATGTTATTTGGTGTGGTTGTGTCATGATGTACTCATACGGAAGCAATTCTTGTAGGAAATGTGACTGGAGATCCATGACATGGTCCATTCGTATGCGAATAATGTAGATGAATTTTGATGTAGTTGATTAATTTCTTTGCTTCTATTTACATGGAATATTTAATTTATCATTCTATTTCCCTTTGTATGTCAATGAATTTGACCTAATGAATTTTGATCTGCATTAAGAAAATTGTATATGGATTGCATGTCAATGAAGACTATGCTTTATACCACGATACCAATTTGCATCAATAAATTCTAGATCGTATGATATATAGGTATTATTATTATTTTCCCTATTTTTTATGCTTAGACTATCATGATGAAGTTGGTAAACAACAAAAACCTGGAATTAATTGGCAATTAATTGGATTAATGAGTAATTAAAAATTCATGTTTGTAATTTGGTGGTAAATGTAATTTGATGATAATAAAGTAGATGTAATGTGAATGTTTAATTGGAATTGACCTTTCATATGTTTAAATGAATTGATAATTAATGTGATGTATGATTTTTCATATTTTTGATAATAAATAAATGGAATGCTAATTGGGAATGGTAATTCTCAATGTTTTTTTAAACCAAAATAAATTATAAGAGACTATTTTTCTTTTGATAGCTTGTCATAACATGTTGTTATAGGTCATCTATAGTTGGAACTTGTTAATATTAGAATTGGTCAATTCAATATGGAATAAAAACTAGTAGTGCGATGAAGATTTTTTTGTGGCATGATTTGTCTTTCTATATGATAATGTCTAATGCCTTGTTTTGGTGCTGTGAGAGTTCTTTTATATGAGAAGGATAAATTTCCTGTTTTGAGTGCCTAGTTATGCTATTGATTTCTTATTTCTTCCATCTTCTTTTGTGATGTTCTATGTATATGAAACTAGTATAGATAATCATGGAGGGCTGATGTGTGATATGTTGTAGGGATGTCCAGGTGAGATGTGAGTCTCATATATGTGATATTGGAGGTCGGATTTCTGATTTGTTGTGAGGAAGTTATAATGGTATGTGATCCAAGTATGGCTAGACTTGGGATAGTTTTTTATATTTATGAAGGGTGTCCTGAATGAAGTAGTAGCGGTCGACACATGTGATGGTGAGATGTGTCTATATATGAATGTGGGAGTAAGGGATGTCAACAGAGGTGATGGAATGGTTTATAGCTTGCGCTTCTAGTGGATGAGATGCTAAGAGATGGTTTGTTCTCTCGTGAAACTTTTTCATAGATGATGATCGAGTTACTTATTTTTCTTCATTATTCCCCCACTTCTTAATGAAACTGGAAGTGTTTCATTTCATTTTTCCTCTTGTTGGTATATTATGATGTTTTTTCTAGAGTACCAATATTAATTCATTAATGCATGGAAAATTATAAAAAATAGAAAATGAAATTTTCTCTTTATATGATTGGTTGATTATAAGAAATCTGGTCTTATCAAATATAGTTAATGGTTTGAGTGACATTAAATGCAATTGTGTCTGAGACTAGATTATATTCATAGTGTGGTTGTGATCTATATTATGTCATGTATATTATGTAATTATATATGCTACCTCACCCATGTCGGTTAGGGAAACTAACACTAGTGGACTCAAGAAGCGTGTTTTCCCAAATATCCTAGTTGGAGGATGAATGTATAACTACCCCCTCTGGCCTCACTCTCTTCTGTTGGTAGTTATCTATGTTGGTATACACGAAAAATAGTTATCATATATATGTGTGTAATGATATGTGATTTGTTGTGGGGTTTTCACACACATGTATTACTAGATATATTGTCCAAAGGATTATTATAAGTACTACCCGTATACGTTGTGATAGCTTGAGATACATACATGGTGTATGGTTGTAATAACAAGAGGCATAACACCCAATGGTTGATATACATGTCACATGATATGGTGGATTCAAAACACTATATGGTTTCCATATGTATATGTGATGGGTTAGTGTGGTTATGTGATGCATGATGTGTATGTTGTGTTTTATTATTGAGGTGTATTCGGTCTAGTGTACATTTGGGGAGAGATTGATCAGGACGTGCGACATTGGGGCTAAACAAAAAACTCGTGGGAAAGTGGGAGTGGGGTACCCTTGATGTTTTATTACTATATTATATGATATATTGTATAGAATACTTAGTGAGATATACCTACAATGAGGATGTGATCTTATTATACCTCTTTAAGTGATGAGGCACATTCACTTTTGTTCATTGTGAATTAAAATGTTTTCTTTATCTTTTACAAGAGAGACTCCAAGGAGTATCCTTATGAGTATATTATTATACTAACTCTATGTATATATTAAATATTTTAATGTTTATTCAGTGATGGATGGAGATTGGGATAGAAATTAATAGCAAGAGGTTTGACAAATGATGTTTTGGATTTGTGGTCACTATTGTTTTTACCTTTTGGTACTTGTATTTTTCATTTTAGTTTATTATTATTGTATGACATTACATGGTTTAAATTAATATTTCATAATATATAAATAAATATATCATTGATTAGATTTTGGTTTTTGTATCCTTCATATTTATATCTTCTTCATGATCTCTTAGAGGGTAATTCCTCCCAACTGCATATTAATTATACCACCAATTCTAGTCATTATCTCAGGGACCACTAGAGGTGGAACTCGGGTAGTCACCACCTCTATCCCCTCATTGAAGAATCTTTATGCGAGAGGGGTTATGAAAATTCATATTAAATAAGAAAATAATTTTTAAATCGACATGTTATTTTTTATACAATAATAGAGTTTTAAATGAAAAGTTTTTTTCATGGGTGAATGTTTTTTTTTGAAAATTTGAACTCAAATAAAAATTAATTTATAAATAAATATGTGAATATGATATTAATTATAGTATTTATGGAAAATTTTATTTTTTAGGAAATAATTTTTTTAAAAAAAATTACACGGAAAATATATTGTATTTACTAATGATATTTGTTAGAATTAGATGAATTGTTTTAAGGTAAAATGATTTTTTGGGTGAAAAAAAATATTTTAATATAGTTCTAAAAGAATTGATAAACTGTAGTACACTATAATAAAAAAATATTTTTTAAGAAAAACATGATTTTTTTATTTCATAAAATGAAAACAATATATTTTCTATTTTTTAATAAACTAATAACTAATTTATTATAAACAAAAAATGTGGGTTTATGGATGTGAATATCTAATGTGGATGAAAAAATACATACAAGAGGAGCTATTTCAGTTCAGGCCTTGTTCCATGAAGTCTTTGGGTCATGTGTTTCAAATTACTTTGGTCCTCTAGTCGATTGAGTTAATGAAAAAATAGTTTCCACACAACCTAGTAAAAAGAGAAATTATCTAGAAATAAACTAAATGTAGAACTTGAGGATTATATTACATTTATATGATTTTTTACGATTTTTAAAACCATTTTCTTTATATTTTCTTTATTAATTTAATTTTATTTATATTTTCAAGAATAAAAATAATATTTATATTTGATTGTTTTAATGGGAAAATATTAATACTGAAATAAAAACTAAATTATCAAAGGTTTATTAAATTTGTATATTATTTTAAATTTATTGTTTTATAATTAAAATTTTAATTTTCTTAATAACACATATATAAATTTTCCAATCAAATACCTGATATTAAATTTTAATGGAAAATTATATTTTTAAGTAAAAATTATTATTTTTGATTCTATAATTAAAATAGTTAATAATTGTTTCAATTTGTTATATATAATTTTTGTTAATTATAATGGAAAAAACTATAATGAATAAAATTTTTACTAATGAAATTTTATTTAAATAAATTTTGATGTAATATTTTTAAAATAAAAAAACATTAAAAAAATAAAATGAGAAAAATATTATTTAATGGAAAATGATATATATTTTATGTTTTTCATGAAAAATTTGATTTGAGTTTCTAGTGAAGTTAAATTTAAATGTAAATTTTATTTTTCAAAATTATATAAGGTTTAATTATTTATATTTATTTAGGATGAAAAAATTATTTTTGACTGAAATAATATTTTACAAGAAATAGAAGTAATCCATGATTATTTTCATTTGAATTTTTACATGTAAAATATAATTTGTCTAATTATTTTGGTATTTTAAATGTAAATGTATATTTTTTATTATTAACAGGTGTTTCAAATTTTGATACATATTAAAAAGATTTTACATTTCAATTTATTAAATAAATATTTTGAAATCTATATTGATAATTATGTTTCTGATTTTATAACAAAAAATTAATATTATTAATTATTTTTAATAAATTTAAATAAAATTTAAGTACATGAAATTATTGTTTGTAAAAATGAAAAAAAATATTTTTGAAACCATATTTTTTTATTTTTTGTTTGAAAAAATGGATTCTTGTGAAATTGTAAATTTAAATATTATATTTTCAATTTTATTTTAATATAAAAAGCATTATTTTGTAAATTTTTAATGTAAAAAAAATTAAAAACTTTTAATATTTTAAATAATATATTTGTCTTATTGGGAGGATGAGGGTTCAAGAGTGTTCTCAAGAAGAAATTCCATAGATATTTAGAATCTTACTTTGGGGATTAGGGTATTTCAATGGCCTTCAATATCGATCCTCCTCTAGTTGATGCCAGACTCACTGGTGGGAGTTATGATGGAAAATATGTTGTTCTTAATGTTTGTAAAAGATTATTTTTAGATGATTCCTAGTATAATGGGTATCATCGATCATTATTTCAGTTGAATGGTTTATGATCTGGAAGGATTCACAAGAATGGTTCCTGTGCTGATGATGTTACGAATCATGATTTCATTGCTGAATAAATTGAATTATGTAAGTATTTCCTAGTTTCTCATCTTATTCATTCATTTACTAGATCGAATCAAATAATTGATAAAATGGGTGTGGGGATTTATATAAATATTTTAAACAGGGGTTCATTTAATTACATGAGTGATATTTTATGTTCAATCCATTAATGGTGTGGAAAACATTAGTTAAAATTTTGGTGATGGTGTATAGGCTAAGATTGATTCTTTATTGTATAAGAACCATGTAATATATTTCTCTATTAATAGTGGATCCCATTATATTGGATAAATAAACAGATATTTCTCAATTTTGAAACTATTCTTAGTTTCTTATTGAAGTTGATTTATGCTCTAAATTGGCGGGTATGGTTTTTTTAACCCCCGATGATGCATTTGTATAAGAAATTAAGTATGAAAAATATCCTAAATTTTTTCTAGAATCTATTTTCATTGGTTTGGAAAAATAAAATTATAGAAGGAAATACATATACTTCTGTTTCTAAATTAATGGGTATGATTGTTTCTTTCTAAAGAATAAAAGGTGACCCGAATATTATATTTGTGATGCTAGAAGTTATTATAATAATTTGGGAAATGGAGCATGTCTGTTGTATATTGATGTACTTATAGGTTATCTATCGATTCATTTCAAGGAAAAAATTTGCATGATATGAGGAATTTATTTGAGGTTTTGTTCAATTTTATCACCTCTATAATCGATAGAGAAAATGATGTTAATAATGGATTAAGGGGTGGTTATGATTTATAGAAGATTGGTCTGTTTTTTTCAAAATTTCACGGGGGATCCAATTATACATTGGATACAGGGTAGGAGAGGGTCTTCTCTTAGACAATTTGGAATATCTCTTATTCCAATAAGATAAGGATTGGATGGTGGAGGGGATGTATTCTCATGTAGGTTTTTCATCCATGGTTCATCTCAATAAGGATAGTGTGGATAAAGCCCATCATGTTCAATCGATTGATTATCAGTCCTCTAGTTGAATTAATACACATGAGCTTGTTGACAATCATCTAACACATGAGAAAATAATATCCACAATATATCACAATTTAAAGAAGAAACTATAAGTTAATACTCCGATGGGTCATAATCCTGTGAATTTTTCTCATACTACTGGTAATGGGAACATGATGGGTGATACCATATTGGATAAGGTAAAAGTGATTTTTTTCAGATTTGATAGACATGATGAATGGAATTTTGATATAGGAAAAGTGAAACTAGATAAAACAATGGTGTCGACTGATCCTCCTAATAACATGAACATTTCAAAGTTAATGGTTGTGGCTCCTCCTACCAATAATATTCCATCAACTTCATGATGTTATCTCATTAAGGATGTGTTGAAGGGTTCTCATGTTAAGGTAGTAGGTTCCAGTCCCCCCCCCCCCCCCCCCGCCCAGACACACACATTTGGTAACATCAGGGACTTCAAAAATGGAATGGGTCTATGAGAAAATTCAAGACAACGTTGTAATTTCATCCCTTCCTAGACCAAACTGGATTGGATTTGGTTAGGTTGTGTCAAGCTTTCCATCTAAAAAACCTGACCATGAACCACTATTTAGGCTCTTTCTAGCCGGCCCAAAAAACCCCAAGAGTAGTCCAAGTCTAAGCTCAGGTTGACCCAAACCATCGGATTCAGACGTTTTGGATCAAAATAGTATTTTAGATGGATATAAATACATGAGGGGTGAATTTTAGTTTAATAAACCTATAAAAAAACAAAACATAGACCTTTGAGCATAATTTTATCAGACTGAGACTGTGTTTTATTGTGATAGTGATGAATCAGAATCATAGTGTATCAGATTAATATCAATGTATGTTATTATTGTATTCAAGGTTATAATAATAAAACAAAAAATGTAGAAATATAATTATGATTACTAGCATTCTATTACATGCACAATGGAATGTAAACATATAAAAATAAGAAATACAATATCGAGTAATTGTAATAATGGCTTACAATCTATATTTAAAATAATTATCTATTTTAACATTGACACAAAGGTAGTCAATAAACTTCACTAATGATATACATAGTTTTATATTTAATTTAATGTTTCCTCTCCTTACTAGGATGGACATGGATACGATGATCAGTATATGATATATCATCAAATCCCCAAAAGACCATGATAAGATGATAAATGCCAATTTTCCTTACCCCAAAATCCCTCGATATAATGATACGTATTAACTGAAATTATGTCCCCAAATCCATTCATCGTAACAATTATCAGATGAAGAATACAATAAACAAGTTTTAAATGAATCAAACTGACAATGATTCCTTATATAATAAACATTCTAAATGACTAAAATGTCTATAAATGAGAATTTATTGCTATGAAATATTCATAGGACATATTCTATAAAAAATTATTTATATCCAAACTCATAAAATGACAGGCTACTTAGGGGCATTGCTCTAATTTTTATATTTCTGAGTTAGTTGCAACGATCTCGGATATCTTGCACTTTAATATCTCACAATGTCATGAAATAACATAATGATTAATGTCATATTATTTTAGAACCATTAAAATGATAAATTTATTCATTAAGATAGAATTAAGTCCAATATATTCTTATTATAAACATATGATTTTCTAATGGTAGTCCTTATCTACTGTCAATATAAAATTCTTATGAGGATCATTCTGATTTTTTCATTACCAAAATCAGTTTGATGGATATAACTTTTTTCATTACAATAGACAAGACCAAATTCTAACTCATGGTCTTATTATATGTAGGTCTGATATTTTTAATGCATGCTCAATCCATGAGTCATAAATTAGAATGATACATTTTTATTCGTAAGACATTGGAACTTTTCCAATGAATGGTAAAATATAATTTTTTCTACCAAAACATATTAAAAAAATGAGACATAATAATTTAGTAAATATAATTTTATTAATGTATATGTTATTTTCAAAACTAATGTAGTGGACAATTAATATTTAAGGCTTATCGATCAACAATATCACCCTTTTGGTAAAAAATGAACCATAAAAATTGAATAAAAATGACTTGAAAAAATTAAATCCCTTTAATTTTTTAAGAACTATAATGTTGATATTTACAACCTATCCTCTACTAATTTTGTAATAATTTTGTATTTGAGGGACAATAATAGAATAATTATTCCATAAATAACAATTCTCCCCTTAAGAATTCTAATATACATTTAAATGGAATTCTACCCCAATATAAAAACAAACCCCCCTTAATAAAATATTATCCCCCATTGTGATTTTCAAAAAAGAATGGAAATGAATCCAATGTTTCGTTAAATGTTAGACAGAGAAAAAAAATATATACTAAACAATATTGAACTAACCACTCATCCATGTATTTGTGAAAGAATATATGACCCATCAGAATTGGAACAAATTCCCACATATAAAATTTAAATGAAAAATAATTATTATTTAAAAACCCATTAAAATGTTTTACAAAAATATACAGAGTGTTAAAAGGGAAAAATAATTCTTTCATTAATAGATTCATTAAAAAGTTGTTCATATTCTTGAAATCATGACGATCCTTCTCCGTCATTGTGATAGTTTCTTCCAAAGCATCATACGTCTGAACATCATCTTTTGTATTTGCAACTTCCTCATTAATAAGTATCAAATCATCTTCACAATATCTTAATAATCAATTCAAAAATTATATACAATGAATCTTTTCATTTAAAACATCATGTTCCTTTTTCCAGTCATCTATAGAGTTTATGAATTCTTCAAGAAACAAACAACTATCCACCATATTTGTGGATAACTTATTTAATGAACCATCTGTTTCTAAAAAAAAGTTGATTTAATTCAATGATCTGATCATCATGGTCAGGAATATTATTATATATGTGATTGGAAAATGGTAACATATGATTAGATGATCTTTCTTGAGTATTACTGTTTTTATTAAAAGTCATAAAATCTACTTCAATATGAATCACTGATTCAATTAAAACTATTACGGACTCTAAATTTTCACTGAGGATATTTTAAATGAGCTGACATAATTCATCAAGGATATGAATGTATAAAATTTTGGACTCTTATCCCTTCAAGGATTAAAAAAATTAATCAAAACCTTTTAGATTGGTGGTTTCATTCGGATTTGATGAACCCAAAAAGAGTTTAAGAGGTTTCATCCGCATGTTCTGAAAATAAATGCGTTCTATTTCCTTGTGACATTGTTATATGAAACTTAAATAATTTTAAAATCATTATTGAATTATTAATTTTCACTAATTTATGTATTTTATTTATGATTTGGATATTTTTACATGGATAATGTCGCTTTTTTTCTTTTATTAGGATGATTTTTATTCCTAGGTACTTTATGATTTTTCATCCTTATTAGAGTTAGTAGGTATATTTGGGAATGATTTTTTCATTGATTCCTTATCTGACTTAGTTTTTTGTCATCATCCTATTCTTTTTCTTCCTACCCTTCATCATTTTCTTCCTATTTTCCCACTTCTACTTCAATTTATTCTTCTTGATGCTATTTTTTGACATCCTTATCAAGTTATTCTTCTAAAAACCAAACTATTCCCAATGATTGTTTCATAACATATTAAGATTCAAATTTTTTCATTGGAAACAATTCATCCATATATATCTTTTCATTTCCCTTATCAGCTACTAAAGTGATATCAGTAAGAACTTGTGATGTTTCCTCAAAAATTAATCCAGCCTCTAGAAATACTTCAATGCTGGGAGAGGTTGGAATGATTGGATTCTTAGATGATGTCTTAATGAAATTCATCAATATTTCAAAAAAAATCAGCTTCTTTATATATTTTATTTTTTATTCTTTGTTCACTTCTTATTTATGATATTCTTCAGTCTGAATCTTTAGAGTATTTTCTTATATAGGGACAATTCTGAATTCTGGATCCCCTAGAATCTTTTGATCATTATGTTTCATATTATTTTCAAATACATCATCAGAAATTTTATTTTGTTTCTTTATTATTGTCATGAGAAGATGTGTCAACATTTGTCTTTTTCTTTTCATCTTTTATTTTCATTCATGTTTTAGCATAAAAAACGGATCCTTCAATATTTTCCAAAAAAAGTATTATCTTACTATCAAAAAATAATTTCATACTTGACATCATATCATCACATATAATGGAAAATGTTTCTCTAGATTGATACAATTTATTCTACACATTAAATATCCCCTTACAAATGACAATAATTCTATTGAAAATGGATCAAAACATTATCATCTTCAATGTGATTGAAGTTGTTTGTATATTCATAAGTATAATGAATATGAAGTAGATAAAGTAAATATTCCTCATGTACACATGATAATACAAAACAAGAACATCTAAATCCTTCAATGTATCCCTATCTCAGTTTCACGTAATAATATAAAAATTCTTCGTTAAGGATATGAATCCATTATCCAAAGTCAAATGACAGGGATTTAGAACATTTGAAAAAGCCATAGTAGATAGTCATCATCCTTATTCATATCAAATTTTTTGAGTCTATTTCAAGACATAAGTCAAGGTAAATATGATTCTACTTTTGGAGGGACACCAATTAAGAATTCTACCCTTCTATAAAAAGTTTTTAACTCTTACCAAATGGATTAAAGTAAATATTTTACTTATAATATTGTTTATCAAAATGAACAGAAGCATAGAAATATGTAACTACCTTAGGATAATATAAATTAGAATCCATGTCCTCCTTTTATATGAAAACAGATTCCCATACCTGGGAAGAGATAATATTCATTTTATTAGAATCGTACTTGTGACCCCATGATCAATATATTAAACTTTCCTTGAAAATAGACCACATAGAATAATCCTATTTGGTTTCAATTAGAACTAGATCTGAGACCGAGGATATGACTTAGAGGAAAACTATCAGAGTAATGACTTTGAGGGGTGCAATATATTAGCAGAGAAAACACAAAAATTCAAATGTGGTATATGGAGTGAACTGGATCTGTATAGGCATTGGGGGTAATGAATGGAATTTCATAATGAAACCAACATTTGAGAATAAAATCCTTTCAAATATGAATGCCATGATTTATCTAAAGATAGTTTTTAAAAGTTCATTTCAACCTTCAATGTTTTAAGACATTTATTGGATTGGTAATGACTCTAATTAAATAAATTTTAATTTTTTTAAAAAAAATTAATTTTTTTTTTCAGATTAAAAATATTTCAAAGAACCATTATAAACTAAAGTAATAAAATAATGTAAATAAATAATAGAATAGAAGGTTACCCTTTATAATAGAATGTTTTATCTATATGATTAACTTGTTGTTTTTATTTTTTTGAAAAATAAATAGGATATGATAGTTTTTTCATGAAAAAATAATTAAATTTTTTCCATTAAAAAATGTATCATGATAGTTTTTTGAAAACTATTATGATAGAAAAAAAATTATGATAGTTTTTTTAAATGAATTGTGTTTGATTGTAGAAATAATTACGGTAGTTTATGGATCTAAAAAATTTTGTAATAAATTTCATGTCTGGAAATTCAGAGTCTGGAAGCAAATGTTCAGAAATCTGACTCCGAAATTTTTATAAAATTATTGAGTCTAGAAAACTCATTATGATAAAAATATTTTAAAAAAATAATGGTTTTAAAAACTAAATGTATTAAATATACTAAATGTTTTGGGGAAAAATATGTTTACCCCTTATAAATGGATTATATTAATGTTATGTAATTGGTAAATAATAAGATTATATTAAAAAAAATCATACATCGATCATCCCAATATTCTATTTAATATAATCAATTTTATCGGAACAAATTGGTTCTGTATTCATTTTAGCAAATTGTTCTTGCATTATTATGGACTGTATAATTATATATCTATAAATTTTGTGATATTAAGGGAAATGGTCTCTTGTAACTATGTTCATAACACTTGAGTGATGGGATGAAATTTATATTAAATAAATGACACTTTTATTATCACAATTTAGATGGATTTTATTAAAATTAATGCCATAGTCAGTGAGTGTGTATTGTATCCATAACACTTGATCACACCAAAATTCAACTACTAGATATTCGGCATTAGCGGTGGAATGTTTAACAATTTTTTGTTTATTATATGACCATGATACTTACAGATCTCCTATGAAATTACATATCCCATTTTAACTTTTTCATTCCCTTCAACATCCACCAAATTCTGTATCCGATAAAATTAGTAAAAAACATTTCTTGAAGAATAGAAAAGAACTAAATCCCTAGTTCCCCTAAGATAACTAAAAAAATTTTATTACAACAATAATATTATGTTATATCAGATGGAGTAGATATATTGAACATACACATTTTAGAATCATTAAATTTTGATGACTAGATGTTATGTAAACTTCCTATTATAAATCTAAAATTTTTCTGATCAACATGTTTCCCAACCTCTTTAGGCTGTAAAGTGTTGAAGGTACCAAATAGTGTACTAACAAATTTTTTTATTATTGTATGAAAATTTCTTCTGAATATTTATATACAAATTTTTTGGATGTAAAATTTCATTATTTTTTTTGTGAAATTTGAAAACCATGAAAAATATGATAACTCAAACATAAAAGTTATTTCAAACTCAGACATCATAAAATTTTAAATGGAACCTGTTATTTATTTTTTACTTAAATGAAATATATTTTCATCAATATAAATTTTAATAATAATATAATTCTTTTAATTCTTTTATAAAACTTCTTGTATCTACAACACCCTTAAAAAAAATTTTAATAAAAATTCAATTAATGTATCATACGAAGATCAAGAGTATTATTTATGTCCATGTAAATATATTTTAAGTTAATAAACATATATTGTATGTTTTTTATTCACAAAATAAAGTAGTTGTTCTATATAAATATCCTACTGAACATATTTGTTATTAAAAGAAAACTTCACATCCATTTGAAATTGTTTGAAATTAAATAATTATATTAAGTCTTGAAGTATTAGAATAGCTTAAATTCTTTGTACTATAGAATAATTTTCTTCAAAATATATTCCATATTTTTTATTAAAACCCTGACAAAAAGTTAAATATTTTCTTCTAACAATTATTCCCTTTTCAACACATTTATTCTAGAAAACCTATTTATTCTAATTAGAAGAGTTTAATTAGGTTGCTCATCCAAAGTCCTAAATTTGTTTTAATCAAACTCAATATGGTCAAATTCATTTACCCTCCTCTAATATGTATAACTTAAAACCTCATTAGGATTATTATTTTCTAATTTGGATTTTAAATCTAGGTCTTCAATTTTATTTCACAAGGATCTTCTACTTCTATGTGGTTTATCTACGTCGCCACTGATACATTCTTTAAGATGATTTCTAGGAAACAACTAATTTTATGGGTTTTCAAGATCCTATTATTAAAAAATAAGTAGAAAATATTCCTATTAAATAACATCGGAAATATATTGTTGAGTTATTTCCATATGATACTAACTTTCTAAAAAAAGTTTCAAATACATTTTAGAAATAACATTTGTGGGTATATGTTGAGTTATTTTGAAAAAAATGTATTAGTTTCATAAAAATAACATGCACAATTTTCTTAAAAGTTTATTAATTTTTATTAATAAAAATATAATTATTTGATATTGTGGAATAACCAAAAATTATTCTTTAATGGGATTTTGGTAAACATTTAAGTAGATTATCTTTACTATTCAAAATGAATATGTTTTAACCAAAAAACATTGAATTATGAAACATTTATTTTCCTTCTTGTCCCTAAGTCATAATTTATTTTATCATGAAAATGTAAAATTTAAGCTATAATTATAGATTAATAGTTAGTTTTAAGTACTTCAACCCAAAAATGTTTAGCAACCGATTATTCACTCAATATGGTTGTATTAATCTTTTATATAATTCTTTTACTAAATTAAACTATATCATTTTTTAGAATTTATAGGTGCTGAAAAGTTATGTTCAAAACCTTTCGTAAATGTCTTTTTAAGATAAAATTTCTCAAATTCTCCACAATGATCAATATTAATATTTAACAATGAGTTGTCTTCAACATTTTTAAAATATTGCTAAAAAAGGATCAAAATATTTAAAGGCTTCATATTTCTTTTTAATAAAATAGACCCATATATTTCAACTTTAGTCATAAACTAATACAAATAAATAGTATTTTACACCAATACATCTAGTTTATATAAGACCAAATATGTCTATTTGAACTAAATCCAAAGCGTCAGATGTTGATACCTCAGTAATAAATTTAAAACATGAATTATATTTCTTTATGTATTGATTAGGGCCACAATCATTTGAAGTATCAAAACTATGATTCAATAGGTCCTTAACAAGTCCTTTATTAGCCAACAAAGATACGTTTTTAAGGTTACAATTTCCTAAACCTCCATTCTAAAACCAAGATTGATCTTCTCTTGAAATAATGAAAGAATGAATGGCTCCTAATATCTTATACTTCTACAGTGTAAACATTCTAATCATGATTAGTTGAAAAAATAAATTCACAATTGGAACTATGTACAAAACATTTAAAATTATTAAAGTTCACAAGGATGCCTTCATCACATAATTTAATTATTCTTATATGTCTATTCTAAGGCCCTAAAACTAATAAATCCCTTAAATAATAACATTACCACGAATATTAAGGTTACCTATTATAATAATCTGTCTTTTTTCATTAGTATCCAAAATTAATTTTCCACAATTCATCTTGATTATCTTCTAGATGAAGTATTTGTTTCCATTCATGTTCGTGGAAAACCAAATTTATATATACCAAATGTTTTTTTGATATATTGTTTGTATTAATAAAAACAAAAAACATTATTTTTTCGTAACCCAAAACTTCTTGGGTCCGGTATGGTTATAAAATACAAATATAGGTTTCCATATTTGTCTACTATTGTTGTTTTTGGTAAATTTAATTTCCCTTGAAATGTAAGCCTTAGGAAAACATAATTATTTTAATATGTTCAAAGAGTCATTTTTCTTCAAGTTCTCACCTCTTTGATACCTACTAAAGAAAGGTGCACTTTTTGGGATAATTTTTCATAAATTGTGTTCTTTATTTGTAAAACTCATTATGGAATATTTAACAAGATATCCAATTTTTTAGACCTTCTCAACGATTTATTTACCTATGGAATGCATTGATAAAATTTTAGTTTATCAAAAAATTTAATATTTTAGTTTAACAAATAAATTTTTATCCTCAATAGTATTTGTTTTAAAACTACATTTTTTTGTAAATAATTTTTTTCAGAAATAAAATTTTCTAAATATTGTGAAATTTTATCTTTTATAGAAATAGTTTTATGACTATATTTTGTAAGAAGAGATATATCATTAGTCAAAATAGTTATTTTTTAAACCACCTTAACATGTTTATCTATGAAATTGTCCTATTTTTTTACAAATATTACAATTTTCATTTTCTATTTGTTTTGTAAATCTAGAAAAATAATCAAAACTACTTAAAGTATTATCTTTTAATGAGGGATATTCTTCATCGTAACATATAGAAAAATTTCCCTCAAGATAATTTCTTTTAAGACATACTTTTCAAAGATTTAGTTTTATGTACCTTTTCGATTAAAAAATGATTTACCATTGGTATATTTGAAAAATAAACAATGTTTCTCTATCCAAATGATATATTTTTAAAAGAAAATTAAAAAGAATCTCTAACAGAAAAACTCCATGTGTTAGTTGAATTGAAAAAATTATTATTTTTCTAATTGTAATATTTATTTTCATTTATGTCTAAATTTCATTTCTTCTAGTATTCCCATTTTCCATTTTTGAAAATCAAGATGGATATGTCCATATTTCATTAATTAATAATAATTTAAATTAGAATCCTTCTAATCATCTTTATCCATATGGCATTAATTATATCAATATTCAATGTATTTCATAACAAATATCATATTTTTCCTAGATATATTATCAAACTCATTTTATAAATGTTTAGATGTACTATAATTTGACGAAATAAAAACATTATTCATCCTCAATGATTTCACAATAGTCTCAACTAACCAAATATTAGAAAGTACAATAGATGTTGTAGTAAAAGAAACATCCCAGTTTTTATTTTTATCATTTTCATCATCTCATTTAAGTCATTTCCCAAATTGAATTAGAATAACAATTAAATCATCAAGGGTAATATTAGTATGTTTTCATGTATCATTCTGAGATGTTATATTTGATTCCTAGACATTGGTAATTAAAGCAATAATCATTTCAGTTGGAATTTAATTATGAATAAATTTTTCACCATGTGATGGTAAACTATTTATAATTTTTTAAACCCTTAGTGCATCTTGGTAGTTGACTCCCAAGGAAGACAATTTGTGTCTTGGCAGTCATTTTATGTATAACTCTTATAATTTACATTACAATGGAAGTACCATAATGTGTTACATCTAGTTTACTCCAAATACTTTTTTCATCTTCTCATTATGATATCTCTTTGTAGATATTCCTCTTCATATAACACAATAAATTATTTCTAACTTTTTAGTTCAACTGATATTATTGTTTCACAGAATGCCAAAAAGAAGAAATTTCCTTATTAAGAATAATGTATTTTATAGTACGCATTAATGAATTATCATCTCTAGTGTTGATAAAAAAAATTCATTCCATCCCTCCAGTATTCATAATTTTTCCCATAAAATACAGGTGGTTGACAAGTATTTTGATTATAATGATATGAAAAATTCATATATTTTATCATAAAAAACAACCCACTTTTCTGAAAATACACATTAGTGTATAAAATCTTTATAAAAATATTAAAAATCATGAAAAAGTAAATAGGGTGAAAACAAAAAAAGTATGTAAGAATAAGAAACATTCTCTAATAAGAAATTTTAAGATCATAACAGTATCTTAGATGAAAATATTTACAAGATTTTAGGAGAATGAATTGTTGTTATAATCATTTAAAAAAGCAAAAACCTCTTAAAGTAAATAAATTTGATTCGGACTCAGTTCGATTGTTAAGGTAAAGAAAAATAATCACAATGGACCCAATTAACAACAAATTATGTTATCAACATATTCATATTTATATGGATAAAACAAAAAGTAGATAATGATTAGTTTGATGAATTACCATTTATTTCATGTCAAATAGAATGGAAACTTATAAAAATAATAAATACAATATCATGTAATAGTAAGAATGACATACAAGATACATTTATTGATTTAATATTTTAACCATATGTGCTAGGAAGTAAATAACCTTGACTAAAGGTACCCATTGAATAATACTTATTGTAATGTCTATATTTACCTTCGAAGAAATCACTTGATACTATGTTTGGTATAATATTTTTTATTATATACCCAAAATCCCCTGATACGATGATCAACGTATTCCTTACTAGACTTGGAATCCCTTGATCTTATCAATAATCAGATACAGAATACACTAAAAAAATTAAATTTTTATTAATTACCCCTTTTAAGGGTTTAGTGAGAGGCTGAAATACATCAAGGACTTTTACCAAAATCCTGAACCATAGAACAAAATCTAAAGACAAAAAACAAACAAATTCAAATGTCAAGAGAAGACGCATCCCAAAATCTAAAATATAGGATCAACTTCCATCAATTCAACATTACTCAACATGCTATCTTGTGAAAGAGTGAACGATCCTAGTACCGATGGAAATCGCCAAAACCTCTCAAACATCCAATTCCGGATAGCGATGATTTGGATGAAACATCTTGATCTGACCTCTTCTAGAGAAAACTCTTGAAGGAGAACTAGTTTATTTTTAAAAAAACATCAGACCCCAATGCCGCAAACAATACCTTACTACAAAAAACCAACACCAACACAATCAACACAATGAAAACAATCAAAACAATCAACACAGATCAAGATGTACCTAACCAAAATTGGCTTGTCCTGCCATGTCAGACCACCAAAAACCTTTCCACAAAATCACAAATTCTACACCAAAACACTTCAATAAAAAAATCTCATCTGCAATCCACAACACGAATTCTTTACTAACAAAACAGAACTAGGTCACTGGATGCCAAACCACAAAACCAACCAATAATGGAAGAACAAGCGAGGGGGTGCTGATGTTCTCCGACGATTGCAATAATGAAAAATGCCTTCAAACAAATAGACATAAATTAACCAGGACTCCAAAATTGTCGTAAATAATGAAAACCTCCATGAAAACCATGCCACAAATCCAGGTTAATAGATCCCATCGCCACTATTAGATCTACCCATTGAGAAAACAATGAACTGCCTCCCATACTCCTAGGCAAGGAAAAAATGGGTACTGATCCTCTAAACACTGAGGCAGTGTCTCGACTACTAGATATGCACCTTACCACCAAAAAATAACCATATCCAATGGCTTTAGTAATCCCACAAAAATAAGGTTTTATGACACATCCAAGCACACACAGACGATGCCACCGCTGGACAAGGATCCCCCTCCCGAGATCATCAAGATGGAATAAAGAGATGAAACTGAGCTGACCCGAGGAAGATGGTTGGCGTTGATATTGGAAGACCTAGTAGAATGGATATCTTTATGGGCTCATCCCCTTCAGACACAAAATGCACATGCATGATTTCTAATGGAAACAAACTGACAAGGAATCCTTAGAATAAAAAGTATATAAAGAATTACCGAGACTAAAAATTAGAAGTTAATGGTAAAACAATATTCAAAATGCTTTAATTAAGATAATATATTAGTTCTAAACTCTTTAAATATCCTGGTATTTATAGGTGTTCCTCCAAAAGTCATATATCTAGGTTTGTTGAAATGGAATCGAACTACTTGATCTATCGTAGCTTACAATTGTCTAGAATAAAATAATTAATGAAATTTTTTTCATTTAGCACAATTATAATGGTAAAGGTATTCATTATAAAATTAATAAGTATTATATATTACGATTATAAAAATGGTATAATTTATGCACTTAATTATCATTTTTCAGTATGATAATACTTTTGAGGATCAATATGATAGTTTTGGTTCTATAATCAGCTCGATTGTCAAAACTTTTATCAGTATGATATACAAGACAAAAGTATAACTCCTTGTATGAATAAAGATAAGATTGATATATCAGATCCATGGTCAATAGGATGACCTTAATGAAGAATGATAAGTTTTCATTCATAATAAATTAGAAATTTTTCAATGTATGGTAAAAGGTAATCTATTATTCAAAAAACATTCAAAACTCTTTGGGAAATAAAATATTGGTTAAAATAGTTTTAAGATTGTTTTTTTATTTCCCCTCAAGGGGATATTTTCAATGGTAATGCCCCTACTGTACCCATGGTAGTGAGTTGAAAAGGTCCTGCTTTCATTCATTCATTTTTTTCAGTTTCATTCTATTGTACCCACACCCCTTGACTTACTATGAAAAAAAGTGTTTGTGATTTTATAAACTAAAGGAATGTAAATGAAATAAATAAAACTTCTAACTAAATAGGAAAATATTTGCGGTATGGATGATGGGTATGCAGTTGTGGGATATTATTATTTTCAAAATAAAATAATATATAATGAGTTAAAAATATTTTTTAACTTTTTTAGAACATTTATTGTAAAAATATTATTTTAAAACGTTTTCTACCTATTTTTAGAAAATTCCTAAATTCTTTTAAATGGGTTTTTAAAAGATTATTTTAGATTTTTTATTTGAAATAATATTTTTAAAATTTTATTTTATATCCTTTTTCTAATGATTATTTTATAACATTTCTTGAAATGTAGTTTTTAAATGGTTTTTAATGTTTCTTTTAAAATTTTTGTTTTGAAGAATTTAATTTATTCATTTTTTAAAATAATTTCCTAAGATGTTTTTTAAAACGCCATTTGAAAATAAAGTAATTGTATTTTTTCAGATACATTTATTTGAAATTTATTTTTTAAAAAATTAATTTATTTTTTGGTAAAAAAATATAATTTATGATTTTATTTTTATTTACATTTTAAATTAAAAACATTGTTCACTTATTTCGTAATCATTTTACTTTTTTTAAATTTATCTCTTCCTCTGTTTTATAATAACTGTTAACCCTGACATCACTTGACCTTTATAATTATAATATTTTATTTTATTTGATAAAAATATAAAATATAGACCCATTCAGAAAATATTTAAAGGATATATAATTTATTTGAAAACCTTCGATTAAAAAAGGAATCTATTGTAATAGCCATCTCTAAATAAATATCAATCATAGTAATAAATGCACTTCATAATAATTTATGCAAGTAAAAAAAAGTCAATGAGAGATTGGGGGTGCATATGAGTAGGTGGATATGTTAATTTTGTTTTCTAAAAATATTTATACATGTGAATCTATATATATTTTGTGCACGTTGTAAAAACAAATAACGTGGTGATGGGATTACTTATCAATGATTGGGACAATTTTTTTTCTATGCTAAATATTTTTATATATGTATATATTGTATATCTAAGATATATAATATATGTAATCACACTAAAATAATTTAACGTGGTTGGGGGTCATATGCAAAAATCTATGAGTGAGTCTTAATTTTTTGTTAGTAAATAATGAGTTATTATATATATATATATATTATGTTATATAAATGATATATAACTATATATCTAAATTTATATATTTTGTTAAATCATTAACACATAGACACACACATGGAGGGATATATATATATTCTCTTAATTCTTATACAGACACATATCCTGGACTTGTTGGTTTAAGAAAACCCTCAGAAACATGGGATAGGGAGTTCCAGTGGCCCTATAAGTAGTTTCTCAGTTATTTTTTTAGTGTAGATGGGATTTTCTAGGCATGCCCGGTCTGTAGTCCTACATGGGAATACTAGGATTTCGGACCAACTTTCCTTAATTAATCCCTTAATCCAATTCATGAGTTCACTAATGGTCAATAATGATATAGACAATTTGGTTGATGATGGGACCACTACGTTAGTATAATCATTGGATAATTATAATTATTTGTAATAAAATAAATCAATGTGACTTGTATGGTGTCTACATGGAGGGGGGATAGGTTAATTATCACAATACATGCGTCCAATATCAGGCTTAGTTTCTAGAGATCATTAGAATATATTTTGAAATACATGACCAACCTTTTCTCTAGGAATGTTTGTGGGGTTTTTACTGGTCATGGTTGTAATTTTTTATATTATTTTAGATTGAGGGATTTTTTTGATCCATTACATTCCATTATATATTTATTTTTATCTTTAATAATGGTTTTTGACATTTCCAATTAATATTAAATATAGGTTTTGTTTGATATTTTTTGGATTTTTTGAAATATAACATTTTATTTAGATTCATAATATATATGGGATTTTTAAAAAAAAATATCAATTGATAAAAAGAAATTTTTTTTAATAAAATGTATATATTTTTTAAATTTTTCATTAAAAAAATTATTGATTATCTTTTAATTATAAATATATTTTTATGAATTTTCTCAAGGTAATTTTTTAAATAAATAATTTCATCATTTAATTTTTTTATATAAAAATGATTAAATTTTAGGTTTCATAAATCTGATTAAAAATATTATATTAATTAAAGAGTAAAATATTAAAATAAATAATGAATATTATTTTCAAACAAAAATTCATTATTTATTTATTTTTTTTGCAAAATAAAACTATTTTTTTAATTTTTCTAAATTATGGATTTAATTTTTTGAGAAGGATAATGATTTATTTCCTATAAAATAGTATATATTTACATGGATATATTTTTATAATGATAAAAATATTTATTATTTATTAAAGGAAAAGGGTTTTTAATTGAAAGGATATTTTTATGTTTCAAAAATTTCATATATAATATATATTTTAAAATAAATGATTTTTTTAAGAAAATTATTTCTCATTAAAATTTTAAATAAATGGGACACAATTATTTTTGAAATAATTTTAGATTTGTTCAATGAAAAATGGAATTTTATTAAAAATTTCATAATATTTTCTACATTATTATTTAATTAGAATTAAAATAAATAAAATATAATTTATTATTTAAAAATAAATAATTGTTATAACAATTTATTTCAATATGATATAATATATTTTTATGTGACTAGTTTCACAAGCTATTCCATTGTGTTTTTAGTTGATCATTGGTTTCCAGGGGAATGATAGATGAGTGTGGGTGCTATATGAGCTAGAATTTTAGCAAAGGAGGTATGTTGTAGTGTTGTTACTAGGGTTTTGGCATCGAGAAATTTTGGGAGTCTAGTTTTTTCTGATGTATACCTTGAGGAGTGGATATAGCCACTAGGCTATGGATCCCTATATGGTTACATTGGTGGTGTTATCAATATAGGGGTTACTACATCCTAGATATTCTATTGTTCTACGGTGCTTTCATTCAGGGTTCCTTTTCTCTACCACTTCATGGTATCTTTTAGCATAGGGTGTATGTTGTGTAGTGGTGTCCTATATAGGAAGACCACATATTAGTTGATTTTAGGGTGGTTGTGGTGTAGTGTATTTGGTCATGCTAAATCATGTTTCATTATATTTTTCTGAAAAAAAATTATTTATATAAATAATATTAGGTGATTTTTTTAAGATGTAATGGGGATAGGAAACAATCCAGATAATGCCTGGCAACCAAGAAATTGAAATATCAAATTTAATTATTTTAAATTTATAGGTGTTTATATAAAAAATATTATTTTTAATTTTAATTTTTAATATATATATAAATAATTAAAAAAATCTCAATAGAATATATCTACTATTTAATTTCAAAATTATTTCAATTAAATCAGTCTGAAATTCTAATTGAAACCCACCCACTTGCCTACATCTAATAAGAGGGTTTCCCCCATAAATTATTTTGGATTTAGGATGTGAGATTCATGTTCTCTCTTTCCTATACAAAAATAATAATATATCATTATTAATAATTTTTTTAATTTTTAAAAAATATTATTTACTAATAAATAATAATTGACTATTAATATTTTCTACTAAATATTAATAATTTACCACATTAAACTAATAATATTTTAAACAATATTACAAAATAGTATTAATTAATATTTAGTATTATTATTAAAAACTAATGAATTTCTAAATAGTTATTATTAAATAATAAATTTCAATTAATTAGAAAATAAATAATATATTTAAATAATTAAATATAATATTAAAAATAACTAAATAATTAATAATAAATTTATAATGTATAATAATAATTATTAACTAGTAATTAAATAATATGTAAAATATTTATTAGGAAATAATGTTTATTTGAATTTAATATTGACAAATACTAAATATTAAAATTTAATAAATATTATTTATTAATTAATATCAATTATGAAAATTATTTAATTAATTAATAAAATATAATAACAATTAATCAATAATTTTATTTTAATAATTTATTAATTATTAATATTATTTAGAAAAAAATAATATTTTTAAATATATATCAGTAATTGTGTAATAATAATTATTATTAATAAATAAATAATAAATATCTATTTAGTTAATTTGTATACAATATTATAAGAAGTTAATAAATATTGTATATATAATAATTAATTAATAACTAATAATTATATAAATATTCATAATAAATAGTTACTGAATTATAATTTCAAATATTTATTAATAATTAGGAAAATGTTAGTAATTATTATTTCTTATAAATTAATATTTTGAAATATTAAATGACAATATTTAAATGATATTTGTTAGTAATTAAAATTTATTAAAAAGAGTTAGTTAATTAATTAATATTGGTAAAATAATAATTAATTAACAATTAGAAATTCAATAATTTAATCATTATTATTAATATCTAGTAGGTGAATAATAATTTTAAATATTTATTAGTAGTTGATTAATAATATGTATTATTTTAATCGTAAGATGAGACATTTCCCAAAAGAGAAAAACTATTTTATTATTAAAAAAGAACAAGATCCCAGATGTAAAAAAGTGAGAGATTTACAATGATTCGTCTGAAGAAGGGACATGAGATCATCAACAATCTGATCATACCATGAATGATCAATGCCATCAACACATTTATTTGCATGCCCATCCACAACTGAATTGATATCTCTAAAAGAATCCTGATTGGCTAATCATTATCAATTCCAAAATAATCTATTCATTTAAATCTGTAACTAGGGTTAGACCCCCCCCCCTTCTTTTTCGGCCATAGATTATTTTTATAAGACATAGCAGGCATGCCAACCTTCCCTTTAGGAGGTAGATTGCATTGAGGAAGATCAATAATGTTAGTGACATTGATCAATCCACTTCCAGAACCCGCCTTACTTGTATCATAATTTTCATTTAGCTGGGAACCAATTTCATTTTCAAGTCCAACTAGATTGAACTTTTTAAAAGGAGTATCCACAACCATATGTAGAGTACCATTGTAGTTTAAGATTTTCAGACCTGAGACAAGATTGTTGAGTGTGCCTCTAGGTGCACAATAACCAACTGAAAAAGAAGGAGCCACCACCATATCAACTAAATGAACTTCAATACCTGATGGCCCATCATTACGGTCTGTCTGATCATGTTTTACTACATTTTAAATATCACAACTGGTCATGACAACAGAGTCCACAAAGCCTTCCTGATCAAGATCTAACAGTGTGTGCAGGTGTTCTTGGCTTTGTTGTGCATTCTAATTTTTGGTCTTTTCACTGATTTTCTTTCACGGAGCATGGAAGGTCTACCTATGTATACTGATCAACACTATCAGTGATGAAACCAACCCCACATTCAATAATATTAGGTTTCAATTCTTTTGGATCCAAACTGATGGTGACCACATGAGTCACAAGGTCTGTATGAGAATGTCCTACATGAGTATGCAGATCTGTCTACGCATGTAGTACATTTTGATATGTACTATTGAAATCAACCCTAACTTCATTATAATTAAGATTCTATCGGTTCATGTCCAAAGAGACCGAGTCATTAGCATTCATAAAATGAACTACAGCATTGGAAGGGTGAATATGAGTATCAGATTCCATCATTACTATTGGATTAGAGATATATTAAGGGGCATTGATAGGATACCTAGAGGATTTAGAAGGAGCCTTCATCTCTTGTAGTGTTAGTACCATTTCGTATATAGCATGTGATATTTACAAAATCAAATAATTTTCTTCAATTTCCCTCTCACAAACCATCTTCGCGGAATTACTAGGTATGACAAGTTGATCATTTGCCTTTTCCTCTTCCTCAACAATGTCTGCCTAGGATTTCTTCAAAGAAACAGAAGTAGAAGGGCCAGCTTGATTCTTGGAGAATCCCCACATCTAAATAACCAAATTTTTATTTTTTTCAATTTCTATTATTTTCCTTCCAGTCCTTGATTTTAGGATCATCCATCGCCTTCTTTTAAAGCACCCTAAAATTTTCAACTGAGTGACCCACAATCTTGCAGAAATCATAAAACATATGTGTGTTTTCATATTCAATTTTAACATCAATCTTTGTTCCATAATCAAGGATAGTAATTCCATCTGGTTTTTTATTTCCAAATTGACATCAACAATCATTCGACAAAAAACTATTCTCCCCTTACAATGTTCATTGGTCCATCTTAATAGGATTTCAATGGGAGGATGCAAGATTATTGAGGATTTTTTATGCCAATATACCCAATTAAATCCATGAATCCTGATCCAAAAATGTGCGTTGGATTGTTTCATATTGAAAGGATAAAAATTTACATACCATTCAAATGACCAAGGAATTCCAGGCTAGAGTTGCAGGTTTCCAAGGGTCTCGGAAGCATTGTGATCTTCCCTAGATCGGAAGATGATATGAAAATAACCCCTTTCTATGGGTATTATCTTCCAGCCATGAATTCCCTAATAGTGAGAAACACTATTTTTGATATCTATATAGGGAAAATGTTTATCTCCTCTTGAATAAAAAACATGACCCATGATCTAATGTTTATAGATATTGATTCTTTATTGAAGGGCCTCCATGTCTACCACCACTGGGAACCCACCATTCTCTTGTTTGTTAATGTTGGATGATCTAAAAGAAAAATCTTTATTTTGACATTTAAATCTAGTTAGAGCCTCCATAAAGGAGACCCCCTTCTAATTAATTAATTATTTAATTAGTATGTACTATTTTTAATAAGTAATTAAATATTTCAGAATTACTAAATAATTAATAAATAATAATTATACAATTATAATTAACAATTAATATAATAATTTAATGTATTTTGAAATTAATATAAAATATTAATTAATATTTTTTATAAATTAATATTTTTAAATTGAAAATCATATTATTTATTTAATAAGATATGAATTATTAATTTGTTACAATTATTTATTGGTAATTATTATTGATTATTAATTAATTTTAAAATTTTAATATAAATATATCTTTAATTATATGCAGTAAATGGAGGACCTTGATTCCTCATTTGAAATCCAAAATGATTTCCAGGCTAAACCGCATTATAAATTGGATCTATGGTAGTTAGTTTCTAGTAGATTTCTAGGTTGGATTATTGGCAGTAATTCAGAATATTAATTAGTAATTAAATTCTGTTAATATATATGTATGTACGTATATAAATGAAAATAATAATAATAATTTTAAATGGAAAAAACATGTATATTTAAAATAATTAATTTTATCATTTGAGAAGATCCAATAAGGGATTTTCCGCATTTAGTCTATCCAAAAAGAGGCCAATGGTAGAAAAGGCCATGTTTCCTTTTCCAATTATTTTAAAAATAATTTAACCAATTCCCGATATTGGCATAATAACAAAAAAATATTTATGGTTGTTTACTCATTGTTGTTATACATAACCACCTTGAATTTCAGAATAATATATTTGTGTTTATTTATCAGTTTCATTTTGTATAAAACTACCACAATGTAATTTTTTCTCTGGTTTTCAGTAAAATATAAAAGATTCAATGTTTAACTATGGTCATTTTAAAAAACTAAAAGTAAATTCCATAATACACATATTTTCGCTCCATCCTCCCTCCTCACCATCGATCTCATCCCTTCTAGCTCCCCGATCCCGTCAATCCTTCTATCCATGGAACCCCCTCTCATTGATCTTTCAAGCCCCCTCCATTTATCCTGAATCCCAATAACACCATTTCCCCTAAAAACTCCATCCCCTCCCCTCGATCTAAGTCCCAAATGCACCTCCCCACACCTCAATTCACTCCCCATCTCAATATATCACCCACAACTAACCTTGATTCATTCCCTATAGTCGCCCACCTCTCCCTTTAATCCCAACAACAACTCCTATGGATTTCATTCCCAAACCATGATCCCAAGTGTAAAATATAAATGTATTTCTTAGTTACATAACTGATTTATTCATTAATTTAAAGATTTATGTTAAAAAATCATATATATTTCAAAATATGATCATCATGAAATGCTTATGTATTTCATAATCTAGTAACATTTTACCACAATATCATTTCTATTTATATGAACTATTATATCTAAATTTATATTTATGTTTGATGAAAATTTCATTCCAATATGAATTGACATGTTACACTATTATCAACATCTCATGTAAAAATTCCTCTACACCTATAATCATTTATAAATTATTTGAATAATTTTTATTCATATCTATTAGTAAATTTATTTTGATATTTTCATCATTACTTATTTTTTTTATTCATTAAATTCATATTTAACTCAATAATATCCCTACTTAATTTATTTAGTTCTTTTGTTTCTCAATAATAAAATTGAATATAAAATTATAAATTTATATTCTATTACATAATATTTGATGGTGTGTGTTGTCTCTGTGAAAGATGACATATATCGTGAATAAGTTTTCTGATAATTTAAAAAATATATTTCTTTTATATTATTATTATTATTGTTATTATTGTTATGTTCATATAGGTTTTATATTAATTTTCTATTATATTTCTAACATGCTTTCATTTCCTTAATATGTTTTATGTTTTTTAATGATTATTTTCTATAATACATAATTGGACACAATAAGTATTACTTTATGTCAAAATAAACCTGAATATCCTAAAAGGGTTGGAGACATATTTATATTTTTCGATTAAAAATGAATATGTTGATGAAAGTAATAAATTTCCATGTCTTACATGAAGTTACATATGATGTATCAAAAGAGATGATGTTTATGAACAATTCATATAATTATAATTTATTATTAGGTATCCATGATGGATATTGTTAAATGAATCAACCCTTATAGAAAGTATGATCTTTATCTGAGAATATATTATTCAAACTATTTTTATGGTAGTAGAGAATGAAATTCGGAACATAATTATTGGTGAATTGGGAATTATAACGCAATAAGATAAATCTCATATTAGTTTAATATATTATCATATAAAATTTTCATGTATTACAATATGGGAAAACAAAAATACTCAATTAAATTAGTTTTATGACCTTCTAGAAAATGGAAATTTTGAGATATAAATGGGATGTGAAAAATATTCAAAGTTTTCAAATCTGCTAAAATTGAACCATATCAAGTGTTTATAATGATTTATAATTGTTGAGGTTTTATGATAAATTATTATAAAACTATATTGTAAGGGTAATTTATATAATTTTTAATCAATATTCAGAAGGCATAGAAATCTAAAAAAAATAGTGATGAATTTATGCGTCATTCAAGTAATTCAGCTGCATGGATAGATTTTGATTATAAAATTTCCACTTTATTTACAGAAATTAGGATTGTGTATATTGGATTGGATATTGATGGAATTAATCTATTTAGGAAATTAGGTACCGGTTATAGAGTATATCTATTTATTTTAATCCCACAAAACATCCATCCATGGATGTTTATGGAACAATATTTTTTTTTCAGATTTCAATGATCATTGTAGTGAAATAATTCAAGGAAATCATATCGATGTATAAATTCATCCCCATATATAGGAATTGAAATAGATAAAGTAATTTAGTGTTGATAGATATCATACATCAACTAAAAATGACTAGAATTTATTTTTATCTCATATTGTATTAGCGAACTTCTATGACTAAAGATATTGCCTTGTTGGAATACACACACTACCCTGACATGTCCATTTAGGAACATTGACATTTGATTTAAAATAATTTATTATAGTATAAAATTGGGTTTTTTTTTCATCATCAATTCCTAGATATATCTCATAGATTTAGATTTAGTAAAGCATAATTTTATGGAAATGTTATTTACGCCCCCCTCTAAAATACTCACCTGCGTCGGAAATATTGACACAATTATCAACTGTTGTTGTATAATTATTGAATTACTATTAGTCAAATGATTGGTTGAAAATATTTATTACAACATCAAACTTATTTAGTGAACAATAATAGAATAAATAAATTATTATCATCTATATATTTTGTAAAAAATATTTAATGACTGATTGTATAACGAAACACATAATAGAATTACAAAATACCAAGATAACTAGTGAATTTAGGTAATTGGATACGTATCAAAACCTAAAATATGAATACATTTTCATTATTTAAAAACTCCATAACATTCCCTTAAAACCCATTGATCATTTAAAACAGCATTGGACAACCTGGGGATATACATAAGAAAAGGGTGAACAATAAATCCAACTAAGGTCATAATCAATGAATAAAATAAGGAAAGTAATGATTTATAATAAAGAGTCATATAAAGGTAACATAAAAGGGTGATAATCATAAACATTTACATCGAAGAATGATATAATATGATAACATCATGGAAACATAAGAATGTTGGAATAATAAAAAACATGACATCATAAAAATAATTTAAGTAAAACCCCAGACACATGATAATATAGTTCTATTAGGCTAACCACACATTATCTATATATGGTATTTCATGAGATAAAAACATTACCCATGCATTCCAATGTAATATCTTTACAAAAAAACTCATAACATTCATATCATTTACATGCATTTTTTGATACACATACACCACAATAAATAAAAATGTATTTCATCACTTTCAATAACACGATTATGGATTATAGGTTTAATACACCAAAAAAATAAGGATAATTACATATAAGTGAATACCCTTTAGTGAAAATGAGGATCGATATTCATGACACAATATTTGTGCATGGAAAAGCATGAGATAATTTCAACACCATAACAGAAGTACATATTGATTTATAGAAGGTTTTAATGAGAATAAAAAATGTGATATCACATTACATGGGTATTATAAGGAACTTAATGGAATGTGTAAAAATATATGTCAACATTAGAAACTAGAAAAAAGACATAATATAAACACAGTACATGAATAAAGATGAAAAGGAGAGAATACCTTTACTTGAGAGGGTGTTTCTAAAAGTATATGAGATCTTATTATGATCATGGAAACACCATGTGAGGGATTTAGTGAGGGATAGAGAGAAAAAAATCATTCACAATGGGGTTTCATTAATGATGAATGGATTTTTTGGTGGGTATTAATATATAAAGTGATGAGAATTCATTATTACATTTTAATCATATGTTCTGAACTCTATGTGAAAATTTATTCAAATTAAAAAATAGTACCATGTTTTCCCCATGGGATCTACCAAAATGTTTTGTATTTTAATATTTTATTTGTCTTGGAATGAATTTTGTTAATATAATACCATTTTTGATGTGGAAGTGAGTCATGTTTATAAGGTTTTTTTAAAATTATAAAATATAATATTTGTTTTTTAGGATTCATTGAAGGATTGTAAAATTAAATATATAACATCAAAAACATAAAATTTTAATTATAAAATCTATTTTTTATCATGTGTTCCCTTTTTTGAATTATTACTACCATTTTGGGATATTAAAATTCTATAAAACATAAAGTGTATGTTTGTAGTATTTAATTTTCACCAAAACAAATTTAATTCGTCATATAATTATGAAAAATGCATCATTGGATAATTTCATCATGATAATTAGAAAAATAATATTTATTTTAATGAAATATTTTTATAAATTTGAGAATTTATAGTTAAAATTGTAATAATTATTTACTAGAAATTAATAGTTTTTATAACATTAAGATATTTATGACCCATGTAAAAATTTCATTGGATTTAGTTAAATTATGTTATCATGTATATTGAAATAAATATTATTTAATAAGTAAATTTCAAGAAAATAAAATTTATTTCAAAAACTATTCAATTTTTCAAAAATAATATTTTAATTATATCTATATATTTCCCAAAAGTGCAATCATAATTTCTTCATATAAAAGTGTAATTATTATTTAGTTCATTATATAATCATGTATAATGTAATAATAAAAAGGGATAAATATTTTAATTATATTATTTAAGAATAAAATTAGATAATTTATACAAGTATATACATGATAAATAAACCCTTATTACCCAATTGTATACCCTTTGGGAATTGTGTGAAATGAAGATACTTTATTAGGATTGTCCTAGAAATGTTGTTTGTTTCATGATCTCAATAAGTATAAACATGTCCTGTAGATGTTTTCATAATTGTTTCAGTTATTAAATATTATCATGGGCTTCATCAATGGAAAATAACAGTGATGACGTCTCCTTAAGATGCCCTGATAATTGGAATTTATAGGGTACAATACTATTGGTCAACACCATATCTTCTTCCATCTGTGTTAATTTTAATTTAACATATCCATTAATCTATAATAATAATATATTTTACTATAAAACAACTTAAATATCGATTCTTAGGATTCTTAAAGACCTATTTGGTTTGGAAGAAAAGTTATGGCCATATTTTTATAACGATCTAAAATATGTAATATAGTGCACGAGTTTTCTATAATTACGTTTCTTAATATGTTATTTATTTATTGAAAATATTATTTTGTTAATGAAATATTGTTTCATCACTTTATTCCCCTAAATAAGATTTTACCTAAAAACATCATTTCATATATGAAAAATGATGAGGGTACTTCTTTTTCATTACCTCTTGTAGTTCACATGTTGCCTCATCAAACTGATAGTGCTGCAATAATAATTTTACCATGTGAGTGGTCTAATTTCATAGAACACTATCTCTATGATTGAAGATAATTACCATATAATCATCTTATTAATGATCTCTCTATAGAGGTACCATGTATGGATTCAATACATGTGTGAGTTATTGTATATACTTCCTTAATAGGGATACATTGATCCTTCTATATAATATATTAGATATGACTAGGTCCCATTATCTTAATCTCTCCAACAAAATTCTATTTTTCAGAGTCCAACATCTTTTATCACACCGAGCCTTATAAGGGTTTATTTGAATCATAAAATGGAGAATGCTATTATATTATAACTCTACTAGGGGATGTTTGGATCATTACATACTTGGAAATCCATTGAACCTAATTTCATTATATCCCTATAGTTTGATTCATTCTCTCAGACAAACTATCCATCTAAGGTTGATATGCATTACTAAAACATAGCCTTTATCCAATTATTAATGAAGGATTCTTAATAATATTGAGGTAAAACTCATATCATGATCAGATAAAATACAAAATATTACTATATATAGTCCAACCACTTCTCTTGTGTATGTCCTGTTTGATGGTCAAGAGAGAAATCTTCGTTGATATCAATAAAATGTGTAGAATTTTTAAGGCTACCAACAACCACCAAAATAAAAATATTGCCATTATATGTCTTCGGTGGTCCAAAGTTGAAATCTAAGATTCTATTTTCTTATTTCCATAATTGTATATGAAATAGTTTCATCACTCCATTAAACTTATTTCATTTAACCTTAACTTGTTTTCATACCATGCAACATTACATAAATTTATCAATATTCCACTTCATTTTATCCCACAAGATGGTTTTCCTCTTATCTCAATACATATTAGTGATACCTAGATGAATATATAATGATGGGCTATGTACATCATCTAGAAGTTTAATGTTTAGTTTTTGATTTTATGGGACACATATTAGGCTTCCAAACCAAATAACCCCATATTTAGAAAAGTTAAACTCTATAATATTTAATACCTTTTTGAAATCTATTTATCATATTTCTAGGCCACTATCATCCTCTGAAGAATAGAAGGTAGATCAGTTATTTGAACAACGTTGGATGTAATTACTTTTATTATTCAAATTTCTATCCTTTTTATCTCCAATATGTTCGGATACCTTTAAATTACCATCATTTATAGCGTAAGAAGACTATTTATACTGAGAACATTTGACCCATTATTCACCTTCCCATGATGTTAATTTTTTAAACAGTCATAATCCTTGATTGGATCTAACCACCTTTAATAGTTTATATTGATTTCATTCCGTGTGAATATATACTTTAGGATTTTATGGTCTGTTTATATCTCACACATGTCCCCATTGAGATAATGTCACTAAATATTCATAGTGTATATCAATAAATCCAATACCAGATCATGTGTCTGTAAGTTATTCCCAAGGATCTTTAATTTGTGGATGGCATCGAATATCAATTTCTCATTTTCCAGGACTACACAACATAAGTACTTTTGGGTCTATTTCCTTTAGATAAAAATTCATTCACTCTCGGTGGGTAACATGAGAACATGTTCAATTATAATCCTCTTTTTTATCACTTTATGACTATTTTAAAATTCTTCAGTAGAAAATAAACATCATTATCTTCCATGTTATCTTGGTTAGTGTGCACTTAAATCATTAGATGTTCCTCAAATAAATTTGGTAGTTCCCAAATAATCCCATGAATATTTCGTTATCCGTCATTTATGTTGAAATCGGGAATCCATTAATATATATATTTTCTTTGATGAATCCATTCATATCCTTTTTCTGAGGATAACATTCACTAGGGAGCTACATTCTCCATACAGAACTCGCATTTTCTATACATTTCATATAAATTTTAATTTTTCAAGGAATTCATTATAACATTCAAATTATCCTCATGTTAAACATTACATTAAGAGTATATAATATATTTTTATATAAATATTATGAAAAAATTAATAATATAATCACTAATAACTCTATTAATTAATTCCATGAAGTTAAATTGATCATTAGTAAGCTCAAATGGAATTTATATGAACTCTTAGTGACTGTAACATATATAAAAATTATTATTAAAGATATATTCATTCTTTACCTTTACATGTTAAAATAATAATCATATATATAACATAGAGAAGTATAGATCCCCAAAAATCTTGTTGAATAAATCATCTATCCTTGAAAGAGAATACATGTTCTTCATTGTGATTATGTTGAGATCGTGTCACAAGAAATATAGGCACATTGGCCAATCCGTCTTTATAGATAAAAAGATTGGTGCACCTGGTGGTGAACAACATGGGTCTATAAGCCCTTTATCCATATTCTCATATTCTTTATTTTTCATCTCTTAATGTTTAATAGTGTCCATTCTATATTGAGTCTTGGATATTGGAAAACAGCAATATATTTGTTAGATTGAGAACTCAACCTCTATTTTAGGAGGAAGACACGACAATTCATTGAGTGAAACCTCATTATATTCCCTTATTAGTTACATATCCTAATAAATGATCCTTTCCATACTATCAATCATTTGAGCTAGATACACATATTCACATGGTAATAATATGAATTTTGAATGTTGTTACTCCAAAGGAGAGTTTTTCTCCTCATTACACATGTATAAAATCAGTGGGTGATTTATAATATGGTGGGTGATTTATTTCATGGAAATTTTTTTATTCTCTATATATAGGGAAATCCAATCAATTCCAATAGTTGAATTTTTTCTTTGTAAAGGGAGAAACACAAGCTTCACTGGGAAATTTAGACAATAAATATTAATATGGAAGAAGTTATATACATATAATAAATTATTCACTAATTTGTTTTCATCTCTAACTCAACATCCATGATTTGTGGTATCCTAGGAATAGTTATACTAATCATACATGATTAGAAATAATTTGTTGAATGAGAAACAAATAGTACTTTCTCGATCCTTGATTGAATTACTAGTGTACCCATCACCACTTCATTAGTTGGATCCACCTCAGGAGTCATGATGGAATATTCTCTCACTTTCTATCTATTACTTAGTTGTTTTTATTTTTGGTTATATTTTGAAACTCTTAGCTTGGTGAATTGGTTTCATATCTTCCTTGTTACATGTAGTTGAAACATTGTACAAAAGTATGAGGGGTTGAATGTAGTTTTCCTTATTTCAATCCCATTGGTCGGTCTCTCCTTCAATATTCAACATATTGGACCCCTTCATTTCAGCATTAAAATCATTTCATTTCCCCATTTAGTTAAATTCCAAGATTCTTCTTCCCATACTTTTGACATGTGGAATATTGAAATTTCATACCACTATGAGATTTCATCATCTCCATGTTCGAATTATTCTCCACCCACTACATTATATCACCAATCCCATGACACACTTGATATTTCTGATTTAAATTTCTAAATTTATGGCACAACAAAAATTTTATTTATAGCTATCAAACTCTCAAATAACCAAATCTATTAAAGGACACTTACTTATCCCACTAAAGAAGTATCCAACATTAACATCGAGGCCAATGAAAAATAGTAGGTGTATCTCTCAAGTATTGTGACGTTTTCCACATACTCCCTAATGGATTCATTATGCGTTTTCTTAAGGATTACGAACTCCCTATCTATTTATTGTCATAAATTTTAACAAAAATATTTTTGGATAATTTGTTTCCAAAATTCTATCCACTATATAGCTTTAATTTCTTTTTTATGATTCATTTTCTTGATCAATGACACCCATTTTTTAGGTTCTTTCTCCATTCAATAAAATTATAGCATGAAATTCTTCTATTCAAAGCATCAAAGGATAGAGAAGATATATTTAATGGAGTTGATCCACTATTCCACAAATAAGGGATTATAAAGTCTATTGAAATTCAGAGTCCTTTTTTGCATAATAGTCTTTGATGCAACATTCCCTTTCTTATAAGGATGTGGGTTTCCCATTAATTTATGTTTTAGTTTAATAATATTAGTAAATTGAGAAATTATAATCCTGAACTTGTTGGAATATTCTCTCACTTTATTAAGCTTCTCATTTGGGTTGTAATCACATTACCCATCACACTTTTTGTTAGATTAATTCCTCATATTTCCATCCAATGAATAAAATAATGGACGATTAGGGATGCAAATTTTCAGAATATTAAACACATAAAAGGTAAATTATAAACATTGAGGGGATAAATAATAAATAACATTATCCTTAACAGATTAATTTATAGGTTTCAATATATTATATATATGATATATTTCTCAACAAAAAATATCATAGGGGTTTTTCTTCCCTTCATAATTGTTCATGAAGAGAATGAGAATTTAATAAATAATATCCCTTGGGAGTATCAACATATGGATTTCAAAATACCTCTTCCTTATGCAAAATTTTATGATTGAGTTAATACCCAAAAAACCATTTTAACTATTTTATCCCCAAGGTACAATTGTGCTAGATCCAAATCCACTTCTAGTATCAAGATAGAGATTTTTTATTGAAACTGATATCTATATAATTTTTTAAGCATTATAGATGTTTTCCTATATTTATACTCATTAAAAATTATTCCAATGATGTTATTAATCGTAATCCAAAAAAATAACTAGGCCATGCTTTGATACAATCTATGACAACACACATCTTATAAACACATTAATTTATGACTTGGTGCATAATTATAGACATAATATAGTCCTAAATTAATGTGTGGTATATTTTATTTGGGTAATTATATACATATTAAAACAAATTGATATAGGTATATGATTAAATTATTTTAAAAATACATAAATTTCCCTTAAAAATACATTAATCTTTAAAAACTACATAGGATAACATGGGGAGAACATAAGAATGAGGAACTCTATAATTCTAAGTAAACAAATAATCAATGAATAATGTGATGAAATAAATAAATGCGAGTCAAAAGGAATATTAAGATGACATAAAAGGTTCATAATCATAATAATTAACATCAAATCATGATATAAGTTGACAACACCAAGTCAACATAGGAATACAAGAACAAAAATACATGACATTATAAACATAAGTCAAGGATAACCAAAAAATTATCATAACATAGTGTTATTATTCTATATGACCTTGAACCATATATGGTATACCACGAGATAAAAAAATTACCAAATTCATTGGAGGAATATATAATTCTTGGCCTGCCGATTACATTCATATCATGTACAGGAATTTGTGTGCCACATTGATAATTAAATATAATCATTTTAAAATTAATTTTAATATCATAATACAGTTGGGTGGTTGATTAAAATGGATGTAAAAAATAAGATAATGGTAGTTACATTTACATGAATACCCCTGAGTGACAATGGGGATGATTTTTCACGAAAAAAAATTTGGGAATGGAGAATAACATGATCATTTTAGTAGTATAACAGTTATTGATAAATGTTCTTGGAAGTGATTTATGAGAGTGAAAAGGTAATATCTCATTACATTGGATTCATAAGGACTGTAAAGGTATATGTGAAAAAATATACCAACATGAAAAATTATAAATTTAATTTCATAAAACAAAAATGTATATGAATAAATGGAGTGATAAGAGAATCTGTTACCTTAAGAGGGTCCTTTTAAAAGCTTTGGTGGAGATTTTTATAATCTCGGGAACAACATGGGAAGAATTTATAAAGGTTTATAGAGATTAAAATCATGATCAATGTATTTTTTAGTGAATAATAATGGGGGGTTCTATGGATAATTATAACAGAAAAGAGTGGGATTCGTTGTTAATTTCTAAACAAATAATTTTTTTCTATATGTTATATTATTGGTAACCATAAAACGTACAATGGGTTTTCCCATGTATTCTAAAAAATATGAGTTTAATTAAATAATTTATTAGGATAAGAACTAGAAATATTAAAATAATACATTTGATGATGTGGACATGAGTCATGTTTATAAATAATTATTTTTAAATCCCAAAAAAAATATTATAGATTTTAGAGGATTCATTAATGGATTTTAAAATTAATTAATTAACTTCAAAAATAAATTATTTTAAATATGAAGTATATTCATGGTATTTAATGACAACTATATACATTATTGCATAATATATGGTATATTATGATGTAAAAATATGTATTTTATATTCCAATTTTTTTAAATATTACCAAAAAATTAGACTTTCTGATAAAATTAATAAATATTAACCATTAGATAAAATTTACGTTATTATCTCAAAAATAAAATTATTTTTAAGAAACAATTTTCATAATATTAAAATGTACACATTTAAATAAAAAAAATTTTTATTGGAAAATACTAACTTTCACTGAAATAAATTTTTTCCGACCATTATAAAAATTACACTGGAATTTATTAAATTATATTGTCATATAGCCAACGAGCATGTACACTAGTGGTACAGGCTCCTTCTTGGAATCCAAAAGTCCCAAGATCAAATCCAGTTAGGGACAAATTTATGGGTAATTTAGTAGTGATGTAGTAGGGCATGGTAGCGGTACTGTAGTAGCGACGAATCTGTAGAGCCGGCGACACTATAGCGGCAGAGGTAATGTAACAGGATTGTAGAGGTGGTGGTAATGTAGCAGGTTCTATAACCACCCAATTATTGTAGCATAATTATTCACCGTTGGTGCCTTTGGGCCAAAAACTGGGCTTTCGATCCTAGTATTCTGGCCCCTTGGCCTTGATCCTTTGGGCTTTGTAATGGGTATCCCTCTACCCATCCTAAAGAGGACTATGCTTTAAATAATAAAATGGGGATTCTGCCCCAACCTTTATATTAACATATAAATTCAAATAAATATTATTTACCAATAAAACATCCTGAAAAGAAAACATGTTTCAATATTTCTTGAATTTATCAAGAAAATATTTTCATTGAAACTATATATTTAACTAAAATAAAATTTTGTTTCTCCATGTTGAAATATATGTTTCATAAAACTAATTATATACTAATGTATATTATTGTCATGAAAATGGATAAATATAAGGATTATTTATTTTAAAAAATAATATATATACATTCATTCTATTATGGTTTGGAAGCATTACACCTTATTAAACTAGCATAAACCCAAAGGGAAATGTGTATTTTTGTGGTATTTACATATGGTGGTTCGAATGGTTCCACTCGAATATCAGTTATTGTATATCATAATTGGATTGGCCAATGGAAGGTTGAGAGATTCCATATCCATATAAATCTCTGATTAATGGGTTCCATAGTGTAAAATTTTATTGGATGAGGACATCACTTCTCCTTTCCACCTCAATTAGAAATTATGATGACCCTTAATATATAATAACCATAATAGTTACTAAATAATGACTGTATTATCAGTGAATATGTTGTTAAACTATATATTTTTCCTGATAGAAAAATTCTAGTCATATTTTGTAATAGTCTAAAATAACAACATGAAATTTAGACCATGTTTCTTCTATTAATTTTTTCATAATAATGAATTTATTCATTTAAAATGAAATTTTATTTACAAAACTCGTGGTTGTTACATGAATTATGTTTCAATCATTCTTACTGGGAAATGTAGATATTAACTCACAATTATGATATTCTACACATTGATAAGAATATGTGTGATAATGTTCTATTTTCAAAACATAATGAGTCATAGAAAATGACGGATCATATTAATTAATGAGAATATGTAGTAGAAAAGAATAAAAATATTGATCTAAAGGAAAATTTAATTGATTTGTAACATTAAGAAATTTATTTATTGAAAAACCCTGAAATATTATGTTCATGTTAAGAATAAAAAAATATTTATGTACATCAAGGATATTCTACTAAAATTTCATAATTTATTGACATAAAAACATTATGTTAAAAGGATATAAAAATCGCAACACATATATTTTGATAGAGAAACTACTAATTTTTTCAATGGATAAAATGTTTCCTGATAAAATTAAATTAGTCATAATTGAGTTTCACAAGTCAATTAGACAAATTTGTGGGAAATATTTATTGCTTTATGATCATAAAAAATTAATAAAAGGAATTATAGGGAATATTTTTTCCCCAGAGTTGACATACCCCATCATTTTCACTATTGAATTCATTTGATATGTAATTTTTTCAATGAATCAAAATTTGGAGGTCCAATAAACTATCGTTGGATGTATCATATAAGGTGGTGTCATGTTTTTAATTTTTTTCCATATTTATCTTTTTCCATCAAATAACATAATGGATTATTATGTTTTTATTAAATAATTACCTCTATCATCTTAAGTCATATATAAAGAATAAATCTCAGCCAAATGGTTTTATTGTCGAAGGTTACTTGGTATAATTGTTGCTAAAATTATATTCATGGTTTTTTTATATGATTGTTATGTGATTAAATAAAGTTAAATTTGATTATGGTATCTAAAATTTGTTATAGTTCATTAGTAAAATAATTTTTTTTCAATTTTAGGTGATCCATTGATATAGAAATCCTCATTTTGACAAATTAATATGGAGTTTTTAAAATTATAATTATTTTTTCCACTTAATTGTGATATCATGTTACATTGTATTGATAAAAAGTAGGAAAAAATAAAGAAACAATATTAGAGACGAAATAAAATGCTAAATAAAAATAAAATAAGATAATAAAGATGTAATTAAATGGTTTTTTACATCATGTTTGTTAGTAATTAGTTTCATATTTATTATATAATGATAATTATATTTTAAAAAACTAATATTTTATATACATTTTTACACATGATTTTCAATAATCCAAATAAACTATCCAATAACTGGAAATATTTATCTCGATGATATTTGATCCAATATAAGAGATTATTTACCTATTATGTTTATGGTTTCGAGTTGGGAATAAACTAATCTTGAAAATGTTTGAAAATAGAAAAAAATAAAAACATTACAACATTTGTGGAGTTGGAATATTCGGGAATGTTGATTGATATTATAGAATTAATTTATCATATACATTTCTCTATTATATTATTAAAATTAAACTGGATAGATATTCACATAGGTATAACGAAAGACTATTTCTAGTTTACTTATGAACACATTAATATTTTTATTAATACCGGTGATCATCAAGAACACTCACTATATTTTTTTCATGAAAATATAAGATTTTCTATTATACTAATGAAGTAATCAATAAAGGGTGTAGTGTATTAGTTCATGAGAAACTAGAATACTTTTATGATATAGTTGATGACATTTAAGAATGGTTTCATAATATGGAACCCTATTAATAGTGTGTAATTTATCTACTTTACCATTATGGAATTAAAATTGTCAATATTGAATGAGATGGAAAATAAGGGTAATCATGATAATGGTGGGTGATGATAATCAATTAAAAATGAAACCATTATACATTTAATCATTAAATAAAATAGTAAATTATATTTTATTTAGTATTAAAGATGACAGATTCAATCTTTAATAGAGATTCCATCATAGACTTTTTCACTTAACTACCCAAATATTGATATTAAATATAGTGCATAGAAGTTGAGCTTAATAAATCATGAATCCTACATTGATTTTGATTAGTATATGTGTAAAATAATTTTATCTCTTACTTTAATGACAATAAAATAAGGATATCATGTTCAAATAAAAAAAATAGATTTTATATATTATATAAAAAATTAAATTTTTATAAACAAAATTAGTAGTTTTAAACATGAAATTAATGGTTTAAATGTCCTCACATGGTTGAAAATTTTTATACTAGTAATTTTAAATAAAAATATTGAATATTTACATTTTTAATCATTCTAAAAACATTCAATATTGTTTTTTCATTAAAAATACAAGGAATAAAAGTCATTCCGACTGCTTCTGGTATACACAGTCATACTATAATACACCACATAGTGATGATATCAAATCCATTATGTATATTTCCCGCAAATACAGTTACACTTATAACTAATATTAGGGAATTGTAGGAAACTAAAAGTACATTAAGCCATTAGTAGATGAGCATGACTCAACTACACATATATTTTCACCCATATTATCATGAGGTTATTAGTGAGTGATCATTGTTAATATGACTGTTATTGGTGAAAAAATTTTTTATTTCATTATTATACTAATTATGGATTATTATTATCTTAAAAATATAAAAACCAAATACAAATAATTAAATCAAAATATGTTCATAGGGTACATAATTTAAATGTTGTTATGACTTTTCAATATTTTTTACATTTAATGAGAGATATAGGAAGCTTGTAAATGCACATTGTTTAGGTTGTTTTGAATATAAGCCAATGAACCTTCCTAACACATATCATAAATGGATTAATGCTTGAATCAACATGAATAATGAAATATTTAATAATATAACAATGGTAAATGAAAATAAACAACGATTAACTATTTATTAATTTGATATTACTATAAATATTATTGTTATAATTATTTTTACATTTCTTATTTATGGGATGTTTTTTATTTTTATTTTTCTATAGAGCACATTTTCAGGGTTCCTTATCTCTACCTATTAAAATATTATATTTGGTGTAAGTTGTTGGTTATACTATGAATTATGGAAGGGTAAGACCTTCTATTTATCGATTTTAGGGCGGTTGGGACATGAAGTATTGAGTTCAGATGTACCCATATCCAAATTTTATCAGACCAGGTGTGACCTTGGTTTCTAAGGGGTATATATTATTAGGATTTCATTATATATTTTGGTTTTTTTTTGGAGTAGGGGATATTATGGTTTAGCATACTGTATATCACTATGGTTTGGGTGACAAAACATAGTATTGTGTCATGGTAAGGGGGTTTTACCATTGGCCAAATGAAAACTATCATGTCCAAATTCAAGATCACATTAAGAAAATTCATTTATACCCTTCTCTATTAAACCATATGATTCTTTATAACCCATTTTAAGTACTTTTGATCACCATTTTCTAAAATTTTATGAATTTGTTATAAGGATCATTTCATAGTGATCCAATGTGAGTATGTACCCATATTTTTATGATCCTTATCTGGTCTTTTTATTAGGAAAATATGGTCGAAGAATTTTTTTCATCTTTTTGATAGATTTTGGTTGATGTAGTGCTGATGAATGCGGTGATACAAGTTCGACGAATTTGATATTGAATCTATTTTCACCCGAATTCAGTTCTAATTATAAAGAATTTTATATCAACAATGAGGTTGGGATCTTATGGATTTCATTTATCTTATAGAATTATATTAATGATCCAACCACAAAAGACCAAATTCGATGCATTATATTAATACAATAGAATTATTACATAGAAATATATCCAGATGGATGGATCAATTACACAATAGTGGAAAATAGATTACATATATGAACATAACATTAAATTTCCAAATATGGAAAACAACAATGAAAATCCTTTGAAAAATCTATTTTTCTCTAAAATTAACCCTGAATATCAATCATAGTACACATCCTAGATCCCATGGGATGTAAAACATGCTAATGGTGTGAGATCAAATGCTATGTAATGGAAAATAATATAAAAAATCATTCATAAATAAGGATAATATTTTATACAAAGGAATAAAACTAAAAAACGATCTTTTTAATCAAAATATGGAGCATATTATGGCTTAAGTGAATAAAATAATTCCATTTTAACATTTATATTGATATTATACAAGTCAAATAATGACATATAATACCAATAAATAATAATTTAATTAGGGATAGCGTAATTTGGGACATCATAACCACACTGTCAAGGCCTTTTTCTAGTACCATACATATACATGTAAGATGTTAATCAAAACCAAAACCCGATTGTCTCATGAGAACTACTGATGCATCCTGGGGATTTCATTAACCGGTCTCTAGCACATATGGATTTCACTAATTTTTCCACAACTCATAAAATTTTATGTCCAATGCATTGCACATGTGAAAAGGGTGAAACATAACCATCAATAAAAATTCAATTTAAAATTAGAAAATGAAATGTTAAAAAATTAACCATAAACCATGAATTGTATCAATGTAGAACTTTCATTGTAAAAAATATAATAAACCATACAATACTACATGGTAGATTGTGTCATAAAAATCAACATCAATTAAGCATAAAATCCAACAAAGGATGTTTACATAGATGAAAAAAAATCTAATAAAATCATTAAAACTATTTGAGGGAAATATACTTTTTTTCTTCTTTTAAATCCTTAAAATGTAATGATATTATAAAATAATTTTTTTTTCAAAAATAACTATGTAATCTTGTAATGGATGCTTCAAAATTTTAAGGCTTCATGATGGGGGAAATAGACGCTCACACCATATCAATTAAAAATCATTATTTCCTTAATTTTTCGAAAATGGTCATAAAGTAACTCATTTTTAAAATGAAATAATTATAACATTAAAAACGTTTTATAAAAATTAAAATATAGGTAAAATGACATTAAATAACTTTCATTAATATTTTTAAATTCATTTTTAAGAAACATGGATATGGATAATAAATGTGTCCTAGTAGATACATTCATATAAAAAAACTTAAATAATAATGTGATTGAAAAATTAACCATTACCTTTTACATACATTCATTAAAGGGTGATTTTACCTCTTATATAATGGTTAAATAATTTTTTTAAAATATACCAACACCATATCCATTTTTATTATATCATATATGATCCTCTCATAATATTTCTATATTACTAATATTTCGGGTATAAGTGTTTTGTTTTCCTATGCATGTTCTTTCATGTTAGTCATGTTTCTATTTAATATGATATATTTTCTTCATATCCATAATTATATTATATTCATATAAAATATATTTACTCTTCTTATGAATTTTATAATCATTCATGATTGGTTAATTTAGAGAATTAATCTCATCGCTTGGTGGAGACAGTGGGCCTAATATACACTCAAGCGACGATTTCATTCCCTTAATGGTTAAATGGAATACAATTTCAAGGAATAATAATAATTAGTAATAATAAAAAATTCACAATCATAATTTAGATCCACTATACTAATCATTATACCCATTCAAATAAGGATGTGATTAATAAAAAATTACTCCACGACGTGAGAGGTTAAGCTATATGTACACACACGTGTTGAAATTATTGCTCGTAGGTTTGATAAATGGAGGAATATAGTTGTTCCATAATAATAATAAATACATAAAATATATATGTGATACTATATTTTTTACATTATTATGGAATAAAAATTGTAAGGGTGAGTATAATAATTAAATAAATTGAATGCAATTGGTAAAACAATAACCTCGTATTCGAGCGTCCCCTTTTGATTTGCACAAAACTACTCCATAAGATGGAATTATTTCCAATATAAGGAATCTAGGATGATGTGAGGAAATTATATTGGATAATTGGGTATGGTTTTTCCTATAAAAAGGGATTTAGAGGTGTGAATAAAATAGATGGGGATGTGTTCTTTTTTAAGGGAGGGGAGGGGAACTTTAATAAACCATAAAACAATTAATTTATTATATATTGATTTTCGATTTGGAATAGATCCAACGTGAGATATTTAAAAGATAATATTAATATGGGTCGAAATAATGTCAATCAATTAATTTTATACATATTTTTATTTTATTTTTATCCTTATTAATTTTATTTATCCTTAATTAATCTATTTAATTCTAATTGTTGTAATAACATTATAACAATTAAAAGGATATAAGTATTTACTCACGTGGTGTAAATTGTCAATAAATAGGCATTTTATGATATTTTAGTCCTTATAATTATAAAAATTTAGTTTTTAATGATATTTTTTATTTTGAAATAATTTAATAAAATGTTATTTTTATAAAATATCAATTGTGTCAATTTTGACATTATTAATATCTTTGACATTAATTAATATAAAAAAGAAAGATAACATAAAAAATAATTTAATATACTACTAAAATGTAAAATTCACATATAAAATTCATGGATAACCTTAAAAAATTCAAATTATATTTCTTTTGAAATTTTAAAACCATTTATTTGATATTTCTGTTAATAAAATAATATCAACTTCACTAATGTGTCATCAATAATGGTAATTATTTAATCTCTAAATTTTTTTAATAAATTAAAATGATATAAATAATTATTTTAACTTTATATAGACAGTTTATGATCTAACTTATCAACTAGTGATCTATATATGAAATTATTATACTTATAAGAAATGAGATTTTGACATTTTTCACCTTCATTGTTTTTTATAATATCAATATCATATTCATGGAAAAGTGTAAATTAAATGAATTAATTTTGAACAATATATATTGAGGGTATAATTTAGTCCTGAAATAATATTTTTACACGTATTATATTAATTTATTCTTTTATTTTGACCTTTAATTACTTGATTTACCCTTAACCGCAGTAATAAAAAAATTACTATAGTTACTATTAATAATGTTAAAAATAAAAGATCATATTTACATAATATGGAATGACTGATTAAAAATATATAATCAATATTTGATTATTAAAAAAATATAATTTTGAGAAATTAAATTAAAATTAATCTATTTTGAAAGAACAAGAAAATGGGTTTTTTAACAGTAAAAACCATCCGAAGATTATAATGGATTTATATCCACTTTTAATGTGAAAATAATTCCAATGGAAAAAATTATATTAAATTATAAATAAATAATCTAATTATAATTTAAAACATCATATAATTCAAATTTAATAATATAAATTATTTCAATGTGAAAAGTTGTTTCCAATTAAAATTTAGTATTTTTCGAAATACATGAAATTTTTCCTAAAAATACAAAAACATTACACCAAAATAAATTTTTATATTATAAATTATATGATGAAGAATGTTGTTTCAAAATAAAAAATAAAAAATTGTAAAAAATTGTGTTTAAAATGGGTTTTCCATTTAAATGCAGTAAATTTTCATTTTAGAAAAATATACCCTTCTAATGAGTAAAATTGGATTAATTCATATTTTATTCCAATAAAAATTTTTAAATGGATATACAAAAAATTTATTAATTATATAATATATAAATTTCAAAATTTGGTTATGATTATTCATTAATGTGGTTGTAATGACTAGGTTATAATGGTCGTGTTAAAATAACGGTATTTAATTATTTATCATTATCCATTTAAACATGATTTTGTGTGAAACATAAGATATTAATGGAATTAAATCTAAAAATAGAGATAATGTAAAATCATGGGGTGTAACATTTTCCCCCCATTAAATGTTTTCCTCTAAATTTTGTAATTTCGGTTAAATAACTAAGGATTGACTACTCAAATTCTATTATTGAAATCCCACATCGGAACAAGGGTCGACAAAAATTCCAGTTTAAAATAATGAAATATATGTACAATGGTTACATAATATTACACATACAAGGGATACATGTAAGAATTCATTTACATGGAAGAAAAATATAACCTTTAACTTCTTAGGGATAGTGATAGAGAACATTGTTAGTAGATAGTTGAAAATCTCAATGCTATAAATCTGTAATGATCTAAGGAACCATTTGATTCATCCGAAAAAGTAGTAGTATATAAATTTTTTGATGATACTTTCATTAGATTTGAAGACGATTTTATGATTTATATAAACACATAATTCATTTTTTTCATTTCATAATAATGATCTCATCCTTTCGTTGTGCTTCAATCTATTTTCACCTCATCCCAAACACCTGGAAATGAAAGTTCGAAATGAAATTTTCATGCTTGAAAAACATTTGATAAATCATTAGTCCAAAAAGTATTTCATTTATCCTATAAATGATTACTAAAACCATAAATTTATGTCCAATGTTACCAATAAATCATACATTTATCTCAAAAAATAATATAAAATGTTAAACCTACTCTATTCCAACCATAATAATTATCCTAAATAATTTTTTCCAAAGTAGTTGTCAAAAAAGATCTCTATATTTCCAAAATAAATCATAAAATCTGATTCCCCAAACAAAATAATGTAGCTCTTATTGACATATAAAAAATAATTAATCACCTTAAAAACCATAATGAAAACATCCATGCCTCTAAATACTTAAAGAAAAAGTACTGAATCATAATCCTTATATATCACATTATTCTTATAAAATAATTATTAAATAAAAAAACAAAAATAAATTAATTATTCCAATTCGACTTTAGTAATATCATAACCTTAACCTTGATCAAATTGTTTTCTCTTCTGAGTTATATTTCTTTGATTCTTTGGAAAATCATATGCATAATATCCCATTAATTTACAATTATATCATTGAAAATTTACAACTTCTTTATTTACCTTAAAATCAGGATCTCGATGTCATTTCTCTCCACACTTGTAACAATCTCCAATTCCATTCTGGAAAGTATCAAGGTTTTTAATCCTACAATTATAACATATGGTAAAATCATTCATTCACTTTTTTACTTTATCTGTATCTTTCTCCACCGTCTAATCCATCTTCTTTTTTCCCATATGGTCATAATATATAAAAAATTTGTTCTCAATCATGATTTCACATAAAAGTATATCATCATATGAGGAGAATTTTTGGGTGACCAGAGACTTTTGGAGAAATTATTTTAACCCACAAAATAAAAAATTAATCATACTTCTTATATCACGCATGTATTTTGTATCATGTATTTCTATCCTAATAATGAAGGCCACATACTTTGCATCATTCTCATCAAAAAATTTCCTCAGATTCAAGAATTGTCTCTCTATATCCTCTCTATGATCATGGGGGAAATACTTTTCTAATAATATTTCATTAATATCTTTCCATTCCATAATTTAAATTTCATCATCATGTTTTATGTTTTGAATTAGTAACCACAATTGATTTGTATCTCATGTGAGAAGATAAACTTCTACGACAACCTCCTCTCTATCATTTCTTACCAAATCATGAAATTTCTTCCCTAAATAAGGTATCAATTGATATGATATAAATGAATTTTTAGCTCCATTAAATTTTGGAGGTTGTTGTCACATGAATCGTGCTATCATCGATCCTCCATAGTGGGGTTCAAGATGCTCTATTAATGTAAGGTTACTATTCGTAATGTGATTCAGTTGTCCCTTTGTAGTTATAAGTTTTTCAGAAACAGTTGAAACTCATGCACCAACATCATTATCATGCATATGAGGTAAGTACTACTATTTATTATGTTTATAGATATATTTTCCATTCCTTATACCAGGTATCATTTCTAATCAATTAGATTATACTAGATTAGAATATATCATACTGTATAATACCAATACTAACAAAATGCTCAACACAAATTGAAAAATGTATGGATGTCTGATCAAATATTCATAAATATAGTTTCATTGGGGACAAATTTACTCATAAACACATCATAATGTTTTTTAAATAAAATGTTAATTATCCTATTCGTATCCCATAGGATAGTCATACTATGTCCATAATCAGGGATGTTTTTGTGTACCAGGTTACCCCATGACAATAGCAGAACATCTTGTAGGAGTTATTACTTCTATTTAAATTTTATCCCAAACCCCATCAACATATAGTACCCATATATGGATATATTTTATAGGAATACCTACATAATATATACATCACAAAAAATGTAGGATATTATTCTATACTTATCCTCAATGTATATCTTATGGTTATGATACCTAATATATAGTATCTAAATATATTTTACAAGGTTGTTGCTAAACCTCCCTCAGATATTAACAGTAATTCCCCAACCCTAGAACCTCCAATCTAGTGCATTATTGGAAATAATTTTCCTGAATACAAGGAATTAGATCTCAAAGGACCGATAATTTTAGAAATCTTAGAAAATAGATTATATATATGAACATAAACTTGTAATTCAAAACATTAAAAACATCATTGATAACCCTTTTATTACTCCATTATTATCTATGTTTATCCCTGCATATCATTCATAACACACATCCTAGAATCCTAGGAATGTAAAACATAATAATGTGGTGAGCTCAGATTCTTAGTAATGGTAAATAATATGGCATAAGCTTTTATAAATAAGAAAAAACTTTTAAGGCATGGTATAAAATAGAATCAAAATCCTATTAAACATAATGATGATCATATAATTTAATGACTAAATAAAATAAATACATTTTAACATTCACATTGATATTATAATATTCTAATAATCACATGTAATATCCATAAATAATCTCTTAATGAGGGGATGCATAATTATGGACCTGATAACCATACTATCAAGGATTCATGCCATGCCCATAAATAAGCGGCTATGAAGTTAGTCATTAACCAAACTCTTTCGACTCAGGAGAACTACCAATGCATCATGAAGTTTTCATTATTCGGCCCCTAACCCGTATGGATTTCTTTAAGGGTCCCCGAACCATAATTGAATTTCTTTAATGCATTAATCATATGAAGTGGGTGAAACATAAGAAACATAAACATTAATGTCAAAACTAGAATATGAAATATTAATATGTTAACAATAAACAAAAAATGGTATCAATTTATCACATCCATAATGAAAAAATACCATAAAGCCTTAAATACAATATTTTAGATTGTATCATAAAAATCAATCATAATTAAACATAAAATCTAACAAAAGATTTTGACATAGATAGAAATATTCTGAAAAAATCATTGAAACTCTTTGAGATAAATACTCATTTTGTTAAATTGAAATACTTTAAATGTCATGAAATTGTAAAACAAATTGGTTTTTATGAAAATAACCTTATAGGATTTTGAAGGAATCTTTAAAATATTAAAATTCTAGGATGGAAGCAATAGCTGATCGCACAGTATGTATTGAAAAAACAATCATTGCATAATTTCCTGAAAATAGTAATAAAGTACATCATTTGGAAAAAAAATTGATATATTCATTTCAAAACATTTTATAAAAAGTCAGACATGGCTAAAAGTCACATTAAACAATTTGCAATCGCATTTTGAAATTCATTTTTAAGAAACATAGACATGGATAATAATTTTTTCCCAGTAGATACTTAGGTATAAGAAACATCAGATAAAAATGAGATTGAAAAATTAACACTTACCTTCTACTTTAATTTACTCAAGAGTTATATAACCTACTTTATAATGGGTAAATCATGTTATTAAATTATTCCAACACCATACCCATATTTATTATATTATATATGATCCTATCATAATATTTCATTACTACCATTATTTCAAGGCTTAATTGATTCTTTTTCATTTTCATGTTTATCATGTAATTTATGTTTATTATGCATATCATATATTTTATTCATGTCCAAAAATATATTAAGTCCATAAAAACAATATTAAATCAACATATTAATTTTAAAATCATTATTTAGTGGTTTACATGGACAATTAATCACATCGCATCGTCGATCCGGTAGGCTGCACTTACACATGAGCGATGATATCATTACCTTAATGGTTAAATGGTCCGGAATTGGATGGTATATAAATTATAAAAAATACAATTCATGTAATACTAGTTATTTATATCCATTATAATCATAAATATATCCATCAAAAAAAGATAATGTTGAATAAAAAATTACACCACCCTGTGGAGATGGTAAGAGTTATGTTCGCACAAATGGTGATACTGTTATTCATTGGATGGATAAAAAGAGGAAAATGTTTGTCCCGTAATAATAATAAAATATTATCATATATATGATATTAGATATTTTATATTATTATGTAAATAAAATATTAAGAGGATGTAGAAGAATAAATTAAATTGAATTGAAGTGGTAAAACCGTTGCATCTTCTTCGAGTGTCCCCTTTTTATTTTCTCAAAAGAGTCCATTTGATAGATTTAAAACCAAAGTAGGTCCTATATAATTAATTTAGGGTTGTTGTGAGGGGAATTGGGTATGTTTTAGGAGATCCTAATGGCATCATAGGTGTGAATGAAATAGAATGGGATATTCCCTTTAATTATATAGGGGAGGGGAATTTTACGAAACACTATATGTTTTAATTTTTTTATATATTGATATATGATTACAAATAACCCCTATGTGAGTTATTTCCAAGATAATCTGAAGATGAATCTAAATCATCTAATCCAGTTTATTTTGGACATGTTTTTATTTTAATTTAAACCATATAATTTTAATTTATCCTTAAAAAATCTATTTAATTTTAATTATAGTAATAATATTATAAATATTAAAAGGGTATAAATATTTATTATTGTTGTTTAAATTTTCTATAAATGTAAAAATTATGAAATTTTGGACCTTATAATTATAAATGTTTTGTTTTTAATGATTTCTTATTTCTATATAATTAAAAAATGTTACATTTATAAAATATTAATAGGGTCAATTTTGACACTATTCCAAAATTTAAGATTAATTAAAATACAAACAATAAGATAAATTAGAACAAAATAATTTAATATACTCATAACCTACCATAGTAACCTATAATATTTTTGGATCACAATAATTAATTAAAATTATATTTATTTTAATAATTTTTTAAACATTTATTTGATATTTATATTAATAAAATAAATTCTACTTCACTATTATGTGAACATTAATGGTAATTATTGAATCTAAAAAAATTATAAATATGTTTATATGATGTAGATAATTATTTTATATTTCTTTATAATAATCTGGATCAATCATATCCCATTTTATCACTATATTAAAATTATTATACTTGTGAGAAATGAAAGTGTGACATTTTGTCAGATTCATTGATTTTAATAATATCCATGTCATATTCATAGAATATTGTCCATTAAATAATTTCATTTAGAAAGATAGTTGATTGGGTTATAATTTAATCATACAATATAATTTTATAGGTTTTAGGTTAATTTTATAATTTTTTTACCTTTAATTAACCAATTTATCCTTAAGCACGATAAAAAAAGTACTAAAGTTAGTATTCATAATGTCAAAAAATAAAATATACCTATTTTACAATTTTGGAAGCACTGATTGAAAATATTGAATTAATTTTTCTAAAATTAAAAACACAAAATCTATAGTAAAAAAATTAAAATTAATGTTATTGATGGAACGAGAAAATGAGTATTTAAATGTTAAAACCATCAAAATATTGACATGTGTCTAAATGCAATTTTAATGTGAAAATAAATACAAATAACTAAATTATATTAAATGGTAAAAATATAATCTAATTATACATTAAAACCAATGAAAATTTCAATTTCACACTTTAAATTATTTCAATTTAAATATTCCTTTCAATTAAAATTTAGTATTTTTTAATATTCATCAAAATAAGAAACTTATTAGAAAATAAAAAAAATTGAACAGATGTAAATTTTGATATTAAACAATAGAATAAGAGGTTTATTTTTTCAAGAAAAATATAAAATGTGTCAATTTTGGATTAAAATTGGGATTTCCATTAAAAGGAGTTAAATTAGATTTTTAGAAATATATATCCTTTTATTGCATTAAAATTGATAAATTCTTATCTTATATCTATAAAATCATTACAATGAATATCAATAAATATGATGAATTATATAATATTTAAACTTCATAGTTTGGTTAACAGTATTCATTCATTACTATGTGATAGATAAGTTATAATGTTCATGTTAAAATAAAGATATTTAATTATATATCATTATTAATTTAAACATGGTGTTGTCAGAAACATAATCTATTAAATAGATTAAATTTAGAAAGAGACGTCATGAAAAATAATTGGGTGTTATATTACATGTGACTGATAAGTTATTGAATAAACTGAGTTACCCTCATTAAGACTAGAACAATTACATTATTAACCCATCAAATATAATGACTTAAAATACATCCATTACTTTTCAATTGTTATCCCCTTCACTATAATTATTGGAGGATCTATCATTCTATGGATAGGAACCCACCCACTTTGTCTAATGTGCAATGATTATTTATACCACATGAAATGTTGATGCTCATCCTACACCGTAATTTCCACTTAACATGGTATGTACCAACTCACTCGTATGACATGGTGGATATTATTTGGATAGGTGGAGGAGTTATAATTAACAATGTTGTTAATATGAAACTCATCACTTAGTCAGTTGTTTAGTCTTGGGAAGGTTTCATTTAACATTTTTTATCCCTTTTAATTATTTATTATCTCTAGATCTATGTTGTTGTTTTGTTCCAGGGTAATGGGATGTTATGTGTTTACTCATACAATGTAACACCCTAAAATTATAATATAAAACATGGAATTCAATATCATTTATGACACGCAACACCTAGTGGAAAAGGGAGTATATTAACATGATACATTAAAATCTTAAATAAATATATAAAATTATATATATTTTAATGAACACAATATTATGTTAGCATAAAATGTACAAAATAGAATCCTTACATGATATCTTTTGTGGCATGTAAGAACAACCTTCCTCAATACCTTGTATGACACACAAGAACTAGTTTCAAAAATATAATATTATATTATTAAAATAATAATATTTAATATTCTATGATGTAACCTAATCGTTATGTTAGTATTTTTTTAGTATTATTAACTATATTTTTCAAAATTATGTTTATATATATAAAATTCATTCATTGGTTACCGATTACTGACAAAAAAAAATAACCAATGGGATATAAAAAAATATTATTATTTTTTCTCTTCAAATGGAGTTTTATCTTCTAATACATAATTAATTTCAATAATTGAATGATATTAATGAAATATATATGTCATATCTTCATTAAAATATCTTTTATATTCATCCTTTAGTTTTGATAGGCATAATATAAGAACAAATCCAATTCCACACAAGAGAACCTATATTTTTTTAAAGGCAATTTTTCCTCCTTTTAATGAAGAATGAATTTTAAATTTGAATTTTCACAATTAATTGATCTAATATATCAAAATAAACTAAATATTAGAAATAAAAATAATTTTTTTGTTAGGGGGAATTTTTTATATTTTTTTGAAACATATAAATTTTTAATGAATAGTTTAAATTGTTAAATTTTAGTTCAAAGATGATTTTTCATATAATATAAATATAAAGTGAAATTAATTTTTATATTGGTTTTATACTATAATTAGATAATTTTTATATCAATAAAACCTATTTAGGTAGTTGAGATATATTTCACTTCCAAATTGGGAGGAAATCATATCAAAATTTTATAATTTTTTACTTTAAATGCTTGTATCGTCATCCCACATGCAGAATGACTTTTAAATTATTTGCTAAAAAATATTTAATTAGAATTTGAAAAATTGATTTAAATATTTGGAATCAGGATAATTAATAATTCGCTTAATGACTATCATTTTTTACCAAAACTTTTACAGAAATTGATTAAAATTAATTAGAGATATTAAGCTTAAATAAGAATAATGAGGGGATAAATCACATCAATAAGGCCCAAAACAACCTATAATCTTGTCCAAGAGATATTGTGTGGATATATATTGACCATATTCTCTCATTTATCAAAATTGGACCATTATTCAGTTGACATGAAACCTGAAAAATATGATTGGAATTCATTTTTCAAAATATTAAAAGAGTGTCGATCCACTATGAAAGGTAGCCACTTCTCGTCCTTACTCACAACTATCAAACAACCTAGTTTCAGAAAATATATACCATAATAGATTCAGAAAATCCTTAGAATATACCTCGAATCCTCTTCTGGGCATAAATACTTCCAAGGAATACCTTTGATTTAAACCAAAAGGAGTTACCATATTTTTAATGTAATGATTTCCAATGATTTGTTTTACGTTATTTAATTTTCTATAGCCTAAAATATAATTATTACATGTTATTATAATAAAAAAAGTTACTTAAGTATAATTATATGTTTTTTTGTTATGGGTTCTACCTACACATACACACACGTCCATATAATGGGAAACATACATTATATTTCTATGTACGGAAAACCACTACATCACGAAACAATGATTGTTTTTTCCATTACCACATATCATGGAGGAAATTATGATGGAAAAAATATTTATATATAATATATAAGATATTAATTGAGCCTTTAATCTTAGGTAATTATTTTACAACTCATATAATTATACTTTACATTATGTGTTAAAATGATAACATCCTTTATGGAAGGGTTGACGACTAACCCCTCAAAGCGATGAGATTAATTTACATGAAACATGGAATGTATAAATAAAAGGTTTAATTAAAAATATGTGGAATAGAGATAATATATTTGATATTATTCAATTAATTACATTTTTATAAAGATAATATATATCATTTTCCTTATAACTCTTCCAAATACGTAAAAAGAGATGATGTTGTTCATAGATGTGTGGACAACCGCTACCTCGAAATGTTTTGATTCATTTTTACATCACAATAATTATATATATCATTATATATGACTAAATAATATATTTTTTTATATAATTATAATTCCAGAATGATATAATTCTACATAAATTCTTTCCATAATGATCAATGAAAAATGATAATGTTACTTATGCTTACGTACGGCCTACCATCTACATGATTGTATCATTGATTAATTTTTCCTAATCATATTTAATTATTGGTTTCAAAATTTTAATTTAGATATAAATATGATAATTATGTCATGATTATTTTAGGGTATATTTTCATGTAATGAACCATTTGAGCATATGTCTATGTTATGGACCTTTTAACCGTAGTTGTCCTACCAAATTTGTTTTTGAAACATAAGCTGAATTTGGTCAAAACACAAGATGAAAAGGTTATTGATTAAGATTTTTTGTAGAAAGTATTATTTTGTGAAATAATATTAATGATAAATATGAAAATTTTATAGATATAGTAAATATTTATATATATTATTTTTGTTAAATAATTTCATGACACAAGAGATTAGTCAGATGTAAGTTAAGGGATTCATATTTCACTTTTTTACAACTGTGAGATAAATGTTATGTTCCCCACTTACATATTTTGTATGTTGTATGGACTATACAATTTGATATATTAAATAAGTAATCATTTTATCTTAATGTTATTAAAATCTTCAGTTTAATGTTATTCCATCTTGGGAATTATGATTTAATATGTTCTAAAGTGTTGTGGGACACTTTGGATTGTTTAATGACTATTTTGAAAAATAATATCATTAATGGTATTTCAACGGTATTTCCAGCTAAGGAAATTATATTACCATTTCTCAATAAATTATTTCATTTTCTATATTATGGTTACACATTTCCATTTTCACGTATTTGTACCATTTTCCTTATCTTTAGTACTAAAAATGTTTTAGAAAATATTTTTTATAAAACCAAACATTATTTTTCTCTTTAGTTGTAGAACCTGTTTTCATCTAAAAAACATGTTTTATTAAAATAGTTTCAAAAATATTTTAAAACTGATTTGGTAATGAAATTTTTACTCCTTTTTCATTTACCAATTTTTTTAAAGAATCTTCATTTTTATTTCCCATGATTTTTTTATCATTTTTACTATTAAAAATTTATGTTCTTTATACCTTGTACATTATAGATGGATTTAAAAGACATTATTTCATTTAATCATATTTTGCATGTTTTAAAAATGAATTTTTAAAGAATGGTTATTCAAAAGATATTTTGAATGAAATGTTTTTTTCTAATGTCTATTCATAATTAAATGAAATTTCCTTCCAGAATGATTTCAAAAGATCAATGTATAGTATTTGAAGTAATCAACAACAACAACGGTTTCTTTTTAATCTACTTAATATGTTTTTGTATTGATACCCTGTTTTTTCTTCCTGTGTATGTATTATTATTGATTTGGAAAATGATAGTATTTACATTCACTTCCTTGATACATTTGTTATTCCCCATGAAATATTAAATCTCTTATGATAATTAAACATGGTATTTCCCCTCAATTATTCGTTTCATTTATCCAGGATATTATTATTTCCAAAACCCTATAAAATATTACATACCATGTCTACATTGACAATTATATTATAATTTGTTTTTGATAATATTGAAAATTCAATATTATTTGTTAAATATGGATTTTTGATAAGTCAAATTATATATTTTGATTATTCAATTTGAGGAATTATTTGGACTGGTAATGATTAGTGGAGCCAAGACATTATATAGATCCTCGATGCATTGATATATTCTCTTGAGAAAATTTAATTTCCGAAATTAAATGGGTTTCTATATATAGTTTTAAATCATCTTGTGAGAGGTCTGGGCATTATGGGATTTCATGTGAATTATACATAAAATACCTTAGGAGATCATTTCCCTCATTTAGTTTTAGTAATTATGCATCCATGAGATTTTTCTTCGACCTAGCTATTAATATATTTCATTTTCATTTATTTAGATGGCAAGTGTTATAGTTTCATACATTTCTATATTTATTTTTCATTATTTACCTAATTTAATGGATTGTGTTTTTAGTTTTTAAGAAGGAATATTTATTATGAACTTCCTTTTAGTTTATTGATTAAATGGAATGTTTGCTGAGTTATTTACCATTCCATATTGACTATTCTAATTGATTTATTATTGAATCCACTATACTTTTTCCTTACTGAGAATTTGAGATCACCATTATTATGTTTCCTACACTAGGAATCTAGGAAGCATAAAATGAAAGATATGAAAGGATATACTAGATGTAATAAAGATATCCTATAAGTTATTTATTTATAAGAAGAAACAATTATGTTGTAATTAGTGTATTAATTTGAAATGAATGAATCATTAATGTATTTGGTTTACTAAGAATATTAGAACTCTCTATCCTTCAGGGATTGATTCACCAAAATAATTCAAATATAATTGATAATAGAAACTAGCTTCAGACTTTCTGGGGTCAGTTAATTACAGTTTTTATTAGAGGGTGGTTTAGTAACACACTTGGGAACTAGTTTTAAGAAGGAAACGATTACAGAACATAACCGTAAGGTAAAAATTGAGGATAACTACATAATAAAATCATATAATTTTGTTGAGGTAGATATTATATGGGTCTTATGAGAAACACATCCATCTACAGATAACACAAATTGGACATGGTTCTAGCACATATGAAACATGGAGTAGTAGGTCTGAAACTGTGTTACATTCCTTACATTGGGTAGACTAGAAAACAACAGTGGGCCTTACCGCACACATATTTTGACACTCGCGATGAATATTCATAGGATAATTCACATATTCTTTAAAACCATTATGAATGATTTTGAAAATGAATAACCTCGGTTAAACATAGGGTTTTTTTAATACAAGATAAGGGTTCTTGGTTTGAGAATACTTGAAAATATATTCCATACGAACATTTGATCAAAGAGGACCAATGTTAAAATAAAATGGAAAATGTTATTATGTATATATGTACTGTTGAAGACCATAGTTAATAGGATATTTAGTGATTAAACATATTTAATGGTATCCATCATTGATATTTTGGAAATTATATGATTATGATATTAGAAATGGATTACTTATAAGCTTGTTGGCATCCAATCAAATCTGGAAAGGTCATGGGTCTTTAAAAAATGACCAATTGATGATAAGAGTTTTAAACTAACCACTAACCTATACAATGTTGAATTAAAAATTTTATTATTATTAGATAAACCATTTTATAAATAAATATTAATGATACAAAAATTTCTTTTTCTTATAGGTTTATAGATTAATTTCCTAACCATATTTGTTCATTAAAATAGGTAGAAACAAATAGTAATACTTTCACTCTTTTATGGGCCTTAATATCGATTAGAAACATATTTAAATACTTCATGAATCAAAATTGCATTTTAGTTGAATTAGAAAATAGATTGAAGAACAACAAAGATATGATTTATTTTAGAAATATATAAAGTATGTAAATTTCCTTATACACATAGGTTGTAAATAATTTATCCAACATTACGAAAATGTCATAAATTAAATTATGTCCAATAAAATTAATTTCTACTGAATCGATGATCTCTTAAATAATTACATTTTTATGGATTTGAGGCCCTCATCATTCTATTGATCATTCACTTATTTCAGTTTTATGACATTATTCAATGCCTATAAATTTTTATAGTTTTCCTCTAAGAACATATTTTCATTTTCCATTATTTTTCTCCAACTTGTAGACATAGTTACATGGAAGTCCATGTGACATTTGTTCTTCACATTTTCTCTTTTCTAGATAATGATTTACAAACCCTTTTAATGATGTTGTATTTCAATGTAATAAATATCAATATAAAATCAAATATCGAGTTCAAATTTTAAGGAAAAAATTTAATTAAAGTGGTGGAGAATTTAACACCATGAAATTCTATAGGCCAACCTAGTATTCGATAGTGTTTGTGACATGCAACACCAACAGTAAAAAGGTAATATTTTAACCCGATAAAAAATAATATTAAGTAAATATAATATATTCTATAGACTGTAATAAATGAAAAACAATGTTAGCCTAAATCATACACAATAGATAACATCCTTGATTTCTTGCATTACCCGCATGATCAACCTTCCTCGATAACTTCCGTTACACGCAAGGCTGAGTTTCAAAAACTAGAAATGCGTCATTAAAAAATTAATATTTAATATAATATGATATAACCTAGACTTTATGTCATTTTTTATTAATATTATTAACTAAATTATGAAAATATATCTTTATTTATTTAAAAAATAAATTCATTGTTTACCATTTAATGATAAATGAAAATTAGAACAAATTGGAAACTGAAAATAAATAATATTATTTTCATGCTTCCAAAGGTGTTTTTTATTAAAAAACATCTTAGTTAAAATTAATGAATGATTTTAATGAAATATATATATTCAATAAAATATTTTTTATATTCATTCACTAGGTTTTATAATCATAAGATAAGAATAAACCCATTTTCACACAAAGAAACCTACATTTTTATAAAGGAAACATGAACTACTTTTAATGGAGATCCCATTTTATATCTAAATTTGTAAACCATAATTTTTTTAAAATAAACATCGTATTTTAATTTGTAACATTAAATTTAGGTTGGGGTGAAATTTTTATATTTTTCAGAAACATGTCATTTTTTAATTTATAGTTAAAAATAGTACATTTTAGATCAAAATTGAATTTTCATCCAATTTAATTATATGGATAAATTATATTTTATATTGGGTTTAATGTTTAATTAGAAAATATTATTATCAATTGACCACAATTATTTCATTGGGATCAATTTTAGTTTGAAATTTAATATAAAAAACATTTCCAGCTTTTCGATATATTTACTATAAAAACCCGCATTGTTATCCCACTTGGGGATGAACTTTAAATTATTTTTTCCAAGTTACATGATTGTATTTTTTAAAAATGGATTCCATAGTATGAATAACCATAATTTATAATTTCTAATAATACTAATTTTTTTGACCAAAAATATTAATTAAAGTGATTAAAATTAATTAGAATGATTAATGAAAAATTATGAGTAATAATGGAATAAACCATACCTGTAATCCCTATAACATAATAGACACTTCTTATAAGAGAATTTAATGGAAATATAACAACCCTATAATATATTTTATCTAAATTGAACCATTATTTGATACATTTTGATCATGAAAAAAGTGCATGTAATTCCTTTTTCAAAATATTACAAGAGTGATACTCCTAATATAAGGCCCCAGCCCTAAACATTACTTAATCTTGAGTTACATCAAGAATACACATTGAAGATATTTTCAGGTTTAGAGTTTTAGAGAATTAGATCATAAATCATGCATTACATCCCACAATTAAACAAAGTGGTTACAATAAAAGATAGTATTCATTATTCCCATCAACGGAAACATATTTAAAATAAAACATGGATTCTTTCTTGAAACTTCCTTGACACTATCATCATATCATGTACCTTTCCATTGACCTGTGAAAAACATTTCAAAAACATGGGATGAGCATAAAAATCACAATAAGGGATATAAAAATATGGAAAGCAAACATGAGTACATATATACATAAGAATGAAATCTTACTTTACCCATAAAACATACGCACTTAAACATACCTCATCAAATCATGAATAAATCATTGAAATCATAAGACATAAAGGTATCTTGAGGAATTCATAACATTATTACGTAGGGAGTAACCCTCTTGTTTACGTTTGGAATACCCGTCACAGTATATTCCCTAAATCTCTTCGGAGAAACCTCAACGTTTAACCCCTTCGTGTTACCCAATGCATTGGAGAGCTATATTGGGCTCACCCACCCTTAGTTTATCACAGAACCACCAGTCTTCATAATAATGCCCAATAACCATAACATAATAATATCACATAAAACATGCATAAAGGAAACATAACATTTTAACTTTTCAATCACAAGATATCAATACAACACATTGATATAAAAACATTATGAAAACCATTTTCAATACCAAAATAAAATAAAAGTAAAAAATGATATTTATTTTTCATTTAAAAAAAGGTATGGCTTGTAGGGAAGCCGAAACTCAAATAATGGTTATGGCGGCTGAGAAGTCATTGTCGCCGCATACTTACAACAAAAACATTCCCTTTTGTTGTTTAGTAAAACGCTTCATATAAAAATATTCCTTTTGGATAAATGTAAAATTCCACGGGGTTTATACACCGTATAAAAGAAAGTTGTGTATAAAACAAAATATTCCTCAATGAAAGGAGATTGAGACGAAGTCCCATACAAAGGTAAAATAGATCTATTATGTGTATTCACTATAAGTACAAATAAAGAATGTAAAAATACAATATAGGACATAATAATATCATGACATAATTTGAAAGTACGAGATTAACCCAAAGAACGGAAATTGGGTTAAGAAGTTCCCTTACCTCGGGTCCGACTTGACTCGATCGTTCTTTAACGTCCTGAATAATAAACTTGAGTTAATTTATACTTTCATAAGAACCTTTTTCAAGTTCATTATTCATTTTATATCACATATTACCATGTCATGAACACTATGTAATTATTTATGTTAATAACGGTCGTTTTAACGATCATTGGTACTTGAGTTAAAAATATGCTCTTTAAAATTACAAGTTGTTCATGTATAAATTATATCCATAGTTATACTCATGATGTATATATCATATATATCATATATATCCAGTATATACATGCATTTATAATATTACATAATCATTTATAGGTAAGAAATGAAATGCACCATTCATGGAGATGATAAGCCGTACGTACGCATGAACGCTACATTTATTTCTATTTCTTACTTAATGGAGTTAAATCATAATTATATAAATATATATCATAATTCCAGTATAATATCATATATAATATCATTAAATATATCCTTTATACGTACCACAAATGGTATTAATGAATCAAATCACTTTGAGGGGGCAGTAGTCTGCATTTCCTAAAATGAAGATATCGTGTATACCCATAATGGAAGCCACAAAGGTATGACATAAATGAAAAATACAGAAGCTTAAAGAAAACATAAAAATATTGTATATCATATATAAATATAGTGACATCATAATGGCCACCTTTTAAGGTGTTAGAAGATTATTGAACAATCATCGTTTCGTGAGGCAGAAATTCGCCATCCACAGAAACAGTATGTTCTTTAACCATTAGATGTAGGTGTGTGTAAGTGTAGCTCGAATTATTTTTATAATAACATCATACAATATATAATATACTGGGTTTGTTAAAAAATAAATGAATAAAAAGAGTTTAGAGGGTTGGAGACGAAAAATGAAACAAAAGAACACAATGGAAAACACTACCTTTAAAACGGGTAACTCTTTTTGATTTGAGCTCAAAGGCTCCATTGGGAAGACTTCTGCCCAATGTGAGGCTTCTAGGAGTAATATAGGGATGTGGAGAGACAAAATGAGCAGGGTTTGGCTGAGAGAAAAGGCTTAAGAGGTGTGGTTAAGGACGTAGAGGTGGGGGCCTTTTATAAGTGGAGAGGAGGGGCACCCTTGGAAAGTTATAAAAGGTTACTTTATTTTCAAATGAGTTTCGGATTTTAAAGGTCCCAACTTGATTTATTTCTAGGATAAGGTGATAAGGGTTAGAAATAAACTCATCTAATAGATATTTGACTAGTGTATGTCTTAGAGTTTACATTATCTTTTCATTTTATTGAAATCGTTTATTAATGAGGTAATCGCCGCATCATCATGATGTAATAAATAATTTACTTTATTTAATATCTAAAATTTATAAAAAAAATATCATCATGTATGAAATAAATTTAGCTTTCTAATGTATATTTATAGTCCAACTTATCATTTATGTAGACAAAATAAAAAATGTTTTACTCAGGTGATACATTCTTTGTTATATTTAACTTTCTTTAAAAATAAAAAGACAAAAAGTCATTTTCACACAAAAGTGAATCCATGGGGTCCCCAAGTTTGGCACAAGGAATCTCATGGACGGCCTTGAGACAATCAGTAGAATTAGGACACATGTTGGTGTCATTTTTTATTATTATAATATTATTTTATTATCCTTAACTACCCGATTACTCATTAATCGAGATAATTAAAGATAATTACCATCATTACTATTCATAATGTCCTAAAACAAAAGAGTATTAATTACATAATTTGGACCTTCTGATACAAAATAAGTAATCAATTTTACCAAATTCCCAACATATCAATTGAAATAATTAATTTAAAAATAATTCCCGTTGTCAAAACAAATAGAGGGTTTTTTTAAACAATATTTATGAAAAGTTTGGCACTTGTTTATGCCCAATTACAAAGTGAAATTAATCCCAATGACCACCATTGGATTAAATGGTAAAAATATATATTCTATTTACACTTTAAAAGAATTTTAAAACATAATCTATCCATATAATTAAATTAGTTGAAAAAGCAGTTTTGATGTAAAATGCAGTATTTATCACTATTCATTAAAAAATGAACATTGTCAGAAAAATACCAAAAAATTATCCAATGTAAATTTCAATTTCCCAATAATAAATAATAAGTTTATTTGGAAAAATGGAGCTTATAAAATTGTCCAAGGTTTGATTTAAAAAAAGGTTTTCCATCAAAAGGCAGTAAACCAATCTTTAAAGAATATTAGTGTAATCAATGATTAAGATTGGATTTATTCTCATTTTAAGCCTCTAAAACACTATCTAATTCATAAATAGGAATAGATAAGAATATCTATTATTCATTACTTACTTGGGATGTTACATCCTTCCACCCTTTAGAAAATTGAGTCCCCACAATTTATTTACTTATCGAATAAGTGGGGGTATTTAGACCTCATTTCATTTTCAGATTCCCATGTTGCCTCTTCAATCATGTGGTTTTTCCACAATACCTTTACCTAATGAATCACCTTATTTCGTAACACATGCTCCCTATGGTCAATAATCTGAACCAATTGTTCCTCGTAAGATAGGTTCTCTTCCATCTGAACTACCTCTACACTCAAAACATGAGATGGATCTGGCATGTACTTCCTTAACATTGAAACATGAAAAACATTGTGTACCTGAGATAAACTTGGAGGTAAATCCACTCAGTATGAAACTGATCCAACTCTCTCAAGAATTTCATATGGTCCAATGAACCTTGGACTTATCTTTCCTTTCTTACCAAATCGCATCACACTTTTCCATGGTGAAACATTGAAAAAAACATGATCACCTACCTCGAAAGATAGATCCTTCCTCCGGTTATCTGCATAACTTTTCTGTCTGCTCTGAGCTGTTCTCATGTGTTTCTGAATCAACTGAACTTTTTATGCCATCTCTTCTACCAATTCTGGTCCCATCAGCTTCCTTTCACCTACTTCATCCCAAAAAGCTGGAGTTCGACACCGCTTCCCATGTAATGCCTCAAATGGTGATATCTATATACTGGAATGAAAACTGTTATTATAAGAAAACTCAACCAAAGAAATATGTTGGTCCCAACTTCCCTGGTAATCCATAGAACAATCTCGTATCATATCCTCCAAGTTCTAAATTGTTCGTTCTGACTGCCCATCTGATTGCGGATGAAAAGCTGTACTAAAATTTAATTCAGTACCCATCGACTTCTTAATGCCTTTCCAAAAGATAGAAGTAAACCTGGGCTCACAATCGGACACAATGGAGAGGGTAAATCCATGTAACCTTACTATCTCTTTATGATACATTCGAGAAAGTTTACCTAGAGAGAAAGTATCTTGATTAGGAAGGAATTGAGAAGATTTAGTCAAGCGATCAACAATAACCCATATTGCATTATTACCTCGAAATTTCTTCGGTAATCCCACAAAAAAGTCCATGGATATATTTTCCCATTTCCACTCTGGAACTGGTAAAGGCTAAATCATCCCTTTCGATAACTTCCACTCTGCTTTAACCTGCTGACAAGTTAAACACTTTACAGTAAAATCAGCAATATCTCTTTTCGTTCCATCCCACCAGTAATACTCCCGCAGATCTCTATATATCTTAGTACTACCAGGATGAACTGAAAAGGGGGAACTATGAGCCTCACACAAGAAATCATTCTTCAACTGTGAATCACCAGGAACACATAATATCTTCCCAAAACTCAAAACACAATCATTATCAATGTTAAATTCAGGCAACATACCCTTCTGAACCAGATCTACCTTTTTCTGGAACCCACTATCTTCCCTCTGTGTTTGCTTAATTCTGTCTGATAGATAATATTTCACTGATACCTAAAAAAAACAGAATTACGTCCTGTACCAAAAACTTTTATGCCAAATTTCATCAAATCCTTAACCAAAGGATCACGTTCCAAAAGCAACATTGCTAATGAAGCATTACATTTTCGACTCAAAACATCAGCCACATTATTTGCTTTTCCGAGATGGTAATGAATTGTACAATCATAATCCTTTATTAATTTTAGCCATCTCCTCTGTCTCATGTTCAATTATTTCTGAGTGAATATATACTTTAAAATTTTGTGATCAGTATATATTTCACACTTTACTCCATACAAATGATGCCTCCAAATTTTTAGAGCAAAAAAAATAGCAGCTAATTCCAAATCACGTGTAGGGTAATTTACCTCATGAGTTTTCCACTGTCGTGAAGCATATACAATTACCTGATCATTCTGCATAAAGACGCAACTGTGTCCTTTCAATGAACCATCATTGTAGATAACAAACTCCTCATTCCTGGAAGGTAGTGCCAAAACTGGAGCATTCACCAATCTTCTTTTCAGTTCCTGAAAACAATCATCACATTCTTTTGTCTAGATAAACTTAACACCCTTCTGAGTTAGCTTAGTCATTGGACTAGATAACCATGAAAAATTTCTAACAAACCTTCGGTAATAGCCTGCCAAACCATGAAAACTACAAATCTCAGTTACATTTGTGGGTCTTGGCCATTCTTCCACCACCTTTGTTTTTGCAGGATCAACTGTTATCCCATATTTAGAAACAATATAACCACGGAAATAAATTATTTTCAACCAAAACTCACACTTGCTGAATTTCCCATGCAATTTCTTTTCTTTTAAGGTTTGAAAAATAACCCTTACATGTCTTTCATGCTCCTCTTTACTTTTAGAAAACACCAAAATATCATCAATAAAAACAACCACAAACTTATCCAAGAACTCATGGAATATTCTATTCATTAAGTCCATGAATACAGTAGGTGCATTGGTTAGCCCAAAATGCATTACTACAAATTCATAATGGCCATATCTTGTACGAAACGCGGTCTTAGGAATATCTACTTCCATTACCTTCAACTGATGGTACCCCGATCTCAGGTCAATCGTTGAAAAAAACTGAGCTCCCTGGAGATGATCAAACAACTCATCGATATGAGGCAAATGATATTTGTTCTTAACAGTGATGTTATTCAAGGCTCTATAATAAATGAAAAGTCTCCTAGAACCATCTTTTTTTTTTAACAAATAATACAGGAGAACCCCATGGTGATGTGCTAGGTCGAATGAAACTGTTCCCTAATAAATCTTGCAATTTCTCCTTCAACTCTAAAAGTTCAATTTGAGCCATTCGATAAGGGGGGTTTGAAATTGTCTTAGAATCAGGAACTAAGTCTACAGCAAACTCAACTTCCCGATCTGGTATTATTCCAATAAACTAATTAGGAAAAACATCAGGATACTCATTTACCACTGGCACATCATTAATCTGAACAGTTCCCTCTTTTTCAACAATATGTGAAAGGTAACATTCATTTACATCTTTTACAAGTTTCTCAGCCTCTTGATATGTTATCAACAGTAAGGGTTCATTCTTGTACACAAACTGAAAGTCTTTCTGAAATGAAAATTCTTTAGCTTTACAATCAATCTTAGCAAGGTAAATAGAGATCCAATCCATACCCAGGATAACATCAAACTCTAATAGAGGTAAAACAATAAGGTTTGCAAGTAGGTTCTTTCCACAGATAAGGATAGGAAGATTCTTATAAATTCTTTTTGCCTCAACATTTCCCCCAGTTGTTTTTACCGAAAGTTCAGGAGTCATTTCTTGAGATGGTATTCCCATTTTACTAGAAACGTTTTTAGAGATGAAAGAATGTGTAGACCCCGAATCAAACAACACACTGGAATAATCTGAAAAAACAAACAAAGTACCTGATAACACTTCCTTTGAGGGCCCAACATCTACTGAAGTAGTTGAAATGGATTTCACCGACCCTTTCTTCTTGTAGTCTAACTGCTTCCCATCACTCAAGCTCTTTCTCGGACACTCGTTTGCATAGTGACCCATTTCATTGCACTTAAAATATTTCAGTAACTGTAAATCAAATTTGTTCTTGCCATCACCTTGATCTTTTTCAGTGCAATATGGAGCCTTTTGTCTCATTTTACCACATCGGTAGCACTTTCTAGAATTCAGAAGACATTCCCCAGCATGACTTTTACCACATTTATCACAAACTAGAAACTTAGTTTTCTTACCATCAGACTTTATTAAAGAATTCTTTCCTTTCTCCTCCCACCTCAGTCTCTTCTTCTGTTGGTTGTTATAGAACACCTGATCATCGGAAAACTCCATTTCCACCTTCTCACCACATCGAACAAGCTTTTCATAAATTTTGAACTCACGAGAAGCCAATGCCCTTCGATATTTTGTCTTTAATACTGAGTAAAAATGATTTATTTTACTATCAAGGTCTCAGATAAAATTTGGAGCATACCTTTCCAATCGAGTGAACCTCTCTTCATAGGCAGCCATTGAGTCTTCCTCTTGCCTCAATTCCATGAATTGTTTTTCCATCATATGTCGAATAGCCTTAGGAAAATACTTCTCAAGAAGCATACCTTAGAATTCATCCCAATCGAGAGCATCAATCTCATCAGCATCCCTGATATTTTTAACCATCGACCACCACTGATCTGCTTCACCCTCCAAACGGTGAATAGGAAGACTAACCTTTTTATTTTCTGAACACCCCATGACATCGAAAATATTCTCCAGTGCTTTAATCCACCCTTCAACTAGCTCAGGGTCAGATGATCCTCTGAATGATGGGGGGTGTTACCTCATGAAATGTTACTACACTAACATGTTTCTCTATGGTTGATCTGGCTGATCTCATGCATGGATACAACCACCATTTATCACTTGAGTAAACTTTGCCATTACTACAAAAAACTATTCAGTTCCAATTCCGACTATCTCAGGATGCTGATTCAGAAGGTTATTTCCTTCTATATGCCTTCCTAGCACTGCTTCCCTATTTCCTCTGCAGAAAACCATTCTGAACTAACATGTCTTAGATGAAGCAACATGGTAATCTTTAAATGCTATATTGTTTCAATTTGACCATAAAAAATATTTTTGGATAATCATTTAATAGAATTCTAACTCCTAAAGTTATCTAAACCGACCTCTGATACCAACAACAAGGCCCCAGCCTTAAACATTACTTAATCGTGAGTTACTTTAAGAATAAACGTTTAGGATCTTTTCAGGTTTAGAGTTCTAGATAATTAGATCATAAATCATGCATTACATCCCACATTTAAACAAAGTGGTTACAATAAAAGATAGTATTCATTTTTCCCATCAACGGAAACATATTTAAAATAAAACATGGATTCTTTCTTGACACTTCCTTGACACTATCATCATATCATGTACCTTTCCATTGACCTGTGAAAAACATTTCAAAAACTTGGGATGAGGATAAAAATCTCAGTAAGGGATATAAAAATATGGAAAGGAAACATGATTACATATATACATAAGAATGAAATCATACTTTACCCATAAAACATAAGAACTTTAACATACCTCATCAAATCATGAATAAATCATAGAAATCATATGACATAAAGATAATTTTGGGCATTCATAACATTCTTATGTAGGGAGTAACCCTCTTGGTTACGTTTGGAATACCCATCACAATATATTCCCTAAATCTCTTTGGAGAAACCTCAACGTTTAACCCCTTCGCGTTACCCCATGCATTGGAGAGCTATATCAGGCTCACCCGCCCTTAGTTTATCATGGAACCACAAGTCTTCATAATAATGCCCAAGAACCATAACATAATCTTACCACATAAAACATGCATAAAGGAAACATAAAATTCCCACTTTCCAATCATAAGATATCAATACAACACATTGATATAAAAATATTATGAAAACAATTTTCAATACCAAAATAAAATAAATGTAAAACATGGTATTTATTTTTCATTTAAAAAAAGGTATGGCTTGTAGAGGAAGATGAAACTCAAATAATGGTCACGTTGGAGGAGAATTCATTGTCGCTGCATACGTATGACAAAAACATTCCCTTTTGTTGTTTAGTAAAATGCTTCGTATAAAAATATTCCTTTTGGATAAACTTATAAGTCAATGGGGTTTATACACCGTATAAAAGAAAGTTGTGTAAAAACATAATATGCCTCAATGAAAGGAGATTGAGATGAAGTCCCGTACAAAGGTAAAATAGATCTATTATGTATTCACTATAAGTACACATAAAGAAAGTACAAATACAAGATAGGACATAATAATATCATGACATAATTTGAAAGTAGGAGATTAACCCAAAGAACGAAAATTGGGTTAAGAAGTTCCCTTACCTCGGGTCCGACTTGACTCGATCGTTCTTTAAAGTTATGAATAATAAATTTGAGTTAATTTATACTTGCTTAAGAACCTTTTTCAAGTTCATTATTCCTTTTATATCACTTATTACCATGTCATAAAAACTATGTAATTATTTATGTTAATAACGGTCGTTTTAATGATCATTGGTACTTGAGTCAAAAATATGCTCTTTATAATTACAAGTTGTTCATGTATCCATTATATATAGAGTTATACTCATGATTTAGATATCATATATATCATATATATCCAGTATATACTTGCATTTATAATATTACATAATCATTTATATGTAAGAACTGAAATGCACCATTCATGGATACGGTAAGCCGTACGTATTCATGAACGCTACTTTCTTTTCTCTTTCATACATAATGGAGTGAAATTATAATAATATAAAGGTATATCATAATTCCTTTATAATATCATATATAATATCATTAAATATATCCTTTATACGTACTACATATGGTATTAACGAATCAAATCACCTTGAGGGGGCAGTAGTCCGCACTTCCTAAAATCAAGATATCGTGTATAACCATAATGGAAGCCATAAAGGTGTGCCATAAATTGAAAATAAAGAAGATTAAAGAAAACATAAACATATTATATATCATATATAAATATAGTGACATCATAATGGCCTCCTTTGAAGCTGTTAGAAGAATATTGAACAATCATCGTTTCGTGAGGTAGAAATTCGTCATCCACGGAAACAGTATGTTCATTAACCATTAGATGTAGGTTTGTGTAAGTTTAGCTTGAATGATTCTTATAAAAATATCCTAGTATATTGAAGATACTGGAGTTGTTACAAAATAAATGAATAAAAAGAGTTTAGGGGGTTGGAGAAGCAAAATAAAACAATAGAACACAAGAGAAAACACTACCTTTAAAATGGGTAACTCTTTTTGATTTGAGCTCAAAGAATTACTTGGGGAGACATATGCCCAAAGTGAGGCTTCTAAGAGTAAGAGAGGGATGTGGAGAGACAAAATGAGTAGGGGTTGGCCAATCCAATGTCTTGAGAGTTGTGGGTAAGGAGGTAGAGGTGGGGGACTTTTATAAGAGGAGAGGAGGGGCACTCTTGGAAAGTTATAAAAGGTTACATTATTTTCAAATGAGTGTCAGATTATAAAGGTCTCACATTGATGTATTTCGAGGATAAGGTGATAAGGGTTCGAATTACACTCATCCAATAGGTATTTGACAAGTGTATGTCTTAGATTTTACATAATCTTTTCATTTTATTTAAATCGTTTATTAATGAGGTAATCGATGCATCATCATGATGTCATAAATAATTTAATTTATTTAATGTCTAAAAAGTATCAAAAAAATATCGTCATTTAGGAAATCGTTTTATCATTCTAATGACTATTTATAGTCGAATAGATCATTTATGTAGAAAAAATAATTTTTTCTTACTCAGGTGATACATTTTTTTGTTATATTTAACATTCTTTAAAAATAAAAAGATAAAAAGTCACTTTCACACAAAAGTGATTCCATGGGGTCCCCAAGTATGGAACAAGGCATCCCATGGTCGAACATGAGACAAACAGTAGCATTAGGACAGATTTTGGTGTCTTTTTTATTATTATGATATTATTTTATTATCCTTAACTACCTGATTACTCATTAATCAAGATACTGAATGATAATTACCGTTGTTACTACTCATAATGTCCAAAAACAAAATCAGCTTAATTACAGAATTTGGACCTTCTGATTCAAAATATGGAATCCATTTTACCAAATTCCCAACATATAAATTGTAATAATTAATTTAAAAATAATTCTCGTTGTGGAAACAAATAGCGGGTTTTTTTTTTGAAACAATATCTATGAAAAGTTTGGCACTTGTTTATTCCCAATTACAAAGTGAAATTAATCCCAATGTCCACCATTGTATTACATGGTAAAAATATATTATATTTAAACTTTAAAACCAATTAAAAAGATAATATAACCATATAATTAAATTAGATGAAAAAGCAGTTTTGATGTAAAATGCAGTATTTTTCACTATTCGTTAAAAAATGAACATTGTCAGAAAAATTCCAAAAAAATATCCAATGTAAATTTCAATGTCCCAATAATAAATAATAAGTTTATTTGGACAAATAGATCTTATAAAATTGTCAAAATTTTGATTTAAAAAATGGTTTGCCATCAAAAGGCAGTAAAACAATCTTTTAAGAACATTAGTGTAATCAACGCTTAAGATTGGATTTATCCTCTTTTTAAGCCTCTACAACACTATCTAATTCATAAATAGACATAGATATGAATATATATTATTCATTACTTACTTGGGATGTTACACCTAAACGACAATAAAAGGCCACATTTATCCCCATTACCTACACATATCAAACCAATTAGGATCAGAAAAAATATAACCAAATAGATTCCCATAATAGCTCCCCTAAACCTCAAATCCTCTCTTTGTGCATAAATCTTTCCAAGTATTCCCTTTTGTATAAACTGAAAGGAGTTGTCTGATTTTAAGGAAATGCTTTCTAACGATTTATTTTATTTCATTTACTTTTCAACAACATCATATATTATTATTACAAGATAATATAAAGACATAATTATACTATATATATTAATATATATTTATATTAAGGAATCAAAATATTATTACACATACATCCATCTAAGGTGTAAAGATCATACTCTGTTTATGTACGACGAACTACTGCGACACAAAATTATGATTTTTCATGTTTCCTTTACCACATCTTATGCTTGCTGTTATGATGGAAAGCCATTTATATATTATATATACGATATTATTATTTATTTATTCATATATAGTTATTTTACAACTCATGTCTTCAAACAACTCATTTTTTGTAAAAACGATAACATCTTTTTTTGAAGTGTGGACTACCACCCCCTCAAAGCGATGTGATTCGTTCACAAGATACATGGAATGTATAAAAATGTTTTATATTAAACATAAGATATATAAAAAAAGATATATTATATATTCATAAATTATTTAATTTCTGGAAATATAGTATATATCATTTTCATTGTCACATTTCACACACATTAAAAGTGATAAAATCATTCGTGTGCGTGTGGACTACCACCTCCACAGCAAGATATGATTCCTTTTTACGTCAAAGTAATTAAATATATAAGTGTATATAAAAATAATAATATTTTATTTCTTATTAAATTTTCATTTTGGAATTATATAATTCTACTTACTTTCTTTTTACAACGATCATTGAAAAATGAGAATGTTTGCCACACATACATACGACCTACCACCTCATTGATTGTAACATTGATTCATTTTTCATAACCTTTTTTAATTATTTGTTTTAAAATTATATTTTATGCATACATATGATGATTATTTAATTATTATTATAATGTATATTTTTATTTAATGATCTATTTCACCATAGATAACCTACAAAATTTGTTCAGTATACATAATCAGAATTTGACCAAAAAACCCAATGTAAACATAAATGATTACATAGTAGTATAAAAATTTCTAATTTGTTTAATAAATATAATTATAATCATGAAAAAGGTTCTTATGTAAGAAAATAATTAATCTATGTTTGTTATTAATTAATTTTAATTCTCACAGTACCACTCACACGCAACGTAAGTTATTCCCATCACAATTTATACATCCGTCAGATGAGCGTCTAGGTCACCACATTTTTATGTGGTATCTTTACATCCCATTTAGTTATATAATATCATTAATTCGTTTATCTAAATATTATTGAAATATTGCATTAAATTTTATTCCATCATGAGGACTAGGATTTAAATTATTTCAAAGGGGTATGAGATGCTTTGGAATGTTTAAAAATTATTTTCCTCATTAATAAATAATGATTATTCAATATTATTTCCATTCAAATAAATTATATTAATTTTGTTCAATAACTTTATCTCTCTTATGGTTATACATGACCATTTTTAGGTATTACTACTATTTCCCCACTATTTATTAATGAAACCCTTTTAGAAAATTCTATTTAGAAATTAAAATATTATTTATCTATTTAGTTGGAAAACCTGTTGTCTTTTAAAAAAAGTTTATTAATAAATAAAAAATTATTTTAAAATTATTTGGTAATGAAATTTTAATAATTTATGTGTATTACCATTGTTTTCAAAGGAATCACCCTGATGCTTTCTGGACAAGACTTTTTTCTAATATTTTACCACAGAAAATGGATGTTCTTTTTACTTTGTATGAAAGGTATAGATTGAATCTTCATCATTTCATTGAATCATCCATCCATGTTTGAATTTTTAATTTTTAATGAAAATTTTTTCAATTGTGATTTTCAAGGTTATAGTTTTTGAAACTCCTTTTTAAAATTAAAGGATATTTTCCTCAATACTATTTTCAAATAATTGTTTTATAGTACATATATTTATCAAAAACAGCAAACCATTATTTTTACTCTAATTTAGATTTCTTTTATTGATACCATTGATATTATTCCTCTAGATAGTTTATTAAATATTTATAAAAGTATAAAATTAAAATTTACTTACATGATTCATTTGTTACTCCCCTTGTAATAATAAATATCTTAAGATCATAGAACATTGAATGTCCCCCTAATTGTCCATTTCATTAATCATGGATATTAATATTTTTTATATTGTATAAAATTTTACATATGTTGTCTAATATGATAGTTATTTTATTATTTGGGGAAATATTGATAATTCTTTATTCATTATTAATATAAATTTTTGATAAAGAATATTATTTATGTTGATTATTCAATTTTAGGAATGGTTTAGACAAGTAATGAAGGGTGGAGAACATACATTATATAACTCCTCAATGCATGTACAAGTTTTCATGAGAAACATTTGTTGCGAAAATATAACAAAGTTTCTATCAATTGTTCTAATATATATTATAAATGTCATGATGTTATGGGATTCTTGTTCACTAGACCTGACTCCCATTGAGAAGAATTTACCTCATTTGTATTCAATTATTATTCATCTATCAGATTTTTTTTCTCTAAATAAATGGGTACCTTTGATTTTTAGTTATTTATATTGAATTTGTTTCAGTTTCTCACCTCACCGTATTTATTTTTCCTTATCTATTCATTCGAATGTTTTGTGTATCTAGATATTTCCTTGCCATATTTTTTATGAACTTCCATTCAGTTTATTGATCAGCTGACATGTGTGTTCAGTTATTTACCTTTACATATTTATTATTCGCATCTATTCATTGTTTCATCTACTATATGTTTCACTTACAAAGAATTTCATCTCACCCTTATTATGTTTCCTTCCCCAAGAATCCAAGATGTGTACTATGAGAGATATCATGGGATATACGGAATGGAATATTGTTATTCTTGAAGTTATTTTTATAGAAATAAGAAAAACATTATAATTTAATTATTGTATTAATTTGTAATAAAATACCCATTTATTAATATAATTTACCAAAGTTAATAAACTCTCAGTCCTTTGTGGATTTATTCCATGTAATCATCCCAACATAATTGATAGTATATACTAACTCTTGGATTTTTGGGGTTGGGTCACTACATATGATGATGTTTGATATTTATTTTTACACTTTGTTTTTATAATCCACGTTTCTCACATTATTTTCATCCACTAGACCATCATTATTAGGTTATAATATATAATTTATATAGAAGTTGATTATTAACAAACATTTATTAGTTTATGAACTTGTTAATGAATTGAGTGTCAAAAAGGGGGCCAGGTATGTTATCCCCTCTTTAATTCAAGAATTTTATGATTATTTTGTTTCTATTATAATATTTGTCTTGTTTTTATATATATATTTGGTTTATGTATAAGTGGACTATGGGAAATATCATGGGTAGGAAAATTTCGGATTAACACTGTTATTGAAATTAAGATCAATGGAATTACATTAAATATGGGAGGTAACCTGAAATATGCATTAAATATTGATTGATTAATGATATATTATGTTTATATTTATAGGGTCTTTTTGAATTGATCAAGTGCATTTAAACTTATAAGATTTTATATAGTGGAAAGGTCCTTCTTTTTTGTTGAGTGTTTGAGGGAGTTTAGTTGAACATCACATTAGGTAAGTCATCGTCACATAATTTTTCTTTTATTTAGAGTGATTACATAGACCCTGGGCTGTATGGGGGGAATCTTGGGGTCATTTTGGTGAGATTATTTGTAGTTTCCTTATGGGATGTTGTTTCTATTTTATAAATTCATTATGATACATCATAGTATAATTTGGATTTTTAGGATTGTTATTATGTTATAATAGGTGTAATGAGTTGGTTATTTTAGAGTTAGGACCTATGGGGGTCAATCTCTCAATATATATCAAGTTATTTATTCTTGGGGAGATCCATAACGCTAGGATAGGATTAATATTAACATAATAATGATGGGTTATGGTTACAGTGTGTGTCCTTGTTATATGATGGTCTTTGATGAAGAATATGTAAATATGATGATCATAAATCATCAAAAAAATGTAGAACTAAAATAATAATCTGAATTAACAGATCGATTTTATAACTAGTAAATAAATAAATAAAATATTAGTTATCTACTATAATTATTAGTTTTGTACTAAGATAATAAAGTACGGGGTTATTTCTGAGTCAGGTCTTTGGCAGTCATATTTACATGGTTATATTTAATTTACAAAAGATGTAATTGGAATTTAGTAATTAAATAATTAATAATCTAGTAAAAAATTCATATTTTTGTTCAATTAGAGGTATATAATGAGTTGTGAGCTTTTACTAGATGATGTAAATATCTTATCGAATGGTATATTTCATTTATTAGCACTACTCTTAATTCTATGGGTTTTTTCCCTTGATTTTTACTATTGTGTTCCTTTCATGATTGATTTCATATGTTAATTCCCTCTTGTTTTATATGATATCTTTTTATAGTTTATTATTCAGTTTTATTTGAGACTCAGGATATAGTTGATCATTTTTATTAATCTATCACTTATCACGGTCTAAAACGTTTCATTTTTTTAGATTGTAAAAACTTCCATCAATATTTGATGGATATTGGTTTTGTTGTGGGATGGGCTATGATGTATGGTAAATGCAATTTGAGTTGATGAAATATTGGATATAATGATCATGTGATGAGATGTACATGGTGTTGTATGTTTCAATGATTTTATGAGATATATGGGGTTCATGATGTGAATTTTGATGTGATGAGCTGTAAGGGCTGTTGGATGTGATGGTAGACTAGTTGAATAATTCCAATGATAGTACATAGGTCCATGTGGGATGTCGAGGTATTTGGTCTGATCATCAACTGAAAATAGAAGTGGAAGTTACGATTGGTTTGGTAGAATGGTACTGGAGATATAGCACACATCCCATTAATATTATTGTATAACTAAACTTATTCTTGGTTCCATATTTTCATACTCTAAGTTGTTCCTACAAATACATCTCATGAAACATTGACTTCACATGGATGTTATTATTCTTGGACATATAAACCTACATTGTGTAATGACTCAATTTTTTCATTGTAATAATTTCTAATATTTCTAAAAATATTTTCATATCAAGGAGTTTAGATGTCATGAGATTACAAGGCTCAGTGGTCCCGGTATTGATAAAAAAATAGACACATTATATCACACACATATTGTTTTTTGAAATAATTGAACAAATCTCAAATTAACATTCATTTTAGAAATCTGAAAACATTGTTGATTCAAGAACCTAGGGTTTACCATAGGTGTGAAATTAATTTCACTACCATCAATCATTCTATGGAATGTGGTCATTTGCAGGTGCATTGAATAAATAAATAAATAAATTTATTCAATTTAATTTCTAATCCTAATCCTAATAATGCCCTATAAATACATATTATAGATAATATAAAGGGTTATCCACCTACCTATGGGAGGATTTGAGAGGTGGATCATTCTTCATTGGAAAATCTAGAGAAGATGATGATTGTAGACGATTTAGGATGATCATGAGATGATTGGAAACCATAGATAGATAGTATTCTTATTCACTATCAAAATTCTTGTTCTCCCGGGGAAATTTTAATATTAAGGTAGTAAATTTAGTTTATTTTTACTTATCCCATATGATATCCCACATCAAATTCGAACCAACTCACCCAAAAAACTAGTTCATGGGTCGATAGTCGATTTGGTTTATAATTTATTTTTTACAATTAAGGAAAATGATTTTATTGTTTTTGTTTCTATTCTGTCATCATTCTAAAAGAAAATAATCAATGAGAAAATTAACATTGGTTTAAGTCCATTCCTCATGTTTTTGTTTTCTTTTTATACCCATTCATGGTATGTTCATCACTGGTATTCTATTTGGCCAGTGATTCAAAAAATACCTTATGGGTTATCATTGTGCCATTGATCATTGGAACTACATAATGTTATAGTGGGTTTTGGGATGGAGGTCAAAAAAACTTATGGTTCATAGAAACATGTAAATAATAATGTTCTTTTATGGATAGCCTTAGCCAAATTTTGATGTATGTAGATGATATTGCTGGATGAGAGTTGATTTTCATGTTCATTGAGGGATAGGTTTTCCCACCAGTGGAAATCGGGTATAGAAGAACCCAGATCCACAATCTATCGCATGTATCATCAATGGGAATTATGGTGAAAACCTATAGTGCATGGCAGAATAGAATTTTGTTTAATGGTGTTGGATGGTGGAACATGGAAAAGCATCAGTTGGTGGTGCATATCAGGATGACATTCAGTGTCGACGCTCGATAACATCGGTCTTGGAAATACAGGGCTACGACAGTGGCGATGGATGATAGTGGAAAACTTCCCCTACAAGTACGACATTGTAGAGAAGAACACTGGGAGGTAATATAATAATATTATTTATATAAATAATAATATTATTATTATTATTATTATTATTATTATTGTGTGTGTCTCCCCTGTGTGACATAAGGTTTACACGTTGTTTGTGGCACCACAACCCGGATAATGTGGAAGTCATTTTAGGACCAATAATGATTTTTTAATTTAGAATCATTCCTTAGGTCCATAAATCACTATTCATTTGTAATAATTGTGAAATGTATATTTTAACTAGGCGTTTAATTTTCTGAAGTAAATAGCATATCCCATGTGTATTTCCTGAATCATTGTTACAATGTGTGCCATTTGACCATTCATGTATATTCCTATGACATATTTGTTGTCTAATGTTTTAACCTGACAGAATGATCATAATCCTTATGAATTCTTCATGTTATCCAAAACTTAGACACATTAAGTTATAAGCTTACATATACACACTATTTTCCAATATGGGACATGCCTTATTAAACGTGATGGGAGGTTGGAGTCCTCATTCTTCTCACATTAGCTATGGTATAAATTTTTGTGGATCCCCTAAAACACTTTTAGTGTAGACCAATGTCGGTGGATTGTACTCCCTTGGTACGTATATAAGAGTGTACAACATGTCATTATGTCCCCGACATATAATTGTGATCTCCTATATGGGACATGTTCTTGATAGAGTTTGTGGTGTCCCTTTATGGGAATAAGGGTTTGATCCCCTATCCTTATTTATTTATACTAGGTGTGGTTTGTTGTATCTACAAGAACACTATGCACAAGGCCTCAATCCCCTATCTAGAAGGTTAGTGTAGTTGGGTTTTCAAGATCATCTTACATAAGATCCCCAATGTTGAGTGTTATTCTAGTCAGGTACATGGTGTCCCCCAACAGTCCTAGGGTTTCTCCCCAATCTATGTTTCATAATCTTTGGACTTCAATAATGTGTCCTCTATGGTGAAACTTGATAATAATGAACTCTCAAATGACGTTCATCAAAGTTATAATGAAGTATGGAGGGAGATATCTAAGAAAAATGTTACTTTGAATCCTCGAGTATAATCATGTGGCTAGAAATATTTTTTACCAACATGAGACTGGGAGCATGTTATTAATATACCTAGGTTATCTTTCTCTATTGTTATGTCTCATATCATGATTGAAAAACCTATGTATTGATGACATGAAAACTCTAGATGCAATTTATTTTATTTTGGGGTATCCCACTAGGTGTTGTTATTCTCATACATGCATGGGATCTTCCTAAGAATTCTATATCTTATGCATATGAAAAATCTTTTTACAAAGAATTTTTAGAACTACGAGTAGGTGGAGCATATTTTGGGCTATACAGGATGATGTTCTTTCTAGAATTGCATTTTATAGTAGTCCACTCTTCCTTAAATGTTTTGAATCTATTTCTAGTTTAGGAATGCCTTTATTTCTCCTATTTTTACATTCCTTACTATGTGGTACTCTGATGGTGGGATTTATAAGTATTCATGAATTGATATCAATTTTTTTTTCCATTCAAAATTTCATGGTCATAGATATTTCTCTCTGTCTGTGTGTGTGTATTGGTACAAAGTATAATGCCTCCTTTATGTTGGTTGTGCCTACTCGGAGCTAGTCATTGACCTTCTTCCTATTGGATGTGGTCTTGGTGTTGTCAAACGTTGCTTTCCACTAGTAAGGATATCCCTAATCATTTGGGTCATGACATAGTGGTATCAAATTAGTTTCCAAATATAGATCAATGATTGTAAATTTTTTAGTCATGTGGTTTGGTTTTGGAACAATAGAATCAATGTTAAAGTGTTTCAAATTTGACTGTAGGGCCAGAGACTCCCATTTTGTTATAGTAACTAACAAATCCCTTCACTTGGAATATAATAATATAATTGTTTTCATTAAAAATATATGTAATGGTTGTAGGGAAAATAAATGTATATTTATCCTATAGGAATGGGCTATTGTTTCCAAGTGATTCTTGATTCATCTCCCAATATATTCTCTATTTTATATGGTGCCTGTTGGCATTTTTTGGATTCTTCCATGAGAAAAAAAAGCAATGATATTATTGATGGATCATAGTTATGATCCACATAATGAAGAGGATTCATTATGTGTATGTGTACAAGACGTGGTTCCTTTATGAAAATTAAGGGAGATGTATCCAACAATTAAGTAGCACACTAACCCAACATAAATGGTTTAGGAGGACTCTTCTTGTCAGGATGAGAAGCAGTTATCTCTGGTGGTGTCAGGTAAAGATTCCCATATTCTGAATGTGATTAATGAGTTCCATTTATAGGGATCACTCATGATCATGGGTGAGATGCAACCTCTAATTAGGTGTTAGATGACTGGAAGAATACTATGGTGTGAGTGTCCTTCTTTGATTGGACCCCACATGATGGGGCTCCTAGATGTCAGAATTATCTAGGTTGACACATGTTTTAAATATAAACCTATATTGGTAACCTTTTTACATGACATTTGATTCACAATAAATATAGACACTTCACCCATATAGAAATTTTCTTGCGATGTGATTTAAAACCATTCAGGTGAGTTAGTTCCACCCAGTGAAGATAGTGTTGTGGTGTGGTGGGTGAGTTCCTTTAACATGTATTTTTGAGGTTATTCATATTTGGTATGGTGTTTGAGTGACCCATGGTTATAGTGAATAGGTGTGTAAGGGAAATGATATATTCATGTTGTAGGGGATTGTGACCGGAAGCATAGAGCGTGGTTAAGGGTTTTACATTTTTCTTCACTAATCCATTTGAAGAATCAAAAAAAATCTATAATCCATACTTCCCTTCGAGACCTAGTGATACTAGTAGTTTATCTTAGAAAAAAAATTTGTATTAGGATCCTACAGAGACGAAAAATAATCACACAATTGTACTAATAGTTTGACTTAACTCGTGGAAGTGGGAGAGCCCCACATGGATTCTTTCAAAAGGAAAAATGAGGCCCTATGATTTTTTCCTCAGTGTGGACTAGTTGATTAGTTTTCATGATCGATTGACTACTATCATCGAGTGTTATAGTGTACAAAATTTAGTGGTATGTATATTTCCTTCATGGTAAAGTATGAAACCTAAGAATTATAGGAAGATCTTGCATGCAGGAGGATACAACGAGTTTCATATCAATTGGATTGTATGAAACTTTTATTAAAATATTCTATGATCTTTATGCTTCATATGGTGTTGGAGGAGTGTGAGGATGTATTCCATAAGGATTTAACAGGCTTATCTCCTAATAAAAATATTGTTATCTTTATAGAAAATCACTAGGTATGACTATACATTTTCTCCAATATATCACATGGTCCTGTGGATCCATGAGAGTTAATGATGTATATAAAGTTTCTATAAAGTTAGTTCATCGTATGTACCAATGAATTTTCATAAGAATTAAATTTTTGTTCTCCTAGGAGGTAGATGGGAGCTTGAGGTAATGTAGGGGTTGATACCACCAAAACCAGGTGACTGTTAGGGACGAGTATCCACCCTCAAGAATCGATGAATTATTTATCAAGAGGTTGGGGGTAAACATGGTCATTGTTTTCTTTCTTTATTATATGTTATAACCAAATATTGGATAAATATTAGCATATACTGAAGGTAGATCCATAGGTCCACTATAGTTTAATTTTGTTTTTGTTGATTGATTACAACTTTTTGAATGACCTATGAGTTGGGAGACTTATGAACTAGATTGTTTGAAGCCCCTTTTGTATCGAATTGTGGTTGTCTCAATTGTTGACAACCATGTTTATGTTATATTTTTAGTAGAGCACACGAGACACTTGAGGATTGTTTTAGAAATGCTTCTACAGTAAAAATTTGGTGTATTATCATTAGGTATCAGTTCTAGATTGAGGATATCTACTTCCTTGGACATGTCTTCACATGAAGGGGATTTATAGTGGACAAACTAAAGGTTGATGTAGATCTGGATTTATATCCTCCTAATGGTGTGTCCGTAGTAGCAGATTCCCATAGACACCAGTTCATTTGGAAATTCCGAGATAGGTGACAAAGCAGTTAACCAATTTGTAATACTCCATTGAGGACGTGTATGGAGTAGTGTATCTAAATTTGATGGATTTTACTCATCCACCTATTTAACGAGTTAGGGAAGAAAACCATGGTGATATAGATTGTGAGGCCATATGGGATCTAGAATCGACATACATGTTCTAGAGGAATTTTCTAAATTTGGGGAAAATGTTATCCTTGTTCAAGGATAGATGTTAACACCATTAATGTTGTGAGTGGAGGTGTTGAGGAGGTTTTTTTCCATAGTAGATCATCCAGTATAGGTGAGGATGTACCAGGGTATGGTGGAATCAATTGGGTATCTTTAGGAGTTGCATCAAATTTTAGAAAAAAACACTTACGTTGTCTTACCTATCAGTAGGTGAAGACCATCAGAGAACTAGGAATATTTTGAGATGACTATATGTGCATGAAGAAGTTTCAATATGTGGAATTTCCTCAACAATAATTTTAGATAGTGATTCTTGCTTCATAGCATGATTATAGATTGGTTGAGGGAACCCATTGGGGACATGGTTACAGTTCAGCATAGTGTTTTCCCCTATCAGATATCTAGGTAAAGTACATCATTGGGATCATGATGGAATTGATTTTGGTTTGGATGTCAGTTACAGTACATAACTAGGAGGAACATCTAATATTATTGGATACTATGTCTCATAATAGTTAACACACCACCATTCAAGAATAACCATCTTAGGCCATGAATGGGTGACCCTACAGGTCACTGTTGTATGAGTTAGATATTGTCGGATACATGGCTTCTAAACCTAGTGTTTTTTCATTAAATTTTTTTCAATCATTCATTTAATCTATGAGAGTATGAACACTGCCCTATAATTTTTAGGGTCCATTGTAGAATTATGGTTGTGTCTTTTGGAGTTCGGGTAGGGAGGACCTATTTTTCGATGGATCTCACCTCATCGAGGGTTGTGGAATCTTATCTGATGCGATATGTTATCTTTATAGTTTATCAGATCTTTAAAGATACTATGTTGTGTTAGAAAGGTGGTATATATCCTATCCCCCTTCTTGTAGTTGGTCTGGTTTCTTTGTATCTTCCTTCTATCACTTCTGAGAGGATATTGGCATGAATCATTGCACTATGTCAATTTTGGATTGATATAATATGAGGATGGAGTTATATTTTAAATGATCCTGTGGCATTTAAAACATATAGGGTAAACACCTTCTTGGTAATTTATTCCATAAGATGCATGTTTTTTGACAATAGAGGAATCCTATAGGAGAGATATTTGGAGTGGGAGACCATGTTGAGAGCTCAGTCTCCATTCTTGTGATTAGAATTTATCATTTTTTGGAAAAAATTATAGAAAGCGGGTAGATTTTAATGAATCAAATTTCTTCTATGTGTGAATTTGGAATATTTATATGTATATTTTAAAATAAATTCATAAAGTCAACATGAGAATCCAAGTCCCAGTGATCATTGTATTGATATTTTTAAAATATTAAATACATTATATCGATCACATGATTTTTTAATAAATAATTGTATAACTCCATAAAAAAGAATCAAATTAGAATGATGAGACTGCATTTGATTCTGGGATGTAAGTTTTATCTTAAACATGAAATTAATTTCATCATCATTGGATATTCCCCGAAAGGGGACTACTTTGAATATATATATATAGATATAATTTATTTAATAACCCTAAGCCTAATAAAAAACTGAAAATAAACTGTTTTAGATAATCAATATGGTTTCACAAATAATCCTATATGTATTTTAGGGTACTATAATTATTCATTGGAAGCACTATATTGGAGGATGAAGACAATCATTCATGAATAATCTTGAGAAATACAAAAAATAATAATGAGATCATCTTATTCTTCTTCACCAGAAAACATCTTTTTCCTTAGGTAGTGATCCAATATCAATATAAGATGTTTACATTATTTGGATTTTTCCAGTTTGAATTACCATGTCAAAAGAAAAACAATTAACCTAATAAAAATAGATTCATGTGTAAATGGTTGATTTCAAAAGATTTTTTTTCCTACGGCTCCATAATTTGATTCAGATAATTTTTCTTTTCTTCATTTTTCATTATAATGAAAATCAATCAATTCCAACAAGGAAATGGTATGATGTCCATTCCTCCTATTTGTATTTTTTTCATTTATCTCCCTATTATTATCATTTTAATCATCATTATTTGATTTTATTGATGATTCGAAAAATAGCTGATAGGACACCATTCGGTAATCGATTATCTACCCACCAGATCATTAATGTAGGTTTGGGATAGTGATTGATGGAATTCTTATGGTATTTAGATACATGGGATTGATAATGTCCATTTATGGTTCCCCCTAGTTGGGTTTTGACATGTTGTGATGATACAACTTGATGAGAGTCTATTTTCAGGAAGGTCAAATGCCTTTTTTTGGAAAATGGTGGCGAATTAGGAAACGATAGCCCTATATATGAACTCCCCGGTGAGAGGTGGTAGTTGTAAAAATGACAAAAACCTGTGGTGCATGACGTAATAGTAGAAGGTTGAATAGAAGCAATTGATTGCTCAGGACATTATGTTAGCTAGTGGAAAAAGTCATGATGGTGGTCGGTGGTGGTGTAGGTTGATGATGTTAGTTATTGTTAGGTTAGAATGTCTATGTCTAAGACACAAGAGGGGGTGTGAATTGTGTCCATTTAAATTTTTCACAATTATGTCATTTCACATAAATAGTAGATAGAGCATGTAGGGTTTTTATATGAGAGTATGTGTAGAAAAAAAAAACAGAAAACAAATAACAACAATTTGTAGTTGTTCGAGGGGTCAATGTTCTCTTAGTCCACTCCACCAATAACCCTCTCTTTGGGCTTGGTTAATTTCACAAGTTTGGTACTCTTCTCATAAGACCGATCCCCAACTGAGTGCAGGAATTTTTCACCCATACAAACAATCATAAAAATATAGTGTTCTGGTTCATTTATACCACTTATAAATATCCACAGCGTAGTAAAAGAAGTTGAAACTCCGCCAAAACTAAAACTAAGGAGTAGTTATTCAAAAGAATCAATAGAGATTGATTTTATAAAATAATTTAAAATTCATAGTTGTAGTAGCACACACCTAACTGAAGATGGATCTTCATCATTAGAAGAATAATGATATTTTAAATATGTCTGGAGTGATCCAGTTTCACAAAAGATCTTCTATTTTAGGAACAAGGAAAATAGAGAATCATGCTTCCATTATTGAACATGTATATGTCTAAAATGTAGTCCTTGTTTCTGGGATTCTCGATCACTATAGGACTATAAATTAATTTATACAAGATAACTCAAAGAATAAAAATTATCAACAGAGTTGAGAGATATTATATTAGAGATCCAGAACATCTGATGTATAATGATATATATAAAGATACATCTTGAGGTAGGATTTTAGATCTAAAAAAGATGACTGATAAATCGATAGAACTCAAATTCAAAAAAATGGCTCAGAGTAGTTGTTACATCTCTTAAGAATAAGGGAGGAAATTTCCACTATAAAAAACTCTTTAAATAATTTATGACGACCATTGAATATGTTGAAATCAATCTTTAAATCACCCTGATATTCTGCAATAATTGATATAGAAAACTCTGATAATATTGTAAATTCAAATCTCTAGGGTTGAAAAGTCAAACATAAGGTTTCATCACATAATGAAAAAAATGAAAACATACGGTTCAGCAACTTAGAATTCATTCTATGAACATAAAGTTGAAAATGTAATGTTGATCACAAATGTAAGGTAGATGATCCGTACATTTTCTTCTCAAATTTTGGGTTCCATACTTACATAGGGTTCTTTAACCATTAATTTTCTCTTTGGAAAACGTAAAGTTTCATTCCAACATAATGTTCTTTATACATAATTCTCATTCAAAATAATTTTTATTAAATATATGCGATGATTCTTTATCATAATTTATAATACAAACGTAGGGTATGCACCTTTCATTATGTTCCTCAACATTAGGAATAAACAGTGATTCCATAAAACGAAAAGCTCTGATCAGTGTTTCCAGAATACACTTCAGAGCATTCGAAACACTTTATCGAATATTCCTCACAAATAAATACTTGATTATTATTCCAAAATGAGAATTATAATGAATATAAATTTCATTAAATACACTTCAAATAAGATCATTAGTAAAAAATTATGATATTTGTGAGCATCAAAATTAATAGATTTTATAGCCTATTGTTGAGACAATACATACCCAGTAATCTGCCCCTTTTTTATGATCACAAAACCACTAAATTAAAACTATAAATGAAGTAACATAATTTATATAATTTTGGAAACATATATTGAAATAAATATTATTTCACAATATTATTTTGATAAAATTAAATGTTTTTGTCTATCAAAATTTCACCTCATATAATTAAATATATAAAATAAATGTTGTGTTTAAATTTTATCCAATTGTGTGAGATAAAAAATAAAGAAAATAAGTAGATTAAAACACATATTTAATGTTGGATAGATTAGTAAGTGAATTGTATAATTAACTGATAAAGATAATGAATACTAAATGTTTGGATATTAGACAAAAATATAAAACAATATAAAAATAATGTAAAAAAAAGTAATGAAGAAAACATTCTTCGATTAAAACAATTATAAATATAATATGGTGTGACTAAGAAAATGAATAGTGATCATCAGAATGAAGGTAAACTATTGGTTATGGATTGGTTTCTATCAAGGTTGAAAATGTTTAGTGTTTTGTTTCTGACATGGTAGAAAAATATTAGGGATTAGATAGGATGGATTTTTGAATGGCTTAAAAATCTCCTTCAACTCATCCATTTTCACCCATTACTTCTTCAAAAAACTATCAACCAACAATGTTATTTGATGACTGGAAAGATGATTAACATTAAAATACTCCACAAGATTTACTTTAAAAAAGTCATGTAATCTCTCCTATGGTACATAAATTGTTCCAACTTTTCTGTAAACTAATTCAATTGAAGTGTGATTCCAGGTTCACAATGTGTCAAATGATCAACATGAAATTTATGATTGTCTAAAAAACAGATAGAGGAGAAATATTGAATTGAGGTTCTATAAATGAACATTCAATTCCACCATAATATATGTAATGGCCTGAAATCTTCAGCCAAATATGGGATAGTAGTAGGATTAGATGTAGATGCAGTGGATAGATTTATGGAAGTTATCACTGATTGAAACATTCTTCCCAAGTACACTTCAAATCTGCAAAATCTGTCTTTGAAACAGCTTCAGATCTGATCCTGCAAATATAATTATACATGCCTCTCTTGAAGGCATAAAAATATATTATAGAAATAGTACTCTCATGATGTTTCTAGATCATTTTCTTTTTATTTTCATTCAACTTATGTAGTTTTTCTTTCTCTTCCTAAGACTTGTTAAACACATTCACAATTTCTTCAACATGATGAGATAATTAATTAGATGTATGTTTGTCTTCATTCAATTTCTGATCAACAACATTAGGAAATAGATTTTCCACTGATCTCCCAAAATGTTTTTTCAGTTGAAAATGAATGATTTCCACGTAGATTAGTTTCCTCTCTAGAAACATGACCTAAATTTTGCACAGTTTGATTCACATTGACAAATGTAACCTCAGTTACTAGTTTCTGAAAAAAAATAATTCTTGTGTAGCATCTTTAAGAATAGATTCTTCATTTATATTATCCTTATCGTGAACATTATCTTGTACTTTATCACTAATAAATGGAACAAAATGAATCTATTTAGCTTGAAAATCCACTGGTATTTCTTCATCAAGAATCAGTGCATCTTAATGAACTGAATTGGTCGCTTCCCCAGAAGCCAAAACATACCCTTCATCCAAATGAAAATATATATTTCATGGTTTCACAACAAGTCCCTCTGGACATTGTTATCACTCAACACCATATACTTTAGTATTAAATATAAGACTTCTCTTATATGTTTGAGATACTATGTCAGTTTAAGATTTTACAACACCTTCCTTCTGAACGGCTCCTTTCTCCCCCTCATAAAAAGTTCTCATACTCTGTTCTTCTTTTAAACCAACATATAAAATCATTCCATTCACTATAATTTTAAAAAAATCATAATTTGCATAGAATTATAGCATATAAAAATTGATATGATGACACTTCATCATGGAATCTTCTAATCAAATCAAATACTTTTTAAATACAATTATTGAGATTATTTGTCCATAAGGATAGAAATTCATACTACCATATGATTGATCGTAGAAATGAAAATATCAAAACATATACTTCCAAAAATTATCTTAATTTCATGTAAAAATAAAAACATGATGTACATATTAGGGTACACACTTTTCTCCATCATTACAATCCATAGAACAATACCAGTCTGAATGAACATAACCTTGATTTTGTGATCTCCATCGATATCCTTATAAAACATTTTTCTAATAAGTGTTGATTTAAATAGAAAATAAATAATTTCATTGGAAGACTAATTAATATCACCATTCGATTGTAGATAGATGTGAAAAACTATTCCAGGAGGGATGTTTATGATTTGGGAAACATTAGATGAAGAAATTGAAAATCAATATATTCAATACTTGCATGAATCTTATCCATATAATCACAAAAAAAATTATACAATATTGTAAAAATATTTCAGTTATACCTTTTCCTAAAATTCTAAATTGTTGTAATTGAATTCAGTCTCCAGCCTTTGAAACGATAAGGCCTATTTTAGGAGAAAACCCATGGGATATAACTAATCAAAATAAACAACATTTCCTTTTTAGTATTTTTCTTCCTATAACACGTTGTCGCTATGGATCACTTGTGTCTCCTTATTTGACGCGCAGGGTTATCTTAGTTTATAAAATTTTGAATGTATGATGTTTTATGCCTTCTAGGGGTTTGAAGGGAAATTGAGGGTTTCCTGTAAGACGAAACAGTTTTTGCAAACAAAGGGTATGGAAGACGAAGGGTTTCTGATAGGGGACACATATCCTAATTTCCCGTGTCATAGAATAATTATGAAAAAAAATGATTATGAAATTTAAATAAATTTAAGAATAAAAAACATTAAAAATCACAGTAAGATAAAAATACGAAAAAAATTAGAATTAAAGTAATAAAATAAGATAAATTAAAATAAATTAAATTAAAATAACTTATTTAAATATTAAATAAACCTATTTCTCCCATAATAAAATCAAAACATGATGAGGGAAGTGGTTTATGGAAAATATTATCTAATTTATATTTAGTTTTAACAAGTTCTAATGATATATCATTTTTAAGAAAATGATCTCTTAGAAAATGATGTCTAATATAAATATGCTTACTTCATGAATAACATATTATAATTTTTGAAATACGTATAGAACATGTATTATCACATATGATATGTGTAATATTAATATTATGTCCAATGTCTATGAGTGTGTTTTCATCCAAAACACTTGCATACATCAACAGCCTGCAAACACATATTCTGCATCGACTGTTGATAGTGAAACTGAGAGCTACTTCTTTCTTGACTGTGACAGTTACAATTTTCCTAAGAATTGGAAGGTTCCTAAGATTATTTTTCTATATAAAATAAACCTCCCAAATCTTCATCTAAATATTATAATAAATTAAAATCAGTATTTTTTGGATAATAAACAGATTGGAAAATAGTTCCTTAAAAAATCTAAAAATCATTTTGATCGCAATATGATGTGATTCTTTAAATTTTTTTTGAAATCTGGGACATAAAAATAATGAAAACATAATATCAGGTCTGCTAGTAGTAATATATAAAAAATTAGTAATCATACCTCCATAAAAATAGGCATCAACAGGTATTTCAGCCTCATCCAAATCATGTTTAATATTAGTACACATGGGTGTTGATTATGTCTTGTTGTTCTCAAGAGAAATATTATTCAATAAATCAGTAAAATTATTTCTTTGGTTTTATATATTTCCATAATCTCTTTGATTAATTTGAAATCATAAAAATAAATTAAATTCTCCCGTAATGCTCATCTCAAATTATTTTTTAATGAGTTCTGAAAATTCATTACAAATTTTTTATTTATTGATCCAAAAATAAAATCATCAAAATAAATATGAAGTATTAATAAATTAGAAAAAATTGTTTTTTATAATGGGGTGGATCTGCCAAATCAACATTAAATCCATTTTTAGAAGAAAATTACTTAACAATTCATACCTTGTTGTTGGTGATTGCTTAAGGCCATAGATAGCTTTAGTAATTTTAAGAAAAAATCATGTTTTGAGAATCTTCAAAACAATGAGGTTTCTCAACATAAAATTACACCACTAAGTAACCATTTAGAACCACATATTTAACATCAGTCTAATATAATTTAAAATTCATATGATATGAATAAGGTAAAAGGATTCTAATAGCTTCTAATATAGCTATGGGGAAAAAGGATTCGTCATAATATAATCCTTCTTCATATATATATCCTTTAGCTACTAATATATATTTATTTCTAGTTATAATCCCTTGATCAACTTCTGTAGTTCGAAATACCTGTTTTATTCCTATAAATGTATAATTTTATGTTCATTGTACTAATTATAGAACATTACATCATTTAAACTGGTTCAATTCTTCATTCATCACTAATATCCATCTTTTATCATCTTTTTATTATTTAAATGATTTAGGATTATGTTTTCATGGAAAATCATAGTATTCAACTACAATTCCTATATTTCTTGTAGTTTGTATTCCTCTATCTAATTCTCCTATAATTGTTTCTAATGGGTTATTCTATTGGGTTATATACTCTCTAGGAAGAATAGTTTTACTTTCATTAGTATCATGTTCTTCTGAACTATACTAAATTATATTTTAAAAATAATTTAATTGGTTTTCAAGTCTTATTTGTTCAGAACTGTCAGTAGATTCATCATTTTGATCTTTCTCTTTCTTTAAAGTGCCAGTTTCATCAAACATCACATGAACCGATTCTTCAAAAATCCTTGAATTTTATTTAAATAAATTATTATCATTAGATGTTTCAGAATATTCTATGAATATTCCTTTTTTGATTTCGGGTCGAACTTAACAATATTTTCTTTGGTGTTTAGGATATACACCTTGCATCCATAAACATTAAATTACATTACCATAGACTTTATGTTATTCCAAAGTTATTAAGGTGTCTTTTTGTAAATATGGAAAATTAAAAATCCATTTATAATATAATAGGTTGTTCTTGCGGATTCTACCAATAGATAGGTAGTATTACTAAATTCATTTAGCATAATCCTATAAATTTCTTGAATAGTTATATTTCTACATTCAACAATTCTAATTTTTTGAGGAGTTCATGGTGTATAAAAGGTTTGTTTAATATATATTGTTGAGAAAATGGAATTGAATTATTGATTCTCAAACTCTCTACCAAGATAACATCTTAATGAAATTATTTTAAATCCTTATTCATTTTGAACACCTTAGAAATAATTTTCAAAAAAAATTAAAAGCTTCATTTTGTTGTTTTAGAAAATGTGCACCTCTAAATCTAGAATAATCATCAACTAAAATATATAAATATAATTTTCCTACAAAACATGACACTCTAGATGGTATAAACATATCCAAGGTGATAATTTATTTAGGATTTGATGTACAAATATTATTAATATATTTGAAGGATGATTTCTGTTGCTTACCAATGTGGCATGCATCGTAGAATCTATCACTATCATACTTGTGATGAGGTAAATGTAAAACTTATTATTTATTAGATAATTTATGTAATGAATAATTTTTAAAATTACCAAGTCTTATATTCCAAATCAATGATTCATTAATCTTAGTATTTAAACAACTCACATTTTATTCACAGATTGATTTTATGTCCAAGGTGTAGACATTATCTATTTTTGGTGCTCTAAATCTGAGAAAATGATATTTAAATACATAACATGAATTATTAGAAAAATAAACACAATATCCATCATCACAAAGTTTTGTGATACTTATAAGGTAATACCTCAATCCTTTTACATTAATTAGTTTATTTATTGAGTTGGAATTTGGATCTCCAACTATTCCATGTCATATTATCTTCTCTTTGGCATTGACAAAAAAGGTTATTATACATCCATCAATATGTTTCATTGAATTAAAGATTGAGGGATTTATACTCGTGTTTCTGGATCATCCCCTGTCCATATACCATATAGCTTTTCCAACATTGTGACATGTTACCTTCAAAGATAGCTTATACGGAAATTTGTTTTGGTACGCATATCATTTTGGGTCTAGCAGTGTTACCTAATAAGGATTTTGGAATCCAAATATTCTTTATTTTTCCATGATTTATATTTTTTACTTAAGAAACAAAATTTGTAATAAAAGTTATTTAATCCCACTTGTTTAATGATTTATGATTTAAGATTTTTTTAAATGTACTTCAGTTTTAAATAAATGACAAATATCAGATTTTGTATTGTGAACAAAATAATTCTTTTATAGATTGAAATTTTCACATTTTTTGCCTATACTAAATTGTTCTTTTTTAATGACGTTTTTCCAAAAAATTTATTAAGAATATTATATCCCTTGTAAATATCATAGAATCATGTTTATAAGTTTTTAATTCATCCTGTAGTATTTCATCTTCTTTTCATTATTAGAAGAGTATGTAGTAGTTGAGCTAAATTTCTTAGCGAACCCATAATGTTGTTTAAGTAAAGTATCCATTTTACCTAAAAGAGAATTATGTGTATTCCTTTAAGATTTTTGTTTCTTTAATATAGTGTCATATATTTATTCTAGAATAGTACAATAGGTAAACAATTTATCATTTGAGTCACTAGAATCAGAATTAGATGAATAGTTTGTTTGTACCTTATTTTATTCATCCATAAAGCAAATTTTATCTTTCATATTCGATTCCTCTGTCTATGAATCAGTGATTTTTGATATGCAAGTGTCTTCAGAGATAATCCACGTAGCCTTCATAGCACCTTTTTACTTTGTTTTTATAGTCATCAGTTTCCTGTAACTTAATTTCTATCATTCTTTTTTCACTTTTTAATTGATGATAGTCATGTCTTATATAACCCACCATTTTTTATTCGTAGAATGTAACATCCCTTGACTATTTATCATACTTTTTGAAGGGGGTATTAAATCCACTCTTCTTCCTATAAAACTGCTAAACTTTCTGGCTAATTGAGCCATCACGATTTCAAAATCAGTTTTGTCCTAATTTATTTCGTTTTTGACTTCTTGTTTCATTTTTCTATTATGATTTTGAGATGTATCCATTAAATTAGTGTTTTCCTATTTCAATAAGACTTTTTGATATTTAAATTCATATTTAAGTTAATCTTATATATCATTAAAGTTCCATTCAATTCTATCATTGTTAGATTCTTGATAGGTGTTGATTGGATAATTGCAGCTGAAATTCCATTCCACTAATTAGGTAGTACTCTAATTACATTCAATGATTGATCAGCTGGTTTGAAAGGTTATCCTAAGGCTATAATATAGATTATAATATCTCTGAGCCTTCTATTCATGTGAGTGATTATTTCTCCATAAACCAATATGAATTTATCAAATCTTAATTTTTTTTGCATACCTCATCTGTATTATATCATTTGCACCATCATAATAAACAGTAATTATCTTCCACATTTCATAATCTGTAGGGAATTTTGAGACACATTTGAATTCATTTTGTGCAACACCACAGATGAAAGCGTTCATGTCTTTATAATTCATGTCACACTCCACCTCTAGAGAATCAATCTTGACATTGGGTTTTTTAGGTATTTCGTAAGGAGTAACATTCATTGAGTATACACTAAAATGAAGATTTTTGAAATAGATTATAATATATGACTTCTAGAATACATAATTCTCAACATTGAAATACAGAGTGAAAACCATCGACATTCCTTTTTTGAGATTATCTATTGAACATCGTCTGAATGTTTAACTCTAGTTAGTTGGAACCAATGAAAATAAAATCCATAGAACCTAGCCTCAGATACCAAATGTTAGGTCAGAATGTCTGTGAAGAAGACACTGTAGGGGGATTGAATTGTTTCATTTTAAAATTTTCAAAATTTTTCCATTTCAAATCTGTAGTAGATAGAGGTGGAGGAATCTCTGTATGAGAGTATGTGAAACAGAAACACCAAAAATAGAGCACAACAATTTATAGGGGATTGGTGAACAAGGTCCCCCTATTCCACTCCACCAATCACCCCTCTCTTCTGGTTTAGAGGATTTCACTAGTCATGTCCCCTTCTCCTAATATTGATCCACAACTGAATTCAGGTAGTTTCCACCTTTAAAAACATGGCCATAAAAGATCCTTCTAGTTATTTTATAGGGAAACAAAATATCCACATCTTAGTAAGAGAAGTTGACACTTCACCATGACAGAAATTGAGAAGCTGATACTCAAAATAATCAATAGAGATTAATTTGTTAAAATAACTTAAACATCACAGTTGTAGCAGCACACAAATTACAGAATATGTGTCTCTTCTTCAGAAGAATAATAGTATTTGAAAAATTTCTCAAGTGATCAGGTTTCACAAATGATCTCTGATGTAATGAACAATATAAAAAACAGAGCATCACATTTCCATGGTTTACCATGTACATCTCCAAAATGAATTCCTTGTTTCTGAGATAATCGGTTGTTGTAGAACTGTAAATTAATTTTGATATGAAAACTCAAAGATTGAAAAATATCATCACACCTGAGTGATATTTTTTTAGTGATCCAAAACATCTGATTTAGAATGATATATATAACGATATATCTTGGGAAAAAATTTAGACCCACAAAGGATGCCTGATAAATTGATAGAATTAAAATTAAAAATATATATCTCAGAGTAGTGGTAACTTCCCTTAAAAACAACGGAGAGAATCTCATATCTAAATAATTCCATAAATGTTTTATGGAGAGCTTTGAATTAGTTGAAATCGGGCTTCAAATCACCCTGATATTCTGCAAATACAGTTATAGAAAACTCCAATAAAGTTGTAAAATCAAATCTTCTGTGTTGAAAGGTAAAACATAAGGTACATTCACATAACTATAAAAAACCAAATGTATGTTTCAAATATGTAGTGTTCACTCTCGAAACGTAAAGTTGACAACATATGGTTGATCACAAATGTATGTTTGATGATCTATACATTTTTTTCTCTAATTTAGGGTTTCATACTACCAAAGGGTTCCTTAACCAAACATTTTCACTTTGAAAAAAGATAGTTTCAAAGAAACATAATGTTATTTAACCATAAATTTATTTCAATTTATGTTTTATTAATAATACCTGCTGACCATTCATCATACACTTTAATAAAAACCTAGGGTGTGGTCCTTATGTTACGTTTTTCAGTGTAAGGAATAAAGAGGTATTCCAAAAACTGAAAAACTGTGAACAATGTTTCCAGAATATACAGAAGGGAATTCTGAACACTTTAACTAACATTTCTCATGAATGAATACATGAAAATTATTCCAAAAATAATAATTTTAATGCATATAAATTTCCTAAAATACACATAAAATAAGATCATTTGTAAAACAAAAAAAATGGTATTTGTGAGCATCCAAATCAATAGTATTTATAGAATATTTTGGAGATAATACATGGCCAACAATTTTTATGCATGGAATCATCAATGGAGAGATCCCCTACAATGATGGATGGAGGTTTTGAATACCCCCTGCATGAACATCATAATGAAGAAGAAAGGAGGTGAGTAGAGAGAGGGATAATAATAATAATATTAATATTATTATTAATATTATTATTATTATTATTATTATTTTTATTTGGTTTTACTATCAGGTTTATCTCTACCATGATACCCTAGATTTACATTCCCTTTGTGAAATCATGACCCTAATATCATGGTATAATTTTTTAGACAAATATCTTTTTCTTAATATGGATTTGTGGCTCGTTCCCACAATGAATCATTATTATGTTTTATGGTAAAATGAATTGTTTTCACCTAGGGTCATATTTGGGATATTAAATAACATATACCATGTTATTTAGGAAATGTTTAATAAATCCTGATCCATTTCTTCATTTATACACATTTATTTGTAACATATTGGGGGTTTTAAATTTAATCCTTATAGACCGATGTTAAGCCTTGTAATGACCCAGAAATTTCATGTTATTTTTTTTAATTACAGGGGAATTTTTTCAAGACTTGGAAATCTAACAATTCTCGATTCTAAGGCCTAGAGTGCCTGGAATGATCTGTCAAAGTTTTTTTAGCTTTAATTAGTGTGCGTTGGCAGTTTTCCTGAAAAAGTGGAATAACTCATAAAACATTACTCAGATCAGAAATATGAGGGCACCGTTGCACTTAGGATGATGGGTTTACCATAAGCACGACCTAAGTTTAGTCGGCACGGGCCTCTTGTGAGAAAACCCAAAAATGGAATAACCGAAAATAAAATAATTAAAATAATTATTTTATTTTTCAAATGCTTCTAACACACAAACAGTATCTCAGATAAAAAATCTGATACCACTGTTAAACTCGTGAGGGCATGCTTTATTTAAGAAGATACTAACTTTAGCCAGTACTAGCCACTAGTGAAATTTAGTTTTTGGCCATAAATAAAATAATTCAATTAAAATTATTTTATTTTAAAATCCATTACTTTTAACATGGAAATCGGATTGGAAATCCGAGAGTACCTTTGGGTTCATTGGGATGTATTTCACTTGGGTAGAGCCAAACCTTGACCGGTGCGGTTGAGGGTGACTATTAATAGTTTTCCAAACATTGTTTTGGGTACATTCAGTAAACGTGGGAGTGGGTGTTTCTAAAATTCAAACCAGTGATCGAAATTTAAATCCAAGGACACCATTGAACTCACAGCCCCAGTATTCAAATAAGAATACTTTCACCTCGACGACAGTTGGTCGAGGGTGAAAGTTAATTTTTGGGATTTTCGTGGAAATAATAAAATAAAATAATTGAAAATTTTATTTTATTTGTTAAAACCTCCATGTGGAAGTTGAAATGTGGAGACAATGAGACCTTAACCTCACATTAGAGGTTATGGTGTGGGGGACCACCCGAGGCCTAAAAATCATCAACTCCCTCATTAATGTGGAGAAGCCTCTTGAGCTCCCTCCACATTAATCATGCCAACCCTCCTTAATTAATTATTTCAAACCCTACCCCACGTAATTTTGAAACGTAATAAATTAACTCAATTTTAATTTTATGCCAAAAAACATAATAGATCTCATAATATATTATTTTGGGAGCTATCATTTTATTTTGGTTGAATTGGGGAGAGGAGGATATCTTGGATAAAGAACACCAACAAAGAACTTCTTCTTCGAACAATGAACTTCTTCTCCGAATGTATAACGCCGACCTGGACTCTGACCTTATTCCTCGAGAAATCCTCTATTGATGGAAATCTTAAAACAATAAAGAATCACCTCCATCAAAGAACGTTAATCTGACAAATGAGCTCGGTATCGGAGGCGTGTGACGGGCATGAATAACGTTGTCAACATTAACTTCTCTCTTCGTCATCAAGCGAATGAGGTAGGCGTTTAATACAACATATTTATCACATTACATGTTCTTCCCTTAATTGTTTTTATGAGAATGGGAATAGTGTCTGACGAGGAATGTAGGGAGGGTGTTTGATTATTTTTTCTTTACCCATTGTTAATACCCTTTTTCATGTTAAGCCATATGCTACCACCCTACTGCAGAGGGTACATGCCAAACAAACATGGACAAACACCTCTGAAAATCATATATTGATTTTTTGTTATGAACACGATGAAGGCAATGGTGTAACGACACCACCCCGCGGCCACCACCACCTCGCACCCTCACGGCACCCGCGACCAGAGAGCCATCGCCACCGTCTGCCGAGCCACCGAGCTGCCCCCGTTCATTACAGCCCGCCGCCCACTACCTTCGTCGACCACCACGCCACCCACAATATCCGCCGAGCCGTGCTGGCTGCAGCCACTGCCGACCGTCGCGCCACTGTCGTCGTCCGCAGAGCTTCCGCTGCCGTCCACGGAGCTGCCACCGCTGTCTGCTGAGCTTCCAGCCGAGCCGCCATGGACGCGCCACCCATGGCCTTCCGACCCGCCCTGGGCCAATTAACAAGTGGCCCTCCTATTCACCTTGTCTGCGCCGCCCATGACCTTCTAATCCACCCCGACCACGCCGCCCTCTTGGCCGTGCCACCCCAGCCGAGCCGCCCTATGGACTCGCGCCATTTGCGGCCGAACCCATGTGGCCCCTCACAGTCGGTCGGAACGCCCATGGGTTGGGCTGCCCAGTACGGGTCGGGCCGGACCCAGCGGGCCGGGCTGAACCTAGTGGGTCAGGCCGGGTCGACCCAAACCGGTTCGATTTGACCGGGTCGGACCAGACCTGGGCCCACAACGAGCCATTTACCTTCATTTGGCCATAACTTTGGCACTGGACGTCCGTTTGACAAACCGTTAGCGGCGTTGGGAACCTTGTAGGGAGACGGTCCCTTTGAGTGATATCCCACTGAGATTTGGATTGACATTAGTTATGGTCAGGTTGGATCGAGCAAGAATCCAACCGAGCCCCTTGAATAGAAAAGGCTAACAACTCAAAGACCAAGCATCCAATAGACGGGCCATCTATTACGTTGTAACCCCTATGACTTGGCGGACCATTGAGATACATCCATGTGGAACTTATTGAAAATTGTATTATCGACTAGTAGCGTGTGGAGTGGATCATCTCGAAGACGAGCGTGCATAGTGCAGAGACCTAGTAGCTGGCTGAGACTTGACGACTGTTGACTATTTAGACTCAGAGTGACTAGATAGTCCCAATGGGGAGAACCTATGTGTGTCATGGTAGACCCACATTGGGGAGGGCCTCTATGTGATGCGACAAACCCACAGTACTCAACAGGAGGACTACCTCTGCATTCTTCGAAGGGGAGCGCCTCTGTCTGATGCGGCAGACCTACAGTGGGGAGCACCTCTGTGTGATGAGAAAGACCCACGGTAATAAAAAGGTGGAGTACCTCAGCAGGATTTGAGGGGGAGCACCTCTGGGTGATGCACCAGACCCATGGTACTCGACAGGATGATTGCCTTAGTAGTCATGAGGGGAGCACCTCTGTGTGATGTGACAGACCAACGGTGGGGAGAGCCTATCTGTGACATGGAAAAACCATGGTACTCAATATGAGGAGTACCACAACAGTCCAAGGGTAGTGGTAAGCACCTCGGTGTGACACGGTCTGCCTAGTGAACTCGATAGAGGAGGATTTCTCCAGTAGTCGAGGTTTTCGACGTTGTGACTGTGAATATTACTTGATACTACCCCTAAAATAAATCTTGGTGTGAGATGAGTCATTACCTATGTTTTTTCCTCATGATTGAGATGGATTACTTGATAACATAAGTATATGTTTGGGAAAATACCTAAATATGGTTATCTGTTGATTTCATATTTTTTGGTTTATCCTCGGAAGAATTTGTGAGATCTTGAGGGTATCGGGGTCCCTACTGAGTATTGTTATACTCACCCTGGCACGAGCTATTCCCTCACATGGTTGTGTTGGATGTAGACGATGGACAGTTCTGAATGAGGATAAGAGTACCAGGACAGGACGGTGCCCGAACGTGTACCATATGGCATGAAGGTATGCTGAGGCGATAGGTGGACATGGAGTACTGAGGAGGTGATCGATACCTACCCTTCTTGTAGGAACCTCAATGAACAATCCAGTAGCTGTTTTTCTCTTTCTTCAGTTGTATTATATTTCATTTGTAATTGTACTATTATTGTTGGGCTTGTATTTCAGACCCTTTTTAATTTCAACACTCTTTTTGCGGTTCAGTTTACCTGTGTCCCAACCTTATTGTGTGCTTAGATACGAGTTCTTATAGGTTATAATGTAAATTCCTTCCCAATTTGAGGGTATATTCCTTCGGTCCTAGTTTCCAGCCCTAGGCCTATGGAAGGCGGGCTTGGGGTAGTCACGAAACGGGCCCTAGGGGATGGGATGTGAAAAATTGGTATCAGAGGAGTCGGTTCTACCGTAGAAAATAGGATTCTGATCTTCCTTTTTAATGGTGATAGTGTTAAGTGTAGAGAGTGTGGTTATCAGTTTAGGGAATCCAGTTATGGTGCAGCGGATGACGTATCCATACACCATGACTCTAATATCTTATTTCCAACTGAGTGCATGAAAACACTGATTGTGTGTTTGTTTTCAAATTTTTTCTTTATGATCATTTGATTCATCTCACCAGGTATATCTTTCAGCTCACCAGGTATAACTTTCATCTCACTAGATATAACATATTGACTTGGTGCACCTATTCCTTATCAGGATGCCACTGCATAGATAGCTAGCTATGATTCCTGAGAGAGTACACGGTGACGGCCCACCGAGTGACGAGGCTCCGGTGAAGGGCCCTATTACTACGTTGGCACCTTATGGTGGTGTACTAGCAGCACCACCACCCGTTGGGTAGTAGATACCACCAGCTGCACTCTCAGACGGTGCACGCCGATTGAGCACATTGTATGAGGTCCAGTAGTAGAGGCCTGCAAGGTTTCGAGGTGAGATAGTTTCCCACACATCTGAGGGCTAGATGGAGGCAGTTTCTAGAGTTTTCCACCAAGTTGAGGCAATAGTAAAGGAGATAGTGATTTTAGATACTAGAATTTTTCAGTGAGAGACCATGATGATTGTCCATATTGTGACGAGGCTTCGGTATGTGGACCATTACCCAAGATAGTACCTTCGGGTAGTTTGTCAGCTATATCACTACCTGTTGGTCAGCAGTTACGACAGGCGATACTGGTAAAGGACACATATAGGCTTAGTGCCTTATGTGTTATTCAGTATCAGATACCCCTCATGTTCCAAGGAGAGCCGACTCACAGGCAGTTGAGGACTAGCTTGAGGAGGTGGCTGAGAGCTCTCTGGATCCTCTATAGCTTCATCAGGATGATATGTCGGTAGAAGAGTATTCATCGAGGCGTAACGATCATTCCCGGTACAAGATTAATGTGATACTATCAGTGCTTCAAATCTCGGACCTCTGAACGAGGTGTCTTTAAGGCCATCCGAGCTAGCACTATTCCTCTATGTATTAATACTTATGTAAGGGTGGTAGAGAGAACCTTTGTGGTTTAATATTCCTTGGATGAGTGGATGAAACCAGTTAATGTTAGTAGTGCGAATTTAGGAAACTGACACTGGTACTAGAGACTTGGGCATGTAGAAATTTTTTAAGAAGAAGAAGTTTTAAGGATAGATGCATCTGTAGGGCTGAAGACGTAGAAGCAGAACTAGGGGAGCAGCATGAGGTGTTTTACATTTCGACCTGTTACAACCACCCCCATTGTGGTCCCCGCCAGGCTCAGGGATTTGGAGGATTGGGGGAAGAGAATTGCTACATGTGGTCAAGGTGTTTGTCCCTATGGCTCTAAGAATGATTCGATGTACAGTTTTTGTCTAATACTAGCTTCTATATCAATAGACATAGGTACCAATCATTCCTTCCTTCCATGAATATTTTATAACACCCAAAGATTCTGGTTAAACCGTTGGCTTGACCCTCATATATGGAGATACATTTGGGAGGAGACTTGATAATCACACTTATGATGATGGTGTGATCTGACCCTTGATGTGAGTGTTTCGGTTGGAACCTCTTTGTGGGATCGTCGAGGCCTTACAACGTTAGTTTGGGAATGACTGGACAGCCACAATTCATACTCAGATTGACAATATTAGGCAAAAAGGTTGTGGTTTAACTACAACATTGGGATGAGGATTTTCATAGTTGGTGAAAAAGGAAACCCAGGAAACATAGGATAAACTTCGGCATAGGAGGGGGCGACTGATCACTCGTGAGTCGACCAGCCTCACCCTCATGGTAGTAGAGGTTTTGAGTTTCTAGTTCCCAACATGAGTGGCTAGAGCTCCTCCATGACTATGACTTTATGTTAGTCTGTTCTCTTGGGAAGGGTAACATGGTAGCAAATTCACTTAGAAGGAGGTCTGGCCTAAAGCTACGGAGAGAGGGGAAAGAGAAGCTAGCCGATTTGCAGAAATATTTTGTGGATCCAGATGGAGCAGCTTTTCTTCAACCTCTAATAGTCACTCCCCCACTTCTTCAGCGAGTCATGGAGGCGCATTATGGTGATGCTGGCCGTGAGACTCGATGAGCTCAGATATCCACAGGACATGCAGCTGATGGATTTTATAATGGTTGGGAGCATGTCATCCTCTTCAGAGGATATACCATGGTACTAGTGTCATTAATGGAGGAAGTGTTGAGGGAGTTCCACAAATCCACCCTAGATGTACATCCAGGAGTGGCGAAGAAGTACCAGGACCTTTGATGACAACACTGGTGGTCGGGAATAAAGAATGTAGTAGCAGAGTTTTTCTCTCGGTGTCTCACTTTTCAGTAAGTGAAGGAAGAGTATCAGGTTTTAGAAGGCTTGCTATAGCCTTTAGAGGTCCCAGAATGGAAATTGAATGGGATATCGATTGACTTCATTATATTACTTCCACGTACATATAGGGGTCATGACTCTATTTGGGTGATAGTTAACCGACTCACCAAGTTAGCGTACTTCATACCAATAAGAGAGAAGGTTTTAGTAGAGGGCTTGGGATGCCTCTGTGTGCAGGAGATTCTGTGTGTACATGGATTACCTTCGACGAATGCCTCCAATCGTGATGCATGTTTTACTTCCCAGCTATGGAAGGGGTTGCAGAAGGATTTTGGGCTGCAACTTCATTTGAGCACCGCCTTCCTTCCTCAGATGGATGGTCAGGCTGAGCGGAACATTCAGACCCTCGATGACATGTTGTGTGCTTGTGTCCACGAATTCGGTCACGGCTAAGAGGATCACTTACCATTGGTGGAGTTGTCATTCAACAACATCTATAACAACACCATTGGGATGACACCTTTCGAGTTGTTATACTAACAACCTTGCAGATCACCATTGTGCTGGACTGACCTAGCGGAGTCAGCACTAGTGGGATCTGAGACGGTACAGGCTGCCACAGAGAAGGTGCAGATCGTCCAATAGCAGATGAAGACTGCACATAGTTGGCAGAAGTCGTATGCCAACAAGAGACAAAGACCTCTAGACTTTGAGGATGGAGACAACATCATTCTACAGGTCTCACCTCAATGAGGTTTGTGGAGATTTGGCCGAGGCGAAAAATTATATCCAAGGTTTATCAGACCCTTTTAGATCCTCAGCAGAGTTGGCGATGTGGCATACCGCATAGATCTTCCACCTCAGTTACACCAGGTGCATGATTTCTTCCATGTATCCTAGCTGAGGAGAAATGTGCACGACCCTTCCCATGACATCGAACACGGTGAGGTAGACATCGTGGATGGGGCAAAGTTTTCAGTGGTTCCAGTGGAGATTGAGGATCAACAGAAGAGAGTCTGTCTGATGCAATTGATACCTTTGGACATGTGCATTGGCAGCACAGTAACCTATAGGAGAGTGCATGGGATTGGGATGCTCAGATTGGTGCTCAGTACCCCCACATGTTTTTCCGAGTTTTTGTAATGTGGCATTCAGGGACCCGAAGCCCTGAGGTGGGGAGAATGTAAAGACCAAGAAATTCCACGTAATTTTTTTTAAATTACAAGGGAAATTTTTCGAGATTGCGAAATTCGACGGTGATCGATTCCGAGGCACGAAGTTCCTGTAATAATCTGTCAATGTTTTGTTAAGCTGTAATTAGCACGAATAAGAAATTTTCCTGAAAAAGTGGAATAACTCATAAATTGTTACTTGGATCAGAAATCTGAGGGCACCATTGCACTCAGGATGGAGGATTCACCCTAAGTGAAACTTAATTTTAGTCGGCACTGGCCTCCTATGATAAAACCCACAAATGACATAACCGTAAATAAAATAATTAAAAAAATTATTTTATTTTTTAAATGCTTATTACACACAATTGGTTGCTCAGATTAAAAATATAAGACCACTTCTGAGCTCGTGATGGTATTATTTATTTAATAATATAGTTACTTTGGGGGCATGTTTCACTTTGGTAGAGCCCAACGTCGACCGGCGTGGGTCGATGGTGACAGTTAATAATTTTCCGAACTTTTTTTCAGGTACGTTCAGTAAATGTGCGAGCGGGTTTTTCTAACATTTCAACCCATGATCAGAATTGAAATCTGAGGACACCGTTGAACTCGAAGTGCTTCTATTTTCTTAAGGATACTTTCACCATGATGGCAGTTGGTCGAGGGTGAAAGTTAATATTTGGGTTTTCCATGGAAATAATAAAATAAAATTACAAGACATTTTATTTTATTTGTAAAAATATCAATGTGGAATTAGATATGTCGTGACCACCATACCATAACCTCCCATTATAGGTTATGTTGGTGGGGATCACCCAAGCCTAACCTCCAATGAGAGGTTATGGTTGTGGGGACCACCCAAGGCCTAAATCTCTTCAAATCCCTCACTAATGTGATGGAGCCTCTTGATATGCCTCCATATTAATTATGTCAACCCTCATTAATTAAATGTGTCAACCCTCTCCCATATAATTATTCTAAGTAATTAATTAACCCAATTTGAATTTTCTTCCGACAAATAAGATAGATATAATAATATATTATTTTGGGGGCTATCATTTCATTTTGGTGGAATTGTAGAGAGGATGAGCTCTTAGAGAAAGAATTCCAACAAAGAACTTCTTCTCTGAAAGAAGAACATCGACCTTGACATCAACCTTCTTGCTCAAGACATCCTTCATAAATGGACATATTCAACAATGAATAATCACCGCCATCGATGAATGTTAATCCGACGAATGAGCTCGGGATCGGAGGCGTCTGACGGGGGTGACGAACGTCGACAACTTCTACTTCTCTCTTCGTCATCAAGCGAATGAGCTAGGGGTTTACAACAATATGATTATCACATTATATGTTCTCCCCTTTTATTCTTTTATAGGATTGGGAATACTTACTGGCGAGGATTGTAGGGAGGGTGTTTGATTATTTTTTATTTACCCGTTCTTAATACCATTTTTCTTGTTGACCAATATGCTACCATCCTATCGTGGAGGGTACGGGCCAAAAAAACATGGCCCGACCCCTCAAAAAATCATGTGTCTATTTGTGGTGTTGAATGAGATGAAGGAAAAAAGGTTTAATCACACTGCCCGGCTTCCTCCTCCACCTCGTGAACTCTGCACCCTCGCGGCACCCCCATGGTCGAGCCGCTCCACGACGCCCATGACCCCCGGGCCTCTGACGCTGTCTTTCGGTCCACCGTCGCAGGCCACTGCACCACCGCCATATGCCGAGCAGCACCGCCCAGGACCGTCATCAACCGTCGTGCCACCGCTGCCATCCTCCGTGCCACAACCGACTGCCGTGCTGCTACCACCGTCTACTAAGCCACCGCCACCGTCTGCCGAGCCGTCGTCGCAATCCACCGAGCTGCCATTCAAGCCTCCCCAGTCGTGCCACCCGTGGCCTTCTGAGCTGCCTTGGGCCAAGTCGCACATGGCCCTTCAATCCACCCCAGCTGTGCTGCCTGTGATATTCCATGCCGCCCCAACCAAGCCTCCCTTCTGGTCAAGCCACCCTAGCCGAGCAACCCTACGGCCTCATGCCGTCCGCGGCTAAACCCCAGCGACCCCTCATGGACTACCGGACCTCCCGCTGGCCAGGTAGGACCCAGCGGGCTGGGAGGAACCCAATGGGCTTACTACCCTCTGGGATGGTCCAAACCCCACGTGTCAGGCCAGGTCGGTCCAAGTCGGTCAGATCGGGTCAGAGCAGTGCATGTCCCACTACGACCCATTTACCTTCTTTTGGCCATAACATTGGCACCGGACGTCCGTTTGACGAACTGTAAATGACGTTGGGAACCATTGAGTGAGACTGTCCCTTTGAGTGCTATCCCAATGAGTTTTGGAATGAGATGGGGTAATGTGAGGTTGGAACGAGCACAAATCCAACTGGGCCCTCGGGACAAAGAGACTAATAACTCACAGACTGGGCATCCAATTGACGCGCCGTCTGTTATGTTGAGAGCCCTATGATGTGGCATACCATTGAGATACATCCTAGTGGAACTTCATGACAGTTGGAGTATCTACCAGTAGCTTGTGGAGCAGATTCTCTTGGAGATGAGTGAGCATAGTGAAGAGAACTAGTAGCTGGCTGAGACTTGACGATTGCTGGCCGTTTCAACTCAGAGTGACTAGATAGGCCCCGTGGGGATCACCTCTATGTGATGTGGTAAACCCACGGTGGGGAGCACCTCTGTGTGACATGGCAGACCCACGGTACTCGATAGGAGGAATACCTCAGGATGCTACGAGGGGGAGCGCCTCTGTGTGACATGGCTGACCCACGGTGGGGAGCGCCTCGGTGTGATGCGGCAGACCCACAGTACTCAACAGGAGGGGTACCTTAGCAGGCTCCGAGGGGGTGCACCTTTGTGTGGCGTCGCATACCCACGCTACTTGACAGGAGAAGTACCTCAGTAGTCATGAGGGGGAGCACATCTGTCTGACGTGGAAGACCCACGGTTGGGAGCACCATTGTGTGACACGGAAGACTCACATTACTCGACAGGAGGAGTTCCTCAACAGTACAAGGTTAGTGGGAAGTGCCTCTATGTGACTTGGAAGGCCCTCTGTACTCGATAGAGGGGGAGTTCTCCAGTACGCGAGTTTTTCAACATTGTGACTGGGAATTTCACTTGATACTACCCCGAGAAAAAAATCAGTTTTGAGCGGGTTCAACACCTCTGTGATTTCCTCATGATTGAGATGGATTACTTGATAACATAGGTATATGTATAGGCATATACCTTAGTGGGGTTATATTTTGATTTCATAATTTTTGGATTATCCTTGGTGGATTTTATGAGACCTTAGGGGTCTAGGGGTCCCTACTGAGTATTGTTATACTCACCCCTGCACAAGCTATTCCCTCACCTTTTTGTGTTGGATACAGATGACAGACATCACTGACTGAGGTTGAGAGTACCAGGACTGGATGGTTCACATAGGTGGACCATACAGTGTAACGGTACGCATAGGAGACAGGTGGATGTGGAGTTCTGAGGAGGCAATCTATACCTACCCTTCAGGTAGGAACCTCGAAGGATGATCTAGTAGCTATTTTTCTCCTTCTTCAGTTGTATTGTATTCCAGTTGTACTTGTACTATTATTGTTGGCCTTGTCTTTTGGCCCCTTTTTACTTTCAGCACCATTTTTACAGTTCAATTTACTTGTGCTCCTATCTTTTTGTGTGGTTGGTTATGTGTGCTTATAGGTTATATAGTCAATGCCTTCCCAATTTTAGGAAATAGGCCTTCGGTGCTAGTCGTTGGCCCCTGGCATATGGAAGGAGGGGATGGGGTAGTCACGACATGGGCCCTGGGAGACAGGTCGTGACCAACCTCATGTGTTCCTCAAGCTTTTTCCTGACTCACACAAAGGTAGTGCTAGTCAAAGAGAGACAAAATATATACCCATATGGGACACAACATGTAATATATGAAGGGTAGGATGGATTCTTAGTATCTTCACGTTCAGATCATGTATGAGATTTAGTGGATTCCCTTGAAATGTTGGAGTGTATACCGGTTTTTGTTGATATTGTTCCCATGGCCAATCCCTATGACGGGACAAAGTGGCACTACATCCTCAATACTGGATTAGGATCCCCTATATTGGATGATTAATATATTTAGATTGTGGTGTCACTGAGGGTGACCTGGGATGTGATCTTCAGTCATTCATTCATCAACCTATATAGGTTTCATGGTATCATCGTTCTAAACTTGCATAGGGCATGAATACCATATAGACTAGGTTAATCAGGTAGTGTTCACAGTATCATGACACATATAATCCCATGCATAGAGGGGTATTATAGTACAGTTTGTGGTGTCCTCCATCAGTGATTAGTGTGATCACCTATATGCATATCAATATCATTGGAGATATAGTGTGTATGTTCTATGGGGATACCTAAAAAACATGACCTCTTAGATGTACACTATCAAGGATATCATGGAACATGGAGTGTGATCACACAGATGAGTGTTAACATAAATACACAACCAGAATTAGGTCTATGGAAGTAGTTGAGACATACATGAGACTTGGAGACTGTTATGAGTATATATGGGTTATCTTTGATTATTTTTGTGTCTCATATCTTGATTGAAATACTTATGTATTGATGGGATTATTACTATTAGTGCTTATGTTTGGTTTTTTGGAGTGTCATAGTGGGTGTTGTTATACTAACCCTTTCATGGGATCTTCCAACACATGTCATATCTTATGCAGATGGAATAACCTTTTACAGAGTCTATTGAGGATCAGGAGCAGTTGGAGTATAGTTTGGGCTAGATATAACGAGGTTCGTACATGTGTTGTTTTGTGTAGTAGTCCACTCATTCCAAGTCGGTTGGACTTTATTATTAGTTTTAGTGGGATTATATTAGGCCATTTTTTATATCTATTCTATGTAGTTCTCTAATGATGGGATTTAGATGTATGGATGTATTGACATCAATTTTTTTGTTTTAGTTTTTGACATTGTTTGGTCTTGGAGTTGTGTGCATTTGTTTGTGTGTGTATAGAGATACTTAAGATAATTCCTCCCATATGTGGGATATGAGTAATCGATGATAGTTTCAATCACATTGCCTATAAGAGCTGAGAGTGAGGTTTTCACACTCAGCTTACTGCTAGAATGTCTGGCCTCGGTGGGTGGGGTGGTGACATGAGTACACTTACGAGCACTACCCTCAATTCTTTTTCGTGAGTTTTTTTCATGATAATTCGAAGAATATTTTGGACTAAGACTGTTTGGGTTGTGGGATTCGTACTTGTGAGATTGATCTTTCAATAAATTTATGTTTAGTTTATTTTTCTTCCTATTGAAATTGTGTCATTGAGAAATGTTTAATCTTTTATATAACATATTTGTGGAGTTGATTGGTGGGTTTTTTATATTATATATTTGGAATTAATATTGTAATTCATCACTTAATAAAATATATAATATATTTGATGATTTCTAACCCATGCCTTATTGAATGTCTGCTTTGGTAGGAACTCATGTCACTACAAACAAATGTTGGAAGCTATCATTAGGGTTAGGTTTGGAAAATATTTTATATAAAGAAAATATAGTTAAAATCACATTTTATTTAGAAAAAAATTAAAAAAAACAATATTATTAAGAAAAAAACTTTTTCCGTATATTTAAATAATTAAAAACATTCCCCCTTAATAATTTTATAAAATAATGGAATTAAAAAAATTATTTTTATATAACACATTTATTCATTTCATTTATGGAAAAATATAAACAATGATTTATTACATTTAGTAAATAATTTTAACAATAGAAGAATTGTTTTTTCATTTTTCATTTATTATTCCTTGTAAATATAATAACTATTTTTATGATTTTTTAATGAAGTAAAATGATTCTTTATAATTTATTTAAAAAATTAAATTATTAAATGATATATAATATTTTTAATTATAAAAAATATTCTTATTTATTTTAAAAATAATGTTAATTATATTACAAAAAATTATGACTTCTTAGATATAATGAAAAATAGATAAGTTTGATTAATAAATTTTTTATTTTTAAATTGATATGAGATTTTATGTTCCTTTATTTTTATATTTTTTATTAAAAAATAAAATTCCAATAAATGATAACTTCTAGAAATTACTAGTAAAAAATTTTCTTTTTTATTTAATTATAAAAAAGAGATATTATTCTATATTTATATAAAGGAACTGTAAAAAATTAATTTATTCAAAAAAAATTATTACCTTTTATTTATTTTAAATGTAAATTAAGGGAAAATGTGACTTTATTATTTGAAATGATAATTATTATTTTTAAATTATCTAATTTAATAAGAGGTGGGAATTTTCATTATATTTTTATTTCAATTTTTATAATTTCAATATAATTTTTTTTCTTTTTGAAGGGAAATTGGAATTTTTCGCACAAAAAAATAAATTTTAAGTTATTATAAAATAATTTAAATTTTATTTTATAATTTAATTAGTTTTTCTAATTTATTTAAAAAATTTATTAAATTTATATAAATATTTTTTTTTCAAAAAAAGAATCTTGGATTTGTAATTGGAAATAATTTTATTTATAAATAATAAAAATTTATTTTTGTCAATCGTATAAAATATGATCTTTTATGAGTTTTTAAATACATAATATTCGTTTTAAAAAATATATAAATTAAATGAAATTTTTTATATCTTAATGATATATTGTGATTTTTTAATTATTTATTTTGATAACAAAAATTTAAATTTTCATTGAATTTTTTTAATATAAAAACTATTTGTTTATAAATTTTAATGGAAAATTATTTTAGAATCTATAGTTGGTTTTAATATAAAATTAAAATTTTTAAATTTATTTCATTGAAAAGTTGATTTTCATTAAATTAAATTTAATATATATATATATATATATTGATTATTTTAATTATAGAAATAAAGTGTTTGTGAAATTGAAATAATTTTAATTTTCATAAAAGAAATTATTTAATTTTATTTTATTAATTTTGAAATAAAAAAATGAGAATTTAATATCTTATACTTCGAATAAAAAGAAAAATTTAATTATTCTTTTAAATAATATTTTATTGAAAATAAAAATTATTTATTTAATGGATCCTATTAATTTAATTAAAAAAATATAAGACCATTATTTTTTATATAATTTTTTTAGTGGTTAATTAAAATTAGTTTTTTAAATATTTTTGAAAAGTAATATTATTTTTTATATAAAAAATTATTAATTTTTTAAAAATATATTTTTAATGAAAATATTTTTTATGATATTTAAAAAATTAATTCAATAGGATAATTTAAAATAAAAAAAGATTTATTTGAAATATATTAATTTAAAAAAGATATTTTTGAACTCTAAATTTAGAAACTAATTTTTTTTTCATGAATAAATTAATTAATTTAGAAATATAATCCAAATTTTAGTTTTAATATCATTTTTAGTTTTTTTATTTAATTATATTGCAAAGTGATAATTTTGGAAAAGGAAAATACTTATTTTTTTATATATTTAACTAAAACATTGGATTTGTAATTTATAAAAGCTAAATTGTATTGTTTGAATTTTTAAATTCTATTTAATAAAAACAATTGTATATTTTTTTAAGAGGGTAAATTTCATGTATATAATTTATTAAAAAGGGGAGTTTTTTGAATTTAGTATGAAATATAAAATCACATTGATTTCAAAAATCAAAATATTAAATTTAAATAAAAATTTAATTCTTTATTATAATATTATAAAAAATTAATAAAATATATTTATTTTAAAATAATGAAAAATGAATATATTTATAATTAAATCATTGATATATATTTTTTGGACAAGATATATTATAATTAAAAACACATAATAAGATATTATTAATGTTATTTCCATAGAACATGTATACTTTTTATATTTTAAGAATGTTTAAAATTGATAACTTATGAATACTATATTAAACAAAATATTTTACTTTTCAAATGGAATATATAAATAGTATAATTATTTTAATCTATTCTTACTTAATATGATTTTATAAATTTATATATATTCTTTAAAAAATAAAAAGGGGCTTTTAATATTTTTTACTAAAACATATTTTTATTTTATAATAAAAATAATTAATTTTAAAAATTAATTATATTTTAAAAACATTTTTAAAATTGAATATATTTTTTTTAAGGATGGATAAATTTAATGATTAATTTTATAAATAAAACTGAGATTTTTTAATTTTTCAATCATAAGATAAAATTTTTATGGGATGGTAATTTTAGAAAATAGTAAAATTGTTTTTTTTCAATTATAAAAAAGGGATTTAACATTATATTTTTGATTAAAAAATAATCCCATTGAATAAAAATATTTTATTTCAATTTGAAAATTGATATTTAATTAAATAACATTTAAAAACACTGTTAAAAAACCTTATTTAAAACAATTTAATTTTTTCATATTTAGAAAATAAAATAGTGGAACATAATTTTTTAGAAAATATTATAAAATCATATATTTTGTTTAAAAAAGTTCAATTCCATTTAATGAATAAACTATAATATTTTTTAAAATAAAAAAATTAATTTATTCATTAAATTATATATTAATTTCTAAAATTGAAATTAAAAATATATACTATATTATTATATTAATTTTAAATATTAACTACTATAATTTTTTTTAAATGTTATTTATCATAAATATTTCTCACTTTAATTTTTAATATATTTAAATAGAATTTTATTTTTCGTATTTAAAAATACAAGAAAATTAAATTTTTTTAATAAAAAGAAATTATTTTCATTTTAAACAATTAATGAGATTTCACTTCTAAATTTTTGAAAATATAATAAAATCTATTTTTTATACAATATTACTTTTTTTAGAAGATATATAGAAATCTGGCATTCCTTCAAAAAAATTATTTTATTATAATATTAAAAAACACATAAAAAATATATATTATATTCTTTTTTCCAAAAATAAGAAATGAAATTACAATTCATTTGAATATTTATGTTACTATTTAAAAAATGAATAAATATCACTATTTAAAAAAATCTAAAAACATATGAAACACCTTTGAATTTAAGAATCTATAATTTCTAGTAAAAAAGAAAAATATAACAAATTTATTTTCATTAATTTCAATTCCCATTTTTATTATTAGTATTTTAAAATTTAATGTTTTATCTTAAATTATTTTTATAACTATTGTTTTTCAATTACTCCTGTAAAAATAATAAAAACTTTTCTTGTAAAAGTTATAACATATTTTCAATATTAAAAAATATATAAAATTTATATGAAACAATTGTTATTTTTATATGGAAACCTATATTTATAGATTTCATAATTTATAAAAAAATTAATCTGGTGGTTATAAACGCCTAACTAGTAGATTTTATAGGAATAATTGACGTATAATTATTTATTTATAACATTATATTTAAACATTGAAATATATTTTCTATTATTATAGTTTTTTATTAATGGAAGTATTGATTTTAGAATAATTAATTTTCCTGGTCAACATATGACATGGAATATTATAATTGGTTGTTAGGACTTAAGATGAAGGTATTATATTGATGAATGATTTTAGAATTTGAGGGTACGTAATTCGAATAAAAATTATAAAAATGTCAAATGTATACTGATGGACTAATTATAAATAATTATTGATGGGGTTATTGAATTCATTACCATTATAGAAAACCCCTCTATAAAAGAAGATCTTGGTAATTCGAATTTTCATTAACTCATGCAATTATCTCTCTCCAAACCCTATTAGTTAGTGGTTTTGTTGAAGTCTATAAATTATTCACTATGTGGTGGTTTATGTATGAATAATGGGAGAAGGTGAATTATGAAGGAAGAATGAATGAAAGAAGAATTAAGAAATATAAATAATAGAGGTAAGTAACTCTATTTATTAAGGATTTTTTATACCCTATAAAAGAAAGTTATAATGTCATTTGTGAATTAAATAATATAATTAATAAAGTGGAAAATTTATCTATGCTTTTTGGAGATACGATATTATTGGATTAAATCATTTGATATATTTTCTTGATTTCATAAGTGTTGATAAATTTTATTTATAAATAAAAGAACTATTTTCGAAGGCCAAAATAAGATTATCGTTAATATAATATCGGTATGAAAATTTCATATTATTGGAAGAGGATATAATTTTTTATGAATAAAAAAAATCAGAACAACACAATGGTATGACATGGTATTTAATATATAATTTAATTACAAAATTTGATAATGAGGTGTTAATATTATATTCATTACTTTTTTCATGAGTCATGTTTTATTTTATTTGGGTTATTCCAGTAATTAAAATTTATAGGGTTTATATAAATACGTATATAAGGTTGGTGGAAATTTTTTATGGGGTTATCCCACATTGGAATAGGTTATGGAAAATATTTTATAGGGTTATTTGTGATTATTTATTAATATAAATATCCCTCAACATTATCTGGGATAATATAAATTATCTTAAAAGAAAGAAAAAAGGGGTTATGTATATGTCTGTGTAGGATTAAATTAATTAATTTAAACTAATATAATCAAAATACCATCCACTACCAAAATGAATATTAATTTGGTTAACTAGTTCAAGTCGATTGATAATTATTATATATTTCCTCATTATTGTTTAATTCAATTTCTATTACAATAATATTTTTTAACATATATTAATTGAGACTAAACAATTTGATAAATAAATATATAATTGTGTAATGTTGAAATGATGACTAAATTTTTATGAGAAATGAATAATATAACCTAATTATTATTGATTTCTTGATAAAATGAAATGTGATTAATAGGTACTAATATTTTTTAAGTAATTAAAAAATATTTAAAACCCGCCATTTCATTGTTAAAAACCCTTAAATAGTTTCCATGTTATTGAATATTTTAATTTTTAAGCTATATCTATTATTTAAATATTCCTTCAAACTCCATTTTAATTTTATTTTCTATATAAGACGTAATTTTTTATGAGGTTTAGAGGGATAACATTCATGGCTGGAAAGAATCATAATACACACATTAACGGTATAGAGTATATGGATCAATGGCCTATTGAGATAAATAATTAATGGTGGTCACACCTCATACTAACTATTCATCCACCAGCTAAATTCTTGACAATGCATCTACAACCAAACATTATTTTCCATGTAATGACATTAGTTGTGGACTCTAATATGTTCATCAGTGTTACTGAAAAACCACACAGTTGATCAACTTTCCTCTTAATTAATCAGTTTCCTCTATACCACCATCACATATACTTATAAATGATTCTCCAAATATCTAGAAGCCACTTTAATGACGGATTATAAGCCCTACGGCCTAAATTCCTAATACATGACCCAAAATCAAACTGTAGATGAAAAGTTCTATTACTCTACACAATTCATTTCCATATGGATTTGTGTGTTCGATATCAAGGGAATTAATGAAGAAGTATATTGATTTATTAATATTTAAAATATGATAGAGATGGTTGAATGGATGTTTAAAAATAGCTTGGAAAGTTGCATTGGGTGTCATGATAGCTATTGTGATATACGTAGGATTGTTTTCTACTCATCATTTTTGGACTTAAAATGGTGACACATGTCAATACCATGTTGATTTATTAAAAAATTTGACTTGATTTTTATATTTTTTCAGTTTGTATAAAAAGAAAATTATGTTACACAGGGCCCATGATAATCATATAAAACCCTTGTAAAAGAACATGGGATATCCAATAAATATATGAAATGGCTCAGACTCATCATTGGATTTAATTAGATCAATTTTATGTATTATATTTCGTGTAAAACAAGAATAAAATTGGTTATATCATGTTATTATATGAGTAATACAATGGAAAAAATGTTACATTAGTTGGAGATAAGATTTCGGAAAATAATCATGGAAAAAATGAGTTTCTTCACCGATGTTTATGTGATCAAGCTGAGTGTAGGTTATATAGAGTTTAACATACATATTATTGGATATCAGTGTCTATGTGACTATTAGAAGGGAAAAAATTATTAGCAAAATCTCAGAGTATGTGAAATATTCAATTAGATATGGTGTCATATTATGTATTGTATATATGATTGATAGAGTATATGTCTCAAGGAATCAACATTGGTGAAAAACTACAAAAAATATTCCTAATTTAAACCTCAACATTTGTGATCTTTTAAAATGAGTTAATTCTATCTCAGAATGCATAATTTTCATCTTTGATATAGAAATATTCAAGAATATCAACCCACAACAATTTTTTAGGGATATTATTTTGGATAAATTTGTGAAGGTATTTATGATATTTATAAAGGTGTTTACCCTATATCAGATGATTCAAAAACTATTATTTTATAATATAAAAATAATATAACTTCAATGAATCCATGACTTAAGAAAATATTAAATGTGGAAGTTCTACCAAATTTCTCAATATAAGAAATTAAAAGTATATTCATGTTTTAATGGATATATTCTACTAAAAGATGATCCACTAAGAAGTTGTGAGATTAATGCGAGTTACTGAACATACTGGGTATGGATAAATTCCTCTAATAAAATGACAAATATGTATTTAAAAACATGAAATTTATGTATATTAATTAAACTATTTAGATTAATGTTGGAAATGTGGATATTTTTTATTTTTTAAAATATAAAATGCAGTGAGAGGATAGAGTAGTTGAATCATCTCTTAAATGGAGATCATGGAATATGAAATAAATTTTTTTATATATATTTATATCACCTATAAATGTGGGGAGACAAAAATAATTTTGTTTTTATATTTTTAAAATATTGAAATGTCATCTTTCAAGCAGTGCTGAAAAAGAAGGAAGAAAAACAATATAGAAAAGTTGTATTCACTCTATATACGAGGAGAAATAGAAGGGATAAAAGTATTTAAAATAATTATATATATGAAGTCGGTGGAGGAGGTGTTGAATACCATAAATATTATGTGAATAATGAATATGAAGGAAACAGGTCCAATGAGTGGATATCAAATTGTGGTTCACTACTATAGTGTAGAAAATGGGAAAATGAATTCATGATTCACACTAAAATGAACCTAGGTAGTTTGATAAGGTGTTCACTATAAACCTAAAATGGGTCATCTGATAAGGTGTTTATAATTACCTCTACATATAACTAAGGATTTACCATTCCATATAAGTGATACTGAATAAAAGACATACACATCGGCACAATGTGGGTTTCCTACCCCAGAGTTGTTCTCGAAGGAAGAGAAAGGGTAGTGTGCCTTGGGTAAGGAGTAACTAATCCCAAACCACTTGTTTGGATGTCATCGTAGATATGGAGTAACCATAACCACATTGTATCAATTTAATAACTGTAATTTTGGTTGATTTTGTTCTGTGTCACATCATCAATACATGCTCCATTTATTATCCAAGTGTAGGTGAACCAGGTAAAATTTTAAATTTGTGTGCATGTATGATTACATATCTATAAGACATAATATTGGAAAAATCCACCAAATAATATATAGTAAATTTTGGTCATGTATATGGTTAATAAAATGAAGAGTAAAAAATATAAAAAGAGTGAACATAAAATATTTGAGGAAAATATTATAATAGGGTATTGGGAGAGTATAATAAAAAGTGCTTAAAAAGGAGAAAATATTTATACCCCAATTCGGCCCTCCCCATCTCATGGTATTATCATGTATGTCTCTTTTGGGGGTAATGGTATAAATATTATCGGATCTATAAATGTGTTCTAATGATTGAATAGTTTGAGGTTTTTTTCTAAATCATGTCTACAGTAATTATACCATTTTCCGAAGATGTAGAATTTCATTGGATGGAAAATATGTTCACGGAATACATGGAGGATTATATATAATTCGTTGAAGAGTAATTAATTATTATATATTTTTGTTGATTATTAAATAATTTATATTTTATATTTAAAAAATAAATACAGAATTTATTCCTTGTGTGAAGAGGCTGTAAAATTGTTCTATTATAGATTTAATTTATAATGAATTTACACATGGAAATTTCATTAAGAATATTTAGATGATGGTGGAGGAACTACTTAAAAAATAAGATGTGATAATTGAATTTTGACCAGAATTTTAGAACTAGAAATTAGTGTTCAAAGATAGTTTGAAATTCCACATTTAAACAGGCTTAATAAAGAATAAAACCACCAAGAGGATAAACTATCAAGTTGTGGTAAATGATTCTAATTGTTTTTTTTATTCCTATTTCTAACTACCATTTGAATAATTCATGTGAATTATAATGTTTATATACATTCATGGAATTTAAATAGAGGTATTATTATGTTAAAGAAGTTGCAACAACATGATGTTTCTAAAATATATTGTGTTCTTGTAGCCACTATGATGAGGTAGATAAATGTGATATCATGTTTGAAGTGTAATTTGGATTAATAAACGAAAAACCCTCTGAATAAAGTATAGTAATATATTGTGTTTCCATAATCATTGACATCAATAATTTGAGATAAAATTTAAATGATCAGGGTGATTTTCATGATGATTTTTTTGACGATATTTGGAAGAAAATTTCCATTTAAAATAGTTAAGAGAAATCTATATGAATATTACAACATAGACTGAACAAAGTAGGTGGTCCAATGTTTTATATAAGGATATATTTAAGAATATGCCTTCGTATATGAGATACATGTATTTGAAAATGAGGGAAAATTACTAGGGGCTAAACACTACAAATGAGAAGTTGAATATCCCACAAAATTTAACAACAAAATAAATAATAAAATTAATATACAAATAATATACTGACAGGAAATGAGATTTCAAGATTTGAAACATGTTAATAAAATGACACTATAATTTATGAATAAAAATATGGTTATTTAAAGGTATATAATAAATTAGGACCATCAAAATTTTTACACAAAGTTCTACTGTTAATAATGATTTAGCCACATTATGAGATGTTTTTTGGATGCACAAACTCCCTAGCATGGAAAATAAAATACCATTACATCATATAAATAAATTTATTACCTCATAAGGTATAGTTTTAATTAAAATTTATTTATCTTTTTTAATCCTAGGAATTAGTTAAAACGTTTTAGTATGATGGATGAATGTAAATTCATAAGGATATCCTTCACTCTTGTAACATATAAAGAAAGGGTTTACCAAGGAAAAAAGTATTTAAAAGTAGAAAATAAGATATAAATATTATAGAGGAATCAGATATCTCATTAATGGATGCACCAAGTAATAAAATAACAGTACTCATAATATCCCTCTTCGAATGAAAGAAATTTTATTTGAAAGAAACAATAAAGGGTTACCCCATCTATTAGAAATAACGAATAAATTATCCACTAAGTAAGAAGAAATATGAGATAAATCTCATCACCATTAAGGAAGAGGTATTCTTAAGTGGAATCTAAAAAAATCTCTAGGTATAGAGATGAAGTCTAGTGGATGTTTAGTCTAATAGAGATGAAATAAAAAGGAATAATCCACTGAAGTAATAAAACAATATGATATTATTACAGATTAAATCTCTTAAAATGGTTTGAGAAATCCTACGATATGGAAGAAAGTTAATTTTAACATCTAATAAGTAATGTGTATAATTGGTTTGACCCAAATAGTATCCATTTTCTAATGGATATATATTTTCATAGAAATGAAAATAAAAACCATGGGGATGAATTTGATGAGGTTTTGATATCCCTTTCACTAATTATTAAAATGTAAAAAATATTTTCATATAAAAGAAAATAAAAACTATGGGGATGAAGTTGATGAGGTTTTGATATCCCTTTCACTAATTAATAAAATTTAAATATTAATTTTTGATGAATTAGGGGTTTCCAAACATAGATAACCACATAATATTAATTGAGAATAATGGAAGGTTCCCCACCCCTCAGAACATTTATATTTTCTAACTATTAAATTATTATTTGAATTTAGTGGAAGACCTGATCTATTGTATAGTTATATTAAAAAAACATGACTTGTAATTGAAAGACAAATATATTTTTTACTTTAAATAATTCATACCATAATTAGAGAAAGGAGTATTCCAATTGAATTTAATATTATTATTGCAAATCAGAATCCATACCCAACCTAACACATATAATAGTTTTAAGAAATTATTTTTTTCATCCAATATAATATCGAAAAACACCATGTAATAAATAATTCATTATTAAATGTGGAGTAGTTTGAAGAGACTTAATGTGAGAAAAAATTTGTTTTATGGCCTTATATATTTCCTATATGGTATCATGGATAATAATTTTTTAAACAAGTGGAATCGAACCACTAAATTAGTGGAAAAACCCATTAAAATAAAATTTAAATATCAATAGCATCATCAGAAACATAAAATGATTACATGTATTTATTTATTTTTTGTCCTTAAAAATAGATATCTATTGTTTTAGGATTATAGAATCTGTTGATTTATAGGTTTTTTTTTCAAATAATGTTTTCACCAAATTGAGAAAATTTTATTAATATTTGGGGAAGAAATTTATAGGGATATTTTTCAAAAAAATTAATGTTGTTAAAAGTTATTTAGAAAATATGGAAGCATGTGAAGAGTTTGAAAGAATGAAGTTCATCTATTATCAATTTATTTATCATGTTGTATATTTTCACCAATATTTTATTAATTCTATTATCAACTATTGGTTTGGTGTGGATGTGTGGTGAGATAACATGATGGTTTTTATTTTTGAAAAATGTATAGTTTTTAACTGTAAGTATTTTATTTGCATAACTAGTGAGTGATATGGAAATCATTACTGATATTTTCAAAAACTATTATTTTGTTGACCTATCCTAGGATTATAACACTTAAAGTCATTTTTGGCTACTCAAATTCTAATGGGTACATTCACATATTTTAACACTATGAGATTATATTTGTAATGCTGATTAAGAGGCTTGGAAGTATATTAGTAAATTTTTTACAATTGTAAATTCAACCATAATTTTTTAAAAGTTGGGGAGCGAACTAATATAGTAGTTCTCCCATGGTAAAGGGGGATAATAACTAAACAACTAGTTTTAACTTTTTTGAAAGGGTGATTAGTATTATTATCATTTTCATATTGGGAGAGTGGAATACAATTAAGAAGACTATATTTTACTATAATGACTTTGTGGGAGTGTGTTTTGGTTTAAATTTCATCACATATAACTCAGAAATTATGTGGGGGAGTTGTTGAAAAAAAATAATGATGTTTTTTGAAAAATTCAAATAAAGAGTGTGAGATGAAAATGAATTTCCCTATGAAGAAGGTGGAGGATATCAAAATATACAAAAATATAGGATAGAAAAAAAAACTAATTTTAATACTTTTGGATTATTTTCTTTTCTATGAAAATGGGGGATACATTTTGGAGTATAAAATGATATCTATTATCAATCATATCCAAAGGGGTAGGTTGTTGGAACCCATAAGGATGGGTGTGCTGCATTAATTAAAAAATGTGGAATAAAGTTGAATGTATGACTATTTAAAATAGGATGGATAAGGATGAATATAAATTGAAGTGGATATTTTAGTGTATAATTGGATTTCATGCTTTCCAAATTTATCTTTAATGTATTGCTATGGAATTATCCTTATAGGAATCAAAAGTATGACACAAGACAATTAAAATTGGAGTTGTTGAGAAATGTTGGAGGCTTCTTATTCTTATTTATTTATTGAAAAAAGAACATGAAGTTTCTTGGAACCCAAGATAATCATATAAAACTATTAGATAAGGTCATGGAATGTCCCATTAATGCTATAAAGATCCTGAATATTTATTCTTTTTGTTGGATTAATACAAGGAAATTTACTAGTAGCAGCACCAGAATAAAATATTAATATTCTGTTTGTATATATGGTTTCTCATATTAGGGTACGAATCATTCTTATTTGATATGGGGATTTGGAAATGGCATGCTACTGTATGTGTGTTCTAGACCAAAAGTATGTGTTATCATGTTGAGTGTAGATATCAATGACTATATAATAAATGTGATTGTCTACTACAGTACATGTGACGAATCACATGGAATGTGAAATTGGTAAAGGAATCTCAAAATTCACAACATTTTAGTCATTTTATGTGTCATATTCAATAGTATACGTCTTTTTGAGGAATCATATGTGTTATGGGATCAATTTATATGTAAAATATGAGAGCATATTTTTCATTTAGGATTCAACATATGTGTGATTTTTTTCTGTGTATGTTTCATCCTGGACACAACAACTATCATAAAGAAATTGGAAAATTTCATGAATATTAGCTAATAGAAATTATTTATGGAAGAAATTTGGTAACAATTTTTGATATTATATATTATATAATTGAAATATTTATTCAATCAATCATATTATACATGAATTATTCTTATGTGATTATGATATCATGGAATTCTGACATCACATAAATATCATAGGTGACATAGTCTTAATTTTGTTGATCCAAATAAGTAATTATTTTTAATACATGGTTTTCCATTATCCCATGAAAAGTATTTTATTCAAAATTGGGAGAATTTAATATCAATAAGAGGATAGTAGAGTAGGAATAACTCTAAAATAGATATCTTAGAAGTCGATATGGAACTAAAATTTATCATCTTATCATGTTCCTATTAAAATGGAGAGAGATGAAGAAAGTAGTTTCAAACAATTCTAATATTCATATTTTATCCCAAAAGTTTTATTGAAGAATAAATATGAATAAATATTTATATAAGAGTTATTAAATGTTTATTATAGGTGTACAAAAAGAGATACATGACTACATAATATTAAGAGACTACATTTATGTAACACCTAGACCCCAATTACCCAGAGTTGGGGCATTATTACATAACATTGGCATGATCACAAAAGATCAAGTCTCCAAACACCGATTAGTTTATTAGCCTTGTAAGTAATAGATACATTTATAAGGTTTACATTACACCATAAATGGGAAACTATAACAACATTGTTTCCATAGACAACACTGATATCCCATAGACTATCCCTGCAGGTCAGACATAATATACTTCATTGCATCCTGGGAAAAAATTATAGAAAGGGGTGAGCTCAGATGCTTAGTAAGGACAAAAATATAGAGGAAACCTTCATAAATAAACATAAACATTTAAGGAAATGTATAAAACTAAAACAAATCCTTTTAAACTTGAACTTCAGCATAATATAGCAAAGATAAAATCAAAATAATTCCATTTACTTACTCACATGGATATTCTACTAGTCGAATAATCACATGAAATATCAATATCCACATTCATAATGATGGAATGCATAATTCCATAATTTCATAACCATATAGTCAAGGCCTTGGTCCAAGACTAAAAATAATTTTTTTTCAAGGCCTTGTGCCCAAACACTAGTTTGTCTCATTAGACCTACCGATGCATCGAGGAGTAATATAGGGCTCCACCCGAAATGTCAATACTTTATCCATAAACCAGGAATGTTATGAAATAACACATCCATATAAAATCATATCACAAAACCTTCAATATAATTTGGATGTTTGGTATCATAATAAATCAACTTAAAACAAACATAAAATCCATCAAAGGATGTTGACATAGATAAAATTAAAACATTTTTTAGAGAAATATCTCTTTCTATTTTGAAATGATTTAAAATATATTTATTTATAAAAGAAAGAATTTATTTTGTAATTATTATTATAATCTTGTAAGGTAATATTTGATGATGTTATAACGGAAGAAAACAGCAGCACCCGCCGTATAAGTTAAAAGGGACATTCTTACCTTAATTTTGTCGAAAATGTTATAAAGGACCTTGTTTGGAAAAAGACGGAAATATTCCTTTACAAAAATCATATAAAAAGTCAAACAAGGGTATAAATGACTTTAACTAATAGTCTATAAAATAGAAAAAAAAAATTTGGAATACATGCTTAAGAAACATGGATGTTGATGATAAAGAGGTCCCAGTAGATACATATGTAAAAACAACCTCGGATAATAAAGAGATTTTGAAATTAACCCTTACCTTTAACTTATCCTTGGTCTAGGCTAGGTTAAACTCATGTATAATGGTGAAATAATTTTTATTAAATTATACAAGAATAATATACATTAATATGATATCTTATTTGATCTTCTAACATTACTTTGTTAATAATATCTTAGTATTATCGTTGTTTCGGGTGTAAACAGCTTTGTTTTCCTTTATGTTCTTTGTTATGTGATTCATATTTTTTATGGATGGGATGTATTTTATTCATATCCAGAATGATATAAAGTCATTAAATATTATTTTTAATCATCAAATTAATATTATTCTTGAATGTATACGATAGGGAATGAATCTCATCGCGTTCATGGAGACGGTAATCCGTACGTACACACGAGCGACAATATTATTATTTTTATATTAAACTAATATATAATTGGACGGTATATCATATTTATAGAATCATTATCATGTTATATTTATTATTTAAATCAATTACACATCATTATTATACTCATCCAAATAATAATGTATTGAATAACAATTACACCACAACGGGGAGATGGTAAGCCGTACGTACGCACGTATGGTGACATGTCATTCGAAAGATGGATAGAATAATGATTTTTATTGTACCATATTTATAATAAAATCAATATATATATAAGATACTGGAGTTATTATTTTATAATAGAAACAACAAAGAAAAAATTAAGTGGAAGGAGAAAAGAACTTGAAAGAGGTGGTGAGATATTTATCTCTTCTTTGGGTTCTTCCTTTTGATTTGATAAAAAGGGCTCCATAGGTTGGTATTCTGACGATAGTAATGCCTCTATGATAAAGGGAGGACAGTTTAGATGGTATTTGGGCAGGGCTTGGCCGATCCAAATAGCTTTGATGGTGTGAATTAGAGAGAAGGGGGATTTCCCTTTTATCAGAGGGGTAAGGGAACCTTAGGAACAGCTAGAAATATTATTTTATAATAAAATCATTTTTTTAATGGCTCTAAAATGTATTATTTAAAGGATAAGGTGGGGATGGGTCGAAACCCAATCAACCAATAGGTTTTATACATGTTTGGGTTACTATATTAACATTATATTTTAGATTTAACACTTAGTTAAATAGTTTGTCATTTTCCATGTCTCTTTGTATTTTTATATTATATGGTTAATAGAGGTACTATATACTTCCAAGAGAACCCCAAGTGGTTCCTTAATGAAACAAATATCGTTATATAAGTAGTTTGGCTGATCCATTGATTTTTATGAATATAATATCAATTAATAATATAATATTTTATTTAAAAACTCCTCTATGTAAATTTTGACATTATTGGGTATTTTGTTTTTGATAAATTCATAATAGAATTATTACTTCTAAAAATATTATTATAACCAACCCTAACATGTCATATTAACCTATAAAATTATTTTAATTATTAAAAAGTATCAAAATACATTTATTTGGATATTTATAATATAAATTAGATTAATATTTCATTTGTTGGGTAATTAGTACATCATCATTGTGTCAAAAAAAAATTATATTATTTATAAAAATATAAATAAAATACCATTACGTAGTAATTATTTTTAGCATTCTAATGAATATTTATAGTCTAATCAATCTTTTGTATTAACCTATATTAAAAATGGTTTAGTTATTAAACGTTCATTTTAACTCTTTTAACACTTCTTTGAATTAAATAATAATAAATGTATTAATCTAATCCAAGTTGAACTAAAGGATCATATTTTATTCCTAAGGTTGTTTTTGTTCGAGTTACACTAATTAAATAGAATTAAGGCTTGTGTTAGGGTAATAATAATATCATTTTTACCCTTGATTACACTATTTACTTTTAACGGTGGTAAATAAAAGTAAAAAGTTACTATTCACCAAAAATAATATTCATCTTATTGAACCACATTTCACTTAATGATATCAACCATGACTATCATATTTTTGAAATTATTCTGACAAAAGTGGTAAAAATTAGTTTTATGTGAATTCGCAAATTCTCCTAGGATGTGGGTAAAAGAAGATGAAAAGTTCAATAAAATTTTTATATATATAAAATTATTATAAACTGACTAAAATGAGTCACATTGAACATATATAAGTATTATGTATCGGTTTCTACCTAAAATAAATTTAAATAAAATAAATTATTATTTAAATAAAAATTCGGTTTAAACTATAACTTAGGGTTTTTCACTATTCATCAAAAATTGACATTTTTCAGAAAAATGACAAAAATTCACCAGAAGCTAATTTATATATTATGAATCCAAAAATGAAGTCCATTTTGAACGATAAAATTTAAAAAATTTCAAAAAGTGGATATTACTATTCGTAAAAACTAGTTTGATTGGTTATGGTTTGTTAGAACTCAAAGTTGCATAAACCACACGCTATTGTATTATTCCAAGAGAAGCGTACCCTGGAAGCTTGTGGTGTTACATTCTCCCCTTCTTCAAATAATTTCATCCTCAAAATTTCTATAATATTAATGCATAAAAAACTCGGTTGGTTATTCATCATAAGTTCCTTGGGTTCCCACGTTGCCTCTTCCATATTATGGTTTCTCCATTGAACTTTTACTAGATGAGTCGTCTGATTTCTCAGCACTTTTTCTCTTGTATCAAGAGTCTTGAAAGTCTCTTCACAATAAGACAGACCAATTTCTAGTTCTAATTCATCATAGGTTAGTACATGCATTGGGTCAGACATGTATTTTCCCAATAGTGATATGTGGAACACATCATGAACCTTGGAGAGACTTGGCGACATTTCCAAATGGTAATATACAAGCCCGATTCATTCTAGAATTTTGAAAGGTTCAATATACCTGGGACTCAATTTACCCTTCTTAACGAAATGTATAACACGCTTCCATGGAGATAACATAATGAAATAATGATCTCCTTCCTAAAATTCTAAATCCTTCCTTTGGTTATCAACATAACACTTCTACCTACATTTTTCTTCTTTGATGTGGTTTTGGATTACCTTCACATTTTCCATCATTTCATCCTCATGTTCTGTGCCTATGAGTTTTCTTTCTCCAACATTATCCCAACAGGTTGGTGTGCGACATCTCTTTCCATACAACGCTTTATATGGTTCCATATGAATACATGAATGTAATCTATTGTTATAGGAGAATTTAACCAGAGGTAAATATTGATCCCACATACCTTGAATGTCAAGTGATCATGATCTCAACATGTCTTATAAGTTTTTAATAGTCTGTTCTAATTTTCCATCATTTTGAGGGTGGTAGGAAGTCCTCAAACGAAGTTCAATATCCAGGGATTTCTGATGACATTTTTAGAATCTTGATGTAAAACGTGGAACCCGATGAGAAAATATCAATAATGGTACTCCATTAAGAGCTACAACTTCATTAATATATATTCTTTCCAATCGTTCATGTGTTAAATCTTCTCTTATAGCAAGAAAATGTGTTGAATTGGTAAGACAATCAACAATGACCAATATTGCATCATTATTTCTAGGAGTCTTTTGTTGTCCCATGACAAAGTCCATCGTAATGTTATCCCATCTTCACTCTATTATGGGAAGATGTTTCGTAACTCCTCTAGGTTGTTGCCTTCCAGCTTTCACTTGTTGAAAAACCATACATCTTGACACAATATCATAAATATCCCCCATCATGTTGTCCCACCAAAAATGTTTCTTCAAATCCTTATACATATTGGTGCTCTTAGGGTGTATGGAGAAATTGGAACAATTAGAATCATCCAACAATTCCCTTTTTAGATCAGGTATCTCTGGAACATAATGTCTCTTCAAAAATTTCAAAATTCCATCTTCATACACAAAGTCACTCAATATCCCATCATTCACAGATTTAATCTTCTTTTGAAACTCTTCATCATCATTTTGAGAACTCTTTATCATTTCCATTATAGATGGTTTGGAAAACATTTGAAAAAGTATTGATTTTTCACCTTTCTTGGTGATTCCCATATCCCTCTTTACTAGATCCATGTATATAGGATCCATTTTAACTCTTATATTGTTTAAAACTCCATCTTCCTTTCTACTCAATTAATCTTCCACATTATTTTCCTTCCCCGTGTGGTAGTGTATATTGAAATCATAATCCTTGATTAGTTAAAGCCATTGACTTTTCCTTATATTGAGTTCTTTTTGTGAGAAAATATACTTCAAACTCTTGTGATTGGTATATATCTCACATTTTTTACCATAGACATAGTGTCTCCAAATATTCAAAGCTATGATCACAACTTCTAACTCAGGGTCATGAGTTGTATAGTTTTTCTCATGAATTTTTAGCTGTCATGATGCATATGCAATAAACATATCATTCTGCATAAGAACACAACCATGTCCTTTCTTTGAGGCATCGCTATAAATAAAAGATCGATCATTCCCTGATGGTAGAGACAATACAGGAACATTGACTAATCATCTCTGAAGTTCATCAATACATTATTCAAATTATTTTGTCCAAACTAATTTAACCCCTTTTCATTTGAGTTTTTTTAATGGGTTAGCCAACAGGGAAAAATTATGGATGAAACATCGATAATAACCTGCTAAACCAATAAAACTGTGTACCTCAGTTGTACTCGTCGATGCTGGCCATTCTTGGATTTCCATGGAATTATAAGGATCAACAGAGATTCCATCTTTTGAGACAATATGGCCACAAAAAGAAATCTCCTCAAGCCAGAATTCAAACTTGCTAATAATACCATATAATTCATGTCTTCTAAGAGTCATTAGGATAATCTGCAAGTGATTTTTAAGATCTTAATAGATTTTAGAGTATACTAAGATATCATCAATAAATAACACTACAAAGTCATCAAGATATTCCTTGAAAACTATATTCATTAGATCTATAAAGATAGAGGCTTCACTAGTCAATCCAAAAGGCATTACTGTAAACTCGTAATGCCTGTACCTGGTTCAAAATGTTGTTTTCAGAAAGTCTTCCTTTTTCACACACAACTGATGATATCCAGATAGAATTTAAATCATTGAAATGTATTGAGATCCAAGAATTTGGTCGAATAAATCATCAATGAGCGGTAGGGGATACTTGTTCTTTACTGTTATAACATTGATCTCCCTGTTGTCAATGCACAACCTCATATATCTATCTTTCTTCTTAACAAAATGGACACGGGATCCCCACAGAGAAACAATAGGGAGAATAAATCCCTTATTACACAATTATTCAAGTTATTTCTTTAGTTCCACTAATTACATACTGAACATTTTATAAGGGGTCTTTGATATGGGTCGTGATCCAGGAATTAATTCAATGGAAAACTCAATTTCTTGTTCTGGAGGATGTCCAGGTAAATGTTCTGGAAACACATCAACATACTCCTTCACAATAGTGACATCCTCTATATGAACAGTCATTTCCTCACTCATAGTTATTTCATTCTCTTCTTTCCCAATAATAGAATTTAGTTGAGCTACTGGTGGTTGATCTAGATAAGAATTGGGTGGTGATGTTTCTGCTCTAAAGATAAAGTACTCTTTATCATCATCAAGAAATTGCATCCTCCTTCTTCTTACAATATATTTTTGCATCATGGTCCGAATGCCAATCCATACCGAGGATTATATCTAATTAAATCATGGTTTTGATGATGAGATCAGTAGATAAAGAACATTTATATTCCCTAATTTGGACTGATTCACAAAACATTGTTGCAATGATACTTCCCTTAGGTGTTTGGACTGAAAACTCCCTTGTTAAATAAAATTGGAAATATCTAATTTTATTAGAAAATAATGACGATATAAAACAATACAATGATTTAGAATCAAATAAATCATTGGCTAAACGTGAGGAAAACATTAAATTACCTGCCACAATGTCTTTCGGAGTGTCAAACTTAGCAGTAGTGAGAGCATAAGATTGGCCTTGATCTCTTGGCCTTTTCTGAGGTATGTTCCCCTAACGCTTAGGAAATTCGTTCTCATAATTCCTCCTTTCTCTACAATTGCATCATTCAACATTGACAACCTCTTTCTTTCCCATTCAATCATGTGCTTGGTGGCCTTTTTCACCACACTTGTAACAGACTCTCATTCCCTTCAGGCATGTATCAGTGTGTTTCTTCCCATATTTACTTTAGGATGGATATTCAACATTTACATTCTTCCCCTTATTACCATTTCTAGAGTGTTTATCATATCTCTTCTTCTCTTTCTTTGCATTAAAGTCATTAGACATAGAGAATTATTTTTCTATCTTGATAGCACATGAGACAATATCTTCGTACGATGCGAAGGATTGTGAGACTAATGATCAATGGAGAAATTGTTTTAACCCATCAATGAAATGATCAATATTACTTCTTGGGTTATGTATATAATCTGTATCATGCCTCACTAACCTTGTAAAGTTAGCTTCATACATTTTGACATTCTCATCCTCATTTTTCCTCAGACTCAGAAATAGTCTTTCCATATCCGCTTGATGGTCATGAGGAATGTATTTTTTTAATAAAATCACTTTAAACTCCCTGAATTCTATATTTGATACTTCATCATCTTCCTTTGTGTTTTGAATCAATTTACATCATTTATCAGCATCTCCAGTGAGGCGGTAAAGTACCGTGACAACTTTTTCCCTTTCACTACTCCCCAAGGCATGGAATATTTTATCTAAGAAATTTATCCACTTCTCAACGACGAATGGATTTTTACCCCCATTTAATTTTGGTGGATTTTGCCTCATGAATTGTTCTAACATTGATCCTCCATGCTGTGGATCAGGGTGCTCCATACGAGTAAGGTTATTATTCATAACATGAGTGAGTTGTCCCAGTATGGTGAGTAGCTAATCAGCACCTCTTGTATCACCATCTCCACTATAATTATCTTGAGCAGAAGGGAAATCCCTACATGGAGGGCATGTATTGATACGATTTCCATTCCTTCCACTATTCTCTATTTCTAAATATGGAATAAACTTGATTAGTTTATGAATAATAACACATAAATCCAAACATGTAAAACACTTAACATAAATTGAACAGTTTATGGATATATTACAGAATCATAATAATGTTTTCATTGAGTATGTATATCATCATAAACCCTTCATAATGGTTTTAAAAGAAAATGGTAATTATCCTAAGCATATCCCCCGAGAGTGTCGTAACCATAAGTGTAGAAAGGCCCGTTATCGTGCACCAGTTCCCATTTAAGTCTAGCTCAAAGCGGTGTTTTCGGGATTTACCCCTAGGTAAATCTGTGCTAGAGCTGCCTCTTCCTGCTCGTATCCAGATAGTGATGTATTTCTTGGAAAACTCACAAAATCTCTACAATACCAAAATTCTAGGAATTTCTTCTATACTAATCCTCAAAGTCTATCATAGGGCTATGTGCTCTAATTTGATTTTATCTAAATCTAGTTTCCACAGTTTTTACTAAACTTACTCTGATACAAACTGTAATGCCCAGACCCCAGTTACCCAGAGTCGGTGGATTATTACATAACATTGGCATGATCACAAAAGATAAAGTCTCGAATGAACGATTAGTATAGTAGCCTTGGAAGTACTAGATACATTCATAAGGTTTACATTACACCATAAATGGAAAACTACAAAAACATTTTTTCCATAGACAACACTGAGATCCCATGGACTATCCTTGCAGGTCAGTAATAATATACTTCTTCATATCCTATAAAAAATTAAATATAGAAATTGGTGAGCTCAGATGCTCAGTAAAGATAAAAATATAGTTGAAACATTCATAAATAAGCATAAACATTTAAGGAAATGTATAAAACTAAAACAAAAGCCATTTAAACTTGAACTTCATCATAATATGGCAAATTTGAAATCAAAATAATTCCATTTACTTACTCGCATGGATATCTTACTAGTCAAATAATCACAGGCAATATCAATAGACACTCTCATAATGATGGAATACATAATGACTGACATTCATAACCACATAGTCAAGGCCATGTGCCAAGACTACAAATATGATTTTTTCAAGGCATTATGCCAAGACACTAGTTTGACTCATGAGATCTACTGATGCATTGAGGATCTATAGCGGGCTCCACCCGTCACTTACTAAGTCCAATGCATTCCTCATATGAAAAGGTATAAACATAACATAAACATTCGTATTAAAATTTTCAAACAAAATTTCAATACATTATCCATAAACCATGAATGGTATGAAATAAAACATACACATTAAAACATATCACAAAACCATAAATACAATATGGAAGTTTTGTATCATAATAAATGAACTTCGAACAAACTTAAACCCATCAAAGGATGTTGACATATATGGAATCCAATTCTTTTTAGAGAAATATATCTTTCTATTTTGAAATCATTTAAAATTAATATAATTATAAAATAAAACATTTATTTTGGAAATATTATTATAAGATTGTAATGGAAGCTTTGATGATGTTATAATGGCGGAAAATATCCGCACCCACCGTATAAGTTAAAAAGGACATTCTTAACTTAATTTTTCCGAAAAGGTTATAAAAGACCTTGTTTGGAAAACAAAAAAAAGTTTCCTTTATAAACATCATATTAAATTTCAAACAAGGGTAAAAATGACTTTAACCCATAGTCTATAAATTAGTAAAAAAAATTTGGAATTCATTTTTAAGAAACATGGATGTGGATGATAAAGAGGTCCCAGTAGATAGTTACATTAAAACAACCTCGGATAATAAAGAGATTGTGAAATTAACCCTTACCTTGTAAATTTCATTAGTCGAGGGTATCTTAACCTCCTGTATAATGGTGAAATAATTGTTAATAAATTATAAAAGAATTATATACACTAATATGATAACATATATGATCTTTTAACATTTCTTTGTTAATAATATCTTATTATTATCGGTGTTTCGGGTGTTAACGGATTCATTTTCCTTTATATTCATTGTTACGTGAGTCATATTTTTTATGGATGGGATATATATTATTTATATACAGAATTATATCAAGTCTTTAAACATTATTTTTAATCATCTAATGAAAATTAGTCTTGAATGGAAAAGATGGGGAATGAATCTCATCGCATTTGTGGAGAGGGTAATCTGTACATACAGACGAGCAACAATATCATTCATTTGATATTAAAATCATATATAATTAGATGTTATATTATATATAAATAATAATTATCATGTTATATTTATTATTTACATCAATTACACATCATTATTATACCCATCCAAATAATAATGTATTGAATAACAACTACACCACGACATGGAGACGGTAAGCCATACGTCTGCACTTATGGTGACTTGTCATTCAAAGGATGGATAGAATAATGAACTTGGTTGTACCATATTTATAATAACATAAAATTATATAGAAGATTCTGTATTTATTATTTTAGAATGGAAACAACAATGAAAAAGGAAGTGGAAGAAGGAAGGAACTTGAAACAGGTGGTGAGATATTTACCTCTTCTTCGGGTTCTTCCTTTTACTTTGATGAAAAGGGAAACTTATGTTGGATTTTGTGACTAAAAGAAGGCATATAGGATGAATGGAGGACATTTGAGAGGGTACATGGGCAGGTTTTGTCCGAGAAAAATGGCTTTGATCATTTGAATTAGAGAGAAGGGGTGGTTCCCTTTTATAAGAGGGGTGAGGGGCACATTAGGAAAAGCCAAAAATATTATTTTATAATAAACTCATATTCGGTTTCTAAGGGCTCCATAATGGATTATTTAATGTACAAGGTGGGTCTGGGTCTAAAAACACTCACCCAATAGGTTTTAAACTCATTTGGGTCACAATATAAACTTTATATTTTAGATTTAACTCTTAGTTAAATAGTTTGACATTTACCATGTCTCTTTGTATTTTTATATTGTATGGTAAATAAACATAATATATACTTCAAAGAGAACCCAAAGTGGTTCCTTAATGTTATAAATATCATTATATAAGTCCTTTTTCGGATCCATAGATTTTTAGGCAATGAATATTAATTAATAATATAATATTATTTTTAAAAACCCTTTTATGTCAATTTTGACACTATTTGGTATTTTATTTTTTCTCAATTCATAAAATTATTATTACATTTAACAAAATTCATTTAAAAAACCCTAACATGTCATATTAACCTATAAAATTATTGGAATTAATTAAAAGTCTCAAATTACATTTATTTGGATATTTATAATATCAATTTTTTTAATATTTCATTAATTGGGTAATTACTGCATCATCATTATGTCACAAATAAATTATATTATTTAATGTCTAAAAGATATAAATAAACTACCATTATGTAAGAAATATTTATATCTTTATAATGAATATTTATATTCGAATTTATCTTATGTATAACCCCATATTAAAAATGTGTTAGTTATTAAACTTTGATTTTAACTCTTTAAACTCTTCATTGAATTAAATAATAATTAATGTCCTAATCTAATCCAAGTGGACCTAAAGGATCATATTTTATTTATAATGATGTTTTTGGTAGAATTAAACTTATCCAATAGAATTATTAAATGTGTTAGGGTAATAATAATACCATTTTTACCCTTAATTACACTATTTACTTTTCACCGTGGTAAATAAAAGTAAAAAGTTACTATTCACCAAAAATTATTTTCATCTTATTGATCAAAATATTACTTACTGATATCAACCATGTCTCTCATATTTTTGAAATTACACTCACATAAGTGGTAATGTTATGTTTTATGTGAATTCTCAAATTCTCCTAGCAGGTGGGTAAAAGACGGGGAAAAGTTCAATAAAATTTTCATATATCTAAAATTATTATAAACTAACTACAGTGAATTACATTGAAAATATATAGGTATTATGTATATATTTTGACCTAAAATAAATTTAAATAAAATAAATTATTATTTAAATAAATCTTCAATTTTAAACTATAACTTAGTGTTTTTCACTATTCATCAACAATTGAATGTTTTCAGAAAAATACCAAAAATTAACCTGAAGCTAATTTTGACATTTTGAATCCAAAAATGAATTCAATTTTGAATTATACAATTTATAAAATTTTAAAAAGTGGGTATTACTATTCATAACGGCTAGTTTGATTGGTTGTGGTGTGTTAGAAATCAAAGTTGTGTACAACACATGCTATTGTATTATTCAAAGATAAGTGTACCATTGAAGCTTGGGGTGTTACAATTTAGGTGGAGTTGGTTTTCACTACCATAACAACTAATTGAAAGGTGAATAATTAATTGAGTGATATGAGATGATATTGATGTGAAGGTGATTGTTGTTGTATAGGATAATGGAGAAGGAATTAAGAATTCACCTTTTAATAATCAAGGATATTTAATGGGGAATTGACAAACGACCTTTTAATGATAATCCAACATGGATATCATCCATTCATCCAGCTAGAACTTTGTAATCATCTTTAAATGCATGTGATAAAAGATTATAGACCTAAATTTCTATAAATTATGATTGTTCTAGACCAATTTATCGCATGATTGAGTATGAATTGAAGTGTGAAGTGGGAAATGGGTGACAATGCTCTAAAAAATTATAGGGAAGTGATAGTGGTTATAGAGTAACCACAACATCATTCTATCCACTAAACTATTATATTTTTAGTGGATTCATGTTTAGAAAGCTATGTCATTGAATACACCTTATACTAGCACAATATGGATGAACCATGTAATTTCATTATGTTTATCTACATGGATGTTTAAATTTTCGTAAGACACAAAATGGGTTAAAGAAACAACACAATATTTTCTAAAGGATGGTTTGGTGAAAGGATAATTAGATAAAAAATTAACTAAGAGAATAATTTTTATCCTAGTATCCTTTATGTGAAGATCAGAATAGGGATAGGAGGGGTTTTTAGAAAATGTTTTGATGTACGGTGAAATATTACATACCCTAATCCACCCGTCCATGCTCTATCAGTGTATTAAAACATATTTCCCTTAATGGGCCTAAAAAGTACCTTACTATAGTTCCTTCTATAATATCTACACAACAACTATGTTACACTTCTTCTAAAATAACATTGAAATTAAAATTCACCCATCTTTGAGTGTGGGTTTCATAGAGGATTACATGGTAAAATTACCACTCAAATATCTCCCTATTTACAATTAATTTTAGTTCTAATATTATAATTTTTTATAGATATTCTCTCTCTCTCCCAAATATTTGTATGATCAAGACTGTTGTATTGTTTTAGAACATTTTGTTATATAGGATTTCAGTTTTATACATTTTTTTCAATCAATTGTTCATATTTTAATACTTTTCAGTGTTTATGATCAATATGAATTGGATTTAATTGATATAAAAAATCATTTGGTTTTTTTGGTTATGTATTATTCAAATTATGGTATCAATTTTCACTTAATTTTTTTCCCAATTTGTTGATTGAAAAAAATCTCAAAAAATAATTTTCATCTAACTTGAACATTACTAGTTATAGATATATTGATTATTTACACTATTAGGTAATTATTATGGAATAGTAATCAATGATACATGTTAATTATTTTTCTATATAAAGGGTTTATATTTACTTATGGTCTAGTTGATTCCCAATAATATAAAATTATCAATGGTTCTTATTGAAATAAACATGATGATTCATTGAAATGGATAAGGGTATAGATATGGGTATAATTATTTATGCAATCATGAAACATAGTATAGATGTCAATGTATATATTTGGATGTACGATGTAGTTACTTTTTAGGTAGTATGTTGGATTCATAATGTTGTGTACTTTTTAATTGTTCTTCATGTTAATTTTCAATGGTAATAAGTGAAATATTTAAGGTAATATTATAACTATATGATTATTTATAGTTCTAATTCTATATTTTAATATCTTATCATATTAATTCATAATGGTTTATTGAATTAAAACATTAATAAGGTTTTTTTTTATTTATGTGGGTATTCACACTCATTATCTATTGTGTTATAACCACTCAAGATTCATGGTCTTCTGGGATCAGCATCCATTGGGTGAAATGGATTACCGGAATGATTCATTTTTTATATCAAAATCCTCAACAACATTAATTTGATATATATATATAATACATTTATGTTTAGGGTACTTATGGAGATATATGAATATAATTTTGAAATGTTATTAACAGTTATTATATTTTATATCGTTGTCTGAAAGATTAATTGTTACGATATATAAACATTGATACATGACAGTCTATGGGAGGAACCAATTAAGAATGTTTATACACACTTGTATTCTTTGTATTTGATATTATATATTTCCGGAAGAATCTTTATAGAGGCAGTGTTCATTGATATCATTGGCTTGAGAGAATTTTTGTGAACTATAATTGCATTTTTTTAGTAATACTTGTATTTTTTGGTTTTCTCATAGCCTTGTAGATTATTGTAATGTGTGATAATAACATTCATATTGTTATATATATTTCACAAATTATTTTAATATCGAGTTGATGGTTTTTTCTTTTATCCATGGTGATGCCTCATATTTTGTGAGTTTTGTAACCTAGTCAGTAGTCATCAAAAAATATCCTATGGTATATTGGAATATAGAATCATACTCAAACTCAATATTGGATAAGATGTTTTCTCGATGAGACCATGTATTGAAAAAATAGTATGAAACAATATTTTTGAAAATTGTGTTCAATGTAATAATTGGAAATTTATTTTTATTTTATTCAAAATAAAATAGTGTATTTAAATAAATTATTTATTACATAATTAGTAATCAATAAAAGGTAATAAAATTGATGTATTGATGTACAAGGACCGTGATCATCTAATTACTATTCCAAAAATGATAGTTTACTATTATTTATATACAATATTCTTTATGTGAAATAATTATATATATTAAATTTAGTATTATTTCATGAATTGTTGATTAGATATTGGTACTCAAGGGAAAATCATGGGATGAAGTGTTTTCATATAAATTTATATCCATCAGTTGATATTGATAGTTATGTGTTTTATTATTGATTTTACAAGAGGATTTCACTATTATACTATTCTATAATTGGTGGAACAAGCACTATATATGGTGGAAATAGAAAACGAGACCTATAATACATCAATATAGTGTATCCAGAAGTAGATGTTTTAAATTCATGTGTTATATTGTCCTGATTTATGAAAAAAATGATAGATTAATAATATAGATCTATCATTTTGTTTCACACATCCTTTAGAAGAGATACATTTTTTTCCAATACTGAACAAACTATTATATGTTTATATAAAATATTATCGGATTTATGATAGTGATAGAGATTGAAATTAGGTTTCATGGGTTGTATTTTAAAGGAATTTTGGGAATTTTTTTCATTAACTATATATGATACCAGAAATTATGATTTAGTACTATTTCTAAAAGGGATTAAATGATCCAAGAGTTTCCCAAATAATTTATGAAACTTATCTAATATATTTTATTTTATTTAAGATTCAAAATAGAGAGGTCAAAATTTTGAGCTGGATATGGTACTTGAAATTTTACAGTTGTTAAGTTATTATATATTTGGGATTTATTTTGTTGTTTTGGAAAAGATGTTGGTTATTCAATGAAAACTTGTACATTAGTCTATATCTTATTGGATGGTAGAAATTATGATATCAAATTTAGGATTAGATATTTAACCTTTTCATATCATCTTGGTATAGATATTTCATTGGATGTCATCTAAAATTATTATTATTATGAGGTAAAAGTAGTAATTAACTAACTGAAGGTATTCATGGTCTAAAAACCTATATTTCGGTGTTATAGATCATATCTAGTCTATATAAACTTATTATATGAGTCCTATTTATAATATATTAGGGGATCAACTATACCAATAAAAATTATGTAACCTCATTAGTAATAAGATTGGTGACTTCATAGAACACCTAATCATGGTAATGCTTGTAGGGTCCCACCTAATGATATTCCATGGCCTCAAATCCCACCTTTTTGTTATAATTGATTTTATAGATTTAAATCATTGACCCTAGAAGCTCAAAGTCTGGGGATACATTATTATATTTGAATAATAAAAGTGGAATCACGTCCCTAAGGATAGAATAGTTTAGTAGTCATGGTAAATTTAATATATTACATGGTATTCCCATTATAATTGAAATCTTAAAATACAAAAAGTATTTTTTTTATAATTACTTATTTCTCCTTAGTATATCCCTGTATATCAACTATAAAGTGTTTTCTCGAATCCATGTGAAAATAAAATATAAGAAAGGGGTAATTATAGATGCTCAATAAGGGTAAGATTAAAACAAATGCTACTGTGAATAAATAATCCTAATTAATATGTAAAGGTAAATAACTAAAACACATTCAATTTAACCAATAACTAGAGCATAATAGGGATTGAATAATGGATGATCCGATAAAGACATATAAATAATCACATGGGCTTCGGAATAATCCATGAATTTTCTAACTAATCAAATAATGTCATAAACATCAATAATTGATCTCATAATGAAGGAATGAAAATTTTGGGTTATCATAAACATACAATCCTGAAATTTTACAAGATAATTAAAATCTAAGGGTAAATGTTCATTTAATTTGGCCAGTAAGTTTATCTCATGAGAACTACTAATGAATCTAGGGGCTATGTGATTCTTGGCCCCACCCATCACATAATAAGTCCAACATATTTTTCATATGAAATTGGTGAAACATAATCACTATAAACATTAATATTGAATAACAATAATATTAATTTTAATACTTACAATAATCTATAAACATAATTATAAACCATCTATAGTAAGATGGGGAATAGTAAAAAAATAGTATATCCTTAGTAAAAATTATAAAAAAAATCCACGAAAATAAAAAATTTTATATCAATAAAAAATATCCCCAGTGGATCACAGGTATAAAAAAGGTTTGATTCCATTAATGAGTATAAATCCATAAAAATGCCTATTAGAATATTCTTTTTGAAAATAACATTTTCATATATTTTTTTTAGAAAAACAAAAAGTGTGAAAAATATTCCTAAAATAAAATTATTTCAGAATAAACATTAAATGGTATAGTTTAATCCATTAAAACATTTAGTGGTCATGTAAGAGGAAGAATATTTATATTATAATGAAATTAAAGAAAATATTCCTTTCACATTTTTTATAAAATACAAACTGAGATTTTTTAGAAAATGACATGAAAATTCATTTAATTTTATTAATAAAAAATGGGTTAATATTTCTTAAATAAATAATTCATAAATGTTTCAAAAAAAAATTATAACATTAATAGAAATCATATATTTTAATAAAAATTAATTTTATATTGAACATAGACAAAATGTTAGATTTTATTAAAAATATTTTCTCCCACATTTTATGTATCAAAGAGAGTGAAAATTGTAATATAAAATTAAAATTTTCATTAAGAAATATAGTATAATAAAATATATTTGTTCTAACATATAAATATCAAAAAAATCCTCGAATATAAACTATAACAAAAACAACCTTGAATAATGATGAGATTGTAAAATAAACCCTTGAAAATTTGGTTACATTTGAATCATAAGACTCCTGAATGAAATAAAATAAAATGAAGAATTAAATACCATTAAGAGAAATAGATTCATGATATAATATATAAAACATTTATGTGTATAAACCACACAAAATAATTAAGTGGTGAATATGGAATATTTCTTGCGAATGTAAAAGTGAGATTAGAAATACATACGACAAGTTTCACTTCCTTTATATGTGTGAAATACTCATTTATAATAATTATAGCTTTATTATAAATATATTAAATTATCATAATCTTATATATCATAAAATATTTTATCTTTTTATAATATTTTACCACATATTTGTTAATCATTTTTCTTTATTTTCATCGTTTCATGAGTTAACATTCTCGTTTTATCATGCATGTTATTTCATTAATGTTCTATTTATTGTACATAAGATATAGTTACATAATATCAGGAATAATATTATTTTTATAATTATATTTTTTTCTTTATATACTCCATAAGAACCATTCTTGATAATTTGACATATATAATGAATCACATTATTTGGTGAAGATGGTAAATAGTACATACTCCAGAGGGATAATATTATTAAAATAAATGGTGAATTGGAAATGAATTTAAGGACATATTAATTTTAAATAATTTATATCGAATACTATACATCAAATATATTAAATAAATTTTTCCATATTTATCTTCCTATAAAGTGTATGTCAAAAACGAATCACATCTATATATGAGGTGGTAATCTTTCGTGCACACGAGCAACATTATAGCATTTTAAATGAAATAGAATGTAAATAGGTTTATATGATATAATAAATAAATAAATATAATTTTATCATAAATATTGTATATATAAAATTTATGAAAAATTATATCCAACAATGAGATGTTTTAGGGAAAAATTATATCATTTTTAAGGCAATATTTCGTTGTATACGCGATTGAAGGTTTTGTTTCCCATTTAATTGAAGTGGATTTGGATAAATATTATATCATAACCATAAAATATATTATAATAAATGATATAATTAATCAATTCTATTTAATTTTTAGGACATATTTTATGTTTTGTAAAATAATAATGAAAAAGAAGAAGCTTAGTGAAAAAAATACCTTCTCTTAGAGAATCCTTCAATGGACCTCTTCTTAAATACCATAGGGATAGTACTTTTAGAAGACCACCTACCCTAGATTGTGGATGAAGATGTTACAAATGGATTTTATCATTTTTTTTTTCAAAATATCTTTATAGGTGAGAATAAGTGAGGGTAGGGATTTCCACTTTATATTTTGGGAAAGAGGACCTTCATGGAAACTACATGGAAATGTTCATGAAGAATCCAATATGATAAAGTAATTCACTTGGGAAAAGACTAAAAATGACCACATTTTATAAATTTAGAAGGATATTAATCTTATAATGATTATACTAAAATTTGACATGTACCTTTTATGTTTAACCTCAAGTAAACACATTTTTTACCATTACTGGTGTAATTAATTTGTAATTGTTTACATTTAATTATGGTAGAAAATTAAATTTAAATATTTAGATAATATTAATTTTTTTGATTCACATTTATGCATCCTTTTTTTACAAATTAATCTCATATAAATTGAGTTTTTTATTTTATAATTAAAACATCAGATTCAATGAGAAAACAATTTTCCAAGGAGGAAATTTTCATGAAATTAAAAAAATATATATCAAAATTCAATATGAAATTTGTTACAAATACATAAATTTTTTAATGTAAATATAATTGAACCAATTTTTATTTTAAAACCATATTAAAATAAAATGTACCATGTAATTGCATTGGGTTAAAAGGTACTTTTTTATAAAAACCTGTATTTTTTGACTATTCACAATAAAAATTTCCTTTTTAGAAAATTATCAAAAATTCACCCCATTATAATTTTTACCAAATGATTTTAAGAAATTTATTTCTATTCATAAAATATGTTTTATAAAAGTTTAAAAAAGTAATTTTAATAATTGTGGCCAATATCCTATGAGACCTCCATTTATAAGAATACATTTTTTTAGAAAGCATTTATTTTTTGGTCAAATGGTTCTAATATTATCTATATTTAGTATGTAAACAATGAATTTATTTATTATATTGGTAAACCATATAAATTACATAATTCAGTTTTCCTTATTTACACCCCCCAATTAAATGGATAGGTTATAAAAGTTTTTTAAATAATAATATCATTCGAATATCATAGTTTGTTAAAATACGGTGTTGTATGTTGCATGAGATATCAAAGAAATTAAATTTGTTAAAAGTAAATATGACATAAATCCTCAACATGTTATATTCTATTTTTATACTGGTTTTTCATTTTATATTTCCTATTGATGATTATGTTCCAATTTAAAAATAACAATTCATTAAATTTTATCCCTAATAAATAAATTGAGTCCTCATAATTTAATTGTGTTAATAGAAATTATGGATTTGACATTTGAAAATTAATTTTTTGGGAAAACCTCATAAAACGTGCTTGTAAATCATTCATTTTTTAATATAAAATGAAAAGTAGAACATTAAAATGGAATAACACATAAATCTATTTCCAAGTAAGGGAAATTTTTAAAAAAGAGAAGATATGGAAATTGAAGAAAAGAGTTAGTACTTATAAAGTGATAGAGTTTATTGATCACAAGAAATTGAATGATCAACGTAATGTTAATTAACTAAAAACCATAAATCTGTGAGGGATTAAATGTCTATTTGATTCACCGGATATGAAGCTAATATGATAACATTATTTTTTTAAGATCATATCCTTAATGTAGAGTTTATTTTTATTTATAAAAATATAATGAATTACATAATCCTGATATCATCATATCTCATTATTAAAATTTCATCATTTTATTGTGATTTTAGCAACTTCAACATCATCTATTAAATTTAAAAATAAATATCTTGAAATCCTTTTTAATCTACAAAAAATAATAAATACTTTTTAATAAGATATATTATCCAAAAATTATTTACAAGTACATCCTTTTAATTTTACAAAACCAAAAATTTTAGCAAAATATATCAAATAAATCCCAAATTTCAACTACCTCTTTTCAATAAATATTATAACTTAAGACATTTCCAAAATAAGTTTGACCATATTTGAAGTCCAAAAATTTAGATGGGAGGCCACTAATCTACAAAACATTATTTTCCGCTGACAATATAATGTGGATCATTATATAACCTTTAAAATATGTGAATACCAATATCATTATAATACTTTAATGAATACTTGAATTTTTCAAGAAATGAAATATCATGTTTTTTAATATATTCAATAACTCCAAACAGACATTATACATTATAAAATATAACACTAACAATAAAATCAATATCTAATTTTAATGTCCCCAATAATATCCCACAAACCTATATTTATCATTATCATCTAAATATCATAAACATATTAAGGGTTATCTTCTCCATATCATGTGTTATCCAAATAGATCAGTTTTCCTGTAAAATACTTTTCATGGCACCATTCAACATGTGTCTTCATATCCTCATTGAAAAAAATCCAATTTTATCCTTATATGTTTTATTATCCTTATAATGAGAAAATAATTGATAAAATAATTCATCAAAACAATTCCTAAATCCAAATAATGTATTATAAAATTTCACTTTTGTTGTAGTGATAACATTTTCTTGATCGTGATCCCTTATCTTCATATAATGGATATTCCCTTGATTCTTTGGACATTCATTTGTGTAGTCGACATTATATTAGTATTTTAATTATTGAAAAAATAAAAAATCATAATTTCCCCTTAAATAACTACTATGGTGGAATTTCCCTCAACACATATAGAAAACTAGCATTCCCTTCATAAAAAGCACTAGTGAGTTTCGTTCCAAAATTATCACATATGAGGAAATCCATATTTTGATTCTTCCACTAATCCATTTTTTCTTCTATCCTATTCTTCTCTTTCATCCATTTTAATTTATAATGGGTATATAATTATTTATATTTCATGATATCACATGATACTATGTACTCATATGATGAAAATGTTTTGGATAATAGTTCCTCTGAATGGTCTTCTTTATCCCATCAAAGAAACAATCATCCATACACTTTGGATTGTGTTCATTCATATTATTCCCATTAGTTTGACTAGGTACCATTTCTAAAAAATTAAACACAATATATTTGATCATATAATTATGTTTCAATACTTATAATAAAAATATTAGTGAAATACTTAACATAAATTGAAAATTTTAATGTATGGATAATCCCATAATGACAAACATGGTTTATTTGGGAATTTTTCCCATGCATAAAGTATTTTCAAAGTCATTACAATGGATCATAATGTAAACAATAATTGACCAATTCATATAGCAAGGGAGTGTCAAACTAAGTTTATAGTAAGGTGTGTTTTCATGTAATTTGAAATTCAAGAGTCAGGAATGATGTTCTATTTTTAGTAATTACCTCTAGGTAGATCCGTTTCAGAGCCATTCGAAATTTTAGTATCCTCAAGAGAATATATTGTCACAAATAACCACATAATATCTACCTTAACAAAATATTTAGAGGATCTTTTATAATTCTCCATAATTTTTAACATAGGGTTATATATCCTAACATATGTTTTCCCAAATCTAGTTCCCATAGTTTATAAAAACATTCCTCTGATATGAACTATAAATAGCTCAACCATATTATCCAAGCGTGTGTGATACATTATTATATAGGAATAAGACACAAGGAATCACATCCTGACGGGCTGAATAGTTTTGTAGTGTTTATAAACTAATTATAAACATGAAATTAAAATTAAAATTAAAATTAAAATAATAAAATAAACAATGTGTTTTCATTTATAATACCATATTTCCCCCATTGAATATCCCAAAATATTATTGATAAAATACTTCGTGGTATCCTGGGGAGAATAAAACAAAAAAATGGTGATCATAGATTCTTAGTGATAGTTAGTGTACAATAGAATTATATCATGAAGAAATAAACATAATCAATATATAATGATATATAATTGAAATATAATATATTAAAATAATAAATTGTGGAAAATATGGTAGGAATAAAGGATGATAAAAGAAATTCATATTAATCATCAAATTAGATTGAAACTTATCATGGGATATTCGAATAAATCGAATAATCACATGGACATAAAAAACATATCTCAGAATGAGGGAACACATAATACTAGATATCTAAATCATATTGTGAAGAACCTTAAAAATAGATTTTAAATATATGGGTAACAACCGATTTCATTATGCAAAAAAATTTGTCTATCGAGAACTACTCATGCATCAAATAGATATGTAATTCCACTCCCCACACATAACATAATAATTCCAATGAAATACTTATATGAATGTGGATAAATATATTCATAATAATCAATTTTATTGAAAAAAAACTTCAAAAATGTTAATACTAACCCTAATAACAAAAAATAACAATAACAATCTAGAGTAATAGTGTAAATGGTAATTAAATAATACATCATTAGTCAAACTGAACATTAATCATTGATAGAATAAATGAAGTAGATATTAATATAATATATACATATTGTATCAGAGCTACAATAAAGGTTTTATGTCATTAGTAAATATAAATAATATAAAAATGTTGATAAAAACATTTTTCAAGAAAATAATCATTTCAGTTGGAAAAAATATAAAAAAATATACAAAAAATATGTAAACAATAATTTTCATTTAGTATATATTATTTAACATTTAAATTAAGAATCACAATACATTGACTAGTTATGATAATGGAAAATTAAATACATTCCATATTCATTAAAATAAAAATTCTTTTACCATTTTCTATAAAATCCAAACATGATATGTTTGAAGTATGATATAAATATTCTTTTAAAAATTGAATACAGTCTAGATGAAATGATGGAGACAAATTCTCCTGTATTTTCTTTTCTACCCTCATCATCATCTTCATCTTTCCTAGGGGTTTCAAGTTACTTTTCACACTGATGGGTCTCCCCATCCTCTCATGATTCTCTAAAATTCCACCATTCAGCATTTCTAGGATTTCCTTGCTTTATTACTCACTATCATTGACCTTATTCATATTCTATTTCAATATATCGAATCGTACATGACCTCAAACATGTCGAGGAATGATAATGTGTAGGAAAACTTGGGTTGTGTTGGTGGTAGCTCATAGTAGTGAACATTTGATCCCCTTGGACCCAGATTATTCCCTTTTTGTTGGTTTTGTTCTGGCTCTTTGGAGTGGTCCTAGTTCCCCATCATTCATTCCGGATCTTCTATATTTGTCCAATACACCTGAACCCATTTTTGTTATTCATGTTGGTTTTTTCAAGTTGTGTTGGGATTTTGGTGGTGGCAGTTGTGGAGAAACAAACTTCTTCATGTGGTGTTTCTCCCCTTGGGCTGTATTCATCCTTTTAATTTGACTCATGCTATTTTGCGGGTTATCCATTTTTACCTAGATGTTGTAATTATCTCTCTGGTCCCATTTATTAATTTTTTATTTATGTAATTTTTAATTTTTTTGGTTCAATCACTTCATGTATTAAATATAATTATGGATGTCTTGTTCAGTACTTCTCATGCGGTGATGATGGGGTTCCTAAAACTTATCATATTGCGTGGGATCAAATGGTATGGTTTGAGGGTCATGATGACTCCCATTATCTTTATCATTCCCAAATCCCACTCCACAGTCATATCATGATCTTGGATTCCACTACAATTCTCTAATTCGGTAATTTCCATGGTTTTTTAAGGTTCATTGGAATGTGATCTTCATTCAGCTAATGATGTTACAAGAGGCATCTCCTAGGGTGGATTCTCCTCTGTAGTTGGGTTCCTGCTGGGAAAGCTCTTCATGGTGGTCATTTAGTTGTTGAGGAATCTGGTTCCTTGCCTGGAAAAAATTATTCTGTGGTTCCTATGATGGATTTATTATAATGGGATCACATGGTGTTTCACAACATCGATACTGGTCAAGTGTTACTTGTGTGGGTGTGACAGTTTCAGAGATGTTGGTGTCAATGTCGACATGTTGCAGTGACAAGAATTAATCATGAATCCTGTTTCTTAAATTCAAATTAACCAAAGATAGTTAACATTGAATTTTAGTTTTGAAATTTTATGGTTTAATTTTGAAATTTTTTGTTCTGTTTGGTGATCTGCATTTATGGGGTTTTTCATATAATGGTTTCCACTTCACCATAAATTCAATATCATTAAATTTTTAAAAATATTGGATGTTTTTTTATTAAAGTCATAATAGATAAAAATTTCTTAAAAAATAATTTAGAAAATGTGGTAATTAGTTTCGAAAACATTTTTAAAAAATACGAATTTGGATGAAAAATTATTTTTGACTGAGGATAAAAATAAAGCCAAATTTTCATAAAAGCATTCCATCAATAAATTTAAATACCAAAAGGAGAAAAAATTGTACAATTACATGAAAAATATCATGAATAACCAAAGGAGAAGAAAATATATTTATTTTATAATAAAAACATAATATAATTCCACCAAGGGAGACTTAAACAAAAATAACCCTCAATAGTGACGAGATTTTTAAATAAACACATAACATAGTGGTAACATTTGAATAATAAGCCCCATTAACAAAATAACTTCAACTGAAACATTAAATATCATATGGGGAGATAGATTCATGATATAAAATATCAAAAGGTTTGTTATATACATCACAAAAAATAAGGAAGTGGCGAATATGACATTTTCCTCACAGAAGTAAATGTAAGATGGAGAAGACATAGCTAAGGTTAAACTACATTTTCATGTGTAAGAACCTCATTTAAAATAATCTATTTTTCTTATAAATATATTAAATAACCATAATAATATTACTCATACCATATATGATCCTCTTATAAGAGTTTCACACCTATTTTTTGTAATATTTCATTATTTTCATTAATTTGGGTATTAATTTCATTCTTTAATCAGGCGTGTTCTTTCATGAAAGTTACAGTTCATGTATGTAGGATATATTTAATTCATATAAAAAATATATTAATGTTATAAATATTTTTTTCATTAGATTCATCCTTATGAACATTGATTAAAATTGAATATAGAATATGAATCGCATCGCTTCAGGGAGATAGTTGGGTGTATGTACGAATGAATGAAGATATCATTATCGTAAACAGTGAGTTGGTTGGGAAGTGTTTGATATTTTAACATTAAATAATTGATATATTTTCATATATAATTCATATAATCATTGTGTATATATTTATTACTTTCCAGTTAGTGATATTTGAAATAAGAATCACATCTCTTCGCAAGGAGGTAGTCCGCCGCACAGACAAGCGACATTATCACATATTAAACAGAAAGGAATATATGAAGTTATATGTTATATTATAAATAAAAAATAATAATTACATTGTAATTATTATATATATTTTTTAAATGAATAGTTATTCCAAACCATTATAATTGTTTATAAAAAATGAGTTACATCAGTTCGTGAGGTGGTAGTCCCCCGTACACATGATTGATGATTTCATTTCCCATTTGATAGAAGTGAAGATCAATAAATCTTATGAAATAAAAATAAAAAAATATAATTTTATATGATATAATTTTTATATAATATTTTATGTTTCAATACAAATTTAATGTTTTTAATGAGTAAAAAATGAAAGAGTATTATCAATACACTTACCATCTCTTTGAGACAATTCTTGTGGATCTCTTATTAAGGACTGTTGGGTTAGTCTTTCTTGAATTCTAAAATATCTAGAATGGTTATAAGGATTTTGGGGATGATTTTTTTCTTGGTTTGGTCAACTAAAATTACTTTATATGAGCGAATATGTGAGGGGAGGGAGTTCTTTTTTATAATAGGGGAAGGGTAACTTCATAGTTACTACTTTCAAATATCCAAAAAGAATAAGAAATGATAAATTCATTCACATGAAAAAAGATAAAAAATTGACCCTATATTATAAATTGGGAAGTATTATATTTTAAAATTTACCAAAAATAGGATTTAAAAAATTTTAGATGGAAATCTAACCCATACCTTTTTTGTTTAAGCTCTGATAAACCCATAATATCTTTAACTATAATAATTAATTTTTAATGTTATTATTATTCATTATGGTTAAAATTTTAGTTTAAAATACTAGATAATATTATAAATTATTATTAAAAATTTATAATCTATTTTTCCAAATTCATCTCACAGTAGCGGAAAAAATTATCTTAAAATAAAAGCTACAGAGGAAATGAGAAGGGTGTTTTCCAAAAATAAAATGTTTAAAAGTTTAAGAAGTTTTTATATTAATATTAAATATTATATTTATTTAAATTTTGTAATTTGGATTAAAATATAATAAATTGAACTAAATATTGCTTTAAACAATAATAGATTGAAATTTATCATGTAAATAATTTGAATGAAAATGTATTTTTGTATAAAAAATTATACTTTTCACTATTATCAAAAAAAATTGAAAATTATCTAAAAGTCACTGCAATGTAAATATTATATTATAATATTATATATTTAATTAATTTTTATTAAAAAAAATCTTAAATTAGAATAAATTAGTTTAAATTTATTTTCACAATATTCAATGAAACCAACTTTTAGAAAAATACAATTTTTTTCAGAAAACATTAATTTTTCATTAAAGTGGTTATTATATTATTTATAGTAATTATATAACCAATGAATATATTTTATTTTAATTATTTAATTAGTTATATAAATACCATCAGTCTTAATGAATATGTTATAATGTTCTTTTAAAATTCATATTATTTATAGAATATCATGATTTATTAGAACCTGATGTTGCATGTCACACAAGATATTAAGGGAATTGAATTTATTGAAAATAAATATATCATATTGTCTAAGTTTGTTAAATTATATTCTAATATTTTTTTTGATTTTGATATATTTTATTGATTATGATTTTCCAATTTTATAATCTATGGGTGTTACAGTTGAAATTAGGTTCAATTAGTGGGAGGAGCTGGTTGTAAACAACATCATGTTGAGGAGATCAATGTGATTGTGTGACCAAAGGTAGTTACTATTATGGTATTAAACATTTAATACATTATAAATACGTGTATATATATAATTTGTTACCAGATCATTGCATTCATTTAAAAAAACTAATATTGTCTAAGGATTAGATCATTCAGTAGAAATAATTCATTGACCACCATAATTGACTACTATAGTTGTGGATAGATCATTAATGTTAGAGACATGTCTATTGATTGAACCATTTTTGGAAATAATATGTCATAATGGGATTTATTCTCATTATATATGTGACCATATGATATAATCATTTGTACATATTTTTAGTATATTATACAAAAAAATTATATTAAAAAAGAGTGATTTTCACTAAACATGAATGGTGTAGTGTAACCGTTATTATAATGAGGCATGGATATTAGAGTACTGGATGTATTAATAATTGGGATATTGAACCTTAGTTAGATATTATGATAATTTTACATCCGATATAGATGGTGATGACATCATAGAGTGGTGTAAGAATTTATAAATATTTTTATGGAAGAAGTGATGAGATTACCTTTAGGAAATGACATTGATATTTTGACAGAATGATATATATTGTCTCTAAAATAATTATAGTGTCTTAGAGTTTTGTAACAATGGAGTCACAAGAGTTTATGATTCTAATTAATTACTATTTTTTAAAGGATTTACATATACCTATTAAACCCCATGAAAAACATTGGTTTTATTTTAAAAAAAAAAAATACAGTACCTTATGATTATGTGTACACTACTGATGGATAAACTAATTAATAATAAATAAATATTATCCATTATAATGATTTTTTAGGATATTTGGCCATTGAAAAATAATCATTTGGATCTCAATGATTGATTTATGACTGGTATACTATCATTTTACTAATAGAGATTTTTATATTTCGAATAAAAAGTTTTGATATCAATATAGATAATTTACATTTTTTATGATTCCATTAGTAATTATGAAAGGTGAACAAGTATTTATGAAATTTATTGAGTAAATGTTTGAAACTTATATGGTTCCATTCTTTATTTCATTATAAATAAAGTTATATTTTATTTTATTATAGAAGATGTCTTCATTGAATACCATAGGGTTATTTTCTAATTGTTGAGGGGGCATTAATTTTATGGGAATTTTCTAAACATCCATTTAATAAAATGAGGTTTATTTATTGGGATATGATGTACCAAATTATTGTTTTTTATTTCAACCATCAGGGATTAATGTTTTTTACATGTATTTAATTAAATAATATATCTTTGGTGTGGTGTTTCCTGGGATTAGATGGGTGTTATAAGATATTTATTTCTTCAGTTTCTCACACAGTGAATCCTTTTTCTTCCTCCACTACAAAATAATATATTTTTTCTGGTTAGAGAAATGATAAGTAGTCCTTATGAGTTTAATGGAATGTTGAATAATTCTCAAGTTAATTTATTAATAGGTGAATGGATTCCCTATGAAGTATATTTTGATAAATAAAATCAAGGATTGGGATATATTTTTATATATGAAAGAGTATTTATTTTGTATATGTCGAACCAATTATATATTTATGGGGGTAATTATTTTATTTATAAATAAAATCTTTTGGTTCTTCTTTTTTTTAAACCTATAAAGATAATAAATTCTTGTAATATTTTTATAGATTATATAGATAATAAAATATTGATGTATGTGTTTTCCCAGTAATTATTAACAATTAGATAAAAGTTTTTTTTTAATTTATGTTGGATTATAGTTTTGATATTATCTATACTCAATGAAAAGTGAATATGGTAAAATATGATTTGAGTAGAATAACATATAGTGATGGGGTTTGGATTCAAATGATAAATGGAAAATGAGGTATGAATTGGGAGATATATAATATGATATGGGGTTTTACCTTTTATATCCTAAGACCAAATATTTAAAATATTGTATTGTCCATGAAGATTCTAAAATTTGTTTGTCTAAATGATAAGGTTTTTTATATGTTTCATAACTCACCTATTAATTTTAACTTTCTTATTTATATGAAGTATTATGATTGTAAGAGGTAGTTTTTGTGTCTTGGGATGAATAGATTAATATTTGAGTATTTATAGAATTGTACTAAAATTTTGTCAGTTATATTTGAGTATAAAGTAGTAACACATTTGAAATAGTTGCTGAGTATTACAGAGTGTGAAAGGGATTATAAATATATAGATTTTGTAATTCCTTTACCAGGTTTGCTTATATTTTTTGAATATATATTGTACAATAATTTTTTTTGACTTAGTTAATGCATTCCCTTCCAATTAAAGAGAATTGTGTAATGAACCATATATTTATATAAATGAAATTTTCTTTACGAATAAACATGTCTATCATATCTCAGAATATATTATAGCATAGAAGACATGAAAAAAAAATTCCATAAAAATGATTTCATTAATTTAGAACATTAAATTTACATAATAAATATTCCTTAAAGAATTGAATATATTTAAATGTTATAATAAATTTAAAAATAAGAAATATTTTTTTTCAAATTTAGGTCCTTTTTTCTCATAGAATTATATAAACCCCGTGAAAAATCGTTAAAAAGGAAAATTACAATTTTTAATTCAATAATCATTCTAAAAATAAATAATATAGAAACCCAAGTGGAATAAAAGTCAGTGATTATTTCTGGGAAAATATGGTATTTATATGGAGTAAAAAACTAACAAGACCGTTGGAATAAAAACCCATCCATTATAAAAAATAATATTACTATGGGATTGGAATTTTGATCATTAGAATATAAAATTTACAAAAATGGAAATAATGTTGAATTTAAGTTTTTTTTCAATAAATAAATTATGTAAATATAAATATTTTAATTCCACCAAATAATTAATTAAATTAATAAATCAATGAAATCATAAGAGGGTTTTTTGATAATGTATATTTTTATAATATTTATTTTGATATATTTTGTAAAAAGTAAATTTCTTTATTAATAATTAAAATTACCTGTATAATAAATTTATAATGAAAAAATACATTTAATTTTTTTAAATTTCATGTTTTAATTTTACAAGGGTTTATTTTTATGTAATTTTTGGAAAAAGGCATTAATATTCTGGTGAATAGTAAAATATAATTCTTAAATAAAAGATATAATTTGATTACATCATTGTATATATATTAATGAACATATCATTTATAGAAATTTTAGATTGACCAAAATCATAATTAATGAGATAAATAATCAAAAAAATTATATTTTCAAGACATAAAAGTAATTTCAAAAGACTATAAAAGTAAATTGTTTCATTAAAAGAGAATTTTTAAATTTTTCTTAATTTTTTTTGTACAGAAAAATATATTTTCTATATAATTGATTCTAATATTTAAAAACATATATTTTCATTTACATATAATTCAAAATGTATAAAATATATACTTTTAATGTTTTATCATGGAAATAATAAATAATTTTAATGTGTATCCATAAATTCCCCACAACTATTGTATAAATAAAACCACACCCTTCCTATATATAATAACATTCATTACACTTATCAAAACCTAATATCTACCAAAATGTAATTTGTTAAGAATATTAGTACCATTATGGATGTTTTCAAATCACAAAACTCATGGTATTCATGATCTCCATGTCATAGCTACGGAGAGACTTCATAAATAATTTAACACCAACATTTTACTTTAAGCTATATTTTCAACTTATATATTTTGAATTCATCTAATAATGTCCATATAAAATATTTAAAATTTTGTAAATTGTTCTATTAACATTTTATAAATTATGATAACCTTTTTATAAAAAAATTATTTATATTAATTTTCATATTATGTATCTCTCTCATTATGTTTTGAAAAATATTTTTTTAGGGTTAGTTTCATCCTTTTATGCTGACTCTGTATATGATTTTCATAAATCCACATCCACCATTGGTTTTTGTATATTATAAATTATAGATGAAAATTTATTTTCATTTATTCTCATCTTCAGGAAATAATTTGATAAAATCATTATTTAAAATGCTTCAAAATAGTGAAACTAAAATGAAAACAAGGTTTTTAATGAAACATATCTATCAATACATTCCATCTTTAACAAAATTATAATAGTAAAAATTTATCTAAAATGTAATAAATTAATAAAATATTTTTCTAGTTTCATGTATTAATATATATAATTTTATAATATATAAGTCACAAATATTATGAAATATAACCTTTCATAAGGTATGGGGACTCTTGAAACTAACTATTTGATTTTGATTTCTCCTCCATTTTTTATTCTTTTTTTATGATACTTATAAAACCATTTATAATTTCCTACGATTTAAATTTTAGATTTCTTTAATGTGGATATATATGTTCTTACTTTATTTGAATGATTTATTGTAATGGTCACAACCTGTGTCTCCTAGATTTGGTGGATTATTTATTACATAGTAATCAATATAACTGAGATTACATTCCAATGATTGAGGATACATATTCCTCCTGAGACTAAAACTATAAATATTACGTTGAATATTTTGAAATAACATAAGTTTATTTTAAATCATACTTTTTTTATGTTATCTATTTTTATAATAATACATAGTATTCTAATTTAATACATGGGTAAATAAGACAAAAATGTAATTTGTGATCTCAAATTATCCATAAGGGATAATTTATTGTTTTATTTGACAATGATAAAAAAGTTTAATTAAAATATATAAACAACATACATCCCATAACATAATCTATCAATGGTAATAGTAATAATCGTGTAAATGATCACATAATTATTGAAATTATATTAATGAATAATTTCAGCCATTATAAACATAAGATCAATGCCTTGTACAAAGAAATCATACATAAAGGGTAAGGAAAATACCATTACTCAACCTTATTTTTCTCATAAGACCTACTAGTTCCCTAAGGGGATATATAAGTTTTGACTCCACCGATAATCAAAAATTCCAATTAGTTTCATTACACACTAAATGATCATAGTGTTTATATTTAATAATAAAAAATATAAAAAATATTTCCTTACTATTTATTGAAGTTTATCACATGAGAGGCTGTATTATACAAAATTATTATATGGTATGAAAATAGATGCATCTTATAAATTATTTTTAACCATATTTTAGTAAATACCTTCAATAAATAAAGAGTAACTATGGATTCACAATGTTCTATTAAGAAACATTAACATGTAAATAATGTGAAATTTATGTAATTTGGTACTTGAAAAAAACATGAAAAAGTGTTTATGTAAATAAATTTATGTATTTAAAAAGGTAGGAGACCACAGTAGAGAAATAAATTATATAATTCTCAAAAATTATATCTTAATCCATCATTAAAAATTGTAATGATATTGTGAATCATCTAAATATTATCCTCAGGAAGTATCAAACCTGGTGTGACGTTTGGAAAAGTAATTGTGCAATAAGTAAAGATTGATTTCTTACCAGGAAAACCATTTTAATTTATTTACTTTAATGGGGATTTATTTGGTCTCATTTGTCAACTTTAATGTGTCAAATCATTGATATTATTTCTCTAAAAGAAATAAAAAAAATTAACTTTTTAAATTGTGGATGGTTTTACATCTATGGGAAGGTTTGATCATTATAGAATGTTCGAAATATATTATAATGGGACTTAATGGTTAACTCACATTAATAGTATAATATTGAATTAATATAAATGACTTATACAATTAGTTAAATTGAATTAAAAAATAGTTTGAACATATTGTAAAAAATAAAATTGAAGAGGTTAATAGGAACCCTAAACATGAGTGGTTGATTCTCAATGATTTAGATAAGAAACTTATTTCCATGTAAATGTTATTGGAGATAATTTTTAGGGAAAATAATATATTTTTTTTGCTAAAATAATTTTTTTTGAAGAAGATATGGATAACGAGTGATAATTTGTATAAAAAACAATGGCGTATTGTAATTTTAATTTATAAACATAAATCATGAAAATATAGTACCTAGAAAATGAATAACCAGAGAATTAAACATGGTTATATATTATGGTCTTTGACAGTTAAGGATTTTTTTATCATATTTTTGTTTGACAAATTAACTCTATTTTTTATATTACTTTGTCCATGTGAATATAATTTTCCAAAGATAAATTTTATTAAAAACTATGATTTCGGTTTTAGTCTTTTGAATGTTTTTATAGGTTTGAAAATAATTTTATTTCATTAAAATAAATAATTTTAATAAAGTAGCATATTTTTCTAAATTATTTAGTTATGATAATTATTGCATTATTTTTACATTACAATGATGTGATAATAAATGGGTAATTTTTATATTGTTGTATACTATTTACCCTGTAATTCAACTATCTATGAAAATTATTATCAATTTAAAATAGGTTAAATTGGATTTTATGGTTTCAAATTTTATTTTAAATATTGTAAATAATATTCTACATATTTGAATTTTAATTATTAAATAAAATATTTTATATATTTAAATCAGATGTTTTGTACCAATAGCTATAAAGTCATTTCTAAGGATTATTTATATAGTTCCATCATTATTTGTTAATGAATATAAATTAAAGAGAATTACTAATTTTATTAAATATATAATACACTTGTATATATAATAATATTATTATTCCAACAGTGATAATCCTAATGTTGAGATTTATATGGTTTTATCCCAATAGTTATATTCTAATGGTCCTATTAACCCTTAAATATAAAATTAATTTTCATATCCATATTCATTTTGATCATTCCCTTAGCTACCTGTTTTTTTATTATATTTTTTATTTTCATTATAATTATAGTTTTTTATATCCATGTTATTGATTTTCATATATGATCCTCCATTATACAGGATTATGATTCTCCCACATATCGTTATCTATTTTAAATTAATATTTGTAGATATTATTATAATTGAAATTTATTAATTTTTAATCATATTACTCTATAGTGTAACATGTTATGCTATAATAATATTATGAGTATTCTTGGTACCTAATACATTCAGGTGTTACACTATAATAAAACATGATTTTTCATTTCAAGAATTTATTGGGTAATATATTTCCCTAACTGATAAGACATTCACACTAGAAATTGTATAACAATCAAAAATAAAATGAGTATAACACTTTAGTTATAAGATATGGCTCCCATGTTTCATTTTCCATAATATGAGTCCTCTAAAATTACTTTCACTAGATGAATAAATCTATTCCATAACACTTGGTCTATCATATCATGAATCTAAATCAACAATTAATTATATGAAAGGTCATGTTCTAATTGAACATAATCTAATATTAGAACATTCAATGGTTATATAATTTATTATTTCGATTTTATATATGTAAGACATCATTTAATTGAGATTGGTTTGGTGGCACGTCAAAATTATATGTCATAGTGCCTACCCACTATAATATTTAAAAATTACTAATGTACCATGGGCTTTGCTTCCGTTTAATTCCATTTTCCATGAACTATTTATATGGATATATCCTTAATAAGACATGTTCTCCAACATGTAATTTGAGATCCATTATTCAGCTGAAAAAATAACCTTTTTGTCTATATTGGAATTCCACGACTCTCTCTGAGGTGGATCATGCCTTCTATAATGTTTATTCAACATGTTTTGGACCCCTTAATTTATTTTATCTAACATTAAACAAATATGTTTGACTTTGATATATCATTACATACAAGTCCAACCATGGATCCATTTTAATTATAGATTGGTAATATTATATTATGTAAAATCCACTAATGTTAAATATGTATCCAATATTCTTTGGAAGACATGAGTTTATGAACCTACTATATCCTCCAATTATTGGATAATACCTTCAAACTCCAAAAAAATTTGAAAGTGATATGTCATTATAAGTTTTAGCTATGTATTTTAGTGGTTCAATAAATTGATATAATATTTTAATGTAAAACTTAGGTCATGATAAGATGATATAGGTAAGGTTGTGAGATAATTTATTACAATATAATTTACATATAGCCTATAAAGACAAACATGAGTTAAATCATCTCTAATTGCAAGAAAATAAGTAGAAATTGTTGGATGATCCAAAATCATATATTTTTCAATATATCCCTTGGAAATTTTTGGAATACATATAAAAAATCCATATAAATATTATCTTATTTCCACACTGCTCTAGGTAAAAGTTATATAACATGATTTGGAAGTTACAGTTCACCCTTCACCCATTAGTATAGGAAGTGTCTTTAATCAAACTATAAAATAATGTTTTTATATTTTACAACTAGAATTGTTCATCAATATCCATATACATATTAATATTACTATGAAGAATTATGAAATTTTAACTATAATCATCTTCAAGAAAAAAACATTCTTTATTTGTGGTTTTTATGGAACCTCTAACCTATTAAAAAACCATAAACCACTATTATCACTATAATTTATGTTTATAAATTTTCCACTCACCCCATCTACCATATTCCTTCATAAGGAATTATCCTCGATATATGATTTTTGAATCCTATATAATAGTTAATGTAGGGTAATTACATAGAATACAAATGATGATTCACCTTCCATTATGACAACCACGTCAATTCTAACTAACTCTTTGAGATTTTGATAAGCCTCAAAACTAATCATGGATAATATATAATTTTATTTTATACTCAATACATCTGCAACATTTTTTCATTCTTAGAATGAAAATTTATAATTAAATCATATTTAATAGTGAGTTCCATACATCACATTTGACATATATTAAGATCTTTTAGAGTAACATTCTATTCTATACTCGTATAATAAATTTATATATCACTTCCATCTCGATATAAGTAATTTATCCATCTAGATCACAGATCAACACTAACAAAACTAAATCATGTTTTTGATAATTCAACACAAGGGTCATTAAATATCAGGATTCATAAGACACCACTCTATAATTTTTCATTAGAACATATTCACGATCTTTCATTGATACATCACCATAAATTACAATTCATTATTTAATAGATAGAAGGGTCAATATTGGTTTATTTACCAAGGTCATCATAAATTACTCAATGGTATCTTCACATTTTATTATTCATGTTAATTTAACCCATTAATGTGTTTACTTTTTAATGGATTAGCTAGTTTAGAGGTGTTTAAAAAACAATAGATAATATCCATCTATGCAATGAATACTATACCCTTAATTTATGAATTTAATACATGGTCATTCCATGATAAACATTTTTAAGGGATAATAGGTATACCACCATTGAATGTAATATTTTGAAAAAAGAAACTTACTAAAGCCAGAATTATAATTTAATAAATATCTTATATAACTCATATTTCCACAAAACCTCAAGAACAATTTGAAAATGAGTGTTATTATCCTCATAACTCTTAGAGTATATAATAATTTCGTTAATAAGTATCCCAAAAAAACATAACTTGATAATCCATAAATACTCTATGCATCATATCATTTAATGTAGAGGGTTGAATTGATTAACCCAAAATGAATTACTGTAAACTCATAATGACCATACATCATAAAAATTTCATCTTTGGGATATCATCCTTTGTAAGACATAAATGATGTTAACGAAAATAAGATAAATATTTGAGAAGTATTGATCCCCTTGAAGATGATTAGATAATTCATAAATATGTGGAAAAGGATACCCATTTTTTAATGTAATTACAATGATTCCACTATAATAAATACCATGCCTTATTGATCTACATTTACTATTCATTAATAATGTAGTCACTCTCAATGGCGAAATCACTAGATGATTGAAACAATTATAAGATTATTTTTGTAATTTATTTTTGAAATCAAATAAATCTATTAGATCTATTCTATTGGGGAATTATATATTTGATTTTCATCATGGATGAGATTAATAGAGAATTAAAAGTCATAGTAATGGGAAAATATAGGTAATTCAAAATGAAATTATTTAATATACTAAATCATAATGGGAAAAATTATCTTTTTAATGCTTCTTTATAAATTATATATTGAACAGTTTCAATATATTATCAAATAATAACATTACGATCAGATACTAGAAGTGGTTCCCAAAAGGAATTACGTCTGAAAACTCCCAATGAAAATAATTAATTCCATACATTCCCCACTAAGGATATGTTTTTTTCCTGAAACAGATTCCTGATTTTTAATTATGGAGGTAGTACATCCCCAATATTACCTCAGAATACACAATTGGTATAATGATTGGATTTCAAAATTAAAACACCCTTTCATTCTATAAATATTAAATATACTCAAAGTATCAATAATTTATTTAATTGATAATTCTCCCAAAAATTCATCGAGTGTAACTGAATATTTTTAGAAATATTATGATATAAATTAATTTATTTTAATGGTTGGGGCCGAAGGCTCATTTATTATTAATGCAATGAAAATACAACTTTAATTGGGTAGAGGGAGACCCAATACATAGCTCGAAGGCCCAGTGGGCATTTTTCCCATTACATGGCCCGTGGGACGATTTTTTTGGCGCAAAGCCCATTTTGTGAATAGTACTACTACAGTACCATGCTGCTATAGTACTGCACATTACCCAGCGCTGCTATAGTAATCTGCCACCGCTACAGTGATCTGCCACTACTACAGTGCCTGTCGTTGCTATAGTGTCGACGCTACTGCAATACGCTATAGTCTTCTATAGTAACTTGTGCCCAATGGGTTTTGAATGAAAATTTTTCATGTATAATTATGGGGTTCTTATCACTAAACCAAACCCCAACTACTATGATATAAATTATTGTTTATATTGACAATACAATAATGTGTTAAATACAATTTAATGTTGAATCAATGTACATATTACTACTTCATTTGGATTTATAACTTAATTTATTGATACATTGGAAGCTCCACATAATTTTTAGTCCTATTCTATGGATGATTCCCCTAGATATTAGGGAATTAATTATGATAATTTTCATTCTCCCTCCAATTAAATTATTTCACGTTGACTAATTTTCTATTAATTTTTCACCCATGATATTGGAGAAATTTTTCTATATATTTAAACCATAAATCGAACACAATTATATAGGTCTATGGATGTTACATCCTAAATTTATTATATATAAGTATCTCCACTCTTTTGTACAATTCTATCCGATTTGTTCATCCCATTTTGTGATTTTTGGTGCCAAAATATGGGCATAAGGAAAGGATGCAAAGAAGAAACCCATCTCAAAGAGGCTGCCTCACGAATCATGTTCACATACCCCCTTATCACTTTTTCATTCTTGAAGCCCTGCATCAATATAGCTGATGCGATGTTGAAGCCACCACAGCGGTTGTCGTAGATTCAAGATGATGGAGGATCCACGGTTATGATGCGCTAGACTGAGAGCTTTGTACTGCATAAAGAGCCGAATAGACCTCTATAAACATGTCAAACTGGACATAAGAACCCACAAACTCTTCATAGAGCAACCTGGAGAGCTCCATTCTAGGGATGGGATGACTTTTAACTCCGCAGTTACTACCAACATGAGGCAATATGCGGCTAATCGAGGAGTTCCACATGGCTTCATGCCGAGCTGTTCCTACTTCGCGCAGCCCCTCCCTTATAAATATCGGGCTCCCATCGATCCCAATGTATGGATACTCTGATCTTTTGTCTACTCTACTCTCAAATCCTGAAGCAACTTTTACTCTACTAAATCTTGAGAAAAATGAGTTCTTAGAGGTACATGGGAATTGCGAAATACCCTTCCCTTAGCTCAAATACAACCCCTCTTCATGTATGGATTCCCTTTGCTGAATCCATGGGCCACTGTGAGGGATGGGGATCAAGGGGACTCAGGTCTCCACAAATCACTCATGCTCTGCGAAGAAACCTTCAGGCACATGTGAACTATATGCTAAGGCAGGGTCACAGTGGTTAGTAAAGAACATAGTTTCATAGTGATATGAAATACAAGGTACCCTTGTATTGTCATGCCCTACTCCGTGAGAGCCTTTAAACATCACGAAGAACCTCCCATATGCATCTATTCAATATTACTAGGCTATTGTACCCCAATTTGTGAATCATACCCCTTTGTGAAGCCCCAATACAACATGGAGCACCAGATCTTCACAAGGTCCCTTATTATGAACCCATTTGCATCGCAAAAACATCTCTTGTATGACCCTAAAGGTTTATACAAATTGAATTCAAGGTCCCTTGTTAAGTGCTTCACATTGTGTTACTTAGCAATATTCTCCTTTTCATAGGCACAATAAAGGATACTTCGTCTTCGCATAGCCATGCTATCATTTTACCCTCAATGGATCACACCATGACACCCTAAATACATTGAATTTCAGAGCCTTCCCATCACTAATGGTTAAAGCATTACGATTATGTACGTCTTAATGGTGCGGAGTGTATCGGACACATCTGAGGTATAGGAAGTTAAATTGCCAAGAACCATCATCCTCAGCACATGATGTTAAACTTTGGCCTCACCTCATGCATTATATGTGGGGTGCCACATCTCTGACATTCTCTATGACTGCTTGTCACCACGGGAGTAAGATATTCTTCTCCCGGAATGATATCCTCCCTACTGGAGCGGCACCTATCCATGGGTAGGTTGAATCCATCTTGGTGTAAGACCCCTAACATTCTCCTCCATTCTTCTTAGGTTCCAACGACCAGAGGAGAGATGGGCACATGGGACTTCATTATCCTATACCTCTCTTTATTATCATTGTCTCCATCGGGAAACCATCCTATAGTAAGTCCAAATCTCCATCTCCCTAGGCCGCTAACCATGCATAATCCCTTGTATCCTCTTTTCTCCAATAACCACGTGTAAGCTCCAATCCACCTCCCGTGGAGACACCTTTGATGACATGATCATTAGGTCTCTACTACCTATTTTTTCTCAAACAGATCACGACTCACGTGGGCTCATAGTAAGCATCGACCATGGCATCCTTCTTGGGCTACCATAGGGTGTATTTCCCAAACCATACTGAACTATGTGGACTTTGATCTTTGTCTCCTAGCCATGGTACATAGGAAGCCTCCCTGAGGATCAAGAACAACACCTACTTGTCCCAACCCTATTATACCAGTTAACCATCATCCCACATGATATTAAACTGTATCATCCATTACAATATACATGGAATTTGATCCTTGTATCCTTGGAATGGTATGTCGGAGTCCTCCCTGAGGATTAATCCCAAACCCCTCGATCCCGATCTCTTCACATCAGTTCACCCTCACCCTACATGATGTTAAAATATACTCCCCTTTTCATCCCACATGATGTTAAATTGTACCAATTCGTTCTACGTAAGGTTTGATCCTTGTCTGTTGGACATGGTACATAGGAAGCCTCCCATATGTCCAACCCAAATAGATGGTAAGCCATTGCAATCCCCAATCGACAGTAAGCCATTGTGTTACCCAATCGATGGTAATCTGATGCATTCCCCAATTGATGTTAAGTTGTTCTATTCCTTAATCAATGGTAATCCATTTTTCCCCATCTAGTGGTATTCCATTTTACCCAATCTAGTGGTATGTCATTATCATCCCCACTCAATAGTAATCCATTTTAAGATGAACTAACTGGGTTTGACCACTCTATCCAAGACATGGTACATAGGAAGCCTCCCAAAGGTTCATACCCAAACACTATAAAACTTTGGTTTCCCCCTATTGGGACTCACATTTTTGGTCCGCCCCTTGAGCATCTGACATGCCCCGGGTAACTAACCATGTGTAATCCCATCATGCGTTTGAGTTGTTGTCCATTGAACACACCCCAATTCCATGTCTCATCCTGGCCTCTCCAATGATCCCCTTTGTATCGGGGAGGTCATATCCCAACCCAGATGTTCCACTTCCTTCGGGTCCCTTCCATGAGTAAATTCTGACGGGCTACCTCCATAGGGGTCCCATCACCCCACATAACTTCATGGATTGTGATTCCCTATCATAGGGATATGTAGAAAGTCTCCAGAAGTCTCAAGCCCAGTATCACTGTCGCCCTCACGTCAGCTCCACGTCACTCTACATCATATCTCAAGAATCTGTTTACATCATGATTCTTACTCAGGCCACCACATCCTAGTGAGATCATGTCACTCACTTTCTCGCTACACCTAGTAGAAATAGGGTAACAAACCACATGGTATCCCTAGAATTAGTGATCCCTTTTGGGGTTGCACCTATATGATCCCCTCTTGTCAGTGTTCTGATTAGTCTGATCAGCCTCCTCTAGAAGATAGACTCATGGCATACCCTCTGATAAACAGGGAAGGTGAGAAAAACCATAGAGACATGCCTATGACATAAAATTCCCAGCATTTAACATGGGATTCCTCATGATTCAAGGCCATCAAGAAGGCCAATCATAAGGGGAAGAAACATAGACAAATTATTATTCCAGTGGCTAGACGTTCCAGCGATATCCAATTTGACTACTACCCCAACCAATGGTTTTTAACATGAGTAGACACCTTTTAATGTCTATACAAAAGCAATGTAATTAACCAGCATCCATGAAGACTTGGAACTCAGAAGAGTTTCACGAACAACGTCTTAAGTATATGGAGAGTCGGACTATGTAACGAGTTCCTAGGAGGAATCCATGGAAGGAGGAACTGACATCCAAGCATCCCAATTAAATCATGGGGAAAACATCCCTAAATAAGCGACAGATGCCTCCTTCCTTGGGAAAGATGGAATATAAGGAAAAAACTGTGCATCGTTGGCCAATATATGGATCTACGCCCTGACGAAAGTATCGAAAACAATAATGGTGAACTCATGGATAAATTCTTCTCCATAGTGTGGATATTATTAGTGCTCAATACATTAGTGTATTAGAATGTCATTGGATCCATGTATCTGGCACTAGTTTCAGTAAATGAAATAGTTGTCCTGGCATGAAACTCACTGAAAATTGGGGTAGTTGAATGTTGGGCATCCTTGTCTGTGATGTTTTCAGCATGGATACTTCTTACCAACTATGGATGATAGAATGGAACTAGGGCACATGATGTCTTTTTTCTTCTTTCAGATCTAATGGTTAAATATCTATGTATTGAAGGATCCTAGATGTACTGACACAAATTTGATCACCACCCAACCACCGACGTAGGAGCATAAGAAAAATTAACATGGAAATTCCGTAGAGCCCTATTTCCCCCGTGGAAGCCTCCACATCCATGGATGGTGGGTGCTAATGCCTCATCTCCCCATCTGAATTAATTCAGATAAGGGTAATTAACAACCTAGTTTGAGGATACATGGAGGAGGGGATTGTACCATCCCGAGATATGGCCCGACAAGACATAATGGCTTCTGCACCTCATCACCACCGACTCCCCCTAGAGCGGCGTAGGGAGCCACTATTCTGCACTCCAACATATAATCATTTCAAGCGACTCTCTGTAATGACCCAAAATTTTGAATAAATCTTATGTCCTAATTTTGGGTGTTATTTTATTTTATACACAACAAAACTGTCTCATTTGATAACATGAGTATAATTAAAATGAGACCGTTGTTTTTTGACTATTATATGACCATTGGTCAATATGACCGCTGGAACCTAAACGTTTCGATTGTTGTATCTAAATACAAGTGATCTTGGTTAATTAATATAGAAAGAAGATTTGATGGCCTCATCCAGTAGTCTCGGGCCAATCGATGCCCATCTAACAGAACTTGGGAAGGAGGTAGCACCACTAGGCTTTTCTCTAGACCAAACCTAAGCTGAACTTCAATGTGTGAAGCTAGAATGAAATCACCTTCGCGAGAAGTTCAAACTGATAGAGATTACTTCTCGTGCGATGTTGGCTGAGCCACCCTAATATTCTATCACCCTAGAACACCTTACTCTTAGGACTTATGCTGGTGTTATAAGGGTCTATGTAACAAGACCGTAACAGCCTTGTGTAATCCTTTGTTTTAAATAAAAATTGGGATTTCTTCTTATGATGAAGTTTGTGAATTTTCAAATGTCTGTATAAATATAGTATGAATATTTTTGATGAATTCTAGAAAAAGGATATTTGAAAATATTTATATAAAACTTAGATAACTAATTATGTGTAACGATTTTCAAAAAATGGTCTTCTATAATTATGTTCAGTGTGAAATTTAGAGTCTAATAAGATCAACATAATTTTTGATTAATAGAAAATTATGAATGGTGATTTTATGCTTAGGATTAGTAATGTGACCAAATGGATTAGTAATCTCACTAAAATAAAGTATTAATATAATCTAGGCACCTTGATTATGTAATGTGATTCAATAAAATAGGTACATAACTGTTTCAGAAATTATTAGTCAAGTATTAGTTTTTTTGGGTGAATAGTGTTTTTAATTAAAAATTAAATTAAGAATATTTAGAAAATTAATTTTAGAAAATGGTTTTCATTTTTTAACTCAGAGCATCGATATTATATTAAGGTAATTGTTTTGGGGATTTTACTGAAAAAATGAATTTTCGGTGAACAATGTATTTATTTAAATATAAAATCAAAAATATTTAAAAATTCATTTTTATAAATTGGAGTTCATTTTTGAAATCAAATCATCGATATTTGGTTAAGGTGAAATTTTGGGTTTTTTCTGAGAAAGTTGAATTTTCGATGAATAGTGAAAATAAAGTGTTTAAGTTATGGGTGTTTAATGACATCATTAAATGATGTATTAAGTATGTAATAAATATGGTCGAATTATGAATACTAAGATAATGTATGATTTGTCCAAATTGGCCAATTCCATGGGCAAATACCATGGGAAATCCCAGGGTTTTTCCAATACCACCAATGAGGTGTCCCTTGGCCATTAATGCCTTGTCCCCTCAATTTCCCTATAAATACCCACCCATTACTCCTTTATTTTTCACTCCTAACTCTCCCCCAACTCCGCTCTGGTCTCATTACCTCCCAAGGAGGCCTCCCAAGGTGCCCCCAAGCCATCAAGGTCTTGACCATCAAGTTTTAAGAGATACATTTTAAGGTAAGGGATCCTACCTCTCTCTTTCTTTCCAAGTATTCTCATTTATGTCATTTATTTTATGATCCATGTTCTTATGTTGGATGATGTTATTTTAAATTAATCATACTTTCATTTTCATGTTCATATGATGACATACCTCCCTTTCTCTCATTAATAAATTTTTGGATGTTTTAAGTGGTGCTGTTAGGCTGTTGAATTTTTAAGGGATTCTTTCACCCTTCTCATTTTCAAGTTCTATTTTTATGTCAAGTCTTTCAAGTTCCTTTTTATTATGTTGGGGTATGATATCTATATCTATCATACTGATCTTTTATTTTCATATTATTAGAGACTCTATTTGATCTCATCAATTCATTTTTAACGTTTTAAGTGACGCCATTAGGCTGCCGAATTTTCATAAGAGAAATCTTATTTTTGTCATCCTTTCAAGTTCTTCGTTTCATATGGTATAGCTTTAAGATTTCATTACCATGTTATTATATTCATTATATTCTTTCCCTATACTGTTGTTTTGGATCATTTATGAGTGGGTGACCCATGTCCCCTCTCTTTTCAATGTTTTCTAAAACCCTGTAACATAGTCGTTATGCTACAGAATTTTCGTCTCAAAATGTCTCTCTCTTTTTCTCAAATTCTTTTATTTTGTTAAGTGAAAACTCAAAACTCTTTCTTCTAATGGGGTGTTCACACATATATATATATATTTATATATATCAAGATGTTCTATTTTAAATTCTGGGATTTACATATATGTGTCCCACTTTCCTTTTTCTGTTTGTTTAAGGTGACATAAAGATCATGTCGTAAAAGAAGTTTTTAAAATGTTATGATTATGAAATGAAACCCATTTATTTTTTTCATATGGGTTACTTATGAAATGTTGAAGATGAAATTTGTGTCTCACATGATAATAAAGACAATTTAGGGGTTCACCCTGATAGCTCTCCTATGCATTGGGTAAAGACTTAATCTCTAGAGACGACCATTTTTAACGATGCATTGGTGAATAATCTTGGTAATTTTTAATGACACCTTGGGGATGGACCGTGGTGAAACAGAAATGATTCTCTGTGTTAAATGTTTTAGCCACATCTTCAAGTTATGAAACATGTTATTTTTATTATGATATGCCTCATTAACTCTTTCTCATTCCTTAAAGTTATTTTTCATGACTTTTGATATATCTCATGTTCTCATGTAAAATGTTTCCCTTGTTTCCTTTACTGGGCCTTCTTCTCACCCTTTCCTTTTATGTATGCCCCCAGGTTATGAGAAGTTGTAATGAAAATGGGATGAAAATATGAAGACTCCTTTCAAGTGTTTAAGAAGAATTTTTTCTTTTCACGTGTAAGAAGTTCCTAGTTTCCAAGACACTAATCCTTAAAGATCCTCGATTTTTTGTAATGTAATGAATGTTTATGTGATAAAACGGCGGGATTCCATACTCTACCAAGAACAATTAGATGACTCCCTCTCCCAAAACAATTAGGTGAGGGATGTCCTAGCTAGAACATTCATAATCCCGTTCCAGGGGACCACACTGATGATTCCCAACAAGCCGCATCAGCACTACCACCCAACCCCATGGGCTAAGGAGCAAGTGAGCTATGCTCCTGCACCACTGACCTCGATCCCATTAATCTGACACTTGCATCAGGTGCAGGCCGAGGAGGATGCCCACCAAGGAGTTTCAACACCAACTACTACCATGGCATGTGCCACCATTGTTGAATTCCATCAATCCCCTATTTAGGATGAGTAGGGGCACTCATACTCCAAACCCATATCGAGGCCCCAACCACCCCATGGGAAAGATGGGTCAACTCTCGTTTTTGCTTACATAGGTGGCTCCCTCTGTGGGGAAACCAGTGTCCATGATACCCAATACAGAGGTCTTCCCCACACCATCCCCAATGAGGGTGCGGGCCCTCCCCACTCCAATGCTCAGTGTGGAGGTCCACCCCATTACACCTTCAATCCGAGTGAAGGTCATGACTACTACATTGAATCATAGTACAAAAGCCTCTTCCACAACCATGACCTTATGTATGGAGTCGTTCCTCCTATCAAAAGTCACTAATGTAAAGACGCTACCCATTCGGTAAACTGTCAGTTTGGGGGTCTTCCGCATGTCCTCAAAACAACTAGTGAATATCCTCCTCATCCCATCAATCATAGAAGCATAGGATTGCCTCACATTATAGGCACTCAACATGGTGGTCATATCCATGATCTGCATGACCAGTTTGGGGACCCTCCTCACAATAATTATGCCAATGGATATAAGAATGGAGGCATTTCCCATGCTCTTACAGTCTCCAGTGGAGGTCCTACATATTCCATAACTTCCCACGAAGACTCCCTCCACATATCAGCCAGTGGACATGGAGGTCCTCCACATGTTTTCTTTGACATTTGTACTGGTTCTCCTCACAACTTAGATCACCAATACTGAAGTCAACTCCACCCTATAATTAATTTGGTCTAAGGTCCTCCCTAACCCAAAAATCTACACTATCCCGAAGAGTCATCCCGGTGTAGGAGGGTCGGTCACTAACGCTATAAGAACAATTTTCAGAAGATTCAGACTACAATTAAGACTGTCTGTTTATCAGATTAAGAGGTGGAATTCTATTCAATAATGGAACTCTAAACTCAATTCTATGTGTCAATGGTTGGGGCAGTATTGAGGCGTATAATCCTGATCCTTCCATAATATGAGGTCCCCTAGATTCCCGCCTCCCTCCAAAGATACATCCAGGTGGAGGATGATTTGAACTGTTTCCATGTCCTGGTAATGAAATCATCTGTACCATCAATAGGGTCATTCTCTACCTCAACCATAGATCATGGAGAGTTATTATGGGGACCGATGAAGGATTCACAATAGCATGCCCCACCATCAGTGACCGCAACCCCTGCTCTAGAAGCTGTGGTCTCTTGCATGTTCATCGTATTCTCCACCTGCTAGTCTACCATCTCAGCGGTCCACTTCATTACTGCTGCTGGTCAGTTTCAGTGCCTCTACCACCCCCCTCCTCCCCATGTTGATGAGTGTGGAAATCAAGGTCCATATCCCATGTCTGAGTCAAGGATCTTTTATAACATCCTTGCAACAGATCATTTCCATGAAATGCTCTAGTTGATTGCGACCACAAACACGAATGCACCAGAATCTCTTACCTAGGAGGTAGTCTTTTACCTTCACCAAACCCTATGGGAGATGCAATTTATTTTCCATTATTAGAGAGTGTATTACCCCCAGATTTAGGCTCACATTGATAAAGTTTTCCAACAATTCCACATATATGACTTTGCTACACTCCCTCTGTCCCAGCGCCCAGAGTCACTTGGTCGCAACTAGACTCTCGAGCAACAATGAATTCAGTGCATTAAAGGGATCAACATAATTATCATGGAAGACTCCCCCCACGATTAGGTCCATGATTGGGGGTAGTATGATTCCATCCATTTTAGTTCTATCCTGTGCCAGCCCAATTTTCCAGGTGATGTTGAGGATATTCCACTAGGAAGAGTCACACTAATTATGGAATATCTATCGAAGTGGGAGAACAGTTTAGATATCTTTGATGTGAACTTACACCCTGGGGGAGTGCCACGACAATTGTATTTATTGGGAAGTGTTATTTTCCAGTAAACAAATCGACTGGGTCTTCCCACTCCCCCCGAGGCAATAGTCCTCAACTAGAATCCCAATAAAGGAAAAGAACACCATAGAGCCATCAAAGCCTCGGACCCATCTGGATCAGTGGTGATGATAGATGATGATACTTAAAAAAACCTGCATTGTATCAACAGCTTGTGGAACAAAAATAGACGGTAATGTACTATTTTCTAAATGTGGCATGAAGCAACGACCAGACTATGATGATCCTAGACTGGTGTAGTATGGGTAGGTAAAACATCCCCCAAGTGAGTTGTCCATGGGTGACCCTGACCATCCTAGCCATGTATATAGTATAGAGTCTCGGAATTATGGAAAGAGGGTGTGGAATGGGTCACCAAATCCATCTGAGTGGGGTGAAAATCCAGAGGACCCAACTCATGTCCACCCAACCGCTCTGCTGGTCATCCCACTAGCCGCTCCGTGAGCCGTCGTGCCTTCTTATCATTTTTAAGAACCATCCAACGTATTGGTGGTTAGGGATCATCATCAAGACTAGAACACCATCCCAGATGATCTGATGGCGGTACTCATTGCACACGTCGAGGCGTTGGAGACTTGACATGTGGAAATCTTACGTGATGGGAAGCCATATCCAGCAAGGGTGGATGATATGCCAGCACCCCCCTAGTTTTGAAAATCCCACCATATAACTCGTTAAGGGGATTAGAGACCTGATACAACATCTTTCCCACTTTATATCAATGTTTAGAACCATTTTGGGAACTCCATCACAAAAAGAAGCCTCCAAACTTTTGTGTATCATACAGACATTGGAAGGACATGAATTTGTTTGGTACATCCATCTACCCATTGGGTTTGTTACCGACTGGGATGATCTCCATAGATATTCCCTTTTCTAGTTCATCTCTCCAACCCATAATTTTAGTATTGAAAACCCCGTCAAGTATAATAAGAGGTCTGATGAGTGTGTCACAGACTTTGCCGCCTGGGGGAAAGGCCTCACCTACTCCTTGAATATGTCGATAACATAGGAATTTATTTTGACAATGTGTGTGGGGAATGTCAAGGCTGAATTGGTCACATATGTCGTTAATCAAAATTACCCCATGTGATTCCATGAATTCTTGTTAATGCTCAGCGTCTAATGAAATCCTTGCAGTAGGCCAAGCATGCTTGTCCATTGTCTCCCGCAATTTCCGTGAGATGACCCACTAAGGTTGAGCCCACTGTGGTGGCCCAAATATAGGCCCCGAATAAGTAGGATTTATTACCATTGGATCCACGTCCACATCCTCACAGGGTCCCTCCACTTCAGACATAGCCTCCGACCCAATAGTGACCACCTCAGAATTGGAATGTGCCTTTATGAAACGTGCCACCATCACATAGGAGAGATAACCAAGATCCACCTCTTATATAAGCTCCTCCAGCCCCTCTAGGCTCCAAGATCCCCCTTCCTGGGCTGGATAAAGAAGAGAAACTAATTCAAAAAGGCTCAGGTCCTTGGTTATTTCTAAAGATCCTTGGAACATGGACTTCTAAATTTTCCTGAATATAGGAGGCCCGAAGAGGCAGGTCTCACTGATCGGCCCAATTATTTCCCATATCAATGGATCATGGGGAACACCCTAATACAATTATATGTGTTTAAATAATGGATTCATGACCAGGTTGATAACTGCAAAATCAGGTTACGACCATCTCTGTCATAGGTGGCATGTGTATTAGTGAATCTAGACAGTGGCAGTGACAGTGAAGGTGAGTGGAATCAGGTCCTTAGTCACGGGTCCCAAAAGGATGATGACTGGATGGATCATAAGATAGTCACCCATGCCCATGGTATTTTCCATACTCATCTGAATTTACCCAACCCTCCAGGAGACTTCGCATCACCCATAACTAATACTTAAGTGTCAACAGATCAGCCATCCTCTTCCCGGAAGAGCGGGCATTGGGAATTCTAGGTAAATCAATGTCCCCCACTGATTTCATCATCATCCCTTACACTCGGATACAACATGACCCATAGATGGAAATAACCCCTAGAATCTTTCCACTAGTGGAGGATTATTCAAGTGACAATCAATGGTATGCCTCGGTTAACATCATGGAGAAGGTAAACCCATACATGGTTCATAATGGCGAGGTGTGTTAGGCGAATCCTCCCAACACTCATAGTCATTGCTATCGTCGATGGGGCCATGGCTATATGGGTTGTAAGATTTCCTTGGTTATTACATCCATCTAGAATGTGCATGAAAAAGAAACCAGATTTTAGGACCATCGTAGAGCTCAGTACCCGCATCCCTCTCAACTGGTGTCATCAGGTCTACCATCATCGTCGTTTTTGTTAATTGATCAGGAAGAGCCACCCAACTGCACATTGATCATCCATGCTCTGTTATGGACTAACCACAATCATCTGATCCACTTCTGGTAGTCACTCTAAAAGCTTTGAAATGTATGCAGCAGGACAATCCCTACAGTAGTTTGCCACCAATTCATCCAGAAGGGTCCTTTAAAACCCCTTCCACTGGAAAAACTCTTATAAGCCGAAGATCATCAATTGAATAGAAGTATGATATCCTTACGAATCTCTCCAGCATTCATGAAAGTCTATATATAATTTAGGCCATTATCCTATTATTGGATATGTCTGAAGACCTCACTGGAGCATTAAGAAGCCCCCTCAAGTTTTAGACATAGGAATTAGCTATAGTATCCTTCAATGCTGAGTCTGTCAAGAGTGCTGAATGTTAGCACATTATATATTTATCTGGAGAAGATGAAGGCTCTCCCATATAGGGGAACATTATCCCCCTTTATATCACATGAAAATTCAATTTCATGGATATTCTTCGTTGTCTTGTCAACAAAGACTCTAGGATCAACCTAATATCGACCCATACACTCTAAACGTTTGTGTTGTACAAGGATGACATGAGTCCCTATGTCGTGAAAATTCATGGTTATGACTGGAAAGAATAGACACTCGTCATCAAGATTCACCTGGTGACCCAATTTGGAGGTCTAGTAGCCAGCACCGAGTTTATGGTTGTCTCCCAGGACATCGCCTACAATGCTTTAATGGGTAGGCCATAGCTTCACCTGCATGGGGCGTCCCCTTCATCATATTACTAGTGGCTTAAGTACTCCATTAATGGTCATGTGGGCATACTCCAAGTTGAAACATCTCCCATCACCTCTTTTGAATCCCTATATATGGATTCTGACTATTATAAGAGAAAGGACAAGAAGATTCAGGCTAATAAGGTTGAACACGCTACGGATTTGATCGACCCATGGAATGACCAGGATAATTCCTATATATTTTTGATCCACCGATTGGAGGCTACATCCCCAGATATAGGATAGTTCTTTGTTGTTTATGTAATAATGGGGCATCACATTATCTAGTATAATGGACGCTATAAGATCACCTTTTATTCCTAGAAAAATCATGTTGGGGTGATCCCAGAGACCCTACCCCCATAAGGTATTAGGATGTCTACCCTATGGAAATGAAAATACGCCATACCTACTTTTTCTGTTGGGTTGTGAAAAATCTGAACAAGACAACGTGTCACTATTTCTTCGATATAATCATTAATGGACCCTTGAGCCGAATACTATATGGGATCAGATCGATGGATTTCATCGCTATGGTTTCGGAAATGCAAGAGTTCCCTGATGTGGTGTCTACTGCCACTCTGGATTGTAGCAGCTTCCCATCGAGATCTATTGACTCATAGGAATCTACTTCCACCAATGATCCCTTATCCACAATTGAAGAAGAGGATTTTGAGGATGCACCTCCTCCTTTTGAAGAGGTTATCTCTATCTCGGTCGATGAACCGGTTCAAGTGAACCTTGGTAGCGAGGCATATCTGAATCCCACGTTGAGCAATGAAACTTTTTCTGTCGAAGAAAAATAGAAGTACGTTGAATACATGAGGCAACATTGTGAGGTATTTTCTTGGAGTAATGATGAAATGAAGGGACTAGATCCCTAGGAAGTCATCCACCTCCTCGGTCTCCCAAAATATCATTGTGGGTTCAAAAATCCTCCTAGGAAGATTCACTTTTCTAAAGGATCCATATTCATAGCCAAAGTTGATAATATCATCTGAGCTAACTTCTTCAAAGTGGTCTAGTATCCCAGATGTGTATCCAACATTGTGCCTATCAGGAAGAAGAACAGACATCTAAGAGTTTACATCGACTTCTATGATCCCAATTGTCACTATCTGAAGGATGATTTTCCCCTTCCCATGATTGAATTGTTGATTGATGCCACCACTGGGTTCCAGGTTCTCTCCTTCTTAGATGGGTATTATAGGTATAACCAGATCGTAAATTCCCCCATGGATGAGGATTCTTATGCATTCAGAGATACAAAAGATGCTTTTTTTATCAGGTTATGCCTTTCCGTCTAGATAATTCAAGATCCACCTATCAGCATTCTGTGCACTGCATATTTAAGCTGGTCCTTGGGACATTGGTGGAATGCAACGTGGACGATCTAGTGGCCAAATCTCTCCAGCATCAGGACCATCTCAATGTCCTTGAGAAAGTGTTCTACTTTCTCCATTCATTCCATCTAAATACAAACCCATTGATGTGTGCCTTTGGGGTCACCATAGGAATGTTTCTTGGATTTGTTTTCAAATATAGAGGCATAGAGATCAATCTATAGAAGATTAAAGTCGTTAGTCAGATGTCTCCTCTGAGAAACATTCAGGAACATCGAGGGTTTCAAGGCCACTTGGCCTACATAAACCAATTCATTGAGAATTTTAATGGAAAGAGTAATCCACTTTCTCAGCTCATTAAGAAATGTATTTTCTATTAGTTGGATGAGGAATGTCAGACTACATTTGAGGGAATCAAGAATTATCTGCTCCAACCTCCATCTATGATGGAAACTATCTCTACAAATCCACTAGTCCATTAGGTGACTTCCCTAGAATGAACTCTCAGTTCCCTTCTCACCCCAAATAACTACACGGTAATTAAGAATATTCTCTACTATCTCAGCTTCATGCTCCTCAATACAGAGACAAAATAATACCCTTTAGAGAATATATTCCTTGTTCTGGTATTCCCTATACGTAAATTGCGACAATACTTGCAGCACCGTGAGGTAGAGAAAGTGTCCTGAGTGGATCTGATGAAGTACATCCTAAACTTCTCCTCGTTGACAGGCCATCTAGCTTAGTGGGCACTGATCCTATAACATTTCAACTTCATGTTTTTCCCTTCGAAGTATATTCAAGGAAAAGCAATAGAAAACTTCCTTTCTCCCATCCAATTCCCATAGACCAGTCCTTAGACCTTGATTTTACCGATGAGGAAATCCTCTCAGTAGACCAATCCATTCCGTGTTGTAAAATACACTTTGATGGTTCATCTGGGATCCCATACCGACATAAGGATCAATGACCCCAAACTCAACATAGTATGATTTTTTCTCATCTTCATTACACTAACACATGGTATTCTTCCATATTCATTCTTGTTATTATAATGTTGAACAAACAATGAGGAAGAGTATCAGGCCCCAATTACTGGCCACAAGTTGTCCCTCGAGACTGATGTTCCCCACTTTCATGTGAACGGGGACTCCAAACTAGTCATCAAGAAAATCGATGGTGATTATGTCATAAAAAATCCAGAGCTCGTATCATTGTTGGAACGTACCTGCCAGTTGATGGCCCAGTTCCCATCTTGGCCATAGATTACTCAAATTCTTTGATCCCAAAATGGTCAAGCAAACACCTTGGCCCGCCTAGATGCATCTCTTGCAGAGCATGATGAGGATTATTTGATTATCCATATAGCACACTAGAGAGTCATCACCACTGTCACCCTAGAAGATAATGATAGTCATAGGTAGGCCACATTTCCTCTAGTGCTTCGACATCATGCCCCTTAGGTCCCCTTGATGTAGTGTTGGAATTAACTCTCGATTTGGGGACCCCATTTATCGAGTACCTCCTACATAGTAATGTCAAGGAATATCAAGCCATGCACGAGTGAATCAGATGTTGCGCATTGCAGTTTACCCTCCAGATTGGTCTTGGTCTCTATCAGATCCTCTAAAAGAATGGTTTTAAATGAGTTATCTTTCCTTTCATTCCTGGAGTTGATGTTTCTCAATTCATCCATGAGTTTCCTATGGGTTCCTGTGGGGGCTCTTCCAACCAAGTGGAAATTATCTCACCATATTCAGAGACTAGGGTATTTTTGGCCCTCCATGATTCATGACTACTGTGGGTTTTCCAAGAGGTTCCATGCATGCCTAATTCATGCTAACTTTGTGCATCTGCCACTGGAGCTTCCTCACACTACATGTACTCTTTTCCCTTTTTGGACTGGGTACTCGATGTTGAGGGACCATATCCACCAGTGACAGCTCTCCAGTGCAGGTTCATCCTGACAGCTACAGATTTCATTTCCATGTGGGCAGAGGAAATTATGCTCAATATAGTCCAAGCCCAATCTATCGTTTAATTTGTAATCTCTAACATAATCTACTGATTTGGATCCTATCACGTTGTCGTCACCGATAACGGCATGAACATCTGGGTAGTCGAGTTGAGGAAATTGTACACCAAGAACAACATTCATTCTAACCGTACTTCCCACTATCACACATAGGAAAATGGCAAGATAGTGGTGTTCAACAAAACCCACTCTAACATATTGTAGAAAATGGTTGATCAGAACAAGATGAGTTGGCCAAAAAAACTTAGCAACACCCACTGGGCCTATCAGACAAAAACTTTCAATTCCACACACGTTACCCCATAATCTATAGTGTACGGAATATAGGCAATTCGGACCATCTAGATTCAATTTCCCTCATTATGCATAGATTTATACAATCAAGAAGAACTAGATAAGGTAGTTGAAATTCGTCTGGCTGAATTGGATGTGGTCAATAAGAATAGACTCTTGCCCTACACAATCTAGAATGGAATCAGAACAAGATTGTCAGAGCCTTACACAAGAGATTTCTCCTCCACTCTTTATTACATAGTGACCTGGTCATGGCCCTGAGAACACGAATGATACTCAGTAGTAAACCACCAAAGCTATATCTGATATGGGAAATACCTTACATGATCCACACGGTTTACCCGAATGGTGCATACTCCCTAGCTACCATGGATAGAGAGCGTATAACGCCTCCCACCATTGCCAAATTCATCAACCGATAATTCACCTAAGTATGTAATGGTCCTACATGAAATTAAAATATTATGTCCTACATGACATTAAAAATCATTACCATCCAACATGATGATAAACTGCAAAACGGTCCGAGTTCTATGACCATAAAATAAGATCATTACGATCCCACATGACCTTAAACTATTCATTATTCTCCATGTGATGTTAAATGTTGTGATTCATCTGGACTGAAGGATGTGAAATTACATATCATTCATCTTCACTGAACGATGTTAAACTACAAGGAACCTTCAAGAACTATTTATGGATTGATTCACATCCTCATGGGATACGTAGGAACTCTAGGATGCCTCATCTTGAGTCTATCCCCCATAATCTTCTCTTTGACTATCCCCCAGGGTATATTTTCCATGGAGGATTCCACATGGTGTAGTTTAGGATTTATTGGCCTCCACTCATGTCAGGATTATCATGATTTCACAATGTTCCAATCTTCATACTTCTATCTTCCCACGTCCTCACCGCATTATATCAAACTGCATGCCCATTTCAGAACTATGTATGGATTAATTCCCATTTTCATGGGATATGTAGGATTGCCTGGAAATTTTGTATACAGGCTGAGCCCCAATTTCATTTTTTTACATCCTCACCATGTGATGTTAAATTGCATCCCTATTTCAGAACTACGTATGGCTCGATTGCCATATTTCTGGGATACATAGGGACGCCTAGAAATTTCATCCATAGGCCCAGCCCCAAACTGTAGAATCTCCCCTTGGGTCGAAACACATGGTTTAATGTTGGATTTTACAAACATTAACATCACATTCACCATGAATTCACCATGTACCCCTATCCCTAAAAATCACTACCACTTTCATCCTCACCTCAAGTCATTAAACTGTGAACTGGTTGAGTCATAATGTCTAATACCCCTCAACATTTTTGGCCCCCTAGCCCATGTTCTCAATATGGATTATACGGGGTTGTATGGGATTAGGTTCTCATTCATATCGGGTTAATTGTCATGTTTACATATCCCTTGATGAGATACCTTTCCAATATCTGTGACTTTTCCACATGATGTAAAACTACAAAACATCCTCCAAAACAATGTGTATCATGATTCCCATCCATATGGGATATGTAGGACCACATAAACATTTAGACATTGAGTCCATCCCGATTTATTTGGATCCTACTTACCTTCTTATCCCCTTGTCCAGAGTTCTCCTAGAAGATGGGAATGCTGTGAGTTATGGGTTTATGTTCTCATTCATATTGGGTTTGTCACAACAACACCACATTCCTATTTCTCCTAAGATATCTTCACCCCTACTCTATAATCATATTTTTTAATCAACTTCTCTTGTTTTGGGACCCTCAAACATCTTTGGAAGTTCACCAATATTCCAACGAGCACTCTGGTTTATGACATAGAGCCTTGGATTCTACATACATGTTATCACCTATTTCCATGCTACTTGTTCCCCTTCATTAGGTCACTTATCACCGTTCACTTTCGAAAGGACCCCTGAACGTCATGGATGCTTGGCCCCAGTGCCCTCCTGCCATCATGGTCTAACATCCATGAGAATTTTGAATGAAAAATTAATACAAGTCTCATGTTTTGAATATGGTCAATGTTCGACGCTCATTTGTTCTTCCCATTTCAGGGAAAACTATATTGATACTGTGTTTCGAACACGGTAAATGATTTTCCTCCATCATCAAGCTAACACCATCAATCCATAAATTTCAGTTTCATGATTAACCTCATTTTCCACTCCACCATGTCCATGTGTAATTTCAACACTATTGGTAATATCCCTTAGTGCACATTTTCACGTTATGAAGATAAGGCCATGGTGAGACATCATTCGGGCCTCTGAAATTGTTTTCCCTTTGTGGGTATTCCATGTGTGTCAAAGGCCTTCTCCTCCCTTGTTTCCCACATCGAGTGTAACTCGCATGGGCTTAGGGATTCAGTTAAGCTTTTCTGCCCATTTGGGAGTTTCTCTACTCTATGGTCCTAGCTCTATGACGATAAACTAATATCCTTCTACATCTTTTTCTCAAGGATTAAGAACCATATACTCTCAAGAACTACGTATGGCTTGGTTCCCTTACTTATGGGATACGTTGAACCACCAGAACATTTTTCCTTTGGGTCCATCCCCATATTCTATACCCTTGTTTGGCCTATTGGCCCATGGTTTCATCCCCAGAGTTGCATGTGGTGTGGTGTGGACCTCGTCCTCATTCACTCTGGGTATGCTTTATCATGCACTTCACATTTTCCCCTACTGTCCAAGACACATGAAAATAAACTATACATCCTGGTCCCACATTACTTTAAATAATTTTCATCTTTATTGCATGAAATTAAAATGCATTGGTTGGTCCTATCATACAAACCAAAATTTTGACAATATTATCCTGGACACATGATAAAAAACAACAATACATTATGATGTCATCACTCAAGGGAAGGACATGTTTAGTAGAGATTATCCACCACACCATTTTTCAATTCCTTCATAGGCAATGATTCTTGTAGAGACACTTGTATTCTCTATCCTAGGATTATTGCTTCCCAAAAAACACACATCCATCCTAAAGAACTAAAAAGATCCATCAAAGGATGCTTCTTTTGAAGAATGGGCTAGAACCGCAAACTAGTATTGTCCCTAACATCAGTACCCTTCAATTTCACTTCTATAACTACATATGGATTGATACACATCATAATTCGGTAGGTATAAATGGTCGGTCCCTTTACCTCAGGCCCATCAAAAAGTTTATTTTCAGTCCCTCTGCCTAAAACCTCCTTAGGGAGCACATGGTGTGATATGGAATCCTACCGTCCTCATTCACATAGGGTTTTGAAGTCACCAAACCCCAAGTCTCCCTCCCTCCATTATATCTATGGTCTAATCACTAAGAACATTAAAACTATAAACCAACTACCCTTGTTGCAGGACACTAAAATGCGCGATATTTTAGAGAACATCATGAATCTTTATTACCATCTCCATGGGAGACGTAGGAAAGCGAAGACATTATTTCTGCTATTCCATCCCTCATAATCATAAATTCTTCCCCATTTTGTCCCCTTGGTACGAACCCATTTGGAATAATGTGGTGTAAAAAGAACATTTTGGGTTCTCATTCGCATCATGTTTTTCGAAAACTGCACCGTGTTTTTTTGTCTCTTCCCAACCTGGTTCGAGTGCTATGAACCTAAACTAAGATCTCCCTTTAGGAACTATTCATTAGTTTCTACTACATATCCACCCAATGAGAATTTTATTAAACCATTTCCTCTCTAAATGGTACACTCTATGGCCTTAACCCCATGACCCTTGTTCTAGGAAATGGATTCGACATCCCTATATCTGATACATTTTATTGTCGTACATAAATGTAGCATGACAAAGATCCAAATGTGTGGAATTTTAACATTGAAATTATATCACATCATGTACAGAATTCATGAGACCTTAATTTGGATCCCCATCCTATTCCAGGTCTGAAGGCCCCCCTTTATGACATGGTCTCATGCCACATTCCAGGCTTATGGGAAAAGAATGTTTTGTTTCAAACACGGTAATTAGTTATCCTATATCTTCATGCCACTGTCATTGCGATCCATATCTTAGGTTTCATGATTCCCGCCAATCAACTACCTTATTTTCAAGTGGAATCCCAGCACACTCAGTTTACACCTTCGTGCATCTATGTGTGTCATCCAGGTGACTGAATAATTTGGGGATGTCATTAGCCTAGAATTATGATTCACTTAATGTGTGCGTCCATGTACAAGGAAAATCCAATCGCTACTCCATGTTTCCCACAACAATCAGGACTCACGTGGGCTTAGTAGTTTTGGTGGGGCGTGTACTGGTGCAACAATGCCACACATGAATTTCATCCCTCATGACATTAAACTGTGACCCTGAACTATGTATGGATTGATTCTCATTCTAATGTGATACATAGGAACATTGAATCACATTTCCTCAGGCCCTAACAAACTTTCACATTTGGTCCCTTGACAAAAAAAACTTCCTATGGGGATACGTGGTGTGGTGCAATATCCTTATTTCCTCATTCACGTTGGGTTTATAGCTACAGAATCATGTACTACCATTTGGGGATATCCCCCTTCACTCCCCATCCTATCTTATAATTTTAAACTGAACGAGTCTATATGTCCTCGAATCATGACACTAAACTCCAGTTCTACCCTGAACAAGTTCAAGATCTCCCATGTTAATTATGAGATGTGTCAGCTTCCTCACTAGAAAGGATTCCCCCTACTAGTGTGGGTCTCTGACCATGTTATTCTCATGGACTACATTTGGCTTGAATCTTGTTCCCATGGGATACATAACAACGTGTGGGCCATTTACCTTAGGCCCATCCATAGGGTCATTAACCCTTTTGTCCTCTTTGCCCCAATCATGGTATGGGATGTATGACCTTAAAACTATGTGAACTGTCCTCACCATGTGATGTTTAATCTACATTCTTATCATCATTATTGGTATGACATAAAACTACATGGAACTATAGGTCCTTATCATAAATTTCTTATTCGGAAGTATGTTTGATCCCATATCAGACCGAGGCACCCACCTAATTTGTTTCCACCACGATTGAGTAATTTCAAGAGTGTTGTACTCTATACGAATAACCCATTACTCCACCGTCCACACTTTGTGTGTTCTTTATTCATACCCTCTTCCTATTTCACATCTAATGTATCCCCCTAACATTACGGATTCACGGCCTATGTATCACCTACTATCCTAGACTAATGTTCTGGAAGACTAAAAGATGACATTTTGATTCTGACCCCATGTTTCAAACATGGATAGTGGTTGGCCATCATTTTTCATCCCCATTTTAGGCAAATTAAATATGGATAATGTGTTTATATCACAACCAATTGTTATCCTTATTTTCAGGTCAACCCTATAGTTTTCCAAATTTTGGGTATCGTGATTCACACTTTCCATTCCCCAATGTTTTGATTGATTCTAATGCTTCTGGAGTTACTCCACTCATGTACCATGGCACATTGAGAAAATGGAAATTTGAATTTTCAGATAACCTTTTCCAACATTCATTCCTCCATCATTCTACCCAAAAATCTGGGATGGTTGTTCATACCCCGAATGCCCGAAGAATGGTCAACACCCTCATGTTGAGATGGAATAACGAACAAATCATCCATTGTTGCTCACATCGGACATGACCCATTTGATCTTAGGGATTGATCACTATATATTTCACGAATATGATTGAAATGAAGTAAACCAAAACAAATAATGGAACTCATGCATGCAGCCATCATAAATTATTAAAGTCTAAAAGTCCATTTAAACATTTACACACATTATAACACCCAAGGATCATCCCCTCCCATGGATGGGTTGACCTCTTCAATGGAGAGTTCCATCTCCAACACCATATGGATTGTGGTGTATTAGATTCACTACTGCCTATTTAGCTTGTAATACTCCTCAGAAGAAATAAGGGGTAGTTCATCAGTTTGAATCTGGTCCCAACTACTCAACAGTTCAAATGATCTTCATTTACTCAAATGCTCGCATCATCTGTTCTTCAGCCTCTACCAGAATAGCCTTTATGCATTATATGATACTCAATTGTGATTCAAGGAAGATGGAGTTTTCATTCACCCATGATGTCAACTGTTGGTATTCATCATCGTCTTCTTGGATCCTCTTGATGTTCAACCTTTTATTTTGCTTCCAACACACACCAAGTCCATGATCATGATTCCGAATTTTCTCTGCCATGAAGCCTCAAATGAGAACATGAGGTCGATGGGCATCCAATCCCCCGGTGCATATCTCATGTAGCTAGGAACTAAGACTCCCCATCTGATCTATCCATTGAGCTTGAGGGGATTTCACGATGAAGCGCTTTATCAGCTTCCATGAACGTCGATATATGATTTTACTATCCTCTTCATCAGAAGTCATCTCATCCCAATCAATGGGGTCGAAACATACATAGGCAGGGAAAACATCCAATAACACATCATCAGGATTATAATATATCATATATTTGGGTAGGTAAGGAACAATTTCATCCATTTTATACTTATTTTCGGACACCACCACAATGAATTTAGGGTCAGTCTTGCTTATGTCCCCACCTGTGATCAGAAGCGCATCAGTTTTGTTGGATCGGGTGTCTGCTTCAACGACCACCAATGTTCCCCTTGGAAAGGAAGTTATATGAGCTCTAACCAATATTTCCATGGCATCCCGTGACATTTGACGGACTTTTCATACAAGAGTCACACATACATACGTTAACCTGATCAACAGAAGGCAGTTACAGATTCTGTGAAGAATACATACAAAGATCAAACAGTATGTCTCTCCCCCATGTTGTTTCCATCAAAACCCTATGGCGAGGTCTTATATATATTGTTGGGATGTCCAAAGGCTATGTGTGGACCACCATGGGAGTCACGACCTTGATAGGTATGATGATCGTCATAGCCACGGGTGCGAGTCCCAAAGATCCTGTAGTTGCATCTACTGTCCAGAGGGAGCGGGTTATGAATGTGAAGCCCTTCTGCACAGGTCACATGTTAGTTGAGATGTCCTAAATGACTTGGGTGAAGACTATGGGGATTTTTTTTATGGTGTACCTCAAATCCCTCTACAAACTCTTCCAACTCTAGGTCTGAGTTTCTGACCTCACCCACCACCAGAGGGCTACCTCCACCGGCCTCCTCCCCCCAGGAGGAGTCATCTGAATTTTCCAGTGTATAGAAGCACTCTGTCAATTCAGCAGTCAAATGCTATGTAGGGGACATTCGATAGGGAAGCACCTTTATTTTATCTTTCATTAGGATCCAGGTACCTCGGGAGTGCACAACGTCCTCCATCTCGGCAAGGAACTGTTACCGCTCTGCCATGGAAACCACAAAGTCGACCCTGAGAGGACTGATCCATGTAAAATCCATCCTGAGATGATTCAAATGTTTCTGCATCATGGAAAAGTTGAGGAATTGTCTGTTGACATCCTAGATGTCCCTAGACTCCAAGAAGATAGTGTTATTATGCATGTCTATGTGGCGTAGCCTCTTCCCCAGATCCTGGGTGGGTGTCTTACGGAATCCCTTAGGTTGCCTCCCCTCTAGATAACATTACTTATATTGGACCTCTGGGTCCACTGCTGCTGCAAGCCTCTCAATCGGTGTGGGTCTCACCGCCACTACAGCCCCACCACCATGGGATGTCATCACTACCTTCCAGCCCCGACCTCGAAGATGGGGAGGCACTCCTTCACTGACATGGATGGTCTGTTACTTTAGCATTTCCCATGTGTGGGGTGTCTCCAAGATCATGGAATATTCCTTCACCAGCCCATAGGCAGCTTTGGGAAGTGGCATCTCATTCTGCTTTTTTATGTCCTCTCGTGTAAACATCAGCCATATTTTCCTAATCACACATGGATGATCCTCATGGATCACTCCATAGTGGACCCGCGAAGTCAGCCTCACCATGCACCAGAACTGCCACACAAAGCGATGTGGGGTGTATGACTCGCATAGAGGCTCTCAGTCAACCCATTCCACCAAGACTCTCCCTGAAAGTTCAAGAGGTAGGATCTATGCTCCTCTGTTCCATATACATTGTCGGTGAACACTCCTTCCCACAGTGGGAATAGGTGGATGGTTAAATCACCCACATTCTAGATCCAGTTCAGCACCAACTATAACCTCATCTTTGTCAGAAAACTCCCTACCATGTTCTAAATGGTTGGTCGGAATTCTGACTCTAGAGGGGAGATGCGGTTGAGATATTCATGAACACCAATAATATGCACCACTATCCACCCATACTAATGATGGAACAAAATGAATATCCTATGTGGCTTCTTCCCTTCACGAATGTGAAACAGTGCCATATATAGCTTGGCGAGCATTGGGATTCCCATGTTGACCCACTCCCTGGTCGACAATGCAGATTCCATGATGAATGTGCTCAGTCACACACCTTTTCTTCTGTCCTCCAGAGGCAGAATCCAGCCGTTGATAAGCACTATTATGAATGCATCCATCTTATCCCCCATTTGTAGGATAGTACTAATGTTGAATCCCCATGTCTTCCACTAGCTATCCTCTAGGGGTCTCCAATATGAGTGCTCCTTGACACACTGAACCCCCTTTGGGCTTGTCTGAGGCCTCCCACGAAACTGTCTATCCTGAGGAGAATTCAAGAATTTCATGAACCACCACTTAAAGTGGACATCCCTAACCGATTGTTTATCCTCCTCCGATACTAGGTCCATAAATACCTTTTTTGAAGTAGCGGCATACGCACTAGATCCTCCCATGTGATCATGATAGGGAGAAAATCATCGTAAACTTCCTCTTTTATTGGGACCCCCAATATTTTGTGCAATTCCCAGAAGATGATACCATCCTCCCTATGGTGAAGATGAAAAGTATTGGTCCTCGATGACCACATAATCAAAATCTCCAGCACCAGCTGTTTTTGCTGGTAGATGTTAAATTGGGAAGCTCGAGCTCCCCTAGAGAGGTCGTCTCGCCTCAGATCCACCCCAAACTCCTCACATCTGGGGCCTACCCAGTAGGCCCATGCCCATTTGTCCATGAAGATTCCTTCCAAGCTCAATTACCACTCATCTGTCCTCCCCTTTTTCGGGGTCCCTAGGGCCACCTTTAGAAATGATGGCGTACAGTTGGGGGGGGGATGTCTCTGGCTATAATTTCATCCCAAAAATAGTATTCACCTGATTTTTTTGGAAATAAAAATATATGGGTGTGAAATCCACCAATAAATGGGTGTCAAACTCCCAAAACAACTGGCTCTAACACGAAATACTCCTGAACCAATAATTTGGGTCATCTCTGCTTCTTTCAGGGATGAAAATGTCATCCTGTAGACCGATGTAATTTAGTGCCAGCCTTTTTCATAGTCGGTGTTTCTTCTAAACATTTTATAGAATCTCCACTAGCGACTCATGGTTTAAATAGATCTGTATATTTTCACTGATACCCATGTTATTCACCATTTCCTCACTCTGGGAAGCATCCACAAGGACCCCCGTAGATCTACCTGACGAGCCATTTAGTCTTAAATATAATTGAAATTTTGTCTTGGATCGCATAGCTCAATCGCGAAGCTCACTTGCTAATCTCAATCATATAGGCATGTTGGGGATCCATAACACATACCTCAGATACGTAAGCCGCATAGTGCACACTTGCGGAGTCGAATTACTTGTTGCGCGTCGTGAAGTGGAAAGGCCCGATTCGCAATGGGAAATCACAGAGCACACACAGCTTCAGGAATCGAGAGCACAATCACCAAAAATTCGAAGATGATAAATGGGAAAAGGGAGTTAATCATCACTTATTTATAGGTGGTTAACCCCATTCTTCATGGTGTGTCTCACCGTGGAGAGCTTCATGGTGTATCTCACCGTGGAAAGATTCATGGATTTCCCAACCTGTGCATGGCCGCTCTGCATTGCGGCCCTAGTTCATGATAGTGCGTTGAGATTCTCCTGAACATTTTAGAAATTTTCCCTCAAACATCGACCCTCATTTTCTCCTCATCTCTATGTCTAAGGGGGGGGATTTTTGGTGCAAAAATATGGGCAGAAGGAATGGGCGTGAAGAAGAAACTCATCCCAAAGGGTCTGCATCATGAAGCCCATTCACATAGCCCCTTATCACCACGCCATTCATATAGCCTCACAGCACTGTGGAAGATGTGAAGATGATGCCCCCTATGCAGTCGTAGTGGAGCAAAGAGGATGGAGGCTCCATAGTTACGATTTACTGGACCAGGAGATTCGCATAGAGGAGGGACTTGAATCGACCACCTCAATCCCATAGAAGTGACTGAAACCTCCTTGAGCTCCACTTATAGAATCCTAGAGAGCTCTACGCTGAAGAGTGGATGATAGTTGACTCTGATGTTATGAATAACATGAAAAAATCTGTGGCCGATTGTGGAGCACCACGTCACATCGCATCGAGCTGTCCCTGTTTCGAGCCACCCCTCAACTATAAATATTTATTTCCCCTCGATCGAAAATGATGGATAATCCGACCATTCACCTTCTCTGCTCTCAAATCATAAAGAAACATCTACTCTACAAAACATTGAGAAAAATGAGATCTTCCAGGTACTTGAACGTTGAGAAATACCCTTCCCATATCTCAAAAACAACCCATATTCAAGAAGGGATCACCTAGCAGAGCTCAGAGGCCTCCATGAAGGAATGGGATCCTCAGGGGGACTCAAGTATTCGTAAAGCACTCATTCTCTATGAAGTACCCTCCATGCACATGAGAACCACATGCTAAGGCAGGGTCACTGTGCTTTGCAAAGCATATTGCATCACTGGGAAATTCTTTGCAAGGTACCCTTGCTTCACATTGTACGACTATGTGAGGGCCTTTACACATCACATAGTTCCCCCATATGCATTTTAAAGTGCAAATTATTGTCTCTTATCGACCGGTCAAGGTTATGGTGCTTTTCTAATGTTTATAGCAGCACTTGGGTCGAATCCTCGATGATGATACTTTTTTATAGTCCATTGTTTTTGGATTATTGTATTCTGATTGGGGGGGTTTGTTTGTAGAGCATATGAAATAATTTATGGATGATGTTTGATTTAAAAAATTGATAAAGACTTGGGTGTGTTCATTATTAGGGATTTAAGCTTATGATTTCATTGATCTTTGATTTATATTGCATTAAATTAATATCCACATCACAAGATGATTTTTAACAGAATTCCGAAGATTTAAAGCATTAATCCATGATATAACATAACATACCATTCTAATCATTACCATTATTTGTTAATGGTAATGTATTTTTGGTTCCAATCATCCATGGAATCTACATATTAAACAAAAAATTTCATTAATCCATGACATATAATGTTCAACGTACACAATATTAACTCAAAGAATACTCATCGAGCAAAGGCTCTAAATCACTTAATATCCCCAAATATTAACTCATCACAATGGTAGATTTAGTTATCAATTTAAATGATTAGTAATATGGTTATAATTATTATGTTTCTAAATTAAGAGGATAAGAAAAATAAAGGGATAAGAAATGAGTGGTGCATCGAAGACACACATAAACGATGAAGAGAATTAAATGTCGATTTTAGATTGAATGATAAAGAAAAAGAAGGGAATGAGATTCAACTGTATATAAACTATTTTAATAAAAATAACAATAAACTACAGAAGGTGAATGAGAATAAGAAATATTGAAGAAGAAACATTCATTAAAACAGAATTTCAAAGAAAGAGACTTACAAGATTACAAAAATGAAGAACACAGAAGTAAATGAACACAAAAGGGAAGAGGAAAGGTATATCAAGTGAAAACATGAGTATGGAAGGTCCTAACAAGCCCATGGAAAGGCCTTGGTCATGCCAATATGTTATCCTCCCTTTTGAAATGCCATCCCTTTTCAAGAAGAGGAGGGGGTGTATTTATAGCCCAATGTTGTAGGCTGTTTACATTCCCAAACTGGCCCACCACTTTCATCGCCAATTTGATAAATTAGACAGATGAATATTGATATATAATCATTTTTCAAGTTGTAGATAAATATCTCCTCTATCTACTCTGAATATTTGGAGGCCATTGGACTTAAGGATCCAAAGTTATGGCTTGTTGATTAAACAATGTTAATCTATCCATTTTAATCCAATATTTTTGAAGTCCAAAATGTAAACGGGTTTTGGAATAGGAATATGACTTAAAATCCAAATGATTCCTTCAAAAATGTCTGGAACCTATATCTCCTCTTTTAAACTGCAACATCTCAGTTTTATTTGATGATTACATCATGAGATATGTCATGAATAGTGTTTGGATTTTAATTCTCGGACAGAATGATGGGTTTCACTTCAAAGCATTAGTTGGGCCCCTTTTTCTTTGAGTTGCGCCCTGAAATTTTTCTCCATTACTCATTGAATTTTTTTACAAATTTTTTCAATGAATTAATGAATTTTAACTTCTGGATTGAGCTCGGTAATTCAATCTTCATGGATGGTCCAGTTTCCTCAGAGATCATGTGGGCCTTCTTGTCTGGTCTATATGAGGCTTCAAATGGATGAATTGGCCCATGATCCCTTCTAGTGAAATTTTTTATATTGAATTAGGAATTCTAAAAATTAATAACCACACAATTTTATTCAGTAGGTTAATAGTTATATTAAAATAGTTAACTAACTCAATTGGGATAATTCTAAAAATGCTCAAAAATTATACTTAGTATTAAATCATTAATATTTGACACAAATTATGCACATTTCCTATAAAATAATTAAATTGAGTATATAATAAGTCATGAAAATATTAATAACATCAACTCCTCCACACTTAGTCTTGTGCATGTCCTCATGTGAAATATATATAAAAACACGACAAAATCATTTTCAATCACTAACAGATATTAAATTATTTTCTTCAATCAGGGGATGTTTAGACTATTTCACCCATAATTATTGAATTACACCTCAAATTGTTATAGAAACAGTGTTCAAAAAACAACTCTTTTTTTCATGCTCAAATTTATAAATGGATAATCTGGATACTCAAAACTCACACCTCTCAAAATGATAAAATTTATTTGTGGAGGTCCAATCTTTCACAAACCAAGAATGAAAATCTTAGAGTTTGAAGGAGATCATAGCTTCCAATCCCTATAAAAAGATCACAATAATCAAGAAGTCTTTTGAAATGGTTTTTATGTGGAAATGGGACGGTAGGAATATACTATTTAAGAGAGATAAGAATAGGGGTAAAACAAAAACATGTAAAAAAATACACTTTTTTTAAATGAGACATGAATGGAAATGGAAACACATATTTAAAAGGGAATGAAAATGTGAAATAAGACACAAATGTGGAAGGAAATATGAATGAAATGAGAAGATAGAGTATTTACAAAACACAAGACCTCTTCCATTGACAAAAAATTATAATGCAGGTGTTCTTTTTTATTTTTATTTTCTTTTTTTCAAAAGTTGAACTTGAAACAGATCTCACACTCACATCCCAATCAATGATTTATCTCCTCAATACACTAATTATAATAGTTATAACAAGATCAAAGGCTCAGAAATAGTGATTTTTGACCTACCCAAGACACGCCCCAATTTTTTTGTTGATTTTTTTAATTTTTTTTAATTTTTTTTTCTTGAAAACTTATCAATAAAATTTGAACAATATTTCATAATAATATATACATTCCCAAAACCCATTAGAGGACAACCTCTCCCTAACACTAAAATGGATGCTGCCCTCAAGAATATTATAATATGGTGAAATCAACAAAGGGTACCCAAAATGAAATACTTCCCACCCAAAAATAAATTTTAAAGAAAAATATGATATTAAAATCCATGTTGATATTGGGTGGGAAACGGTATTGGTCTTGCATTGTTTCTATCAAATAAATGGGTTTCATAAGATCTATGGGGCTTTCAAAATGAGGAATAATGTATGGTTAATGAGAGGATATATAACTATTATGATTCTCATGTAGTTTATAAAATTCCCCAATCATATTAATTCACACTAAAGTAGGAAACACAGCTCGATGGTCCACAAAATAATGATTCACAAATGGGGGTGAAAAAACACCCATTTTGAAAAGATGTCCATATGTAGCATTGGCATGAAAGACATTGTTGGTTCTCATAGTGGGGGAAAATTATTTTCCAAATCAAAAATAGAGCATTCACAATTTTTTGGTTTTGATACAAAATTATTTTTCTAATGTCATGATGAAAATAAAAAAATTAAGATGAAAAAATGTTTGTTGACTCCCCAAAAAGGTTGGACAAAGTTTCAAAACTTGATGGTGAGTAATCATGACTCTGGATTGTTTTTTATTTTTTTTATGATTCTTTTTTTTTTCTTTGTTTAGGTTTTTTTAGTTTTTAATAAAGACACACCCACACAAAAGATAAAGAGAAAAAAAATGGGTCTTATAAAGAAAGTTGTAAAAAAATAAAAGACAGAGGAAGAATACGAAATAGGTAGAGGGAGGAAGAAAGGGAGAGATTATTAAAGGGAAAGAGGTGACCCCTTGTTTGGATTTGGGTGTTTCCATTTCCATTAAGTGGTGGGTCAACTACAAAAGATGTGGATCCAGTGGAAGACAATGTTGATCCAGGATTGTGTGTCCTCTCATGGTGATGCTTTAAATGATGTCCATTAACCATGAATGTCCTTTTGGAATAAGGGTCTTAAACATACACTGCACCAAATGGGTAAACATTAGTAATAACAAAAGGACATCCCAATGATAATTTACCTTACCCGAGTGAAGCCGAAATCGAGAATTGAAGAAAATTACCATTTCACCTTCGGGAAATACCTTTATTAGGATGTGTTTTTCATGGAGTGCCTTGGAGTTTTCTTTGCATAGATTAGAATTATTATATGAATCAAGTCGAAACTCCTCCAGTTCAGCCAATTGCAACAGTCTTTCTTCACCATATTTTTCAAGATCAAAATTAAAAGTTTTAATTTCCAAAAATGACTTATGTTGGATTTCAACTGTAAAAATTCATGGTTTACCAATAACAAGCCTAAAAGGAGACATACCAATGGGTAATTTATAGGCAGTTTTATAAGCACCAAGTGCTTCACCAAGTCTTTTAGGTGAGTCTTTTCTGGTAGGTTTTACAATTCTCTCATGAACTCTTTTCACTTCCCTATTAGAAAGATCATCCATTTCATTTGTTTGGGGGTGATATGAAGTTGAAGTTATATGTACAACACTATTAGTTTTTTAAAGATATTCCATGGTTCTATTATAAAATGGGTTCCTATGTCTCTTGTCAAAGCTCACGGTGTGAAAACCGATGGAATATGTGTGTCTTTAGGAACTCACAAGCAGTATGTGAATCATCATTTCTAGTGGGTTTGACCTCAACCCATCTAGAAAAATAATTAACCAAAAGAAAAATGTATGATAATTCATTGGAAGTGGGGAATGGTCTCATGAAATAGATACCCCATACACCAAAGATCTCACAGAAAATTAAAGGCTTTTGGGGCATTTCATTTCTCTAGGAAATTGCACCAAATATTGGAAAGTGTGACATGATTGAAAGAACTCATGTGAGTCCTTGAATAGTGAACCCCAGAATAATACAGAGTCTAGGAGCTTTCGAGAGGTCCGTTGTGGTCCAATATGGACAACATCAAGCATTGAGGGACAATATTCTAAGATGGAAGAATGATCATTTTCATCGACACATCTCCTTATTACCATGTCAGCCCTAGTTTTCCAAATATTTTTTTTCATTAAAAAAATATTATTTTGAATCACTTTTCAGCATCATTTTTTGTTCTTTTGAAAAAATTTCATGAAAAACACCAGAAACCAAGTAATTTACAATTGGGGTATACCATGGTATTTTTGGTGTGAGATATTAAAGGTGCCCAGTTGGAAATTCTGGATCAATTATTTGAGAATGAGTAGAATTAAAAATTCCACTCAAGTGATAAGCCACAGGGTTTTCATTCCTGGTCTGTCATTGATTTCAAGGTCAAAATATTGGATCATTAGGATCCATTTTATTAGCCTTGGTTTGGAATAACTTCTTTGAGTAAGAACATTATAGTAGAATAGTATATGAAGATGATGATTTTGGAAACTAAGATATAGAGCCATAATTTATCTAAGACAAAACCCACTGCTAAAAGATCATTTTCAGTGACAGTGTAGTGAGATTGAATTTCATCCAATTTTATTGTGGAAAAATAGATGACATGAGGAATTTTTTCTCTTCTTTGACCAAGAATGGCCCCAATGTCTCTATCAGAAGAACCACACATCAACTCCAAGGGTAATGTCCAATCTGGGGGTTGGATTATCTGGGTAAATGTATAAGCAGTTTTGAGTTCAACGAAGGCTCTCTTGAAAACCTCATCAAAATGGAATGTGACATCATTTTGTAGCAACTGAGTGAGTGGGAGGGAAATTTTACTGAAGTTATGGATGAATTTCCAATAGAAACCAGCATGAATGTTGAATTAAAGGATGTCTCTAACATAGTTGGGTTTAGGATGTGTTTAGATCAAATCAATTTTGGTTGTATCTTATTCAATACACTCTATTGAATCTATTTCCCCTAGAACAATCCTATTTTCAAAGCATGATGTGGCATTTTTAAAAATATAACAAAAGCTAACACTTGAAACACTTTTGAAGGACTAGAGACAGCGAATTCAAGAAAGATTAAAATGAATCACCATAAATGGTAAAGAAATCCATGAAGCCTTCACTGAATTGTTCAATGAATTTTGAAAAGACACTCATCATACACCTCTAGAATGTTGCAGGAGCATTTCAAAGGCCAAAAGGCATTCTCATATATGCATACGTTCCAAAGGGGAAAGTGGAAGTAATCTTTTCATAGTCCTGAGGTGTGATTGGGATTTCTATGTAGCAAGTGTATCCATCTAGAAATCTATAGTGTGACTTTCCAGCTTATCATTCTAGAATTTGATCAAGGAATGGAAGAGGGTAGGGATCATTTCTTATTTCAATATTCAATTTCATATAGTTTATGCACACATGCCATTTTTTCTTCACTCGAGTTGTGACTACCTCCCCATGTTAATTTGGGGAAATAGTTATCCAACATTTCTTTGGTACAACCTAAATTGGACAAACCCATTCACTATCAGAAATTGGGTAGATAATACCAGCTTAAAGAAGTATGGTGATCTTTTCCCTAACTACCTCAAGTATGAGTGGATTGAGTCTTCTTTATGGTTGTCTAATTGGTTTGGATGATTCCTTAAGATGGAAGGGATGCATGAAAAGAGAAAGGTTGATTCCAGGTATGTCATCTAGGGTCCAACCTAAGGCCTTTCTGTTTTACTCTAACACTTGAACAAGTTAGGACTCCTCAATTTCTGTAAGTAAAGCAGAGATAATGATATGATAAGAGTGATCGTGGAAAAGGAATGCATATTTCACGTGTTTAGGAAGAGGTTTTAGATCAGTATCATATCTAATTTGTGGTTTAATCATCTTAGGAATGGATGAATGTACTTCAGTTGCTTTAGATTCATTTTCTTCAATATTTTTCGAGGTGGAGTAGTAGAGATCAGAGTTGATGTGGGATTAAAGAGATTTTTCATGATCCTATAGATTTTATGGAGTCTATGAATGAGAGGTAAACATCAACTTCACCATTTATAACTTGGTTAATCATGGTACATATTTCACAAGATCCTATATCATTTTAACATGATGAACATGATGGAATGGGGTTCAATTGACTCTCAAGAGTATCCTTAGATGCATGGATTGATAATGCAGAGTGATCCTCAGATGGGTATCGAATGGATTGGAAAATGCTGAACATGACTAGTTGGTCCCCAAATTCCACGGATAAGATACTGGAAAGGACATCAATTTTGTTTCTTGTAGTCATGAGGAATGGTCATCCTAGAATTAATGGACTTAGATAAGAGTTCATATAACCTTCCATGTCAATGATATAGGAATCTGCTAGGAAGATATGATCATTGACATGAATAAGGAAATCCTCGATTATACCCTCAGGACTAGTAGTGCTTTGATTTTCCATTTGAATGACAACACCTATTGGATGTAAGGGACCCAGACAAAGGTTATTAAAGATGGATTTATGAATGACACTAATTGAGGCTCCTAGGTCTATGAGTGCATCATCGAAGTTAGAATATCCAATTTGGCATGGAACCTTAAAGGACCTTGGATCTCTTCACTTTATTGGAATATACCGCTGGGTAGAATACTTTTTTAAAGTCCAAATATTCCTCTTCTAGGTGTACAATTCCTGAAGAAACCTGGCATACTTTGGAATTTAATTTATGGAATCTAAGAGGGGAATATTGACTTCAATAAGTCTAAATAAATTGAGCACTTCAGGATCAGGTTCAAAGGACATCTTTGGATTAGAACCATCTTGAGGAAAAGGAATTGCGTTCCTAAGTGGAATGGAAGGAGTTGAGGCAATATCTTCAGATTCCTTTTCAACTTTCTTTTTATTTTCATTTTCTATGTCAAAATTTAAAGGGGTGTTATAGGAATTATCTTGAGTCATAGAAATTTTCTTTCTCGATCTAAGCATAATTGTATTTACATTACCCTTGGGGTTGGGTAATGGTTGATATGGGAGTTGGTAAGAATTTGATTGTTGTTGCTGGCTTAGGTTGGATGAAATATTACTAATTTGGGTTTCAATATTTTTCAGGCCTGAACGGGTGAGTGAGGCAAGATATTCCACTGCACATTCCCATGGTTTCCTGGAAGAAGCGGTCTTTCTAGGATTGGGATTGCATTGATTATGTTTATTGAGAAAGCGATTGAATTAGTTTGGTAATTAAGAAGGATCTATAGGATAGTGGAAGCCTGGAGGAGGATTGTTCCTTTTATTTGAGGAACAAAAGGATTGGGTTATTGGAATTTACCAACACCTTGACCATATTAAAAATGTTATGTGTTTTGAAAATGGAATTGAGGGGGATGAGAGCCAATAATACCATACCATAGGCCATGGTTATAGGAAGAAGATACGGGCTCAGAGTGAGGTTTGTTGAAGTTTTTAATGAACGGACTTGATTGTTGAGGTTTGGGGATCCACTGAGCATATAATGCATTGAGATCCATTGGTCTAGATGAATGAGATTGGTCCTCTTGACATTGTGGACACATTTCTATTGGATGAGCTGGTGTGTTGTAGATTCCACAATTTTTGACAGGTCCAGGAAACATTTATTGTGGAGCAGATGAGGTTGGGGCTTTGGATGCCATAGCTAGTTGTCTCACAATAATTTTTAGTTCACTCATCCTGTTCGTCATCTTCTTCATATCTATGGATTTATTGTCTTGGACTTGTTTTACTTGATCATGTGCTCGAGTATGGAATTGTTGTGTGTTTTCCGCCATGTTACTTATAAGATCTCTTGCAATAGCATGAGTTTTGTCAACAAGAGAACCACCACTTACGACATCAATGAGGGTTCTCTCCATAGCCAATAACCCCTCATTGAAGTATTTGATGAAGAGTCGGTTAAGGATTTGGTGGTGTGGGTAGGTTGGAACGGGATTTTTGAACCTCTTCCAGTACTCATGGAGTGATTTATCTGAGAATTGATGAATACATCTTATTTCCTTTCAGATAGAAGCAGTACGAGGAGCAGGAAAAAATTTCCCTAAAATTAGTCACTTCATGCCATTCCATGTGGTTATGAAACCAGGAGGGAAGTAGTAATACCATGACTTGGTAGTGTCAGTTAGGGAGAAAGGGAATTCTCAGAGTTCGTTTTGTTCCTCAAAAACCACTTGAGGCCTCATGGTAGAGCACACTACGTAGAACACTTTAAGGTGGAGATGTGGATCCTCACCGGCTAGCCCGTGGAACTGAGGAAGAAGATGAATCAAACCCTATTTGAGTTCAAAGTCATACCTTATGATTGGATATTGAATACCAAGAGGTTGGTAATTTATATTAGGGGAAACAATTTCTTTATGTGTTTTTCCCTTATGATTAGCCATATCTAATTCAACTGGTTGGACGAGGACTGGTTCATCAATGAGTTGATTATCTCTTAAGTTAATCCTAAGTTGGTGAAGGGTTTGCTCAATTTTTGGGTCAAAAAAATCTGAGGGATTTTTTGGGAGGCTATGAGGCATTCATAAATTTTTTGGAAGAAAGAGGAAGGTGGTTTTTTCATTGTTTTTCTTTCAGTTTATGATTTTTATGAGAAATCAGGTTAATCTTTGTGTTTTTTTCTATTATTTTTAATTTTTTTGGGTTTTTTTTTAAAATAACCGAAAACAAATGACTAAATAAAGCAGCATCCCTAAAAATGGTTCCATTTGAAAGCACGACATATTTCCTCTTATTGACTGGTTGATGTTTCAGTTCTTTACTAATGTGTATAGCAGCACTCGGGTCGAATCCTCGGTGATGATACTTTTTTATAGTCGGTTGTTTATAGTTAATTGTATTATGATTGGGGAGTTTTTTTAGAGATTATAAAATAATTTATTGATGATGTTTGATTTAAAAAATTGTTAAATATTTGGGTGAGTTCATTATTGTCGATTTTAGCTTATGATATCATTGATCTTTTTTTATATTGCATTAAATTAATACCCACATCAAAAGATGATTTTGATCAGAATTCCCAAGTGTTAAAGATTTAATCCAAGCCGTAACATAACATAGGGTTCTAGTCATTACCATTACTTGTTTATGGTAGTGTATTTGTGGTTCAAATAATCCATGGAATCTGCATATTAAACAAAACATGTCATTAATCCATGACATATAATGTTCAACATGCACAATATTAACTCAAAGAATACTCATCTAGAAAAGGATCTCAATCACTTAATATCCCCTAATTATAATTCACCCCAATGGTACATTTACTCATACATTTAAATGATTGGTAATCTGGTTATAATTATTATGATTATAAATTAAGAAGATAAGAAAAAGAAATGGATATGAAAAGAGTGGTGCGTCGAACACACACATAAACAATGAAGGGAATTAAAAACCAACTTTAGATTGAATGAGAAATCAAAAGAAGGGAAGGGTATTTAACTGTATTTAAAATATTTTAACGGAATTAATATTAAACTACGTAAGGATGATTAGAATAAGAGATATTGATGAAGAAACTATCATTAAAACAGAATTACAAAGAAAAAGAATTACAAGATTATAAAAATGAAGAACACAAAAGTAAATGAAATCAAAGAGAGGAGAAAAGTTATATCAAGTGAAAACATGAGTATTAAAGATCTCATTCCCTTGGAAAGTCATTGTTAATTCCAATATGTGGTCCTATGTTCTGAAGTGCCAACCCTTTGTAAGGAGAGGAGGGGATGTATTTATAGCCCAATGTTGTGGGCTGCTTGCATTCCAAAACATCCCGTCCACTTTCATCACCAATTTGATAAATTAAATAGCTAAATCTCGATATATGAAATTCTTACAAGTTGTAGATAAATATATATTATGTCTACTCTGAATCTCTGGTGGGCATTGGACTTAAGGAGCCAAAGGTATGTCCATATGATTAAACAATGTTATTCTATCCATTTCAATCCATACATTTTGAATTCCAAAATGTGAATGGGTTTTTGAATTGGAATATGCCTTCAAATCTGAATATTTATTCAAAAAGTAGGCCTCCAATATCTCCTATTTCACACTGCAAAACCTCAGCTTGATGTGATGATCAAATCCTAAGTTATGTCCTAAATAGTGTCCGGTTTTAATTCCCAGATAGAAAGGTGGGAGGGACATTAAAGCATTAGTTGGGCCCCTTGTTCTGGGATTTGGGCCCTAAAATTATTATCCATTCCTTTGTGTTTCGTTATCTGAATATTTGTGGAGAATTAATGAATTTTCACTTCTGGATTGAGCCCTGTAATTCAATTTTCATGGATGGTATAATTTCCGCATAGATTCTGTGGGCCTTCTTGTGTGGTTCATATGAGCATTCAAATGGAATAATTGGCCCATTCTCCCTTCTAATTATATGTTGAATATTGAATTAGAAATTCTAAAAAACAAAAACCACAAAATTTGGATCAGTATAGTGATAGTTTTAAATAAAATGGTAGACTCACTCAATTGGACTACATCTAAAAATGCTCAAAAATTATACTTAGTGTTAAAACATTAATATTTCTCTGAAAGTATACAAATTTCATATAAAATAAGTAAAGGGAGTTTATAATAAGTTATGAAAATATTAATAACATCATCATATATTCCCTATAACTAGGCAACTGTACACCAATTCACGAAGCATACCCCTTCGTGAAGCCCCTCCACTACACGGAGCACTAGAGCTTCACCAGGTCCCTTCCTGTGAACCCATTTGCTTCGCAAACCCTTCTCCCATATGACCCTCTAGGTTTGTATTATGTGATTTCAAGGACCCTTTGGTAGTGCTTCACATTTAATTGCTTGTCCTTATGCTCTTTCTCATAGTCAGACTATTGGATATTGTCTCATCGCATAGCCACAACAATGTGGCCCCTCTATAGATCACTCCACGACACCCCAACTACACCTCATTACAGGTACCTCCCCATTATTGTGGGTTAAAGTGTGCTAGTTATGTAATTCCCAGGGCTGTGGAGTGAACCCGCCTCATCCGAGCTACAGGATGTTAAACTACCAAGCCCCATCATACTCAGCACATGATATTAAAATATGGCCTCCCCTCATTCATTATACACGAGGGGCCCCATATCAGATATTCTCTATGTTATCTTGTCTCCACATGAGTGAGATCTTCCTCACATAGAATAAGATCCTCTCTGCTAGAGTGATGCCTGTCCGAGGGGAGGCGGCAACCATCCTAGTTTAATCCCCCACGCCTTTCGCGCTGGAGGCCGAATCCCTGCTCTTAATTTCATTTTCGATGTCAATGACCTATGTAGAGATGGGCACATGGACCATCTTTATCCCCCCCTTTGATATTTTTCTACATTAGGCCACCATCCTAAAGTATGTTGCAATCACCATCCCACTAGGCCTCTATCCACACGTAATCCATTGTTTCCTCTTTGAGCTTCTAACTATGTGTAAGCCCCATTCCAATTCCTATAGATGCACCTTTCATGACGTGATCATTAATTTTTTTTCCTTTTGTTTTAACACTGAGCATGAATCACATGGAAGTAGAGTAAGTAGCAACTATGACATACTTCTTGGTCCGCCTTAGCCTGTAAGTCCCAAACCATCTGAAACTACATGGACTTAGATCTGTGCTTCCTATAAAAGGTATGTAGGAAGCCTCCGTGATATTCAAAACCAACACGTTCTTGCCCCGACCCTATCACATCGATTCAACTTCATCCCACATGATGTTAAACTATAACCACCATTACAAACTACATGGACTTTAATCATTTTCTCCTAGAAAATGTATGAAGGAAACCTCCCTGAGGATCCAGCCCAACACCCATGGGTCCCTAAAACATCATATTGGTCTACCCTCGTCCCACATCACATTAAACTGTATGCCCATTTTCATCCCGTCAACATTAAACAATACCCATTAGAACTACGTGGGATTTGATCCTTGTATCCCATAAAAGGTACGTATAAAGAATCCCAGAGGTCCAACCGTAATCGACGGTAAGCCATTGAATTCCCCAATTGATGGTAATCCATTTCTTGCCCCAATATATTGTCAGTTATTGCATTCTCCAATCAACGGTAATCCCTTGTGTTCTCTAATAGATGGTAATTTGTTGTGTTCCACATCCAGTGGTACGTCATTCTACCCCATCCAGCGCTATGTTGTTATCAACCCCACACATCTGTATGTCATTGTAAGATGAACAACATGGGTTTTATCTTTATCTACATGATATGGTACATTGGAATCCTCCACGAGGTTCAATATGAAACACAGGTAAGCATTGGTGTCCCCTCTTATTGGGACCCACATCTTTGGTCCGCCCCCTTAGTGGTGGACCAACCCTAGGCTACTAACCATGCATAATCCCCAACAAGCCATTGAGTCACTGTCCTCTATGCACACCTGGAATCCATTTCTCGTTCTGGTCTTTCCATTGAGCCCTTGTGTTTCATGGATGTCATGAAAGAACATAGTGGTTCCACTTAATATAGGTCACATCCATGCGTCCATTATCATGGTCCACCTCCATAGGTTTCCCATCGCCTACCAAACTACGCGGACATTGATTCCCTTTACATGGGGATATGTTGAACTGCTCTCCAAGGCTCAAGCACAATATCACAATTTCCCTTGAATCGACTCTACCTCACTCTCCATCCACTCTCAAGAATCCATATCCATCCTGATTCTTACTCAGGCCGCCACATCCCGGTGAGATCATGTCACCCACCTTCTCACTAATCCAAGAAGTAATTGGGTAACTAAACATGTGTTAGCCCCGACATAAGTGATCCCTACAGGGGTTACACCCATCTGATCCACTCCTATTAGTGTTCTAATAAATATGATCCATCTATTCTAGACATTAAACTCATGACATACACTGTGTTAATAATGGGAAGCTAAAGAAATCATCAGAGACATTTCAATGGAATAAAATTCCCCACATTCATTGTGGGATGCCTCTTGATTCCATGCCCTCAAGAATCCCTATCATAAGATGAAGAAACCCAGAAGCATCAGTGCTCTAGAGCCAAGACATGCTAGAAATATCCAACATGACTACTCCCCCGACTGAAGGTTTCTTCCCTGACTAGACCCCTTAGAATGTCCCGACAGAAGCAACGTAATTAACCTGCATCCATAATGAAATTGCACTATTAAGAGTTTCACAATCAACTTCTTAAGTCTATGTGAGAGACCTGGGCTAGGTAATGAGTTCTAAGGAGGAATCGACAGAAGGAGAAACCATCATCCCATCATTCCATTTCGATTAAGGAGAAAATTCCCCTAAATAAGTGATGGATGTCTCCCACCTATAGAAATTGGGAATGCGGGGAAATTGTTTCATGTCGTCCACCAATAGACTGATGTGAGCCCTGGAAAAAACATTGAAAATAGTGATTAACCAACCTATTCTTCTTAGTATTTCCCTTGTAAATGAAATATTTTGAAACCACGTTTTTAATTTTGATATAACTTGTCAGAATCTCCTCACATGATGGAAAATATTGAGAGATAAATGATCATTGATTAATTTGAATAAGACCATAAAATATGTGAATAATATTACTTTATGAGTTATATATATACACCAAAACAAACCCCACTAATCTTAAGAAATTACCCATAGACACAACCACTATTTATTATTCCGAATTTTTTAAATAATGAATTAACATTCCATATTTTAATGTTTCACCGAAGGTAAAATATAATTTTTGAAAATTTGATTTCAAAGACCTATAATCCATATCTTTTATCTTTTTTTCAATATTATTATTTTAAATTTGGTAACATAATTGGTTTGTATCTCCCCTTAAATGATACACATCCTTGATAACTTTTTTATTTATCAATACATCCCAATGATTAATGAAATTTTTTATAGATTAATCCATTAATATGAATCCACAAGAATAGAGGACATATTGATCAATTGTGGTAATTGCATCATAAAATGATCTCAAAAGGTTGATCATTGATTATTGGTAATAAATTTCTCTATGTAGGCCATGTTTTTTGTCATAACCTAAGAAAATTTCCCAATTAGAGTATTACTTTTTTTCATCACCATAATTAACTTCATTATCTTGATTATCTAGACATTCGAGACATTATCCATTATTTTTTGATTGGTTTTTATTTCTTATATATTGTTCAAAAACAAATCCAATTCCATTTGTTAATTAGAAATATTATTAAAATATAACATATAATACAAGACATATATATCATGTTTCTCTAAAATATAGTAACAAACATTGAATAAAAATCAATATAATTATATAATTATTCCTATAATTTTCCAAAATGATGTATATATTTTATCTTACTACATTATGTAAAAATGTAATTCCTAGTTTTTAAACCTATCCTTTCCTTGAAACAAACTTTAACATTCCCAATCCTAGTTATCTAGTGTTGGTGTGTTATTAATTATATGTTAATTAGAATATATTATAATTCATTCCAAAGATCAATGTAAAAAAGATCTCTAGTGACTAGATACCCACATATCATATTACATCATGAAAAATTAAATGATTTGAGTAAAAATAAATATTTCATTGTGTTATAAATCATTTAGACCGTATATAATATTCCACTTTATTACCTAGGTAAATGAGAAAAAAAAGTAAATAGTGAGGTCAAATTATTAGTAAGGGATTGTGTATGTTGGGAGAAAACATGAAATAAGAAATATAATGGTAACATATTTACAATGTATAACATAATACATGGATGGTAAAGGAATTAAATTAGTAAATGATCTCATAATTATGTAAATATTAGGAATGAATAATGCTAGACATAATGAATAGTTAATCATGGCCTTGTAATATGAAATCATACATAAAGATTAAGGATGATCCAATTACCCAATCTTAGTTGTCTCATGATACATACTAGTTTACAAAGGGGGTATATACATTTGGACCCAAAATGTCACATAAAATTCCAATGCAATATATCTAATGCTCAATGATCATGCTATATACATGGAATAATGAACAATAAAAAAATACTTGACATTACTTATTAATGAGGATTATTATATAACATATTAAAATATATTAAAAATAATTATATGTTTTGACAATAGTTTCTCTTAACCAATTAATTTATAACTAAAACATAGTGAAATACCTTAATTGATATATATAAAAACTGTGGATCCATAATGTTTAAATAATCAACCTTAACATGTGATCAAAAAATATATTAGTAATTTGTTATAAACAAGGATGGAGATTATCAATGTTTTTAGGTAGAAGAATATATAAATTTATACTAGTAAGAGATCAATAAAGTGATAAATCTTATATAATATAGATGCCACATACTCAAGTGATTTATTCTTATTTGTAAAAAAATGTGAATTATTCAAATAAAATCCCCCATGAGTGTAAAACTATGTGTGATATTAGGACCAAATTTTGAAACTATTAAATATAGAGTTATGACCCGATTAATCTTTTTCACGGTTTTTACCACTATGTACATCTATGATGTATCCTTTATTATATTTTTTACATAATCATAGATTTTATTTCTATAATAACATTACTTTACTAAAATTTAAAATGTTGTTATGGCTATGGGAATGTTTGAGGATTGTAACAACTTATGAATATAGTACAATGTTAGGGAATGGTGATCAATCCTTTATAATATAATATGGAATTTTTAAAAATGTTTTATAATAATATTTTCTATTGAAATTAAAATGAATTTCAAATGAATAAAATAATAATAATTTAAGATGTTAAGAACCCTTACTATGAATGATTACTTCATAATGCTTTAGACAGGAACAATAGATCAATGGAAACTCATTGGATAAACTCTTGAGAGAGCAAATGGGTTATGAATCACACTTTATGGATTTTTTATGATGAGGACTGAGATAATGGGTGGTTATTGATATAAAATGAGGGAGGATTTCTTTTATTTATTTCAAATAATAAGCCTTGGAAATATAGGTTTTGGAAAATGGAAAAACACTAGATTACTTATGATTTTTTTATTTTTTTAAAAATTTATTCCATGGATTTAGATATATTTGAGTCTGAGAATAGAAACCATTTTTTAATATAATATTTTCCATGGGAATATAATTTTTCTGTAAAATATTTTTTAAAACCCTAATTTCTAATTAAGAACATGAAAAGATATTTTTTGGTTTAAAAATAATTTTATTTTAAAAAATAAACTAAATAGAAACAAGAGAACAAATTATTAATATATGTTTAAATTATTTTATTTATTAAATAGTTTTAAACTATAAATATATAATAATATTCACTAAATATTTTAAGGTATTTACTATTATCCCAAAAATTAGACTACCATATAAAGTTATGAAAACATCATTAGGGGATAATTTTGATGTTATAATTCCAAAATTCATCTATTTCATTATGAAAATAACATTATATATTTACGAAATTTCCTTATTAAAAAAATAACTTGGTATTTTTTACACATGAATTTCAAGATAAAACGAACAAAATAATTTCCGAAAAAATTATGTATAATTTCATTATTATTTATTAACATATATGTATATTAAATAATTTATTATTTTTTTTATTATTTTATTATTTTATCTCTTTTATTTTAATAATTCATTTAATATTGTAATATTACTATTATAGTTTTCATATTCCTAATGTTGAGATTCTAACTATCAGATACCAATAATTATATTAACACTTATATATAAACTCCATTTTAATATAAAACATAATTCAAATCATTCCCTAGATACCATGTTTATTAATATATTTATTATCTTCAAGATAACAACAGTGTTCCCCATATACTTTTAATTCATTTTTACTATTTTCATCTAGAGGACAAGATTACTGGGTTTCCCCATTTCATTAGATATTTAATTGAAGTTGTTATATATGTCATTATAAATGTGATTTCCTAGTTTTTGTAATATTATTCTATGGTTTAATATATTTCATTGTAATAAGAAACTATTATTCATTTTAAGAATTTATCTGGTATTAAATTTCTAAACCATCATTATAATTATTTATAAATTGTTTATTCTCGAAGTTCCACATCTATTCTTTAAATTAATCTTCATATATTTTTTTATATCCATGAAATTATACTTATTAATTAAAACCATTAATAAATAATGTGATATTATTTCACATTCATTTCGGGATCCACCTACATTATGGATTGATATGTTCCTTCTAATGTATTTATATGCCCGCTATTTTTCTCATTGGTTTATTTTATGTTCATGATTGTTACATGTATCCATTATATATGGAATGAATGATTACAAGAATATTATTTTCATAAGGTTGGGTATAGTATTATACATCCATCCACTTCATTGGGTTGAATTATATATATAATTAGAATATAGGTCTTATGGATGAACATGATTCTATATTTTCTTACAAATTATGGTGTTGATTATTTGTAGAAAAATACTATGCATGAACTCGATGAAAAATTTATTAAATAATGTGTTGGATTTTTGGAAAATGTTATGATGTTTAATTATTATAAAGATACCATATTACATACATTATTCAAATTATTCTCAAATTCATATAATGAAGTGACAATGACTATGTTATGATGGTGAGGATTTGACTCACTAATGTTCTCATGATAATTCATTCTACATATTCATTACCCATAAACTAGACCTTATAAGAATTTTAACAAACCAACTCTTCGATGTATATACTTAAGTGATTATATATACGAAATATAACGGCCTTAGTCCTTTATGGGGACTATGAATGAGGATATAAATAATGATTACATTTTATCAATTACTCAAGTTGTATGAACATAATTTATCAACTATATTATGTCACTTATTTAAAGATTAATAGTTATCATTTATTCATCTTAAAAATAATTTAATAATTATTTATGAAAGATTAAGGTCAGTATATTTGGTATCCAACTGAGTTTTAATTAATTTTGGAATTATATTACTAATAAACAACGTAGGGTAAACATTTGTATTCCATAGATGAATCCAATAAAATTTATTTACACAAGTGAATAATTTATTTATTCATTTTTTATCAACATATTTTATATTCTAACATTTTATATTCAATAAAATTGTGGGAACTAGAAGAAACATATGGAAAACCCCATGTGATGGGAAGAATCATGATTTTTTGAATGACATTCCCAATGTAGCTGAAAGAGGAGTTCAAAACCACATAGTAGTGATAAAATAATTGTACTAAGCTGTGAATAATTACATGTACCTTGTGGAATGATTACCTTAACCCAAGATGGATTAATTAGACATTTAGTACATTATGTCCCAATTAACATCAATATTTTTTATAACTTTTGATCCACTTTTATAGAATAATTGGAAAATTCAATAGAAGAGTCCTTTCATTATCCCTAAATATTTTTATAAGGATAATGTCACACTATTGTGTATCATTTAGATGGAAAAGCATATCAATGTTCAACATTTATGGATAAAAAAAAGCATAAGGATGAATTTGAGGCTACAAAATGGGTATTCATTATGAATATTTTCTAAAAAATAATTTCCATTGAACTCACTACACATAGATAAAGAGATAAATTCTAGAATCGTGTAAAAGTATAATTAATTCCATGAAACATATGAGGTGAATTTTGAAAGGCTTATTAGGTAAAACATATATATTTTTATAAATAGTGATAATGAAATAGATAGATTCTTTATGGGTTTGATACAGCATCTATATAAGGATTTATCCATATAATACTTTTAGAGTCCTGAAGTAGTAGTTTAGAATGCTCTCAAAGTAGTGATAACACTTTCATCGTTATATAATTGATATATATATTTGAAAAAAATAAAAAAGATTCAAGATTTAGGATCACATGATAAATTATATAATATTATCCCTTCATCCACATGTTAAGGATGCGGATGAAAGAATCTTGATAATTTCTACAATGAAAAGAGGAAATGATTAAAGTGTGGTAGAGAAGTGAATGATGCTCATGCATGTCAAAGAGACATGAACAAGCTGAAAATGGTATAGAGGAAATGATGGAACCACTAAATTAATGACACAAGGTCTAATGCTTCAACTATATAGAATGTGGTAACTATTCATGATAGTGAACTAGAAAAACGGCCTTCAATATGAAAAAATATTTAGAACCACCTATGTAAGGGGATCAATGATATGCCTATTCCATCACTATAAATAAGGTGTAGAAATAAAATGATGTAGTATAAGGTAGAATAATTGTTTACTCAATAATATTTAATATTTTATTTTAATTGGCATTTAAGAATTCATTTATATCCTACATGTTTTATTGAACTATTGAATAAAATATATGATTCATAAAAGAAGATGTATTTATAAAAAAACCATGTGGTGAAATTATTTAAACCAATGTATTTAATACTTCCACAAATTAGTGTATGTAGTTATTTTTTAAAAGAATCTTATAATCCATTAGTTGAAAGAATTTTATTTAATACTAGGAATGGATTGGAACTCAAAATCATGAAATCATATCAATTATGGGTAAAAAATTTCATTCCATATTCCAAATAATGTTGTGATACTATAAAAATGTACAGATTCTTATGAAATCCCATTATAAATTACCAAATAGTGTGGGTGACAATAACCAATGAAGAATCATATTTTTCTAAAATGGATCTATTAAATGAATACATCAATCTTGTGGAATTTCCAATTATAAGGGATTAAGCTAATGTGCTTCCGAAATATTTTATTGGTCATGCCTTAGATCACGAGGTTAAATATTTTATTGATCCAATCCTCTAAGGCACACATATATCCAAGATACCCTATTGGATCACCTAAAAATAACAAGAGGATTTAAGTAAGAATCCTATAAGGCACACATATATCCATGATACCCTATTGGATCACCTAAAAATTACAAAAAGATTTAAGGAAGAAAATATGTGATAATTTGGTATGGGTCCATTCACCCAAGTGAATCAATATAGGGTGAAGTTGTTCTCTTTTTTAAAGAATAATATTAGGTCAATTTGGATTTATATTAAATATTATAAGGTAAATAATCTCACCATAGATAATATGTATCGACAAACAAATAATAATGACTTATTTCATCAACTTTATGGAGATCAGTTCTTCTATTTAATGTAACATTGTTATAGAAATCGTTAGATTAAAGTAAAAATATAATATAATTAAAAGGCAACCATATTTATAATATATAAACACTATGTGTTCATAGTGATTCCATTTAGACTCAAAAATTAATTGGAATGAATCATGTATTCGAGGAATATGGTCCATATGAACAACCTTTATAAATTTTTGGTTTTTGTTATTGAATACATTGTCTTCACCTACAAGAGAAATGAAAAAACATAAATGGAATCTAAGGAATGTTCTAGAATCATTATTAAGATATAAGTTGTATAAAAAATTATTTATGTGTGACTTTTGGGTATTATATTTCACATTATTACAGAATATTATCACATGTGAAGTATTTTAAATATATCCATTAAAGACCAAGGTGATAGAGGAATGGACTAGTCCAAAATGTGTCACAAAGATCTGAAATTATCAACCACTGTTAAGGTAATATTAATTGTTTATAAAAAAATTATATCATTTTTTAACCTTGTACATATTTAAACATAGAAATGGTTAATGTATTATTATATATAATAATTTCAAAAAAGAATTTATGATATTAATATTGGGATAATTACTACACTCAACTAACACTCCCATCATGCGAAGTATGTGTTTTTAATAAATTTATGATAAAAAAAATTGTGGGTTGTCTACTCCTGAAAAATGATAATGAGATATCATTTTAATTCAATAAATTAATGATCTAGAAGAAAAAATATTTGATGCATGATTTGGATTTATAAGTTAAAATATTTCGTTTGTTGATATGGATTCAATAAGTATATTGATAGATGTATGATATATATAATGATAAAAAGAGTTCAAACTATATATTTACACAAAAATTATTGGACCTCATTTATAATAATGGTTTTTGTTAAAAAATTATTTTGATTTTCCTATTTGTAACCATTCAGGATTGTGAATTAGGTCACTAATACTCCTATCAGAATGGAACCCTCTACCCTATAGATGATAAGGATTTAAAAAGAACCTATCATTATTGATATGTAATAGATGGATTTAGAAATCATAATATAAGGGAAGAAATCAAACCATTCCCAACAATATATATAAAAAAGGTTAATGAGAAATAAAAATAAAATTTTGGGAATCAAAAAAAGGTGGGAGAAACAAAGGAATAGAGGATTCATTAAATCATCAACACTATAGAAGTAGACATTCATTTTGGAAATAGACAGTGTATGTCATCATAACGTGAAATAAATAAATATCTATTGGATGATGCATATAGATAATATTTCTCTAGTAATCCATGAAGTATTAAGATGTACAATGATCTTCATGAGCACTTCTGGTTGGGAAACATGAATAAAAGTTATTTGTTAGTACCCCAAGATGTGTTTATAATTTTATAATATTAATGTAGGGAATCATATGTTGAATAGTAAGACACAACTATTACCCATACAATCATGGAAATGTTAGAACATCATCATGTAATCATTCCAATGTATTCCAAACACATTTAAAGGTAATAATTCTATATGGATTGCGGTGGATAAAGTCAATAAGACCGCAAAATTATTATCTATTTATGAATATTTCTTTCCTAACCCATTTTCAAAGATGTAATTAAAGTAAGTGGTGAGGATAAATTGCGAACCACTTCAAATCTAATACAATAAATATCCATGGTCCACTTTTATGATTAAGTTTATTTTTTATTATACCTTAAATATAAATTTAAACATCATCATGTTTTATATAAGGCCCCAGCCTTAAACCTTACTTAATCTTGAGTTATTACAAGATTACACATTGAGGATCTTTTCGGGTTTAGAGTTTTAGAGAATTAGATCATAAAACTTGCATTACATTCCACATATAAACAAAGTGGTTACATAAAGATAGTATTCTTTATTCCCATTAATGGAAACACATTTAAAATAAACATGGATTATTTCTTGACACATCCTTGACTCTATCATCTTATCATGTACCTTTCCCTTGACCTGTGAAAAACATTTCAAAAACTTGGGATGAGCATAAAAACTCAGTATGGGTTATAAAAAAAACATGGAAAGGAAACATGAGTTCATAGATACATAAGAATGAAATCATACTTTACCCATAAAACATAGGCACTTTAACATACCTCATAAAATCATGAATAAATCATAGAAATCATAAGACATAAAGGTAGCTTGAGGCATTCATAACATTCTTACGTAGGGAGTAACCCTCTTGGTTACGTTTGGAATACCCATCACAGTATATTCCCTAAAATATCTTCGGAGAAACCTTAACGTTTCACTCCTTCGCATTACCCAATGCATTGGAGAGCTATAACGGGCTCACCCGCCCTTAGTTTATCACGGAACCACCCGTCTTCATATTAATTCCCAAGAACCATAACATAATCATATCACATAAAACATGCATAAAGGAAACATAACATTTCCACATCTCAATCATGAGATATCAATACAACACATTGATATAATAAAAACATTATGAAAACCATTTTCAATACCAAAGTAAGAGAAAAGTAAAACATGGTATTTATTTTTCTTTTAAAAAGAAGTTATGGCTTGTAGAGGAAGCCGACACTCAAATAACGGTCACGACGGCGGAGAATTCGTTGTCGCCGCATACGTATGACAAAAACATTCCCTTTTGTCATTTAGTAAACGCTTCATATAAAAAAGATTCCTTTTGAATAAACGTAAAAGTCAAAGGGGTTTATACACTGTATAAAAGAAATTTGTGTATAAAATAAAATACGCCTCAATGAAAGAAGATTGAGACGAAGTCCCATACCTCGTATCCGACTTGAACCGACCGTTCTTTAATCTCCTGAATAATAAACTTGAGTTAATCTCTAATTGCTTATGAATCTTTTTCAAGTTCATTATTCCTTTTATACAATGTTATGAACATCATGTAATCATTTAAGTTAATAATGTTCATTTTGTCGGTATTTGGTTCTTCAGTCAAAAATAGACTTCTTACACTTACATGTTGTTAATTTGGTCAAAGCTTCATTATATCCAGAATGGTATTCATGATGTAGATATCATATATGTCATATATATCCAGTACGTACATGCATTTATAATATTACATAATCATTTAGAGGTAATAAATGAAATGCACCGTTCATGGAGACGGTAAGTCGTACGTACGCATGAACGCTACATTCATTTCTATTTCGTATTTTATAGAATGGAATCATAATTATATAAAGGTATATTATAATTCCAGGATAATATCATATATAATATCATAGTTCCATCCTTTATATGTCCCACATATGGTATTTAACGAATCAAATCACTTTGATGGGGCGGTAGTCCGCACTTCCTAAAATGAAGATATCGTGTTTACCCATAATGGAAACCATAAAGGTATGCCCAAATTGATAAAAACAGATGCTTAAGGAAAACATAAACATATTATATATCATATATAAAAATAGTGACATCATAATGGCCACCCTTGAAGGTGTTAAATGAGTATTGAACAATCATCGTTTCGGGAGGCAGAATTTCACCATCCACGGAAACCGTATGTTCTTAACCATTTGATGTAGTTGTGTGAGAGTGTAGATCAAATAAATCTTATAACAACATCCTAGTATATGTAAGATACTTGTGTTGTTACAAAATAAGTAAATAAAAATAGTTTAGGGGGTTGGAGAAGAAAAATAAAACAAATGAACATGAGAGAATGAATTACCTTTAAAAGTGTAACTCCTTTTGATTTGACCCTAAAGGCTTCCTTTGAAAGGATTATGACCAAAGGGAATCGTCTAGAATGAGGAGAGGGATGTGGAGAGAGTAAATGGGCAGGGTTTGGCCGAGCCAAAGGCTTGAGGATTGTGTGAAATGAGGTAGAGGTGGGGGCCTTTTATAAGAGGAGAGGAGGGGCACTTTTGGAAAGTAAATAAATATTACTTTATTTGAAAATGTGTTTCGGTTTTAAAAAGGTCCCACATTTATAGAATTAGTGGATACGGTGATAAGGGTTCTAAATCCACTCATCCAATTGGTTTTGGCCATGTGTAGTTCATAGATTTTACATTGTCTTTCCATTTTATTTAAATCGTCAAATAATGATGTCATCGCTGCATCATTATTATGTCATAAATAATTTAATTTATTTAATGTCTAAAAATCAAAAAAAATACTATGATATAGGAAATCTTTTTAGCTTTCCAATTACTATTTTTAATCAAAATTTGGACTTGTATAACCCCAATTAAAATTTTTTTTCGTAAAACATATTTTGTTTGTGTCATTTTCACTTTAACATTAAATAAAAAGTAATTTATGTCATTTCCCAACAAAAGTGGATCCATGGGGTCCCCAAGTTGACCCATGGAATGTCATGGTCGGCGATGACACAACCAATGAGGTTGGGACATGTGTCTAGGTCATTTCATTTTATTAAAGTATTATTTATACCTTAAACTACCCTAATTACCACTAATCGTGATTAAGAACTTAATAAGTTACTATTCACCAAAAAATTATTATAATCTCATTGAACCACATTTTACTTCTTAATGACAACCATGTATGTCGGATTTTCAAAATTCAGTACACATTAGTGGTAAACTTTTATTTAACTGAAAAATCAGTTTGCTTGATTACCACTTAGTGGTTTCACTATTCATCAAAAATTGAAGTTTTTCAGAAAATTATCAAAAATTCACCCTAAACTATATTTGGTATTCCGAATTCAAAAATGATGTCTATTTTAAAAAATTCAAATCATATAAGTCACATTAATTTATTTAATAACTAATTCCCGCTGCCAGAGCAAATAGCGTGTTTTTACAAAACAATAAGTATCAAAAGATTGACACCAGTTTAAGTCTAATTTCAAAGTGAAATTGATCCCAATGACTACCATTGGATAAAATGGTAAAAATATATTCTAATTTAACTTCAAAACCAATTCAAAACATAATCTAATCATATAAATAAATTAGATTAAAAAGCAGTTTTGATGTACAATGCAGTATTTTTCACTATTCATTAAAAAATGAACATTGTCAGAAAAATACCAAAAATTCACACAAGGTAAATTTTGATGTCCCAATCATAAAGGATAAGTTTATTTTGACAAACATAGTTTATAAAATTGTCAAAATATAGATTCAAAAATGGTTTGCCATCAAAAGGCAGTAAAACAATCTTTTAAGAATATTAGTGTATTCCATGCATAAGATTGTATTCATTTTCATTTTAAGCCTCTATAAAACTATCTTAATCATTAATAGACATAGATAAAAATATCTATTATTCATTACTTACTTGGGATGTTACATCCTTCCCCCTTTAGAAAATTGTGTCCCCGCAATTTATTTACTTATCGAATAAATGGGGGTACTTATCCCTCATTGAATTTTCAGATTCCCATGTTGCCTCTTCAATCATGTGGTTTTTCCACAAAACCTTTACCTGCTTAATCACCTTATTCCATAACACTTTCTCCCTGTGGTCAAGAATCTAGACCGGTTGTTCCTCATAAGATAAGTTCTCTTCCAGCTGAACTACCTCTGGACTCAAAACATGAGATGGATCTGGCATATACTTTCTCAACATCGAAAGGTGAAAAACATTGTGTACCTGAGATAAACTCGGAGGTAAAGCCACTCGGTACGCAACTGATCCAACTCTCTCCAGAATTTCGTATGGTCCAATGAACCTTGGACTCAACTTTCCTTTCTTACCAAATCTCATCACACTTTTCCAAGGAGAAACCTTGAGAAAAACATGATCACCAACCTCGAAAGATAGATCCTTCCTCCAGTTATCCGCATAACTCTTCTGCCTGCTATGAGCTGTTCTCATGTGTTTCTGAATCAGCTGAACTTTTTCTACCATCTCTTCTACCAATTCTGGTCCCATCAACTTTCTTTCACCCACTTCATCCCAGAAAGCTGGAGTTCGACACCGCTTCCCATATAATGCCTGAAATGGTGCCATCTGTATACTGGAATGAAAACTATTATTATATGAAAACTCAACCAAAGAAAGATGTTGGTCCCAACTTCCCTAATAATCCATAGAACAAGCTCGTAGCATATCCTCCAATGTCTGAATTGTTCGTTCTGACTGCCCATCTGATTGAGGATGAAAAGCTGTACTAAAATTTAATTCAGTACCCAACGACTTCTGAAGGCCTTTCCAAAAGTTAGAAGTAATCCTGAGATCACGATCCGATACAATGGAGAGAGGAACTCCATGTAACCTGAATATCTCTTTAAGATACAAACGGGAAAATTGATCAAGAGAGAAAGTATCTCGTATAGCAAGGAAATGAGAAGATTTGGTCAAGCGATCAACAATAACCCATATTGCATTATTACCTTGAGATGTCTTCGGTAATCCAACAACAAAGTCCATGGATATATTCTCCCATTTCCACTCTGGCACTGGTAAAGGTTGAAGCATCCCTTTTGGTAACTGTCGCTCTGATTTAACCTGCTGACAAGTCAAACACTTCACAGTAAAATCAGCAATATCTCTTTTCATTCCATCCCACCAGTAATACTCCCGCAGATCTCTATACATCTTAGTACTGCCCAGATGAACTGAAAACGGAGAACTATGAGCTTCACATAACAACTCTCTCTTCAACTGTGAATCACAAGGCACACAAAATCTCTTCCCAAATCTCAAAACACAATCATTGTCAATGTTGAATTCAGGCAACTTACCTTTCTGAACCAGCTCTACCTTTTTCTGCAACTCACTGTCTTGCTTCTGTGCTTGCTTGATTCTATCTGATAGAGAAGATCTCACTGATACCTGAAAAAAATAGAAGGACTTCCTGCACCAACAACTTCTATGCCAAAGTTCATCAAATCGTTAACCAAAGGATCACGTTCCAACCGCAACATTGTTAATGAAGCATTACGTTTTCGACTCAAAGCATCAGCCACTTTATTTGCTTTTCCCGGATGGTAATGAATTGTACAATCATAATCCTTGATTAATTCCAGCCATCTCCTCTGTCTCATGTTTAACTCTTTCTGAGTGAATATATACTTTAAACTTTTGTGATCGGTATATATTTCACACTTTACTCCATACAAATGATGCCTCCAAATTTTTAAAGCAAAAACAACAGCATCTAATTCCAAATCATGTGTACGGTAATTTACCTCATGAGTTTTCAACTGTCGTGAAGCATAAGCAATTACCTGATCATTCTGCATTAGGACGCAACCAAGTCCTTTCAATGAAGCATCACTGTATATAACAAACTCACCATTCCTGGAAGGTAGTGCCAAAACTGGAGCATTCACCAATCTTCTTTTCAATTCCTGAAAACAATCATCACATTCTTTTGTCCAGATAAACTTAACACCCTTCCGAGTTAGCTTAGTCATTGGACTAGATAACCGTGAAAAATTTCTAACAAACCTTCGGTAATAGCCCGCCAAACCAAGGAAGCTACGAATCTCGGTTACATTTGTTGGACTTGGCCATTCTTCCACAACTTTTGTTTTTGCAGGATCAACAGTTATTCCATCTTTAGAAACAATGTGACCAAGGAAAGAAATTTGTTGCAACCAAAACTCACACTTGCTGAATTTCCCATAGAGTTTCTTTTCTTTTAAGGTTTGCAAGATAACCCTTAAATGTTTTTCATGCTCCTCTTTAATTTTAGAAAACACCAAAATATCATCAATGAAAACCACCACAAACTTATCCATGAACTCATGGAAAATTCTATTCATTAAGTCCATGAATACAGCAAGTGCATTGGTTAGCCCAAAATGCATTACTACAAATTCATAATGGCCATATCTCGTACGGAACGCGGTCTTCGGAATATCTGCCTCCTTTACCTTCAGCTGATGGTACCCCGATCTCAGGTCAATCTTTGAAAAAAACTGAGCTCCCTGGAGCTGATCAAACAAATCATCGATATGAGGCAAAAGATATTTGTTCTTAACAGTGATATTATTCAAGGCTCTATAATCAATGCAAAGTCTCATAGAACCATCTTTCTTTTTATCAAATAAAACAGGAGAACCCCATGGTGATGTGCTAGGTCTAATGAAACCTTTCTCTAAAAAATCTTGCAATTGCTCCTTCAGCTCTAAAAGTTCAATTTGTGCCATTTGATAAGGGGGTTTTGAAATTTTCTTAGCATCAGGAACTAAGTCAACAGTAAACTCAACTTCCCGATCTGGTATTATTCCAGGCAACTCATCAGGAAAAACCTCAGGATACTCATTTACCACTGGCACATCATTAATCTGAACAGTTCCATTATTTTCAACGACGTGTGCAAGGTAACATTCATTTCCATCTTTTACAAGTTTCTCGGCCTCTTGATATGTTACCAAAAGTAAGGGTTCATTCTTGTAAACAAACTGAACGTCTTTCTGAAAAGAAACTTTTTTAGCTCTACAGTTAATCTTAGCATGGTAAATAGAGAGCCAATCCATACCCAGGATAACATCAAACTCTACTAGAGGTAGAACAATAAGGTTTGAAAGTAGGTTCTTTCCACAGATTAGGATAGGAAGATTCTTATAAATTCTTTTTGCCTCGACATTTCCCCCAGGTGTTTTTACCAAAAGTTCAGGAGTCATTTCTTGAGATGGTATTCCCATTTTACTAGAAAAGGTTTCAGAGATGAAAGAATGTGTAGACCCCGAATCAAACAACACACTGGCATAATCTGAAAAAACAAACAGAGTACCTAATACAACTTCATTTGATGGCCCGACATCTGCTGAAGTAGTTGCAAAGGATTTCACCACCCCTTTCTGGTTGTAGTCTAACTGCTTCCCATCACTCAAGCTCTTTGCCGGACACTCGTTTGCATAGTGACCCATCTCATTGCACTTATAACATTTCACTAACTGTAAATCAAATTTGTTCTTACCTTCACCTTGATCCTTTTCAGTGCAATCACGAGCCTTATGTCCCATCTTACCACATCGATAGCACTTCCCAGAATTCAGAAGAAATTCCCCAGCATGCCTTTTGCCACATTTATCACAAACTGGAAACTTAGTTTTCTTACCATCAGACTTTTTTGACGAATTCTTACCTTTCTCCTGCCACCTCGGTCTCTTCTTCTGCTGGTTGTTATAGAACACTTGGTCATCGGCAAACTCCATTTCCACCTTCTCAGCACATCGAACAAGATTTTCATAACTTTTAAACTCACGAGATGCTAATGCCCTTCGATATTTTGGCTTTAATCCTGAGTAAAAACGATTGATTTTACTATCAAGGTCCCGAATAAAATTTGGAGCATACCTTGTCAATCGAGTGAACCTTTCTTCATAGGCAGCCACTGAGTCTTCCTCTTGCCTCAATTCCAAGAATTGCTTTTCCATCCTAAGTCGAACAGCCTTAGGAAAATACTTCTCAAGAAACATACCTTTGAATTCATCCCAGTCAAGAGCATCAATCTCATCGGCGTCCCTGATATTTTTAACCATAGACCACCACTGATCTGCTTCACCCTCCAAACGGTAAATAGCAAGACTAACCTTTTGATTGTCTGAACACCCCATGACATCAAAAATCTTCTCCAGTGCTTTAATCCACCCTTCAGCTAGCACAGGGTCAGATGATCCTCTGAATGATGGTGGATGTTGCCTCATTAAATGTTCCACCACTGACATGTTCCTCTACGGTTGATCTGGCTGATCTCGTGCATGGATACCACCGCCATTTATCGCTTGAGTCAACTGCGCCATAACTGCAACAAACTATTCAGTTCCAATTCCGACCATTTCTGGATGCTGATTCAGAAGGTTATTTCCTTCTGTATGCCTTCCTAGCATTGCTTCCCTGTTTCCTCTGCGGAAAACCATTCTGAACAAACATGTCTTAGATGAAGCAACATGGTAATCTTTAAATGCTATATCATTTCGAAAAAAATATATTTTTGGATAATCATTTAATAGAATTCTAACTCCTAAAGTTATCTAAACCGACCTTTGATACCAACTATAAGGCCCCAGCCTTAAACCTTACTTAATCTTGAGTTATTACAAGATTACACATTGAGGATCTTTTCGGGTTTAGAGTTTTAGAGAATTAGATCATAAAACTTGCATTACATTCCACATATAAACAAAGTGGTTACATAAAGATAGTATTCTTCATTCCCATCAATGGAAACACATTTAAAATAAACATGGATTATTTCTTGACACATCCTTGACTCTATCATCTTATCATGTACCTTTCCCTTGACCTATGAAAAACATTTCAAAAACTTGGGATGAGCATAAAAACTCAGTATGGGTTATAAAAAAACATGGAAAGGAAACATGAGTTCATATATACATAAGAATGAAATCATACTTTACCCATAAAACATAGGCACTTTAACATACCTCATAAAATCATGAATAAATCATAGAAATCATAAGACATAAAGGTAGCTTGAGGCATTCATAACATTCTTACGTAGGGAGCAACCCTCTTGGTTACGTTTGGAATACCCATCACAGTATATTCCCTAAAATCTCTTCGGAGAAACCTTAACGTTTCACTCCTTTGCGTTACCCAATGCATTGGAGAGCTATAACGGGCTCACCCGCCCTTAGTTTATCACGGAACCACCTGTCTTCATATTAATGCCCAAGAACCATAACATAATCATATCACATAAAACATGCATAAAGGAAACATAACATTTCCACATCTCAATCACGAGATATCAATACAACACATTGATATAATAAAAACATTATGAAAACCATTTTCAATACCAAAGTAAGAGAAAAGTAAAACATGGTATTTATTTTTCTTTTAAAAAGAAGGTATGGCTTGTAGAGGAAGCCGAAACTCAAATAACGGTCACGACGACAGAGAAGTCATTGTCGCCGCATACGTACGACAAAAACATTCCCTTTTGTCGTTTAGTAAACGCTTCGTATAAAAAAGATTCCTTTTGAATAAACGTAAAAGTCAAAGGGGTTTATACACTGTATAAAAGCAAGTTGTGTATAAAATAAAATATGCCTCAACGAAAGGAGATTGAGACGAAGTCCCATACCTCGTATCCGACTTGACCCGACCGTTCTTTAATCTCCTGAATAATAAAATTGAGTTAATCTCTACTTGCTTATGAATCTTTTTCAAGTTCATTATTCCTTTTATACCATGTTATGAACATCATATAATCAACTAAGTTAATAATGTTCATTTTGTCAGTATTTGGTTCTTAAGTCAAAAATAGGCTTCTTACACTTACATGTTGTTAATTTGGTCAAAGGTTCATTATATCCAAAATGGTATTAATGATGTAGATATCATATATGTCATATATATCCAGTACGTACATGCATTTATAATATTACATAATCATTTAGAGGTAAGAAATGAAATGCACCGTTCATGGAGACGGTAAGCCGTACGTACGCATGAACACTACTTTCATTTCTATTTCGTATTTTATAGAATGGAATCATAATGATATAAAGGTATATTATAATTCCAGTATAATATCATATATAATATCATAGTTCCATCCTTTATATGTCCCACATATGGTATTTAACTAATCAAATCACTTTGAGGGGGCGGTAGTCCGCACTTCCTAAAATGAAGATATCGTGTTTACCCATAATGGAAACCATAAAGGTATGCCCAAAATGATAAAAACAGAAGCTTAAGGAAAAAATAAACATATTATATATCATATATAAAAATAGTGACATCATAATGGCCACCCTTGAAGGAGTTAAATGAGTATTGAACAATCATCGTTTCGGGAGGTAGAATTTCGCCATCCACGGGAACCGTATGTTCTTAACCATTTGATGTAGTTGTGTGAGAGTGTAGCTCAAATAAATCTTATAACAACATCCTAGTATATGGAAGATACTGTTGTTGTTACAAAATAAGTAAATAAAAAGAGTTTAGGGGGTTGGAGAAGAAAAATAATACAAATGAACATGAGAGAATGAATTACCTTTAAAAATGTAACTCCTTTTGATTTGAGCCTAAAGGATTCCTTTGAAAGGATTCTGCCCAAAGGGAATCCTCTAGGATGAGGAGAGGGATGTGGAGAGAGTAAATGGGCAGGGGTTGGCCGAGCCAACGGCTTGAGGATTGTGTGAAATGAGGTAGAGGTGGGGGCGTTTTATAGGAGGAGAGGAGGGGCACTTTTGGAAAGTAAATAAATATTACTTTATTTGAAAATGTGTTTCGTTTTTAAAAAGGTCCCACATTGATAGAATTAGTGGATAAGGTGATAAGGGTTCTAAATCCACTCATCCAATTGGTTTTGGCCATGTGTAGTTCATAGATTTTACATTGTCTTTCCATTTTATTTAAATCGTCAAATAATGATGTCATCGCTGCATCATTACTATGTCATAAATAATTTAATTTATTTAATGTCTAAAAATCATAAAAAAAATTACTATGATATAGGAAATACTTTTAGATTTCCAATGACTATTTATAATCAAAAATTTGGACTTGAATAACCCCACTTAAAAATTGTTTTCGTAAAACATATTATGTTTGTGTCATTTTCACTTTAACATTAAATAAAAAGTAATTTATGTCATTTCCCAACAAAAGTGGATCCATGGGGTCCCCAAGTTGACCCATGTCATGTCATGGTCGGCCATGACACAAACAATGAGGTTGGGACATGTGTCTAGGTCATTTCATTTTATTAATGTATTATTTATACCTTAAACTACCCAAATTACCACTAATCGTGATTAAGAACTTAATAAGTTACTATTCACCAAAAAATTATTATAATCTCATTGAACCACATTTTACTTCTTAATGACAACCATGTATGTCGGATTTTCAAAATTCAGAACACATTAGTGGTAAACTTTCATTTAACTGAAAAATCAGTTTGCTTGATTACCACTTAGTGGTTTCACTATTCATCAAAAATTGAAGTTTTTCAGAAAATTACCAAAAATTCACCCTAAGCTATATTTGATATTCCGAATTCAAAAATGAACTCTATTTTAAAAAATTAAAATCATATAAGTCACATTAATTAATTTAATAATTAATTCCCGCTGCCAGAGCAAATAGCGTGTTTTTACAAAATAATAAGTATCAAAAGATTGACACCAGTTTAAGTCTAATTTCAAAGTGAAATTGATCCCAATGACTACCATTGGATAAAATGGTAAAAATATATTCTAATTTCACTTCAAAACCAATTCAAAACATAATCTAATCATATAAATAAATTAGATTAAAAAGCAGTTTTGATGTAAAATGCAGTATTTTTCACTATTCATTAAAAAACGAACATTGTCAGAAAAATACCAAAAATTCACACAAGGTAAATTTTGATGTCCCAATCATAAAGGATAAGTTTATTTTGACAAAAATAGTTTATATAATTGTCAAAATATAGATTCAAAAATGGTTTGCCATCAAAAGGCAGTAAAACAATCTTTTAAGAATATTAGTGTATTCCATGCATAAGATTGTATTCATTTTCATTTTAAGCCTATATAACACTATATTAATCATTAATAGACATAGATAAAAATATCTATTATTCATTACTTACTTGCGATGTTACATTTTATCAACCTCAAACTGAATTAAAAATTATATAAAATATCTAGAGACATAAGGTTTTGTTGATATCCCCCTTTATTGGATTCAAGGGTGACTGTGAATGATATATTATTTTATTTTATTCCTAATACCATAATATATTACCCAAAATCATTTAAAATGTATCTTGGGAATCCCTCTTTGAATGAAATTTAAAAACACTACCAATTTGGGATAAAGATGTTGAACATAATCAATTGAGACACAGACTAGTTATGTAAATTGAAGTGAAGGTCATGAGAATTTAGAAACATATCAGAGCATCATAAATTTTAAAGATGTTTTATACTTATAATCGTTCATGAGAAAAAGAGTGTGAATTTTGAGATAATGTTTCTATTGAATATCACCCTTCGAAAGTTCAATGATGTTTGGAAAGGAAATCACCACCGTAGATTTATTGTCTACACTTATATCTTTTATCACATATGAGTAGTGACATATCAACTAATATATGAAAAAAAGATGGATTATGTTTATGATCTATTTGACAAAATCCCACGAGGTAGTATATAACAAATCACCCCCTATACTGAATCTAAATGTTGTACAATAAGAGCATGACCACACCTCTATGGAGAATATGGTCAATAGATTATACAATATGTAAACATTTATATGTAATAACATAAATCACATTATCAAATTATTTTATTATAACGATAAATATGATGAAGCAATACGGAAACCTATGGTGGTAATGAAATCAATGTACCCTCATTTATTCTCTGTCAAGGACATGAGTTGATATTTTATGGATATTTTTGGAAATAGGGGAGAATGTAACAAAATGTATTTTATAGAAATAAAATTTAACTTTTGAGTAAACATCTGTGTCATAATTAATAATAGATTATAGAAAAAAAATAATAAATGAATAATTATATATTTTTTTATAAATACAAAATAAAGATACCTATTTTTTTAAATACAAAATGCAAAAAATAAGAATAAAAAAATTTGTATCATTTTAATCTCATATAATTATCATAAATTCATATAATATAATAAGAAATTATGAATATATTAGATATAAAATTTAAAATTTCAAAAAAAAAATTATAGGTCCCTATGTTGTGTTTATTTTAATGGATAATGAAGAAAAAATGGGATATTTATAGGAAATACAAAACCCATATAACCATTGGAATAACATCCTAGAAATTATGAATACTATCCCCATATTTGGAATAATAATTTTAATTTTATAGTTGTAACACAACAAAAAATAGTAAAATGAAATTTAAATAATATTTTACAAGAATAAATTAAGTAAATATAAATATTATAACACCAAAAAATAATTATTTAAAAATAACAAACAAAGTGTAAGTAAATTTTGTTGATAAATATAATTTAGAAATATTTTCTAAAACCAATAGTTTGTATGTAAATAATTAAAATTATCAATGGTGGAAAATTATACGGATATAAATATTTTAATTTTTATAACCATCTTGCTAACTGTTTCTAAGTGTATATTTTTTCAAATATTATATAAAAAAAATATTTTTTTTGTAAATAGTAAAAATATCTTTTTTGAAAAAATTGTAAATTTTAATCAAATAATTCACGATTTAATATTGATATATTGAACTCTAGATTATGGGTCTCTCTCGAAAACTTATTTAGTATGTTAAAGAGTGCGTTAAATTCAAATTTTGAAGAGAAACCATAATTTTCAAAGTCCAAAAAAGAAAAGTATTTCATTAAAAAATATTTTTTTTCTTTATTTTGTCTTAATAAACTATAAAATTTGAGGTATATATAGTTTATAGTCATTTTTTTCAAATATAATTCATAGTTTTAAATACACACATCCCTTCAAGTATAAATACCCTATCTCTATTCCCATGCTAAACCACTTCCCATGTACTTCTCGAAGAAAATTATCCACACAAATAATCTCTTTTAAGCCTCTTATTACCCTTATGAATGTTCTATATTAACAAAAATCCATTCTATTAAAGTGTTATGGTAGTATCAAATGAACAAATTCATATATTTTTTTAACTCTACATTTTCTTTCTGCTCTTTTTTCACTTCTAATTTTTAAATTCTTCTACTAAACTACACAACAAATATTCAATTTAATTTAATAAATATATTAACATAAATTTAATAATATTAATTTCCCTTAAAAGTTATATTATATATATATATTATATCTCTTTCATTCTCGTTTGATATGCCCTATTAGTAGTCATTTTTATCGACCTATAATGACATTGTGAATTCATTACATATCACTAACCCGACATATGGTTAGTGTAAATTTGATATTATTGTTATATATTAATATTAATTTATTTCATTATTATGTAAAAAAATTACATAATACTAAATTATAAATAATTAGAACAGTGATACCAAAATTAAAAAAAATTTATTTAATGAATGTTATCAATTAACAAATTTCATAAATAATATAAATAAAAATAATTTACCTATTATAATTGATGAAGAATAAAATAAATGAATATAATACCCTAATAAATTCATGTTTTATAAAATAAATTTTTTAATTATATAGGAGGATCAAACATGATAAAATATAATGGGACCTATGGTACGTGGACTCTTAAACATGACTCTTTATTTTGTTCTTATACTTCTTTTTATATTGTTTTATGATACATCGTAAAAATTATAATTTAATCTTATATAACATTCCCTTTCATTTAAAATGGGTATACATGTTCGTAATTTATTATTACTATTTTTAGACAACTCTTGGATTAATGATAATGTGTTTATTATCAATGTACCTCAATGATTCTTCCAATGTTTCTCGTTCTCTTTTGAAAGAACTGTGATATTATAGAAGTTACTTATCATTTATCAATTCATTCATATAATATTTATATTCATGGAATATACCACATGTATCGACTTGGAAATGGAATTCAAAATACAAATTAGGTGATTGATTATAGTCAACATTTCTTGGAAGAATATTTGACATATATGAAAAGTCAAATAGAGGTAATTGATTATAGGGTGAAATATTTATGTGTATTTTTATTCTTTTACAATGATTATTGTGGATGAATTTCTTAATGGATGAAATTAAATAAGATTGAAAATATTAAATAAGTGTTGAATACATTGTTTTCTTTTAGATATTTATTTTATCGAATGTAGATAAGTGTATTGAATTTAAAATTGTATGAAATTATCTTGATGATTTTTATGGTATATATTTCTCCAAGAATGGAGTTCATTTATATTTTTTATGATTACTAATTTTTGTGGGGAGAATGTGGAAACACATATTTTCAGTTTTTAGATTTGATGAAATTCTAGGGATACAAAGGATTAGAATAAGTAACATATTTATTTTAGTGGAATAATTTAGAGATATTTTCTTGATTAATTAATTATTTAATAGTATTACTTTAAATAATAAAAAATATATTATTTATTTTTCAACTAAATTAATTATTTGTGGAATTATGTTGGAAAAATATTCATAAGAAAATAGTGTTTTAGTATTGATTGTGTTTGTTTACATAGCAATCTTCCATTGATAGTTTAGGAGTTATAGAGAGATTATTAACATGATAGGTTGAAAAATATCCAATAAAATGGAATATATTATCTTGTGGAGGTAAAGATATATGAGTAAACAAGTTGGTGTGGTTTTATAGTGTTTTCCCAAAAAAATTATTCAAATTTTGCAGAAGGAATAAAATTTTAATTAGAAAATGATGTTGTGAGAAAAAGTGATGGGGATTCACATTATTTCGTGTAAGTAAAAATCCAAGATAATATAATGAAAATATAAAAAATTGATTATCAATTCCCAAGATTTTATATTTCATGAAATATGACCTTATGTGACACATATAAAGTTGGGCACACCTGTGAAATAAAGATGAAGTGATCTGGGTGAAGGAGAGTTAGATGGAAATTGAAAAATGAAAAATGGTTTTCTGTGCATAAGGAAATGTTGTGTTCAATGTGAATAGTGGGAGAGAAATTTTTATATATCGTTGGTCATTTCTATAAATTATATGCTACCCCCTCTATTTTTTAGCTCATCCCTGCGAAAAAATTTGGGAACTGAATCACATAATATTTTCTTGTAATGTGAGTTTCATGTTAAAGTGTCTCTTTCAATGATTAATGCTTCACCATAGATGTTGTTTTGAAATACAACCCATAGCATTGGATTTATTCACCTAAACTCAAATCTTCCACATGTAGTGTTAATTTTTCATGCTTGAAAGAACAAAGGATGCACATAAGATTGTTTTTCCCAGTAATTCTATGGTATAGGCATGTTTATAAAGTGGGAAAAATTGGGTCTTAATAATGCATTGAATTACATGTAAAACTTATTGATTCATGTGATCGTATAGGTTTGTTAGGAAGTATAATTGATCCAACTATAGTTAAGAGATATGTGATCTTTTAATTTGTAATTGATTGTAAACTAATAGGGAAAGTGTGTCTGCTCTGACCTTTGTAACAACAGTGCACTTTTAGAGAATTTGGTATATCTAAAAATTGTTATTATATTCTCCACTGATGTATCCCAGTAAGGGTTAAAAAAGTTAAATTGATGTGTCACTTACTTTAATTCATTACTATTTATACATTCTAATGGTAAAGAGAGATAATATGGGGGTTTTAACAACGATACATGGGCCACACGGGATTCTATTATAATCTATCATACAAGAATCCCCCCTCTTAGGGTATTTAATCAAGCTGGTCTAAAAAATTATGATTCGATATTAACGAATTTTCTTCTTTAATAATAAAATAAAATCTAGTCTTGACAGTTTTAATATATATTTAAATTAGGATTTATGGGATTCAATATCGAATTTGAATAGACTGAATTTAAATAGTCAATCTGGGAAATTATATGGTGTAATGGTGATTTTATTATGTTTTCTTATTGATGGGGGTGGAGATTCCATGTTAGAGGACTAATATTTTATTATAATAGGAATATAATTCAATGTGATTTTTCACTAAATTTATAAGTATTATTTCTCACCATATAGATATTATTATATTTATATATTTTAAATGGTTTGGTGCAATAGAAAACTAAGAAAGATTAGATAAGGATAATGATGGAAGAATAAATGAGTAAAAAAAGAGAGGATGGTATATGGTTGGAATAAGTAACACATGAAAATCACTCTTATTTCCTTGGACAAATTATTCTATGTTATTCATAAATAATGGAATATATATATATAAACATGGAGTGATTTTCTAAATTGTTTCTATATAATAAATATTATTTTATTAATTAATGTTTTATGTTTATTTATTTTATAAATAAAAACAGTATTTTTCATGGATCAGAGATAAACTATTAATTAAAATAACAATATTTAAATTGGTGTTATTTTTATATATAAAATTTTGAAAATTGAAATGGATTGTTATTTCAAATTCCTTATTTAATTCAAAAATTCGATGATGAAATTACATTATATTAAATATCTACTTTATTAGATAATATGAAGATGAGGAAATAATATAATTTTTATGATTATTATACAGAGTAATACTATGTTTCCATGTGGTGTATTCTTCCCAACTAAATTTGATACCTTCGTTATAGACACGAATACATGGGTATTGGAGAATTTCTATGGGTTCATGAATCATTTTCATGAGTGAAGAAAAAATATGTATGGGGGTCATGCCCCGGGACTAATGGCCTTAATGCTTAAATTATCTAGAGAATACCAATTTAATATTGGGTTGAGAAAGAACACATACATGTACTAAATGTATTGTGGAAGACATGTTGTAAAAGAAAATATGGACCAAAGGGCCCAAGGTATGTATCACTTTGGAAAATGGGATAAATAACAACACTAGAAAAATCCCCTGATATCCTTATATCTCAAACCATCACATCTCAATGATGTTGTGTCCATGGTCTGACATCACTGCCCCAAGCAATGATCATGAATAGGTAGAAGATCACTGACTCAATAAATAAGCCAACATGTCTACTATTAACCATATTTAGCCACTCTTTCAAAATATTTCACTATCAATGTCTGGAAGCTACTCTCATACAGTACCGAGAAGTCCACCCTAGATTTCCAAAAGACCTAATGGCCCCAAAGCCTAGATACATTACTAAAAATCCCAATTTGTCTGAACAATACAACTAATACAATACCCCAATGTAGTACCTTCTATAGTACCCACACTGATACATTACTTCTAGTATATCGTAGAAATTTGATGGAAGCTTTGAATAAAAATGGAGTCTACACTAGGATTATGGGGATGACATACCTTTTGGGTAATCCCACAAACATGGGTCATGATTCTTTGTAATTTATTATATGTTTCCTTAAGGTTCTCATTTATAGTTTGAATTATATTGGAGGTAATATAGAAGGTATTAGTGATATGATGATGAACTACAGTTATGTGAACATGTTATGGTATAGTTATTAAGGTTGTAATATAATTTTGGATATATAAAAGGGTTATATTTTCTAATGGTGATAGAAATTTTGTAAATTCCAAAAAAATATAATTAATGATAGTGATTATGGAAATAAATGATATGAGTCATAGTAATGGATAGGGTTGTGTATATGGATATTAGTGAAAATTACATATTGTATATGTGTATAAATGAGGATATATGATGTGGATACATTCTATTTAGGTTATTGTCTTCTAAATTTCAATTAATTATAAAAAGTTCATGATTGATGGAAAATTATTGGAAATTAAAAGTTTGTTTTACTTATTAATACTACTAACTATGAGTATTCATGTAATGTCCAAGAATTCCATGGATTTTTTTCCCAAATTTAAAATGGATATTTTATGAGACCAGGCACTAAGAAGTCACATAATTCTGATAACTAGAGTGGCCAGAATGGATTTTTAAAATTTTTAAATGATTATTATTTAAATATGCAAGCTGTATATTCTATCTTTTGAAATAGTTCTTAGATAAAAAATCTAAGAGAAATGTTTAACTCAGAATGGTGGGATTTTCCTTAAATGGACTTAACATCTACTGGCACGGGTCGACCAAAAAAGTTAATTTTTTGGGTTTTTCAATGAATGAAATTAAATTAAATAATCATTATTAATTTTATTTTTGTTTGAAATTTTAAATCATTGCAGCATTACGGATTTCCACCCCAGTGTAACCAAAACGTTATTTAATTAATGAAACTAGGGAATGAACTCATTTTTCTTTAGTAAAAGAAAAGTGATTAGAACCTCTTAATGGTTTGACAATTATCAAATATTGAAAATTTATAATGGAATGCTTCGAGATTCAGGAGGATCACCATCGATGAATGATGAATGATGATCGCCAACAATGTCTGATTAATGAAATGTCAAATGGGATTCAGAACAAATGTGGATGAACCGATGAATGTGAATAGGATCAACTATAGATGAATGAAAATAATATAGATATGGTCTTCATTAGTGAATTAAATGAGTCTAGGTAGGGGATTCATTTGAATTAAATCATCCGATGTTCTTGTTTTTAAACAATAGACATGGGTCATCCTACAACATGATGCCTCAGTGTTTGATAGTTCTTATGGAATGATTTGTGTTTTGTTTTCATGAACCTTATAAGAGGTCAATTCAATTCCGGAATGATCAAATGGATGAGGTTTGATCCTTTGGATGATTATTGTGATCCCCCCAAATTCTTTATGTTCTTCATGGGTTCAAGAAAGGTTGATCATTGCACAACCCTCCTTGGCGCAATGATCCAGCATCATGGATCATGGAAGGACATGACACGATGAAGTTGAGACGATGACCGACAGTGGGTGGACCTAAGCATTGCATGAAACCTCGGTAGTTGAGTTCATTTATCCGAAGGGATGACAAGGGAGTTTTGAGCCCCATGCGGTGAAGAAAAAGACCTAAGCGTTTATGAACACCCTCTAGATCCATGAATGGAATACTGGTGCTAGAGGCACATTACGGTGTCAGCTGGTGATGTTCTGTCATAGATGGATTTTGCAGAGCCTTGTTCTGATTGATGGAGTCAGGTCGCTCTGATGCGGGTTAGGTTGAGTTGGTGGGCCTTGGAGGTAGGGGGTCAGACCCATGGCCTAGAGGGTCAGACCAATCCCATTCAGTCCAGGTCAAACTAGGAAGGTCGGCCCAAGGTTGGGTTGGTGGGCCCCATGTGAGGTTGGTCCGACTGGTTTGGGTTGGTCTGAACGGGTCAGCACAGAACCGGACCCAGATGGCCCGAATTTATCTAAAATTTTGTAACTTCTAATTGGATCATCTATTTGACGATCTATCTATGGAATTGGGAACCTTGTGACAAGACTATCTATTTGAGATACACTAATTGAGTATTTTATAATGTTAGAGGATGGACTATTTAGTGTGAAGAGAGGGATCTCCTAGTACGAGTTGTTTTTTGGAAGAATCAGGGTGTTTCTTATGGTGACATTTAAGGACAATTACTCCATTAATGAATCAAGGCATGGGTAATCCCTATCCTTCTCCTTTGGAAGATACGAGGCTCCCCATAGTTTGGGGGTGTCTTCATTCTCCTTTTAGTGGTTTCCACCAATAGTGTTACCCGTGTTGTATTAGGATACAGGTCCTCTATCCTTGGATTTAGTACTCCCATATTAGATTATGGAATGGGTCATCCATATTTAACACATATCGAGTCAGTACACCTATATGGGTATGGAGAAGGTCCTCTATTGTAGGAGTCAGTAATCCCGTCTCGTTCCAGGGTTTGGGTCCTCCTTATAAACTACTAGGGAAAATTCATTACACCCCAGACATGTCAGGGAGCTTGTCATCTATCCAAGGGTCGATACACCCCTAATGTACATGTGGGAGGGTCCCCTATAGAAAACAAATCGACGGATTCGGTACTTCCCTGACGTTCCTGGGGGCGGGTCTTCTAGACTAGGGTCGGTACTCCCTTAACATACTGTGGTATGTGTCCCCCATAGAGAATACACTGACAAAGTCAGTACACCCCAATATTACCAGGGTGTGGTTCCTTTAGTCACATATTGGTACTCCCCTAAGGGTAAGGGTGTGGATCCTCAATATAAGATGTTGTACTCCCCTATCAATTCAGGGTGTAGGTCCTTCATGAGTAGTACTCCCCGGTTATACTAGCTCATAGGTCCACCACAGATGAATCGATAGCATTGGTACTCCCCTTCCATACAAGGGTGTGTGTCCTCTAGTCACTGAGTAGTACTCCCCTACCGGGTAGGGTTTGGGTACTCGATATGAGATGGAGCTCCCTCAGATGTCGGACATAGTAGCAAGGAGCGGGCTTATCCACCAAATTAAAATGATACCTAGATAAGAGTTAGTTCTAACTCGATAGACTAACGTGCGGGCCACTCCATACAAGATCTAATAAGGAATCAAAGGTTATTCTAGGGTAGTTCTCCCTCAATTTATTTTAGTGAAAAGGAGAATTCCTCATCACATGGGTTTCCTTATTCGTGTATTAGGTAAAAGGTTGTGACAACTAGAACTCAAGTGTCAAGCACTAGAGTCGGACCTAGTATAATTTTCCTATTGAAGCACATTCTCTATGACATATTATTCATAATGGTGGGATTATAACCGATGGAGTTCATCTCTAGGATTGGTTCCATTAGGGATAGTTGAGCTCATGGAGCGTGATATCTAGGTTTGTCTATTATGACTTAAGCCTCCGATGAGAGTCTTGAAGATGACTGTTTTAATTGGACCACATGATTCCTTAGTGGTTGAAACACATATAACTATATGTTAATGGTATATGTATGGGAATATATCTGAGTAGAGTGGATTGTGTATTCTTTTTTGGGTTTTCTATTGTTATTTACCTTTTTGGATTTGGGTCCCCTACATTGTATGGTTTTACTCACCCCTACACAGGATTTTCCCACTTGCGTCATGTCTTATGAAAATTAACGAAACATTTTTGGTGTTCATGGGGGACCATGGCCCGGTTTTGTTCAATGAGATTAGAAAACATAAGTGTACATCCATATATTTATGCACTTATCCTTCATCTACCTTTTAGGTAGGCTTCATGGTGGACTAGTTTCAAGGAATCTGAGTTTTACTTCTGTTTTTTTTTGGGATTTTATTCTGTTATGTGTTGCAACCATGTAAATTAAATTCCATTTTACACTGGTTGTGTCTTACTTAGGGTATCTCATGCACAATTTACTTCTCTTTTACTTTTATTAACTTTGGCTGGGATTTGTGTGTGTCTGTTCAAGTTCGGAGGAAAATGCATTCAACTTGTGGAATAAGGCATTCAAAACTAGACTCCAGCCCCTGGATATTGGGAGGTAGGCTTGGGGTAGTCATGAAATGAGCCACGGTGGATGGGTCTGGGGAAATTGGTATCAGAGCTGGTCCGTTCTACCTCAAATACTAAGTTTGTATTGTTTTTTTGTTTTGGGAAACAGTGTTTTGTGTTTCGAGTTCAGCTATCTGGACAGGGACTCTAGTATTGGTCGGGTGGCCAACATATCTATAAACCTAGTCTATGAACACTAGTATTCTAATTTGGTACATGGGATCAATGGTTGCAGAGGATATAAAGGGTATATGCATCGTTTATGAGTAGTTGTGTTTTCCATGTCCTTCCCGATTCATCTCTCCAAATATACTGTTTAACCATGGTTCATCTATATATATTTTAGGATGGAACCATAATGACAACCAGATATGAGTATACAATGTGATCATAATAAAGATCTACCTCGAGTGGAGGCTTCAGGGTAGGTCACTGATTATGAGGCATTAGATCTGGGTGGTGCACCAGTGATATCACCACCTGTCGATTAGCAGTTGTAACCAGAAAACCCATTAAAGGATTCATGTAGGCTGAGTGTTCTATACATGTTCTAGAGGAAGAGACCCCCCACAGTCCAAGGATACATAGTTCCTTATGTATTTGATGATTGGCTTGAGGTAGTTATGTGAGTCTACCACATAGTGTGGACGCATCTTGCCTAGATAATGATATTAGACGCGATCCTTCTACAGGGATCAGTTGGACGATGTTGGAGCTTAGTGATCCAGATGCACGATGAGGTGACCCTCAACTAGATTGAATTTTAGAACCTCTTCATGGAGGAGTTATTTACAGAGACATTACAGTATGTGCATATATAATAGATGTTGCACCTATGACAGGGAATCCGAATGGTATCAGAGTACTCGGTGAGATTCACATATCATTCTCGCTATTCAAATAATATGGTGAAGAACCCTTACTTCAGGGCCTGGATCTTCGAGGAGGGACTATGCTGGGAAATTAGTGATTCGGGGATACCCCTTCACAATCTGATGTATGTTGTGTGTTGTAGTGTGCCGTGGGGGTTGAGAGATACCTGGTGGAGGAGCATATCGATGTGTCCTAAAAAATTGGTCATCAGGTAGAGGCGTTTGCTATATCTAGAAGATGATAGGCAATCAGATCACGTCATAATAGGAATACCCATATTTGAACACATACACATGGGTCTATGGATTATGAGAAACACCAAAAAGAAGATCAGACGTAGGATAGGTGGTATTATGGTTGAAACTGCTAGGGGAATACCACTAGAAATTTACATACCCATTGTGTTTCTTTGAGGGATCATAAGACGAGCCTCCTTGGCAGAGACATCACTTTGAGGAAGGAGATCCATATGTTAGTAGATGAGGCAGGGAAGTTGGATGTGTAGTAGGAGGTGTTCCGCACTAGAATCAGGCAGCTTGAGGGAAAGGGTGAGGATAGCTGCATGCGATCATGGATTATGACAATGAAGATCCATGTGAGATTTGTGGTGTGATCTTTTTCTTATCTTATGGATTCCATTTTAAATATTCACAGGTTCTATACATTCTCATTTTTCCATGAGTTCTATTTGATTCTTTGAGGTTCTTGTTGGACCTTTGGCTTGACCAACACACATAAAGAATCCTTCTGGACGGGTCTTGTAGACCACACACTGATGCAGATAGTGTGACATGACTCTTGGAGGCAAGAGTTGCAGTTGGGATCTATTATTCATGGAATCGAGGCCTTATGAAATCATTTTGGGAATAGAATACTACCGTTAATACCCAAATTGACTGTATTAGGTAAAGGATGTGGTGTGTATGCATTGGAAAATAAGGGTTTCCCCTTGCGGTAAAAGGGAAACCTAGGCATCACGTAGTGGACACTCGCAAAGAGTCCTGTTTTGGATCGTTCTGTGGTGGCAGAGTTTGACCCAATGATGCTCCAATAGTATGAAATGGTTACATACCATCCATACTCAACTGGGAGACCACTAATGGGAGTGGAAGTGTTTTTTTTCAGGCATGTTGTGTGGTCATTGGTAGTAGTAGATAGTGTGCCTAGTGAGACCAAGAGTTCACTTATGGAGAACCCAATTTTTTCATAAATACCCATGCACATTTAGGTTCATCCATGAATTCATAATTCTTTGGTAGGATTTATCACAGTTCATCAAGGGGTTAATGTGAAATATGAATTTCTATTTGTAACTACGTGATGTTTGTATGCGGGTGAGCTAATATGCCCCCTAAATACAAATGTATTGGTGTACTTAGTACTTTTATAACTATTCACAGCTAAAGAGACATGTGTTTGTTGAAGCACGATGTAGAACTAGAAGAATCTGGACATGAAAGTAGTCAATCATGGTGTTTCCTCATTGTGTGTACTTTTAAACAGCACACATATCCTTGATGAAATAGGTTTTCTTTACTTATGTTTACGATTTTTCTTTTCTGGTACAAAACGACTTATAGTGGAATGAATATAATGTCTCGGAATTCGAAGGAATTTTTTTTAAAATTTGAATGGTATTTTTACGAGACCAGGCACTTAGGTGGCATGTAATTCCGAGACCCAGAGTGGCCCGAATTAATTTTAAAACATTTTGAAAGTATATAAATTAAACGTGCGTGTGTGATTTTCTATCTCTGGAATCAATGCTTGGGACGAAGATACAAATATACCGTTGAACACAGAATGGTAGGAATTTCTTTGAATGTACATAACTTTGACATGCATGGGTCAACAAAAAATGTTTTTTTTTGATTTTTTTGATGAAAACAAGTTAAATAAAATAAACATGATTTATTTAATTTTTTTGAAATTCGAAATTGTTGCATCATAACGGATTTCCACCCCAGCATAACCAAAATGATGTTTCAGTAATAAAACAGTGTAACGATGACATGTTGTATATGTAATAGAAAGGTGATTAACACCACTTAAAGGTTTCACAACCATCAAAAGATGATGTGGTAGAGAGGAAACCTCTGAGCCTCTACAGGATTGCCACATAATAATGACGCATGATGATTTCCAACAATGAGAAATAAAAGATTCGACAAAAAAGATTCGAATCGAACATGGAAGAATCAAAGAACATGATTTCGATCACACATGGATGAACAATGACAATGTAGAGATGTTTTTCAGTAGTGGAAGAACCAAATCAAGTTCGGGGTTTTATTTGAATTAAATTCTACCCCATTTATGGTTTTAAATGAATAACATATATCAAACAACGAATAGGTTGTCCTGTGGTTGGGAAATTTTTGTTGGATGAATTTTGTTTCATTTTCATGATCCTTCTAATGGATTTGGTAGAGGCCATAAAAAACATATGACTGAGGATCAATACTTGGGTTGATTATTGTGTTTTTAACCCCCATGTTCTCCGCGTTCTTCGTGGGTTAGTGAAAGGTCAATCATTACGCAACCATCCTTGGTAAAACAATCCATCATCATTGATCAGGGACATACCCAACATGAATAAGTTTCAATGACGATAAATATAGGGTTGAACGAAGCAGTGCGTGAAATGCCGGAAATCAAGAACATTCCAGCAGAATGGATCAAAATGGATTTTTGAGCGTCAGGCAGTGATGAACACTACCCAAGGGTTCTAGAATACATACTTCAACCCACATGGGACTCTATACTATCCGCAAAGGATATCATATTCTATAATTCAACTATCACTATTAAATACCTCATCTCAATAATATAATTCCATGATTACCATTCTAGATATAATTTATAATTTGATTTCAATAATAATAAATAAAAATTTAATTAATTAATTAAATAATAAATTAATCACCTCTATCTCATTAATTGACTCATAAATTAATTAATATTCTCAATCACCTTATTTATATCAATAATTAATTAATCATATAAATATACTTAATTAAATCAATTACTAATTAATCTCCCAAATATTGTTGATTAACCTAACAATTAATTAGTTTTATCTACATAATAAATAATTCAAAAATTCTTTCATCAAATCTAACCACCTAATAATCTTTATAATTAATTAATCAAAATCTACCATCATAATAATCCCATATTAATTCATCCATTACTCAGTCAATTCTTAAATATCATTATCCTATAATTAATTCATCTATTAATTATTTAGTTTCACATTATGAATATCCTATAATTAATTATTCATATTCCAAAGTCACATTATTCAATCAAATCCCCAATCCCTTAATAGATTTTTTGACCACATAAATTAATTTAATTTAGTAGTTTTCAATTACTAATAGAATCCTATAAACTATTAAATTACATACATGTAATTGAAATCATGAATGTGGTGTTTGAATAATATACCACTTACAACAATTCCTTAATGAACGATCAACTCATAGAAAATACTCAACATTTGAGTAGCACAACAATGTAGAATGAGATCCAGATCTAAAACACTAAATCAAGAGTGAAAAAATCATTATCTATCAATAATTGTTCTAGATGTTAAATGCTTTAACTATATATAATAAAAACAACAATAACAACCCTTTAGAGGATCAAATATAAAGTAAATGGGAATGAGAGACTATGTGGGATTGGATTCTTATACAAGGAGGGGTGGAGATCTTCAATCCATGCATTAAATCAGAAATAATGGTGGTTTTTAAGGCTTTAAACCCATCCAAGTGTCTCTAAAATTGAAAAATAAAATCCATGGTCAAATGGGGGATTAATGGGGTGAGTTTGAGCGGTTTGGGTGATTTAAAATCTAATTATCATGTAAATTTAATTCATATACATAGTTTTCTAGGTATGCGAAAACAACATTCACTAACTGTGCACCTTAATTGTGTGCATCTTCTATTGGGGTTCATGGTTACTCCTAAAAGGGTGAACCATTTGAGTAGTCATTTGCCAACCAAAAATATCCCAGTGTCCATGGTTGAATTGTTAGCATGGATGGGGCACACAGTTTTCCCTAAATATATGCCAACCCTAAATGGCCCTCTTACATCAATTTTTCTCAAATTGGCACCCAAACAGACATCAATGTAATACTAAACAAAGAATACTCAACACAAGGCAAAAGGGTTTGAGATATAAATCTTGAAACATATCCAAAAAATATAGGTATCATAGAAATACTAAAATTGAATTAGTGTTAATCCATAATTCTCATCTCAAATTACCTTTTCATTACATTAGTGAATTATAAAAAAATATATTCATTATAGATCTGAAAATCACATCATTTGAATAGTTTTTTATATTTAACAAATCATTAGATATTTTATATGGAAATGTTATTAATATTATATTACAATTTTAAACCCATTTTTTAAATTATAATTTGATAATTGTTCATACCATGCCTAGAGGGATTATTTTAAACCATATTGATCTATAGTTAATGATAAAATTGTATTTGGAAAATAAAGATTTCCAACACTATGTGGTTGGTATAAAGAAAATGATTGTTAATAAAACAATATAAAATGTATCACTTGATATCTATTTTAATTATTTTGATATTTATAGATGAGAAAATTTAGAAAAAGAATATAAAAGATTATAACTAGGAGACAGGTGGAATGGATTCATGGATGTTGATTCATTCTTGTTGATTATATCCTTTGATATCTTGATTCTATTTATTTATAGTGGTATTACTGATATTATTAATATTTTTAATGACTTATAATATACTCCCTTTATTGATTTAATATGAAATTTTCATAATTTTTGTGAAATATTAATGTTTTAATACTAAGTATAATTTTTGAGCATTTTTAGAACTTGTCCAATTGAGTCAGTTTACTATTTTATTTATAACTCTCACCCTACCAATCCAAATTGTGTGGTTAATATTTTTTACAATTCCTTATTCAATAAAAAACATTTAATTAGAAGGGATCATGGGCCAATTCTGCAATTTTGAGGCTCATATGGACTACACAAAAAGGCCCACAGAATCTATGAGGAAACTGAAACATCCATTAATATTGAATTACTGGGCTCAATATTGAAGTTAAAATTTATTTATTATCCTTAAATGATTTGAGGAAAGTGTAAGGAGTCTTGGATAAAATATTCATGGCCCAACTCTAAATACAAGAGGCTCAAATGATTCATTTAAACTCAGCCCATGATTCTGGCTGGGAATTAAAATCAGTACAGTATTAATGACATTTCTCCTGATCTAATAATCAAATAAATATGATATATTTCAATTTGAAAGACAGGATATAGGCGGCCTAATTTGTTGAATAAAGCATTCAAATTTAAATGCGCATTTCTATTCCAAAATCCAATCGCATTTAGTCCATTGAAAAAGCATGGAATGAAATGTACAGTTTAACTTTGTTTATTCCAACCACCATAACATTATCTCCATAGGTCCAAATGACTCTAAATTTTGAGAGAGACCGGACAAAATTATTATCTACAACTTTGAAACATGTGATATCTTGATATTCGGTTGTCTGAATGTCCAAATTGTCAAGACAAGTGGAGGGACAAATTGGGAATACCAACAGGCCTCTTCCATTGGCTATAAATTCATCCCCCTCCTCTCCTTCAAAAGAGTTGTCATTTCAGAAGAGAGTATAATCAATTTTAATGACCAATACCATGAAAAAGGCTTTGGAGGACCTCCCATACTCATGTTTTTACTAGAAAGACCTTTCCTCCTCTCTTTGTTTTCATTTACTTTTGTGTTCTTCTTTGTTGTAATCTTACAAGTCTTTATTTTCTTATTCTATTGTAATGAATGATTCTTATTAAATATATCTTATTCTCATACACCATCTATAGTTTAATATTAATTTTATTAAATTTTTTTAAATACATTATAATCCCCTTCCCTTCTTTTTCTTTCTTATGCAATGTAATGTTCATTTTTAATTTTCATCATCATTCGTGTGTTTGTGTTCGACGCAAAACTCATTTCAGATCCATTTATTTTTGTTATCTTATTAATTTATCATCATAATAATTATAACCATATTACTAATAATTTAAATGTATATGTAAATATATCATTTGGACGAGTTATGATTTATGTATGATAAGTGATTGAGATCTTTTTCTCGATTAATATTCATCAAATTAACATTGTGTATGCTGAACTTAGTATGTCATGGATTAATGAATTGTTTTGTTTAACATATGGATTCAATGGATTATTGGAACCATAAGTACACTACCACAATAAAGTACTGATTGAGATTACAATCCATCTTATGTTAAGGCTTGGATTTGAGCATTAATAGTTAGGAATTTCAATCAACGTCAACTTGTGACATGGGTGTTAATTTAATTCTATATAAAGAAAAGCTCAAGGATATCACAAGATTAACTACCTAATGATTAACTCATACAAATATTTTTCAAATTGTTACATCATACACAAATCATTAATCACATCATTTAATCTCTGAAAACAAACCCCCAATAATAATACAATTAACTGAATACATCAGACTATTAAAAAGTATCTTCACCGAGGATTCGACATGAGTGCTGCTTTATACATTAGTAGTGCACCTGAAACTTGAGCAGTCGATAGGCGATAAGTAGCCCCATGCTTTCAAATGGATTTTTTGCTGGGGATGTTTCATTAAGTAGTCATTAGTTTCTGGTTATTATAAAAAAACAAAAACAAAATCAAAATTAAAAAAAAAATAAAAAAACCAAAGAAAAATCCAACTTCTTATTTCTTCAAAAATATATCTAAATCCCTCATAGCCTCCCAAAAAATCCCTCGGATTTGTTTGACCATGAAATTCATTGAACACTTTACCAACATAGGAGGAACAATAGGGATAATCAAATCATTCAAGATCTAGTCCTTGTTCGACCAATTGAATTAGATTAACCAATCATAGGAAAAAAATAAAGAAATCACCGCCCCTGATATGAAATGAAAACCTCTTGGTATTCAATATCCAAACATAGAGGCTGACTTCGAACTCAAATCACGTTTGGTTCATCTTCTCCCACATTTCCACTATCTAGCTGGTGACGATCCACATCTTCATTTGGAAGAGTCCAAGTGATGTGCTCTACAATGAAGCCTGGAGGGGTTTCTGAGGAACAAATAAATCTCTGAGAATTCAATTTCACCCTAGTTGACTCCACCAAGACATGTCTATAATGCCTCTCTCTTGGTTCCATAACCACATAGAATGACATGAAATGACTTTTCTTAGAAAAATTCTTTCCTGCTTCTCGTACTACTTCTATCTGAAAGGAAATAAGTAGTACCAGACAATTATCAAATGAATCACTCCATGAGTACTGGGAGAGGTTCGAAAAGAGTGTGGTAACCATTCCACATCACCAAATCCCAGACTAAATCTTGATCCAATACATAAATGAGGGGTTATTGGAAATGGAGTGAACTCTCCTTGATGCTGCAAGTGGGGGTGCTCTTGTTGATAAAACTCTTACAACTATAAGAGATCTCATAAGTAAGATGGATGAAAACACACAAAAACTCCATACTCGATCACATGCTCAAGTAAAAAAAGTCTAAGAAAATCAATCCAAAGAGATGAACATGATGAACGAGTGGATGAGTGATCTTATAGGTCTACAGACACAACTAAGTATGGATTCCAAAGCTCCAACCTCATCTTCTCCACAATCAATGTTTCTTGGACCATTAAAAAACTATGGAATCTGAAACTCTCCATCTCATCCAAATGAAACATGTCCACAACTATAATAGGATCAATTTGATTCATCAGGACCAATGGAGCTCAATGAAGCATATACTCAGAGGAACAACAACCCTCAAAAATTAGGTTAGTTCAGTAGAAACATCAACCAACCTCACTCTGATCCCTTCTCTTCTTCATATTACCAAGGCGAGAGGTATGGTAATTATATATCTCATCACCCTCAATTTCCTCATCAAAACCCAAACCAGTTACAATATGGTCAATGTGTTGGTAACTTCCAACAACATTATCATTTTATTCCTCAACCTAAAAGGAAAAATCACCCTCCAAGATTCCATTATCCTAGTGAGTCTTCCCAATTCCAAAACCAATAAAATTGATTTCCCAAGAACCATTATCTAGGTAATCCCAATCCAGGACAATCCTCTACTTCCAAGAAACCATGGGAAAGTGCAGTGGAAGATCTTGCCTCCTTCACCCATTCCAGCCTTATGAACATTGAAACCCAAAATTGTCAACTTTCATCCCACCTAATCTAGAAACAAAAATAAAATTATTCCAAACTTCCATCTCTACCATTACCCAACCCCAAGGGTAATGTAAATGAAATTGCACTTAGATCGGGAAAGAAAATTGAAATTCCTCATGATAAGTCCTGAACACCTCATTTGAATGTTGAAATAGAATATGAAAATAAAAAGAAACATGAAAAGGAATCTGAAGTCATTGACTCACCTCCTTCCATTCCACATAGGAAACCAATTCTTTTTCCTCAAGCCATTTCTAAGACAATGAAGTCCTTTGAACCTGATCCTAAATTTCTCGACATGTTTAGACGTGTTGAAGTCAACATTTCCCTCTTAGATTCCATAAAACAAATTCTTAAGTACGCAATGTTTATTAAAGACTTGTGCACCCATAAGAGGCAACATAAGACCATCAAATTTTTTTCCACCCAACTGTATATTCCCATAAAGTGCAAAGATCTAGGGATCTTTACAGTTCCATGCCCAATAGGATGTTCTAACATTGATGATGCACTCAAAGACCTAAGAGCCTCAATTAATCTCATGCCCAAATACATATTCTATTACACTGGTCTAGGTCCCTTACATCCAATTAGTGTTTTCAATCAAATTGCCAATCAAAGCACTGCTAGACCTGAGGGTATAATTTGGGATGTCCTTATTTTTTTCAATGATCTTACCTTCCCTGCTGATTTCTATGTCCTTGACATGGAAGGTGAGACCAAATATTCTCAATCTCACATAATTTTGGGAAGACCATTTTTCATGAGTTCTAGAACCAAAATTGATGTCCATTCAGGCATCTTATCCATGAAATTTGGGGACCAACTAGTCAAGCTCAACATTTTCCAAGCCATTTGATACCCATCTGAGGATCACTCTGCATTATCAATCCATGCTTCTAAGGATACATCTGATAGTCAATTTAACCCCATTACATCATTTTCATCATATTATAATAGAGGTGTTTGTGAATATTTCATCCTCATTAATCAGGTCATAAATGGATAAGTTGATGTTGACAGTAAAAATGTAAAATCCATTGATCTAAAGGATCATAAAAAATCTTTAGAATACAATCTCACCTCTAGACTCCACTTCTCCAACATGGATGGTAATGGGGAAAATGGAAAATCATGTTCATTTTTTGATTCAAATATGATTATCCAACATTCATCATATCCTATCCATGATTCTGAAAATTCTGTTATATGAGAGGTGAACCCAGAACCAATGTGTTTATATTATCTTATGGGAGTGAAGGTTGTGAGATTTGTTCCATAATTAATAAAGTGATCACTGGGGATATTGAAATGGACCATTCATTGGAGAAAACATAGATATAAAGGATATTGAAAAATTTATTCAGTCTTATGAATCTACATATCCTAATTACTCTACACCAGTAAGTGATGACATAATTGAGTCGAAAACAATTGGTATATCATACTCTGGTTTCATGTTATCAGAACCATGCATAAATGAACTATCATAATTGAGACATAATCCTGAATTTCCAACTATAGAAAATCATCACTTTGTAGATAAAATCATTCCTCACTTGAAGACCAAAGGGAGGATATTCATATTCTCTTTCCAACCCCATTGAATTGAAAGAGAATCAACAGGGAAGGGTTGTAATTATCCATTAAATAATCGGGCCCCCCAAAGGAAAACTATTTCTGGAAGCACACCGAAGTTGAGAAAATACGATGGCCGCTGTCAGACTATGGGTTGTCCACTGCAACTGTCCAGCTGTATACAAATAAATGTAGTGCTTCTTGGGAGGCAACCCATGTTTTCTTTTACTTTTATGAAATTTTAATTTCTTCATATTTTTTCCATTGGATGAATAATGATTTTTCTTTTTTAGGTAACATCCTACAATCCTGGAACCACATTGACTTTCTCTGGACCCCCAACATTTGTAGTCGACTCACCACTATATGGAGATGGAAACCCAACAAATCCAAACTAGGGGGAACCTCTTTCCCTTTAACTCTCTCTGTCTCTCTTCCTCCCTCTATGTCTTTTTTCTTCATCCTATATCTTTCAATTTTTACCACTATCCCCATCACATTATTTTATATACTATTTCTATTTTTTGAGGGTGTGTATTTTAATGAACAATAAAATAACATAAAAATATGAAAAATGTAAATAAAAAACAAAAGAGTCATACTTACTAACCATCAATTTTAAAGTTTTTTCCAACCATTTTGGGGAGTCAGAAGACATGGTTTCATCTAAATTTTCTTCATCATATATTTGGAAAAAGAATATTTTTTTCAAGAATAATACATTTTGAATGCTCAGTTATTGATTTTTCAAATGCATTTACCCACCCTTGAGAAACAACATTTACATTCATGTCAGGGAGACATAAGGCCATCTTTTCAAAATGTGTGTTTTTACCCCCATTTGTGAGTCTAGAGGTTGTGGAACATCGCACTGAATTTCCTACTTTTGTGTGCATTAATGTGATAGAGGCATTATATGAACAACAAGAGGATCACAATGGCCAAATAGCCTCCCATTTACCTTAAAATAACCCTCCGTTTGAAATCCCCATCGAGCCTACGAAAACCTTTTCTTTGTTAGCCACATTACATGCCCAATACCTTATCCCGCCCAATGAAACATGGATTTTTCATTGAATATATTTTTTTGAATTTTATGTGTGGGGGTGGGGGATGGATTTCAATTTGGGTACCATTTGTTGATTTCACTATATAATCATATGCTTGAGGGAAAGTATCCATGTTAGTTTTGGGGAGAGGTTGTCATTCAGTGTGTTTTTGGGAATGTATATATGCTTATGACATATTTTTCAAAATATAATGACAAGTGTTCAAGAAAAATATTAAAAAAATGAAAAAAATGGATGTGTATTGGGTAGGTCAAAAATCACTATTTCTCAGCCTTTGATCTTTTTATAACTATTACAATTAATGTCGTGAGGATATCAAACATGGGTTGTGATATGAGTGTGAGATTTTTTTCACGTTCATCATTCTAAAAAATAAAAACAAATAGAAAAAAATAACACTTTCATTATATTCTTATGTCATTTGGAGAAGTTTTGGGTTTTGTAAATATTCCATCTTCTCATTCCCTTCATATTCCCTTCCACATTTGTGTCTTATTTAACATTTTCATTCCCTTGTAAATAAGTGTTTCCATTACCTTTATTATCTCATTTAAAAAAAAAAGTGCATTACTTTTCCCATGATGGTGTTTTACCCCTCTTCTTCTCTGTCATGGACATTATATATCTATGGTCACAAAGCCACAGAAAAACACCTTCAAAATAACTCATGATTTTTGAGAACTTTAGGATTAGGAGTGGAAGATGAGATCTCTTAAAAACTCTACGATTTTCACTTTTGGTTGGTGAATGAGTGAAGCTCCATAAATTAATTTTTTCATCTTGAGAGAAGTAAGTTTTTTGTGCCACCATTTTTAATTTCTAAATTTGGGCATTAAAAAATGAATTGTTTTTGGAACATTGTTTCTATAACAACATGTGGTGGAATTCAATATGGATGAGTGAAATTGTCTAAACCTCCTAGGATTTTGGAAAACAAAATTTTAATATATGTTGTTGAGTGAAAATGATTTGTCATGTTTTTATATTTGTTCCTCATGAAGACATGCACGAGACTATGTGTGTGGGAGTTGATGTTATTAATATTTTCATGACTTATTATATATTTCCTTTATTGATTTTATATGAAATGTGCATAATTTGTGTGGAATATTAATGGTTTAATTCAATGTAAAATTTTTGATCATTTTTAGAAGTATTCCAATTTAGTCAGTTTACTATTTTATTTATAACTCCCACCCTACCAATAAAAATTATGTGGTTCCTATTTTTTAGGATTACGTATTCAATATAAATCATTTCATTAGAAGGGATCACGGGCCGATTATTCCATTTGACGGCTCATATGGACCACAGAAGAAGGCCCACCGAATCTGTGAGGAAACTAAACCATCCATGAAGATTGAATTAATGGGTTCAATAAAGAAGTTAAAATTATTTCATTCTCATAAAAGGTTCGGGGGACAATTCTAGGAGTCTTGGATGAAATATTCAATGACCAAATCCAAAGGAAATGGGCCCAAATGATTCATTTAAACTCAGCCAATCATTCTGGCTGGGAATTATAATAAGTACAATATTCATGACTTGTTTCCAGATCTATTCATCAAATTAATCTGATATTTTTCAGTGTGAAATCAGATATATAGGCGGACAACTTTTTTTATGAAAGCATTTGGATTTGAAGGCATCTTCCAATACCAAAATCCATTCACATTTTGGCAATTAAAAAAGTAGGGATTGAAATGGACAGTTTAACATTGTTTAATAATACCGACATAACATTGGATCCATAGGTCAACATGACTCAAAATTTTGAGAGAGGTCAGACAGAGTTATTATCTACAACATAAAAGAAGGGTCTATCTCAAGATTAATTTTTTTGGATGTGCAAATAGTCAAGCCAAGTGGAGGGATAGATTTGGAATGCCAACATTCCACTTCCTTGGGCTATAAATTAATCCCCCTCATCTCCTTCAAAATAGTTGGAATTTTAGAAGATTGGAGCCTCAATGGGAACGACCAAAGACTTTAAAAAGGCTTGGGAGGACCTTTTGTACTCATGTTTTTACTTGATTTCCATTTTCTCCACTCATTGTTTTCATTTGCTTTTGTGTTCTTCTTTGCAGTAATCTTGTATGTCTTTCTTTTGTAATTATATTTTAATGAAATATTCTTATTCAATATCTCTTATTCTCATACACCTTTTGTATATTAAAATTAATTTTCTTAAAATATTTTAAATACAGTTTAATCCCCTTCCCAAATTTTTCATTCTCATTCAATCAAAAGTTTATTTTTAACTCTCAACATCTTTAGTGTGTGTGTGTTCGACGCAAATCTATTTTCTTATCCATTTTTTTGTTATATTATTAATTTTTCATCATAATCATTATAACCAGATTAATAATAATTTCAATGGCTGAGTAAATATATCATTGTGGTGAGTTATAATTTAGGTATGTTAATTGAGTGAGAGATTTTGCTCGACGAATAGTCTTCAAATTAACATTGTGTATGTTGAACATTGTATGTCACAGATTAATGACATGTTTGTTTAACATATGGATTCCATGGATTATTGGAACCATAAATACATTACCACAATCATGTACTGATTGAGATTAGAATCCAAGTAAAGTTAAGGCTTGGATTAAAGTTTTAACACTTAGGAATTCAATTCAACATCAACTTGTGACAAGGGTGTTAGTTTAATGCAATATAAAGCAAATCTCGAGGATATCACAATCCTAACTACGCAATGAGGAACTCACCCAAATATTTATCAAATTGTTATATCAAACACAAATATTTAATCACTTCATTTAAGCTCTGCAAACAAACCCCTCAATCAGAAAACAATTTACTAAAAATGACAAACTATTAAAAACTATCAACACCAAGGATTCAACCCGAGTGCTACTATAAACTTTAAAAGAGCACTGAAACCTTGTCTGATCGATAGGAGACAATCGGCCACATGCTTACAAATGTAATCGTTGCTAGGGATGGTGCTTTAAGTAGTCATTAGTTTTTGGTTATTGTAAAAAAATCAATAAAAATAATTGAAAACAAAACACAAAGAAAAACCCACCTCCCTCTTTATTTTAAATTATCTCTGAATGCACCGTAGTATCCCAAACAATCCCTCATATTTGTTTGACTTTGAAATTTTTTGAACAATTCACCAACTTAGGAGTAACATTAGGGATAATCAAATCACTCAAGAAGCAGTCCTTGTCCAACCAATTGAATTATACATGGCCAATATTATGGAAAAACACTTAAACAACTTTCCACCCCTGATACGAATTACCAACCTCTTGGTATTCAATATCTAAACAAAGAGGATGACTTAAAACTCATATCAGGTTTAATTCAGCTTCTCCCTTATTTTCATGAGCTAGCCAGTGAGGATCCACATCTTCATTTTACAGTGTTCTAAGTGGTGTGATATACAATGAAGCCTCAAGGGGTTTCTAAGGATCAAATAAGACTCTAAGCATTCCATTTCTCCATAGCTGACTCTGCCAAGTAATGGCTCTACTAACTCCCTCCTGGTTCCATAACCACAAGGAATGACATGAAGAGACTTTTCTTAGAAAAATTCTTCCCTGGATCTCGTACTGGTTCTATCTGAATGGAAATAAGTGGTATCCGACTATTCTCAAATGAATTACTCCATGAGTACTGGGAGAGGTTCAAAAAGTTTTCGAAAACCTTTCCACATCCAAAATTCCCGGACAAACTCTTGATCCAATACTTCTATGTGGGGTTATTGGCGATGGAGAGAAGTCTCATTAATGCCGCAAGTGGTGGTGCTCTTGTTGATAAAACTCCTGCAGCTTCAAGGGATCTCATAATTTACATGGAATCAAAAACACAACAACTTAAGAACCTGGATTTTTCTATAAATGACTTCGGAAAATTATTGATGTTATTCCATAGGAGCGTCTTCAGAGGTCGTGCGATTCCAAGCCCCGATGTGGCTGGAATTAAATTTTCAGTGCGTTCACACTGGGCATGCCAAATAAATGAAATAACTCTGATACGATTGCTTGGACGTGAAAAATGAGGGCATAGTTGAGTCCAGACCATGTCGCTTACCCTAGGAGGGTTGTAATTTTTGTGGCTACGGGCCTTCTGTGAAAAATGTCACTGGGGGAGTTTTCGTAATTTAGCGGCCTCTGGTGTAAAATTTTATAACATTCAAAGGGAAGCTCGGAATAAAATTCAGACACCTCCGTTGAGCTCAAAAGGTGGATTTTACCCTAACTGGGGCTTAATCTTTACCCTGTCAGGAGTTTCGGATGTGGGTCTTTACGTGGTTGATTAAAGGATTAATTAAAAGTTTATTTTATTCCTTACTGAAGCCAAACTTATCCCACCCCTCTCCTTCAATACAACTCCTTTGGCAGAAGGCTCAAACTCAACCAAGCCCTCCCTTCGAGCTCCTCAAGCCTTCCTCTCCTAGGTGGTTGCAGATCCGGTGAAGGCGGATCGCTTGTGAAGCTACAGACTACACCCAACAAGGTAGGATCGTGTGTTTTTATTTTAATTTCCCACACCTATTCCGATCTTGATTTATAGAGGTTAATTTCCATCTAATTTTCAATCTAATCCCATGGTTGTGTAATATATTTTATGTTCTTTCCGAAGCATCTTCCGGATTTAAAATCTGAGTTTCGAGGCGTCCGCAGCTGTCCAGCAAAGATTGGAGGTTGTTGCGTGGTTTCGAGTGGGTTTCAGGCCGGTCCAGTGGCTTCGCGCGGTGGCCCGGCGATCCATGGTGCCAGAAGCTCGCAGTCGAGGGAAGACGGTGGCTCACGGTCAAGGGCGTGTGGTGTGTCAGGTCTTCAGTGGAGGCGTTAGGAGACGAGCGGCCGGGGGAGCGGGAGCGTCAGCTGGGGATGGCGACATGTGGTCACGGGCATGTGGTCAAGCGCGAGGATCGGCCGACTGTCGGCCGGCCGGTGAGGGAGACTGGGGTCGTGACGACCCTTGGACTCACAAAGAACCAGCACTCTCTGGGTCCATTTTGGAGGAAGCGGACCGGTCACGCCAGTCCGGGCGGTTTGGGGTGGTCCGCCCGGTGAACCACGGACCGCCGGTTCGGGGTTTGGGTGGGCCGGTCGAACCGGCCATACCCACCCCGTTTCGATTCTTCGACATTAATATGCCTATAGATTTCAAACCATTAATCGGAATTTTCTGCCATCTATGGGAACACATTACGTGAATCTAGGCGAACATTTTGAGATGGTCTCAGGGATTTATTTAATTCCCGAGATGAGGGGCTTGGTGGCGCCACACATACGTTAAGTGTTTTAGCGCTTTTCCTGAGGTTCTCGTTTTGGGCGGTGCAGACACATCTGGAGACCATTTTGAGCACCGTCAGTGGTGTTGGGACCCTAGAGTCGAGATGAAGATTTACTGTATGGTTTCGGGCATTGAAACTAGAGTTGACGCATGGGCCCCATAGCCCGTCTTTTAAGCTACGAGAAGCATTTCACAACATTCTCATCGGACGTCCATTTGGGGTGTGCGAGGAGTCGATTCTGAGTGTATTTCTGAGGGCATTGCAATGGTGCAATCCTCCGTCTTTAATTCTGTGTGATGGTGTAGCCCCCATGAGGGCTGTTTTGGGAGTTGGCGGTGATTTCCATCTTTATCACCAGCTTTCCATTTCGGATAATTGGATAGTCAATCTTGTGTACTTTTTTGACAGGGTCACAATGGTTCGATCCGTTCGTAGCGCTTCGAGATCAAGATGTGGGTCCCACGTAGCAGCGCTCATGTGCGGCAAGGAGATATGAATCTTTTTCTCTGGATATCCATTCCACTCAAGTGAGTATTTAATTTGACATGTTTTCCTGAGGGGATCGCAATGGTGTGATCAGCCTGAGTGTTTTCGGATCGAGGTTCACGATCACGAGACGTCGTTAGGGCGTAAAGAGGTGTTGGACGACTTTTTCGTCGGATGTCTGTTGGAGGTGAGTAAATATTCTATCTCGCATGTTTTTTTCTACGAGGATTAAAACATCACGATCTGTTTGGATATGCGGAGAATCATTCGTGATATCATTAAATGTGGATGCATTAAAGGTGTAACGTTGGAGGTTCTTCCTGGAGTGTTTGTAGGGATCCCTTGGCATGTGACCGTGTTCACTCCTGTGGGACTGAAGTAAATGCTTATAGGTAAGTGGATGGTCGTTCTAGGGCCATGGAGGATGCAAGATGGCGATGTTACATTTACACCCATCGCATTGACATGGGGTGTTGTGAGAACGATAGCCTTTGGGCTAGAAATGTGGTATACTCGGAGAGTATACGGGAATGCTAATAGGTGCATGATGTGGTTTATACCCAAGGACAATTGTGATCGGTTTGAAGATGAGTTGGGGACACATGTCGTGAGGGAACCATTTGCACGTCGTGTTCTACTTTATGTACCTTTGATCTATCACGACATAGAGGGTCCCTCTGTTCATGATGGATTAGACAGGCAGGGTTGAGTGGTTTCCCCAGGTTCTGTTCTCAACGGTGTGATCGGGGAGTTGTTTGGGTTCCCCTTTTTCCTTTAGCAATGTGGGCATTCATTATCAAGTCCCTTAATATTTCTTGGTAGAGTTTTTGAGAATTTAGTGTGACCAATATATTACACAGGCACCGATCCTCTACCAAGGAGGTTGTTTCCAGTAGGGTACAGAGCCCTAGTTAGCCTGGATGCAGATTCCCTAGCCGAGTATCGATATCATATTCTCCACACATGATCTATCATGATGTGTTTCCCTAGGCAGAGCTCCAGGTATCGGTGTCACCCACACTACACGGGCACTGAACCTCTACTAGTTGAATTGTTCTGGATTTGGGTGGTTGCACGATACCCACTTCGTGTCTTGTTGGCCAGTGATGTACCTTCTAGTAAGGATGACCAGAGCAGTTCTGAGTTTACCTTCCAGTGGGGTTGGGTAGTAGTTTTCTCATCATCTGCTTCGGGTTTACCCTACAGTGGGGCTGGGTAGTGGGTTGCTCATTGAATTCTTAGGGTTTACCCTCCAGCAGAGACTGGGCAGTGGGTTCCCCGACGACCTCATAGAGTTTACCTTCCTGCAGAGACTAGGCGGTGGGTTACCCGAGGACCTCTTAGGGTTTACCCTCCAGTAGGGACTCGACAGTGGGTTACCCGGTGACCTCTTAGGGTTTACCCTCCAGTAGAGACTGGGAAGTGGGTTACCCGACGACCTCTTAGGGTTTACCCTCCTGTAAAGACTGGGTAGTGGGTTACTAGAAGACCTCTTAGGGCTTTTTATCCTGTAGAGACTGGGATGTGGGTTACCAGACGACCTCTTAGGGTTTACACTCTTGTAGAGACTGGGCAGTGGATTACCTAATGACCTCTTAGGGTTTACCCTCTTGCAGGGCTGGGCAGTGGGTTACCTGATGACTTCTTTCAGACTTAGTCCTTTTTATTAGGCTAGTCAGTGGTTTTTATCTGTGACTACCAGAGCGAGACCCTTGGTTGTACGGGTCAGTGATGTGATATCATTGACTTTGAGAAGACCTATTGACTGTGTGATAGTGGAGAGGTGTGGTTTTACTTTCCCTATAACTCTCATGTATAAGGGGCACTTTCCCCATGAAGATGTGTCCTTGTGACATGACCTATAACCGTGCGGGTGAGTCAGTGCCGCCCAAAGCAGATAGGTTTAGGGTGCGGTAATTTGAGCCCATTGGCATGAAGTTCAGCGTAGACATGCAGGATGCTAGGCATTGATGGTGTTTACATCTGGGATTGTTGGATAATCACATTCTTGGGCTGAGCGACGGGATGGAGATCCCCTTACGATCTTTTTTGGGTTTCTTGATTGAGCATATGGATATGTATATACCTTGTTCTAGTACCAACTCCTTGGATTTGGTTACTCTCCTCCTGGAAAAGTGAATACGCACGGGGTATGCCACATTATTTCTATGTCTAGATTCTTGTGGTTGGATGAGTCTACTCTTCTACTATAGGTAGAAAAGACTCAACAAGAAGTTTCATCTTCTCACCGTTTCTAGCTCCTTATGTTTGTACAAGTCTACTTCTTTTCTCTTGTTTGTTTGAGCTGTTACACTACTTTAATCTTTACTGCACTCTCTATCATTCTCCTTTACTATTCCTTGTTCGATCTACTGCTCACCTCTTCCGTACCTCCTTTGTCCCTCCCTCGAGCTTTCGGGGTATCCAACTGAGTATTTTTATACTCACCCCTGCTTGGGCTTTTCCCTCACTTGGTGTGCCCTTGCAGACGATAGACAGGTCGATCGTAACTTCAGAGGAGCATAGAAGATCGGGATCATATACCACATACAGTGGTCATAGTCGGGTTCCAGGTGACGGACCCTCCTAGCTGTTGTACTTTTGTTTTCCTGTTTTCGGGTTGTGGCAGTTTTCTGGTTGGGCTCGTGTTTTTCTCTTTTTCATTTCAGTTTACCTTCATCATTTACTTTGTACTGTTTAGAGGTCGATGCACGTTTTTGGATGTTTATAGCAGTTAGTAATTTACTTTTTGTTTTATTCTGCACTTCTGCATTGAGTGGGTTGCGTGTGTGTGTGTACATGTACTTAGGGAAAGGCCTCCCTGAGTTGTTTAGCCTTCGGTACTTATCGCCAGCCTCTGGCCTATGGAGGCGGGCATGGGGTAGTTGCGGATCGAGCCCAGGTAGGGTCGGGTTGGGACAAAGTGGTATCAAAGGTGGATAGTTACTTGGGACTTTCTATAGACATCCCTTAAAAGGAATTGGATGGGATCTAGGGAAACAGTGTCAATGTGTCTCGAGAGCAGCTCTCAGGCTAGGGAGTCTAGCGAAGGTACGGCGGCCGACATATCCATTCTCCAGGACCCTGATAACCTGCTTGTTGACTCGATATGCTGAGACACATGTTGGAGGGAAATTGTTATGTGCATCACATAGGATTGAGTCTTGACTATCCTTCTTGAGTCATCTCCCCATTATTGTTACTGTTTTATACATATATGCCCATCTGACCGCATCACTCCTTGATAAAATTTAGGATGTATCTGTGAAGACAGCCAACCATGATACATGCTTTGGTTTGTGACGAAGACCCTGTGAGTGATGAGGCCTCAGTCCAGGACCCATCATGCGAGTCCAATTCTCTGGATGGTCTGGTAGCAGCACCCCCACCTGGTGAGAAGCAGGCATCTCCAGCAAAGCAGACAGAGCATGAGTGTGCTCCATGAGTTCTAGCGACAGAGACCGCTGAGGTTTAGTGATGAGCCAGACCCTCAGGTAGTAGAGTTTTGGCTCGAGACATTGGTTTCCCTCTTCAATATTGCACAGACACTGTCATATCAGAGGGTGGCTTTGGCGGCCAGCCCTTTCAATGGAGTAGCTGGGCATTGGTGGAGTCTGGAGACTCAGTTACTTGACGAGTCATCACTTTCGTGGGGTGACTTTCAGCTGCTGTTTTGTGAGGAGTTTTACCCCTCCTGCTTACTCTCTGTTCAGATCCAGGAGCACCTGCAGTTTCAGTAGGGAGGGATGAGAGTGACTGAGTATGCGACTAGTTTCACAGACCATGCACGTTTTTACCCGGACTAGGTCCATTAAGGAAACTTACATGTGCGGATGTTCAAGCAGGGTCTCTGCAGAGAGATTCATTCTATCATAGTACCCTTGGGAATTCCCACTTATGTCGAGGTGCGAGAGCAGGCACTGGTGATAGAGAGCTTACTATCACATTATATTATTGATGGTGGTTGTAGGCACGATAGAGCTGAGATATATGTTGTAGCTAGGAGGCGTCAGCAGATAGAACGTCAACGCAGGCGGCCTTCAACCCGTTGGGTTCGGAGACGTGGTTGTGCACCACTATGGAGGCAAAGCACATGGGATTAGTTGAAGAGACCCTTCTGTGAGTAGACCCAGGGGCAGGGTCATACACCACAGTGGCACTAGAAGACACCAAGGCAGCATGGAGAGCGTCAATTCTATTCTTTCATTGGTCGAGGTCACTTGTCATGGGACTGCCTGACCTGGTATGCAGAGAACATCAGGCATGTAGTAGGTGCACCACCCCGATAGAGGCAGCACCATGATCAGAGTGGTACCCTGACAGTTGGTACTAGCAAAGGTGTGGGAGCAACATGAATTGGGGGATGACATTATGAGGTCTCCCCATCACCAAAATTCAGTCCACATCAGGCCCCGGGAGTTCACAGTTGGGATCGGGGACAACTGATAGCTTTGGATGTTTATGATCCTACAGAGCACGAAGTGACAAGATGTACACTTTACGGCTCCTCTACTTTTTGCAATAGAATTGTTAGAGTCTTCGTGTGATATTCTTTTCTCCATAATCCTTTCTTGAGATGTCACCAAGGTGACGTGGGGCATCGGTGTAACCCTGTGTTAGTGGAATAGAAGGCGTGTAACCATTCTATTTAGTCGATGTCGGTGAATCCTTCACCTTTCGAGCGTGTAAGAGAGTCTTGGTCATGGGACATCCACTATGAAATCATGAGTGACCAGATATCCTTGGGTGTTTCACCGTATGGATATTATGAAGGAGGGAATCACCGAGTTTTCCCTAGTTCCAAATGGTGATTCTAGTCGCAGCATGAGAAGTAGAGGTGGGACTGGGGAGGTTAGCTACCCCCTAGCTCTTTCGGGCTGTTTGAGACCATGTGAAGGGATGGGGAGGTTCCCACTACCTTTCCCTAAACCCAAAGGCGGGTTTGGGTGCATAGAGTCTATCACATGACTCACTTGAGAAGAAGTGTGCATGCACCTATGCACGTCATCGACGAGGGAAGACCCTACGTGAATGGACCAAATCATTTGTTCTTTGCATGGTGATGCAGAACTGTGCAAGAGTTTTTCTTGGTACGGGAGAGCCAGGTGTAGGCTTAGTACCATAAGTTATTTCCCTATTTTTTCTTTTTGGGGATGAAAATATTGAAGGATGTAATGATGTAAGAACCTAGTATTTACTATAAAAGACTTTTAAATATTCTTGTTTTCTTCCATAGCAGTTCCTTCAGATGGCATGTGATTCCGAGCCCGGTGTGGCCGGAATTAAATTTTCAGTGTGTTTGCACATAGAACTCAAAATAAATTAAATAACCCCTAAATAGTATCTCGAATGGAAAAACTAAGGGAACCATTGAGTCTGGAGCATTCCGCTTACCGTAGGAGGGGTGTAATTTTCGCGGGCGCGGGCCTATTGTGAAAAATGTCACCGTGGGCGTTTTCGTAACTTATCGGCCTTGGGAGTTAAATTTTATAACATTCAAAAAAAAGCTCAGAATTAAATTATGAGACATTAGTTGAGCATATAATGTGGATTTTACCCTATGGGAGGCTTAATATTTACCCCATATGGAGTTTCGGATGTGGGTCTTTGTGTGGTTGATTAAAGGATTAATTAGAAGTTTATTTGACTCCTTACTTATGTCAAACCTAACCCACCCCTCTCCATCAATACAACTCTTCTAGAGGTAGGATCAAACTAAACCAAGCCCTCCCTTCGAGTTCCTCATGCTTTCCTCTCCATGGGGGTTACAGAATTGGTGAAGGCGGATCGATTGCGAAGCTACGGGCTACACCCAACAAGGTAGGATCGTGCACTTTTTCTTATAATTTCCCGCACCTACATTGATCTTAATATATGGAATTGATTTGCTGTATAATTGTCAATAGAAGCCCATGGTTGTGTAATATATATTCTGAGATTTCCGGAAAATCTAATGGATTTAAAATCCGAGTCCTAAGGCATCCTTAGCGGTCCGGCGTAGATTGGAGGTTGTTTGGTGTTTTCTGGCGGGTTTCAGGCTGGTCTGCCATCTTCGTGCAGTGGCCCAGCGATCGATGGTGGCAGCATCTCATGGTCGAGGGTGGATGGAGGCTCGTGGTCGAGGGAGTGCGGTGCCACAGGTCTTCAGTAGAGGTGGCTGGGGTCAAGCGGCCGGGTGAGTGGGAGCGTCGCTGGGGACGGCAGTCGGTGGCCGTGGGCACACAATCGAGTGCGAGGACCAGCCGACTGTCGGACGGTCGGTGAGGGAGACCGGGGTCGTGATGACCCCTGGATGCATAGAAGACCTGCACTCTATGGTTCCATGTGGGAGGATCCAGACCGAGCGCGTTGGTCCATGCGATTTGTGGTGGTCCGCGCGGTGAACTTTGGACCGCCGGTTCAAGGTGTGGGTGGGTCGGCCAAACCGGCCCGACCCCCCCCCCCCCCCCCGTTTCGATTCATCGGCATTAATATTCCACTGGATTTCATAATTTAAATCATATTCACATGCCATCTACGGAGATGTGTTACTTGAATCGAGATGATCATTTTGAGGTGGTCTCGAAGATTTTTTTAATTTTCGAGATGAGGGGCTCGGTGGGGCGGCACATACGTTAAGTGGTTTAGTGCTTTTCCTGAGGTTCTTGTTTTGTGCAGCGCAGACACATGCGGAGTACCTTTTGTCAGAGGCGTTACGACCCTGGTGTCGAGGCAAATATTTCCTATATGGTTTTGGGTGTTGAAACAAGAGTTGAGGTGTGGGCCCCATGTCCCGTCTTTTAAGCTGCGAGTAGCGTTTCACGACCTTGTCATCGGACGTCCGTTTGGGGCGTGCGAGCAGTTGATTCTGAGTGTTTTAACGAGGGAATTGCAATGGTGCAATCTGTCCGCTTTAATTCATCATGATGGTGTGGGCCCCACTAGGGCCATTTTGGGATTTGGTGGTGATTTCCATATTTTTCACCGTGTGTCCGTTTTGGATAAGTGGATAGTCAATCTTGTGTACTTTTTTTGAGAGGATCGCAATGGTGAGATCCCTTTGTAGCACATCTGGATTGGGATGCAGGTCCCACATAGCACCACTCATGTGCGGCATGGAGAGATGATTCATTTTCTCCCAATATCTGTTCCACCCAAGTGAGTATTCAGTTTGACGTGTTTTCTAGAGGGGATCTTAATGGTACGATGTGCCATACTATTTTCGGATCGAGGTTTGGGATCATGGGACGTCGTTCGGGCGTAAAGCGGTGTTGGACAACTTTTTCGTCGGATGTTTTTTGGAGGTGATTAAATAGTTGATCTCACATGTTTTTTTCACGAGGATTACAATGGCACGATCCGTTTGGATGTGCGGAGACTCATTCGAGATCTCATTTAATGTGGAAGCATGAAAGGTGTACTGGTGGAGCCATTTTACGCATTGTTTGCAGGTAACCATTGGCGTTTGATCGCATTCAATATTGTGGGAGTGATGTAAATTCTTAAATGGAAGTGGTTGGCCGTTCTAGGGCCTTGGAGGAAGCATGTTGGTGAAGCTGCATTTACACCCTTCGCATTGAAGTTGGGTGTTGTGTGCACGATAACCTTTGGGCTGGAAATGTGGTATAATCATTGAGTATACGGGAATGCCTAGATGTTAATGTTGTGGTTTGTACCCAAGGAAATTTGTGCTTGGTTTAGGATGAGTTGGGGACACACGTCGTGAGGGCCCCATATGCACACCGTGTTCTGCATTACGTACCTTTGATCTCTCGTTCCATAGAGGTTCCCTCTGTTCTTGAGGGTCTAGACCAGCAGGGTTGAGTGGTTTCCCCTTGTTCTGTTCTCGAAGGTGTGATGAGCAGAGTTATTTGGGTTCCCATTTTTTCCTTTAGTCGTGTGGGATATCAGTATCACATCCCTTAATGTTCCCTGGTAGAGTTTTTGAGGATTCAGTGTGACCAATACATTACGCGGGCACCGATACTCTACCCTGGAGGTTGTTTCCAGTAGGGTACGAAGCCCCAGTGAGCCTAGGCACAGATTCCATGGCCGAGTATTGATATCATATCCTATTTCCAAAATCTACTATGATGTGTTTCCCTAAGAAGAGATCTAGGTATTGTGATGACTCACACTACACGGGCGTTGAACCTCAACTAGGTGAATTGTTCTGGAGTTGGGTGGTTGCACGATACCCACTCCTTGTTCTGTTGGATAGTGTTGTACCAACTTGTTGGGATGGCTAAATCCATTCCGGGTTTACCCTCCAGCGGGGCTATGCAGTGGGTTGCTCATCGACTTATTCGGGTTTACCCTCCAGCAGGGCTGGACAGTGTGACGCTCATTGAATTCTTAGAGTTTACCCTCCAACACAAACTAGGAAGTGGTTTCCCCATGACCTATTAGGGTTTACCCTCTAGAAGAGACTCGACAGTCGGTCACCCAATGACCTCTTAGGGTTTACCCTCCAGTAGAGACTGGGCAGTTGTTTACCCAACAAACTCTTAGGGTTTACCCTCCAGAAAATACTGTGCAGTGGGTTACCTAATGGACTCTTCTGCATTACCCTTCATTAGTGACTGGGCAGTGGGTTACCTGACAACCACTTAGGGTTTACCCTCTAGTAGAGACTGGGCAGTGTGTTACCCAACGACCTCTTAGGGTTTACCCTGCAGCGGGGCTGGGCAGTGGGTTACCCGACGACTTCTTTCAGACTCAGTCCTTTCTACTAGGCTAGTCTGTGGATTTTCACTGTTATTAATGGAGTGGGAACCTTGGTTGTATGGTTTAGTGATGTGAAAACATTAACATTGAGAAGACCTCTCGACTGTGTCATAGTGAAGAGGTGTGGTTTGACTTTACCCAGAACTCTTATATACGAGGGGTGCTTTCCCCACTAAGAAGTGTCCCTGTGATGTGACCTAAAACCGTGCAGGCGAGTCAGTGCCACCCAAAGCGGATAGTGTTAGGGAGCAGTGATTTGAGTTCTTTGGCTTACAGTTTGGGGAAGATGTGTAGGATGCTGGGCATCATTGGTGTTTACTTCTGTGTATGTTGGCTACTCACATTCTTGGGATGATCTATGGGATGGTGATCCCCTTATTTTGTTTTTTTTGGTTTCTTGATTGAGCATATAGATATGTATATACCTTGTTACAGTACCCACTCCCGAGATTTGGTTACCCTACTTCCAAGATAGGTGAAGACGCGCGGGGTATGCCACATTCTTTCCGTGTTCAGCTTATCATGGTTGGATGAGTCTACTCTCCTACTAAATGTAGTGAAGACTCGATGAGAAGTTTCATCTTCTCACTGTTTCTATCTCCTTAGGTTTGTACAAGTATACTTCCTTTCTCTTGTTGGGTTGAGTTGTTTCTCTACTATACTCTTTACTACACTCTCTGTCATTATCCTTTACTATTCCCTGTTTGATCTACTTCTCACCTCTTTAGTACCGTCTTTGTTTCTCCCTTGATCCTTCGGGATATCCTATTGAGTATTTTTATACTCACACCTTCTTGGGATTTTTCCATACTTGGTGTGCCCTTGTAGACGACGAACATGTCCATCATGACGTCGGAGGAGTTAAGAGTTCGTGAGCTTAGACCATGTATGGTGGTTATAGTCGGGTTCCAGGCGGGGGACCCTCCCATCTGTTGTACATTTTTTACCTATTTTCAGGTTGTGGCACATTTCTGGTTGGGCGTGTGTTTGGCCTTTTTCATTTCAGTTTACCTTCAGCATTTACTTGGTACTGTTTAGAGGTCAATGCACTTTTGTGGTTGTTTATAGGAGTTAGTGCTTTATTTTTCCTTTTAATCTTCACTTCTGCATTGAGTGGGCTGCATGTGTGTGTACAGGTACTCAGGAAAAGGCATCCTCGAGTTGTTTAGCCTTCGGCACTTGTCGCCAGCCTCTGCCCTATGGAGGCAGGCTTGGGGTAGTTGTGGCTCGAGCCCGAGTAGGGTCGGGTCATGAAAACAATTCCATACTCAAGCACATTCTATAGTAAAAAAAAGTCTGAGAAAATCAATCCATAGAGTCGAACAAGATGACCGAGTGGATGAGTGAACTTACCAGTCTCGTGAGACAACTAGTTGTGGATTCCAAAGCTGCAACCTCATCTTATCCACAATCAATGTTTCCAAGACCTGTTAAAAACTATGGAATATGCAACTCTCCATATAATCCAACTAACACATGTCCACAACTTCATGAGGATCAACCTGATTCATCTAGGCCAATGGTGCTCAATGCAGAATATGATTAAAAAAACACCAACCCTCAAAAATCAAGTCTGTTAATTAGAAACTTCAACCAACCTCACTCTAATACCTTCTCTTCTTCCTATAACCAAGGCTTGAGGTATGGTAATTCTACCTCTCATTCCCCTCAGTTCCCTCATCAAACCCCAAACCAGTTCCAATATGGTCAAGGTGTTGGTATCTTCTAACAACCTTATACTTTTATTCCTTATCCTCAAAGGAACAATCCTCCTCCTAGATTCCATTATCATAGTGAGCCTTCCCATTTTCAAAACCAATACAATCTCTTTCCCATGAAACAAATTCTAGGTAATCCCAATCCAAGAAAAGCCTATTCTTCCAAGAAACCATGGGAAAGTGTAGTGGAAGATCTTTCCTCCTTCACCCGTTCCAGCCTCAAGAACATTGAACCCCAAATTGGTCAACTTGCATCCCACCTAAGAAAGAAACAACAATCAAATTCTTCCCAACTTCCAGCACAACCATTACCCAACCCCAAGGGTAATGCAAGTGCAATCACACAAAGATAGGGAAATAGAATTGATATGACTCAATAAATGTACTCCAACCACATTTTGAATGTAGAAATAGAAAATGAAAAGACAACGAAACTTGAAAATGAATCTGAAGTCAATCCCTCACCTCCTTCCATTCCACTTAGGAAACCAATTCCTTTTCCTCAAGCCATTTCTAATCCAAAGAAGTCATTTGAACCTGATCATGAAATGCTTGACATGTTTAGACCTGTTGAAGTCAACATTCAATACTTATATTCCACAAAACAAATTCCTAAGTATGCCATGTTCCTTAAGGAATTGTGCACCCATAAGAGGTAACTTAGGAACATAGAAAATGTTTCCACCCAAGAGTCTATTCCCACAAAGTGAAAATATCTATGGACCTTTAAGGCTCCATGCCAAATTGGAAGTTATAACATCAATGATGCACTCATAGGCCTTGGATCCTCAATTAATGTCATTCCCAAGTCCATCTTCTCCATCCATGGTCTAGGTCTCTTACATCCAACAGGTGTTGTCATTCAAATGGCCAATCGAAGCACTGCTAGTCCTGAGTGTATAATCGAGGATGTCCTTGTTTGTGTCAATAATCTTATCTTCCCTACTAATTTCTATGTCCTTGACATGGAAGCTGAGACGACATCTTATCCATGGAATTTAGGGACCAACTGGTCAAGTTCAACATTTTCCAAGCCATTCGACACCGATTTGTGGATCAATTTTCATTCTCAATCCATGCTTCTGAGGATGCTTCTGAGAGTCAATTGAACCCAATTCCATCACGCTCATCATGGTCTAATAGAGGAGTTTGTGATTATTGAAAACATGTTAATGAAGTCATAAATGGATAAGCTGATTTTGACATTATAAATCCAAGCTCCATTGATCTAAAGGATCTTGAAAACTCTTTGGAATATCATCTCACCTCTAGCCTCCACTACTCCAACATGGATGGTAATGGGGAAAACTAACAAGCATGTACATTTTTTGATTCAAATTTGACTATATGACATTCAACATTCTCCTTCCACGATTCTGAAAATTCTGTTATATGTGAGTTGAACCTTGAACCAATGTGTTTATATAGTCCCGATGGGAGGGAAGGGTTTGAGATTTTTTCTATAATTAAAAAAGTGATCACTGGTGATATTGAAATTGACCATTCTTTGGCGAACAACATTGATATAAAGGATATTGAAAAATTTATTCAGTCTTATGACTCTACGGATCTTCATTACTCTACATCAATAAGTGATGACATAAATGATTTGAAAACAATTGGGATATCATACTCTGGTTTTGTGTTATATGAACCATCAGAATTGAGACATCTTCTTGAATTTCAAATATAGAAAACCATCACTTTGTTTATAAAATCATTCCTCATGTTGAATACCAATTGGAGGATTGTCATATTCTCTTTCCAACCCCATTTAATTGCAAGAGAAAAAACAAGGAAGGGAAGGAATTATCCATTGAATCATCCATCCTCCCAAAGGAAATGTTTTTCTGGAAGCACACTGATGTTGAGAAAATACAATGGCCACCGTTATACTATGGGTAGTCCACTGAAACTATCCAGCTGTAGTCAAATAAATACAGCACATCTTTGGAGGCAACCCATCTTTTATTTTACTTTTGTGAAATTTTAAATTCTTTTTATTATATTCTTTAGATTAATAATGATTTTTTTAGGTAACAACCCACAATCCTGGAACCGCATCGATTTACACTAAGTCCCCAACTTCTCCAATCGATCCCCACTAGATGGAGATGGAAATCCACCAAAGCCAAACCATGGGCACCTCTTTCCCTTTAACTCTAACTGTCTCTCTTCCTCCCTCTACCTCTTTCTTCTTCTTTCCCCTATCTTTCATTTTTTACCACTTTCTGCGTCACATTTTTTTATTTACTCTTTCTATTTTTTGTGGGTGTGTATTTTAATGAACACTAAAAAAAATAAAAAATAAAAAAATGTATAAAAACAAAAGAGGTGTACTTACTCACCTTCAATATTCAAGTTTTGTCCAACCATTTTGGGGAGTAAAAAGACATGGTTTCATTTAAATTTTTTTGGTTTCATCATATATTTTGTCAAAGAATTTATTGTAAAGAATAATACATTTTTAATGCTCAGTTATTGATTTGGAAAATTCTTTTACCCACCCATGAGAAACAACATTTACTTTCATGTCAGGGAGACCTAAGACCATCTTTTCAAAATGTGTGTTTTTCACCCCCATTTGTGAGTCTTCAGGTTATGTAACTTTGAGCAGAATTTCCTACCTTCATGTGCATTAATATGATAGATTCATTTTATGAACCACATGGGAATCACAATCGAAAAATAGTCTCCCATTTCCCTTCCAATAATCCTTTTGAATTCCCCTTCGAGCCCAAAAAAACCTTTTCTTTGTTAGACACATTACAAGCCTAATACCATATCCCACCTAATGTCAACATGGATTTTTCATTGCATATTTTATTTTGTAAATTATAGTGTGGGGGGGGGGGATGGGTTTCAAATGGGGTACCCTTTGTTGATTTCCCTATATTATCATATGATTGTGGTCAAGCATCCATTTCAGTGGGGGAGAGGTTTTCATTCAGTGTGTTTTCAGGATTGTATATATGCTTATGACCTATTGTTCAAATTTTATTGACAAGATTTCAAGAAAACGAATATAAAAAATGAAAAAAAAACCGGGTTGCATCTTGGGTAGGTAAAAAATCACTATTTATTAGCCTTTGATCTTGTTATAACTATTACAATTAGTGTCGTGAGAAGATCAATCATGGGTTGGTAAATGAGTGTGAGATCTATTTCAAGTTTACCTTTTGAAAAATGCAAAAAAAAAAGAACACTTACATCATTAGGAGAAGTTTCTTGGTTTGTAAATATTTAATCTTCTCATACACCTCAAATTTCCTTCCTCTATTGTGTCTTATTTCACATTTTCATTCGCTCGTAAATATGTGTTTTCATTTCCTTTAATGTCTCGTTAAAAAAGTGTGAATTTCCTTTTCCATGTTGGTGTTTTACCCCCAGTTCCCTTCTTTTGGATATCATCTTTCTACCACCCCATAGACATATAAAAACCCTTAAAAAGACCTCTTGATTTGTGAGCACTTTAGTATAGGGAATGGAAGATTATAGCTCTTTAAAACTCTAATATTTTCACTTTTGGTTGGTGAATGAGTGAAGGTCCATAAATTAATTTTGTCATCTTGAGAGGAGTAAGTTTTGTATGCTGCCATTTTCCATTTCTAAATTTGAGAATGAAAAAATGAATTGTTTTTGGAACATTTCTTATATGAAAACACGTGGTGGAATTCAATATGGGTGAGTGAAATTGTCTAAACCTCCCCTGATTAGGGAAAATAAAATTTTAATATTTGTTGGTGAGTGAAAATGATTTTGTCATGTTTTTAGATTTTTTACACATGAGGACATACACAAGACTAAGTATGGGGGTGTTGATGTTTTTAATATTTTTATTACTTATTATATACTCCCTTGACTTATTTTATATAAAATGTGCATAATTTATGTAAAATATTAATGTTTTAATACTATGTATAACTTTTGAGTATTTTTAGATGTAGTCCAATTGAGTAACTTTACTATTTTATTTATAAATCTCACTATACCAATCCAAATTGTGTGGTTAAGGTTTTTCAGGATTCCTTATTTAATATACAACATTTCATTAGATGGTATCACATGCCAATTCTTCCATTTTTAGGCTCATATAGACAACACAATAAGGCCCACCGAATATTCGAGGAAAATGAACCATCCATGAAGATTGAATTACTAGGCTCATTCTATAGGGAAAAATTCCTTCATTGTCCTCAATGGTTCAAGGGACAATTTAAAGAATCTTGGATAAAAATTTCAAGGCCCAAATCTAAAGGCAAGGGGCCCAAATGATTCATTTAAACTCAGCCCATAATTCTGGATGGGAATTAATGTCAGTTCAATATTCATGACATGTATCCTGATATAATCATCAAATAAAGCAGATATTTTTTAGTGAGAAATAAGAGATATAGTAGGCCGACTATGTTGAAGAAAGAATTCGGATTTGAAGGAATTTTCCTATTCCAAAATCCATTTACATTTTTTCCATCGAAAAAACATGGATTGAAATATATAGTTTAACGTTGATTAATAAAATCACCACAACTTTGGCTCCATAAGTCCAAATGACTCCAATGTTTGGAAGAGGTCAGAAAACATTATTTTCTACAACATTTAAGAAGGAGAAATATCGAGATTCGGCTGTATGAATGTCCAAATCATCATTCCAAGTGGAGGGACAAATTGGGAATGCCAACAGTCCACTTCCTTGGGCTATAAATTCATCCCCCTCCTCCCCTTCAAAAGAGTTGGCATTTCAGAAGAGAGGAGCCTCAACTGTCATGACAAAATCCTTGCAAAATTCTTGGGAAGACCTGCCATACTCAAATTTTTACTTGAGATACCTTTCCTCCTCTTTTTGTATACATTTACTTTTGTGTTATTCTTTGTTGTAATCCTATAAGTCTTTATTTTGTAATTAGATTTAAATGTAAGTTTCTTATTCAATATCTCTTATTCTCATCCAACTTATATAGATTAATATTAATGTTTCTAAAATAGTTTAATTACAGTTTAATCCCCTTCCCTTCATTTTCATTCTCATTCAATCTAATGTTCATTTTTAATTCTCATCATCTTTCATGTGTGTGTGTTCGATGAAAAACTCTTTTCTTCTCCATTTCTTTTTTTATCTTCTTAATTTATCATAATAATCATTATAACCAGATTACTAATCATTTCAATGGATGAGTAAATATCACATTGGAACACCATCCCTCAATGCAACATATGCTCATAGGAACACCATCCCTCAACATTCAGTTTAGTTCATTAGAAACTTAATCCAACCTCACTCTGAGCCCTTCTCTTCTTCCAATAACCAAGGCCTGAGGTATGGTAATTCTATCTATAATCACCCTAAATTCCCTCATAAAAACCCAAACCAGTTCCAATATGGTCAAGGTGTTGGTAACTTCCACCAACCTTATCTTTTTATTCCTCAACCTCAAAAAAAAAATCCTCATCCTGGATTCCATTAACCTAGTGAGCCTTTCCAATTACAAAACCAATACAATCGCTTTCCCAAGAACCAAAATATAGGTAATCCCAATCCAGGACAAGATTAAACTTCCGAGAAACCATGGGAATGTGTAGTGGAAGATCATGCCTCCTTCACCTTTTCCAGCCTCAAGAACCATGAAACCCAAATAGGTCAACTTGAAACCCACCTAAGCTAGCAACAACAGTCAAATTCTTCCGAACTTCCAGCTCAACCATTACCCAACCCCAAGGGTAATGTAAGTGCAATTTTACTGAGATCGGGAATGAAAATTACTATGCCTCAAGATAAGTACTTCGGCCCTCCTTTGAATATTCAAATAGAAAATGAAAAGAAAAAGAAACTTGCAATGGAATCTGACGTCATTCCATCACGTCCTTCCATGCCACTTAGGAAACCAATTCCTTTTCCTCAAGCCATTTCTAATCTAAAGAAGTCCTTTGAACACGATCCTAAAATGCTCGACATGTTTAGATGTGTTGAAGTCAACATTCCCCTATTAGATGCCAAAAAATAATATTCCTATGTATGCCATGTTTCATATGGAATTATGCACCCATAAAAGGAAACTTAGGACCATTGAAAATGTTTCCACCCATCAGTCTATTCCAATAAAGTGCAATGTTCCAGGGACCATTATAGTTTCATTCCAAATTGAAATTTCTAATTTCGATGATGCACTCATAGACCTAGGATACTCAATTAATTAATTACCTAAATCCATCATCTCCCACATTGATCTAGATCCCTTACATCCAACGGGTGTTGTCATTCGAATGGCCAATTGAAGCACTGCTAGTCTTGAGGGTATAATCGATGATGTACATGTTTGTGTCAATGATCTTATCTTCACTGATGATTTCTATGTCCTTGACAGGGAAGGTGAGATGAACTCTTCTCGATCTCTTCTAATTCTAAGAAGACCATTCCTGATGACTACTAGAACCAAAACTGATGTCCATTCAGGCATCTTATACATAGAATTTGGGGACCAACTGGTCAAGTTCAACATTTTCCAAGCCATTCGATACCCATCTGAGGATTACTTTGCATTCTCAATCCATACTTCTTAGGATAATTCTGAGATTCAATTAAACCACATTCCATCATGTTCATAATGTTCTAATAGATGAGTTTTTAAATATTGAATCCTCGTTAATCCAGTCATAAATGGAGAAGTTTATGTTGACATTACAAATGAAAACTCCATAGATCAAATGGATCTTGAAAACTCTTTGGACTCCCATATCACCTCTGGCCTCCACTTCTCCAACATGGATAGTAATGGGGAAAATGAACAAGCTTGTTAATTTTTTAATTAAAATCAGATTATCCATCATTCATCATTTCTTATCCATGATTCTGAAAATTCTATTATATGTGAGGTGAACCCTGAACCAATGTGTTTATATTTTCCAAATGGGAGTGAAGGTTGTGATATTTTTTCTATAATTAATAAATTGATCACTAGTGATGTTAAAATTTAGCATTCTTTGGCGAACAACATTGATATAAAGGATATTGAAAAATTTATTCAGTATTATGACTCTACTGATCCTCAATACTCTACATCAGTAAGTGATTACATAAATGAGTCGAAAACAATAGGGATCTCATACTCTAGTTTCATGTTATCTGAACTATACATAAATTAACCATAATAATTGAGGCATCTTCTTAAATTTACAATCATATAAAACCATCACTTTGTGGATAAAATCATTCCTCATGTTGAAGAACAAAGGGAGGATAGTTATATTCTCTTTCCAACCCTGTTGAATTTCAAGAGAAACAACAAGGAAGGGATGGAATTATCCATTGAATCATCGAGCCTCCCAAAGGAAAAGTTTATCTTGAATCACACTAGATTTGAGAAAATACGATGGCCACCATTAGACTGTGGGTAGTCCACAGAAACTGTACAGCTATAGGAAAAAAATGAAGTGCTTCATGGTAGGCAAACCATGTTTTCTTTTACTATTATGAAATTTTAATTTTTTTTTATTTTTTTATTAGATGAATAATGATTTTTCTTTTTCAGGTAACATCCCAATATATTGTTACCACATCAACTTCCACTACATCCCCAACTTCTGTAATCAACCCACCACTAAATGGAGATGACAACCCACCAAATCCAAACTAGGTGGCACCTCATTCCCTTTAACTCTCTCTGTCTCTCTTCCTCCCTCTACCACTTTCTTCTTATTCCATTGTCTTTCATTTTTTTACCACATTCCTCATCAAATTTCATTATTTACTCTTTCTCTTTTTTGTGGGGGTGTATTTTAAAGAACAAAAAAATATAAAAAAGAAATAAATGTAACAAAAAACCAAAAGGGCCATACTTAGACACCTATAATTTTCAAATTTTGTCCTACCATTTTGGGGAGTCAAAAGACATGGTGTCATCTCAATTTGTTTTTTGTTTTCATCATATATTTGGATAATGAATATTGTGTCAAGAATAATAAATTTTGAGTGCTCAGTTATGGATTTGGAAAATGCTTTTTCCCACATGTGAGAAAAAAAATTTACTTTCATGCTAAGGATACCTAAGGACATCTTTCAAAAATGTGTTCTTTTCACCCCTAGTTTTGAGTCTTGAGATTTTGTACATTCAGGCTGAATTTTCTACTTTTTTGTGCATTAATTTGATAGAGGCATTTTCTAAACAACATGATAATTGCAATGGCCAAATAGCCTCCCATTTCACTTACGATAATACTCCTTTTGAAATATCCTTCAAGATTTTGAAAACCTTTTCTTTTTTAGCCACATTACAATCCCAACACCTTATCCCACCCAATGACAAAAGGCATTTTTCATTGCATATTTTTTTCAAAATTTAAGTGTGGGGGGGTGGATTTCATTTTTGGGTACCCTTTGTTGATTTCACGACGTTATAATATGCTTGAGGGTGAGCATCCATTTAAGTGTGGGGGAGAGGTTGTAATTAGTTTTTTTTTGGGAATGTATATAAGCATATGAAACATTGTTAAAATTTAATTGACAGGTGTTCAAGAAATTTTTTTTTAAAACAAAATTAAATAAAATTCCCAAAAAATTGTGTTGTGACTTGGGTAGGTCAAAAATCACTATTTCTAATATGTTGATCTTGTTATAACTATTACAATTAGTGTCATGAGGTGATATAACATGGGTTAGGATATGAGTGTGAGGCCTTTTTCAAGTTAAATATTCGAAAAAAGAGAAAAAAATAAAAAAATAAAACATTCATTATATTCTTATGTTATTGGGAGAATTTTTGTGTTTTTTGAATATTCCATCTTCTCATTCCCTTCACATTTCCTTCCACATTGGTGTCTTATTTTACATTTTCATTCCCTCGTAAATATGTGTTTCCATATCCTTTCATGTCTCATTTAAAAAAAATGTGCATTGCCTTTTCTATGTTGGTGTTTTACCCATCTTCAACACTCTGTTGGACATTATATTCCTACCATCCCAAAGCCACATAAAAACCCCATAAAGATACATATTGATTTTTGAGCACATTATGATAGTGAGTGGAAGGTGTGATCTCTTACAAAATCTAATATTTTCAATTCTGTTTGGTGAATGAGTGAATCTACACAAATTAATTTTTTCATCTTTAGAGGGGTATGTTTTTTGTGCCACCATTTTCCATTTCTAAATTAGAGAATAAAAAAATTAATTGTTTTGGGAACTTTTTTTCTATAACAATTTGTTGTAGAATTCAATATAGATGATTGAAATTGTCTAAACTTCCCCTGATTGGGGAAAACAAAATTTTAATACATGTTGGTGAGTGCAAATTATTTTGTCATGTTTTTATATTTGTTGCACATTAGGACATGCACAAGACTAAGTGTGGGGGAGTTGTTGTTATTAATATTTTAAATACCTTTTATATACTCCCTTTACTGATTTAATATTAAATGTGCATAATGTTTGTGAAATATTAATATTTTAATACTAAGTATAATTTTTGAGCATTTTTAAAAGTAGTCCAATTGAGTCAGTTTACTATTTTATTTATAACACTAAATATAATGATCCAAATTGTGTGGTTTAAATTTTTTATTATTCCTTATTGAATATAAAACATTTCATTAGAAGGGATCATGGGCCAATTTATCAATTTGAAGGCTCATATGGACCACACAAGAAGGTTGACAAAATCTATGAGGAAACTAAACCATCCATGAAGATTGATTTACTGGGCTCAATCAAGAAGTTAGAATTAATTCCTTATCCTAAAATAATGTGTACAATGTAAGTAATCTAGGAAAAAAAATTCAAGATCCAAATACAAAGACAAGGGGATAAATGATTCATTTAAACTCTCCCCATTATTCTAGTCGAGAATTAAAATCAGTACAATATTCATGTCATGTCTCCAGATATAGTCATCAAATCAAGATGAGATTTTTCATTATGAAAGAGGTGATATAGGTAGGCGAATTTTTTGAATAAATAATTCAGATTAGAAGGCATCGTCCTATTCAAAAATCAATTCAACTTTTGGCCATCAAAAAAGCATGGATTGAAATGGACAGTTTAACTTTTTTTAATAATACTGCCATAACGTTGGCTCCATAGGTCCAAATGAATCCAACGTTTTAGAGAGGTCATACAACATTATTATCTACAACATTTAAGAAGGAGATATCTCTATATTAGGCTATCTGAATGTCCAAATTTTCGATCCAAGTGGAGGGACCGATTGGGAATGACAATAGTCCACATCCTTGGGCGATAAATTCATCCCCCTCCTCTACTTCAAAAGAGATGGCATTTCAGAAGAGTGGAGCATCAATTGGCATGAAAAAAATCTTTGAAAAAATCTTGGGAGGACCTGCCATGCTAACATTTTTACTTGAGAGACCTTTCCTTCTCTCTTTGTTTTCATTTACTATTGTGTTCTTCTTTTTTGTAATCATGTAAGTCATTATTTTGTAATTCTATTTTAATGAATGTTTCTTATTTAATATCTCTAATTCTCATCCACCTTCTATAGTTTAATATTAATGTTTTTAAAATAGTTTAAATACATTTTAATCTACTTCCCTTCATTTTTTTACTCATTCAATCTAAAGTTCATTTTTAATTCTCATCATCGTTTGTGTGTCTGTGTTCGACGCAAGACTTTTTTCTTATACATTTCATTTTCGTATCTTCTTAATTTATTGTCATAATCTTTATAACCAGATTACTAATAATTTCAATGTCTGAGAAAATATCTCATTGGGTTGAGTTATAATTTAGGTATGTCAAGTGATTGAGAGCTTTTTCTCGATGAATATTCTTCAAATTAACATTTCTTATGTTGAACATAGCATGTCAGGGATTAATGACTTGTTTTGTATAACATATGAATTACAAGGATTTTTGGAACCATAAATACACTACAACAATCAAGTATTGATTGAGATTATAATCCTAGTTATGTTAAGGCAGGGATGAAAGCTTTAACACTTATAAATTCTAATCAACATCAACTTGTCACATGAGTTTTAATCTAATGCAATATAAAGAAAAGTTCAAGGATATCACAAGCTTAACTACCTAATGATGAACTCACCCCAATATTTATCAAATTGATAAATAAAAAAAATCATTAATCGCTTTATTTAAGCTCTACAAAAAACCCCCAAATCAGAATACAATTAACTAAAAACAATTGACTATTAAAAAGTATCACCCCTAAGGATGCGACCCGAGTGATTCTATACACATTTTCAGAGCACTAGAACCTTGACCGGTCAATTGGTGAAAATAAACTGCTCATTGAAATACCAATCTCATATAACATAAACTAAATCCGCTTTTTGGATTAGGAATGGATGGTCATTAGTTCATTCCATAATGGTACATTTATAATGCCCAGAGAATTGATTTAGTAAATCCTTCATATGATGATCAAAATATTCATCGTTAAGGGAATTCGTAACATTCTGGTGTTTTGGGTGACAGATAATGACTCAGTTTTCAACCACATTATTCCTTAATAGTTTTTTATAAACACTATTTTTCACATATAAATTATATTTTCATGGGTATAGAAATTATATTTTTTAATATCATTAGGTAATAATTATATGGAGGTTCTTTTTCTTCTTCAATTTATTTTTATTGACGAGGTTTACATAAAAGAACATTAAAAAAAAGGTTACAAAATGTATTTTGGATGATTTACATAAAAAACATAGATTGATTATTTTGTTGTTCTAGTACTTTTTCCAAAGAATCTATATTCCTTTCTTGAGCATGATTAACAAAGAAAGATAACTTCATCTAATTTTGAATAACATTTTATGATATTATCAATATTGTTTAATATTAAAAACTAAAAATTAAAATATTTTAAATATCCCACTTTTAAAATTTTATTCAATAAATGTTTATATGTGGTCATTATGATAAATGGTCTTTGAATAATGTGACTAATGATTGGTAAAGCTGTATTCATGGGCTCAACCATAATACATTTTAGTAAATTTATTTCATCTAAATGTTTTATAGATATTTATATAATAGTTTCATTATATCATTATACACCCACATTTTTTTATGGTTTGGGTGAGTAAAAAATTATTGATATATCCTTCAATGTAGATAATCCATTGAAATAATTTTTTATAAAATTCTCAACCATGATCACTTCTAATAAAAATAATATTAAAACCATTTTAATTTTCAATATTTTTAAAAATCACGGTGATGGATTTTATTGATTCACATTTATTTGGAAATAAAAAATCCCTCAAGAATATTTTATTGTAATGAAAATATAAAAGTGCAATGGATTTTGGTTCTAGAAATTCATATTTAGAATATATTCATCACTATTGAGAGACAACAGTGGTCCTTCTAATATTTTGGATATCTCTACATCCCTGATGGGTGGTCACTCCACTGCTCGGGTCGACTTTTCTAAGGAGTGTACATATAAGGATGGTCGTGAAGTTACTATCACTTGATTAGTTGGGATTTTCCATAATGCCCCTCTCTCTATTACATGATCTCCTATTTACACAGACCCATCAAATATATGCATGAATGATACTCTTGGTGTAGATTGCAATGTTATGAGACTATTGAGACTTTCAACACTAAGGCTCCTTCACTAGTTGATTTCCATAATGATATCAAGAGGGTCTTGAGATCTTCCAAGATATATGGGAAGTGGGGTGACATCTCGGAAGCGGAAGAAATTGGCCCTACTTCTTTAAAAGATGCACTCATTTCTGGAAAAGGGGATGTTGACTGAACTCCTACCCCCTCGAAGAGAAGGCCGAGTAAGGACTACTATGATACCCCTTGCACTGTGTGTACTCACTCTTCTATGCTACCGGGTAAGTTTAATTATGATTTTCTTAACATCCTCAATCACGGTAAGTCCCACTCTGAATGGGAAACTACTGATGATTCTGATTTTGGGAATTATTTGTCTTATTATGATCTTTAACATTGTTTTTTGATAGATGAGGGTATGTCCCTTTGTTTAACCCCGCTCGTCTTCTCTATACTTTTTTCTTTTATATAATAAATGGTCTGAAACATCGCTTCTTTCTGGACTTACTAGTAAAAATAAAATACATAAATATGAATTAATTAATTAGAATTTACAGAATAATTAAATTAAATAAATTTAAAATAGGATTTTTAATTTTTACTATTTTTACAAGAATCAAATTCCATGTCATCTTTGAAATGTAGTTTGGGTAAATCTCATACTAGTTGATAACTATTGAGTTTTCCAATTGACTGCGTTCTATAGTGACCAAGGAGTCTACACCAAATCCATGAATCACTAATTTTTTCATTCAAACATTTATCATTTTGGAGGGTGGGATATTAATTATTTTTTTATTAACATTTTTAATTATTAATGGTTGAAATAAAATATTTACTTTATGTTCAAATATATACAAATATTATTTCTGAATGAAATTCTAAAACATCTATCCCTAAATTTAAAAATGATTATGAAATTTTTATGTAATCCTCTAATTAGTTATTTTTAAAAAAAATATATGACCTTGATAAGTTGATTATAACATCACTGATAATATTACCCTTACAGTTAACACAAATGGTGACATGACCTATATAGTGTTTAATTATCTAACTAAAATCATATAGTTGAACAAACATGTGTCTAAAGTGACCATAATATATGTTCCATAAAGTATATTATTATATTCAATAAATATAGTTTTTCTTTAATATTATATAAACAAAAAATTTGGTATCGAAACAAACAGGGGTCCACTATTGTTAACCAATAAATATTTAAGTCTCTACATTTTTTATTCATGAGATTTTATTTGGAAATATTGCATGAAATATGTATTTATTTTGGTCAGCCATGCCACTAATTATTAAAATGAAGTTCATAAATCATATGTCAAAATTATTTAAAATAATTAAAACATTATTATGAAAATAACATAATAATTTTTTTGATGGATTTTATATGGCGAATTAAATATAAGAGAAATCATCAACAACACATTCTATTCCATTTATTTAAGAGCCCAAAAATATATTTAAAATATTTTCCCCCAGATTAAATTTAGAAAGTGAAATTTTGATTCAATTAATAGAATATTCAGTTTTATTAACATCTTTTTTATTATTATATTTATTTTTTAATTATTATTTTTCTATTAACTTAAGTTGTAATTATTTTTCATGTTGAATTTATTTTCAAGAACATTCAAATATTTCATGTGAAGTTCATCATATAAAGAATCACATTGCTTAAACCCATTTCCAGTTTGATCATGGTCGTGTTTTAGGTCATTATAACAAGTAAATAGGAAGAACAAGTATGAGAATTATATGGTTATGAATTAAGTGATGTAGAAGAAGATGGGGGAATGATAAGAGGGTAACTAATCATGATTTTATCCTCAACATGATCCTTAGAGATATTTTAACTTGATTCTCATGAAGTGTTTGAGGATTTTGAGTCTATGGGGACAACTCTTTCACTCAATGTAGTAACATTGAATACCTTATTAAATTGTTTTATTTCATTAAACATATTTTTGTTGATAGGAAACATCGAATTAATGTGTAATTTTTATAACATTAAAATCATGTCACTTAATGTTCTACCTTTTAATTTAAATTCATTTTTTTTAGAAAATTTATTCTTCATAAATTAAATTTACATGTTAATTGAATGTGGATAAAAACAATGACCTTTACGTTCTAAAGAATAATTATTGGTAGCTTTGAAGGCAATGTTTTTAATTAAATTGTGGTATTTATTAGATTCCTTCTCAACTTATTTTTATATTTAAATTTCCAACATAATTACGGATTTTATGAGCTCTTAAACCACTATTTTATTTATAAACATCAATTATGAAATGGATGAAACTTTCAGTGATTATTTTTTTGGTAGCGCCCAAATTTCTTTTACTAGGGTCTCTATAATCGAACCACCACCATGTTACTTTTGAAAATATCAAATTGTTTATGATATATGTCAGGATACTAGTGATTTATTTAATATGATATATTGAAATTCCATTAAATGCATTTCAAAATATATCTACTCTATTTTATTTAACCTTATTGATTTATTCATGGGTAATAGCTTATAAGTTATATATTTCATGATTTTACATGTAAAAACAAAATTAAATTCATTTAGATAATGTCATATATGTAAATCATTCATATCATTACAAATACGTTCACTTATATTATATCACCAGGAGTCTACTTATCTTCAGGTTCATTTTTGGGGAAATTTTCATGCATTTAAAATTTCAAAATATGGTAACTAACACAACTAATATTGTTTATCATTAGATTTCAATAATATAAATAATATGTTCCATACAAAAATGGAGTATTTAAATTATAATTTGATTCAATTATAAATATATTATACATTGAATAAAATTATATTTCAAAATAATTTTTTTGAAAATATTCTGAATTTGAAAAATATATTTTTAAATTAAAACTAAGAATCCATTGATACCAAATGATGGTTTGAGTATATGAAAGGAGGGGTTATGATTTTACAATTAAATATTTAAATAAAATGTAAAATATAAAATCAAAATTAGTTTCTTAGTAATTAACAATGAGATAAATTCAATAAATAAACACTTTAAAAATATGATACATCTTAATATATTGAGTATAAATAGCACAAACGATCATATAATTTTTATGAAATTATTCCTGTCAATTACAAATGATGATATGTGTAAAAAAATTAAAGAGAAGACAAATTTTGAAAAGGATTTTATATTATATTAGTGTGAGACCCTACATCTACACCCCTAGAGTTTTGAGGTAAATTGTATTACTCATATGATCATGTATTTGATCAAGATTACCTTCCCTAAAAATTATAGATTATGATCATACTTTCAACATTTATGGGATTCTAAGGAACCTTCCCTTACTTTTGAAGTAATTAGAACCCGTTAAATAAGGTGATGTGAGGTGATAAGTTTTCATGCTGAATCCCCATTTCAATTCCACTCATTTATATATCATATCAATGAATACTATTTTGAATGAGAGTTATGAGGAAAAGGTGTGATACAATGAGATATTGATAAAATATAATTAGATATTTTAGAATATTTCTTGATATCTACTGAATTGGAGTTTATTTGAGTGGAGGTGATTTTTTGGTAATAGGTGTGTTTCACCAAAATTACAATGATATAATAATATAAGATACACAATGTGTTGGATGATTTTGGAATTCAATTGGATTAATTGAAGATGAATAAGAGTATAATTTTATCCTTTTTACCATAATAAATGCCTTATTAGATTTGTAGTCTAGATTCCACCGAATAAATTGTATCCTCTAGCTTGTAACAATTCGAATACATGGGGTGACATATTCTGGAAAACTAACACCAACTATCTAGTGTACCAACACAATATAGTCAGTAATCTTATTAATACTTTTCATTCTATTTTCATTTCCATCAACTAGCTAGTGGGACCCCACTTGGCAGATAGCGGGTCTTCTACATATCAAAATTCGATCCACTATAGCATCATTTAGCTAGTGTCATTCACCATCTATGTAGTTCACCATGCTACTACCCAAATTAAAATAATGGGTCCTTATATTCCATCAAAGGACATATAATGGTATTCTAACATGATTCCATGTTATTACAAGATGATAGAAAATTGGTATAACTTTTTAACAAGACATAAATAAGATATTTACTCTTTCATTGATTTCGGTCCCCCTGTATACCAAAATATACACTAAAAATCAACTAAATAATATCATTATAAGAATAGGTAAGTGTTTCTGATCATGAAACACCATGATAGAGAGTGTTATATGAAAAAATACAAGATATCACACCAAATAATATTGATTAGTTTATAATTATTTAGAAAGTATATATATATATTACATTGGAAATATAAAAACATAGAGTAAGAAACATCTTTAATTATTGAAGTCAATTATAATTATTTCTCCATATCCTAAAGAATGGAAAAAATGGGTGACCATATATTATCAATAAGGGATATACAATGTGGAATATATCTTTAGTAAATGAGGTATAATCTACATGACAAAGTGGATAATCAAAAAACATGTCATTCAGTCAATACCATGAGTTCAATGAACATTCATTGCCAATATCATCATATAAATAATATGTACAATGAAAAGTATGTTTTTAATAATGTAAATTCCTAATTTTGGATATTCATTATCAAAACATCCCAGGTCATATATCATGACTCTTAATTCCATGGGCTATCAATGATGAAATTTTTATTAATAATTTGGTATTGGTAAATGATATGCCAAAATAATATTGAATTCCTTCTATTTTTTCTCTTGGTAAATTTGGTGAAACATATTCTCATTTTAAAAATTTAAACTATGTTCTATAGTGTATATGATATAGAAAATTATGTGAAAAATTTACTTGAAAATATCACTAAATAATTATATCGTATATAACATAGCATTTAAATTAATGGGTATGAATAGTATTAAAAAATATGAAAAATATGTAATTATTTATTTTTTATAAAAGTATTCATAAAATCATAGTAAAAAATCACCCAATTTATTATAAATATATTTTTCAAAAATACATTTCATCAAAAATAATTATTATTTATTTCTGAGAGAAAATATTAAAATTAACTTATGAAAATTATAGATGTTGTAATTTATAAAATCAAATGAGTTTTTTAAATCAGTATATCCAAATTAACTTAGGGTGAAATTTTATAATTTTTTTTAAAATGATTGGATTCTCATTAAATAGTTTTAATGACAGATCATTCATCTATTGTATATTATTTTTAATAAATAATGTAATTTAAAAGTTACATTATATTTTATTTTGGGTTTTAAAATGAAAAATGATACAATTTATAAAAAAGAATCCAAAAAATTTCCTTTAAATAATCAATAGTTATTATTTTGGTATAATATTATCTTTATTATTAAAAACATGGTTTCAAACAAACTTTTTTTAGGTGTATAAATATTATTCAATAAATTTAATTTAAATAAACTCTATTCAGTATCTTTTTAAATAATATTCATATACTATTCATATATTTATATGAATTTAAATTCATATAACGATTACTTATAGTTGTAGAGTTAATATAAGTTCATCATTTTGTGTAAAAATGAAATTATTGAAAAAATATTTTTCCACACATTTTTTAGGTTTAATTTTGAATTGAATTATGAAAATTATTTGATTTGAATTTGATAAAAAGGATAGAATATATATAAAAATAATAATTAATATTAGGTGATGAGGATGAATTAATTTTTCTTCATAATTAATAGTATAAACTATAAAAAATATAGCCACTATGGTGGAAAAATAAAATGGTAAAAGATAGAATATTTAGAGGTAAATGGAATGAATTATTTGAAACATGTTTCATATTAAAATTTAGAGTGTTTATATTGAGTATAACACCTCAAAACCATTTTTTTAAACATTGTAGGAACTTATCATTAGAGTGTCTTCCCATTATAGAATAGTTTTGTGTTTATACAAAAAATAAATTAACACTGTCCCATAATAAAAAATCCATATGGTATAGAAAATACCTACCCAAATCACCTGATCTAGTTCCTTCACATGTTCTATATTAATTTGTTTCATCATAAATCCAATCTATGAAGGCTTTAGGTATAATCCTAATGTGGTGGTCCGAGGAAGAGGTATCATTCCTAATCGATGTTTTTTGTTTATTCTTAAAAATACATAAATATTATTAAACAAAGGTAATATAATAGAATAAATATTTACCCTATATATAGATTTTATTATTTTATGGTAATAACCTTTATTAATCACCTCTTCCATCAAATGGGAAACATAACCAACAATCATGTGAACGTTGAATTACCACCTAACGAACTGGTGGAATTCGTTTTACATCATCACCTCCAATGAATTGTTATGACGATGAATTCAATTTATATATATTTTTAATTCATTAATTATATATCATTTAGAAAAATTAATATATCATATATTTTCTTACCCTTCCATTCAATGAAAATGATGACGTCATTCATGTGTAATTGTGGATAACTACTTCCAGGAAGAGATGTGATTCATTTTCATTTACCACACAACATGGATGTTATAGATAAGTGAATTTAAATAAATAACATAATATTTAGGATATTATATTCATTATGTAAAGATAAAATAATCATTTAATTTTTTTATCATGAAATGTAAAGACATGAAAATTCTATGTAATGTTTTTTAATTATATGGGAATTTTTCGAGTCCGTGAAAATTAACGGCGCATGATTCTGAGGCCTGGAGTGCCCAGAATGATTTTCTGAACTTCTTTATTGTAAGGTCAGTAAACGTGAAAGCAGGTTTTTATAAATTTTGAATTGGTGCTCTCATTTGAAATCTGAGGACATCGTTGAACTCACAGCTCTGATATTCCCTTAACAAGACCTTCACCTCGACCGCAGTAGTTCAAGGGTGGAAGATAGTTTTTCACATTTTCGTGGAAGAAGGAAAATAAAATAATTAATAATTTATTTTTCTTTTCAAACCTCTCTTTGGAATTAAAGGTGGTGGGGACCACCTGAACCCTCTTGATGGGGGAAAACCTCTCAAATCTCTAATTAATTAATTTGTTGATTTATTTGTGCCAACATTATTTGTGCCAACGTAAATTAATTTGATTACCCTATTTTAATTTTTTGTCTCATATATTCCATAGGGAAATCCTTGGAAAACTGGAGAAATTTGGAGAAACATTTCCTCCAACAAAGAACATCCTCTACAACGAAGAACGAGGAAACGAACCCGATCCCGGATCGAAAGCGCTTTGCGGAAGCAAAAAACACCGACATTCTTTAATGACTTCATCTTCTACCTCTCAACAACTCCAATGAACGACAAGATATGGGAGTGATTTTATTGATATTTGTTAATTTATTTTTTGTTTAATCTCTCCCCATGAGCTACATGCTACTGCTCTAATGCGGAGGGTATGTGGCAAATGAACATGGTCCGATCAATCCACATCCTTTGTGGTTTTTGATGTGTTCTTTGCGATGGAGGAAGATAGGGACTGGTACCGGTGACCGGCACCAGGAGGAATCAGAAGCGGCGGATGAGATGCCAGATGGCATCAAAGACATCGGTAGTTTAGTCACGCTTCTGGTGGAGGTCCGCAGCCAACGCAATGCTGACCACGCAAATGGGAGGCGGCGGCAGGCGTCCGTGCCACCATCGTGCAGGAGTCGTGGCATGAGTTCGTAGCGGTGAAGGATGTCGGTCAGCTCGCCGCCGGCAGCCGGCGGTTGTGTGGCGTGCGACTGCGCCATGGAGGAGGGATGGGCATCTATCCAGCTGTGCACCGGGCCATAACTAGCGGGCCGGGTCGGACCCAGGTTGGGCCGGATCAGATCGGACCCGACCCAAATTCAACCCTTTTCGCTCTTTCGTCCATAACATGAGCTATGGGCATCTATTTGACGAAATGTCTGTAGAGCTGGAAGCCATGGACTAAGACGGTACTTTTTATATCCCCCAATTGCATTTTGAATAATGTTGGGGTACAAATGGGTTGGATTAAACCCTAATCCAATTGGGCCCACAAAACTAAAATGCTAATAACTTACATAACAAGCGTCCAATTGATGCACCATATGTTGTGTTAAGACCCCTATCACATGGTGGTCCTTTTGGATACATCTTCATGGGATTTCACCATAGTTGGAGTATCTAAATGTGGATTGAGAAGCAGACCCTCCCAGAATCAAGCAAACTTAGTGCGGGAACCCTGTGGCTGGCTGTAACATGATAATGGGATCTGATGTGGGTATATGCTTTGGGATCCTATGTGGGTCTATGTTTGAGAGTCCCACATGGAACACTCTAGGAAATCAATGTGGGACTACTCTAGTATCCTACATGGGTCTGCTGTACTAGGATCCTACATGGGTCAGCCTCTTAACAGAGTAAGTTGATTCAGTGGTTACATCTAATCATATTTACTTCCTTACCTAAGTTATACCTCATCTGAGCTGAGTATTTACCTAATTGGTAATCATCTGTGCATTGTACCTTTGTGATGCATAACATCGTGGTGATAACCTTGTGGTATTCTTTTGTGTGGCTTTACCTTTTTGGCACTTACCTTCACGGTGATACCTTTGTGGTATTCATCCGTGTGGTGTTACCTTTGTGGTACTTTCCTTCGTGGTGTTACCTTCGTGGTATTCATTCCTTCATGGGATAGTCGAGGTTTGAGTTTTGAGTTGGGCCTTGTTTTTCCTCATCATTGAGATGGGTTTACTTTACTACTTAGATATATGTATGGGTATATACCTAAGTTGGTTTGTCAGTTGTTTTCATGCTTTTTGGTTTATCCTTTGTATATTTTTTGATACCTTCATGGGTCTCGGGGTCCCTACTGAGTTTCGTTATACTCACCCCTACACGGGATACGCCCGCACCTTGTTGTGTTTGTTGCAACGACGGGCAACATTGATCGAGGCTGAGGGTACCATGTCTAGAGGTAACACAGAAGCATACTTTAGATGTGGCATACTGCAGTGATGACTATTCTAGGGTTGTACCTACCATTCAGGTAGGATCATTGGCGGGTGTTTATAGGATTTGTTCCAAGTTACTTGTACTTCCCAAAACTCTTGTACTTTCGAGTTGGGATTGTATTCTGGCCACATTTTCTTCCTGTACACACCCTATTTTATATATAGTTTTTCATTGTTCTTGTATCCTTCTTTGTGCTTAGTTGTGTGAGTTTATAGTTTACAATGGAAATGAATTCCAAATTTTAGGGAATACACCTTTAGGTGATTGTCGCCAGTGCCTGGCCTATGGAAGGCAGGCTAGGGGTAGTCACAGCACGAGCCCTGTGGGACTGGGCGTGACAAATTTGTATTAGAGGAGTTGGTTCTACTATTGAACATTAGACATTGATCTTCTTAATGGTAATAGTGTTATGTTTAGTGAGTGTGGTTATTAGTTTAGGGAATCCAGTGTTGGTACGATAGCTGACGTATCCATACACAAGGACCCCGACTTCTGATTTCTAAATTAGTGCACAAAAACACTGAGTGTGTGTGTGTTTCGAAAAGTTTTCTTTGTGGTCTCTTTGAGTCTTCTCACCAGGTATAACTTATTAACCATTGTACACATGTTTCTTTTCAGGATGCCTCTGCACAGACTTCTAGATAGAGTTCCAGTGATAGTATGCGATGATATCCCACCAAGTGACGAGGCCTCTGTGTAGGGCCTTTTCTCAGTAAGGGCACCAAGGAAGGCATTTGCAGTACTATTACACATTAGGACACCGATGCCACCAACCCCAAAAGCTGATGGTCCAGACCGCTTGAGTGCGTTGCATGATTTCCATCCTCAGATGCCACCTAGGATCAAGGATGAGATAGACCCACATGAGGCTGAGGATTGGCTAGAGGCCGTGGTGAGAGTCTTCCAACTGGTGGGGACACCAGCTGATCTCATGGTGATCTGTGCTGCCAGTCTTCTACTGGCAACAGCAGGAAGATGTTGGAGCTTGATGCTTCAGGTTCATGACCTGGTGACAGTTCTTCTGGCAAGACATTGAGAGCCTATTTTAGGCAGAGTTTGTCCCATCGACCCGTAACATAATGCACATATAGTAGCTTCTTCATCTGCAGTAGGACAACATGGCGGTGGCTCAGTACTCAGCGAGGTTCAGAGACCTCTCGCTCTACTCAACTGATATGGTGCAGGACCCATTATTCTGGGCCCGGACCTATGAGCAGGGACTCAGGCAGGAGATGAGGGCTTTGATTATTTCTCTCAGCATCCTGACACAAGCGGGGGTGTTAGAACGAGCCCTCTTAGTGGAGAGTTTTCTTACTGTGCACTCACCTACAGTGAGACCCACCACTAGGCGTTATATAGAGGAGTCTTTTGCAACTTGCAGCAGATAGATGTCATAGAGTTACAAGAGGAAAAGACCTATAGGTGGATGACTGCAGGATTCATGGTCAGTTGTGCGGGCCACCAGAGACAGATCCAGTCATGAAAGGAGCAGGCTATGTTACACATGTGACGGGCATGATCACATTGCTCAAGACTGCGCAAACCTCCATACGGATGATCAGCAGATGGTCAAATGACCACTGAAGAAGAGATAAAGGTTCTCCCGAGGAGGTCCTCATGGAGTAGGTGGACATGGAAGAGGAGCTGGCCGTGTAGCTGGCGGTGAGTGATGATTTGAGATGTTACAACCACCACCACCAAGTGGTCCACCCCGACTGTAGGGAGCTTGTGGATAGTGAAGAACTTAGCTCCAGGCAGCTGAGGTCTACAATAATGGTTCTCTAGAGATGATACGAGGAACAATTTGGTCTACACCACCTTAGATGCATTACTTATTAACATAGGTTCCAGTCATTATTTTATTTCCACTACCCTCGTTCAGAGCATGACGATTCCGATGGTAACGTTGGCTCGATCCTTAGGTATAGATACTCATACAGAGAGGATTCGATGATTACACACTTCATCCGGAAGTGTGAGCCTACTCTAGGAGGTGAGAGATTTAGTTGGGATCTCCTAGTAGCAGCGTCGAGGCCTTACGACGTCATCTTGGGTATGGACTAGTTATCAATAGCCCTTGCTCAGATTTGATGTATTATGCAAAAAGTGTGGTGTATCCGCGAGGATGTGATAAGGTTTTCCTTCAACAGTTTGAAGGGAGCATTTTCGTCAAAAGATGGACATACCTGGAGGAGAGTGCAGTCGATCACTCATCAGTTGGCTAGCCTTACCCTCAGAGTGGTTTATGTGGAGAGTCTAAGTTATCCTGTAGTGGTGGAGCAGTACGAAGATGTCTTACCTGATTATTTTATATGTCTACCTCAATGTAGAGGGGTGGAATTTTACATTTACTTGTACCCCAATATGGAACCGATATTTACACCAGCGTATCGGATGGTTCCAGTAGAGCTCCGTGAGCTGCGAGTATAGATAGAGGGCTTGCAGGGGAAGGGATTCATCTGGCCCAGTGTTTCACCTAGGGTAACCCCGATTTTGTTCGCCCAGAAGGCGGATGGGATCATGAGACTTTGTGTTGAATATTGGTGCCAGAACTAGGTGACTATAAAGAACATGTACCCACTTCTGAGGATTGAAGACCTCTTTGATTAGATGAACGGAACATGGTGGTTTTGGAAGATAGTCCTCAGATCAAGATATAACCAGCTTAGAGTACGAGACAAGGATGTGTAGAGGATGACTTTCAGATATCAGTATGGCCACTATGAGTTCTTGGTTATTCCATTCGGCATGACCAGTGATCCAGCAATGTTCATGGGACTAATAAACATGATCTTTTAGCTATACCTTAATCACTTTGTAGTAGTCTTAATCAAAAACATTCTGGTCAACTTGGCTACAGAGGAGGAGGATGCCTATCAATTGAAGAAAGTTCTAAACACACACTAAGATAACCGGCTTCATGGTAAGCTCATGAAGTTTCAGTTTTGGATCTAATAGGTTCACATCATGGGACATGTCATTTCAGAAGATAGAGTTGTGGTGGATCAAGCAAATATTGAGGCGGTACATGCTTGGGAGGCACCCTGTAGTGTGATGTAGGTACGAAGATTCATGGTTTTGGCCGGATACTACTAGAGGATTTTGAAAGATTTCTCTAGAGTTGTAGCACCATTATCATTATATAAGAATAAAGGTAAACCCTTCTTGTGGTATGAGATATTCCAGTGGAGTTTTCAAGAGCTGAGGCAGAGGCTGACTAGTGCCCCCTTCTAGAGGCTTCCGGAGGAGGGCGTTGGGTACGTAGTCTACTGAGACACATGAGGGAACAAGATCATATGTGTCCTGATGCAGGTGTAATCATTTATCACATATGGTTCTCAACAGATGAGACATCATGACCAGAACTACGCTACCCATGACCTAGAGTTAGCAGCAGTGGTCTTCGCCTTGAATATGTGGCGACATTACTTGATGGGAGAACATTTTACTATCTACTTGGACGACAAGGGTCTTAGGTATATCTTCCCTCAGAAGGACCTGAACCTGAGGTAGCGACATTGGCTCGAGTTCCTTTAGGACTACGACTTAGAAATAATTTATAATCTTTTGAAGGGGAACATGGTAGGAGATTCACTCAACAAGAGATCTGGTTTAAAACTGCTAGGTGAAACGATAGAGTATCTGGCCATTTTGCAGATATCCTTTGTGGATCGAGATGGAGCAGTTTTTATTCAGTCTCTCATTGTCACACACCAACAACATTAGCAAGTTAGGGAGGCACAACATGGGGACACTGACTGTGAGGCTTGAAGTGTTCAGATAACCTCAGGGCATACACATGATAGATTTTCTGAAGTGGGGATCAAGTCATCATTTTTAGAGGACGTATCGTGGTACCAGTGTCATTTCAGGATTAAGTGTTGTCAGAGTATTGTACATACCCTCTAGCGGTACGTCCTGGAGTGGAGAAGATGTACCAGGATCTCTGAAGACAATACCAGTGGTCGGGAATGAAGAAAGTAGTAGTAGAGTTTGTCTCTTGGTGCCTCACTTGTTAGCAAATGAAGGCGGAGCATCAGGTACCAGCAGGCTTAGTTCTGCCTTTAGAGGTCCCAGAGTCGAAGTGGGATGAGATATCCATGGACTTCATGACAGGACTTCCACATTTATCCAGTGGTCATTTTTCTATTTGGGTGATCATCAACAGAGTCACCAATTCGACCAACATCCTAAAGATTAGAGAGCAGGGTTCAGTAGAGATCCTAAGACGCCTCTATGTGCAATAGATTGTGCGGCTACATGGAGTACCCTCGATGATTGTCTCCGATCGTGATGCACGTTTCACTTCCCACCTATGGAAGGAGTTGCAGGAGGCTTTCGGGATACAACTTCATTTGAGAACCGCCTTCCATCCTTAGACGAATTTCCAGACTGAGCGGACCATACAGACCCTCGAACACATGCTACGTGCTTGCGTCCTCGACTTTGGTTATATCTGGGAGGATCACTTGTCCTTGGTGGAGTTTTCATAAAATAATATCTATCACTCCACCATTGGGATGGCACCTTTTGAGGCTCTTTACAGTCAACCTTGCAGATGGACGTTGTGCTAGACTGACCCATTTGAGTCAGCACTTATGGAACCATAGATGGTACAGGCATCCTTAGAGAAGGTGTAGATCATCCAGGAGAAAATTAATAACTCATAGAGTAGTTAGAAGTCTTATCATGACATGAGATGGAGTCCTCTGGAGTTTGAGGATGGTGACCATGTCTTTCTATGGGTCTCACCTCGATGAGGCTTGTAGAGATTTTTCCGAGGACGCAAGCTATCCCCAAGGTTCATCAGATCTTTTTTTAGTCCTCTACAGAGTTGGTGAGGAGGCCTACGACTTAGCTCTTCCACCTCAACTGCACCGATTTCACGACGTATTCCATGTATCCCAGTTGAGGAGATATGTGCATAACCCTTCACGCATCACTGACTAGGGAAAACTTAACATTGACAATGGGGAAATGTTTACAGTGGTTCCATTGGAGATTGAGGATCGATAGGAGAGAGTCCTCGTGGATGATAAATACCTTTGGTTCATCTACATTGGTAGCACGATATCTTCCAGGAGAGCACATGGGAGTGAGAGGCTCAGATTCGTGCTCAGTACCCTCACTTGTTTTCATAGTTTTTGTAATGTGGCTTTCAAGGATGCAAAGCCCTGAGTTGGGGAGAATGTAAGGACCTGGAAATTAAATATATTTTGTTTTAATTATATGGGAATTTTATGAGTCCGGGAAAATTGAAGGCGCATGATTTTGAGGACCGGAGTGCCCGAAATGAATTTCTGAACATTTTTTATGTAATTTCAGTAAACGTGCGAGCGGGTTTGTATTACTTTGGAATCAGTGCTCGGAATTGAAATCTGACGATACTGTTGAACTCTAAGCACTGATATTTTCTTAAAGAGACCATCACCTCAAACGTAGTAGGTTGAGGGTGGAAGATAGTTTTTCACTTATTTATGGAAGAAGGAAAATAAAATAATTAAAATTTTATTTTAATTTTGAAACCTCTAATTTGAATTAATGGTGTTGGGGGCCACCTGAACCCCACTTAACACTGGAAAAACACACAACTCTATAATTAATTTATTTTTCCATTTAATTGTTCCAACTTTAATTGTTCCAACATAAATTAATTTGATATTTTTTTTAATTATTTGGCTCCTCATTTCATTGGGGAAATCATTGAAAAAGGGGAGATCTTCAGAGAAACTCTTACTCCAACTAAGAACGCCCTCTCCAACGAAGAACGATGAACCAACCCCAGGCCCAGATCAGAAGCGCATTGCGGAAGCAACAAACACCAACGTTCTTCAATGACTTTATCTTCTACCTCTTGACTCCTTCAACAAATGACAAAGTAGGGGTGTGATTTGACAGATCTTTGTTAATTTTTTTAGGTTGATTCCCTCCCCATGAGCCGCTTTCTACCCCTCTAATGTGGAGGGTTCAGGAAAAATGAACATGGCCCGACCAGTATGAAACACTTATGGTTTTTTATGTGTTCTTTATAATGGAGGAGGATGACGACTAGCACTGGTAGGACTCGAGAGTGTTGATCGGAACACAGATCGGACGCGAAGACGGTAGTGACGCAACCATGCCGCTGGTGGAGGGCCATGGGCCGACGGTTGTGGCGGAGTGGGGGCGGTGGCACTTCCATGCCGCTGAAGTGCAGGAGCTGTGGCACAAGGCCACAATGGTGAAGGAGGGTGGCCGACTCATTGTCGGCCGACAGTGGTGGCGTAGCATGTGACAACACCACGGAGGAGGGTTGGTCATGCATTGCGGGCTGGGCCGGACCTAGTGGGCCAGGTCAGACCTAGGTCAGGCCAGGTCGGTCCGACCCGGTCGGACTAGACCCAGACCAACTTCACCTTTTTTTCTCTTTCGTCCATAACTTGAGCTACAGGCGTTCATTTGATGAAAAATCTCTGGTGCCAGAACCATTTGATTGATATGGTCCTTTTTCTATACCCCACTTGATTTTTGGATAAAGTTGGGGTATGGATGGGTTGGATCGAACACGAATCCAACTCGGCCCTCTGGACTAAAAGGCCAATAACATACAGACCGGGTGTCTGATTGATGCACCGTCTCTTACATTGAGACCCATATCACGTGACGGTTTTTTGGGATACTTCTTCGTGGGACTTCATGGTAGTTGGAGTACCTACCTATGGCTTGAGGAGTTGACCCTATCGAAATCAAGAGAGCTTAGTGTGGGAACCCTATGGCAGGCTACAACATAATAAAGGGATCCAATGTGGGTCTGTGATTTAGGATCCTACACATCTCTATGTTTGAGATTTCCACTTGGAACAATCTAGGAAATCCACATGGGACTAATCTAGGATACTACATGGGACTTTTGTACTAGGATACTATGTGGGTCTAATGATTTAGGATTCTATGTGGGTCTGCCTCTGGATACAGTAAGATGATTCAGTAGTTACATCTAATCATCTTTACTTCCGTACATAAGTTATACCATATGTGAGATGAGTCTTTACTTATTTGGTAATCATCTATGTGGCGTACAATTGAGATGAATACCATCGTGGTGATACATTTTTGGTATTCTTCTGTGTGGCATTACCTCTGTGGTACTTACCTTCGTGGGTGATACCTTTTTGGTATTCTCCTGTGTGGAATTATCATTGTGGAACTTACCTTCATGGTGTAACCTTCGTGGTATTCTTTCCATTGTGGGATAGTTGGGCTTTGGGATATTGAGTTGGGCCATGTGTTTCCTCAAGATTGATAAGGGTTTACTCAACAACTTAGGTATATTAATGGTCATATACCTAAGTAGGTTTGTCAGTTGTTTTCAGGATTTTTTGTTTCTACTTTGTGGATTTTGTGAGACCTTCGAGGGTCTCGGGGTCCCTACTGTGTATTGTTATACTCACCCCTACACGGGCAACGCCCACACCTTGTTGTGATTGGTGCAGACAATAGACATCATTGATCGAGGATTAGGGTACCACGACTAGAGGTAGCTCGGAGGTGGATATAATACGAGGCGTACCATAGAGATGACCATTTGAAGGTTGTACTTACCCTTCATGTACGATCCTTGACAGGTGTTCACATGAGCTATTCTAGTTTACTTTTACTTACCTGTTTTATTGTACTTTCTAGTAGGGCTTGTATTCTGGCCTCCTTTTCTTTTTGTACACATCTTGTTTACTATATTCTTTTACTTTGTGCTTGTATCTTGCTTTGTGATTAGTTGTGTGTGTTTACATGTTATAAAGTTAATGCCTTACCAGTTTTAGGGAATACACCTTTTGGTGATAGTCGTTAGCCCTTGGCCAATAGAAGACAGGCTTTGGGTAGTCACGACATGGGCCCCACGGGACGGGTCATGACATGAATTTTAAAAAATGGATGTGTTACCCCTGAATACATATGACATACCATCTCCATGATTGTAACATAGTTCATTTTTCATAATCATTTTCCAAGGATGTTTTTCAAATTATAATTGATTTATAAAAATTATAATTTTTTCCTTATTATTATCCTGAATATTATGTTTCAATTACACATTTGACTATGGATACCACACCAATATCATTTTGAAATTATTAACTGAGTATCCTAAAAGCAACCCATTGGGGATATAACTAATTAAGTAATTGAATATGCAATTAAAATAATGTTATTAAATTTTTTAATTATCAGGTATTAGAACAATAAAAGGTCCTGAATAAAAAATTAATTTATATGTGTTTATCAGAAATGATTCAAAAGATATACACAACATGTCAATACTTATATTAAGGGGGTTTTGTCACATAACATCATTATTTAAGACTCATGTTATTATATGAATATAATATGTTTTAAAATGTATATATTTTGAAATTTGAATATTTTAAATCACTTATTATTATTATTCACGGTATTTACACTTCAAATTCAATATCTCTCCCTTTCAAAATTTTTTCATTAACTTGTTTTTTAATCCAAAAGTGACATCATCTCAACATCCTTTAATTTGGAAATATTTTAATATATTACATGAATTTTTATTATATGATGTATATAATGCCCAATTTACAGGTATTATAATGAATCATTCATTATTAAAGGAATTTTAGGAATTAATTTTAATTATTTCATTCAACTTATTTATTAGAATTTTAATTCATGGTAATTATTTTATAAATCAATTTATTTTCATTGGTTTGTATTACATATTTTGTCACATTTAATATTCTAATATTATATATGTATTGTATTGTTTTTATTTTTTATTTTATTTCCCATTTATTATTTGGTTTTATATTTTAGACACAAAATCATTTCATTTATTAATCCTCAATTCAAATGAATGAACATTGTATGAGATTTCATATCAGTTTCCTCACTATTGTGGATTTCAAGGAATTATGAACCTATATATTTTTATGAAGTGTGTATACTAAACATTTTATATTTTATATCATAAATATAGTTATATTAATTGTATTTTACGTTTATATTTATAATAGTGCATTTGTGGGAATTATAATTCAAATGTTACAAATGTATTAAGGTTTTAAACATTAATCTCTTTTTAATCAGGATTAATAATTCTTAAATTTTCTTGGAAGGATATTATTTTAAAATTATATAATAAAACCCATTAATTTTATTCCCATCTGGTTATTTAGGAAATTTTCATATAATACCCCCATTTTTTACTATTTTTCACATAATATTATTTTGAAAAAGAAATAAAAAAATTCAAACATTATTTCTCTTTTCAGTTGCAAATAACTTTATTCAATATCAATATTTTTCTTAAAAATTTTCAGAGATTAATTTTTTTACATAGTTCAATTATTTATTAATGAATGTTTTAACAATGTTTTAATTTTTTAAAAATGGTTTAATGTCAACATTTCTATCATATTACAGACCAAATACTTTTTATCTTTTTAGAAAATAGTGAAAAAATGTTTTATTTTAACTTATACCTCATGAATGGAATTTATCCCCATCATAAACACTCAATACATTGAAGATTAATATAAAATTATCAATGGTTATTTTAAAATAAAATTTTTTACAATCTTTTTCAAATTTTGTTGACATTAAAGATCTAAATTCAATGATAATTGTTTTTCCTAATGAAATATTTAGTTATTCTTATAAAGACATTTTCAACACGGATAAAAAATGTTGATGTTATAAAATGATTATCAATTCAATATATATTTATCTCACATATATACCTACCTTATTAAACATTCTTTTATTGAGGTAATACATGTCTTATATTAATCTCTCAAATAACTTCAATATGAAATTTCATTTTATATTTGTATTATTCAAGATTATAAAACCCATTTAAATTTCCTGGTTAATTCATATGTTTAATACATATGATTTATTTCCTTTTAGTGTTACACAGAAATCATAAAACTGTTATTATGGGTGCACCCTTATATCTCTCTAAAGAGGTCGAAAATAATTTACACTAATGATGCATTATATAAGAGATTAGGGAGTCAACCTAATCCATTGTGTGACTTTTTACACAATGTGATATTGTATAGGTAGTAAGATTTGAAGCCCGTTTATGTCATATTATATGTCTCTACCACATTTTATATATTCCCATGATCTTATGATATCATTTTATTTATATTATTATTATATATGATTAGTCACAAGTATTCTATATTATGATATGACTTTATACCTTTTATATACATGTTATATTTCTTTGTTTGGTTTATTTGAATACTAGGATTTTTATGTCACCCATTTATTTTATATATTACCCATGTTAAACATTATAATATTAGGTGATAAAATGAATATAGGATTTCACTTGGGAGAATAAAATAAGGTTATCTAATTTAATTTAATTTTTATGTATTGTGATCTGATTCTTACAAAGACACTAGTCCACATGATATTTTCATTGTACTTATTATATGTTTATGTAACAAAATTGTGTAATGTTATTTATAAAATGATTGTATCACTATATTTATTATTATAAAAAGGTATAGTTATTTGTGGGTATTAATACTAGAATAATCTAGTGATTTCACTGGGGATATGTATAAGTATATGAATAATTATAGAGAAAAGTATCCTTTAATTTTGGTGAATTATAGAGAATGTGAGTTCCATGATATTACATTCCTATTTGGATACTACAAGTGGATGTCTCATTCTCAACATTTTACCTTTGGGTAATAACTCTAAAAAGGTCAAATTGGGCTTTAACTCAATATGAATATAGATCATGATAGCAGTATGTGTTGCACACCTAGTTTTTCGTACAAGGGAATATCATTTTTAAATTCGAAGAGTCTATACACACCATCACTAAGGAAATTAATATTTTATAGTCAATGATGAAATATGGTTATCCTAAAATTTCGTGGGTCAATAAGTCTATAATGGATCATGTGATTAAATTTATAAATACCCTTTTTTTGATATTATGTTATTGAAATTCAAGAGAGTTACATTTATTTTTCATGAAATATATGAAAATATAACCCTTATATTTATTATATGTTTTATAAAAAAATTATATTTGAGGAAGAATTAATTTAAATTTATTGGAAATAAGTATAATGTTATTTTTAACCATTAGGTTTTCCCCAAATTTACTAATACTATAATAATATTCAATTTAGATTATTCGATTTTGAGAAAAATATAAGATGTATAGAAATCCATAGTGGTTACAAACTAATATGATGATTGATTAAATGTTGAGGATGTTCATAATTTTTTTAGGAACTTTACAGGAATTATATTAATATAGTTTTTGGAAAATTACAACCCTAAGGTCGACCAAAAAATCATTTTATATGGAATGACCATAGGGTGGTACATATAACAAAATTTTGAAAAGGGTGTAGTTCCCACCACATGCTTATATGATATCCTCATTAGTAATAATTTTTTACATAAATTTTTTAGTGGTAAAATATTTGGTTAAATTAATGTTATAAATTTTATAATGAAATATTTTTCTTCTTTTTAATATTTTCAGGTGACTAATGATATTTTGGGAAATGATTCAGTGGATTGATTTTTCAATAACAATTGAGGCTGAGATATAATTTCGAATGAATTATTAGTTTGGATGGAAAAAATATTTTTTTATTATGAGCTTATTTGTAATGTAGGGTTATTTATTTTAAGAATAATCAATGTTGAATCATTGGTAGAAATTATTAATTAAAATGTATTGTTACCTCTAATGATAGTTTATAAAAATTTTCCATTATCTTACATTGTGGAAACCATTACAGTTTTTTAAATATTTAATGATATTTGGAATATATTGTTATTCTTTTTTGGATACTAAGATCCATTATATGTCAATTTTATTTTTTTAGGACTAAAATGATCTTATTGAATATTCCATTCCTTAGAGGAGGATATAAAGTTTAAATTGAACAAAGAACATCTAAAGGTTGAAACTGAACTTATAAAATAGAAATATATCAAGTAAGTATATTTTAATATTTATTTATTATATATTGTAAAATATTTCTTGAAAATTAGGAAAATGATATTGAATAAAAAATTTATCCTATTATAATCATCTAATATTAATTAATGGTCCTTTCATCATAAATATATGGTGTTGCGGTTGTTAAATGAATCAAGATCATTAAATTTCTTATGATCAATTATATCTATCATCTTCAATTATTATTTTCACATTAAAATTTTTCTCCATGTCAATATTTACACTTATATATAATTTTTTCCTACATGGAAGCATTGTTATGTGTTATTGTAGATATCCAACAAACATTCATTTCGCTCTTATAAAGATGATATATTATTAACCATTTAAATGATGTTTGATTTTTAATAATTTATTTTCATATGGAAATTCATTTATTACTAAAATAAATATAAAATTTTATGGATATAGTTTAATGATGATATTTTTAAAAAAATACAATGTTTTTTCAAAAATAATATTTCCTGATTTTGGAATGAAAATATTATAATTATATTCATGAACATTCAAAAATATTAATTTATAAAATTGTAATAAATTCAGATATCTCAATATAAAAATTTACTAAGGGTGATGTTTTGGTTTTTTTTTCTATAATGATGATTTTTCAATGAGTAGTGAAAATTGATAATTTTTCATATATTGTCATTTATTTTCAATAAACCAATAAATTTAAAAGTTAATTTACATATTGGATTATTTATTAATGTTAAATATTAATAATTTTGTTTATAATAACCTATAAATTTAATTTTAATAATCTATTTTCACGATTTTAGTGTAAATTATTTTTATGATTAAAACACATTTTTTTGAAAATTGTTTTGAAGTGAACAATGACAATCCATTTAAATAAATTAAAATTTCAAATATTAAGGAAATATTTAAATGAAATTTATAAATTATAAATTTATCTATATGAATCTTAATTGATATAATGATGATTTCTAGTCGTGGAGTTAAAATAATAACATATATTATTTGAAATATGCATTTCTTGAAAAGCCTTATTTCAACATGTTTTCTGAGTTTAACATTAAATGGAATTCTGTCAGTTATTATATTTTATTATTAAAAAATATATTAAATATATTTAGTTATATTAATTAATTTTATTTTATAAAGAAAACATAATTTCTGCTCATATTGAATAGTCAAAACATTAAAACAACTAGTTACTATGGTGAAAATATAAACGGGTAAAAGTGTGTAACAATAGTGGTAAATGGATTTTTTTAAAACATATATAATGTTGAATAGTAGAAGTTTTGATTGATAATATCAACCATGAGATACATTATGTATCAATTTCTTTGTAACTTTTCTTGAGGGAAAAATCCCATTAACGCATAGTTTGGAGTATTTTTTAAAATCCCACTATCTCTCACATATAAAAGTTAACCCCCTCACCTCTACATTACATAATTAAAAATACTTATGTGTATAAAATTACCATTCCAAATAAATCCCTTTACACTATACACATGACCTATAGACAAGGTTTTATAAAAAATCTAATATAAGAAGGCTTTATATATAATTATAATTGGCTGTCTGAGGAAGTGTATTGTTTCTTACCAAGGGTTGTTATTTTTATTTTTATTCAACCTCATTTAAATAATATTAACCCATGAAAATATAATATTATACATATGATAAATTTAATTAATTTTTTTTATGTTAAATAAATAACCTACATACATCTTCTCTTCCATTGAATGGGAAACGAAACCATTCATAATGTGAACTGCGGATTATCGCCTCACCAACTGATGTTATTCATTATCCATCATAGCATCTCATAGATATTTATAATAATGAATTTAATTTATATATATTATATTAATTATGTATTTATAATCATATTAAGGAAATACATAATATTTTTTCTTGCCTTTCCATTCACAGAATATTGAAATTGTCATTTATGTGTACCGGTGGATTAACACCTCCACAAACTGATGTGATTAGTTTTTCCATAACATTTCACATGGATATTATATATAAGTATTTTTAATTAAATTTTAAAATATATATTATTTAACTATGATTATGTAAATTTAAAATAATAGTTACCCTTTTTCAATTAGGATCATTGATAAATGGAAAACGTTAATCATGCATATATATGATCTACTTTCTTTGTGATGGTAATGTAGTTCATTTTTTATTATAATATTTCATGATTTGTGTAAATTTTCTTATTGATGTATAAAATTTTTAATTATACTACTATTATTAATCTATTTATTATGTACTAATAAACCCTTTCAGTATGGTTGACACACCGATGTCGTTTTGATATTAGAAACATATCATTCTCAAAAAACTATATATAGACATAATTGATTATGAAATTAAATATGTTATTAAATTAATTTAATAAAACATATTATGTATAATGGATTAAAATTAGATAATTTTCTTAATAATGAATATTAATTTGTATATATTGGTCATATTTGAGATAAATGACAAATATTATATGAATGAACTTGAGGTAATGGGTTTTATCCCTAAATTGATTTCTTTGAGACACTTGTTCATTTATTTAATATTTTTTAAAATATTTATATTCTGAAAATTTAATATATAATATCATTTATTGTTCTTTTCAATGGTATTTTCACATAACCATCATTATCTCTATCTTTCATGAGTTTTTTTATGATTTTTCTTAAATAGTAATGGACTTCATCTCAATTTCCATTCACTGAGGAATATTTTATTATTATTCACAAATTTCATTTATATAGTATATATAATTCCCTTTTTAAATGTAATATTATAAATAATTCATAATTACTGGTATCTTAAAATTTAATTCGAATGAATTCATCAATGTGGATTTTGCATGAATGTAACTAATTACTAAAGAATTTCGTAACATAAATTATTTTCATTGGGTTATATTTATTTATGATTGTATTTGATATTCTATGATTATTTTTGTTATTTATTTTGATTATATTTTTTTATATAAACATATTTTATGAGTATTTACATTTTATTCACATAATAAATTATTTTATTAATATCTACATTAATGGTATGATCATTGTTTGAGAATCGAACTAAATTTCTACACTATTGAGATATATTTGGTATTATGAACCTATTTATTTTTTTAATTGTATTTACTACCAAATATATATTTAATGTCATGAGTATCATTATTTTTATTGTATTTAATTTTTTAATTTATTTTATTTCATTCATGTGGGTCATGATTCGAAAGATACCAAACCAGTAAGAGATTATTATTCAATCTCATTCTAATTGGGATTATTGATGATTGAATTTCTATTGACGGAAATTGTTTAATATTTTCTAATAAAATATATTCCATTTTATTCACCTAAATTTATTCATTAAATTTTCTTGTAAAATTTTCATTTTCCCCTCTTAGGTTATTAAAATGATTGAGAAAATTATTTTAAAACAACAAACATTATTTCCCTTTTTTGTCTAAGATGATTTTATTCCACATCCACATTTTCCATTAAATGGTTTAAATTATTCTTTATGTTATCCAATGATTTAGTAAGGATATTATTATCAATATTTGGTTGTTTACATATTTTCTAAAAGTAAATATTTCTGGAATTTTCTGAATGATCTTGGACTTTAAATGTTGTATGTTCTTATTTATAATTTTTTAGATCCCCTTAAGATTGTAATGAGGTGTTGACCAAGTTTGTCAAGAGACCTGAGGAATTATTTAGGGTTACAGACAAAAAAATGGGGAGAAATAACCATCCAAAACGGTTTCATAGTTGGGACACAGTAAGTAATAACAATTCTCCATAACTATACAGGCATGGGAAGCAATGTAAAGGGTTTCAAAATGGTGCAAGTGGCAGCATGAGTCCATGTGGGCTTGGATTGACAAAACCAACATGGTTATCAAAAAATATCTCAAAAATTTAAGCTCCCTAAGAACCAGTAGAACCTTGGGCCCATATTATACATATGTTGGCACAAGCTTTCACCATGGTTTGACCAACTATGTGGCCAAACCATGTTTTTTAATAAAGTGGAGAAATTTACCGTTGGACGTCATTTTTTACATTTCAACATCATAATTTATTCACATATCATCATCTAGTAGAAAGAGAGACAAAACAAACCCACTTGAACAACCTAAGGATTAATATCCATCATTTATAAGACCTTTCTAGTATCGTAGGATGTGTATTTAATCTGTGTGTGAGTTAAAAATTCTTCTTTGGTCATTTTTTTGGATTATGAAATATGTAATTGTTCCACTTCTGATGATAATCTAATCCCCATTTTTCTAGGAAATTATACTTTATGTATTTACATGTGTTTTTTTAAACAAATTCCACTTTTATGTGAGTTTTCATCATTGGAATTGAGTTAGGTGGCCTATAGGTCATACCCCATAGTCTTATGGTTAATCTTTTTTATGTTGTGATGAGCTTTTATCATTGTGTAGTTCAATTGGTTTTCATGGTTTTAATTGTAAAATTGTTTGGTTAAATGATGAATTAAACACCTCATTATCCCTATGGGTAGCATTGAGGTTGAATATACTGGCCAAGATGCCTCAAGAAGTATGTGCTACTTCATTAAACATGGAATTTAGTTGTTAAGGGTAGAATAGAAAGGATTCTAGATAGATCCAAGGATAATTATATTGACATGTTGAAATATGTTATGAAATGAATTTACTAATTTTTTATCTTTTTTATGACTTTGAATAAGGGTGTGTTTGATATAATGTGGTTGAGTTTAATGGGTTATGAATGTAAAGGGTAAAATACGTAATGGGTTAATAAATGAAGATTGAGTTTGATTTGAATGGAATATGGTTTGTAAAAAGTAAGTGTGTTTGATAAATCTTATATTGTATATGATAAATTTTTAAATGGTTAAAGAATAATATGCGCATGGCTTAGTGTTATGTGGGGTATTAAATAGGAGGATCTATTCCCATGGGTTGGTTTAGACCGAGGCTCTACACCACATCCCTATCAAGCATGGGTTTGTGAGTCTAATTGAGGCTCTATGCTCTTAATAAATTCAATTGATAAGAATACATTAATCTATTCTCTAAAGTAAATGTTATATAATGTTATATTTAATTTTCCCTAGTTTAAAAGGGAACATTAATTTCCCCCCATTATGCACTGATTATATGGTCAACTTAGGATGAAGTGTAACTGGTGGAAATGTATAACCCATGGAACAAATGATATATGTTGATAAAGTGATCCAAGATAATTATTGGAACCCAGCATATCTTATTTTTATATTGTTATTCAATTTGTTCCCACAAACACTATCAATTAAGATTGTATATTTTCTATACAGAATTTTTGGTGGCCTACTAAGTTTTATTTATATCATACTCCTAGTAATATGGAGTAGCCAAGAAGATTTTATGTTTTTAGGTCATAACAAGGGAAATATACTATGAAAGATTATTGATTTGGGAATGGGATGCGCATGGATGAGGGAATCAAACATGGTGTTAGCTTCTATTTTGGGGATTTATCACCTTTTATTAATTTTTGGTTTCTATAAATTTGGCACTATATGATATGACAAAGAAAATTTACTTTTGGGTGTTTGGATTTTACTGATTTTCGGTGTATGGAATCACGATATATGTATAGAATGTATTGATTACCTTAATTTCTTATTTCATATGTTTTGGGTAAATGTGATAAATAGGTAATAGTCTCCCCACAAGTTCTATTAAACCCTCAATAATAATCGTAATCCTTTGGCATACCGGGAGGGGAGCTTTAGATTTTGTGGTGACATAGATTAGGGAACCAGATGAAGTGGATACCGGACCAATGACATTAAAATGTGGTATCTAATAATTTTATCATTTCAATTGGTTTACAATTTGGGAAGGGTATATATGACACTATATTTTGTTTGGAAATTTAAATTAGATCATTCGTGTAAGTAACAAAGCCATGTATGAAGGAAAAACCAAGTACCTAGGGTGGTATTGTAGTTCTGGTTGTTTTTTTGTTATTGTTCTACATTCTTTTACATTGTATGATTCCATTGTTATGTAATGTGATTATTTTATGGTATTTTTCATAGATTAAATGGGAAGAGACTGTCCATACATATATCATATTTTGATCCTAAGGATATATGATAAATTCATCATGATAGGAACACACATGAAAGAAATGTTAGTTATAAAGGATAATATTATTTTCATTTTCCTTGAAATTTGAATAAAATAGTGTCTATCCAAGATGATGAGAAAGATAAATTAGAAATAATTTTATATAATGGTGAAATAATTTTACCTAACAAATAGTCATTACTGGGTTAAAATTTTGTTGTGATGAGTTGTAAAAATAGTAATGTGCCTAAGTGAGAAAGATTTTTCTTATGAATGTAATATGGTTAAAGGGTTTGTATAATTTAAGGATTGTGACCTTGTTTGTTGGATTCCCCCATGTTTACTATGACTGATGGTAGGGATGGTTGTGGGATGTGATAGATATGTGGCTATATTCATTGGGATAATGTTTGAAAATGGTTTTTTATGGATTGGAGAGTACCTTCATTTTCATAAATTCTAGAAGTTTAAGTTAGGTGTTTTTAGACATGTTGTAACATCCCCACCTGGATCACCACTATGATGGTGGATGGACCGGTCACCATATGATTTCAAGAACGCATCACCATAAACCAAAGGTTGCCGACTAGAAGCGAAAGTGTAAGGATAGTCAGTGCAGAGACTATACCCTCTTATCATAGTTGAAAAATGGTATAACAGAGTAAATAAAAATAAACAGTGGAAGCAGTAATACCAAAATGACAAATAAGTGGAAGACAGATTTCTTTTAAATGAACAAAAGGGGACAACACCCACTTATACAATAGATGAATGCATGACATGGTATTGGTACAAATTCTAAATCTTTAGACAAAACAACATCATTCACATATTAGTACAGAAATAATGAAAATACTAAATTCCCAAAAGGAAAAATCCATGAGAATCGTGATCTCTAGGTCTGTCTTTTTCTCCTAACTCATGGGTATAAGAAAAGAGAATCTAGAATGGTCTATGGACCTGTGAACAAGAAAGGTCTACTATAGTACCCCAATGCAATGGCGTGCCGTTTAGGGTGTGAGATATAAATCTAAGTAGGCACGAACTACTGGTGTATAACCCAATTCATTCAATGATATATAAATTAATAGAGTGAAATAATGCAAAAATAAAGAAGTTAAATGAAAATAGATACCCAAATACCTTATTCAGAAATCACCAGCTGTCTTGACATGTAAACAATATATTAAATGATTATTACCAATTTATTCATATTTCACCTGTGAATATGTCGCCTACCGAGTCAATTGATTTTCCTCTAATGTAAAATGGGGCTAATCAATGACCGTTCTCGATGGGCTTTAACCAAGGAACATACTTTTCAATATCAGACCCAAGGAGTGTATCCAAGGAATCCTATAATGGTTTTTAGTATTAAATTCCAATTTTAATAACCAAGGAAACAACATTTAAGAAATTATAAGTATGGAAGGTTCCATGATGTAACAAGGAAACCTGACAGGATATCCGGTGAGGGAGTTCATGGGTAAAAACCAAGGTAATATAAATTTCATGGAAAACTAACTCAGTAGTATCTGAGTATAGCTAAGGGTTAAGAGTGTAATATATGAAGCATAATCCAATTTATTCCATAATAAGGAGCCTAAAGAGTCTAAGGAGTACGTCCAAGGTAAAACATGGCTAAGAAAGGACTAGGTCCAAGGAGTGTATCCAAGGCACCAACATGTCAATGATGATTCCATGTACTATATCCAAGTTACCCGATAGTACTCCATAGGGGACCAAACGACAGTATACTGGTAATACAAAGGTAATACAGGGAAAGGAATAATGGAGGGTCTGAAACTTATCATCCCATCCTGGAGTTTGTAATGTGGTACACGAGTGCTCATGGTATTCTCCGATTAGAAACACTGACAAGATCAAGTTTAACCATACCTAATTAATAAAGATGTCTCGAAATGATTCATCTATTGCATGTCTTTCTTTTTGTTAGTGTGGATAATTCATGTAGAGTTAAAACCATTATTTTATGGTTTAATCCTTAACTTCCATTAGCGTGGAATGTTCATGTAGCATTGTAACCATTTATTAAATTCTATTTAGGCCTTTTCAAATGTCATGGTGCATGATGCTACATTCCTTTAATCTGGTATGAGCTTCCATGGATGTTGCACCAATCATTATATCATAAACCTGGGTCAGTCCATGGAATTCCTTCATGGGAATCCATGTATATCCCAAGGTATGAGTATTAAAACCCATTGAGTCCATCATGGTAATGCAACATGGGAACCCATGTGTCACACAAGGTTTTATAATCATTCAAAGCATTTGGAAACAAAATAATAATTCATTTTGAGGGTAAATCATTAAGCATTAACCATTCATTGTACTCAACTCATTATTTTTATAAATAACATGTCAATTTCATTTATAAGGCCCCCAGTATCCTTGATAAGGGAAACTACCTACATGGGTAACACCTATCTAAAACTGGACCAAACACTTAGGCAGTGCTTCGGTCCTTCAATCATTTAAAAGGGAAACATAGTGTTTCTATTTCCATTAGGTCCATGTCCTAAACAAGTCGTATCACAACATAACATCAATGAAAAAGAATTATAAACATGAAAATTCATGAAAGGTAGGTATAACTAATATTTATAATGATGACGACGCACCTACATTGGAGGGGTATTATTATAAAAACATGATACTACTTATGACACAAATCATTTATCATCTATAGAATTTTATATATGAAACATGCTAAACTACATTTAGAAAATTCAATATAGATTCTTCAAAGAATGAATTTAAATTCTTACTAAAGTGTAGTAAGTGATTGATTAATTCATTTGTAGAATTAGATGACATAGAAAGGCACCCTAACTTAAGGTTGAACCATGTCGTACACTTCGGTAACAAAACAATACGAATTGAAACCACCAAGAACAACTCAACATCCTAACAATTTAATAAAAGGGTGTTAAGGACACATAAAGGTGTTAATTAAACAAGTTTTAAAAAAGGAAAAACGTATTTATGTTACCCCAAAAAGTATTCGGTGGACCAAAACCACCAGAACCGCCTCGCCTTTTGTGGCGGTAACCGAAATACAAAATAACAACGTCATAGAGAACATTTTTTCGTACCATGATGAAGATAAAACCAAAAATCGAATCACCCTAAAATCCCTAGGGTTTGGTCTAACCTCACTGGCACCAATTATATAGAAGTGAAGCCAATAGAAGGAATGATTAGGGAGAAGAGGACTCACCATGATGGTTCAACCAAGAAAAATGAAGGAACCTAGATGGAGATCAAAGAAGAGGCGAGGCATGGAGGTGCGTCGATGGGAGAAACCCTTTGGGGTTTCTGCACACTATGGGTGAAGCCAAGGAGTGGGTGAGTAGAGTGATTAGTTTATGTTTTAATTTTAATTAAATTATAAAATAATTAAAATCCCAAAATAGGGTGTCACACATGGTAATACCACACATTTTGGAAAACCGTGCTCCAACCATGCAGTGCACCACCACCTTCAAGACATACCCTACATGGGCTAGGCGCACAGTTTAAGAATCCATGCATAGACTGTGCACAAATACACTACCCCTCTTAACAAGGGGTTTCATGGTTACCTATAATGGGCCGCACAGTTTAGCAGACCGTATGAAAACTATGAACCCTATACATTCTTTAAAAACATGATGTTTTTCAGGTCCGAAATACTCGAAACTTCTAGGGACACTCAAAAATCATCACAGACCTTCTACCATGTCTAGAAACAACACGTAAGAGTTATCCAATTACTGGAATTTTTATTCTGAAGCACGTTATTAAAATCAAATGGTTTAATAAAACTAAAAAATTCAAAAAAAAAATCATACATTAGTCCAATTCAAAGTCACATGAATCTAAAATCAACCCATGTTAAAAAGTTATCATCCCTGAGAATCCTTCCTGAATAATGTAAGCATCAACCGACCAACATGGTTCATGATGTTTCCTTCAAATGGTCTCCTAGCATTACCAACTCTCAAAGAACCTTAATCATTTCCAAGACACTCCACACTTTATCCGTTACAACCTGATCCAACACTCAAAGTTCAACATAATCACAAAAACACAGCTTACATGAGCCTGTTTAGATAGAGACTAGAAAAAAATCAATGTCTTAATAACATTCGACCAATGGTTCTCCCCACCATTGATCTAAAAAAAATAAAGGGAAATCCTTTCCACAGTACCTCCAACATCACATATGTCATACAATGCACATTTATAGGGGTTATCACGACACCCCATTCTTTATTTCCCAAAAATGAAATGGTCAATTTATAATCAACCAAAGAGAACTGTTCAAGCAAGATTTCTCAGAAGACACTACCGAACTTGAGTCCACACTTTCCTTCAATTGGAATGTTCATTAAAAGGACCTATTAGAACCATAATCATTAAACTAAAGGAAGATATAATGATTCGAGCCACTTGGTCAACTGATCTCATAGATGTTTGGATTAGGCTTCCAGATCAATTGAAAAGAAATTGCTGGTGTCCGTGAGTTCGAATAACGAATTCCAACTTGGGAACCAATGAATCACTCAGGACTTACCAAGCCTCGATGAGAACCATACATTGGCGTGTAACACTGGAAATTATCATCCAACACGATTAACAGCTTTTAACAATTTAGTGCGGCATAATACTGAAACTCTCTTATTCTATTGAGGACAATATATAGATAGGGGACATGATCATCTCTTAATAAGAGTACACAAAGAGGATTTAAGATATGATTTCAAGTCAAACACACCCAGAAACTGGTAGGTAAAATAGTCAAACCAGATCAATGTCATGATTTAAAGAAAGCATTGAAACAATTTAATACTTACCAGCCTCATGGTAATTCAAGAAGTAACCAACCACTTTCCAATGACTCTCTTTGGTGTTACTTTTACTTGGAAGGGGACATTAACAGACTAAATAGTACACCACCCACATTAGGAGTGTCCTAGTTTAAAGGGAAGAAATTTAACCTTTCATAATCATGCTAGATTATGACAATGAGACCGGTGTGTCAAAACACTAAAGTCTTTCGCAAACTAGCCTGAGTATTGGGATGGAACTAATTCTTTAATGCTCACAGCACTGTACTTGGAGATGACCCAACACTATACTCAACAGTACAAGACAATTTATTTCTATGTCATGTTGCCTTATACGACAAACATCCTAGACGATTCCATACTAATTCATCCATTACTGAGAAGAATAACTAGTTAAACAACTTACAAAGTAGTTTACCATGCCCATGGAACATCTAACCAGCCTAAAAAGGGCATTACTTGATGCCCAAGACCATACCTATGTAATGGGAGACATGACCATCCATTCGAACTAGGGCGTCACAATAAAACTGATATTCATACTTTTGAAAATGACACACAAACTGTACTAAAAGTGAGAGAAGTCATAGCACTAGCAAGGAATTTATGTTCTTAGGGTGCTATCAACCACATGTTTTCCCCTTATAAAGAACTTTATTCAAACCTAACACTGGGACATATCAAAAAAAATCAGTAGGCTAAAAATAAAAACATAAATCATTTTCTAAGAAAAATAATGCCTACGGAAGGTACTCACACTTTCGTTGCAAGGAAACTCAAGAGAAGTCTGAACTACCCCTTTATATGAGGGTTTTAAACGTTGGACACCACTACATGATCCATTTCTAAGACTCTTATATTTAATCACATTTAATGTTTAATCATCAAAAGAATTAATCAAAACAAAAAAGTAACATTTTCAAGACAAATCACAAGGTATGTGATTTTTAACTAACACCCCTAGGAAAAAATCCATGTTTTATAAAACTCCCATTTAAAATTTTTGACATTAGTTGATATACCTTCATTTTCAGGTAAGATGTGAAAATAAATTCATTTTTAAAAGATAAGGTGACCTATGAGGGTCCCTTTTTAACCAACCTAGGTTCTCTAGAAAACAACCCATTAGCAAACACATATTAATTAAAATTTTAAACACCCTAACTAGTCATCTAAGAAAAACTATCCCCAACTAAAATAATTGTGTTCAATTTTATTTTAAAATCTAGCCATTTGATTTCTGATCAACACTAAACATCATTCACATTTATAATCATTTCACAAAGCATTGCTCCATTTCATTTAATATTGGTTTCCATTTCCCAATTCTTGGAGCTCCCATACAAAACATGGATAGAAAATTGGATCACATTAATCGGTACCAATGCCAGTTAAGAATTTAACATGATCAACATAATGGTCCATATTACATGGGTGGCAACATACCATTTTTTAAGCACCCATAGACTTTATATTTTGTTATTTGGATCCCTTTAGTCTAAATAATCTTCACTTAATTAATGAATTTAATAGCCTTTTTGTAATGGTTTTATTACACGTGTTTCCATTTCCCATCTATAAGGCACTGATACACCTTACAATTGAAAATTTTCTCCCATGATAACTGTAACCAATAATTTATCCCGTGAAACTATTTATATATATTAAAGTAAGCTAGCATGTCACTACAAGAAACTAACACATATAAACAAGCTAAAAGCACATAAGCAAGTAATTTTAATCCTATGGGCATGCTAGTTAGCGTAGAAGGCATGATAATGTATTTCTTAAATAGTTCTAAATATAAGCAAGGAATATTAATAAGGCACATAATCATACATACTAGGAATCCCACAAATGCAACTACATGGAATGGCATATATGCATGGAATGTGAATTTTTATGTGCCCAATATGATGCATGTAATGAAACTCCCTTACCATATCAGACCTATGAATGTTTCAAAAATTCCCAAAAAACATAAGCAGCAGAATTTTCACCACTCACCCTATGTGAAATTTTATCAATTGTAACAACTAACAATATAAATAGAAATCCCAGCCTAGCCCACTTGGTCATTTCTCATACATAGGGTGATCAGTCCCAAGAACAGCTATTTCCAAGCACCAAAACATTGCTAGACTCTTTTCTACCAACCCAAAACAATAAGGAAAAAGGAAAAACACCTTTAATACCACTTTTTAAAATCCTGACCTGGCTCACAACTAATATAGTGGCCGGACCGGACGCCACATGACATCAAGTGCACATCCCCATATGCCAGTGGCTGCCAAATAGCTTTGATGGTGTAAGAAAAATTAGTGGTGAGACTATACCCTATTTTCAAAGTTACAAAGTGGTTTAACAGAGTAAATAACAATAAACTATGGAATTAGTAATACATAAATGAAAAAGCAGTGGAAGAGAGATTTCTTATAAATGAACAAAAGTGTCCAATGTCCATTTATACAATTGATGAATGCATGACATAATATTCATACATATTTTAAATTAGTAAACAAAACAACATTATTCAAATTTCATTAAAGAAATAGAGAATATAATCAATTCCCTTAAGGAATACTCCAAAAGCATCCTGAGTTGTAGCCCAGTTCTTTGCTCCCAATTCCTGTGTACAAGAAAAAAACAACTAGAAGGGTCCAAGGCCCTGTGAACACGAAATGTCTAATATGGTAACATAGTGAAATGGAGTCCGAATTATGGTGTGGGAAAAAAAAGCCTAGTAGTCTAGCACCATTGGTGTCTAACCCAATCCCGACAGTGTAATAAAAATTAACAGGTTGCAAGAAAGCACAAATAAACCAATACAATGTTACTAGATACCTAAATACCTACTTTAGTCCTCAACTAGTGTCTAAACATATAAATCGTTCCTTAACTGAGTGTTACCAATTTATTCTTAAGTCACATGTTAATAAGTCTCCTTCCTAGTCAATGGACTTTCCTCAAAGGTAAAATGGGGTTATGCAATGACCAGTCTTGATGGGCATTAACTGTGGAAACTACTTGTCAATATTGGACCCAGTGAGTGTATCCAAAGCATCCTATAACGGTGTTTCATATTAAAGTCTCATGGTAATAACCATGGAACTAAATTTTTTGATTGTATATGTAGTGAAGTTTCCAAGACATAACACGGAAACCTGAAAAGATATCTGGTGAGGGAGTTCTTGGGTAAAAACAAAGGTAAAATAAATATCACAGAAAGCTAACTCAGTAGCATTTGAGTCTAGAAAAGTGGTAATATTGTAATCCAATGTGTGTAATCTATGACATTCAACACTAAGGCACCTACCGAGTCCATGGAGTTCATATAAGGTAAAATGAGGCTTTGTAAGGATTGGGTCCAAATATTATATCCAAGGCACATACTTGTCAATGTTAGATCCAAAGAGTGTATCCAATGTATCATGTAGTACTACATAGTGGACCCAACAATAATATACTGGGAATCCAAAGATAATAAAGGGCACATAGTCAAGGTGGGTATAAACCTTAGTATGCCATCCTTGAATTCAGAATGGGGTACATAGGTTCTCATGGTATTCTCTAATCAGAAACCATGACACGCTCGAGTCAAAAAATTACTATTTAATAAATATTTCTTGAAATGATTCATCTGTGTCATGTCTTTATTTACATTAGTATGGATAGGTCAAGTAGAGTTGAAACCAATATTTATGGGTTCAAGCCTTTCCTTCCATTAGTATGGAAATTCCATGTAGCATTGCAACAATTTAGTAAAATCTAGTAAGGCATTTTCGAAGTTCATGGTCCATGTCGCTACATTCCCTTTACCCGATAAGGGTTAACAAGGATTTAGATCCAATCATTGTCTCATAAACCCCAGTACATCCATTGAATTCCTACATGGGAATCCATGTATCTCCCAAGTAATGAGTATTAAAATCCATTGAGTCAGTCGTGGAATTCCTATGTGGGAACCCACATGTCATCCAAAGTGTTATTAGATTTGAAAACAATTAAACGAAATCAATAATTTGTTTTGGGGTTATATAATTAATCATTAATCATTAATTTAACTCAACTCATTCATTTTATAAAAAACATGTCCATTTTATTTATAAGGCTCAATGTATCCACGGAAGATGGAAATTAGCCACATGGGTAATAACAATCTAAAACTGGACCGAACACTTAGACAATACATTTTTCCATTAATAAATTAAAAATGGAATCTCATTGTTTATAATGAAATTTGGTCCACACCCTAAACATGTCGTACAATAACATAACATCAATGCATAAAAATTATAAACATGAAAAGTCAAGAAAGCAATTTCTTGTTAAGTCAAAAGTCTTCTTTTGGCTTTTACATTATGTTTTGGAAATCACAAATATATTCTATGTCATGTTTTGGAAATCTCAAATGTATTCTATCATATGTTTGTAAATAACAAATTGTCTTTTATCATGTTTATCGTATCGTACGATGTTGATCGTACCGACCAAAACATATCGTACTGACTCTGTCAAACGTATCGTACTGACTCTGTCAAACGTATCGTACTGACTCTGTCAATCGTATCGTACTGACTTTGCTATTCAGATGATCATTATTTGTTTTGGTACTTTGTCAAAAACTCTCTCTGCATATGAATCGTACTCATGTTTTACATTTCTATATATCTATTATCCTAACAAAACGATGTCGTTGAGTTAGTTATATACTAATCAAAACGATGTCGTGCTTTCTGTTTCAATATGACCGTTGGAGGCAATATGACCGTTGGAACCCGAGGCCTATAAATAGGAGGTCATTTGAAGCTGAGAACACACTGATGAACGAAGAGAACGAAAGAGACTCTGTGAACTACGAAGATTCTAGAGAGAGACACTGTGACTTCTCTCATCAGCCTTGTGCGTCCGATCATCGTATCGAGGGCTTTCAAGTAATTGAAAGACAGAGGTGCCGATTACCTGCAAAATCGAGGGCTGCCGGGGATAGGCAGACAGACGTGCCGATCATCGTATCGAGGGCTGCCGGGGATAGGCAGACAGACGTGTCGATCATCGTATCGAGGGCTCACCAAGGTGTTGGTGAGACAGACCTTTTATCCTAGGTGAAAGGATAACCCTTCTCTTTGGGTTAAAAGAATTGTATTACTTTTACATTTCCGCTGTTGTATTAGAAAGGGATTTATATTGTTTCCTTTCTTCTTTACTTATTCAATTGTAATTGTTTCAATTACAATCATTCTATTACATATTGTAATGATTGGTTCTATACGCTTTAAGGTAGAATCATTCATATCTGTATTACTCTGATTGTTGTGTTCATCTTGAATACAATTGTTTTACATAACATTAGTATTACAATACATCATACCTTTTACATTCAATACAATTGTGGGTGTTTGTGTTTGTATTAGTTTAAGATCTTTTAAACTAATCTCTTTGTTACTAAATCTCAAAGGTTTTTAAACCTACAATTCACCCCCCCTCTTGTATTATTCCATCTAATAGACTTTTATATCTACTATTCAATCCAACAATTGGTATCAGAGGCAGTTTTCCACTGACTTGTATTACTAGCTTTATTTCTTATTACTTTCTTGAATACTTACTACACTAACGTGTGGAGTGGAAAAGTTGTTTTTGTGATATTAGATGGCAGGAATGAATATCGGATCAATAGATAATCTGAATCCCTCTAGACCACCAATTTTCGATGGAAATGATTATGAGTATTGGAGAGATCGTATGAAGACTTTCGTCATCAATACTGGTGTAGACAATTTTATTATGCTTACTGGGGGTTACAAAATTCCTGACAAAGAAGTTAGCACTTTCACCAATCAAGAGAAGCAAGAATATCAATTGAATTACAAGGTACACAATACTTTATTATGCTCTATGACCAGGAATATATATAGTCAGATATCTTCATGTGAAGCAGCTAACTGTATTTGGAAGAAATTAGAAGTCACTCATTTTGGTACATCCAAAGTTATAGAAACAAGGAGAGCAATGCTTCGAGCAGAATATCATGGGTTTGTTTTTCCTTATGGAGAGCCAGTATGTAAAGTGCAACAAAGGTTTATGACAATCGTCAACAGCTTACAATCTATGGGAGAAAAAGATCTTGATGATGAATCTCTTGTTGATAAGATTATAGATATTATGCCAAATGAATGTGAGTCAAAAAGAACAGCCATTGATGAAAATAGAAAAGTTTCCCAGATTACTCTTGATGAACTCTTTGGAACTCTTCTACAGCACGAGACAAGAATGAAAAGAGATGCTGATTTCAATAAGAAGAAGAATGGGAATGGAAGTGTAGCTTTTGCATCTAAAGCTAAAACACCTGAAAGGGTTACAAGGTCTAAATCCAAGAAAGTTGTTGTTTCTGATTCAAGTGATTGTAATCTTTCAGACAATGAGTTAGCTAATCTTGCTCGGAGGATGAACAAGATTGTGGGAAAGAAAGATTTTCAATATAGATTCAAAAAGAAAGACAGGAAAGATAGGAAAGATTCAGAGGTAACTTGTTATGAATGCAAGAAAGCAGGACATATAAGGCCTGATTTTCCTTTACTGAAGAGGAAAGATAGAAAAGAGAAACACTCCGAAAGAAACAAGAAAAGGTTTTATAAGACAAAGAAAGTCTTGAAAGCAAATGATACATGGAGTGCAAGTGTTAGTGATTCCTCAGATGATTCTTCAGAATATGAGACGTCAGGACAAAGGAATATTGGACTTCTAGCCAGACTACCAATTGAAGATCATTGTCTCATGGCTAAGGTACATAATGATGAAGCTGTTACAAATGTCTCTTTAAATGCAAATTATGTTGATAATAGATATTATGAATCTTCAAATGATGAACCCTCATCATCAGAAGATGATACATTACCTTCTTTTGAAGAAGTTTCTAGATTTGCTAAGTTACTTGAAAATGAAAATTCTAAACTCAAAAAGAGATTTGAAAAAGCAAATTCTAGAATTTCTATTTTGACTAAAGAAGTATCAGATCTTTCTAAAGATCTTGATGGGAAAACTTCTGATTTTGAAAGTATTTTGAAAACCCTTGAGAAAGTCAAATCTGAAAAAGATAAACTTTCTAAGGATCTTGAAACTGCTATTTCAAAGAAAAATTTTTTAGAGTCCAACTCTAGTTCTAATTCAAATGTTTTAGAAAACAAGAATTTGGTTTTAAAACTAAAGTCAGAGATTTTATCCTTGAAAAAGTGTTTGTCAAACTTTACTCATGGAAAAGAAAACTTTGATAGGATGTATTCTCAAATTAGACCGTTGAGAAATCGTTCTGGTCTTGGTTATACTTATTCCAAACCTGTTTTTAGTAATAACTATTTTGTTCCTCAAAAAACCATTTTCTGTTCCAAGTGTCAATGTGGTGGACATTGGAGAAGAGATTGTTCTCTTAACAAAACTCAATCCTTAGGATTTCATAAAGCTCATTTTGCAAAACAAATGTGGATTCCTAAAATTCTTTTATCTAATCCTTCTGGATCCAAACAAGTTTGGATTCCGAAAATCTAATTGTTTCTTTTTCAAGAAAATGAGAAGTGTATCAATAAGAACATTTGGTAGATGGATAGTGGTTGCTCTCGACATATGACTAGAAACAAAGATTTCTTTGAAAAGGTTATCAAAACAAAAGGTGGAAAAGTTACCTTTGGAGATAATGCTCAAGGAAAGACTGTTGGTATAGGTAATATCGTTTTTCTTGGAAAAGTTCTTATTTCAAATGTTTTGTTTGTTAAAGGTCTTAGGCACAATCTCATCAGCATAAGTCAATTATGTGATGAAGGTTACCTTGTGAATTTTAGAAATGATAAGTGTCTAGTTCACAATTCCAAGGATGAATTCATTCTATCTGCCCATAGGCAAGAGAATGTTTACACTATTAACTTAGAAGACCTTAGGAACCAAAACTTACCTTGTTTAAGTGTAATAGAAGACCAATCGTGGCTATGGCATAGGAGATTAGGACACTGTAATTTGAGAAACCTAAGAAAACTCTCAAAGAAAGGACTTGTAAAAGGGCTACCGGATCTTAGATATGATTCTTCAAAAGTCTGTGATCCTTTTCAATTTGGCAAGCAACATAAAACTAGATTTAAACCAATTAATGAAGTTTCAACTTCTAATGCATTACAGCTTGTGCATATGGATCTGTTTGGTCCTTCAAAATCTGGAAGCATTGGAGGCAAATACTCTGTATTTGTTTTAGTTGATGACTTTACTAGATTTACATGGGTCTACTTTCTCACAAAGAAATCTGAAGCCTTTTCCTATTTCAAAAATTTTAGAGCCCAAGTTAAAAATGAGAAAAACCTACCATTGATAACTATTCATAGTGATCATGGTGGTGAATTTCAAAACTCTGACTTTGAAACTTTTTGTAGTAAGAAAGGTATTACTCACAATTTCTCAGCACCAAGAACTCCTCAGCAAAATGGTGTTGTTGAAAGAAGAAATCGTATTCTTCAGGAAATGACTCGAACCATGTTGAGTGAATACTCAATTGCTAAGCACTTTTGGGCTGAAGCTGTAAGTACTGCCTGTTATACTATAAATCGTGTTTTAACTACACCATTTCTTAATAAAACTCCTTACGAGTTATGGACTGGCCGAAAACCTAAAGTTTCTTACTTCAAAGTTTTTGGATGCAAAGTATTCATTCTGAATACAAAAGAAAATTTACACAAATTTGCACCAAAATCTGATGAAGGAATCTTTCTAGGCTATTCCACAACCTCTAAGGCTTATAGAGTTTTCAATAAAAACACTTGTACTGTTGAAGAAACAGTACATGTAAAATTTTATGAAACTAATCCTTTTGTTTTCAACCAATCCAATCCTACATCCTCGGATGTGTTTTCCAAAAATGTTTATCAACCTATATTAGAAGAACATTCTGATAAGGAAAATGTTCAAGAAAGTGTTCCTGAAACATTTACCACAGAAGATTATCTACCATATGTTGATGAACAGGTTTTACAAAACCAAAATCAATTGTTTCTTAGGAATCATCCCAGTGATAACATCATTGGTGATATAAATCAACCTATAAGGACCAGAAATTCCTTAAGAAACGAAATAGAACATCTTGCTTTTCTTTCCCAATTTGAACCTAAAAGTCCAAGTGAGGCCTTAGGTGATGATGATTGGATCAAAGCAATGCAAGATGAACTAAATGAATTTGAAAGGAATCAAGTCTGGACTTTAGTTGAAAGACCTAAAGAAACAACTGTAATTGGTGTAAAATGGGTTTTCAGAAACAAGTGTGATGAAAATGGAATCATTGTAAGAAATAAAGCAAGACTTGTTGCTAAAGGCTATAATCAACAAGAGGGAATAGACTATGAAGAAACATATGCTCCTGTAGCTAGACTTGAATCTATTCGCATTCTATTAGCCTTCGCAGCATATTTCAATTTCAAACTATTTCAAATGGATGTCAAATGTGCTTTTTTAAATGGTTTTGTTCAAGAAGAAGTTTTTGTCGAACAACCTCCTGGTTTTCAAGACCCAAAACATCCTGATCATGTCTTTAAACTTACCAAGGCTCTATATGGTCTTAAACAAGCCCCTAGAGCATGGTATGATAGACTTACAGGATTTCTTTTACAAAACAATTATAGAAAAGGTACAGCTGATCCAACTCTTTTTATCAAAATGGAAAACAAAAATGTTTTGGTTGTCCAAATCTATGTTGATGACATCATATTTGGATCAACTCAGAAATCTTTAACCGATTCTTTTGCAAATTTAATGAAATCTGAGTTTGAAATGAGTATGATGGGTGAGTTAACATTCTTTCTAGGTTTTCAAATATCTCAAAAACCAGAAGGAACTTATATATCTCAACATAAGTATATTAAAGACTTACTCAAAAAGTATGGATTTGACAAAACTAAAAGTATTAGCACCCCAATTGGTACCTCAAATACTCTTGATCTTGATGAAACTGGGAAACCAGTAGATCAAATAATTTTTAGAGGTATGATAGGGAGTTTGCTATACTTGACAGCTAGTCGACCCGACTTGATGTTTTCTGTATGCTTATGTGCAAGATATCAATCTAATCCAAAAGAGTCTCACTTAAAAGCCGTAAAGAGAATCGTTCGGTATTTAAAAGACACTATGGATTTAGGACTTTTCTACTCTTCTGGAAATGATTTTGTTTTAAAAAGTTTTTCAGATGCTGACTTTGGTGGTTGTAGAATGGATAGAAAAAGTACATCTGGAACTTGTCATTTCTTAGGAGATTCTTTGGTTTCTTGGTCTTGCAAGAAACAACACTCAGTAGCACTCTCCACTGCTGAAGCTGAATATGTAGCAGCTGGAAGTTGCTGTGCTCAAGTATTGTGGATGCAGCACACACTCACTGATTATGGTTTGAGTTTCTCCAAAACTCAAATTCTGTGTGATAATACAAGTGCCATAGCTCTTAGTAAAAACCCAGCACATCACTCTTGTGCAAAACACATAGATGTTAGGCATCACTTTCTTAGGGATCACACACAAAAAGGAGATATTGTTTTACAATTCATCGGAACGCAAGAACAACTTGCTGATATTTTTACAAAACCTTTACCTTCCGATAGATTTGAATTTATAAAACAGAAGCTAGGAATGATTACATTAAAATAATCATTCATATCTACTTCCTGTTTTACATCTCTCCTAATAGTAAGAAACTCCTCGTAGAAAGGGGGAGGACATTTCTTTCTGTCTTTATGCTTATTTTATCTTATTTTCTTTTAACTATTTACTCTGTTTTGTTTTCTGTTTATCGTATTGACCATTTCAGTTTTTCTGTTTATCGTATTGAAATTCTTTTCCATCGTATCGTTTAAAATTTTTTGAATCGTCCGATGATGGTATTGAAATTCTTTTCCATCGTACCATTCAATAATCTTTGAATCGACCGATGATGGTATTGAAATTCTTTTCCATCGTACCATTCAATAATCTTTGAATCGACCGTTGATGGTATTCAAATTCTTTTCCATCGTACCATTCAATAATCTTTGAATCGACCGATGATGGTATTCAAATTCTTTTCCATCGTATCATTCAATTTTTTTTTGTATCGACCGATGATACTATTAAGATTGTTTTCCATCGTACTGTCAGTTAATGGTAACAACTGTTCTTCCATCATACGATCCGATCATAGTAATGACTTTGTTTTCCATCGGCATCATGATTTTTTTTTCTTCTTACGATTGTGTTTACTTTTGATTCATACCAAAACCAGCAATCACCTTATGTTCTCCGACAGGTTTCTTTTCATTTTTTTTATTTTATTTTCTTTGTTTTAATCCTAACCATTGATCTGCTATTATCTAATCTTGACCGTAGAATATCAACGGTCATCTCTTTATCGCCTATAAATACACCCTCCCCTCCCCAAACCCACATTGAAGTTTCAGGAATTGAGGTGAAGCTCTGCTCCACCAGCTATAAACTATCGTACGATTCTCTCATCGGCAGAACCTTTATGTCTCAATCTTCTGCTAATACTCCTGCCGAAATGTCTTCAAAGACTTTTACAGAGAAAGACTTTCACAGAGAAAGGTTAGTATCCCGAGAATTTTTCGATATGTACGATTCTACAATCAAGAGGATTATTTTGTTTCAAGGATGGGAACATCTCTGTGTGGAAAAGCCTGATATTCAAGATCCAGTTCTTTTTGATGAAGTTTGTCAGTTTTACAAAACCGTTTCTTTCGACAAAGATATGACTATAAACTTCGCTGTGTACGATAGAAAGTTATATATGTCTGTGAAACAAGCGGCACATTTTCTGAATGTTTCTATAGAAGGCGATGAATTTTGTCCATCTCACAAACTACCAGAGGAAGTTGGTACGTTTAATAGAGAAAGTGCTGAAAAAACTTTGTTTGTTGTTAATGAGGGAAAGAGGAAAGTTTATCATCTTTCACCGGACAATCGGTTTGTCACTTTATGGATGAAAGGTTTTCTTGTCCCAAGAAAAGGGGATAGAGAAACCCTTAAAGTTTCTGATGTCTTTATGCTCGACTATCTTGTGAATATGAGGAAAGTAAATCTCATGGGATATATTTTTGAAACCATCAAGAATGTCAAGAAAGGAGGGATTAAATCCCAAATAATAATGTATCCAGCCATCCTTACGAAATTCATTCTTGAGAGTATGAAGTTTTGTAACATTCCTTTGAAAGGAGAACCTATGGATTTGTGGCCGTCTTTGATTAATAAGAGTACGATGAAAAAGCTGAATGTTTGTTTTGATTCAAATTCAAAACTTTTTGTCAGAGATGTAGAAGCTGAATTGGCTCAAAATCAATCGGCACCTATGCCAGCCAAGGACAATCAATCAACCGGTGTTACTCGAAAGTCTGATCCTCAAACTAGTTCAAAACCAAAGAAGAAGCCAAGGTACAGTAAGGAAGTTGTAGCCAAATGGAGAAAGGACAAGGAACAAAGAAAGGAAGGCGATCCGAAGTTTGGTCTTGATCCTGCTGAGGCCTTTGCAGAAAGATTAAGGGTAGAAGAAACCCTTCAAGCTGAAAAGAAAAAGAAGACTCTTTTGAAAAGAAAGGCTCAGGACTTTGATATCTCTAAAGTCTTGAAAGAAGTTGAAGATGCTAGTGCTCAACTAACTGTGGAAGTGCATCAAGATCCCATCGTACAGAGCTTGCCTGAGAAAGAAAAAGGAAAACAAGTGATAGAAGTAGTGGAAGTAGAAGAAGGAGATTTTCTGTTAAAATTTATTCAAAGTTCAAAGAAAAGTAGAGAGGAATCGCTTCAAAATCTAAGCGAAGGTGTTCAACAAACTCCTCATGCCGATCAGGAAAGATCTCCGGACAGGATGTCATCTCGAGAAAAGCAAGATGCTCAATCTTCTCAGTCTGATAAAGTAGTTGTCATTAGTGACAAAGTGGAAGATGAAAGAAAGCAGAAAGAAAAAGCGAAAGGGTAACAGCCAGTTGTTGATTCAACCAGATCGTATGAACTGGCATCGTACGATGAAGATACTGATTCAGAGCATACAATCTCTCTCAAGAAGAGTGATTACATTGTTCATGTTTTGAGAAGGGTGGAGAAAACAATTCCTTATTTCCCGAGGCTGGAAGGGAAGATTGATTTTATTACTTAAAATCAAAGGAAAAAGTTTGGCTCTGTAAAAGAATTGAGAAAGAAAGTTTTGTCAGTAGAAGCCGATCTGAAAGTTCTTTCGGAAAGCTTAGTTGCTCATAAGAAAGCTTGCAATAAGATAACCAAGTGGTCATACAAAACTGAAAGCTCAATCAATGATCATGAATTAGCTATTGAAGATATAAGGAGGTTATCAAATGAGCTAGCAATTGCTTTCAACAAGCTTGATAAAGAAACGGTTGAAAGGCTGAACCTTTTGTCTTCTCAAAGAACCGATGTTCCTTCAGTGAAAGACTTGCAAGATAGGATGAATGCTTTCCAAACTGAATTCTCGAAGGTTTCATCTTTCAAAGATGAAATGGTTTTACTGAAGAATCAAAATTCTGAGTTGTCCAAGGATAACAAGACTCTGCAAAACAGAATTGATACTCTTGAAGAAGTAATCAGAGTCCAGGAGGAAACCATCAGAAATCAAGATCAGATTTTTGCGGATCAACAAGAGCTTCTCAAAACTCAGGGTGAATCAATTTCTGAAGACAAGAAGGAGATCAAGAAGATGAAAGCTGTGCTTCATGAGCTTATAAAGAAAGAGAAGGAAAGAGAAAACAAATGATTGTTGTATTTGTTTCTTTTGGAACTTGTTTGTTTTGTAATAACTCTTATAATCCTTTCTCTTTTATCCATTGTCTTGTATTACTTTACTAACTCTTCCAGACAATTCGAGATTCCACCTTTCTTTTTGTAAATCACAAAGGGGGAGAATATTTACAAAGCAATGATTGTTTTACAAAGGGGGAGAATGCATTACAATGCTCTTAAGGAAAATCTATGAATACAATCCTTAGGAAAGTCAATACCTAAGGGGGAGTTAGTTGTATTCAATTTCTTATTCAGAAGAGTTTTCAATAACTCAGGGGGAGATAAGTATTTCTTGTTTCATTTACTTTGTGTGTTTGTGCTTTCCAAAAAGGGGGAGATTGTTAAGTCAAAAGTCTTCTTTTGGCTTTTACATTATGTTTTGGAAATCACAAATATATTCTATGTCATGTTTTGGAAATCTCAAATGTATTCTATCATATGTTTGTAAATAACAAATTGTCTTTTATCATGTTTATCGTATCGTACGATGTTGATCATACCGACCAAAACATATCGTACTGACTCTGTCAAACGTATCGTACTGACTCTGTCAAACGTATCGTACTGACTCTGTCAATCGTATCGTACTGACTTTGCTATTCAGATGATCATTATTTGTTTTGGTACTTTGTCAAAAACTCTCTCTGCATATGAATCATACTCATGTTTTACATTTCTATATATCTATTATCCTAACAAAACGATGTCGTTGAGTTAGTTATATACTAATCAAAACGATGTCGTGCTTTCTGTTTCAATATGACCGTTGGAGGCAATATGACCGTTGGAACCCGAGGCCTATAAATAGGAGGTCATTTGAAGCTGAGAACACACTGATGAACGAAGAGAACGAAAGAGACTCTGTGAACTACGAAGATTCTAGAGAGAGACACTGTGACTTCTCTCATCAGCCTTGTGCGTCCGATCATCGTATCGAGGGCTTTCAAGTAATTGAAAGACAGAGGTGCCGATTACCTGCAAAATCGAGGGCTGCCGGGGATAGGCAGACAGACGTGCCGATCATCGTATCGAGGGCTGCCAGGGATAGGCAGACAGACGTGTCGATCATCGTATCGAGGGCTCACCAAGGTGTTGGTGAGACAGACCTTTTATCCTAGGTGAAAGGATAACCCTTCTCTTTGGGTTAAAAGAATTGTATTACTTTTACATTTCCGTTGTTGTATTAGAAAGGGATTTATATTGTTTCCTTTCTTCTTTACTTATTCAATTGTAATTGTTTCAATTACAATCATTCTATTACATATTGTAATGATTGGTTCTATACGCTTTAAGGTAGAATCATTCATATCTGTATTACTCTGATTGTTGTGTTCATCTTGAATACAATTGTTTTACATAACATTAGTATTACAATACATCATACCTTTTACATTCAATACAATTGTGGGTGTTTGTGTTTGTATTAGTTTAAGATCTTTTAAACTAATCTCTTTGTTACTAAATCTCAAAGGTTTTTAAACCTACAATTCACCCCCCCTCTTGTATTATTCCATCTAATAGACTTTTATATCTACTATTCGATCCAACAATTGGTATCAGAGGCGGTTTTCCACTGACTTGTATTACTAGCTTTATTTCTTATTACTTTCTTGAATACTTACTACACTAACGTGTGGAGTGGAAAAGTTGTTTTTGTGATATTAGATGGCAGGAATGAATATCGGATCAATAGATAATCTGAATCCCTCTAGACCACCAATTTTCGATGGAAATGATTATGAGTATTGGAGAGATCGTATGAAGACTTTCGTCATCAATACTGGTGTAGACAATTTTATTATGCTTACTGGGGGTTACAAAATTCCTGACAAAGAAGTTAGCACTTTCACCAATCAAGAGAAGCAAGAATATCAATTGAATTACAAGGTACACAATACTTTATTATGCTCTATGACCAGGAATATATATAGTCAGATATCTTCATGTGAAGCAGCTAACTGTATTTGGAAGAAATTAGAAGTCACTCATTTTGGTACATCCAAAGTTATAGAAACAAGGAGAGCAATGCTTCGAGCAGAATATCATGGGTTTGTTTTTCCTTATGGAGAGCCAGTATGTAAAGTGCAACAAAGGTTTATGACAATCGTCAACAGCTTACAATCTATGGGAGAAAAAGATCTTGATGATGAATCTCTTGTTGATAAGATTATAGATATTATGCCAAATGAATGTGAGTCAAAAAGAACAGCCATTGATGAAAATAGAAAAGTTTCCCAGATTACTCTTGATGAACTCTTTGGAACTCTTCTACAGCACGAGACAATAATGAAAAGAGATGCTGATTTCAATAAGAAGAAGAATGGGAATGGAAGTGTAGCTTTTGCATCTAAAGCTAAAACACCTGAAAGGGTTACAAGGTCTAAATCCAAGAAAGTTGTTGTTTCTGATTCAAGTGATTGTAATCTTTCAGACAATGAGTTAGCTAATCTTGCTCGGAGGATGAACAAGATTGTGGGAAAGAAAGATTTTCAATATAGATTCAAAAAGAAAGACAGGAAAGATAGGAAAGATTCAGAGGTAACTTGTTATGAATGCAAGAAAGCAGGACATATAAGGCCTGATTTTCCTTTACTGAAGAGGAAAGATAGAAAAGAGAAACACTCCGAAAGAAACAAGAAAAGGTTTTATAAGACAAAGAAAGTCTTGAAAGCAAATGATACATGGAGTGCAAGTGGTAGTGATTCCTCAGATGATTCTTCAGAATATGAGACGTCAGGACAAAGGAATATTGGACTTCTAGCCAGACTACCAATTGAAGATCATTGTCTCATGGCTAAGGTACATAATGATGAAGCTGTTACAAATGTCTCTTTAAATGCAAATTATGTTGATAATAGATATTATGAATCTTCAAATGATGAACCCTCATCATCAGAAGATGATACATTACCTTCTTTTGAAGAAGTTTATAGATTTGCTAAGTTACTTGAAAATGAAAATTCTAAACTCAAAAAGAGATTTGAAAAAGCAAATTCTAGAATTTCTATTTTGACTAAAGAAGTATCAGATCTTTCTAAAGATCTTGATGGGAAAACTTCTGATTTTGAAAGTATTTTGAAAACCCTTGAGAAAGTCAAATCTGAAAAAGATAAACTTTCTAAGGATCTTGAAACTGCTATTTCAAAGAAAAATTTTTTAGAGTCCAACTCTAGTTCTAATTCAAATGTTTTAGAAAACAAGAATTTGGTTTTAAAACTAAAGTCAGAGATTTTATCCTTGAAAAAGTGTTTGTCAAACTTTACTCATGGAAAAGAAAACTTTGATAGGATGTATTCTCAAATTAGACCGTTGAGAAATCGTTCTGGTCTTGGTTATACTTATTCCAAACCTGTTTTTAGTAATAACTATTTTGTTCCTCAAAAAACCATTTTCTGTTCCAAGTGTCAATGTGGTGGACATTGGAGAAGAGATTGTTCTCTTAACAAAACTCAATCCTTAGGATTTCATAAAGCTCATTTTTCAAAACAAATGTGGATTCCTAAAATTCTTTTATCTAATCCTTCTGGATCCAAACAAGTTTGGATTCCGAAAATCTAATTGTTTCTTTTTCAAGAAAATGAGAAGTGTATCAATAAGAACATTTGGTAGATGGATAGTGGTTGCTCTCGACATATGACTGGAAACAAAGATTTCTTTGAAAAGGTTATCAAAACAAAAGGTGGAAAAGTTACCTTCGGAGATAATGCTCAAGGAAAGACTGTTGGTATAGGTAATATCGTTTTTCTTGGAAAAGTTCTTATTTCAAATGTTTTGTTTGTTAAAGGTCTTAGGCACAATCTCATCAGCATAAGTCAATTATGTGATGAAGGTTACCTTGTGAATTTTAGAAATGATAAGTGTCTAGTTCACAATTCCAAGGATGAATTCATTCTATCTGCCCATAGGCAAGAGAATGTTTACACTATTAACTTAGAAGACCTTAGGAACCAAAACTTACCTTGTTTAAGTGTAATAGAAGACCAATCGTGGCTATGGCATAGGAGATTAGGACACTGTAATTTGAGAAACCTAAGAAAACGCTCAAAGAAAGGACTTGTAAAAGGGCTACCGGATCTTAGATATGATTCTTCAAAAGTCTGTGATCCTTGTCAATTTGGCAAGCAACATAAAACTAGCTTTAAACCAATTAATGAAGTTTCAACTTCTAATGCATTACAGCTTGTGCATATGGATCTGTTTGGTCCTTCAAAATCTGGAAGCATTGGAGGCAAATACTCTGTATTTGTTTTAGTTGATGACTTTACTAGATTTACATGGGTCTACTTTCTCACAAAGAAATCTGAAGCCTTTTCCTATTTCAAAACTTTTAGAGCCCAAGTTAAAAATGAGAAAAACCTACCATTGATAACTATTCATAGTGATCATGGTGGTGAATTTCAAAACTCTGACTTTGAAACTTTTTGTAGTAAGAAAGGTATTACTCACAATTTCTCAGCACCAAGAACTCCTCAGCAAAATGGTGTTGTTGAAAGAAGAAATCGTATTCTTCAGGAAATGACTCGAACCATGTTGAGTGAATACTCAATTGCTAAGCACTTTTGGGCTGAAGCTGTAAGTACTGCCTGTTATACTATAAATCGTGTTTTAACTACACCATTTCTTAATAAAACTCCTTACGAGTTATGGACTGGCCGAAAACCTAAAGTTTCTTACTTCAAAGTTTTTGGATGCAAAGTATTCATTCTGAATACAAAAGAAAATTTACACAAATTTGCACCAAAATCTGATGAAGGAATCTTTCTAGGCTATTCCACAACCTCTAAGGCTTATAGAGTTTTCAATAAAAACACTTGTACTGTTGAAGAAACAGTACATGTAAAATTTTATGAAACTAATCCTTTTGTTTTCAACCAATCCAATCCTACATCCTCGGATGTGTTTTCCAAAAATGTTTATCAACCTATATTAGAAGAACATTCTGATAAGGAAAATGTTCAAGAAAGTGTTCCTGAAACATTTACCACAGAAGATTATCTACCATATGTTGATGAACAGGTTTTACAAAACCAAAATCAATTGTTTCTTAGGAATCATCCCAGTGATAACATCATTGGTGATATAAATCAACCTATAAGGACCAGAAATTCCTTAAGAAACGAAATAGAACATCTTGCTTTTCTTTCCCAATTTGAACCTAAAAGTCCAAGTGAGGCCTTAGGTGATGATGATTGGATCAAAGCAATGCAGGATGAACTAAATGAATTTGAAAGGAATCAAGTCTGGACTTTAGTTGAAAGACCTAAAGAAACAACTGTAATTGGTGTAAAATGGGTTTTCAGAAACAAGTGTGATGAAAATGGAATCATTGTAAGAAATAAAGCAAGACTTGTTGCTAAAGGCTATAATCAACAAGAGGGAATAGACTATGAAGAAACATATGCTCCTGTAGCTAGACTTGAATCTATTCGCATTCTATTAGCCTTCGCAGCATATTTCAATTTCAAACTATTTCAAATGGATGTCAAATGTGCTTTTTTAAATGGTTTTGTTCAAGAAGAAGTTTTTGTCGAACAACCTCCTGGTTTTCAAGACCCAAAACATCCTGATCATGTCTTTAAACTTACCAAGGCTCTATATGGTCTTAAACAAGCCCCTAGAGCATGGTATGATAGACTTACAAGATTTCTTTTACAAAACAATTATAGAAAAGGTACAGCTGATCCAACTATTTTTATCAAAATGGAAAACAAAAATGTTTTGGTTGTCCAAATCTATGTTGATGACATCATATTTGGATCAACTCAGAAATCTTTAACCGATTCTTTTGCAAATTTAATGAAATCTGAGTTTGAAATGAGTATGATGGGTGAGTTAACATTCTTTCTAGGTTTTCAAATATCTCAAAAACCAGAAGGAACTTATATATCTCAACATAAGTATATTAAAGACTTACTCAAAAAGTATGGATTTGACAAAACTAAAAGTATTAGCACCCCAATTGGTACCTCAAATACTCTTGATCTTGATGAAACTGGGAAACCAGTAGATCAAACAATTTTTAGAGGTATGATAGGGAGTTTGCTATACTTGACAGCTAGTCGACCCGACTTGATGTTTTCTGTATCCTTATGTGCAAGATATCAATCTAATCCAAAAGAGTCTCACTTAAAATCCGTAAAGAGAATCGTTCGGTATTTAAAAGACACTATGGATTTAGGACTTTTCTACTCTTCTGGAAATGATTTTGTTTTAAAAAGTTTTTCAGATGCTGACTTTGGTGGTTGTAGAATGGATAGAAAAAGTACATCTGGAACTTTTCATTTCTTAGGAGATTCTTTTGTTTCTTGGTCTTGCAAGAAACAACACTCAGTAGCACTCTCCACTGCTGAAGCTGAATATGTAGCAGCTGGAAGTTGCTGTGCTCAAGTATTGTGGATGCAGCACACACTCACTGATTATGGTTTGAGTTTCTCCAAAACTCAAATTCTGTGTGATAATACAAGTGCCATAGCTCTTAGTAAAAACCCAGCACATCACTCTCGTGCAAAACACATAGATGTTAGGCATCACTTTCTTAGGGATCACACACAAAAAGGAGATATTGTTTTACAATTCATCGGAACGCAAGAACAACTTGCTGATATTTTTACAAAACCTTTACCTTCCGATAGATTTGAATTTATAAAACAGAAGCTAGGAATGATTATATTAAAATAATCATTCATATCTACTTCCTGTTTTACATCTCTCCTAATAGTAAGAAACTCCTCGTAGAAAGGGGGAGGACATTTCTTTCTGTCTTTATGCTTATTTTATCTTATTTTCTTTTAACTATTTACTCTGTTTTGTTTTCTGTTTATCGTATTGACCATTTTAGTTTTTCTGTTTATCGTATTGAAATTCTTTTCCATCGTATCGTTTAAAATTTTTTGAATCGTCCGATGATGGTATTGAAATTCTTTTCCATCGTACCATTCAATAATCTTTGAATCGACCGATGATGGTATTGAAATTATTTTCCATCGTACCATTCAATAATCTTTGAATCGACCGTTGATGGTATTCAAATTCTTTTCCATCGTACCATTCAATAATCTTTGAATCGACCGATGATGGTATTCAAATTCTTTTCCATCGTATCATTCAATTTTTTTTTGTATCGACCGATGATACTATTAAGATTGTTTTCCATCGTACTGTCAGTTAATGGTAACAACTGTTCTTCCATCATACGATCCGATCATAGTAATGACTTTGTTTTCCATCGGCATCATGATTTTTTTTTCTTCTTACGATTGTGTTTACTTTTGATTCATACCAAAACCAGCAATCACCTTATGTTCTCCGACAGGTTTCTTTTCATTTTTTTTATTTTATTTTCTTTGTTTTAATCCTAACCATTGATCTCCTATTATCTAATCTTGACCGTAGAATATCAACGGTCATCTCTTTATCGCCTATAAATACCCCCTCCCCTCCCCAAACCCACATTGAAGTTTCAGGAATTGAGGCGAAGCTCTGCTCCACCAGCTATAAACTATCGTACGATTCTCTCATCGGCATAACCTTTATGTCTCAATCTTCTGCTAATACTCCTGCCGAAATGTCTTCAAAGACTTTTACAGAGAAAGACTTTCACAGAGAAAGGTTAGTATCCCGAGAATTTTTCGATATGTACGATTCTACAATCAAGAGGATTATTTTGTTTCAAGGATGGGAACATCTCTGTGTGGAAAAGCCTGATATTCAAGATCCAGTTCTTTTTGATGAAGTTTGTCAGTTTTACAAAACCGTTTCTTTCGACAAAGATATGACTATAAACTTCGCTGTGTACGATAGAAAGTTATATATGTCTGTGAAACAAGCGGCACATTTTCTGAATGTTTCTATAGAAGGCGATGCATTCTGTCCATCTCACAAACTACCAGAGGAAGTTGGTACGTTTAATAGAGAAAGTGCTGAAAAAACTTTGTTTGTTGTTAATGAGGGAAAGAGGAAAGTTTATCATCTTTCACCGGACAATCGGTTTGTCACTTTATGGATGAAAGGTTTTCTTGTCCCAAGAAAAGGGGATAGAGAAACCCTTAAAGTTTCTGATGTCTTTATGCTCGACTATCTTGTGAATATGAGGAAAGTAAATCTCATGGGATATATTTTTGAAACCATCAAGAATGTCAAGAAAGGAGGGATTAAATCCCAAATAATAATGTATCCAGCCATCCTTACGAAATTCATTCTTGAGAGTATGATGTTTTGTAACATTCCTTTGAAAGGAGAACCTATGGATTTGTGGCCGTCTTTGATTAATAATAGTACGATGAAAAAGCTGAATGTTTGTTTTGATTCAAATTCAAAACTTTTTGTCAGAGATGTAGAAGCTGAATTGGCTCAAAATCAATCGGCACCTATGCCAGCCAAGGACAATCAATCAACCGGTGTTACTCGAAAGTCTGATCCTCAAACTAGTTCAAAACCAAAGAAGAAGCCAAGGTACAGTAAGGAAGTTGTAGCCAAATGGAGAAAGGACAAGGAACAAAGAAAGGAAGGCGATCCGAAGTTTGGTCTTGATCCTGCTGAGGCCTTTGCAGAAAGATTAAGGGTAGAAGAAACCCTTCAAGCTGAAAAGAAAAAGAAGACTCTTTTGAAAAGAAAGGCTCAGGACTTTGATATCTCTAAAGTCTTGAAAGCAGTTGAAGATGCTAGTGCTCAACTAACTGTGGAAGTGCATCAAGATCCCATCGTACAGAGCTTGCCTGAGAAAGAAAAAGGAAAACAAGTGATAGAAGTAGTGGAAGTAGAAGAAGGAGATTTTCTGTTAGAATTTATTCAAAGTTCAAAGAAAAGTAGAGAGGAATCGCTTCAAAAGCTAAGCGAAGGTGTTCAACAAACTCCTCATGCCGATCAGGAAAGATCTCCGGACAGGATGTCATCTCGAGAAAAGCAAGATGCTCAATCTTCTCAGTCTGATAAAGTAGTTGTCATTAGTGACAAAGTGGAAGATGAAAGAAAGCAGAAAGAAAAAGCGAAAGGGAAACTACCAGTTGTTGATTCAACCAGATCGTATGAACTGGCATCGTACGATGAAGATACTGATTCAGAGCATACAATCTCTCTCAAGAAGAGTGATTACATTGTTCATGTTTTGAGAAGGGTGGAGAAAACAATTCCTTATTTCCCGAGGCTGGAAGGGAAGATTGATTTTATTACTGAAAATCAAAGGAAAAAGTTTGGCTCTGTAAAAGAATTGAGAAAGAAAGTTTTGTCAGTAGAAGCCGATCTGAAAGTTCTTTCGGAAAGCTCAGTTGCTCATAAGAAAGCTTGCAATAAGATAACCAAGTGGTCATACAAAACTGAAAGCTCAATCAATGATCATGAATTAGCTATTGAAGATATAAGGAGGTTATCAAATGAGCTAGAAATTGCTTTCAACAAGCTTGATAAAGAAACGGTTGAAAGGCTGAACCTTTTGTCTTCTCAAAGAACCGATGTTCCTTCAGTGAAAGACTTGCAAGATAGGATGAATGCTTTCCAAACTGAATTCTCGAAGGTTTCATCTTTCAAAGATGAAATGGTTTTACTGAAGAATCAAAATTCTGAGTTGTCCAAGGATAACAAGACTCTGCAAAACAGAATTGATACTCTTGAAGAAGTAATCAGAGTCCAGGAGGAAACCATCAGAAATCAAGATCAGATTTTTGCGGATCAACAAGAGCTTCTCAAAACTCAGGGTGAATCAATTTCTGAAGACAAGAAGGAGATCAAGAAGATGAAAGCTGTGCTTCATGAGCTTATAAAGAAAGAGAAGGAAAGAGAAAACAAATGATTGTTGTATTTGTTTCTTTTGGAACTTGTTTGTTTTTTAATAACTCTTATAATCCTTTCTCTTTTATCCATTGTCTTGTATTACTTTACTAACTCTTCCAGACAATTCGAGATTCCTCCTTTCTTTTTGTAAATCACAAAGGGGGAGAATATTTACAAAGCAATGATTGTTTTACAAAGGGGGAGAATGCATTACAATGCTCTTAAGGAAAATCTATGAATACAATCCTTAGGAAAGTCAATACCTAAGGGGGAGTTAGTTGTATTCAATTTCTTATTCAGAAGAGTTTTCAATAACTCAGGGGGAGATAAGTATTTCTTGTTTCATTTACTTTGTGTGTTTGTGCTTTCCAAAAAGGGGGAGATTGTTAAGTCAAAAGTCTTCTTTTGGCTTTTACATTATGTTTTGGAAATCACAAATATATTCTATGTCATGTTTTGGAAATCTCAAATGTATTCTATCATATGTTTGTAAATAACAAATTGTCTTTTATCATGTTTATCGTATCGTACGATGTTGATCGTACCGACCAAAACATATCGTACTGACTCTGTCAAACGTATCGTACTGACTCTGTCAAACGTATCGTACTGACTCTGTCAATCGTATCGTACTGACTTTTCTATTCAGATGATCATTATTTGTTTTGGTACTTTGTCGAAAACTCTCTCTGCATATGAATCGTACTCATGTTTTACATTTCTATATATCTCTTATCCTAACAAAACGATGTCGTTGAGTTAGTTATATACTAATCAAAACGATGTCGTGCTTTCTGTTTCAATATGACCGTTGGAGGCAATATGACCGTTGGAACCCGAGGCCTATAAATAGGAGGTCATTTGAAGCTGAGAACACACTGATGAACGAAGAGAACGAATGAGACTCTGTGAACTACGAAGATTCTAGAGAGAGACACTGTGACTTCTCTCATCAGCCTTGTGCATCCGATCATCGTATCGAGGGCTTTCAAGTAATTGAAAGACAGAGGTGCCGATTACCTGCAAAATCGAGGGCTGCCGGGGATAGGCAGACAGACGTGCCGATCATCGTATCGAGGGCTCACCAAGGTGTTGGTGAGACAGACCTTTTATCCTAGGTGAAAGGATAACCCTTCTCTTTGGGTTAAAATAATTGTATTACTTTTACATTTCCGCTGTTGTATTAGAAAGGGATTTATATTATTTCCTTTCTTCTTTACTTATTCAATTGTAATTGTTTCAATTACAATCATTCTATTACATATTGTATTGATTGGTTCTATACGCTTTAAGGTAGAATCATTCATATCTGTATTACTCTGATTATTGTGTTCATCTTGAATACAATTGTTTTACATAACATTAGTATTACAATACATCATACCTTTTACATTCAATACAATTGTGGGTGTTTGTGTTTGTATTAGTTTAAGATCTTTTAAACTAATCTCTTTGTTACTAAATCTCAAAGGTTTTTAAACCTACAATTCACCCCCCCTCTTGTATTATTCCATCTAATAGACTTTTATATCTACTATTCGATCCAACATGTCTAATGACTACATTTTAGCTTGATGGAAGTGCACCTCCATTGGAGAGGTTTTATTATGAAAACATGATATTTCTTATCACACAAATCATTTATCACCTTTAGAATTTTAAAAATGAAACATGATAAACCGTATGTTAGAGCATTCAATATAGATACTTCACTTCATGAAATTAAATTCTAACTAATCTTAAATAATTAATTAATTAATCTATTTATAGAATTAGATGACTTTGAATGGGATCCTACTTCATGACGGAACAAAGACATCCACTTCGGAAATGATCCAAAAATTTGTTAAACCAATAGGAACAACTCAAAGCCCTACCGATTTAAAAAAAAGTGAGAAAAGGACACATAAATATCTTAATTCAAGAGGTGATAAACATGGATGAAGGTATAAACCATACCCCAAATCATTTTTAGTGGACTAAATACACCCAAACCACCTCACCTTTGGCGAATGTTGATGGAACACGTGATAACCACGCTCGAGAGACCATTTTAAGCACCTTTAATAAGAGAAAACCAAAAATCAGATCACCCCCAAAGCCTTATGATTCGGTCGAACCTCACCGTCACCAATTAGGTCGAAGCAATACTAGTAGAAGGAAATAGAAGGGAAAAAAAGACTCACCGTTATGGATCAGTCACTAAAAATAATGGAAACCAGACAGATATCGAAGTGGAGCGGAAGTAAGGAGGTGTATCGAAGGGAGAACCCCTTTGGGGTTGCTGCACATTGCAGATCGAGCCAAGGAGGGGGTGAGGAGAATTTTTAGTTAAGGTTTTAATTTTGATTAAATTTTTAAATAATTAAAATCCCAAAACTGGGTGTCGTGCATTGTTAAGAAGTGCGGTTTGGAAAACTGTGCCCCAACAGTACAGTACCTCACTACCTTCAAGAAACACCCTGCACGAGATTGGCACACGGGTTTGGAAACAGTGCCCAGCCCGTGCAGAAATCCACCAACCCTCTAAAAAAGGTGTCAAACAGTAACCTGCAATGGGTCACACAGTTTAGCAGACCGTGCACAAACCATGCGCCCTCAAATGTTTATAAAAACATGGTTTGTTTCATATCTGACACTCCTGAAACTTCTCGAGCCACTTGGGAGACTTCCTGGGCCTTCACCCAATTCCAAAAACAACACATATGAGTGACCCAATTCTCAGAATTATGTTCTGAAGCTCAGTATTAAAATTGACTTGTGTTATAAAAAGAAAAAGTTAAAAAGCATTCAAACTTTAGTCTAGTTAAAAAACACGGGATTATACACATGTTTTTCACATAGTTCATAGATTCCATGATGATGATGATTTCTGGTTTGGATATATGAGGATACCACCAAGAATGGTCCTCTAGTAGTGGTATAAGAATCTCCATTGATCCATGGTAATAGAGGGGAGTAGTCATTCCATTTTAACTTTTCTCATTTTATGTATATTATGGAACAACACCCTTAGAAAATAGGCCTTTTACTATTCTAGAATTTATCAGTTCTAGAAATAATGCTAATACATGGTACAATTTATCAATGCTGAAAAAATCACCCTTTATTAGAGATTTATTTAGCGCTGATAAAAGGTTCCCTTTACTAGTGCATTATCTTAAAATTCTTAAATGCTACCTTTTATCAAGGCCTTATTTTTTTCACCCATATCAGTATCCATTATTAGTGATTTTAGCACTAATATTAGTCATATAATAATAAAGTAATTAAATAACTAAAAAATTATTTTACTAAAAAAATATTAAAAATTTAATTAATTAAATAACTATTGATATAAAATAATATACTGATTATACAATATATAATTTATAAATAAAAATAAATAGTCTATATTAAATATATAAATATATGTAAAATGAAAATATAAAAAAAATTAAATATAAGTAAATTGAGAGAAATATTAAACATTTTATTAATTAAATTATTTATAATAATGTTAAGAAATAGCATATATTTAGCATATTAATATATATGAATGTATATAAATATGTTTCATATAATTGAAATATTTATGTTTTAAAATAAATAGTAATATATTAAGTGAATAATAGTATATAATTAAAAATTATTGTGAAATAAAAATACTAACTAATTACATTGAGTAATGGACATAATTTAATTTTGTTTTCTTTTTAAATTTAACACGGATTAAATGTTTCTTATCTTCATTCAACATATACGAAATTAATTCATTTTTATATACAATGAACACACAGATTTTTTTTAAAATTCAATCAATTTCAATTATTTATTATATATATATCTATATCTATTTAATATGTTTAAATACATTCAATATGTATTCATATTTATTTTATATATATTAATTTTTAATAATTTATATTTAATTAATCGATGTCATCCAATTTTTCAATATTGTAAAAGTATACTCATTTTTAATTATCCAATTTCACTAATTTTTAACATTCATCCACATAAGAATAAATATTAAATAAAAATGTTAAAATATATATTTATATACCAATTTATTAATAAATTTATAATTACTGTTTTTATATGTTTATAAATTTATATTTATTAATAATTTAATATTAGTTATTTAAAAAAATACTTTTTTATAATTTAAAATGAATAATTATATATAATTAAATATTTGTAAAATTCTATTAAATTTAATTAAATATTGTATATTTTAAATACATTTTATTTTTTAATTTATTAAATATATATATGTATATAGCTAAATATATATATTTGATGACCTAAGATTTTTTTGAAATGTATTTATATATTAATAAATAATTAATTATATATTTAACAATTTATAATATTATTATAAATATATTTATGTATAGAATATATTTACAATAAATATATATATTTAAAAAATATATATAATTATATAAATAAATTTATATATTTTGTAATTTAAAATTATAATTAAAAACCATCTATCATCTCTAGATTAACTAGCGTAGATAAAATGATTTTTTATAAAAAATTTTTTTGGAATGACTAATAAAAGTGTCCTAATATTTTTCATTTAACCCTTACTAGTGGTGAACTCATTGGATATCTAAACCATTCCATTGAATCCAACCACTGTCAGCGCTCCTCCTCGATGAATTGAAGCTAGAATCAAGGCTCAAACAATTTCATGGCTCAAATCCAAGTCTCAAACGATTGAAGGGTCAAACAAATACAATTCTTGATTGTTTTCAAGGCTTTAAACACCTCTACATCGTCTTATATTATTCAAATTTTAAATAGAAGGTATCTTATTTTCTCCCCATCCTCATCATTCAATGATTGATTTTTATTGAGATCTATATTTGTTTTTTTATTTTCTATTTTTCTATACTATCATCATATCAATGGGGTCAAAAATAATTATTGGTGATGTTGGGTTGAATAGATATAGTGTAATTTTTCTTATAAATCCTCCACCCTCATCCCTTGCTGATTCTATGAAAACCTCCCACCCCAATACCACAGAAGGAAGTAACTATTTATTATTGTGTCTAAAAATTCCATTTGAATCATGGACCATTAATTATTTCTTTGGAATCATGGACCATTAATTATTGGAATTCATTCCACTCTATATCTAAGAAGTAATGCATGAATTATTATGTATGTAACACTCCAAAGATTAAAAAAATATTGAAACACATGAAACACTAATTCTCTACATAATGAATCATTTTTTATGTAGAACGTTATAATCTATCCATTAAACATAATTTTTTCACTTATGTGCTTTAATTTAAAAAAATGGACATCAACTGTTGGGTTGAGTATGTTATTTGGATTGTGATAGGACCAAATTCTTTTTTGTGAATAGAAACATATCTGTATGAATAGTTACATGAATTTTAAAATGACCCATAAGAATCGTATATTTTATTAATATTTTATTTTCTTGTTGTTATAAGATAATGAGAACATTTTTAATTTTTCAAAGTGACATAAAATGATTTATTGTTTTAAAATTGTTATTATTTGAATAAATGATTATTTTATTTAAATATTAATCTAATCAAATATTAAACATTATTTTCAAAAAAATGTTTTCCATTTTTCAATTATACTGGTTGAAAGATGATTAGGTGCTTTTTTTGGATTTTTTTTGAGATAGTAGAATTTTTGGTGAATAATAAAAAATACAGTTTTATGTTTTCAGGTCTTTAATGACATCATAATGATTTAATAAAGACATAATCATTCTGGTCAGCTCTTGAGGATTAAAATATCATATGAGGTGTCCCAAGTGGCCAATACCATGTGAAAAATCCATGGGATGGGCCATGTTTTTTCAAATACCACTAGTGAGGTGTCCATGGAATTTAAATAAAAACTCTCCCACTTTCAATATAAATACCACCATCAACTGATATATTCTACTCACACCACTCATGATTTTAGAATTGTCTAAATTCTTCCAAATACCTTTCCCAAGGTTGTTCCCAACATCCAATACCTTCTAGTATAACATTACTTGATTTTAAATGGAAAGAATACGTGCTTAAATGAACTTCTAAATACTATGTGGAATTTATAAATAAACATTAAACAAATATTTCCACTTATGTGTTTTGAATTTAGAAAAATGGGCATACATGGTTGCGATTAGTATATTATTTGGATCCTGATAAGACAATCATAATTTTTTTTGGTAAATAGTAACCTACCTTTACGAATCATATCCTACACGTATGAATATTAATATGACCCCTATGAATAGTAAGTCAGTCAGGTGAATAGTAACACCAATAATGAATATTTAATAAAAGGCATATTATAATTGAATATAAGAACATAATAGAAGTGTTGGAATTATTGTTAGATAAATATTTAATTACATTGTTGTGATTAACTTAATTTTTTAAATGAAAAGTTATTTTAATTTAGTGTTGTAAAAAATTATTATTTTATTGATGTATGGTTATAATTTAATTTTATGAGACCTTGATTAATTACTCAAGGTGTTATAAAATTAGATATTGTTTTAAAATTGTAATTTTTAGAATAAATTATTATTCTACATAAAAATAAAATTTCTCATATTAAAAAAATATTTTGATTAAATGGAGTACTTTTTTTATTTCTACACATCAAAAATTCATTATGGTGAAATTTTGGGTTTTTTCTGAAATGGTTTAATTTTTAGAGAATAGGTAAATATTGTAATATACAAATTAATCTAAATACAAGATTCATTGAGTCATTGATGATGTTCTACAAGGGTAAAAATAGTTGGTCCAAACTCAAATGCACAAATTACTTTTTTTTACAAGAATAATAGTAATACATAGTCATGAGAAAAAAACAATATACTAATGAATAAATAATGTCAAAACCCTCCTCTCTTCCACTATAAATACCACCCTCACACCACCTCTTCATCTCAAGATTACGAAGCTTTGTGAATTGTACAAATTCTCCCAAATACCCATCCCAAGGCTCTTCCCCATGTCCAAGACCTCCTGTTCTGACCAAAAGACAAAAACTGAAGGCCTCAAGGAGGATCTCTATGAGGAGAGATCAAGAGGAAAAAGGTAGAATTTCATTATTTTTTCCATTTCAATTCCCTTTCATTTTGTATACTCTCTTCACATCCTTTTATCCAATAGGAATAAAATCATTATTATCAAATATATTCTTTATTTTTTCATGTTTATGTAAAAATTCCGCAACATAATTCACATCCTCCCCCTATTATAAAACATCATTCAGGATGTGTCGTTTTAGCAAAATCATGGATAGTGTGTTTTCCATTACCATTATTTACTTTAAAACAATTTGTAAATCCATTCTAATGGGGGAAATTGTTTTAAAGTGTATTATATAACCTCATTTATATACTATAATTAACTTCTATGTATAACAATAAATTATATAATGAAACAAGTTCATGATTATCAAAGAACCGCCAAAATGATCTAAATATCTATCTGTAAAGATTTATCTAGTTATTCATCATCATATCATATAACCAAAATGGTTTACGAAATAATTTAATATTTTGGAATCATATTAATTCCATTTAATTCCACTTCTATAATTTCATTTCTATATGACATGAAAATTAAATATGAACAAACCATGGAAATCATGTAATGTACACACCCAAAATAATGGAAATAACAAAATATAATTTTTCAATAAGAGGAATGATGTTATAAAATTATCATATAAGGTGTTATAAACATGAATATGTTACTGTAAGATATTAATACCAATATTTTAACTATTATAAATGCGTTTTAAACATGTTTAAATTAAGATGAACATGTGTTAAGGGAATTCTAAACACAATTTCCCTTATTTGGGTCAACCTTTAACTGTAATGATTTAATCATGAGCATATTATTTGTGAAATGAAATTTGATGAAATTATGTTTTATTATGTTTATTTATAGTGAATATATATATTCCATCCATTTTAACAATTCATTCTTCATTGATAAGATATTTGTAAGGGATGATTCTTTAAAAGGCATCCTCTAAATTCTCTTTATTTCTAGAAATTCAAAAGGAATGATTTTTATGATGTATGTATTCATGATTTATGATTATGTACTAGTTTCATTGGAATTGTTTATGAGGAAGGTTGGAACATATATCTCACAACAATATGTTGAGTGTTATTATGTTAGAGGTCGAAAATATGGTTAATCCAAGGGTAACTGATATGGTTACACCATAAAAATTCCATGAGGGTTATATTGTAAAGAAGATGTGAGTGTTACATTGTATAGTAGTCGTGAGGGTTAAAAATAAGAGGGTAGCTCATAGGGTTACAATCATAAGAAATTAATTCCCCAAGAGAAAGATATGTTTTATTTATACATTCTAGGCATTTATGGGTACATATTGTTTTTATAAGTTATGTTACTAAGATTATGTTTAAAGGAAATGTGGTATATAAGTATTTATGGAATAACAATTTATTTCCTTCTTTTTATATCCCTTTTTGAGATTTTTTTCTAATCCCATGTTTTTTTAATGTTTTCATAAGATTCCATAGATTTTCAAAGGATATTTAAAGTGCTAATAGAGATAAATCCAATTAGTTATTTAGAAATTATGTAAGGCCCCAACCCTAGTTACCCAGGTTCAGTGCATTATTACATAACATTGGCATGATCACAAAATATCATGTCTCAAATGGCTGATTATTTTATTAGCCTTGGAAGTACTAGATACATTCATAAGGTTTACATTACATCAAAAAATGGAAAACTAAAACAACATTGTCACCATAGACAACACTGAGATCCCATAGACTTTCCCTGGAGGACAGTCATAATATGCATCATTGAATACCGGGAAAATATAAAACATAGAAAGGGGTGAGCTCAGATGCTTAGTAAGGATAATTTTATAGTGGAAACCCTTATAAATAAGAATAAACATTTAAGACAATGTATAACTAAAACAAAAGTCTTTTAAACTTGAACTTCAGCATAATATGGAAAAAATAAAATGAAATAATGACATCTACTTATTCACATGGATATTCTACTAGTAGAATAATCACATGCAATATTAATAACCACTTTTATAATTATGGAATGCATAATGATATACTATCATAACCACATAGTCAAGGCCTCATGCCAAAAATACAAATAAGATTTTGTCAAGGCCTTGTGCCAAGACACTAGTTTGCCTCATGAGACCTACTGAGGCATCGAGGATTTATAGCGGGCTCCACCTGTCACTTACTAAGTCCAATGCGTTCCTTATATGAAATGTTTGAAACATAACAAAAACATTTGTAATTAAACTAGCATACGAAATGTCAATACTTTACCCACAAACCATGAATGGTATAAAAATAGCACATCCACAGTGAAACATAACTCATTCGATACAGTAAGGAAGATTGTATTGTATCAGATTATCCTCAATCAAGAATAATGAAGGATATTGACATAGATGAAAATAATAACCAAAACTACTAGAGCGAAATATCCTCCTTTTTTCTTGAAACCATTTAAAAGTCACACTATTTGTCAAGAAGCCGCTTAAAAATAGATTTTTGAATCGAAGTGTCCCATACCACTTTGAATCTTTTAAAAGGAATTTTTATTTGAAATAATTAATGTCCATATAAATAAATCCTTAAAACCATTTTTCAAAACATGGACATTAATGAGAAAGATTTCAATTAATAAATCTTTAAAATATTTAAATGATATTATAGTTAGAGTTCCTATCCAAAAGAGAGACACTTGAATACAAATAATTTAGGTAATCAAAACGTTGTAATATCATGAGAATAATGGGATTCATAATATACTATGTCAATGTACATTATATAAACCATATAACATTTAATTGGTGTATAACAACAAAGGAGTCTCAATGGAATGTAAATTGAGAAGAAATCTCTTATAAAGAACGCATCCTTAGGTTAAGGATAAATAAATGACTATATTATGTGTGAAAAATATAAATACAATCAATATAATTGGATTTTCAGTGTGAAACAATCAGAGGACATTCACACATAATCTTGTAAAAACAACACCAATGAATTAGATGCTTAACTCAATAAATGGAATACTGAGTTAAAATTACTCTTGTCAAGTTCATATCGATGACTTCAGAATTTATCAATGGAGGGGTTATGTGTATCAAAATTATATCCAAACAAAGGGGCATGTAAAATATGACATAATCAAATGAATAGTTATTTCACACATAATCTTGGAGTAAAATAATCAATGAAGTATTCGTAAAGCCGAATGACTGGAAACTGAACTTTGAAATTCCCTTACCGATTTGGTAACTTCTGAAACATACAACCCATGAAAGAATGATCATGAAATGAAGATATAAACACCCATAAATTAAATTATATTACACCAAGAATATAATCATGGACAGTACATATTCCACACAAAAGGAAATAGTGTCCAATATAGCATGAATCTCAAGGGAATAAAAAGTGAGATGAAAAAACTCTTACTTCGTTTTAATCAATCAATTTCTATGACCAAAAGTTAATAACCACAAAATGAATAATAGAATACCATGAATATAACGATAATCAGGATAATATATATATCAAATGGAAGTACACAATACACCACATCTAATAAATAAGTGGCGAACAATTGAAATCTCACAGAATTAAAAGTGAGATAAGAAACCCCTTACCTTGTAATTTTTCCATGGTCAAGGGTAGTATAACCTCCTGTATAATGGTGAAATAATTTTTATTGAATTATACAGGAATAATATACATTAATATGATATCATATATGATCTTTTAACATTGATTTGTGGATAATATCTTTGTATTATCGTCGTTTCGGGTGTTAATGAATTCATTTTTCTTTATATTCTCTGATATGTGAACCATATTTGTTATGGATTGGATATTTCTTATTCATATCCAAAATTATATAATGTCTCTAAAAATTATTTTTAATCAGTAAATGAAATTTAGTCTTGAATTGATATGATGGGGAATAAATCTTATCGCGTTCGTGGAGACGGTAATCCGTACGTATGCACAAGCGACAATATCATTCTTTTGATATTAAAATAATATATAATTGGATGTTAAATCATTTATAAAGAATCATTTTCATGTTATATTTATTATTTACATGAATTACACATCATTATTATACCCATTAAAATAATAATATATTGAATAACAATTACACCACGACGTGGAGACGGTAGGTTGTACGTATGCACGTATGATGACATATCATTCAAAGGATTGATTAAATACATAATATGGTTGTACCATATTTATAATAACATAAAAATATATATAAGATACTGTATTTATTATTTTATAATTGAAATAACAAAGAAAGAAGAAGTGGAAGAAGAAAGGAACTTGAAAGAGAGTGGTGAAATCATTACATCTTCTCCGGGTTCTTCCTTTTGATTTGATCAAAAGGGCTCCTTATGTTGGCTTTCTGACTAAAGGAGGGACTCTTGGATGAAGTGAAGGAATTTTATAGGATATTTGGGTAGGGGTCTCTTGAACCAAAAGGCTTTTAAGGTGTGAATTAGTGAGAAGGGGGAGTTCCCTTTTATAAGAGGGGTGAGGGGGGCCTTAGGAAAAGCTAGAAATATTATTTTATAATAAATTCATATTAGGTTTCTAATGGATACAAAGTGTTTTATTTAAAGTTTAAAGTGGGGATAGGGCGAAAACCACTCAAAAAATAGGTTTTAGACCGGTTTGGGTCACTATATTAACATTATATTTTTTATTTAACTCTTAGTTAAATAGTTTGACATTTACAATGTCTCTTTGTATTTTTATATTCTATCATCAATAAACATACTAAAAACCTCTAAGAGACCTCCAAGTGGTCCGTTAATAATACAAATATAATTATATAAGTCATTTTTCAGAACCATATACATTTAGGAATATAATATCAATTAATAATATAATACTTGTTTTAAAAACTCTTTTATGTCAATTTTGACACTATTTAATAATTGATTTTTTTAAAGTCTTAACAACTTTATTAATTCGAACCAAATTAATTTCAGAAATAATAACATGTCATATTAACCAATAAAATTTTTGTATGTCCTAAAAACTTGAAAATTATATATATTTAAACATTTATTATACCAATTATTTGATTCTTTCATTAGTAAAGAAAATACTGCATCATTATTGTGTCATAAATAAATTTAATTATTAAATGTCTCAAAATTATAAATAAAATACCATTATGTAGGAAATATTTTTTTCTTTATAATTAATATTTATATTCTAAAATATAACATATATAACCCTATGTAAATATTTTTTTTCTAAATGATATATGTTTATGTTATTTTTGTATTTACTTTAACTTAATTAATATAATGTGTCATTATCACTTACAAGTGGATCCATGGGGTCCCAAAATCGACCCAAATATGACCATGGTTGGACATGTATCAACAAATAGGGTTATGACAGGTTTCAGGGTAATTTAGAATTATTATAATATTATTTTCTTACCCTTATTTACCAGATTCACCCTTTTACCATGGCAAATAAAATATTTACCGAGCTAATCATTCAAAATGTCTAAAAATAAAAATTACCTATTTAAAAAATTTGTACCTCCTGATTCTAAATATGGAATCAATTTTTCTATATTCAAAACATAGAAGTTCCAGAAATTAATTTAAAATCAATTTCCGTTGTCAAAACAAAAAACATGTTTTTACAAAATAATAACTATCAAAAGATTGGAACTTCCTTATGTCAAGTTTAAATGTGAAATTACGTCCAATGAACAAAATTGTATTAAATGGTAAAAATATATTTTAAATATACGTCGAAACCACTCAAATTCATAATTTATCACCATTATTCATTTCTATTAAATTTTTTTTAATTAATATTTAGTAATTTTCACTATTCATCAAAATAAGAAAGTTATCAGAAATGTACTAAAAATTCACCCTAAGATAATTTTGATATTATGTATCTGAAAATGAAGTCCCTTTTGAAGGATAAAGTCTATAAAATTTCAAAAACTGGGTATTACTATTCATAATGGCTTGTTTGATTGCTTGTGGTGTGTGTTAGAACTCCAAGTTGCGTACAACACACGATACTATATTATTCAAAGGGAAACGTACCACAGAAGTTTGGGGTGTTACATTCTCCACTCCTTCAATAAATTGTGTCCTATAAATTTTTAAATTGGGCTTGACAATATAATGGAGAGTCCCACATCGGAAAAAGTGTTAATAAAATTATTACTTTAAGAGAAAGAAAGAGAAGTAAAAAAGTCACACGAGAAAACCTATACTAGGATTACATGTAGAAAAATATCGATATGGATGATAAAATAAGTGTCAAGTTCTGATGGAGAGGGATAGAAAACATGATCAGGAGAAAGGTAAAAATAAGTAAACCACAAACTTGTGATGGGACAAATAGTCATTAGTCTCCTAATAGGAAAAGTAAACGGACAACATTTTTTTGTTCTAAGTTACATTACATAAATATGAGTAATTAATTTATGATATTGACTATGAACATAAATAGATATTCTTACTTTTTAAGTAGAGTTTCCTTCTTTAATAAATTTCTTCCACAAAATCATTTTTTAAATGATGAGTATTCAAGAAGACTTGGTCACACTGGAAGAGATAGAGTAAACTTCTATAGACTCACAATATCCACAAAGGATAAACAATATATTTACCTTGTATTAAGAGATTAATCAAAACCAAAATGGTTAGGAAAAGATCTAATGATCCCCCAAAAGGATATTCCAGTAGAGAAAGAAACACAAATCTTAATTACTAAAATTAAACCAACAATTCCCCAATGTTAAATAAATACCGTTCAATAAAAAATTGTCCTTAAAATAAATCAATATAATCCGACCTAATATTGATACCAAAATATTAAAAGAATTTGGTTATGTAGTATTCCACGATAAATTGTATCTCCAAATGACATCAACTACTCTTAAAGTCACATACATAATAATAATTAACCTAATCACGTATTATCTATTATAGGTAAATCATTTACATAAATAATCCAAATCACTATAAATACACAATAAAAACATAGTTAAAAATCCACTATTACTCCTCAAATTAAATCCCATAGTATTCTATTTTCATTGGGCATATAGTAGTCCCAAAAAAGCGAACATCTTACAAAATAACATTTATCACTTAATCACCAAATCATTTTCCTATACTAAGGGTATTCATTTGTTAACACATAAGATCCCAAATCTACATATTATTGATCAATAAATTCATTTAACTAAAAATAATTATTCACACTAACCAAGGACTTCACGTAGTCCAGTTGTAGGCGTTAAATCCCAATCGCACTTTGGTTGTGGGTTCGATTACCACATCTTTTTCTGACGCGACGGGTTTTCACATAGTCTGTGTGTTGTCCTTTTTCAAAAACTATATTTTATAACATTACCGAAATGAGATAAATTCCTTAAAATAACCATAAACTAATTTAACCACAAATGTTATCTCATACCTTGAATTTCCATCCCAAAATATAATAACTTGTAATTTCCTCAAACCCAATGATCATATAAAACCAAATGGTTATTTATAACTATACCCACTAGAGAAAAGATAAGTCTTCCTCAAATATCATTCTCAAATGGAAAACTGCAGGGTTACAAATTCAAGAGAAAATTATTCTAAAGTAATCCCATCAACAAGGAGCACTAATACTTTTAATCATTTCTACAACCATTTATTTCCACATAGATTCTTCTTTGACCAAGAAAATATCCTATAGAATATGGCATTCCCTAGGGTAATGGCCAGGTCCCCTACATTTACGGAAAATGTCTGTAAATGGATTCTTGGAACCATTTTTATTTTCTTCCATTGTACTCTTCATTTTTCTATGACAATTCTTCAATTTATGTCCTTCTTTCTCACATGTAAAGAATTTATTTGTTCCATTGAGACACATTTATTGGTGTCTCCTTCCACATTTCCTGCATGATAGAAATTTAGGATTCTTATCTTTATGGTCTCTACTACTGGAGCTATTATCATTCATTGCCTTTATCTTCATTGTTGAGTCCAAGAGTTGGTTAATATATATGTTGTTGATCATATTTTTGGAAAACTGAATTGTCATGAACATGATATCTTTTACGCCTATCAACATTCCATTTTATTGCACATTTCCTCCACCGTTACCACCTTGTACATGATTCACAAAGTTACTATGACTTCCTTGGAATCCAGCCATTGACTAAAACTAGAAAACATTATGTGGGTAATAGCATTCATAAAATAATTTAGAGAATATCATGACACCATATTCTCAATTTGAAACACCTTAGGATTAACCAAGTTCATTTATTCTCATCTTATAATAAAATACTTCAAATCGGTTTGTAAAGAAAATGTAAATTATCCTAAGAATATCCCCCGGGTGTGTCATAACCAAGAGTGCAACAAGGCTCGTTGCCATGCACCAGTTCATGTTCGAGTCCAGATCAAAGTGGTGTTTTCGGGTTTTACCCCTAGATACATCTATGCCAGAGCCACCTCTACCTGCTCTTATCCAGATAGGGATGTATTTCTTAGAAAACCCACAAAATCTCTACAATACCACAATTCTAAAAAGTTCTTCTATACTAATCCTCAAAGTCCATATTAGGTCTATGTGCTCTAATCAGAGTTTTTTTAAATCTAGTTTCTATGGTTTGTAATAAACTTCCTATTATACCAACAGAAACGCCCCGACCCTAGTTACCCAGAGTCGATGCATTATTACATAACATTAGCATGATCATAAAATATCTAGTTTCGAAAGACCAATTATTTTGGTAGCATTTGATGTACTAGATACATTCATAAGGTTTACATTACATCATAAAACGGAAAAGTACAACAACATTGTCTCCATAAACATAACTGAGATCCCATAGACTATCCCTGGAGGTCATTCATAATATACTTCTTTGCATCCTGGGAAAAAATAAAACATAGAAAGGGGTGAGCTCAGATGCTTAGTAAGTATAACATTATAGAGGAAACTTCTATAAATAAACATAAACATTTAAGGAAATGTATAACTAAAACAAAAGCTTTTTAAACTTGAACATCATCATAATATGGAAAAAATAAAATGAAATAATTCCATATATATATTCACATGGATATTATACTTGTTGAATAATCACATGCAATTTCAATAACCACATTCATAATGATGGAATTAATAATGCTAGACTATCATAACCACATAGTCAAGACCTCGTGCCAAGACTACAAATAAGATTTTTTCAAGGCCTTGTGCCAAGACAGTAGATTTTCTCATGAGACCTACCAATGCATTGAGGAGCAATATCAGGCTCCACCTGTCACTTACTAAGTCCAATTCATTTCTAATATGAAAATTTTTAGACATAACATAAACATACCTATTAAAACTAGTATGAAAAATGTCAATACATTATCCACAAACCATGAATGGTATAAAAATAGCACATCCACAGTCAAATATAACTCATTCGATACAACAAGGAAGATTGTATTGTATCAGATTAACCTCAATCGATAATAATGAAGGATATTGACATAGATGAAAAGAATCATCAAAAATATTACAGAGAAATATCCCCTTTTTCTTGAAATCATTTTAAAGTCACACTATTTTTCAAGAAGCCATTTAAAAATAGATTTTTGAATCAAAGTGTCCATACAACATTGAAACTTTTAAAAGGAATTTTGATTTGAAAATTTTGATGTCCATATAATTAAATCCTCAAAACCATTTTTAAAACATGGACATTAATGAGAAATATTTAGAATAATAAATCTTTAAAAAATTTAAAACAATATTTTAGTTAGAGTTCCTAACCAAAATAGAGACACTTGAATACAAATAATTGAGGTAATAAAAACATTGTAATATCATGAGAATAATGGGATTCATGATATACTATGTCAAAGTACATTATATACACCATATAAAATTTAATTGGTGTATAACAAAAAATGAGTCTCAATGGAATGTAAATTGAGATGAAATCTCTTATATAGACTTTATCCTTAGGTTAAGGATAAATCAATGACATAATTGTGTATGAAAAATATAAATACACTCAATATGATTGGATATTCAGTTTAAAACAATCATAGGACATTCCCAAATATTCTTGTAAAAACAATAGCAATGAATTAGATGTTTAACTCAATAAATGGATATTGAGTTAAAATTACTCTTATCAAGTTCATATTGATGACTTTAGATTTTATCAATAGAGTGATTATGTGTATAAAAATTATATCCATAGAAAGGGGAGTGGAAGTTATGACATATCAAAATTAATAGTGATTCTACACATAATCTTGGAGTAAAATAATCAATGATGTGTGTGTAAAGTCGAATGAGTGGAAACTGAAATTTGAAATTCCCATACTAATTTGGTAACATATGAAACATTCAACCCATGTAATAATGATCATAAAATTAATATATAAATATCCATAAATTAATTTATATTACACCAATAATATAATCATGGATAGTACTTATGACACAAAAGGAAATAGTGGCCATTATAGCATTAATCTCAAGGGAATAAAATGTGAGATGAGAAAACCCTTACTTCATTGTAATCAATAAAATAATATGACAAATAGTTAATAACCACAAAATTAATAATATAATACCTTGAATATAAAGATAATAATGAAAATATATATATCAAATGGTCGTACAGAATACACCACATCCAATAAATAAGTGGCGAACAACAAAAATCTCACCGAATTGAAAGTGAGATATAAAACCCCTTACTTTGTAATTTTTCCTTGGTCAAGGTTTGGATAACCTCCTTTATAGTGGTGAAATAATTTTTATTGAATTATAAAAGAATCATATATATTAATATGATATCATATATGATCTTTTAACATTGATTTGTTGACAATATCTTAGTATTATCGTCGTTTCGTGTGTTAAATGATTCATTTTCCATTATATTCTTTGTTATGAGGGCCATATTTGTTATGGATGGGATATTTCCTATTCATATCCAGAATGACATCGTTTATTTAAAAATTATTTTTCATTATAAAATTAAATTTAGTCTTGAATGGATATTATGGGGAATGAATCTCATCGCGTTCATGAAGACGGTATTCTGTACGTATGCACGAGCGACAATAGCATTCTTTTGATATTAAAATAATATATAATTGGATGGTATATCATTTATAAAGAATAATTATGATGTTATATTTATTATTTAAATTAATTACACATCATTATTATTCCTATTCAAATAATAATATATTGAATAACAATTAGACCACGACGTTGAGACAGTAGGCCTTACATATGCACGTATGGTGACATGTTATTAAAAGGATTGATAAAATACTTAATATGGTTGTACCATATTTAAAATAACATCACAGTATATAGAAGATACTGGAGTTATTATTTTATTATGGAAATAACAAATAAAGAAGAAGTGGAAGAAGAATGGAACTTGAAAGAGGGTGGTTAAATCATTACCTCTTCTCCGGGTTCTTTCTTTTGATTTGATCAAAAGGGCTCCTTAAGTTGGATTTCTGACCAAATGAGTGCTTCTATAATGAATTGGGGAAATTTTAGAGGATATTTGGGTAGGTTTTGGAAGAACCAAAAGTATTTGAAGGTCTGACTTAGTGATAAGGGCGAGTGCCCTTTTATAATAGGGTTAAGGGGAACCTTAGGAAAATCTGGAAATATTATTTTATAAAACATTTATATTCAGTTTATAATCGATAAAAAGTGTATTATTTAAAGGTTAATGTGGGGATAGGTCTACAATAACTCAAAAAATAGGTTTTAGATAGGTTTGGGTCAATATTAACTTTATCATTTTGATTTAACTCTTAGTTAAATAGTTTGACATTTACCATGTCTCTTTTTATTTTTATATTATATAATCAATAAACATATTATAAACGTCCAAGAGTCCTCTAAGAGGTCAATTAATAATAAAAATACCATTATATAAGTCCTTTAGCCGAACCTTAGATTTTGAGGAATAGAATATCAATTAATAATATAATATTTGTTTCCAAAACTCATTTATGTCAATTTTGAAACTATTTAATATTTTTTTTAATTCATAACTACTTTATTTATTCGAAAAAAAATTCATAACATGTCATATTAACCAATAAAATTTGTTTATGTCATCAAAACATTCAAATTAGATTTATTTTCACATTTATAATACCAATTATTTGATTCTTTAATTAATAAGGAAACTACTCCATCATTATTGTGTCATAAATAAATTTAATTATTAAATATCTAAAAATTATAAATAAAATACAATTATGTTTTAAATTGTTTTATATTTCTAATGAATATTTATAGTCGAAAATATAAATTATATAACCCTATTTAAAAATTGTTTTTTGAAAATATATATGCTTATGTCATTTCTGTATTTACTTTAACTTAATGAATATAATGTGTCATTATCACTTACAAGTGGATCCATGGGATCCCAAAATCGACGCAAAGATGCCCATGGTGGGAAATGTATCAAAAAATAGGGTTCGGACATGTTTTAGGGTAATTTATTATTATTATAATTTTATTTTTTACCCTTATTTACCTGATTTACCCTTTAACCACGGTAAAAAAAATATTTACCGAAGTAATTATTCAAAATTTCAAAAAAAAAAGTTACCTATTCACACAATTTGGACCTCCTGACTCTAAATATGGAATCCAATTTTCTAAATTCAAAACACAGATGTGGCAGAAATTAATTTAAAAATAATTCCCGTTGTCAAAACAAAAAGCGTGTTTTTATGAAATAATAACTATAAAAAATTGGCACTTCATTGTGTCTAGTTTAAATGTGAAATTACATCCAATTAACAAAATTTTATTAAATGGTAAAAATATATTCTTAATATACTTTAAAACCACTCAAATTTATAATTTTCACTATTAATTATTTCGATTAAAAAAGTTGTTTTTAATTAAAATTTAGTAATTTTCACTATTCATCAAAATATGAAAGTTATTAGAAATGTACCAAAATTTCACCCTAAGATAATTTCGATATTCTAAATCAAAAAATGAAGTCCATTTTGAAATATAAAATTTATAAAATTTCAAAATGTGGGTATTTCTATTCATAATGGCTAGTTTGATTGGTTCTGGTCTGTATTAGAACTCAAAGTTGTGTACAACCCATGCTACTGTATTATTCAATGGGAAAAATACCATGGAAGCTTGGGTTGTTAAATTCTCCCCTCATTCAATAAATTGCATCCCCAAAATTTATAAAATTGGGTTTGGGAATATAATGTAAATTCCCACATCAGAAAAGGAGTCAATAAAACTATCACTTAAAAAGAAAGAAATAGAAGTAAAAAGGTCACCCGAGATAACCTATACTAAGAATCCATGTAAAAAACATGGATATGGATGATAAAATATGTTTCATGTTCTGATAGAGAGGGATAGAAAACATGATCAGGATAAATTTAACAACAATAAAACCACAAACTTGTGATTGGACAAATTGTCATTTGTCTCCCAGTATGTAAAGAAAACAGACAAGAATTTTTTTTGTTTTAAGTTACATTACATAATGATGAGGAATTAATTTATGAGATTGACTTGGAAAATAAATATATATACTTACATTTTAAGTAGAGTTTCATTCATTAATAAATTTCTTCCACTAAATCATTTTTTCTCAACGATGAGTATTCAAGAATACTTGGTCACACTGGAAGAGATAGAATAAACTTCTATAGGATCACAAGATCCATGAATGATAAACAATATATTTAACTTGTATTTAGAGATTAATCAAAACCAAAAAGGTTAGTATAATATATGATGATCCCCCAAAAGGATATTCCATTAGAGAAAGAAACACTAATCTTAATTTCTAAAATTAAACCAAAAATACCCAAAGATAAATAAATACCATTAAATAAACAAGTGTCCTTAAAATACTTCAATATAATCCAAACTAATATTGATCCCCAAAACATACAATAATTTTGGTATGTAGTCTTCCTCATGAAATTGTACCTCCAAATGACATCAACTACTCTTAAAGTCACATACTTAAAAGTAATTAACCTAATCACATATTCTCTATTATAGGTTAATCATTTCCATAAATAACCCAAATAACTATAAATCCACAATAAAAACATAGATAAAAATCTACCATTACTACTCAAATGAAATCCCATAGTATTCTATTTTCATTGGGTGTATAGTATGGGTATTCATTTTTTAAGACATAAGATCCCAAATCAACTTATTATTGATCAATAAAATCATTTAACAAAAAATAATTAGTCACACTAACCAGAGACTACACATAGTCTAGTGGGAGGCGATAAATCCCAATCACACATTGGATGTGGGTTCGATTCCCACAACTTTGTCTTACACGACGGGTTAACACATAGTCTGTGTGTTGTCCTTTTTCAAAACTATATTTTATAACATTTCCAAAATGAGATAAATTCCTCAAAATAACTATAACATAATTTATCCACAAATTTTATCTCATACCTTGAATTTCCATCCCAATATATAATAACATGAAATTTCCTCAAACCCAATGATCATATAAAACGAAATGGTTATTTATAACTATATCCACAAGAGTAATGATAAGTCTTCCTCAAATATCATTCTCACATGGAAAACTACAGGGTTAAAAATACAAGAGTAAATTTTTCCAATGTATTCCCTTCAATAAGGACCACGAATACTTTTAAACATTTCTCCAACTATTTATTTCCACAAAGCTTCTTCTTTGACCACGAAAATATCCTATAGAATAGGGAATTCCCTCAGGTAATGGCTAGGTCCCTTACATTTACTGAAAATGACTGAAAAGTGATTCTTGGAACCATTTTTATTTTCTTCCGTAGTACTCCTCATTTTTCTTCGACAACTCTTCCCTTTATGTCCTTCTTTCCCGCACGTAAAGCATTTATCTATTCCATTGAGACACTTTCCTGGGTGTCTCCTTCCACATTTCCTACATGATGGAAATTGAGGATTCCTCTATCCATGGTCCCAACTACTGGAGCTCTTATCATTAATCACATTTCTCTTCTTTGTTGAGTCCGGGAGTTGGTTACTATATATGTTGTTGATCATATTTTGGGAAAACTGATTTGGAATGAACATGATATCTTTTACACCTATCAACATTCCATTTTGTTGCTCATTTCCACCACCGTTCTCAATTTTTACAACATTCTGAAAGTTACTATGACTTCCTTGGAATCTATCCATTCACTAAGACCAAAAGGCATTATGTGAGTAATAGTATTCATAAATTTATTTAGAGAATATCATGACATCATATTCTCAATTTGAAACACCTTAGGGTTAACCAAGGTCATTAATTCTCATCATATATTAAAATATGTCAAATTGGGTTGTCAAGAAAATGTAAATTATCCTAATCATATCACTCGGGAGTGTCGTAACCAGGAGTGCAGCAAGTCCCGTTGTCATGCACCATTTCCCGTTTGAGTCTAGTTCAAAGCCTTGTTTTCGGGTTTTAACCCTAGGTACATCTGTGCCAGAGCCGCCACTAACTGCTCGTATCCAGAAAAGGATGTATTGATTGGAAGACACACAAAATCTCTACAATACCAAAATTATAGAAATTTCATCTATACTAATCCTCAAAGTCCATCTTAGGTCCATGTGCTCTAATTAGAGTTTATCTAAATCTAACTTCCAAGGTTTGTACTAAACTTCCTCTGATACCAAATATCACGCCCCGACCCCATTTACCCAGATTCGGCGCATTATTACATAACATCATCATGATCACAAAAGATAATGTCTCGAAAGACAAATTAGTTTAGTATCCTTGGAAGTACTAGATACATTAATAAAGATTACATTACATCATAAAATGGAAAGCTACAACAAAATTGTCTCCATATACAACACTGAGATCCCATAGACTATCCCAGGAGGTCATTCATAATATACTTTTTTCATCCTAGGAAAAAATAAAACATAGAAAGGGGTGAGCTCAGATGCTCTATAAGGATAACATTATGGAGGAAACATTCATAAATAAACATAAACATTTAAGGCAATGTATAACTAAAACAAAAGCCTTTTAAACATGAACATCAACATAATATGGAAAAAATAAAATGAAATAATGCCATTTACTTATTCACATGGATATTCTACTTGTCGAATAATCACATGCAATATCAATAACCACTTTTATAATTATGGAATGCATAATGACAGACAATCATAACCACATAGTCAAGGCCTCATGCCAGGACTACAAATAAGATTTAGTCAAGGACTTGTGCCAAGACACTAGTTTCTCTCATGAGACCTACCGATGCATCGAGGAGCTATAGCGGGCTCCACCCATCACTTATTAAGTCTAATGAATTCCTCATATGAAAATATTGAAACATAACATAAACATTCATATTAAAACTAGCATACGAAATGTCAATACTTTATACAAAAACCATGAATGGTCTAAAAATAGGACATCCACAGTAAAACTTAACTCATTAGATACAATACAGAAGATTGTATTATATCAGATTAACCTCAATCGATAATAATTATGAATATTTACATAGATGAAAATAATCATCAAAACTATTAGAGAGAAATATCCTTCTTTTTCTTGAAATCATTTAAAAATCACACTATTTGTCAAGAAGCCATTTAAAAATATATTTTTCAACCAAAGTGTCCAATACCACTTTTAAACATTTAAAATGAATTTTGATTTGATAAATTTAATTTCCATATAAATAAATACATAAAACGATTTTTAAAACATGGACATTAAATAGAACGATTTAGAATAATAAATCATTAAAACATTTAAAATGATATATTTGTTAGAGTTCCTAACCAAAAGAGAGACACTTGAATAAAAATAATTGAGGTAATAAAAACCTTTTAATATCATGAGAATAAAGGGATTCATGATATACTATGTCAATGTACATTCTATACACCATATAAAATTGAATTGGTGTATAACTACAAAGGGGTCTCAGTGGAATGTAAATTGAGATGAAATCTCTTATAAAGATTGTTTCCTTAGGTTAAGGATAAATCAACGACATAATTTTATGTGGAAAATTTAAATACACTCAATATTTTTGGATATTCAGTGTAAAACAATCAGAGGACATTCACACATATTCTTGTAAAAACAACCCCAATGAATTATATGTTTCACTCAAAAAAATCGATATTGAGTTAAAATTACTGTTATCAAGTTCATATCAATGACTTGAGAATTTATCAATGGAGTGATTATGTGTATAAAAATTATATCCACAGAAAGGGGACTGGAAATTATGACATAAGAAAATGAATAGTGATTCCACACATAATCTTGGAGTAAAATAATCAATGAAGTATGCGTAAAGCCGAATGAGTGGAAACTGAAATTGGAAATTCCTTTACCGATTTGGTAACTTATGAAACATACAACCCATGAATGAATGATCATAAAATGAAGATTTAAATACCCATAAATGAAATTATATTACACCATGATTATAATCATGGATATTACATATTCCACACAAAATGAAATAGTGTCCAATATAGCATGAATCTCAAGGGAATAAAAAGTGAGATGAAAAAACCCTTACTTCATTGTAATATATCAAGTTGTATGACCAAAAGTTAATAACCACCAAATTAATCATAGAATAAAATTAATATAAAGATAATAATGAATATATATATATCAAATGATAGTACACAAAACCCCACATCCAATAAATAAGCGGCGAACAATAGAAATCTCATAGAATTAAAAGTGAGATAAGAAACCCAATACTTTGTACCTTTTCCTTGGTGGAGGGTAGGTTAACCTCCTGTATAATGATGAAATAATTGTTATTTAATTATACAATAGTCATATAAATTAATATGATATCATATACGATCTTTTAACATTGATTTGTTGATAATATCTTATTATTATCGTCGTTTCGGGTGTTAACAGATTCATTTTTCTTTTATATTCTTTGTTATATGAGCCATATTTTTTATTGATGGGATAGTTATTATTAATATAAAGAAGTATATCATGTCTCTAAAAATTATTTTTAATCATCAAATGAAATTTATTCTTGAATGTATATGATGGGGAATGAATCTCATCGCGTTCGTGGAGACGGTAATCTGTACATACGCACGAGCGACAATATCATCATTTTGATGTTAAAATAATATATAATTGGATGGTATATCATATATAAAGAATAATTATCATGTTATATTTATTATTTACATGAATTTCACATCATTATTATACCCCTTCAAATAATAATATATTGAATAACAATTACACCATGACGTGGAGACGGTAGGACGAACGTATGCACGTATGGTGACATGCCATTTAAAGGATTGATAAAATACTGAATATGGTTGTACCATATTTATCATAACAACACAGTATATATAAAATTATGGAGTTATTATTTTAGAATGGAAACAACAAAGGAATAAGAAATGGAAGAAGAAAGGAACTTGAAAGAGGGTGGTGAAATCATTACCTCTTCTTCGGGTTCTTCCTTTTGATTTGATAAAAAGGGCTCGTTAAGATGCCTTTAGTACCAAACGAGGGACTCTAAAATGAAGTGAGGGATTTTGAGAGGAAATTTGGGAAGGGGTTTTTTGAACCAAAAGGCATTGAAGGTGTGAATTAGTGAGAAGGGGGAGTGCCCTTTTATAAGAAGGTTGAGGGGCACCTTTGGAAAAGCTATAAATATTATTTTATAATAAATTTATATTCAGTTTATAATCAATAAAAAGTGTATTATTTAAAGGTTAATGTGGGTATAGGTCTACAATCACTCAAAAAATAGGTTTTAGATAGGTTTGGGTCAATATTAACTTTATCTTTTTGATTTAACTCTTAGTTAAATAGTTTGACATTTACCATGTCTCTTATTATTTTTATATTATATACTCAATAAACATTATATAAACATCCAAGAGACCTCAAAGTGGTCCATTAATAATACAAATATCATTATTTAAGTCCTTTTTCTTATACTTTGATTTTTGGAATAGAATATAAATTTATAATATAATATTTGTTTTAAAAACTATTTTATGTCAATTTTGACACTATTTAATAATTTATTTTTGTTAAAGTCTTAACAACATTATTAATTAGAACCAAATTACTTCAAGAAATCCTAACATGTCATATTAACCAATAAATTTCTTGGATGTCCTAAAAAATTTCAAACTATTTTTATTTTAACATTTATAATACTAATTAATTGATTCGTTCATTAATAAGGAAAATACAGCATCATTATCGTGTCATAAATAAATTTAAGTATTCAATTTCTAAAAATTATAAATAAAATACCATTATTTATAAAATCTTTTTATCTTTATAATTAATACTTATAGTCTAAAATATAACATATATAACCCTTTGTAAAAATAGTTTTTCTAAAAGATATATGCTTATGTAATTTTTGTATTTACTTTATCTTAATTAATATAAAGTGTCATTATCAGTTAAAAGTGGATCCATGGTGTCCCAAAATGGATCCAAATATGCCCATGGTCGTATATGAATCAAAAAATAGGGTTAGGACGCGTTTTAGAGTATTTTATTATTACAATAACATTATGTTTTTACCCTTATTTACTGGATTTACACATTAACCATGGTTAATAAAATATTTACCGATTCAATTATTCTAAATGCCTAAAAATAAAAGTTACCTATATAAAAAATTTGGAACTCCTAAATCTAAATATGGAATCTATTTTTCTAAATTCAAAACACAATAGTGGCAGAAATTAATTTATAATTAATTTCCACTGTCAAAACAAAAAGCGTGTTTTTAAGAAATAATAACTATCAAAATATTGGCACTTCCTTATGTGTAGTTTAAATGTGAAATTATGTCCAATGACCAAAATTGTATTAAATGGTGAAAATATATTCTAAATATACTTTAAAACCACTAAAATTCATAATATATCACTTCTAATTATTTATATTAAAAAAGTTGTTTTTAATTAACATTTATTAACTTTCACTATTCATCAAAATATGGAAGTTATCAGAAATGTAAAAAAAAATCACCCTAAGATAATTTTGATATTCCAAATCCAAAAATAAAGTCCATTTTGAATGATAAAATGTATTAAATTTCAAAAAGTGGGTATTACTATTCATAACGGCTAGTTTGATTTGTTGTGGTGTGTGTTAGAAATAGAAGTTACGTAAAACACACACTACTGTATTATTCAAAGAGAAACGTACCATGGAAGCTTGGGGTGTTACAAATTATCTTTGTAAAATATGAATTTTCGTATGATTTTTCTAGTAATCTATAACCCAGACTAGATTATTCCCTTTAATGTATAATATATTCTTTATAATTCAATTATATTTTAATTTAAAAAATACCCATCATGTCTGAGTATTGAATCTGGATTTGCGGGTGTAGGGATTTACTATTGGTATTAGAGGAATGGTCAAGAAAATGTTGTTTATTAGATGTAGTTTGTTTTATAAAAATAGTGTTTTATTTTAATTTTTAACTCCTATTTAATTATGCAGTCAAAATAAAATAGTTGTATATGATTACCGATATCTATATTAAGAATTATTAGTAAAATAAATGAATTAAGAGGATGAAATTCATTTAGGGCGGGGGAGAATCAAACATGTTGATATTTTAAAGGAATCAAAATGTTATTAAATGAGATACTATGTGACATTTACAAACAAATATTAAACAGAACGTTTACACTTCCATGTTTTAAATTTCTAAAAACAGGCATTCATGGCTGTGATCAGTAAGTTAATTGGAGCCTCATAGAAAAACATAATTTTTAGTGAATAGGAACATACCCTTATGAATTTTAACCTACCCTTATGAATAATAATATATTCCTTATGAATATAAAATCATTTAAATGAATAGTTACCTCGCCAATGAGTGTATAAAAAGAAGACATCCTATTAGTGACAATATGACCATAGAATAAGTGTTGGTATTTTTGTAAGACATAAATATATAATTTAACATTTATTATTAATTTAATAATTTAAATGAAAAATTATTTTCATCATGTGTAATCATAAATTACTATTTTATTGACTTATGGTTATAAGAAAATTTTGTGGGAGCATTATTAAATTTTTATAGTGTAATAAAATGAGTTATAGTTTTAGAATTGTTAATTTTTGAATAATATTAATATTCTAAATAAATACTCAATTTTAGAAAATTATTTTGGTAAAATAGAGATCATTTTTGAATTATATAAATAAAAAATTCATAAGGGTGAAATTTTGAGTTTCTTTTTCTGAAATACATGCATTTTTAATGAATAGTTAAATAAGAGAATATACGAAATAAGCTAAATACATTATTTATTTAGTAATTGGTGATGTTATTCTATGGTAGGAACACTTGGTTCTACTTCAAAAGCCGAAATTACTTTTTTTCATTATAATAATTAATATTCAATGCCTTGTGAAAAAATTATAATCTAATGATTAAAATAATGTAAAACCCCTCCTATCCTCCACTATAAATATCATCCTCAACCCCTATTCCTATCATGCCTCTAAATCATTAATAATTGTATAAATACATACAAATACCATTCCCTACTATCTTCCCCACATCCAAGACCTGATCATCTCACCAAATGGCCAAAAGAAAAGTCCTCTAGGAGGATCTCATGGAGAAGAGATCAAGAGGTAAAAACCACCTTTGTTTCCATTGTTTTTTTCAATTCCTTTAATATTCATATTCTCACATCACCCCATGTTATCCAAGAGGCATTAAATATCAATAATCCTATATATTATGGATTTTATAATGTTTATGGAAAAACTCTTCATCATACTTCATCTCCTCCCCCTCTTATAAAATCATCATTCGTGATGTGTCGTTTTACCAAAATCATGGATGATGTGATGGAAATTTCCTTTAATTCCATAAAAACTATTTGTAAAACCAATTTAATTGTTGAAAATTATTTTAAATTTTAATATATAACCACTTTAATATTCTTTAATTATTTTATATGCACTAAATTAAATTATAGGATGAAACAAATTCATGAATATCTAAGAACCGCCAAAATTGACAAAATAGATATCACTAATGATTCATGTAATTATTATTCCTCATACCATATAACCAAAATAATTTAGGGAATAAATTAATGTTGAGGACACATATGAATACCATTTCATTCCACTTTTTGACTTTCATTTCTATGTGATATGAAAATAAAATATTAACCGACCATAGAAACCATTTAACGTACACACCCGAAACAATAGGAATAACAAAATAATATTTATAAATAAGTAGAATGATGTTATAAAATGATCATATAAGTTGTTATAAACCTGAATATTTTTATTTATGTTATTAATAATACTATTTTAACCATTATACAAGAGGTTTACATAGGTTTTAATTAAGACTAACCTGAGGTAATGTAATTCTTACCCCAATTTTCATTCAATGGGTTAACCATCAGCTTTAATGATTTAATCATTCTAATATTATTTGTGAAATTATGTTTGAAGATATTATGTTTTATTATGTGTACTTACAATTAATATATACATTCCTTTTATTTGATCAATTCTCACTTCAACGATATGATATTTGTAATGGACATTTCATTAAAAGACAACTTCTAATTTCTCATTATTTCTTCAAATTCCAAAGGAATGATTTTTATGATATAAATATTCATGATTTATGATTATCTACTGGTTCATGGGAATTTTTTATGATGAATTGTGGGACCTATATCTCCCTATAATTTAATTGGTATGATTATGTTAGACGTTGAATATACAGTTAATCGAAGGGTAACTGTGATGGTTACACCATAAGGTTGTCATGAGGTTTACATTGTATGGTAGATGTGGGGGTTACATTGTAAGGTATCCATGGTGGTTACAAATAATAAAGTAATATTATGTTTTTAATTCCCTAAATAACCAATATGTTATATTAATACATTTGATTCCATTATGGGAACCACTTTTTTTCTTAAGTAAGTTTTATAAGTTTGTGTTCAAAGCAGAAGTGTTTTATAAGTATTTATGGACTAAAAGTTTCATTCCACATTTTTACATCACTTATCGAGATTTTACTTCTAATTCAATGTTTTTAAAAAAATATTAGGATTCCTTATATTTGAAAGGGATATTGAATGTTAAAATGCATATTAATCAAATTAGTTATCCTGTAATTATTTTTGTAAACTATAATTTAATGTAAGGTTTGTATAATATTCCAGAACCTAGACCAAAAAAGGACCTCGAATGTATAATATAATTTGTATTTTTATGTTGCCATTTTCGTTTTAAAAAATACAAAGACTGATTAAGTATTGAATCTGGATGTGCATTTTTAGGTCCTTACATATGGTCTCACAAAAAATAAAAAACCAACGGCCTTAAGTTGGATCATAAAGAGAAGAGATCGAGAGGTGATTATCCTATTTCATTTTCTTGTATTTTCTTCTCAATTAATTTATTTTCTTATAATATCTTACCATAACCTTATCCAAGAGGCATGAAATCCCTATAATATTATATATTATGGTTTTTATCATGTTAATAGAAAAACTCATCAATTTAATTATTTTCCTCTTCCTCTTATTCTAAATATAAAAACATCATTCATGATGTGTCGATTCACCATCATCATGGATAATGTGTCTTCATTTTCATTTACTTCCATCAATGATGGTTGTATAACCATTTTAATAGTTGAGATAGTTTGTAATCTGTTCGATATTAACTCTCTTATGATCTGGGAATAATGTATATTAATAATATTAAAGGTATATGATGAAATAATTTCGTGATAATCAATGAACCGCCAAAATGATCTAAACGAGAATCTATAAGGATTTATATAATGATTATTCCTCATACCATATATTCAAAATGATTTATTGAATCATTTAACATTATAGGAACATATTCAAACCATTTCATTCCACTTGTAGAGTATCTCTTTTATTTGGAAAGAAAGTTATTTATGATCCAACCATGGAAACCATGTGATGAAATAAAAAAAAATGGAAAAAACAAAATTTTATTAATATATTGGTCTAATGATGTTCTAAAATGATAATATAAGATGATATAAAAATGATTTTTTTTATTAATATATTAATAAAATTCATTTAAATATCATACAATAGGTTTAAATAAGTTTTGAGTAATACATACCCGAGGTAAGGGAATTCTAAACCCATTTCCATTCATTGGGATAACCTTCTTCTTTATTAATTATATTCTATTGATATTATTTGTTTAATTAATTTCATATATGTTGTCATGTATTATGTTGATTTATAGTGTACAGACATAATCCATTCATTATATTAATTATCACTTCCATTATATTAATTTTTATGAGTCTTTCCTTAAAAAATCAATTTTAAAATTATATTTTACTAAATTCAAAAGAATTTTTTTATGTAATTATTCATGTTTTATGATTATATTCTACCTCATGGGAAATTTTTATGAGGAATGTTGGGACCAATATCTCCCTCCAAATCATTGGGTATGTGTATATTTGATGTCCGTTGTATACTTACTCTAAGTGAAACTGTAATAGTTACACCACATGTTAGCCGTGAGGGTTACAATGTAAGGTTGATGCGATGGATAAAAATCCTAAGGTTGTCATGATGGTTGCATTATAATTATGTAATTCACCATGATAGATTTATTTTTTTATACATGTTCTTTAATTTTTTGTGGAAATATCATGTTTCACAATGTATGTATATATGTGTGAGAAGTATGTCATTCTGAAAATGATTTCATATGTTTTTAAGTATTCATGGACGAATGGTTTCTATCCTTCCTATTATAACATTTATTAAGAATTTAGAGCTCATCCACTGTTTTTAGTGGATATAAGTATGTGTATGTGAAAGAAGGATGTCAAGATTTTTCAAAGAAATCATTTTGTTGTTTTGTGGTAAAAATATTATGTTTTATAAGAAATGGATACTGATTTGATGGTAAAACATTGTATGATTATTGGTTGATATATATTAGTTATTTCTTAAAATTCCAAAACACTAAACTGAAATGATACTTGGAAGTGTAATGAAGTACGATCTAGTTGAAATACCTAGATTATGATATGTTTATGGTCGGGTCCATATAGTTCATATCAGAGCACTGTTTAGATATCTTAAGAGTTAATATGATGTTAAAAAATACCATAAATGATTTTTCTATTTTTTTAAGTTAAAATGGAATTGAAATTAATGATTACCATGTTTCTTAATCTAATATATATCTTTTCTGAATAGTTATTTGTAGATGAATCATGGAAGTTATAGTTGGAGGCAGCTGAGACTCAGATATCTTTCTGAATCCATGATCGAGAATGGTGGGAATTGGACCCAATAAGTTTTTAGTAGTAATGGATTAGTTGATAGATAAAAAAATGGTGGTGGATTATATAGAAGATAACAACCATATCTACCATAAAGGAACATGATGATAGTGTAATATTTTATGAGGAAACACCCTTCTGTATTAGTGGAACTTCTGACCTAGAAGTGGCTAAAGGATGAATTAAATCCCATGAAATGATATTTGATGTTATGGGATGTTTAGATAATAAAAATGATATTCTTTTCAATTACCATTTTGAAGAAGAATCTGATCAATGGTGGTCAATGGTCAAGAATACCATGGATAGTGTGGATGTTTAGGCCTTTGATTGGGATGAATTTAAAAGTCTTTTCCTTGAAAAAAAAATATTCCTAAGGAGGTTTAACATTGGTTGGATAGTAAATTCCTTGAATTGAGGCAGAAGGTGGACGATTCAGTGTCATTTAATGAAGAAACCTTCACTCGACTATAAAGGTATCCTCCTAATCTTATTTTGGATCTTGATAGAAAAATAAACCATTTTTTACTCAAGATTGAATCAAATATATCGAAGGGAATTTTCCACTCAAGAATTAAAATGTTATGAGAACCTAGTATGATGTGCTGACAAGGTAGAAATAGTACTCTTTGATGATCATGTGTACTATGAGAACAAAGAGATAAATAGTTCTATATTGATAGAGATTTTTAAAAATCAATCAATGAAATATAATGGTATGAAATTCCAATTTCTTTTTTGTGTAAAGTTTGGTAAAAATAACTATGGGGAATGTCTTAAGAAAATAAAGATGTGATTTTGATGTGGTAAGATTTGACATATGGCCCGAGATTGTAATTAAAATGATCATATGATTAATACAGATAAGAAAAATGTAAATTTTAACAAATGTGGCGAGATGGGTCATTACGAAAATGTCATCCCAAAGATAGATCCATGTGATGGAAAGAATCCAGACTATAAGAAGAAAGGTGTAGTGAGATCCATTGCGACCATGTCAGTAGATATTGGGCCATCAAATTAAGTTGTATCATGTACATTATTTGTTTAATCTGAATTTTTTAATTTATTGTCTGATACGGGGTCTAAAAATTCATTTATTTCTAAGAAATTTTATAGTAAATTATAAATTTCACCCCAATAAATATGAAAGGAATTTATGGTTAAAACACCATGGGAAAATGTTATTGTTAAAAAAGTCATTTTAGCAATCATTTTATTGGTTTCTAGGTAATGTAATTAACTAAAAGATTGTTGTTTTTTCCTTAGTAGTGTCTTATATCATTATTGTTATGGATTGGATTTTATTTATCATTCTATTAAGTAATATAGAGCTAAAGAAGCTGTTTTTAGAATGAATATCAGTTTGTATACAAGAACAAACCCATAAAATTGCTAATATATCAGGAATAAAATACATTTTTTAAATATGTAAATGAAATTTATCTTAATCATATTGTTGAAAACAAGGGTAGTGTTTAGATTAATGAATTATAAGTGATAAATTAATTCCTTTATCTCTTTTTCGATGAGTTACCCAGTGTTATACCTAATGGGGGCGTTGAATTCCAAATTAATTTGGTTCTTCATGCTATGAATATTTCATATCCCCCTTATCGAATTGACGAAATGGAACTTTAGGAATTAAAAAAATATGTTTTAGTAGTTTATTGATAAATACTTCATTCATCCTATCAAATCACCTTTGGGAGGTCCTATTTTATTCATTAAAAAGAAATATTATTCCATGATACTTTTCACTGATTACAGTGCTTTGATTTACCTTACTATTAAGAACAAATATCTTTTTACTCACATCAATGACTTGTTTTATAAGTTCTTGTGAGGTCATTATTTTTCCAAGATTGGCTTGGGATCTGGGTTACATCAGCAGAAGGTGAAGGTTGATGACATTACAAGACATAGCTTTTCGAACTAGATATGATCATTATAAATTTGTTGTTATGTGGTTTGTGATAACTAATTCACTTATTATATTCATTGATCATATGAATCAAACATTTCTTGAGATATTTGATATGTTTGTGGTTGTTTATATTGATGAAATTATACTATATTCTAGAATTAAATAGGAGCATGAAAAACATATAAGGCTTTTTTTCCAAACCATAAAAGAAAAGAAACTGTCTGGAAAATTCAGAAAGTGTGAATTTTGGTTAAAAAAATTTTATTCCTTGGTCATATTGATTCTGAAGATCGAATATCTATTTATCCATCTAAAAAAAGTTGTTGAAGAATGTCCAAGAGACACAAATATAACTGAGATTCATCAATTATTTCATTTGGTAAAATATTACTAGAGGTTTGTTGAATAATTTCCATGGTTATGTAGTCTACTGACCAAGTTAACTAAAAAAGGAGTTAAATTTTCCTTGAAAAAATAATGTGATTATTGTTTTCATAAATTAAAAAGATGATTGGTGAATGCTCTAGTTCTTAACCTACATTCCAAAAATGGTGTGTTTGTCATCTAAAGTGACACATCAATAATGGGACTTGGTTGTATTCTGATCTAGAATGATCATCTAGTGTCTTATTCTTTAAGATATGTAACACCCCAAGATTTCATAGTGTGTTATTTCCTCAAAATAATTCAATAACTTGCACTACACGCAACACTGAGTTCAATTGCACCATGACTTACCAAAAAAAAGCCATTAAAAGAGGTCATGAATAGTATTAACTAAATTTTAAACTTTATATAATCCTTATAATTTTAGAATCCATATTATGAGTTTCTTAGTCATAATGCAAGAACATATTCCTTTTCAGTATTGCACTTTTATCAACTTTTGATAGTGAAACCTTTTTAAATACAATATTTTAAACTTTTTGACTAAATGGAGACATCAAAAAATTTAAAATGAAACATCCCAAGCTTCTGCGGTACGCTTTCCTTTGAATAAAACAGTAGCGTGTGTTGTACGCAACTTCGAGTTCTAACACACCGTAACCAATCAAACTAGCTGTTATGAATAGTAATACCTAATTTTTGAAATCATATATATTTTATATTTCAAAATGGACTTCATTTTTGGATTCGGAATATCGAAATTATCCTAGGGTGAAATTTTGGTACTTTTCGGATAACTTTTATATTTTGATGAATAGTGAAAATTACTAAATTTTAATTAAAAACAACTTTTTTAATCAAAATAATTAATAGTGATAAATTATGAATTTGAGTGGTTTTAAAGTATATTTAGAATATATTTTTACCATTTAATATAATGTTGGTCATTGGACATAATTTTACAATTAAACCGAACATAAACAAGTGTCAATCTTTTGATAGTTATTATCTCTTAAAAACACGCTTTTTGTTTTGACAGCGGGAATTAATTTTAAATTAATTTCTGCCACTTCTGTGATTTGAATTTAGGAAAATGGATTCCATATTTGGAATCAGGATGTTCAAATTGTGTAAATAGGTAACTTTTATTTTTAGACATTTTGAATAATTACTGCGGTAAATATTTTATTTACCATGGTTAAAGGGTAAATCCGGTAAATAAGGGTTAAAAAATAATATTATAATAATACAAAATTACCCTAAAACGTGTCCTAACCTTATTGGTAGACACATACCCGACCATGAGCATCCTTGGGTCAATTTGGGGACCCCTTGGAGCCACTTGTATGTGGTAGGGACACTTTATATTAATAAAGTTAAAATAAAAATAAAAATGGCATAAGCTTACATCTTTTAGAAGAACAATTTTTACATAGGGTATACATGTTGGATTTTCGATTATAAATATTCATTAGAAAGCTAAAACGATTTCCTACATAAGGATATTTTATTTATAATTTTTATACATTAAATAATTTATTTTATTTATGACACAATGATGATGCAGTAATTACTATAATAGTGAAAAATTAAAATAATTGATATTATAAATACCCAAATAAATATAATATGAAACTTTTAATGAATTAAACTAATTTTATAGGATAATATGATATATTAGGATTGATTTAATTGACTTTTTTCGAAGTAATCAATCTGTTATGAGTTTCACAAAAATCAACTATTGAATAGTGTCAAAATTGACATAAAAGAGTTCTTAAAACAAATATTATATTATTAATTGATATTAAATTCCTAAAAATCTAAGGTTCGGCCAAGAGACTTATATTATGATAGGTTAATCATTAATGGACCACTTGGGGGTCGCTTGGATGTATATAGTAAGTTTATTAACCATATTATATAAAAATACAAAGAGACATTGTAAAAGTGAAACTAATTAACTTAGAGTTAATACTTAAAGATAAGGTTAATATAAGTACCCAAACCTGTCTAAATTATATTGGATGAGTTTTTTTCGACCTATCCCCACCTCATCCTTTGAATAGTCAACTTTGGAGCCTTTTGAAACCGAATATGAATTTATTATAAATTAATATTTCTAGCTTTTCCAAATGTGCCCCTCACCCCTCTTATAAAAGGGCACTCCTCCTTCTCTTTTCCTCACACCTCTCAAGCCACTTGGATCGTCCAAACTCTGCCCAACTAAGCTCCCCACATCCCTCTCCTCCTCCTTGAAGCTTCCCCTTATGCAGAAAGCATTTCAAGAAGTCCTTTGGTTCCAACCAAATTGAGTTACCTAAATTAAAGGTAACAATTTGTCTTAAAGTATTTTCATTTATTTTGCTTCTCCAACCCCCAAAATCTTTTTATTTCTTTTCTTTTGTAACAACACCAGTATCCTCAATATACTAGGATGTTGTTATAAGAAGGATTAAAACTACACATACACACAACTCCATCTAATGGATGATGAACATAATGTTTCTGTGGATGGCAAACTAACGCCTCACGAAACGATGATTGTTCAAATACATCTTACCACCTCTCATGGTGGCCATTATGATGGCACTGTAATTAAATATGATATTAATGATATATATTTTATATATAAGCTTCTGTAATTCCATTTTATTTCATTCCATTATTCGTTTCATGTTGTATATACATACGATAATTTCATTTGAGGAAGTGCGGACTACCGCCCCCTTAAAATGATATGACTCGTTCATACCACACATGGAACGTATAAAGGATGGTGTTAATGAACTTAAGTAACATATATAAAATATTATATTATACTGGAATAGTAATATACCTATGTATCATTTGGATTTGATTCTTTTAAAATAAAAATTAAATGGAAGTAGCGTCCGTGCGTACGTACGGACTACCGTCTCCACGAACGCGATGAGATTCATTCTCCATCGTATCCATTCAAGTATAATTACCATTTAATGATTTAAAAATGATGTTTAAGGACTTGATATCATTCTGGATATGAATAAGATACAACAAACATGACTTATGTAACAAAACATATAAAAGAAAATGAGTATGTTAACACCCGAAACGACGATAATACTAAGATATTATTATCAAATCAATATTAAAAGATCATATATGATATCATATTAATATATATGATTCTTGTATAATTTAATAACAATTATTTCACAATTATACAGGGAGTTAACCTACCCCAACCAAGGAAAAGTACAAGGTAAGGGTTATTTCACAATCTCTTCATTATCCGAGGTTGTATTATACGTAATAATCTACTGGGATCTCTTTATCATCCACATCCATGTTTCTTCGAAATGTATTTCAAAACATTTTTACTATTTACAAGAATATGGGTTAAAGTCATTTATACCCTTGTTTGACTTTTTATAAGAGGTTTATAAAGGAATCTTTCCGTCGTTTTCAAAACAAGGTCCTTTTTAACCTTTTCGACAGAATTGAGGTAAGAATGTTTTTTTTAACTTATACGGCGGGTGCGGTTATTTTCCGCCGTTATAAAATCGTCGAAGCTTCCCATACAAGCTTATAAGAATATTTTCAAAGAAAATGTTTTATTTTATATGGATCTTAAATGATTTCAAAATAAAAGGAGATATTTCTTTTAAAAGAATTTTGATTTCATCTATGTCAACATCCTTTGATGGATTTTAAGATTATTTGAAGTTGATTTATTATGATACAAAACTTCTATATTGTATTGAAGGTTTTGTGATATGTTTGACTGTGGATGTGCTATTTTTATACCATTCATATTTTATTGTGAAAGTATTGACATTTCGTATGCTAGTTTTAATACGAATGTTTATGTTATGTTTAAACCTTTTCATATGGGAATGCATTGGACTTAATAAGTGACGGGTGGAGCCCGCTATAGCTCCTCGATGCATCGGTAGGTCTCATGAGACAAACTAGTGTCTTGGCACAAGGCCTTGACAAAATCTTATTTGTAGTCTTGGCACGAGGCCTTGACTATGTGGTTATGATAGTCTGGCATTATGCATTCCAACATTATGAAAGTGGTTATTGATTTTTGCATGTGATTATTCGATTAGTTGAATATCCATGTGAATAAGTAAATGGCATTATTTCATTTTATTTATTCCATACCATGTTGAAAGTTCATGTTTGAAAGGATTTTGTTTTAGTTATACATTGCCTTAAAAGTTTATTCTTATTTATGAAAGTTTCCGTTATATTGTTATCCTTACTGGGCATTTGAGCTCACCCCTTTTCTATGTTTTATTTTTCCCAGGAAGTGAAGAAGTAAGTTATGAATGACCTGCAAGGATATTATGTGGGGATATGAGTGTGGATTATGGAGACAATATGTTGTTGTAGTAGTTTTTCGTTTAATGATGTAATGTAAACCTTATGAATATATCTAGTGTTTCCAAGGCTACTAAACCAATCGGTCTTTCGAGATTTGATCTTTCTTGTGATCATGCCAATGTTACGAAGTAATGCGCCGACTCTGGGTAGCTGGGATCGGGGCGTTACAGTTGGTATCAGAGGAAGTTTAGTACAAACCTTGGAAGCTAGATTTAGATAAACTCTGATTAGAGCACGTAGACCTAAGATGAACTTTGAGGATTAGTATAGAAGAACTTCCTAGAATTTTGGTATTGTAGAGATTTTGTGAGTTTTCCGAGCAATACATCCCTGTCTGGATACGAGCAGGTAGAGGCGGCTCTGGCACAGATGTACCTAGGGGTAAAACCCGAAAACACCGCTTTGAGCTAGACTCGAACGGGAACTGGTGCACGACAACGGGCCTTGCTGCACTCTTGGTTACGACACTCCCGGGGGATATGCTTAGGATAACTCTCATTTTCTTTACAAATCATTTTGAAGGGATTATGAGTATATACTTCCTCAAAGAAAACATTCTTATGATTATGGATTATATCCATAAATAGTTAAATTTATGTTAGGTGTTTTATAAGTATGGGATTATGTATTTTGATTCATAAACTGATCTAGTTTATGCCATTGTTTAAAAATGGCGCCCAGTAGAAGGAATGAGAACTCCAGAAATGAACATGATCCAAAGAGAAGGAAGGATCATATCTTTCATGGTCTTAAGCTATAATTTTATAAGAGAAATAGTCTCCCATGTATTATCATCATATGAAGAAATAATATCATGTGTTGATAAGATAAGTAAAGAGTTTACTGAGTCCTATGGCTTTGAAGGGAAGTAAGAGAAGAAAAGGATGGAAGAGAGAAAGATGGATAAAGGGAAGAGGGAAAAGAAGAATTTTCCCATATGTGGTAACTGTGGAAAGAAACACCCTGGAACTTTCCTGAAAGGAATGGGAGTTTGTTATAAGTGTGGAGGAAAAGGGCACAAAGTACGTGACTCCAAGGGTAAGAAAATGGTTTCAAATGTACAGTGCTTCATTTGCAAGGAGTTTGGACACTACGCGAACCTATCATCAGACTATGACGCAAATGATGCTATTGGATAATAATCAAGTTATTATACTACCACAGATGAAGAGGAATGATTAGAGTTCTTATGTTGATTATGTCAATTGAGTGTTGTATCAACAATGTACTTGTTATAATAATTATGGAGTATATAAGGATTGTACTACAGTACTATTTCATTAAGGACTTGAGATTGTGTGGAACAAAGAAAAGTGACTCAATAGCAGGATAAATTTTTGGAAAATATATGGTTGAGAGAATGATAAATCATAATGTAGTATTGATACTGAGGTAGTGATTTTGGAATAATATGTGATTGTTTTGGATAAATTATATTGGATATTCTTGACTACCCTGGAACTGATTATTGATTTGTATATTCCATCATTGTTGGGGTTTGAAACATTTTTGGATTAATGAAGTGTATCCAGCTTTCTATATGGAATAAGGGAGCATGAATGTAATCAATAAGGAATATGGTAATTAAGGATGTTTCGGTGTATTAAAAGAATACATGATGAAGGTATTCATATGCTATTACGGGGTAAAAAGGTTCTACATTATGTTTACCTTACTTATAAATGTTGGACTGTGAGTTTGGATAGAAGTATTTTGGATAGTTCTAGTTTGGATTATTTTGGATTGCCATAAAAGGACAACCCGGAGGTCGGGCGGCAACCCGTCGCGTCCGGCAAGGCTACGAGACTTGAACCCGCAACCGAAGGGCGACAAGGGTGTATCACCTACCACTGGCCCACGAGATGTCCTGGATTAAATAATGTAGTTTTTATTAAAAGATCTTGTAGATGAATTATAAATTCGTTTATTTTGGAACCCTATACGAATAGTGTAAATAGAATTTTTTTTACATTCTATTATCTTTTAGAGTGAAAGATGAGTTTGAGGTTGAAATTTATTAATGGATAAAACTCTAATTATAATGTAAGTATATCTCCTTATGATCTTAGCCAATCTCATAAATAAATTCCTCAATATTAAGAAAAGCAACTTAGAACAAAAATGTTTTCCTAGAAGGTACCTTAAATCATCACTAATTTATGGCTTTGGGATTGTTGGCCTTTTCATAGCCATGTTCTCTACCACTCTCCATCAGATAATTGATGGTTAGATTTTTCTTCCATACCCATATTTTCTTACATGGAACCCTAGTATGTGTTATTTTTGGTAATCTTCATACTTTCGACTCTTTATTTTAAATAGAGGCCTCATTAATTCATTTTTCGATGTGGGATTTCAACTAAGATATTTTGAAACGTCAAAAATGTGTTATCCCAATACCCTATATTTTGTTGAACCGATGGTACTTCAAATCATCATAGATTGATGAGTTTAAGGACCTCAATTATACACTTGTTTGTGATTGATGACCTCAATCACTACATATAAATATTTACGTTTTTCCTCCGATTATATGTCTCTAATTTCCACCAATGTTCTCCTAATCGAGATCATAATTTGGTGGTGACCCTTTGATTTCTCTTTTCCTCATATTAAGACTAAATTTTAGTAACCCAATTTCTGATGTGGGTTTTCCCACAAATATATTTTCTACTTTCAACCTTTTATTTTTGAAGAACAATTTCAAATTGCGAGGACGCAATTTATTGAAGGAGGGGAGAATGTAACACCCCAAGATTTCATAGTGTGTTATTTCCTCAAAATAATTCAATAACTTGCACTACACGCAACACTGAGTTCAATTGCACCATTACTTACCAAAAAAAAAGCCATTAAAAGAGGTCATGAATAGTATTAACTAAATTTTAAACTTTATATAATCCTTATAATTTTAGAATCCATATTATGAGTTTCTTAGTCATAATGCAAGAACATATTCATTTTCAGTATTGCACTTTTATCAACTTTTGATAGTGAAACCTTTTTAAATACAATATTTTAAACTTTTTGACTAAATGGAGACATCAAAAAATTTAAAATGAAACATCCCAAGCTTCCGCGGTACGCTTTCCTTTGAATAAAACAGTAGCGTGTGTTGTACGCAACTTCGAGTTCTAACACACCGTAACCAATCAAACTAGCTGTTATGAATAGTAATACCTAATTTTTGAAATCATATATATTTTATATTTCAAAATGGACTTCATTTTTGGATTCGGAATATCGAAATTATCCTAGGGTGAAATTTTGGTACTTTTCGGATAACTTTTATATTTTGATGAATAGTGAAAATTACTAAATTTTAATTAAAAACAACTTTTTTAATCAAAATAATTAATAGTGATAAATTATGAATTTGAGTGGTTTTAAAGTATATTTAGAATATATTTTTACCATTTAATATAATGTTGGTCATTGGACATAATTTTACAATTAAACCGAACATAAACAAGTGTCAATCTTTTAATAGTTATTATCTCTTAAAAACACGCTTTTTGTTTTGACAGCGGGAATTAATTTTAAATTAATTTCTGCCACTTCTGTGTTTTGAATTTAGGAAAATGGATTCCATATTTGGAATCAGGATGTTCAAATTGTGTAAATAGGTAACTTTTATTTTTAGACATTTTGAATAATTACTGCGGTAAATATTTTATTTACCATGGTTAAAGGGTAAATCCGGTAAATAAGGGTTAAAAAATAATATTATAATAATACAAAATTACCCTAAAACGTGTCCTAACCTTATTGGTAGACACATACCCGACCATGAGCATCCTTGGGTCAATTTGGGGACCCCTTGGAGCCACTTGTATGTGGTAGGGACACTTTATATTAATAAAGTTAAAATAAAAATAAAAATGGCATAAGCTTACATCTTTTAGAAGAACAATTTTTACATAGGGTTATACATGTTGGATTTTCGATTATAAATATTCATTAGAAAGCTAAAACGATTTCCTACATAAGGATAGTTTATTTATAATTTTTAGACATTAAATAATTTATTTTATTTATGACACAATGATGATGCAGTAATTACTATAATAGTGAAAAATTAAAATAATTGATATTATAAATACCCAAATAAATATAATATGAAACTTTTAATGAATTAAACTAATTTTATAGGATAATATGATATATTAGGATTGATTTAATTGACTTTTTTCGAAGTAATCAATCTGTTATGAGTTTCACAAAAATCAACTATTGAATAGTGTCAAAATTGACATAAAAGAGTTCTTAAAACAAATATTATATTATTAATTGATATTAAATTCCTAAAAATCTAAGGTTCGGCCAAGAGACTTATATTATGATCGGTTAATCATTAATGGACCACTTGGGGGTCGCTTGGATGTATATAGTAAGTTTATTAACCATATTATATAAAAATACAAAGAGACATTGTAAAAGTGAAACTAATTAACTTAGAGTTAATACTTAAAGATAAGGTTAATATAAGTACCCAAACCTGTCTAAATTCTATTGGATGAGTTTTTTTCGACCTATCCCCACCTCATCCTTTGAATAGTCAACTTTGGAGCCTTTTGAAACCGAATATGAATTTATTATAAATTAATATTTCTAGCTTTTCCAAATGTGCCCCTCACCCCTCTTATAAAAGGGCACTCCTCCTTCTCTTTTCCTCACACCTCTCAAGCCACTTGGCTCGTCCAAACTCTGCCCAACTAAGCTCCCCACATCCCTCTCCTCCTCCTTGAAGCTTCCCCTTAGGCAGAAATCATTTCAAGAAGTCCTTTGGTTCCAACCAAATTGAGTTACCTAAATTAAAGGTAACAATTTCTCTTAAAGTATTTTCATTTATTTTGCTTCTCCAACCCCCAAAATCTTTTTATTTCCTTTCTTTTGTAACAACACCAGTATCCTCAATATACTAGGATGTTGTTATAAGAAGTATTAAAACTACACATACACACAACTCCATCTAATGGATGATGAACATAATGTTTCTGTGGATGGCAAACTAACGCCTCACGAAACGATGATTGTTCAAATACATCTTACCACCTCTCATGGTGGCCATTATGATGGCACTGTAATTAAATATGATATTAATGATATATATTTTATATATAAGCTTCTGTAATTCCATTTTATTTCATTCCATTATTCGTTTCATGTTGTATATACATACGATAATTTCATTTGAGGAAGTGCGGACTACCGCCCCCTTAAAATGATATGACTCGTTCATACCACACATGGAACGTATAAAGGATGGTGTTAATGAACTTAAGTAACATATATAAAATATTATATTATACTGGAATAGTAATATACCTATGTATCATTTGGATTTGATTCTTTTAAAATAAAAATTAAATGGAAGTAGCGTTCGTGCGTACGTACGGACTACCGTCTCCACGAACGCGATGAGATTCATTCTCCATCGTATCCATTCAAGTATAATTACCATTTAATGATTTAAAAATGATGTTTAAGGACTTGATATCATTCTGGATATGAATAAGATACAACAAACATGACTTATGTAACAAAACATATAAAAGAAAATGAGTATGTTAACACCCGAAACGACGATAATACTAAGATATTATTATCAAATCAATATTAAAAGATCATATATGATATCATATTAATATATATGATTCTTGTATAATTTAATAACAATTATTTCACAATTATACAGGGAGTTAACCTACCCCAACCAAGGAAAAGTACAAGGTAAGGGTTATTTCACAATCTCTTCATTATCCGAGGTTGTATTATACGTAATAATCTACTGGGATCTCTTTATCATCCACATCCATGTTTCTTCGAAATGTATTTCAAAACATTTTTACTATTTACAAGAATATGGGTTAAAGTCATTTATACCCTTTTTTGACTTTTTATAAGAGGTTTATAAAGGAATCTTTCCGTCGTTTTCAAAACAAGGTCCTTTTTAACCTTTTCGACAGAATTGAGGTAAGAATGTTTTTTTTAACTTATACGGCGGGTGCGGTTATTTTCCGCCGTTATAAAATCGTCGAAGCTTCCCATACAAGCTTATAAGAATATTTTCAATGAAAATGTTTTATTTTATATGGATCTTAAATGATTTCAAAATAAAAGGAGATATTTCTTTTAAAAGAATTTTGATTTCATCTATGTCAACATCCTTTGATGGATTTTAAGATTATTTGAAGTTGATTTATTATGATACAAAACTTCTATATTGTATTGAAGGTTTTGTGATATGTTTGACTGTGGATGTGCTATTTTTATACCATTCATAGTTTATTGTGAAAGTATTGACATTTCGTATGCTAGTTTTAATACGAATGTTTATGTTATATTTAATCCTTTTCATATGGGAATGCATTGGACTTAATAAGTGACGGGTGGAGCCCGCTATAGCTCCTCGATGCATCGGTAGGTCTCATGAGACAAACTAGTGTCTTGGCACAAGGCCTTGACAAAATCTTATTTGTAGTCTTGGCACGAGGCCTTGACTATGTGGTTATGATAGTCTGGCATTATGCATTCCAACATTATGAAAGTGGTTATTGATTTTTGCATGTGATTATTCGATTAGTTGAATATCCATGTGAATAAGTAAATGGCATTATTTCATTTTATTTATGCCATACCATGTTGAAAGTTCATGTTTGAAAGGATTTTGTTTTAGTTATACATTGCCTTAAAAGTTTATTCTTATTTATGAAAGTTTCCGTTATATTGTTATCCTTACTGGGCATTTGAGCTCACCCCTTTTCTATGTTTTATTTTTCCCAGGAAGTGAAGAAGTAAGTTATGAATGACCTGCAAGGATATTATGTGGGGATATGAGTGTGGATTATGGAGACAATATGTTGTTGTAGTAGTTTTTCGTTTAATGATGTAATGTAAACCTTATGAACATATCTAGTGTTTCCAAGGCTACTAAACCAATCGGTCTTTCGAGATTTGATCTTTCTTGTGATCATGCCAATGTTACGAAGTAATGCGCCGAATCTGGGTAGCTGGGATCGGGGCGTTACAAGATAGATAAAACCTCATGAGGTACATTTTCTCAGACATGATTTGGAATTAGTAGCCATGGTTTTCACTTTATTAATTTGGATTAATTATTTATATAGATCCAAATGTGTAATATATACTGTCCAAAAATTTCACAAGTATATATTCCCTCAATAGGAATTAAACATAAGGCAGATAAGATGGCTTGAATTTAGGAAACATTATGATTTCACTATCAATTACCATCATTGAAAAGAATCAATGTTGTAGATGCCTTGAGTCAAAAAATCATTCATCATTCATCATTAGAAATGATATGGCTAGAACAAGAACCTTTTATCCATGGTTTAATGAATTTTGAAATAAAAGATATTAGTGTAGGAAATTACGTTCTTTTGATTTAGGTTTTAGTTCTTTTAACTTTATTAAATAGAATTATGAAAGCACATAAGGAAAACATGGAGCTACAGAAAATTGTAGTGTTGGTTAAAATGGGCATGTTTCCAGAATTTATCATTGATAAATATTTTGTTTTTATATTTTAAAAAATATTATGTGTTTCATATGATTTTCAGCTGAAGATTTTGTAGTTGTTAGAAGGTTATACTTCCCCATTATCAATTCATCAAATAATCACAATTATGTACAGAGACCATCATGGGTATTATAAGTGGAACGAAATGAAAAAAGATATTGCAGATTTTACTAAGAAATGTTTGGCTTGTCAACAGGTCAATATAGAGAGATATTTACCAAAGAGGATGGTTTAGCCTTTACCAGTGATAGAGTGGCAATGAGAAAATATTTCAATGAACTTAATTGTGTGGAAACCCATGACTTATCAAGGTTAAAATGAAATATGTGATATTGTTGATCGACTGCCTAAATATTCTTCTTTCGATCATATTTGAGATACTAGGTATTCGAATCATCTTTCTTCACTATACCTCAGATATATTTTCAAGTTACGTGGAGTTCCTCTTTCTATTTTATTATACCCTAATCCCATGGTCACTTATATCTTTTGGAAATTCCTTCAAAAGACATTGGGAATAGAAATAACGTTCAATAAATCTTTTCATCCCTAATCAGATGGGAAGTCAGAATGGATGATTCAGAATTTGGAGAATATGTTTCAAGATTGTTCAATGGATTAGTAGGGTAGTTGGTATCAACATATTACTTCAGTTGAATTTTCATATAATAATAGTATTCATTCCATTATTTGGATGGATCCTTTGAGGCATTATATGTAGATACCCGAAGCTTGACGTACATAGATATTAGATTACTTTTGATGAATACATAATACATAACAAAAAACAGACACACAAGTACCGTAGTAGCTTAGTGTCTTTGGAAACATGGAACATTATCTTCTAATCATGGTGAAAGATCTTCAACATCTCCCATAACGATCTTCCACTTTTTGTTTCCTTACCTAAAACATTTATTTTAATCCCAGGGGAAAATAAAACATAAAAAGGGTGAGGTCAAATTCTCATTAAGGGTAAGCATGGATAAAATAAAACATACCACATACATTTGAACTTAAAAACATGAAAATAATGTTTAAACATCAAAATATTGAGCAAAGACTTAAAACATGGAAGTACATAAGGCATAGATCATAATGGAACATAAACCATGATAACCTAGCATGGGAAAAAAACATGTAATTGTGGCATCCATTAAGCACATGTAATGATTTCCATAGAAGCCAAGGCATTGCTACCAAGACCATCTTAGTGGACAAAGTCCCTTTCTGAATCGAGTTCACTCCTTCTTCCAGTCCTGTAATACTGAACCGGATTAACTTATAGTTCCATCCATGTCTATCTCATGAGATATAAATCCTTACCCAATGAATTGGAGGGAGATATAGGTACCACCCATCTCATAATGAAATCATTCTTACTTGTGCCACAAAATAAATAGTCATCATTCATAATAACCCAATAAATAAAATGGGTTTCATAACCATCATCCCATCATCAAATAATCCATATAAGAGGAATGGATATCATTTCAGAATAAGAAATGTGAAACCATGTAAATCATAGAGACATGATACATGAAACATACACATATGAAATAATGTTATCATATATGAAAAATGGTTTTGAGAAAATACTTGAAATGAATTCATGAGGAAAATAACCATTCTTTTCAAAATAATTTTCTTTTCACAAAATGCCAGGAAATTTGAAAAGAATAGGATTTTGTTTACTATAGTCATGAAATCATTTGGAGGAAGATTCATTAAAATAAGGCTGTATAAAACTATAACAATCCTTCCATGTTATATAGGTTAAAAAAACATTATTCTCGTACTTTTTTCAGAAAAGTCAAAAAGCACCTTATAGGGTAAATAAAAGAAAGATTCCTTCATTACCAAGGGGTAAAATTAAACATGGGTAAAATGGACATTAAACATACATGAATACACTTTTATAAAACATGGAAATGGATTATATAAATAACCCCAGTAAATACTTACGAATAAAAAATCTCGGATAAAAATGAGATTTGCAAAATTATCCCTTACCTTAGTTCTGATATGCTTCGTACGTATCCGAACATCCTGTATAATGATTTAAATAATGTCATTGACTTATTACTGAATCATATTCATTTTTATGATATCATATATGGTTCACTTATGACTTTATATTACCCGTTCTTTTGTAAATTCCATGTTAAATAGTGTTTTGGGTATAATCGTTTCATTTGTCATCCGTGTTTTGACTTGTTATTATTCATATGATTACTTATATCATGATTAATTAATTTCATAATATAAAAAATTATTTATATATAATATATATTCAGAATATACATAAATATATAATAGATCGATAAATGGAACGAAATACACCGTTCATGCAGACGATAGGTCGTACATACGCATGAACGTTGTTTTCGTTTCCTCAATGAATTGAATGGAATTAATTGGATGAAATACATATATATATATACATAAATAAAGTATCATTATTATGTCATATATTTCATGATTACTTATTATATATACTTTATAATCATTTATGAATGGCTAATCATTGAGAATGAATCTCATCGCGTCGTGGAGACGGTATTCCATACGTACGCACGAGCGATGATATCATTCCCATGATCGTGGAATTTTATTGGAGTGTATGTATACTATTACAGAATAAATATCACTTTAAAACAGTCATATATAGTTATTATTTACACCATTATACCCATCCATGTAAGGTGGTGGTGGAAAAGAGATTACACCATGGCGTGGAGACGGTATTCCGTATGTACGCACGCGCGGTGATTTCGTTTTCTGTAGGATGGATATATGGTGAAATAGTGTTGATTAATAATTATAATAAGAAATCAATATATTAGTGATACTTATGTTATTACTTCATAATGAAACAACCTAATAATAAGAAGTGGAAGAAGAAATAAAGTTGAAAGAATCGGTAACGGACATTACCTCTTCTTTGAAGCGCCTCTTTGAGACCTCCTCTTAGGGCACTAAAATTGGTCTTTGAAGAATACAAGGACCTCTATGATGTTTCTAGGGAAGTGGAGAAGAGAAATTGTCAGGGTTTTGCAGAGCTTTAAGGCTCATAGTGGTGTGAGGAAGAGAGGGAGGAGGTGCCCTTTTATAAGGGAGGAGAGTGGCACCTTTGGAATAACTAAAACTATTATTTTATTATAAATTCATATTCGGTTTTCAATAGCTCCAAATCGATTTATTTCTAAGCTAAGGTAGGGATGGGTCGAAATCCTCTCTTAAAATAGAATTTGACAAGTTTAGGTCATTATATTAACCTTAACGTTTAGTTTTATCTCTTAGTTAATTAGATTGACATTTACCATGTCACTTTGTATTTTTCTATTATATAGTTAATAAACAGACCATATACATCCAAGAGACCCCAAAGTGGTCCATTAATGATAAAAATATAATGATATAATTATCATGGCCGACCCTTAGATTTTTAGGAATATAATAACAATTAATAATATAATATTTGTTTTAAAAACTATTTTATGTCAATTTTGACACTATTTGGTAATTGTTTTTTGTGGAAATAATAACAGAATGATTAGTTCGAAAAAATTTACTTCAATCAATACTAACATGTCATATTAACATATAAAATTATTTAAATTCATAAAAAGTCTCAAATTACATTTATTTGGGTATTTATAACAACAATTATGTCAATATTTCATTAATAAGTTAATTACTGCATCATCATTGTCTCATAAATAAATTAAATTATTTTAGGTATAAAAATTACAAATAAAATACCATTATGTATGAAATATTTTTATCTTTCTAATGAATATTTATATTAGAATTTATCTTATCTATAACCCTATATTAAAAATTATTTAGTTATTAAACATTGATTTTAACTATTTTAACCCTTCTTTAAATAAATTAATAATAAATGTCCTAATCTAATCCAAGTGGGCCTAAATGGTCATATTTTATTTATAAGGTTTTTTTGGCCGAATTACACTTATCCAATAGAATTAGGACATGTGTTAGGGTCATAATAATATCATTTTTACCCTTAATTACCCTATTTACTTTTAACGGTGGTAAAAAAAAGTAAACAGTTACTATTCATAAAAAATTATTTTCATCTCATTGAACCACATTTTAGTCCTTGATATTAACCGTGTCTCTCGGATTTTCAAAATTCCACTCACATAAGCGGTAAAATTAATATTAATGAAAAATTCAGTTTTTTAACTACCGCATAGTGGTTTCACTATTCATAAAAAAATGAATGTTTCAAGAAAAATACAAAAAAATTGGCCTAAGATATATCTGATATTATGAATTAAAAAATGATGTATATTTTACCAAATTCAAAACATATCAGTTGCATTAATTAATTTCAAAATTAATTTTCTTCGTCAAAACAAATAGCGTGTTCTTAAGAGATAATAACTATTAAAAGATTGACACTTGTTTATGTCTGGTTTAAATGTGAAATTACATCCAATGACCAAAATTGTATTAAATTGTAAAAATATATTCTAAATATACTATAAAACCACTCAAATTAATAATTTATCACTATTAATTATTTCAATTAAAAAAGTTTTTTTTAATTAAAATTTAGTAATATTCAATATTCATCAGAATATGAAAGTTATCCGAAAAGTACCAAAATTTCACCCTAATCTAATTTCGATATTCTGAATCCAAAAATGAAGTCCATTTTTAAAGATAAAATTTATAAAATTTCAAAAAGTGGGTAGTACTATTCATAACGGCTAGTTCATAATAATATTATAATAATATCTCGTTTAGTGAAACTCGGTATTGCATACCACACATGCTATCGAGGAAGGTCATGATTGCGTGTAATGAAAGGAAAGTCAGGGATGCATGTTTTGCAAGATCCTTTTGGTGCAGCGTACAACAAAAGACATTAATGAAATTAAAAAATATATTTTTCATAAAATCTCGGGGTGTTACATTCTAACCCCTTTAAAATGAATTTCGCCCTCGAAATTCGTCGGGGTTATAAATGGTTTACTACTCGAAAGATTATTTAATAGAAACCCACATCTTAAAATGGAATACCAAAACTTGTCTTTAAAAACTAATGTATGAAACGTAATGGTTACCCAAATTAACTCATCACTGGGTTTCCACGTAGGAGAACATAGGTGAAAATTTGGATGTGGAAGAAAAATCTAACCATCATGTTCTGATGGAGAGTGGTAGAGAACATGGCTATGAAAAAGACAATAATCACAAATACATAAATTTGTGAAGATCTAAGGTACCATCTGATTCATCAGATATAAGAGCACTAGGACAACATTTTTGGTTTTCAAGATCATTTCCCTAATGTTGATGAAATAGGAGTTAGAAGAAATACTTTCGTGATTTTGGTACAGTCTCACCATTGGTCATTCTTTGGGAAATTTCCACTTCATATCGTAATGAAATGAAGTTGAATTTTTCATTCATGATGTGTTAGCAGATCATGTGATAGAATGATGGGTCATTCCATCTATCTCAAACAAAAGGTTAGAAAAGTTATCAAAAAATACATAAGTCCATCTATAGTGAGATTAATCATATATGGTTCCTAAAATGGACTTATACTTCATATATTATACTTCTTAATATAATAAAACTAGTTTCTACTAAACAAGGACTTCTTGTAGGCCACTGGTAGGTGAAAAAGGACAGTCGCACTTCGGTTGTGGGTTCGATTCCCACAGCCTTGTCTGACGCGATGGGCTGTCACTCATCCTACAGGTTGTCCTTTTTCTAAAACTACATTACTATGACATCCCATCAATAATATCGAAAAAACTTCTATCCTTAAACAATACTAACTTATGTCCAACATAATCCATTCCAATCTTTAGGCTTATCCAAAATACTAATGTCCAATCTCATATTATAGTGAAAACAATTACCAAAGAGTTCATATAACAAGAATGTTAATACCATCGTTGATCCCCATATATCATGAGATATGTCTTGTTGGTCACATTCCAAACATTCGAAGGCCTTAATCATGTATTCTATTGAAAAATGAATACCCATTGAATCTTAGTGAAAACATGAGTACTGTCAAAATTTAACTCTTTTCACATACCAAAACCTCAAACCAGGATATAACTATTTCCTCATATCAGTCATGAGCTCATGAATACTATCAAACATTTCATTTTCTCCTTATCCCTTCATTACGCGCATATAATCTTTTTTCCAATAATTTCTCAATCACTTTCCATGGTTACCGGTACCAGAAAATTATTGAAAACCATAATAGACCAATACATAAATATTCCAATATTCCACGATACTATGTACAACATTATTTTGGAATCCCATTACATAAACAATTAATCATTCCACCACATCTTTGTCATATTCAAAATCTCTAATAGTGATCGCATGTGACCTCCCTTTGTCCATTTCCTTAAGTGGTTTCTCATGTCGATCATCACTAACCCTTGGATTAGGGCATTTATTAGCATAATGCCCCCATTTACTTTCACATGAAGCATTGAAGTGTTGGTGGTGCGTTCTTTGCAGTATTTTCTTTATTTACATTATTATAAACCCTTTTTCCATTACTTCGACACTCATCTGCTTGATGACCTTATCTTCCACACTTAAAACATTTTCTAGTCCCTTTAAGACAATCTCCACCAAGCTTATTTCCACACTTTGATCATAAGGAATCATTCATCTTCTTTTCACCATTATTCTGAGATTTCCCATGAACTCCATCTTTCGTTTCTTTTCAAAACTATGAGATGGATAGGTAACACCAACATCCATTTCTACCTTGATAGCACAACGCGCAATTTCTTCATAGCTACTGAATTCTCTTATAGCTAATGCCCTTCGAAGATTTGGTTTTAAGCCACTGAAGAATCGATCAACTTTACTTTCAGGTTGGATGATAAAGCTAGATGAATACCTTGCAAGACATGTAAAATTCACTTCGTATACACCAACAGATTCATCATCCTTTTGGTTTAGTTCAAGAAACTCCTTCTCAATATTTGTTCAAAGAATATGAGGGATGTACTTATTAAAAATTAATTTCTTGAACTCTTCCCATTCCATGGACTCAATTTCATCTCTTGGCCTCATATTCTTGATAAGATTCCACCATTGATCAGCTTCATCTTCTAAACGATATACTGCTAAGATGACTTTATCATGTTTAGAACATTTAAGAACTAAAAATATCTTTTCAGTGGTATTGATCCATTGTTCAGCAACAAGTGGATCAGAAGACCCACTGAAAGAAGGTGGACATTGCCTCATGGAGTAATCAATAGAATATTGTTCCCTTCTCTGCTCATTTGGAAGTCCGGAATGATTCATAGCTTGTGTAAGTATAGCAATAAGATTTTTCTCTCCATCTCCCATAACATTTGTTTGTCCAAGAGGACAATCATTGCGTTGTCCATTTCATTGATCAACACGGTTCCTTCTGTTTCCAGTCATCTTCTAAAACCCAAAAAGAATATCGTGAGAGGAAAAAATCATGCTAGGGAAAACAACATAATAAAGGGGGAGTACCTTCAATATATAACATATTAGGATTAATTCTAAGATTGTTACCATAATTCTAGGACTATAACCTATTATTATACTTAACCTTAGGGACATCCCAAGACATACCTTAGAAATATCTCTAGTGATCTCACTAAAGTTCTCGTATCCTAGAATCCAAAGGTTGACTAAACCTTTCCTCTGATACCCACTGTAGAGACCTGAATCTTGACATACATATATATTACATTACTTTTGCAGAATACATAATACATAACAAAAACAGACACACAAGGGCCGTAATAGTTTAGTGTCTTTGGATACTTGGAACGTAATCTTCTAATCATTGTGAAAGATCTTCAACATCTCCCATATAGATCTTCCACTTTTTGTTTCCTTACCTAAAACCATTATTTTAATCCTAGGGGAAAATAAAACATAAAAAGGGTGAGCTCAAATGATCAGTAAGGGTAAGCATTTAGAAAATAAAACATACCATATACATTTGAACTTAAAAACAGGAACATAATGTTTAAACATCAAAAATATTGAGCAATGACTTAAAACATGGAAGTACATAAGGCATAGATAATAATGGAAAATAAATCATGATAACATAGCATGGGAATAAAACATGTAATTGGGGAATCCATTAAGCACATATAATGATTTCCATAGTAGCCAAGGCATTGCTGCCAAGACCATCATAGTGGACAAAGTCCCTTTTTGAATCGAGTTCACTCCTCATTCCAGTGCTGTAATACTGAACCAGATTAACTTACCATTCCAGCCATGTATATCACATGAGATATAAATCTTTAACCAATTCATTGGAAGGAGATATAGTTCCCAACCATCTCATAATGAAATCATTCTTACTTGTTCCACAAAATAAACATACATCATTCATAATAACCCAATAAATAAAATGGGTTTCATAAACATCATCCCATCATCAAATAATCCATATAAAATGAATGGATATCATTTCATAATAAGAAAAGTGAAACCATGTAAATCATAGAGACATGATACTTGAAACATACACATATGAAATAATGTTATCTTAGATGAAAACTGGTTTTTATAAAATACTTGAAATGAATTCTTGATGAAAATAACCTTTCTTTTAAAAATCATTTTCTTTTCACAAAATGCCATGCAATTTAAAAAGAATAGGACTTTGTTCTAAATAGTCATGAAATATGTTGGAGAAGCTTCATTAAAATAAGTCTTTATAAAAACACAAAAATCCTTTCATGCCTTATACGTTAAAAAAACATTCTTCTCATACTTTTCTCGGAAAAGTCAAAAAGTACCTTATAGGGTAAATAAAAGAAAGATTCCTTCCATACCATGGGGTAAAAGTCAAAATGGGTAAAATGGACATTAAACATACATGAATACACTTTTATAAAACATGGACATGGATGATATCAATAACCCCAGTAAATACTTATGAACAAGCAATCTCGGATAAAAATGAGATTTGCAAAATTATCCATTACCTTAGGACCGATATGCTTCGTACATATCTAAACCTCCTGTATATTAATTTAAATAATGTTATTGACTTATTATAGAATCATATTCATTGTTATTATATCATATATGGTTCACTTATGACTTTATATTACCCGTTCTTTTGTAAATTCCATGTTACAGAGCATTTTGCGTAAAATCGGTTCATTTGTCCTCCGTGTTTTGACTTGTAATTATTAATATGATTACTTAGATCATGATTACTTAATTCCAGAATATAAAACATTATCTATATATAATATATATTCATAATATACACATATATATAATATATCGATAAATGGAAATAAATACACCGTTCATGGAGACGGTAGGCCGTACATATGCATGAACGTTGTTTTCGTTTCCTCATTTAATTGAATGGAATTAATTGGATGAAATACATATATATATATATATACATAAATCCAGTATCATTATTATGTCATATATTTCATGATTACTTATTATATATACTTTATAATCATTTATTAATGGTTAATCATTGAGAATGAATCTCATCGCGTCGTGGAGATGGTATTCCGTACATACGCACGAGCGATGATATCGTTCCCATGATTGTGGAATTTTATTGGAGTGTATGTATACTATTACAGAATCAATAACAAATTACAGTAATCATATCTAGTTATTATTTACACCATTATACCCATCCAAGTAAGGTGGTGGTGGAAAATATATTACACCACGGCGTGGAGACGGTATTCCGTACGTACGCACCCGCGGTGATTTTGTTTTCCATAGGATGGATAGATGGTGAAATAGTGTTGTATAATAATTATAATAATATATAAGTATATGATTAATACTGATGTTATTACTTCATAATGAAACAACCTAAGAAGAAGAAGTGGAAGAAGAAATAAAGTTGAAAGAATCGGTAACAGACATTACCTCTTCTTTGAAGCGCCTCTTTCAGACCTCCTCTTAAGGCACTAAAATTGGTCTTTGAAGAAGACAAAGACCTCTAGGATGTCTCTAAAGAAGTGGAGAAGAGAAATTTTCAGGGTTTGGGAGAGATTGAACGGTCATAGTGGTGTGAGGAAGAGAGGGAGGAAGTTCCCTTTTATAAGGGATGAGAGGGGCACCTTTGGAATATCAAAAGTATTATTTTATTATAAAGTCATATTCGGTTTTTAATAGCTCCAAATTGATTTATTTCTAAGATAAGGTGGGGATGGGTCTAAAGCCTCTCATAAAATTGAATTTAGACAAGTTTAGGTCATTATATTAACCTTAACTTTTAGTTTTAACTATTAGTTAATTAGATTGACATTTACCATGTCACTTGGTATTTTTATATTATATAGTTAATAAACTTACCATATAAATCCAAGAGACCCCCAAGTGGTCCATTAATGATACACCTATCATGATATAAGTATCTTGGCCGAACCTTAGATTTTTAGGAATATAATAACAATTAATAATATAATATTTGTTTTAAAATCTATTTTTTGTCAATTTTGACATTATTTGGTAATTGATTTTTGTGAAAATCATAACAGAATGATTAGTTCGAAAAATGTTAATTAAATCAATACTAACATGTCATATTAACAAAGAAAATTATTTAAATTCATAAATGTCTCAAATTACATTTATTTGGATATTTATAACATCAATTATGTCAATATTTCATTAATAAGATAATTACTACATCATCATTGTGTCATAAATAAATTAAATTATTTTAGATCTAAAAATTACAAATAAAATACCATTATGTAGGAAATCTCTTTATCTTTCTAATTATTATCTATAGTCGATTTTATCTTATGGCTTACCCCATATTAAAAATTATTTAGTTATTGAACATTGATTTTAACTATTTTTACCCTTCTTTAAATAAATTAATAATAAATGTCCTAATCTAATCCACGTGGACCTAAATGGTAATATTTTATTCCTAAGGTTGTTTTTGGCCGAATTACACTTAACCAATATAATTAGGACATGTGTTAGGAAAATAATAATATCATTTTTACCCTTAATTATCCTATTTACTTTTAACCGTGGTAAAAAAAGTAAAACGTTACTATTCACCAAAAATTATTTTCTTCACATTGAACCAAATTTTAGTCTTTGATATTAAACATGTCTCTTGTATTTTCGAAATTCCACTCACATAAGCCGTAAAATTATGTTTTACGAAAAATTTTGTTTTTTAACTACCACTTAGTGGTTTCACTCTTCATCAAAAAAATGAAAGTTTCCAGAAAAATAACAAAAATTAGGCCCCTGCTACATTTGATATTATGAATTCGAAAATGATGTCTATTTTACCAACTTAAAAACATATCAGTTGCATTAATTAATTAAAAATAATAATTTCCGTCGTCAAAACAAATAGCGTGTTCTTTATAGATAATAACTATCAAAAGATTGACAGTTGTTTATGTCTGGTTTAAATGTGAAATTACATCCAATAACCAACATTGTATTAAATTGTAAAAATATATTCTAAATATACTTTAAAACCACTCAAATTAATAATTTATCACTATTAATTATTTCGATTTAAAAAGTTGTTTTTAATTAAAATATAGTAATTTTCACTATTCATCAGAATATGAAAGTTATCTAAAATGTACCAAAATTTCACCCTAAGCTAATTTCGATATTCCGAATCCAAAAATGATGTCCATTTTGAAAGATAAAATTTATAAAATTTCAAAAAGTGGGTATTACTATTCATAACGGCTAGTTCATAATAATATTATAATAATATCTCGTTTAGTGAAACTCGGTATTGCGTACTACACACGCTATCGAGGAAGGTCCTGATTGTGTGAAATGCAAGTCAAGTCAGGGATGCGTGTTGTGCATGCTCCTTTTGGTGTAGCGTACTACAAAAGATATTAATGAAATTAAAAAGAATATTTTTCATAAAATCTTGGGTTGTTACATTATATGGGAAGCAGTGTCGACCACCATCATTTTAGGATAATGTTAGGGAAAGAATGTTATTACGACAATTTTTTTTGGAGAGGGTGGAAAAGAATGTGAAGATGATCCAGAAACAAATAAGGATAGCATAGAATCAGAAGAAAACATATCTAGAAAAAAGGAGGAAAGAAATTCCATTAGAGTTAGTTGATCATGTTTTTCTTAGAATCTCACCATGGAAAAAGTGTTATGTGTTATGGAATTAAAGGTAAGGTAAGTCGATAGTTCATTTGACCTTATGAAATATTGTAGAAAGTATGACCAACATTATAACAAGTAACCTTACGTCTAGGTGTGAATAAGGTGTACAATTTATTTTTCATGTTTTGATGCTGAGAACGTATGTTCCAGATTTATCTCATGTTTTGAACTTAGAATTTTTTCATCTAAAAGAGAACCTTTCTTATGAATAGAAAAGTTTTCATATTATTGTTTAAAGAGAACAAGTATTGTGGAATAAGGTAATCCACCAGGTAAATGTTTTTTGGAGAAACCACATGGCTGAAGAAGCTACATGAGAATCTAAAAATGCTCTGATGAAAAAGGTACCCTCAAGTTTTTTAATTTGTAAATGTAATTGCAAGGACACAATTTCCAGAAGGTGGGGGGAATGTGACGCCCCATGGTTTTAAAACATAAATTTAAATTCTTGAAACACTGAGTCTCTACATAATGAACCATTGTGTAAAATAGAATGTTATAAGATTGTTGTGAAACATAATTTTCTCCCTTATATGATATGAATTTCAAAATAAGGACATCTATGGTTGCGATTAATATGTTGTTTGAATTCATATAGAACCAAATTGTTTTTTTGTTGAATAGAAACATACCCTTATGTAGAGTAATATAAATATAAATATTAATCTTATGAATATTAAATTGTATTGTTATTTTATTTTCATATGGTTATAAGACTATGAGACCATGATTAATTTTTCATGGTTATATAAAATGATTTATAGTTTTAAAAATATTATATTTTGAATAAATTGTGATTTTATTTAAAAATTAAATTTATCATATTTAGAAAGTAATTTTCGAAAAATTTAGTTCATTTTTTAAATCATCATTTTGAAAAATGGTTAGGGTGTTTTTTTATATTTTTATGACATATTTGAATTTTCAGTGAATTGGAAAAAAGTACATTTTTATGTTTTCAGGTGTTTAATGATATAATAATGATCTAATAATGATCTAATCATTCTATTAGACTATTGAAGATTAATATATTATATGAGTTGTCCCAATTGGACAATGACACGGGTAAACCCTTGGTCAATTTTTAAAATAACACTAGTGAGGTTCCCTTTGAAATTAATTTTAAACACCTCCCATCTTTATATAAATACCACCCTCACCCCTCTTACTCTCATAGCTCTAATGCTTTGATAATTGTTTAGATTTGGACCAATAACCTTCCCAAGGATCTTCAATGCGTATAATACTTTCTAGAATCCCAAAAAAACCAAAACCAAACGCTTTAACAAGGATCTCAAGGATATGAGATCAAGAGGTAATGATCCTCTTTCATTTTCTTGTTTTTTGATTTCAATTATTTTCCTTTCTAACAATCTATTATACTCCACTTATAAAAATGTCACAAAAATAAATAATATTATATATTCTTGATTTTATCATGTTTATGAAAAAATGAATCAATTTACTTCTTCTCATATTCCATTTATTCTAAAACATAAAACATCAACCGTGATTTATCGATTTACCGATATTGTAGAAAATATACCTTCAATTTACATTACATACTTCAAGGATGGTTGTGAAACCATATTAATGTATTGAATAGTTTTTCAAGTGTATTATATAACTTCTTTTATGTTTTGGAATCAAAATATAAAAATAATATTAATGATATATGATGTAATAAGACCATGATTATCAATGAACAACCAAAAAGATATAACCGAAAATCATTCATAATTTATCAAATTATTCATCCTCATACAATATAAATAGAATTGTTTGTTGAATCATTTTATATTTTTGAAATAAAGTAACACAAATTCATTCCATTATGGGGTATCTCTTCCATTCAAGAAGAAAATTCATTAAAGACCAACCAGGGAAGTCACGTGAAGCACACAGATGAAACTATTGAAGTAAGAAAATGTTAATAATAAATGGCTCAAATAATGATATAAAATGATCATAAAAGATATTATAAACAAGAATACATTTCAATAAAATATTAATTACACTATATTAACCATTATTGAGGTTGTTTAAACACGTTTTATGATAAAACAACCTGAGGAAAGGGAATTCTTAACCAAATTTTAATTTTTCTCTAGGCCTTCTACTTTATTAATTGTGTTATACTAAGATTATTTTTGTAATTAATTTCGTTTATATTGTGATTTAAAAAGATTATTTTTAGTTTAATCACTTAATACATTCATTATATTAATTATATATTCCATTATATTATTTTTGTAAGAGGCTTCCCGTAAAAAAATCTATTTTAAAATTATATTTTACGAAATAAAAAAATGTTTTCACGTAATTATTCATGGATTATGATTATTTATTAGTTCTCAGGAATTGTTTATAATGAAGTGTGGCACATATATATCCCTTCAATTCATTGGTTATGTTTATGTTGGAGGTTGGCCTTATGGATACTCCATGTGTAATTGCGTTGATTACACCATAAGGTAGTAGTGAGGGTTACACTGTATGGTATCCAAGAGGGTTACTAATAATAAGGTAGTTGTGATTCTTACAATATAAATAGGGAATTACCAAAGATAAATTTATGGTTTTATATATTTTCCTTTATTTTTTATGGAAATGTAATATTTTATAGTATAAGTATATATTGGTGATAAGTATGTCTTTGGGAAAATGTTATCATATTTATTTAAGTATTCATAGACTAATGGTTTTATTCCTTCTTAATGTATCCCTTACTTATCACTTTAAGCTCATACAATGTTTTAAATGTTTTTCATAGGTTATTAGGATTTCTAGGAGAAAAAAGGAATTTATGACCGGTCAAGTAAATCATGGTGTTGTACTGTGTTAAAAATTTCGTGTTTTTTGAAGAAATAGATAATGATTTAACTATACAAACATTGAATGCTTGTGGGTTGATATGTATTAGTTATATCATAACTTTCTAAAAATATAAACTGAAATTATATTTGTGAATTTAAATAAGTGAAATATGGTTGAAATAGCTAGATTATGATATGTTTAATGTCAATTCCTTGTAATGCTTCAAATTTATTTTAAAAATGACCATTTTTTCAATGATAATGATGTTCATATTATGTGTAAAATTATTGTTTAATATGATATTTCATATAAATATTAAATGACCATAGAAAGATTTTGACACATGTGATGTTTATGGATGAACATAATTTCTGTTGGTCGGATGCATGATGTAGGATTTGGCTCATAGTTCAAGATTAAAATCTGGGAAATTACATGTGGTTCCATGTTGTTGGATAGAGGTGTAAAATATATGAATTTTATTAAATAGAAATGCACAAATTAAGTTTTTAATTATAAAAATATATAAATATAATATAGATATAAATTTTACCAATAATGAATGAAAATATAAATATTATATAAATACAAATTTATTTTTTCATTTTAAAATATTTGTTTTAAAAATATATTATACAAATATATTATACCTATATATTATGAAACTGTATTATATAATGATATTATAAAATTATATTATAAAAATATATATTATAAAAATATGATATAAAAATATATTACAGAATTTTATTTTTATACAATGAAAATATAAAAATTTGGTTTGTCCCACTCTTACGAAAATAATTTCTATGTGAGAGGAATATTTTAAAGTAAAATTGGATGATGAATTTCAACCATTTAAGGATCTCTATTGAAAAAAAATTGTACAATAAATTTTCATAATATTTATGTAAAATATATTATTATAATGTACTTGGTTAATGTATATTTATATAAAATATATATTTTTATTGTACAATAAACATATATATATATATAGTTATTTTTTATAAAACATTTATTTAATTTTATAACATATATTTTTATTTATATATTTTCATAATATAATATAGGTGGGTGTTTCTATAATATATTTGTTTGTATAAATTTTATAGATATATTTATATTTAATATACATAAATACATATATATATATATAAATATTAACATTTATTTGTATGATATATGATATACATAATATATATATCTTCTATAATTACTATTATTTATTTTATTAAGTATAAAAGTTTATTCTATGTTCCCAGAATCACCATAGAGGCCATAATGGCCATGGAAATTATGTTTTCTTATGATGCCTACCTTTTTCTACATTAAAATAATTCTTGTTTTCCATATTTCCAGACATAATTCTTGAATAAATTTATTAACTATGAATGTTGAGATGTTTAAAATGTTTATCATTATTAGGTATGTTATTCTCAGAAATTATTTTTTAAATTCCTTATCAATTAATAATATATATTATATTTTTGAGATATTTTGAAACATTTGAAATAGAATTAATATTAAATGTAAAGATTCTTTAGGTTGTTACATCACATATTCAAAAGAAATATAATGAACGTTGTCAAATTCTATATATAATTGAAAAATTATTAGAAATTATTTTTATATATTCATCATTTTAGTTCTACATGTATTGGATCCTACATTATGAATCTTTAATTACAATCCATGTATATGAAATAACTCTTTATTTATTAAAATATTTTATCAATACCTTGTTATATCATCTAGTTGATTGAATGATTGATTATTATTCTTATCTAACATATTTTACTTTCTTATTTCCCCTTAACTCCCTATATTATATTTTCATTTGATTAGTGTAGTTTAGAATGACTGGATATATGGTTTTAATAGATGTTGGACTAGTATTAGTTAGAGTATTAAATATATTAAAATTGATATTTCTCCAATAATTATAGAATTCATTGAGGCCCCAAAGATTCATATATCATATCATGTCCCCAAAAAGTTTCCTTTAATCTCATACAAGAATTTGAATGCCCCCAAAATCACACCATTAATAGACCACTTGTTAATAAATAGTGACATTGGCGTAATTTTTATAAATAGGATTCATTACCCCTGTTAGGGAACATAATGCAATACAAATGTCATCCTAATAAATATTATCTCCTAGATAGTAATTATTTCATTTGGTTGTCTTGAGATTCATCCCACATATGTTTTTGGTTTCTTGTACTACTATAAGCATTAGTCATCCCATGGACGATTAATGCTTAGAATATTTCATGATGCAAAGGTGAATGTCAGTAGGTTATAGAGGATTTGTGTAAAAAAAATGTAGTAGTAAATGTTTAAGAGATGAGTTGATGAGGATGATTGTTTTCTATAACATTCACCTTTTAATGAATTCAAAGAAAAAAAGATAAGTCATTCATAATATGATTTAGGAAGGTAATTTTTTGTGGTAGGGAAAAAAGATGATTTGTTTATAATCTTGATGCCTGCACAATAAAAAAACTTCCATAGAATTAATGTATTGTTTCTTATTTATGATTAAATTATTTCTTTTGAATATTAATCATATATTAATTGATTTCTTATATAAGAGATTTAATTTCTTTTAGTTGGGGATGTTCTTTGAAAACTACTCATGCTCATTAGAGATTGGACTTAGAGTCTGCAACATAGATAATGAAAATAAGGAAATGTGTCAAAAATTCATACAATTATCATGAAAAGTTGAATTCCTACTTATTATTTAATTAATTATGACATCATTTTTTGACTTCGTGTATGTTATTTTACTTATCATTTTTATCTAATAATTATTTAGTTTTTTCATACATAGTTTGGGAAGTCATATTTTTCATTCAAATATCTATAACAAGCCACATGATAGATAAAATGTTTCTTTGTTACAAGGATACCATGATTTCCATTTCCAATTTGTTTATTTGTCGAACTGCCAACACTACATATTGATTTGATGTTCTTAGCTGGCAAACCATTATTATTATTAAAATTAATAATAGTAAAAGATTACCTTGTTCCCATTGTATATAATTCTAATGATATAATAGTAACATGAGCTTCCACTTCTCATCCAACATGCAATAATGAGAATGGTATTTCAAGTATGATGATTGAGTAAATATGATGTGTCAGAGGTTTGAAAAATAATGGCAATGGAAATCATGGTAACATTGGTAGAAATTATTATTTTGGGACATTGGGACATGTACTAATTAGGTGAACCTCAATTTGACCCACAATGTGACTGGTATGACTCAATTTGCTTCATTTAATTTAAAATTTACATTAATTTTAGTAAAAAATAAAATTGATATATTCAAAACTGAGAGAAAATATTATGACTATTTTGATAATTTAAAAAAATGGTTCATAGGTCATATTTTATTTTTAGGATCGTTTACACCACAATCTGATACACGATCTCTGCGGTATGACTCAATGTGTCTGTTATAAGTTAAAAATTGAAATTTTCCAAATGTGTCAATGATTGAAAAATGAGAAAAAATGCTTATTTTTTCAGGATAATTTAGGAAACCAATTTATAAAAAAAATTATGTGTATGAATTGGTCTCACATTAAACTGATATGTGATGTGATCTGTATTTTTTAAAGTACATGTTTGAAGATTAAAATGACATTTTGTAAAAAAAAATACATGTGATGTACTCATCACTGATACAACTCATTCAAATAGATTTGATACATTATAAAAATAATAAATAAGTCCTTTGATATTTGTAGGAATCATCCTCACCACAATATTATACATAATGTAATCAATATGACTCTAAGTACTTATTTTTATTGGAAATTCATATTAATTTTAGTAAAAAGGGAAAATTACATAATCTAAACAAATAAAAAATATTAAATTGTTTTGATACATTATAAATATTATCCACAAGTCATTTAGAAAGTTTTTGATAATATGAACGTCAATATGATGTCCAGTGTGACTGATATGTCACTAGGTGCATATTTTATGTTAACATTGACATCAAATTTAGTAAAAAGGAAATTTGACCAACTCAAAATTGAGAAAACATATTCATATTGTTTTTATAGCATGTTAAAATAATCTATATTTCATTTTTGATGTGTAAGAGTCAGCTGAACCTTAATTCGATACAGGATGTGCCCAGTATGACTCAATTTGTCTATTATCAGTTTAAAATTGACTATTTAGTTCAAATAAATTCACTTATTGAAAACTGATAAATCACACTCATATTTTCATGATAATATAAGAAATCAATTAATATTTCATTTTTTCATTTAAAAATTGGTATGATTCCAAACCAATATATAATGTGATCAATATGATTCAAAGTGCATGTTTCCAGTTTAAAATGACATTTTTTTTTAAAAAGTGACGTAATCAAATCTTAGAAAACATATATAGTTGGTTTTGATATTATAGAAAAACTATCCAATAGCCACATTACATTTGTAGGAATCATCCACACATCAATATGATGCATGGTTTCATCGGTAAGACTCAATTTGTGTCATGGTATTTATAATTCACATAAATTTTAGTGAAAATGACAACTATCCTACATAAAACTTATAAAATTCATTCAGATTGTTTTTATAATTCATAAAAAAATATCCATAAGTAATTTTTGATGTGTAGAAATCATCTGAACCTCAAAAAAATAGAAAATGTTCCAGTTATGACTCAATGTGCCTATTATCATTTTAAAATCGACTGTCTTGTTCAAAATGAGTAACACATTAAACATAGATAAAATGATCTCAGATTTTTTTAATTATTTAGGAAATCAATACCTAACTAATTTTTGGTGTTTCAGAATTAGGCTAACATTAATCTAGTAAATTATGTGACTGGTATGAGTCAATTTCCATGTTTCCTGTTTAAATTGAAATTTTTGTAAAAATGGTAAGTGATGCACTCAAAATAAATTAAACGGGTTTGAATTGACTAAAAAAAATTAGTAAAATCATGTTTTTCTCATTTGGGGTGTTAATAAATCATCTTAACCTCATTCTGAAGAACAGTGTGACTGGTGTGACTCCATGTGAAATAGTTTTTTTTAATTGACACATATTTAAAAAAAAGGACAACTAACCAACTCCAAACCATGAAAACAAATTCATTTTTTCATGATAATTTAAAATAATTGTCTGTAATTCAATTTTGATGTGTATGAATTTGTTGCACCCAAATATAATGCACGGTGTACGAGTATGACTCTACGATCGTCGTTTTGTTTAAATTGGCATCAATTTTAGTAAAGAGAAAAATCACCTACTCAAAAATGAAAAAAATTAATTCTTATTGTATTTATATTCTATGAAAATGATACATAAGACATTTTTAATGTGTAGGAGTAAAACTATCTGGAATCTAATACATGGTGTGCCTAGTATGAATCAACATGTTCATTTTCGGTTAAAAATCGACATTTTAGTTTCAAAAGTTTCAGTCAATGATATCAAAGTAAGCACACCCTGATTGTCCTGATAATATAGTAAAAATGATTCATAAGTCATTTTTTATTTTTAAGAATCAGTATCATCTTAAACCAACACTCGATGTGACCGATAGGAGTCAATGTGTGCGTTTCCAGTTATAAATGACATTTTAGTAAAAAAGACATGTAACGTACTCAAAACAGAGAAAATACATTCGGAATGTTTTTATACATTAGGAAAATGATTCATATGTAATTTTAGACATGTAATAATGTTCCCCAAATCAATATAAAAAATTTGGTTACCTGTATGACTCAACCTACATAATTTCAATAAATAAGTGTCATTTTTGTTTCAAATGAGCATCACATCACCATAACTAAGAAAAACATCCTACATTGTTTTCACATCCTTTAATCTACTATTACACAATTAATTTCCTTATCATTTCTATACATATTTAGGAAATATTAATAGATACAATGGAGGAAGATGAACAAGAAATGGTCTGATGTGTATGAATCCACCAGAAATCAATCTAATACACAATCTTCCATTTATGACTCAATATTTATTTTAAAATGATCAATTAATGTAAATTTATTTCATTTTATTCTTAAAAATAGAATAAATGTTTTCTTATATAGCTTTGTTTTCTCAAGAAGTGGCTAGGATCGAAATACAAAGGACCACTAATGTTTTTGAATGTGGGTAATAATTTATACTCCTGTAATTGTATAAACTAATGTTCAAAATATATTTAATATAGTTTTTTATCTTTTATTTGGGTTATGAATTTAATTTCCCTTATGTTATGAATTATTACACGGTTTTTATAATTTTATTGAGATTTTGGTGTTGTGGGATGCTATTTCAACACACTAGACTGGTGCTGTAGTGCGTCGTTACTAAATACTACACCATTCCACTTTATCAGATCATTTAAAAACAATGATTTATAGTTCCATCATCAGTGCTAAAAAATAACTGATAAATTCTTACATTATTAGATATTTTAAAAGAAATGGTAAATGATTGAGGATTTTAATTTCACTTTGGTATTCAACGCATCTCTAGAACTGAAAAAAGGACATTTTTAGCACTATTAAAGGAATATTTAGTAGTTGTAGTGGGTTGTGATTTGTATGATTGATATTATTAGTGTGTTTTAGTTGAATAACCCTCTATCATTTTCCAGATAGGTTGGACTTATGGAAGCTGAGTTCTGGATAGATTCCTTTTACAAAATTTGTGAGCACCTAGAGACTCCTCTTGGGAAGAGAGTATAGTTTCCAGCTTACATGTACCATGGAATCGTTAAGTGTTGGTGGGATATCCTAGTGTAGGTTGAATGAGAAAAGTGAAGATTGTGGAAATATTTTTAGGAAATTATTCTGGAAGATTTCTAGCTAGACACCTTGAGATAGTATACGGATGTGATGTGTTATGATGTTGAACCTTGGGATAGTTTCTGTAACTTCCGTCACCCAGAGGCATCTAAATGTTGCCCCAAGATGAGTGGCCACATGACCCCATGCACCACACCCTATATGCAAGAGATTTTTAACATCCAGTGTGGGTATGATAAGTTATCTAGGGAGACTATACCCAATTTTAAAGGTAATCTATATCAGATAACATAAAAAACAATTGAAAAAAGTAAAGAAATAACCAAGAACATGAATTAATAACCAAATCCCCAAGGAGGGTGAAAACATAAACAAAACAGTAATCATTACATGTCATACTAATAGTACCAAATGTATTATGAATCCCAAGACAAAAAAACATTTGAGACGCCAAAATGGTTCATGAATTCAAGTCCATATTTGTAGAGAACCGAAGCTTGACATACATGGATATTACATTACTTTTGCGGAATACATAATACATAACAAATATAGACACACAATGACTGTAATAGTTTAGTGTCTTTGGAAACTTGGAACGTAATCTTCTAATCGTGGTGAAAGATCTTCAATATCTCCCATAAAGATCTTCCACTTTTGTTTCTTTACCTAAAACCTTTCTTTTAATCCTGGGGGAAAATAAAACATAAAAAGGGTGATCTCAAATGCTCAGTAAGGGTAAGCCTGTATAAAATAAAACATACTATATACATTTGAACTTAAAAACAAGAACATAATGTTTAAACATAACAATCTTGAGCAACGACATAAAACATGGAAGTATATAGGCATATATAATAATGGAACATAAATCATGATAAAATAGCATGGGAATAAAACATGTAATTGTGGAAACCATTCAGCAATTGTTATGATTTCCATAGTAGACAAGGCATTGCTGCCAAGACCATCTTAGTGGACAAAGTCCATTTCTAAATCGAGCTCACTCCTCATTTCAGTCCTGTAACACTGAACCATATTAACTTACCATTCCAGCCATGTCTATCTCATGAGATATAAATCTTTACCCAATGCATTGGAGGGAGATATATTTCCCACCCATATCATAATGAAAACATTCTTTCATGAGCCACAAAATCATAAATCATACATCATAGCATAACCCATGTAATAAAATGGGATTCTTAAACATCATGCCTTCATAACATAATCCATATAAATTTGATATCATTTCATCATAAGAAAATTGACACCATTTAAATCATAAATACATATTACTTGAAACAAACACATATAAAATAATTTCATCTTAGATTGAAAATTGTTTTGACAAAACACTTGAAATGAATACTTGAGGAAAATATCCTTTCTTCTTTAAAATCATTTTCGTTTCACAAAATTACATGCAATTTTAAAAGAAAAGGGTTTTGTTGAAAATAATTATGCAATTTTGTAGAGGAAGCTTCTTGAAAATGAGGTGTTATGAAACTGTAAAAATCCTTTCATTCCGTATAAGTTAAAAATAACATTCTCCTCGAACATTTTGTCGAAAAAGTCAAAAAGTACTTTATATGGTAACCAAAGGAAAGATTTCATTCAAAAAATGTGGTAAAAAGTCAAAAAAGGGTAAAAATGGCATTAAACATTCATGGAAGAATATTTAACATTTTTTGAAAACATTTTTAGAAAACATGGTCATGGGTGATAAACGTAACCCCAGTCAATACTTACGTATAAGCAATATCGGATAAAAATGATGTTGAAAATTTATCCCTTACCTTAGGGCCGATATGCTTCATATGGATCCGAACCTCTTGTATAATGATTTAAATAATGTCATTGACTTATTAAAAAATCATATTCATTGTTATGATATCATATATTTTTTACTTATGACTTTATATTACCCGTTCTTTTGTAAATTCCATGTTAAAGAACCGTTTTGGGTAAAAAAAATTCATTTATCGTATGTGTTTCGACTTGTCATTCTTGATATTATTTCTTATATCCTGATTTACATAATTCCAGAGTGTAAAACATGATTTATATATAATATATATTCATCATATACATATATATTATAGATCTATAAAAATGAATGGAAATACACCGTTCATGGAGATGGTAGGTCGTACGTACGCATGAACGATGTTTTCGTTTCCTTATTGAATTGATTGAAATTAAATAGATGACATTCATATATATAAATAAATCCAGTAGCATTATTATTTCATATATTTCATTATTATACATTATATATACTTTATAATCATTTTTCAATGGTTAATCATGGAAAATTAATCTCATCGCGTTCGTGGAGACGGTAGTCCGTACGTACGCACGAGCGATGATATCATTCCCATGATTGTGGAATTGTATTAAAGTGAATTTAAAATATTATAGAATCAATATCACTTTACACTAATCATATATATTCATTACTTTCACCATTATACTCATCCAAGTAAGGTGGTGGTGGAAAATGAATTACACCACAGCATGGAGACGGTATTCCGTACGTACGCACCCGTGGTGATTTCATTTTCCGTAGGATGGATAGATCGGGAAATATGGTTGTTTTATACTTATAATAACATATCAGTATATGAGTGATACTGATGTTATTACTTCATAATTTAACAACTAAAGAAGAAGAAGTGGAAGAAGAAATAAAGTTGAAAGAATCGGTAATGGCCATTACCTCTTCTTTGAAGCGCCTCTTTGAGATCTCCTCTTAGGGCACTAAAATTGATCTTTGAAGAATACCAGGACCTCTAGGATGTTTCTAGGAAAGTTTATAAGAGAATATTTCAGGGGTTGTCTGAGCATGAAGGCTCAATGTGGTGTGAGGAAGAGAGGGAGGACGTGCCCTTTTATAAGGGAGGAGAGGGGCACCTTTGGAAAAACTAAAAATATTATTTTATTATAAAGCCCTATTAGGTTTAAAATAGCTCCAAATTGATTTATATCGAATCTATGGTGTGGATGGGTCGAAATACACCCATCCAATAGAATTTGGACAAGTTTAGTTTACTATTTTAATCTTATCATTTAGATTTATCTTTAAGTTAGATAATTTTTCTTTTACCGTGTCTTTTTGTGTTCTTACACTATAAGGTTAACAAACTTACTATAAGAAGCCAAAAGAACCCCAAGCTGTTTATTATTAATATATATAACCTTATCTAAGTCATTTTTTCCAATCCTTATATTTTTAGGAATAAAAAAACAATTAATAATATAATATTTGTTTTAAAAAATATTTTATGTCAAATTTGACACTATTTGGTAATTGATTTTTGTGAAAATCATAACAGAATGATTAGTTCGAAAAAAGTTAAATACATTAATTATAACATGTCATATTAACTTATAAAATTAGTTTAATTCATAAAAAGTTTCAAATTACATATATTTGGATATTTATAACATCAATTATGTCAATATTTCATTAATAAGATAATTACTACATCATCATTGTGTCAAAAATAAATTAAATTATTTAATGTCTAAAAATTATAAATAAAATACCATTATGTAGGAAATATTTTTATCTTTCTAATTAATATTTATAGTCAAATATATCTTATGTATAACCTTATATTAAAAATTATTTACTTATTAAACATTGATTTTAACTATTTTAACCCTTCTTTAAATAAATTAATATTAAATGTCCTAATCTAATCCAAGTGGGCCTAAATGGTCATATTTTATTCCTAAGGTTGTTTTTGGTCGAATTAAACTTATGCAATAGAATTGGGACATGTTTTTGGGTAATAATAATATCATTTTAACCCTTAATTACCCTATTTACTTTTAACCGTGGTAAATAAAAGTAAAATGTTACTAATCACCATAAATTATTTTCATCTCATTGAACCACATTTTACATACTGAAATCAACATTGCCTCTCTGATTTTTTAAATTCCATTCAAAAAAGCAGTAAAATTATGTTTTATGTAAATTTGGAAATTCTCCTAGGAGGTGGGTAAAAGACGGTCAAAAGTTCAATAAAATTTTTATATATCTAAAATTATCATAAAATTACTCTAATGAATTACATTGAACTTATATAGGTATTATGTGCCAATTTTGACCTAAAATAAATTTAAATAACATAAATAATTATTTAAATAAAAAGTCGGTTTTTAAATAGTAACCCAGTGATTTCACTATTCATAAAAAAAAATGATAGTTTTCAGACAAATACCAAAATTTCACCCTAGGCTAATTTTGATATTCTGAATCCAAAAACGAAGTTCATTTTGAAATATGAAATTTACAAAATTTCAAAAAGTGGTTATTACTGTTCATAACGACTAGTTTTAATAATATTTTAATATCAAATCGTTGTTTAGTGAAACTCGGTATTGCGTACAACACACGCTATCGAGGGAGGTTGCGATTGTGTGTAATGCAGTCAAGTAAGGGTTGCATGTTATGCAAGACTCCTTTGTTGTAACTTACAACACAAGACATCAATGAAATTAAAAAGAATATTTTTCATAAAATCTCGGAGTGTTATATTCAACCCCACTTAAAATGAATTTCACCCTCGAAATTCATCGGGGTTATAAATGGTTTACTACTAAAAAGTTTCTACAATAGAAACCCACATTGTAAAAAGGAATACCAAAACCAATCTTTAAAAACTAAAGTATGAAACATAACGGTTACCCAAATTAACTAATCACTAGGTTTCCACATAGGAGAACATAGGTGAAAATATGGATATGGAAGAGAAACCTAACCATCATGTTCTGATGGAGAGTGGTAGAGAACATGGCCTTGAAAAAACCAACAATCACAAAGATATAGATTAGTGATGATCTAAGGTACCATCTGATTCATCGGATATATGGGAACTAGGACAACATTTTTGGTTTTCAAGATCATTTCCCTAAAGTTGATGAATAAAAATAAATACTTACATTATTTTGGTACAATCTCACTGTTGTTCGTGAATTGAACAATTTCCACTTCATCCCTTAAAGAAATAAAGTTGAATTTGTTATTTGTGATGTGTTAGCAGATCATGTGATAGAATGATGGGTCATTCCATCTGTTTTAAACAAAAGGTTAGAAAAAGTTATAAGTCCATCTTATGGTTTGATTAATCATATATGGTTCTAAAAATGAACTTATACTTCATATATCATACCGCATAATGAAATAAAACTAGTTTATACTAACCACGGACTTTATGTAAGCCAGTGGTAGGCGATAAAGGCTAGTTGCACTTCGGTTGTAAGTTTGATTCCCACAGCCTTGTCCGACACGATGGGTTGTGTCCTGTCCTGCAGGTTGTCCTTTTTATAAAACTACATTACTATAACATCCCATCAATAATATCAAACAAACTTATGTCCAACATAATCCATTCCAATCATTAGGCTTATTTAAAATACTTCGGTCCAAGCTCATAGTATAAAGAAAATGATTACTTGAAATGTCACATAACAATCACGTGAATGCCATAATTTATCTCCCATATATCATAAGATATATCTTTTTGGTCAAATTACAAACATGTGAATACCTTAATCATGTATTCTCTTCAAGAATTAATACCCATTTAACCTTAGTGAAAACATGAATGTTTGTTAAATTTTAACACTTTCCACACACCAAAATCCCAAAAATTCTATAAACTCAAACCATAATATCACTTAGTCCATGTATCAGTCATGAGCTCATGATTACTATCATATTATTTTCTCCTTATCCCTTCATTATGCGCATTTCATCTACTTTCGAAAAATAATTCAATCACCTTTTCATGGTTACGAGTACCATATAATTATTAAAAACCAATACATATATATTCCAAAATTCCACAATACCATAAATGAGATTCCATGATACTATTTTGAAATCCCATTACATAAACACTTAATCATTACACAACATCATTTTAATACTCAACATCACAAATAGTGATCGCATGAGACTTCCCTTTATCCTTTGTCTTAAGAGGTTGCTCACGTTGATCATCATTAACCCGTGTATTAGGGCATTTATTAGCATAATGCCCCATTTCCTTTCACTTGAAGCATTGAAGTGTTGGTGGAGAGTTCTCTGTAGTCTTTTTTCAATTCACATCATTAGAAACCTTTTTCACATTACTTCAACAATCAACGGATTGATGACCTTCTTTTCCACACATAAAACATTTTCTAGTACCTTTTATGCAATCTCCACCATGCTTCTTTCCACACTTTGAGAATAAAGAAAAATTCATCTTCTTTTCACCATTGTTCTGAGATTTCTCCTTGAACTCCATCTTTCGTTTCTTGCCAAAACCATGAGGTGGATATGTTACACCAACTTCTAGTTCTACCTTGATAGCACAACTCACAATTTCTTCATAGATAATGAAGTCTCTTATAGCTAATTCCCTTCAAAGACTTGGTTTTAAGCCACTGAAAAATCTATCAACTTTACTTTCAGGTTGGATAATAAAGCCAAATGCATACCTTGCAAGTCTTGTAAAATTCGCTCCGTATATACCAATAGATTCATCATTTTTATGATTAAACTCATGAAACTCCTTTTTCATCTTTGTTCTAGGAATACGAGGGAAGTACTTACTGAAAAACAAGTTCTTGAATTTGTCAATTTCATGGACTCAATTTCATCTCTTTGCCTCGTATTCTTGATAAGATTCCACCATTGATCAGCATCACCTTCCAAAAGATATACTGCTAAGATAACATTATCATTCTCAGAACATTGTAGAACTGAAAATATCTTTTCCGTAGTATTGATCCATTGTTCAGCCACTAAGGGATCAGAAGACCCACTAAATGAAGGTGGACGCTGCCTCATGAAGGATTAAACAGAATTTTTCTCCTTTCTCTGCTCATTTTTAAATCCAGAATGATTCATAGCTTGTGTAAGTATCAAAATAAGATTGTGCACTACATATCCCATGACATTGGTTTGGTCAGGAGGACAATCATTTCATTTTCAATTATATTGATCAACATGGTTCTTTTCGGTTCTAGCCATCGTCTAAAACCCAAAAATAATATTGTGAGAGTCAAATACCATGCTAGTGAAAACAACATAATAAAGGGGGATTACCTTCAATATCTAACATCTTAGGTTTAATTCTAAGACCATTAGAACAATTCTAGGACTATAACCTATACGTATACTTATCCATAGGGACATCCCTAGACATACCTTTGAAATATCTCTAGGGATCTCACTAAAGTTTTCACATCCTAGTTTCCAAAGGTTGACTAAACCTTTCCTCTGATACCAATTGTAGAGACCCAAAGCTTGACATACATGGATATTACATTACATTTTCGGAATACTTAATACATAACAAATACAGACACACAAGGACCGTAATAGTTTAGTGTCTTTGGAAACTTGGAACTTAATCTTCTAATCGTGGTGAAAGATCTTCAACATCTCCCATAAAGATCTTCCACTTTTGTTTCCTTACCTAAAACCTTTCTTTTAATCCTGGGGGAAAATAAAACATAAAAAGTGTGATCTCAAATGCTCAGTAAGGGTAAGCATGGATAAAATAAAACATACCACATACATTTGAACATAAAAACATGAACATAATGTTTAAACATCAAAATATTGAACAACGACATAAAACATGGAAATACAGAAGGCATAGATCATAATGGAACATAAATCATGATAAAATAGCATGGGAATAAAACATGTAATTGTGGTAACCATTCATCACATGTTATGATTTCCATAGTAGCCAAGGCATTGCTTCCATGACCATCTTAGTGGAAAATTTCTAAATCGAGTTCACTCCTCGTTTCAGTCCTGTAACACTGAACCAGAGTAACATTCCGTTTCAGCCATGTCTATCTCATGAGATATAAATCTTTACCCAATTCATTGGAGGGAGATATAGGTCCCACCCATCTCATAATGAAATCATTTTTTCGTGTGCCACAAAATAATAAATCATACATCATAGCATAACCCATGTAATAAAATAGGATTCTTAAACATCAATCCATCATAACATAATCCGTAAAAATTTGATATCAATTCATAATAATAAAATTGAAACCATTTAAATCATAGAGTCATATTACTTGAAACATACACATATAAAATAATGTCGTCTTAGATGGAAAATAGTTTTGACAAAACACTTGAAATTAATTCTTGAAGAAAATATCCTTTCTTCTTTAAAATCATTTTCTTTTAGCAAAATTCCATGCAATTTTAAAAGAAAAGGGTTTCGTTGAAAATAATCATGAAATCTTGTAGAGGAAGCTTCTTTAAAATGAGGCGTTATGAAACCGTAAAAATCTGTTCATGCCGTATAAGTTAAAAATAACATTCTCCTCGTACTTTTGTCAGAAAAGTCAAAAAGTACCTTATATGGTAACCAAAGGAAAGATTCCATTCATACAATGTGGTAAAAAGTCAATAAAGGGTAAAAATGACTTTAAAAATTCATTGAATAATAGTTAACATTTTATGAAAACATTTTTAGAAACCATGGTCAAGGATGATAAATGTAACCCCAGTAAATACTTAAGTATAAGCAATCTCGGATAAAAATGAGATTGAAAATTTTTCTATTATCTTAGGTCAGATATGCTTTGTATGGATCTGAACCACCTGTATAATGATTTAAATAATGTCATTGAATTATTACATAATCATATTCATTTTTATGATATCATATATGTTTCACTTATGACTTTATATTACCCATTCTTTTGTAAATTCCATGTTAAAGTAGCGTTTTGGGTAAAATCATTTCATTTATCGTATGTGTTTCGACTTGTCATTCTTGATATTATTACTTATATCCTGATTTACATAATTCCAGTGTGTAAAACATGATTTATATATAATATATATTCATCATATACATATATATTATAGATCTATAAAAAGAAAGGAAATACACCGTTCATGGAGACGGTAGGCCATACGTACGCATGAAGGATGTTTTCTTTTCCTTATTGAATAGAATGAAATTAAATAGATGACATTCATATATATACATAAATCCAGTAGCATTATTATGTCATATATTTCATTATTATTAATTATATAAACTTTATAATCGTTTTTGAATGGTTAATCGTGGAAAATGAATCTCATCGCGTTCATGGAGACGGTAGTCCCTACGTACGCACGAGCGATGATATCATTCCCATGATCGTGGAATTTTATTTAAGTGTATGTATAATATTACAGAATCAATATAAATTTATAATAATCATATATATTCATTACTTTCACCATTATACTCATCCAAGTAAGGTTGGTGGTGGAATATAGATTACACCACAGCGTGGAGACGGTATTCCGTATGTACGCACGCGCTGTGATTTTTTTTCTGTAGGATGGATAGATGGTGAAATATGGTTGTTTCATACTTATAATAACATATAAGTATATGAGTTATACTGATGTTATTACTTCATAATGAAACAAGTAAAGAAGTAGAATTGGAAGAATAAATAAAGTTGAAAGAATCGGTAATGGACATTACCTCTTCTTTAAAGCGCCTCTTTGAGACCTCCTCTTAGGGCACTAAAATTACTCTTTAAATAAGACCAGGACCTCTACTATGTTTCTAGGGAATTGGAGAAGATAATTTGGTAGGGTTTTTCCGAGCTTGAAGGCTCAATGTGGTGTGAGGAAGAGAGGGAGGAGGTGCCATTTTATAAGGGAGGAGAGGGGCACCTTTGGAAAAACTAAAAATATTATTTTATTATAATGCCATATTAGGTTTTAAATAGCTCCAAATTGATTTATTTAGAAGATAAGGTGGGGAGGGGTCGAAATCATCTCATAAAATAGAATTTTTACAAGTTTAGTTTACTCTTTTATTCTTATCATTTATATTTAACTTTAAGTTAGATAATTTTTCTGTTACCGTGACTTTTTGTGTTCTTACACTATAAGGTTAATAATCTTACTATAACAAGTCAAACGAAACTGAAGTTGTTTATTATTAATATATATGACCTTATCTAAGTCATTTGGCCAATCCATAGATTTTTAGGAATAAAGTAACAATTATTAATATAATATTTTTTTAAAAAACTATTTTATGTCAATTTTGACACTATTTGGTAATTGATTTTTTTGAAAATCATAACAGAATTATTAGTTCGAAAAACATTAACTAAATCACTATTAAGATGTCATATTAACCTAGAAAATTAGTGTAATTCATAAAAAGTCTCAAATTACATTTATTTGGTTATTTATAACATCAATTATGTCAATATTTCATTAATAAGATAATTACTACATCATCATTGTGTCAAAAATAAAATAAAATATATAATGTCTAAAAATTACAAATAAAATACCATTATGTAGGAAATCATTTTATATTTATAATGAATATTTATAGTCTAATTTATCTTATGTATAACCCTATATTAAAAATGATTTACTTATTAAACTTTGATTTTAACTATTTTAACCCTTCTTTAAATAAATTAATATTAAATGTCCTAATCTTATCCAAGTGGGCCTAAATGGTCATATTTTATTCCTAAGGTTTTTTTCAGTCGAATTAAACTTATCCAATAGAACTAGGACATGTGTTAGGGTAATAATAATATCATTTTTACCCTTAATTACCCTATTTACTTTTAACCGTGGTAAATAAAAGTAAAAAGATACTATTCACCAAAAATTATTTTAATCTCATCGAAACACATTTTACTTACTAACATCAACTGTGTCTCTCGGATTTTTGAAACTCCATTCACAAAAGTGGTAAAATTAAGTAATATGTAAATTTGAAAATTCTCCTAGGAGGTGGGTAAAAGACGGTCAAAAGTTCAATATGATTTTTATATATCTAAAATTATTATAAAATGACTCCAATGAATTAAATTTATCTTATCTAGGTATTATGTGTCAATTTTGACCTAAAATAAATTTAAATAAAATAAATAATTATTTAAATAAAAAGTCGGTTTTTAAATAGTAACCCAGTGTTTTCACTATTCATCAAAAAATTGACTGTTTTCAGAAAATACCAAAATTTCACAATAGTGTAATTTCGATATTCCGAATCAAAAACTGATGTACATTTTGAAAGATTAAATTTAAAATATTTCAAAAAGTGGTTATTACTATTCATAACAGCTAGTTTTAATAATATTTTAATAGCATATCGTTGTTTAGTGAAACTCGGTATTGCGTGCAACACACGCTATCGAGAAAGGCCACGATTGCATGTAATGCAGCCATGTTAGGGTTTCGTGTTGTGCAAGACTCCTTTGTTGTAACGTACAACACAAGATATCAATAAAATTAAAAAGAATATTTTCCATAAAATCTCGGGGTGTTACAATATCCCCATCCATGCACATCCAATTCCTAACTCAACTTCTTAGCATAGGTTCATTTCCCGTATCCTAACCTGTACCCATGAAATCTTCTCGAGTACCCAACAGTGACCCGAGTAGGGTGTGAGTACATCTTAGTAGGCCAACAAAAACTTTTTTTCAAAAGAGGGGGATGAAGCCTCATTTATTATTAAAGAAAAGCAAAGACCTCTTTAACTGGGTAGAGGGAGACCCAATACATATCCCAATGTCCCAGTGGGCATTTAGCCCATTACATGGCCCATAAGCCCATTTTTTGGCCCAAAGCTCATTCTGTGAATAGTACAGCAGAGATGCTAGTTAAAAATATTTACTTTATACAATTTCATTATTCATTCCATGGGTTAGGAATTTATATTATTTACACCATCTCCCAAGACAATAAATAACCAATCATAATTAATAAGTCAATCTCCCTATCTAAATTGGGTAAACCATTTCACATTCATTTACATCACACAAACCCTAGAGCACTAGTCCAGGTAGTTTCATCCCAGAAACCATTAGGGCCTAAGGAATCAGTTCAGCATCCTAACCCATGTATTGGGGGGGGGGGGGGGGGGGGGGTTAGACCATCAGTCCATCATGATCTATATGAGGAGCCTCATTCCTTTATTTCACACCACCTTGACACGTATACATGTTTATCCATACATTCAAAACATTTTTTAAATCCTAAAACACACACAATCATTACACAGGAAATTCAATTTTTCAATAATCATTCAACAAGTGAATCTTCATTATGAATTAACCCATTTTCACACTTACCCATTACATTTCATGTACTATTTGACACAATTACCTCTAACATGTATTGTCATATTAATCATAGTAAAAAATTACCATAAATTATTCCATTTATCATATTTCAAAAATTCATAAGCATTAATCGTTTGATGCATTTCCATTTCATATCCATAATCCATTTGACTTAATCACAGTAATCTATTCTGTTCATTTCAATTCCAATACAAACAATCACCTAATCCATTCCCTTTCTATACATAACCACTAATTTTCTCCCATTTTTCCTACTAACATAAAAACATGTTCATTTTTTGATTTTTCTTATCACAAACATGTTTTAGCCTTAACATGTCCATTCTACATGTTCTGGCCTGTTGGAACAGCTTATGGGTGGGCCTAATTTGTATCACCCAACATCAATATATCCCATATGGATCATGAGGGACGTAATTCATCACATAGAATTTTTTTTATAAATTATTACTCATGAAGAAAAACAACTAGCATGAAGCAATATCACAACCACACATGTATAAATCTATAACAAAATGAAGGGATGTAACTTATAGACCACATTAATCAATTTTGGACATGAACACCCTCTTAATCATAGAGTTAGGTCCCGATTCAGGAACCCCCTGAAGCATTAACCTATTTTTCATTTAAAAAAGAAGGTTTTTAGTATTCAGATGGAGATATCCAAATATAGAATCCCAAATCCATAAAATAGAATAAAGATGGAGATTATTCTTTCTCAGAGCCTCAATCTAGAACCAATGATTCTCAAAATGGCCTAGAAAGAAGGGAGATCAATCTTTTAGATCCCTTGAGTGTTTCTGTTCAACAATAGGGATGTAGGTATAATAAATGTGTAAAATCATGTAAGAACATAAAAATAATGAGGGGCATTTTTTTAATTTTTAATTTTTATGGTGATCCACAGTCTTCCAAACAGTTCCCCAGCCTCTTCCCAAGAAGGGTTAGGCCACACTGATACCTATGGAGGAATGCATGATTTGGAAAACCATCTACCAACCATGTGATAATCCTCTATCCATGGTTTCATGGTTTGGCTCCCCCAGGTAGGGTTTTAACTAACCATGCACAAATCGTGAAACATTCACAAAATGGCCCAGTTTTCCCCATTATTTCATGTACCAATCCACTAGAGCACCCTCAAACCTCATACAACTCTAGTAAACATTATATTAACTAACACTAATATATTTAAACTAAATTAAAAAAATTACATACCTACTCAAAATAATGCATCATACAACCCCTCCACCATATAATATCTCATAATCAATTCATCCTCCAGAACATCATTGAGCATTCTAAAAAAGAGATAATTCCACTCCGATCTCATATATGACTCCTTTTACAAAATTTCATCTTGTACATTTACATCCTAACATAGAACAAAAACTAAGGGCACAGTCTTACATCTAATAGTTTTCTCACTACTATGAACAGTAGGAACCCAATTCACCTTGAAACATGAATCAAACTCATGTTAAAATACTCAAATTTAAAAAAATGAGATGGGTCAGGGTGATACATCCAATGAAAAGAAACATGAAAATTAATGTGCATACCACACTACTGATATGGAAGAGGTGATCGTTACATCACTGATTCAATCCTCTCCACTATCTCAAATGACCCACATACCAATGCGCCAAATTATACTATTTTAGAATCTCATGGTGACCCAACCATTGAGATACCTAAAGGAACAACAAATAATCCACCCCAAAAGACAGAGGCGAAAGACATCGATCTGCATACGAAGTCATCCAAAACTGAGCCATTACCATACCCTTTAAAAAAACAAACTTTTTTCGACATCTCCTTTATGAGAGTCAATCCTAACAACTATGATTCCTCAAAATTTTACCGACATAATAGATATCTACATGGTCTACCATAGGGTTCCTCAAACTGTTCCATCTAAATAGTATCCTAGTATCAATTTCAGTAGGAAAACTCAATAATCCGTAAGTATTTTTCTCATGATCCACCAAAATTTTGGAAAAAGCCTTCAACTTGTCATCTAATCCCCAAATATTATTTTATGACTACCCCTTTATATGTGGTTGGATATATATTCTTAAAAAACATGGGATCCATGTTCCTTCATCAATCCCTACCTGAATCTCAATGTGAAATGCGGATCATGATATGGAAATATCAGACATGAATCCTCATGAAATTGCACTATCTCATGAATGCAAAACTCACCCAACTAGTCCATAGAGAAAGTCTCACAAATCAATAATAAATGAGAAACCATAGTCAAAAAATCAATGAATTCCTTGATTGCATACATTTTTGAGGATTCTTAAGAAGAAAAACTATGAAATCCATAATCAAATCATCCCATTTCCACTCCAGAATGGGTATTGGATGAAACAAACAACCCAGAATCTAATTCTCAAACATCACTGACTGACAGTTGAAGAATCACACCATGAATGCCACCTTTTATTTCATCATCCTTATCAACCAATATTGCCTATGGAGATCATGAAAAGTTTTTATAAAAATGGGATGTGCTTCCCACTTTAATGCATGAAACATTCACATCAACTCTTATTGCATACATGTTTTCAAAAACATGTTGCAACAAACATAAATGATCACAAAATTACCACCATTCCATAAAAAAGGTGACTCCCGACCTTTAGGACTATACATTATAGATATGAATTTGAGATCAAATAGCTTATTTTATTTTTTTTAGCTCAAAATCGTGGACTCCACTACCAAAGATGCTAAGGTCATTTGAATGTTACCATCATGCACCTCTAGATGCATCTCATCGAATAACGCCCTCATGCTAAACTCGGTATAGGAGTTCTATAGTGCCTGATTTGGAGCATTCTGACTAAAGGAATCCATAATGATATTCCAATTTCATTGTGTCTAAACCAACTTGAAGTGAAAATATGGCTTGTACTCAAACCAATGTTATTTCCGATAATTTAAATCACATTCAATGGAAATGTACATCCTGATTTATTGATTGGTATACAACATAAATCAATCTACAAACAAGTAGTACCACAAATATTTCACTTCTTATACACCTTTATCCAACCCAACATCCTAAGTGGGGTAGTTCCCTTCATGAGACCTCAGCTATCATGACCCATAAGCGACTACCATATTACATTTCCTTAATAACTCCCCAATTCAAACAAAAAATCCCTCAAAAATAAGGAATACGTATTATTTGTATCAGGTAAGATCATAATAGGCATGGTTGTCTGCGGCATCTTTAACACATAGAAAGAATTCTAACACAAAAGTTACAACTTTTCCTTGATGTGCTTCATGGTAAAACCCTAAATTTGTTCCACTTAATGGGATAAATCCTTAATTAACCTTCAATAATAACCGAAAAATACAATAAATTTCTAATCATTAGAAATATTCTTGGGTTTCCCCCAAGATTCCACAGCCTTTACATTTTCTACGTCCACTAACACATATTCCCCAGAGATGATGTGACCCATGAAATGAACATTATCAATCCAAAAACCACACATTATTAAATTGGAATATGGCCTATGATCTCTTAGTGTACTACATATGATGTCAAGATGTTTTTCATGATCTTAAAAAGTTATAGAGTACACCAATATTTCATAAGAAACTACAATGATCTAATACAGGAGAGGCTAATTATTTGGTTCATTAGATCCATGAACACAACCAACACATTGGCCGACCTGAATGGAATTATAATAAACTCATACAACCCATACCAATGACTGAAGGAACTATATTGTATGTTATAAGGTATCACCTCTATCAGATGGTACCCTAAACATAGATCAATCATGGAAAACCCAAAATCACCCCTTAATTGGTCAAAACAATCATTGATCCAAGGAAGAGGCTATAAATTTTTAACGGTCATCTGATTCAACATCCTATAGTCAACACATAAATAAAAATATCTATAATAATTACTAGGAAAAAACAATGTCAATCCCCATAGTGATGTTCAATGATGAAAAAAACCATTTTTATCATACTCCACCTATGTTTTATGCTCCTGGAGTTCTATGGGTGCTATTATATGCGGGGTAATGGTAACAAGTTATACTCCTCGAAGAAACTCTATCATGAACTAAACATCTTTCAATGGGTAAAACCCCGATATGACTTGAGGAAACACATCAAAAAAGGTATCTACTATTGGGGGAAAGAAAAGATGATGTTCTCCCCCATTATCTAGAATAAAAATCTCCAATTGGGTTGTGAGTTCACCTAATGTCTCACAAACTGGCCATGTACGACCTTCCTAAACATCCCAATCACCATAATAGTCATAGTACCCCCACAATGTCATGAACATTACATTATGATAGTAACAATAAATATGGTCCTCATATAATGTAAATAAATCCATTTCTAAAATCAATTCGAAACACAAATTCTCAAGTATGAAAAAATCCCACAGAAAATGGTATCCATGAATCTCTAATGAACACCCCTTACACTGCCATGTGTTTTTCCATTCACCCCTAACAGTATATCAATTAACATAATTCATCTCACATGGTCTACTGTTAGACCCAACATAACCACATGATTAGAATAAATGGTGTAATATTTAGAACATGTATCATATAATGTGCTTCCTAGAGTAGAACCAACTAGAGTCATAACTTGAATAGTCAATGGTCTAGCCTCAACACCTACAAGTGTAGACTGAAATGCATGAATCCTTACTGCCCCTCTACCATGGGTGCTGGCCTAATATACAAGCACTATGCTATCTTTCTAATATAGACACTCATGTCATGGGGAACTGCATATGAAACCTTCATTAGTATAACCAGCCGATATCCATCTACCTCCTTGATATGGGGAAACCAACCCCATGCATACACATGGAATCTGGCATGGTACAACCACATTTCATACACTCTGAGGGTTCCTAATGAACCTCTACAAGTGGCCCATACTTCTTCATGCCGGACAATTTTCTGATGGCTAGGAACACTGACTTCAGATGTGTCCTAATATACCACATAAATGATAGAATAATTTTTCCCAACCCTATTTCATTGGTTCCCTTTTATGGATATACTATCCACCACTACAGTAGTTGATGCTCTCAAAATGAACTTTATTTCCCTCTTATGTCGTACCACCAAATCGACCTAGTGAAACATCATGTCCACTACCGGATTCCTCTTTAAGACTCCACTATGTGATAAAGGACTGATCCATTACATTAAAAACCCTATTTAGATGAAATAGTTTTACCATAGACTTGATGACATGTTGAATTCCATTATAGAAACATCACTCCATAGTTGCCTCATTCCCCAAAAGAATGGGAACTAATCACTGTAAGTCCATGAATGGACCTGCACACTCAACCATTGATAGGGGTCCCTAGGTAAAACTCCAAAAATTTGAAGACATGTTTTATATCAGGCTATCCATATAGTAATTCCCCTGAATTTTTTTTAAAAACCCCTTCCACAACATAACCAATACATGCTCCTTATGAACTAAGATATTTCACCAACACTTTTCCTGACATTGCAGCATCAATCCCACCATTTTGTACCATTCTGCAAAGAAGCCTCTAAGTAATTGAGGTTCATCTAGATGGACTCTATCCAGAAATTAGATTCATCATTCTCACACTCTCTAGTAATAGATAGAGGGTGATACAACTGAACCACTTGAGTAATCTCAAACATATTAAGTGTAGCCTGCCACGGTTCTCTTCCCATCATCTAAATAAAATGACCGATGTTCCCACTAAACTTCTTCTATCCTCTATTTCTATTGTCCATATATTCCTCTTTCTCCACTTTTGGGGGAGTATTATTTGTTATGTCCTCCTATAAACCAATTAGAACACATCATTGTGGTGTTATTTATCTACATTACCAAACATGAGTCTTATAACTGATAACATAATTTTTCCAAAAATCGTATATAATAATGATCTTCACAATCCATATCCATTCCATTTTTCAAGATCTATCCCATCAGACCACATAAAATCTAAAACACTACCCTTGACCTTCCATAACACCATTCATGGATAGCAAGGGGTAAACCAACAAACATTGTTACAAGTCATTCATTAGACAACCTTTTCACACCCATTCCCACTTTTTAGTACACATATATTTTCTTCTTATGAACACTTCCCATTTCATAACTTTGTTTAAAAAAATATCTCATTTCACCCCTCCATTATTCACAATAGTCTAACATAATTATTTTTTTACCATTTTCATTATCTTTATTGGACAAAATATTTTTCAAATTTTTATGGAGAAGGAATGTATTATATTATTCATCCTCACCAAACCCATATCCAAGGTACCTATCATGATGCATGTCACATGTAACTTCGGTGCCTAAAATGATCCATAAATGCAGAACATCATACCATTATAGTCATGAGAAAAATATCATGAAATAGTCACACCACATAACATCTGCATCACTACATGGTGAGATATCATTATAATATAAAATTACATTTTAAAAATATCAAGCCCCTCCCCCGACACTTAGTGTTTACCTCATACATGGGTTAGCTACTCCCAAGAAAGAGCACATTACCAATGAAAAAAAATCTAACACTCCTATCTACCATCCCTAATATTAGTATCACATGAAAGACTAACTTTGACACCAATTTGTAGCATCCCTAACCCAGAATCCACTAAACGATGCCTGAGGTGAATCGACACATGACCCCAAGAATGCCTCCCTGTAAACTAAGTGTTTCAATCTAGCAGCGATGGGATGAGAAGTCATGTGGGTAGACAATATCATCTTTTCATGGTAGGAAAACAAGATAATATAAAAAAAGGTAAAAAATTACCAAATAACAATGAAAATGAATTGATAACCAAATATCCAAACTGGGTACAAGACATTACCAAACTTGTAAACATTCCATGTCATGCCAATAGTTCCAAATGTGAAAGGAAACACAAAACATTGGAAAATAGATGACACCAGAAAATAGGGCCTGGCTGAATGTCTAGATCCATGTCTTTGAATGTCCCATGCTCAGCACAACTTCCCAATACAAAGGATTTTCCCTTTTCCTGACCTTCAGCTGGAAAATATCATTTGCTACCCATTCATGGACGGAGTAGGATGTGACTACCACTAAGTAGGATACCTCCAAAAATGTCTAAAAATAACAATTATAAATAGATGGTTAATGCATGTATAAGAAAATGGAATAAAAAAATATAACTCTAGATCCATTAGATAACAAAATTTACATTAACGGATTTCAGTATTCGTTCCATGGGTTATGAATCATCATTATTTTCCCAACAGCTCAATCCAATCAATAAACAAGCATACGAAATAATGAAATTTCGCTATCTCAATAGGGAAAAGCATTTCACAAATAAATTATATCACAATTCATTTGGAGAATCTCTCTAGATATTTTTATCTAATGAAACAATTATGGCCTTGAGAATCAATCCAATATCCAATCCCATGCATTATAGGGGCAGGTTTAGAGGATCGTTCCATCCCAACCCCTAGGATAATCCCTATTCCTTTATCCCACACAATTATGCCATGCACACATTATTATCCATTAATTAACCACATATTTAACATCCTAAACCAAAAAAATAATTTAAAATAACATTAATATTTCAATAACCATTAAATATGCGAATCTTAATTAATCATTAACTCATTATCACATATACCACATACATTTCATGGCATTTTTAACATATTTCCCTTCCCCATTTCATAAATAATTATGCATAATAAAAAATTACTATACATTATCTCCTTTAACATTTTGAAACAATTCATATCTCTTAACCCATTCACACACTTCCATATCATATATATAAGACATTTTACTTATTCACATTAATCGATTATGTTCATTTTCACAATAAGATAAAAAAATACGCTATGAAACTCTATGTCTATCCCTATGAAATAATGTTCTCTTTTTTGTTCATCTGACAAAAAAAATGTTCATCTCTAGATCAATTCTATCATAAAAATATTACAAGATTTTCATGGTTGTTTTCTTTATTCGAGACCATTGGAAAACCCCATGGGTGGACCTAATTGGAATATTCCAACACCAATGCATCCAACATAGATTATGATTTGTTTAATTCATCACTTATATACTTTTTAAATTAAAAATTACTCAAGGAATGGAATTCAAATCATGAGGGATGAAATATCACAACCACCCATGCACAAATATATAACAAAACCATTGGTTATAATAGTTATACTTCCAACCTCATTTATAAAGATGAATAATCTCTCATCCATTGCCTTAGATCATTATTCAAGTCACCTTTGAATCAAAATAATATAATCCATTAGAAAAATAGTGTTTTAAGGATTCAGAAGGATATATCTAAATCTACAATATGTAATTTTTAAAAGAGAAGCATGATGGAGATTAGAAATTACGGAAGCATTGATCCTCCACCAACGATGATCCAAATGACTATGAAATGAGGGAGATATATCCTTAATAGATAATGAGTGATTTTTTTCCTCACTATGGATAAATTTAGAAGAATTTAAATAATATCCCTGTAATATATTAAAAACCCAGAGGGGGTAGATTAGTACTTTTACACTTTTTAATGCAGTGAATGCTTTGGTTGTACAGTTGTCCAAATTGTGTGCCAACTATATGCCATACTCTTTTGAAGAAGGGTTAGGCCAAATGGATACATAAGGATTCCCAAATAGTTCAAAAACCATACGCCCTCAATGTGAGAAGCCTCGGTCCATGGTTATATGGTTTTTCTCCACCCTCACATGGGTTTCACTAACCATGTGTAAACCATGAAACATGAACGGAATGGACATGTTTCTACTTTATTTCTTATTACATGCCCTCAAAACACTCCGAACCTCCTCACACACCCATTAGAAATTTAATTAACCAACATTAACAGGTTTAATCTGAAATTTAAGAAAATACAAAACATTATTAAATCGAGGATCTTACAATGTTAGTGATGGATTAGAATGGAAACATCCTAAAAATGAAATTATTTATTCTTGTGGTGGTTGGGGATAATTAAAATATGAATATAAATTTTTAGAATGGAATTAGACATGAAATCAGTTACTAGGTGAATATCTTCCAATTTAGAGGTTTTCGAAAGCGGTGATCCATGACCTTATTTTAGAAGGTAACCTCAATGAATCTTAGTGTAGTGAATATGAGGTTGTGATTGGGAGATCCAGTGGTGTGACATCCATTGGTAGGAAGAAATGTTTTTGATATTTTTTACCCTAGAGATGGTATACATAGTATCAAGGGAACATAATTTATCTCACGTATGAGAAACATCCCTGGTGAGTGTTGCCAAACAACAATTTCTTAAGGGTTGTGTGGAATGATAAGACATATGTAGAGGCTTTGTAGGAACCATTAATAAATGAGTAGTGATATATGATCTAGAATGATTTTGAGTGATGTAAGGGGGTCGTTTTTACCATACCTAGTAGGCAATTGGAGTTCTACTACAATAATAGTCAGAGTGGAAAATGTGGTACTCAAGGGCAAGGGAATTCATATCAGTAGGGTAGTGGAACACCAGGGGCCCAGGACAGAGACTTGGTTTGGTGTACATGTCATAACAATGAAATTTCACCTTCACTTGGAGGTGTTGTTTTTAGACCATCAGTGGTTTGAGGAATTATTCATGTAAATTTCACACTTTTTTGTGACTTATTTGATACAGGTTCCTCAAAAACTTTTATATTTTCTCAGTTTGTGGATATTATGGGTCTAGAAGTGGAAACTATTAGTGGGGTTACACTAATTTATACACCATTAGGGGTATGAGTAGAAAAAATCTAGCAATTCAAGTACTGTACTATTGAGGTTGGGGGGTATTGTTTCATGTGGCACTTTTTTTCGAAGATGTAAGGTTATGATTTCATTTTCGAGATGCATTGATTGAAATTATATTAGTTCCATATTGAGTGTTAATACCCTAGGGTAACATTCATGTAGGGCTAGTTCATCAACAATTGGGTGAGTTAACAACCCATTTTGAATGTCTTGTATATGATATTGGGGGAGTAGAGTAGGGTGTACTCCCCCTAATGGTGGATCTATTTCATGATTTATTTCTAGATGATATCATAATAATTCCTCAGGATAGAGATATTAAGTTTATTATTGTTTTAATTCATGGATAAGAACCTATTTTTATTCCTTCATATTGAATGAATGAAACAGAACTTTATGAACATAAATCTTAGCTGGAGGAATTGTATAATAAAAATTGTATTCATCTGAGTTTGTCACCTTGTGGTTCCATAGAGTTTTTTTTCAGAAAGGAGGATAGGATGTTGAGATTTTGTATTGATTATCTAAAATTTAATCAGAAGATAATTATGAATCAACAACCAATTCCACAAATTATGGATATGTTTGACTAATTGAGATGTGCTTCTGTAATCTCCAAAATTTACTTGATATTAGGGTATCATTCACGGAAGTTGTGACCTTATAATACGCCCCTATATTATTTTAGGAGAACATAGTGTTTATATGATCTTTTTTTGATTCTGTTTCGGTTGACCAATGAGTAGATTAGGTATAAGGACTTGTTGGACCAAATCATTCACCAATACCTAGAGAATTTTTTCGTTGTCTTGGTGGATTAAATCATAGTGTACTCCAAGACTCACGATGATTATACCCAATATCTTGAAATTATCCAAAGTATACTATGAGAGAAGAGGACATATTCAAAGATATATAGGTTCCATTTTTAGATCGACATGGAAATTTTTTTGGGTCAAATAATCTTTGTGGTTGTTGTGTCTATTGACAAAGAGATAGATCATGATGTTATCTATTTGATGCGTCCCATGAATGATTTTAATATATGAATAATTTCAGGTATATAGAGGTATTATAGAAGGTTTATCAAATACATTTACCATTTGGATGCACCACATTCATTGATGAAAATGAAGGGAATCAAAATCGAATGGTCAGGGGAGTATGAGTATGTTTTCTTGGTGTTAAATAAGCGGTTTACTAATGCACATATTTTGATACTACCCATGTTGGGTAAAGGGTATACCTTATTTTTTGATGTTCCCACTGTTACGAATAGGGCTGGGTTGATGCAGAATGAATGAATTGTGGCATATAGGTCAATGTAGACGAGGCATGATCAATAAAACTAGTCTAACCATGATCTTGAATTTTCCATGGTGGTTAATGTATTCAAATTTTGACAGAATTAATTTCCTAAATAATGGATTATTTTATAATATAATCATAACAGTAACAAGTAAATATTATCCATGTCTTATTTGAATCATTAGTAGAAAATATGGGTTGGGTACATTAGTTCTGTTGATTTTTTGTAAGTCTACATGTTGGTAAAGGAAATAGTGTTGCAGATGCTTTCTATAGGAAGACTCAAAATCAAGTGGTTCAAGAACCTTGTTCTTAGTAATGGATAATGGAATTTTTCTTGTGATTCATCATGATGATCACGATATAAAAGGGTATATAACCCTTAAGTCATTTAAAGTCAAGTCCACACATCAATGAATGATCAATGAGAGAAAGTATGAGGATCGATAGGGTGTATCCTTGAAAGAATGTCTTGATAGTGTGGAGTCAACTTTCAGTTAAAATATTTATGATGTTGAGATCGATTATATTCATGGTCGTGTTGTTGGGACAACTAATATGTGGTAAGAGATGAATCATGTGTTTCTTTCATCAATGTGGGAGGCATATTTGGGTTTAACCAACAGGTTATCAAACCTATATAGATATTATTTTTGGATAGGGATGAAGAAATAAATTGTGGGTTTCCTCACACAAAGTTACACCTGTCAACAGGTGAAGGCTGGGAATCAATGACATAGTGGGATTTTACATAAATTTCCCATTTTGGAATGGAAATTTTATGATTTTGTGAATGATATTGTTGTAGGTATCCTTATGGATCCTCTAAAGAATAATGAGAGAATAGAACATGTGGATTAGTTGACCAAGGTGGATCAGTTTTTACCAATTTAATACACATTTATCATTGACCTGTTGAGTGATTTATATTTTTGAGATATTCTACAGTTTTATGGGTTTTGAGAGACTATATTTTCATAATGTGACTCACAATTTAATTCACACTTCATACTGATGTTATGTAAGGCACATTATTATTAGAAGGTTTGGAGTATAAATTTTCCCACACAGATAGATAGGTAGTCCAATCATATTATTTAGGTGTTAGGGATATTATGAGGGAATGTGTCCTTGAATTTGGAGGACCATGTGATAAGAAAATGGATATTGTTGAGTGCACCTATAAAAATAGTTACTATGAAACAATTTATATGAATCCATATGATGGCCTATATTTTAGGCCATTTATATATTCATTATATTGGATGGAGGGAGGGGAATCATCAGTTTTGGCAATGAGTCTAATGAAGGAGATGTTTGAAAATGATAAGTTAATTTGAAAATGATTGGCTACAACTCGGATTTGGTTGATTTCATATGTTGATCAATGAATTTAACCACTTGAGATTATGGTGGTTGATTATATTTTCCCTTAGAAATCACTATGGATGGGTGAAGATCATATTCAGAAATAAGGGATGTAAGTTCACAAGAACATGTGTCTATTTGATATTATGGAGAGGATCAGACTTATGTCATACTTATTGGCTCAGGATAGTGTTATAGTGGAACAAATTCTCTTTTTAATGTGTCCCAACACTGGTAGTACCACATATAACTATTCCATATGATATTTTTTGATGATGTTGAGATTGATGCAGATGAATCTTTTGAGAACTATTTAGTTCATACTGTGGATAAAAGTAAGAAATTATTTCATGGAAGGACTGTTCTATTGGATCAAGAGTTATGGAAGCATGATCTTGTTCATGAGGAAACAAGGGAATGGGATGATGATATACGTGTATAGTGGATTGTTAGTTTTTACCTTGGATACTTAGTGATGTTTTGTAGTATGCATCAAGGATGAGCCATTATATAGTAGGAGTTTGTAAGATCCAAGACTAAAAATGATGAAAATTATTGTATAACATATTGTTTAAATAATCTTAATATGGTTAATTGGTGGGTCTTCTTGGTTTTTTAGGTAGTAACAGGGGTGTTCTCAGAGTTTGGGACATGAAAGTGTGAATAAATTCCCATCCAGAGTAAGTTGCGTGTTTGTCACATGATTAGTAGTAATCATTCACCATAACCATGCAGGCTTGGGAAGATAAGGTCATGTTTTTAAAATCATTAAAGGGGGATCAGGAATCCTTGTGTGTGTATAGAGCCACCCAATAAGACTACCATATGATATTTCAAATAGTGTTCCTCTATAGGAAACCATTCCACTGATGACCCCCCTCAAACATTAGGTGGTTCATGGATGGGGAATTGTATATCATCTATGTTCCCCAAAGGTGTGGCTAAATAATCTAGGGAAATTTACCCTTTTCCTTCTTCATGGTTTAAGATTACTCAACTGAATTTATTACAATATATTTCCCTACTAGAAGGAGTGAAAAACCAAACACTCTCATACATCCCAAGTATCCATGTCACTTATTTCTATGCAGTTTGTAGCATTGTTGGGTGTGGATCGAATCTTCATGTGAGTCTAACAAACTATTACTTCATTATTTTATAATAGGCCTTGAAAAATTATTCATGTTCTTTAATAGATCTAAACACAATTTTTGTTGGATACTAGGTTTAGGATTTAATGGTTTTTTATAAATAAAAGTCATCGTTATGCGAGTATTCATCATTGGATACGATGATTGTGTTCTATAAGTTATATCCCATATTTATGGGGTATTATTTATGTGTATATGGTTTTGTTATTGAATATTTGTGACATACATTGAGTTTGTTTGGTAAAAATTGTAGAATTTGTTTGTTAAATTATAAATTGAATCCATCATGATCCACATGGATGCATTTAGGTTGAGTAGATCAAGATAATGTCCATCCATGGAGTGAAAAACTTCATTGAAAATGTAATTGAGTTGTTAAGGTTATAATTGAATTTTTATGAAAAGGATATCATGATAATAATGTTAACATATGGACATGATATATGAAATTAATCTAATGATATTTATATGTTGTTTTTCACATGGTATAATGTGGAATTTTGAATAATATGATTGAGTTTAATTGCTTCTGTAATGAAAATTTAAATTGCATTAATTGGTTATGAAATAAATATGGTGTGTCTATTTAATGGACTATGGTTCTTAAATGGTATGAATTTTCAATGAGTTATGGTTTGTATATGGTAAATGTGTTAAATGATTAAATAATCGTCTATAGATTGATTGGTTGTATGTGTTGTATTTTACTGGATGTTTGACGCTGACAAGTTAGGTTATACTAAGAATCTAAACCAAACCCATGTAATGCATGGGTTTGGAAGTCAAAATATGGTTCAGTGCTCCTAACAAATTCAAGGAATATGAATTCTAGGATTGAGACTGAAACAACTAATTATGTAAATTTTTTTTGCAATGTAACCCTAGTGTTGAATGTAACTTGATTATTTCCCCCTTTTTGTAGATTATATGTCTATCTTAGTCCGAAGTGTAATTGATGGAAGTGGGAAACCTGTGGAACAAATTTTGTATGTGGATAATGTGATCATTGATAATTAATGAAACCTTGTTTTTCTGTCATTAATCAAGTTATTAAATTTTCACCTGCATTCACTATGTATTTGGATTGAATATTTTTTAAACACCATTGTTGGTGGCCTACTAAGATGTACTCACATGATGCTTGGCCTAAAATTGGGTAATCAAGAAGAATTCATAGACACATATCAGGAAATAGACAAAGAATCTATGATAGATGGAATATTTGGACATTGGATGAGCATGGATGGGGGAACCTGACATGGTGTCAGGACCAGTTTTGGGTGTTCTTTTTCTTTTCAATATTTTGGGTTTCCTTATAGTTTTCATTTTATGAGATGACATATAATATGTAATATTTTTCGGTGGTATTATACCTAGTTTTGGGGTATGGAATCAATATGTATGTTTTTCATTTACATGTTACCTTATATATCGAATATTATGGATTACTCTGATAAAGAGGGTATAGTATACCCACATGTTCCATTTGAAAATTGATCATATTTAGAAGCCTCTAGAATTTAGGGGGGCACAGTAGATGAAATGTGGTCACCTATCTCAGGGAACCAGAAAAAATGGCACCAAGGCCATAGATGATATAATTTCTAAAAAATATAATTTTATATATTTTATTGAAGCGTGAATGAATTGTATTATTTTAATATAAATGACCAGGATAGAATTTATCATCATCATGAAATCACACAAATTTTAATATTCATATAATATAATTCATTGTTCATCAATATGAAAATGGTTTCTATGATATTTTGGAAAATTTTATAATGTAGTGAAGTGATTTCAAAGTAGAAAAAGTGTTTTCCTCCATAAATATTCCATATTATTTTTTAATGTCTTTTTAATTGATGATGATAACATTTGATTTTATATACTGATTTTTAATAATATATATATATATATATTTCACATATAATACTATATTATTATACATTTATTTTATGGGGTAATATATGCCTTATATTCATCACCAAGATTTCATAATTATGATATTCACTCGGAATATTATATGAGGGAAGATTATTCATCTCATTTTTATTCGATGGGTAATTCATATTTATTTTCATTAGGATTGATTTCCATTTTTTGGAATGAATAAATCATGAACATGTTATGCTGGGTGCACCCAAATTTCACTCCAATTCATTATGTGAATATTGATTATATTGAGATGTTATGAATGAGATTAGGGAATAAACCACATATCTTATGGAACATCTTCAGAAACTGATAGTGCATAGAAATATATAATTGAATCATGTTTTTTCATGTTATATATTTATTCCACATTTTCTAGGCTTCTATGATGTTATAATTAATTTTTTTTATATTATTATTCCATTTGATTACTCATGGGACATCTCTTTTTATGATATGAAGTTAAATCTTTCACACATACGTTATGTTTTCATATCATGTTTATTCCCTCATTAGGATTTTTAGCTCACCCTTCTTTTGTATTCCCTAGGTTATACTATGTAGTATTTGAAAATTATAATCATTTTGGATCTCATCATAAAGAATAAAATAAGGTAGTCATGTTTTAGTATACTTCACATTTATTATGAACCTAGTCCAGAAAAGTCATTAGGGCTCAAAATCATTGTGTTTTACTTATTGGATGTTTATACTAAAAACATTTAATAATACGTGTAAAATATTGGGTCACTATATGTAGATAAATCAAGGTGTTTCTATAATTAGGCACCGAAATTCACATATATTTTCAATTAATTCCTCATAATTATAATAATCAATACAATTCAGTCTCAAATTGATATATATGTTAATAATTAACGTTTTTGAATCAAGAATATGAATCTTTAATATTTCCCCTCTAAATAAAATTACATAATAACGTTCATTTAGCATGTATGATATATAAAAATGGTATATGATTAAAACACATTCAATGAAATGGAAATGATATCTAATTCATCAAGGATATTAAAAATATGGACATGAAGGATTAAAATAACTACTAATTAATAATTGGGAGTGATAAGTAATAAGATCAGAAGAATGTAAATGATCTAAAATTAAGGTGGAATGAATTATAAATAAAGGAAGATCTTATGTATGATGGCTTTTAGTAAAACAATCCTTTATAATTGAATATAGAGTTAAAAAATTTAAATAACATCCTTGTAACATCATGTAAAAACTAATTTATAAATAACATTTGAAAATTATATTAATTAATTTAAGAAAAAATAACATTTTATTTTAATATAATTTTAAATAAAAATTCAAAAATTGTGAGAAATAAAATTACATTAAAATATTAATTAAAATATTTAGTTTTAGCCTCTTATCCAATTGTAATCATGATGAAGGGAAAAAATATTCATTCGGTGTACATTAAAATAACGATTCCTATCACACTATTAGTAAAAATTACCTCATTTTGGGAATGAAAAAAGACCCCTTTTAATCAAATTAATAAACATTAAAAAATGCATAAAAATGTATCTAAAAATAATTTCATAATTTTAAAAACATTCTTGAAATATTATTAACCAAAAAATAGTCAATGATGAAGTATAGTTAAAAGGAAAACATCCCAAAAATTTATATATAGATTCCCTTATATATAAAATAATTTTTGATTATTGATCCCACAAGATAGTAAGAGCAAAATAAAAATATAAAACCCAAAAATAATAATATGATAATAAAATTTATGGGTTTTTAACATCTTGTAATCATATAATTAATTGAATATAATTTTGAATATAAACTATGTTGAAATAAATTGAGGTTATCAAATCAATCAATTATTAATTTGATAGCATTTGAATAAAATCTCCTGAAAGAGAAAACCAGAATAAAAACACTTAATAACTTGAATAAAGATGAATTATTGATGTAAGGTTTTATATGGGGTGTTATTTATACTATATAAAATAATTTCGTTTCCTAATGTAAAACATTTTTCACTGTAGTGGAAATAAGATGAAATTTCCAATACCATTTCTATTTTCATACTTGTATATGTTTGGTCATCTTTTATAATGAATATGATTTAATTAGTTAATTTATCTTTATCATTTTTCATATATATTCCATTTTTATGGTTCATTTATAATCATTTTGTCTATATGTTGAATAGTTCACTCATTTTTCGACCACATTAAATATGTTCCATCAGTATTTTCAAAAATTACTTCAGTACATTTTCTATTGTTAATGGAGTTAAGTAATGGTTCCATGAACTATTTTTTTAATATTTTAATGAATATTTTTTTATAAGTTTTTCAAAATATTATAAAAATTAATTCACAGTTGAAATAGAATAATGGTTCACATCTCTTTATGGAGGTGTTAGTCCAAACGTACACATATGTGACGTTATAATTTTCAAATGGATGTAATGTTAAGAAGGTAAAAATATATTATACTTATATAATAATTATTAATTGATAAAAATAATATATAATATATAATTATTTATTTAAAACCATCCAATTAATGAGGTGATGAAAAACAAATTACAACACTATGTGGATACTATAGGATATACCTAAGAATGAGTGATATTTTTATCATCCATTGGATGGAAAGAAGGTAGAAAATGGTTTCCAAAAAATAATAATAACATCACAATTAATTGGAAATATTGGATTCATTATTTTAAAATAAGAAAAATATATTTAATTGAAGGAAAGGAGGAAATAATTATAGAATAAGTCGGTTAAAATGATTAACTTTTCCTTAGGATACCTCCTTTGTCTGACACCAAAATCCTTTTTAGAATGGTCTTAGTGGAATAATTTTAGCTCAATAATTAGTGGAATGAATCTATATGATTTTTAATAAGATTTCCCACGATATATGGCTCAATGATTTGGAATAAGGGATTATAAAAGGTTTTCTATTATATAGGAGGAGAGAGAAAAAAGGAATTATATAAAATATTTTAATAACATATTGTAAATTTTTTATGAAGGTGGATCAAAAATTTCATAGTTTATCACATGATAAGTTTTAAGAAGAAATAAAACCAACCATTGAGTTTTAAGAAATTTTTTATCTTTAATGCTTATTCCTTCATTTTTAACTATTTAAACCCATTTTTACATTAATCGAGGTGATAAATATTTTTCACAGTAACTATTAAATTTTAAAGAAATATATTGTACATGTTAAATAATAATAGTTATGATGATTCCAAAGAAGGAGTAAATTTTAAAAGATACCAAAACTTTTTTTGAAATTACTTTTTGTATATGTTCTCAAAATGAAATAAAAATCATTTTAACATTTTTTAAGCATAAAAATTATTATATAGAAAAATAAATTATAATATTGATTATTATCAAATAAATTGGATTATTTTAAATAAAAAACACATATTTTTCTATAAATCCAAAAAAACCAAAATAAACCTTGTTTATAATATATTTTAAGAAAAGAACCAAAAATGGTTTTATTTGAACAAATAAATTACTTAGATTATAATAATGTTAAGATTATACTTATAAATTCAAAATTATATTTTAGTATGGATTATATTACCTCTATAAAATATATTTATTTCTAGAATTATTTTTGAAAAATGTTTAATTTATTATTGTATCATTATAATTTCATTTATGTGATATTATGGTAAAATAGATATTTTTCATGATTCATTAAAAATTAATCTCTTTTCTAAAAATATCAAAATGTCTTCACAGTGTCTTATTTTCATGTTGAATTAAAAATAAAATTTTTTCGAAATTTAATTTATAATATTTGGGTAATTTATATTATTAAAACTATTTATTCCCATTATTTTATATGTTCATTACAAAGAACAACTTATATCCTATAATCAAATATTAGATGTTAAAATTTGTATATATTATTTTCAAGATAGAATTTACCACACTTGATCAAAAAATGAAAACATTAATGAAAAATATGAAATCAAATATTCATTTAAACCATTAAATATTCCAATTCCTTTATCAATTATTAAATTCATTTAAAATTTTATAAGAATAAAAAATTAAAATATATTATCTCTAAATATTTAAAATAAAAAATTTAATTTTACTTTCAGGATAATAAATAAAATCAATATTAATAATATTAACTAAAAATAGAAACATTAAATTATTATTTATACCTAGAATATTATATATATTACAGTATTAATAATATTAATTATAAATGAAATATATAAGGACACCAAGATTTATCTCTCCCCCACACATGTATTTATCACATCTGAAAAAAATTACACCAGGGCTATATTAAAATTTTTTGATCACCAGTTGAAATTATTAGTTTTCTTATCATTTTAAACCACAATTATTTGTATAATAATTCAATAATATTAACAATTTTTCGTAATCAAATTCATCTAAATCATTATGTACCGCTAATGGGACTTCTCAGTAAACACTATGGATATTTTCATCTAATACACAAATGTTTTTTTAGAAAAAACAATTCATTCATGAAATTACTTGATTATTCAATAATGATTGAATGTTTCTGAATCCTTTATCATTTGATAAAACAAAATAATAAAAAAGGATTTTCTACATGCTTGACTTATAGTTCATGGTTTGATAGAATAATGTATTTGATTAAATATTGGGAAATATGTGATTTATTATTTTAAGGAAACAACCAAAAATGTGGTTGATTAATCTCAATATACACATCTATATAAATTTTAATCATAAATTTCCAATATATTGCAATTTTGAATTATTTTGTTAGTTTAAAAAATTATCATTTATGAAAAATAAATGTTCTTCTTAAATTCTATATATTCACCAATTTTCGTCATATTTTTAAACCAAATTTTTGATTATGAGGAAGAACTTATTTATTAATTAATAAATGAAAATAATCCCCCGCCCATTCATTATAGAATTAACTATAACATTTCCCTTGAATATTTCATAAAATATAAAAATACCTTAAGAATTGATTTTAACCCCACACTCTCCATTAAAAATCTATAAACATTTTACAATAGTTTATATGGAGAAACTATTTTATTTTTGGAATGTCTCTTTACCATGTTCATTCGTAGTTTCTAAGGAGTAATAACAGGATAAATAAAATGTGCTATAATAGAGAGCCAAAACATGATATATGATTAATAAAAAATAATTTTTCATTTTAACATGTCAATACATCTATAACCGTATAAAATATTATTTATAATATTATATTTTATTAAACATTTATGTTGTTTTTTTTTTAAGAAATAATTTAACAATAAAGAATGAAAAACTATGTTATACACACCTCTTATGTATATAAAAAATTAAAATTGATAGATATTAAACTCATTGATTTTTTAGTTTGATTAAACATAAATTATGTCAAAATATTTATAAAAATAAAAAAAATTAGATTTCATGTTAATATATAAATAATAATCATAATAATTTTCTACTAAAGATTAAAAATATAAACCATGTAGTAATATTCAATATTTATCAAGGAAATAAATTACTTTAAAAATAAAAATGGAATTTACCCAAACAATATGAAGGACATCCCAAAAACCTATTTTTTTAAATTCCAAATAATGTAATCAAAAAATAATATTCAAATATAATAAAATAAAAATAAATTGTAAAGAAAAAATAGTTTAGTTTTTTTGAAACCAACACGATAATCTATTAAGTTAATAAATCAAAAATACTTAGCTGGTCTTCATTTAAAAGAATAACCACTATGCCCATTATTCAATTATAAAGAACCATTGAAATGATTGTTTTAATGAATGGAATATAATGTCGCATTATAATTTTTTAAAAATAGAGATAGAATCCCCATATCATATCAATTAAATGGATATTCCACTATATATAATTAATTCATATATAGAAAATAAAAAATAATTTATTTTTCATGATATAGAAAAACAGTAAATAGCAACTAGTGGAATGTTTTTTCAATAAACCTCATAAATGTTTTTTGTGTTTCGACAATAAATATTAAGACAACGATATTTTTTTCCCTATTTATATTAGAGATAATATTTAAATATTAGAAAACACCATAAAGGAATTAATTAAATTTTTAAATATTTTAATAAGAATTAATAAATACCTTAAATATATCTTTTCAGGGCCTTATCCATGGTATTATAAAAATATTAATTATATAGAATAGGCCCCAACGTATATGGTTACATCCCCTCTTCATCACCTACTATTTTAGCCCTTATATCTACAAGTGACTTTTCTTGTACAATAATGAATGCCACAACTAATCCAAAATTTGAAAATTCTTTGTCAAATTTATCCACTCATGTTATTGATTCATCAATGTTATATAAGGATATTGAAATTTAATATTAATAGTTTATATGGGAGATATGATTATGAAATTTTATATTACATATATATATATATATATTAAACAATGAATAATTTAAATCATTCTCAACTATTAATATTGTTCTAGAAAGTAGTTCAAACTTATGTTTTTCCGTTAGAATCAATATTGAAAGGTGAGGTAGTGGATATGATTTTAATTATTCCACAACCTATAGTATCATATGATAGTAAGTATATGGAATTAGTTTATCAAAAATTGATAGAACATACTAATTTACAACCTAATTAACATAAAATTTATGATGGTATATAAAACATTCATTTAATTTTATATCTATAATATTATGGAAGTCAACATTATAAAATTACATAAAAATAATTTATAATTTAAAAAATTAAACAATCCCATCAAACAAAAGTATAAAACTATATAATTGGTTTAGAATGGATTTTAAAATTACATTCCAAATTAGGTTATTAAATATCTCTGTTTTTTATATTTTTTGTTTACTATAAATTAGATGACAAACATCAATGTTACAGTTTTTTATTCACTAAAAACAGTAAACTAAAAATTTTATGGCCTTTTTATGAGGCCTTTGACAATTTTTTTTTTATTTCTTATAAAATATACCAATTTTAAACACAATTTGAGTTTATCTCTCTTTTTTCCTCATTCATATTAATTAAACTATTGCTCACATATTAATACCTAAAACTAATACTATGTAATAATAAAGAAGTGTGTATAAAGGAGATTTAACGAAAAAAAATAAATACACATTCAAGTATAGCCAAAACTACATAGTTAGAGTAACATTTCCATATTAATGAGTTTACATATGGTTTCATATTATTAATTGACTAAAATATTATTATCACTTTTATTTTAATTTAATGAATATATAAACATCAAATAACATTCATCTCTTATACCAATTTTTATTTATTTACACTGAAAACAATGAACCTCTTTCTAGTTTTGGGTTAGATACCATATCAAAACACATCATCACCAATACTAAAATACACTCTTGGAATGACTTTTATAAGGAATAGGATGAAATATTTGGATAATAATTACATGATTTTATAGATAGTTACAAAAGATAACTACCACTCAATGACATTAGTTTAACTTCCATTTAAATCATTTATACAAATAATATGTAAAATTAATGAAATTAATGGACTAGATGTTACCTAAAATGTATACTAATTTTGGATTAATAACATAGATTATTTCTTCCTTTACATGAAGAAAATTAATCACATGATAGAGACAGTGAATACTTTATAATTGGAGTCATTAGTTCCTATACTTCTAAATCAAATATAAAATTTGTAAAAACTCAAACTAATTATAAAAATAATTAATATTAATTCATTGGAAGATATATTGTTTAATACATTCATACTAATGGTAATTACATTGGGAAATTATATAATGGATTAAAAAAGTCTAGGAGTTTGTAAAATCAATAAAGAAGACATATCAAACAATGTAAATTTCGTCTCATGTGTTTGTGGAATGATAATTTATATTAATTGGCCATGTTATTATCATATTTTATTCAATATGGATCCTTGGTCTTCAAATCCATTTTATAACTCAATAAATCCACCATTATTATGGTCAAATACTGAGGGTCATCATTAATGTAGATGATTCAATACCATTTTTATACATAGTCATTCTTAACCATGTAATGGGCATGAATTAATTAGTGTGTCTAGTAGTGAATTTAAAGGGACATTCAAAATAAAAATAGAAATGGTAACGATATAAAAAATAAAATAGGGGATTTGAAGTATGAAAACACATAAACCAAGAAGGAACAAAAATAGAAGGAATATCGTCTAAAATAATAAAACTTAGTGAGATCATTCAGAATAAGAGAAGAGTTACACACTCATTTCATTGATGAGGTGGAATAAAATATACAAATAACCTAAGTGAGTTAAAATAAGTAGTTACATGTCTCCTTGTAATCAAGACATCTAGTTCCTCCATGTTATAGAGCATTCTTAAATTTAATCAGCTCATGTGTGTGCATATACTATCGATTTATAAGAAATTACTAATCATGATATTCTAACCATTTTATCTTTCTATCTACATATATTCCCCATTTATATCATCCATAAACATATTGAATATTAAATTATTTACATTTGATAATTTATTAAACAAGCCTTTACATATATATTCATTTTATTTATGACAGAGATACTTAGAGATGTTGTATCTTCATTCTCGCTATGATTGCTTAACAAGAATCCCCTATTATACCACAAATTATTTTGGACGAACATAACTCCTTAGATAAGAAGTTAATAGAACATTCATGTTCTACATTAATAACCCTAAATCATATTCAATGGTACATGTATAGGAGAGGGGGTTTTAAACCTTCACATTATCATTAGTTATCAGTAACCCATAATTGGATCAATTTTTTAGTGGTTATCTATGAATTATCACTTTTTATCCTTTGTAATTGTTCACCATGAGTAGGGAAACACTATAACCATACCAATTTTTTTTCTTTTATGGGTATTCCATGAAATCATTCCCCAATGATGTATCACTCATTGTGTTATCCCTGAAAAAAATGCACACTACACTTTGACGATAACATTTTTATTTTTTTTATTAACAGTTCACTTCAAAAAAAATCTCTCTTATAACCTCATCAAGCACATGTGTCTTTCTCGATGGTGATACTTCATTTTAACTTGTTTTGTTGGCCATTTTTATCTTTAATAAGAAATATCTAGTATGCAACACTCAACCATTATTAAAACAATTAATTATTAGTTTTTAGTAGGTGTTTAATTTTCATAACATCCATATAGACCATGGGATCTATATATATATCATTATTCAAGTTATTTCTACCCCCTTTCATCATTAAGAGTTCACAGTTTTCAGATTGATCTCAGTCATTATTAATGGAATATCCATTAATTCCTAGTCCTCATAGTGGATCTCTAGAGCTCCTTGTGTGACCTGTTATCTTGTAAGAACTTCACACACACACACACAACCCCACACCGAACTATAAAAGAGATTTTAAAAAGTTTTTCAGAAATATGAAATATATTTTAATGCATCCCCCATGGGGTGGATTTGTATATTTCATTCAAGTTGAGGACATGGCATCCATTTGCGCTGTTTTTTGTTAACTACTTCCAAAATTCCTTTTCCCAAATCCCAACATCATTTAAAGACTATAAAAAATGTTTATAAAATAAAATTAAACATCAAAAATATTTAGGTATAATTCATTTAAAATTTATTTTTGAAATTGAATTTTAAAATATTAATAACCTCTAAATGACTAATCAACTAATTTGAAGTAAAAAATTAGATACTATATTTTAAAAATCATAAAATTAACAAAATAAAAAAAATGAAATCTTGAAAAAAAGAACATAAAACCCAAAACATTAATAATCACGCATGTACTAAAGTATGAAATCCAATAAAATTACAATTGAGTATTAGATTAAATTTATTTAAATTAAAATTTTAAATAAAATAATTTATTCAATAGGGGAATTAAATATGAAATATTTAAAGTGAAAATTGCTTAAACTCAATATGTTTCAATGAACCATGTGAATGTTGTATTTTAATTTTTTCCTTTTGAAATAAAATTGCATCTCATTTATTACATTTAAAAATTCTAATTCATCGCAAATGTGTTTTTACTTTTAATCTAACTCACTTAATTTTAATTCGTCACTCAGGGTACAAAATAATAGAGTTTCTCTCATAATTCAAAGTTATATCACATACCAAATACGTGAAAAACATCTCAAATATATACCATCTTAAGATAAAAATGATAATAAATCATGAGGGGTAAACATTTAGTTCTATATTTATCTATCATATTGGAATGATATGTTAATTTTGTAAAAAAATCATTGAATCTAGACCAAAATATAATATATTTAATATAATGCATAATAATATGAAATAATGCACAATGAGAATTTTCCTCTCAATAATTTTGTCTCCCCACATTCCATAAATCCAATGCAGGTTAAGAAATATAACCTGAAATCCAAATGAATTAATACTATCTTTTTTATATAAGTATTTATTTAATTTTTAAAAAAAAACAAAAAAAAATTATTTACAAAATAATATTATCTTCAACCATGCACAAAATTATCATGATCATTGGTCGTGAAATATTTTGTTTTTTACAAATGTAAGACATCACTCATGATTATATTTAATTTTCCATTATTATTTATCTTCAAGAGGGGTAAAAAATGAAGCAAAATAAGAAATAAACCTAAAAATTTCCCCAAATCGATGATGACGACACCTATATTCTTTTCTTCATAATGAAACACATAAATGTTACACCACAAATATCCTACCACCCCATAATTGAATATCATTAAAAACCCTATGATTAGTGTAGAAAAGGATAATTTTCATTTCTCGTGGATCTTACCAATTAATGCTCAACATAAAATTTAATGGAATATATATGGATAATTATTGTCATGGGTCTATTAATAAAGGTAATAATATAAATTAATTAATCATATAAATTAGGAATTTTTAAAATCTTAGACCTAATGAGATTAAATGCATATTCTAGTACAAAATACACCTGAATCTCTCAAAAAATATTCTCTTTATAGAATTGGGAACATTTTCTTACAAACCTCACAAGAATGTGAATATTTCATTATAAAAATCAATCATGGTAATGAAAACCATCAAAAAATTATGTTGTTAATATTTAATGAGCTTATTGAATGGAATGTCAAATAAAAATTTCATCTATAATAATCAAAATGTTTCATCAAATTAGGAATTTTAAGATATATATTACTCTAGATTTTTAATTAAAAATAAAATCACTAATTTTATCATTCAAATTCCTTGAATGAAATAAAGAAAACATGGAATTATGGTAATCTTAATCACTTTTTTACTCATAGTTCAATAATTATCATTAGTAAAATGTGGGACATGTAATTTCTAAAAGAAAAAAAAATAAATTTAATAATAGAAAATATGGGAGTAAACTAGTAAAACTTTTAAAACAATACTCACAATTAATATGGATTCTCTTTTCATTTCCTTTATTATCATTTTACGATATACATTTACACTTTCCATTGTATACCTTAAAATAAAAATTGGCTTGGTGAAATTACATGTGTGATTTTAAAATAAACTCAAAATTATTGTGGTATATTGACAGTTATGAATAAATGATCTCAATTGAGATCTTCCATAATAGAAATTTCCTATTACATCCATAAAAACATTGTTTATCATTGTATTAATAACTTTTCCATTTCAATCGGTCTCATCCAGTACTACCTTATCATATTGAAGAATCCCAAATAAAGGTTATAAACAATTCAAATTTGTTGAAAATAATTAAATTTGGATGTTTCATATCTTCCTCTACCACTGATGGTTTTATCTTTTAGTGTTCTCTATTATGTTATTAGTTATTTATTTTATTATTCCTTATTCTAGAATATGGCTATATATTTCATCTTATCAAGGATATGAAAAAAATATTTTCATTCTTAAATGAATACAACATAGCCACCTTCATAAATCATGTCCGAATCCATATCATTCTCATTTTAATCATGATTTTAATTTTCCAAGTGATTACTAAAATTTAATTTCCTATAAAAAACATTTTAAATCAACATAAGACTTTTTTTGAAAAATAAGTTCTCTTCCTATAGCTTGTAATAGACATCCCAAATTGTGAGGGTCTTCTCCTCATCTAGGGAAAACATAAAAAAATCAATCGACATGTTCAATTTATAAGCATTTATTATGATATATTCATAAAATAATCATATTAATATCATGGTTTTTTATATTGTTGACGAAAAATTCATTTGATCCATTTTAATTCCAATCCATTGCTCATAAATATGGAGTATGACATGATGTTCACACTTATTTCTGTAACTCATTATTATTTTTAAAAATTTTATACTAAACATTGACCAGAATTGAAGAAATATCTGGTCCACCTTTTTTTAATGGTATAATGAAATAAATCATTTCTATTAATTCCTTAAATAGATGTATTGTTCCCAATTCATCAATATTCCTCTTCTTTGATACCACGTTATACATTAATTTTTCACATATGGTCATATTCTATAATAATTTGGTGAAGTAAATATTATTATGATGTTTCTTAATCATTTCAAAAATATACTACATTTCCCTCTATGTTCCACTTATTAAAAATCTTATAGAACAAAATTCGTTGCTTGTAGGGTGGGGGCTTCTCCTCGGAATTCTTTCTAATTTTCATTATATTTTTTCCCATGTCCATTTTTTATCATTATCACCATTATATTATTGTTATATTATCTTCCCTTAAGAAGTTTTATCCGATAATTTAAAACATCATAGATTGATTTCCCATATCTCTCAACTTCTTTTGAATTCCATGTCACCTTTATGTACTTCTTGAGGCCTCTCCTAAAGGATATTTTCAATCTAAACCACCATGAACTCTAGGTTTTTCAACATATGTTGTTTATTTTTTTAATCAAACTTGACTTGGTCTATGGTATCTCATGTGGTTGTAATTAATTTTACTAAAATCTACCATGAGACTGAATTTCATTATTGAGTTAGGTACTTTATGGTGATTGTTGCTTAAATCCATATATCCATAATTTTAATCATTGAATTGGTTGTTGTTATGGATTTTAAACAAGAAAGTTATTTTTTTATTATAATCAATATAATAAATTTCCCTCATTCATAAACCATGGGTTTTCTGTAGAGCCATCATCACATACAAATTTTCTTTTTTGTATCAATTTGAGAAACCATCAAACTATTGTTGTCCATGTTCACGCCCTTTTTAATTTTACATCCAATTTTCAAAAGAACATATTTTTTGATATCTCATAAAATTGATATTGTTGATTATTTTATATGAATTCATTACTTCTGATCCCACACTATTACATTAATATAGGAAAATCATTCATATGACATGCCTTTCTAAAAAATTTACAATATATGGGACCATTCTTATTACATCATTGAAGATTATCATGCACTATACAATGATTCATCATCAAATAAATTGAAATTATTAATTTCATTGTGAATATTCATGGATTTTGAAGGGAGTATAATAAATTATAGATGTTCCTTTCCAACACATCCCATATGATTGTATAATGAGGTGGGTGGCTTTGAAAACATTTCCTGGAATTTTCTGTTAGTGAAAATTGAAATAACCATTTCTTTAAATCATAACATGAGACTATATAAAATTGTAGTATATCACCCAATACAAGAATTATTCCAATATGTTGGTTTAGATCTATATTGAATAAAAAATTTTTTTTTATCAAATTTGAAATCATAAAAATATATGATAGATTTTTCTCCAACTCATTGGATGTGAAAAGATGATACAAGAAACATTGTTGTAGCCCCATATATAAAAATATGAGTGTCAATACCTTATTGAGGTACATCTATTGGATTTTAATGAGTTGATTATGAACACTTCGATGTTTTCCCAAAAAATAAAATAGAAAAATAAATAGTATAAAAATGTGAAATAATACAAAAAATATAAATTATTTTTGAGGCATATAATTTATAGTAACATTACCTAGAAATAGTACAAGAAATTTCATTGGTTACCAAAGGTAATTGTTATTTATACTTCCCAAAATCAAATACTGTATTTAAAAATTCATAAAATAACTAAAAACAATTATAAAAGTATAATAAAAATCAAAATCAAAATTCAAACCCTTAAGGGTAGTTGACGATGAAATACAAAAATTAATTAATTAATAAACCCATCGTAGGACTTAAAAAAATTAATAGATAATAAATAAAAGAAATTATAATTTCATATTGTTGTGTTATTCGAATGAAGATTAATAATAATTAGACATGTTGTTTTTTTAGTTGAAAATAGGAGGATACTTATTCATTTAATAATTTTTCAAACTCACTAACTCAACCATTAATGTTGTGAAATACTTATTTTCATAATTGAATTAGATGATAAAGTAAAATATAATTAATTGTAATATTAAACTGTCTAATGGTCGTCCATAGATAATAGTTACAAATTGTGTATTAAAATGAATTTTTTATGTTAAATAACAATGCGCACAAAATAGTAAATTGTAATAAAATAATTTATATATTAAAACACACAACCCTATAATTATTATAAATATGAACAATATCTATTAAACTAATCCCCCTTAATTTCATCACTAAAAACTAGGAAATAGTAACCCCATTATGATATTCATGAGGTGGAGTAAAATATAAAATCTTAATATATATGATTGAGGAAAAAAGACGTCCCCTTGGTATTTGAACACAAGGATCTTCATGGAGATAGAATACTCCAAAATTGGATCCTTTCTAGTTTTCCAAACAAACATCTATTTATAAGAACATACAGATTTAGATTTATCTATCTTTTTTATCTTCGTATATCATTTTCTATCCTGAATATCATCTTCTAATAGACTCTTAAATGTTATATTATCTTTGATTGGTAATACCATAAATCTATCCAAAAATATATCTTCAATTTTTCATGAGAGAGGAAGTCATCAAGATGTTTACGACATCACATTGTAAAAGATTCACTTGTATCACATTAAATATAACATTTTTTTGGAATTACATAACTACTTAGATAATTATTGAATATTATATAAATATTCTCCTACATAAACTCTCACTTGATATATAAATGAATTTTAATGTAATATTAGTGGTAGAGACATCATATTTAGTTAACTTATCTACATAATGGAATATAATCACTCCATTTAAAATTATATTGTTTGTTTGAATTATTTAATTCTAATTAATTCTTTATTAAAATATTCACACCATATCAAGAGACATTTTATATTACTAATTTACATTCTATTAATGACATAATTCCCCTATGATATATAAATTTTAATGTTCTCCATGAAAAATACAAAAAACTGCAGATATATCATGTTGTTTCACATTATCAATAACCTTTTCACTTTATGGTCTTGTTGTCTTCCAAATTCACCAAGAACAGGTAAACTATAATATGATCTTTACACATTTTATTACCCATTTATCATCCATTTTCATGTTCACAATAAAAAATCATTTATACAGTATTCATCTATAATAAGGAACAATTCATTTAGGTAGTTTTAATTGGAATTTCATCATTTCAAGGTCCATATCACTCATAGGAACTCATGCCATTACTTTTTGAAATTTTTTCCATACAATATGTTTAATTATAATTCGTTGTTACCATATCTATCTCTTTTATTGATCCTGGAATTTCCATCCTTTAGTGGTTTTCATAGTCAACTACTTGAGCTCCATTAATTCTTTCCTATAATTTTTGTGCCTCATAGATTTATTGTAGCTCATCCATGATATATAGAGTGGTGAAAATGGTTTAATATCATGATCTAAGTGATGTAAAATAAAACAAGATCGTAGTTTTCACATAAAACATTCAGAAACATGGGAATTCTATTATATTACGTGATATTGCATCCTCAGTTCAGAGTAAGCCTATATAATGTTAGTGGGATCTTATCATACAATTGTGTTATCCCATACATGGAAGGATATCCAGTACTGTTCATGTGAATTCACACTACCTTATTGGAACTGTGATGATATAAGCCTTTCATACGCACACACACACACAGACAAATACTTGGGCCTTCAAAGGGTCTTTTACCATTTTAGTGGGCCTTTCTCAAGGGTATGGCCAGCTACTCCATTGATAAGGCTATGAATCATAACATTACGATGGTGTATGGACTTGGAATGTCCTTATTTTCATCACATCCTTAATTAATTCCTTTTCCAAAATGCACCATCCAATAACACCTACAATGGAAACTTTTTATATAATGTAAAATCTTTCTTCAAAAAGATTATTATTTTAACTATTCATTTTTAAAAAATAATAAAACATAAATGATAAATCAATGAATTAGAAGGGGAAAATAGAAACTAAATACTAAAATTATATAAATTTACAATTTACAATTATATTATATTAAATGTGGACATAATATAAAAACCCACACTATGATTTAACATAATATTTATATAGACAAGGATAAAAATACATTCAACCCCATAGAGAGTGAAATCTCCAATTGAAATTGGAATAGTCCTCAAATAAATATTTATATATTTTTTATTTATAATCACAAAATTTCATGGAATACATATCCATCTTTAATGTGTCTTCCATGTGGTATTGTTTGGGTATTTTGAGATCAAAATAAATAAAACTTATACTGACTCAAGTATTGCATTCATGCTGAATAATTCACCTCTATAAACATCTACATAAAATTAGGCATAACTCCCTAATAAATGACATTGGGAATAAATAACATTTGTCTACTGGTCCATTGAAAAATACTATAGGTATCCATTCAACATTTAAACAATCACTAGTGTATCATTTATCCTAAATTATCACTAAGAAGATCATGGGATAATTAAATTTACACAGAATAAGGTTAGTAAACTTCAAATTATTTACAATATCATTACATTATCATTTTATTATATTATATGTTTCATAATACTCAAACGATGAATAAATTATAAAATATTCATATCTAGATTTATTTCAACAATATTATTGAGAATATAAATGGAACTAAGAGTCTTAAATGAATAAAAAATTGAAAATTTTCCTAAAACCTGATATAAGATGTAAAAATTATGAGAAATCACTAAACACTTATTGTACAGCTCGGCCAAACCTCTATGATTGTAACTAAAACTCAAAATATCTATTATATCGAACTATATATAAACTATAAAAGTGTAATAATTTTTTTTGAATTATGGTAAAAATCCTCCTAAGAAAAAAATTGATTTATATAGAACTTAAAAATAAAATTGATTAGAATGAAGTGATATATAGTAGTTTAGATCCATAAATTAATGGCCAATTGAATGTAAATTAAATAGGAATAGACCAATCCATTTTGTCTAATAAGATTCACAAATTGGACCACCATCATTATTATTTAGTTAATAAAACTAAAAAATGTTATCAAGTCCAATGAAATAAAAAACATCTAGCCTAATATTATCATTATTAGCAATATAAATATTTTATTTTGAAAATTAAAAAATAAAATTTCATTAAAATCATTATATATTCAAATTTAAAAATGGAATATCCAATTTAAGTAAATATATTCTACTTGGATAAAAAATATATTTCATGTATAATCTCAAAAATATAAAATATATTTTTGTATCATTTAAATCATAAAATATGTTTATGTCTATATTAATTAAAAAATACACTAATACCATGAAAATTGTATGTATGCCATAAATATAATTGAATTTTAAGGAATAATTCAATGATTATTAAGCGAAATATAAATTAAATCATGTTTTTTTTCAGTTTTGGTTCTAATATATCTATTTTAGTTTGGATAAATGTATCATAGGACATGTAATCCTAGTTCAATGATGTTTTTCTAGTTATTCTGGTTTTATTTTTTGTAATTATCTTCACATTATTAATCATTAATTAAGTTTTTTTGAATTTTTTTGAATTGAGATAATCTATTTTTATGGTTTTTAAGTCTAATGGTTTTGGGTTAAGATGAGTGAGTTCATGTCATATACGGTAGGGATAGGTTTGGTTATATAAATATTTTTTCCAATTTGGACAAGTGGGATCATGTAGGGTTAGATGGGGTAGGTTCTGTTGATTTATTATCTGGTATTTTCCGGTTATCAATATTTATTTCAAGATAGATACATTAATGTTATGTTATCTCGGGTTGGGTGACATCTGATCAAGTAGGATAATTCATGTTGGCTATTTTTTTAATTTTTACTTTTCATTTGTTTTTATCCCATCGTATAAAGACAAATAAAACTATTTATGTCCCCTTCATTTAGTTTGAGGTATTATAAGTTGGGTTCGTTTAGTTTTATCTATTTTAAAATGTCCAAGTGTCGTTTGGTGAGTTCGAGTTAGTTTAATTCACGATATGATAGGCTAGGTAATATTCATTAGTTTTATTTTCATTGGGTTCATCCATATTTAAGATAATTTATTTATATAAATAATTTATATTCTCTTTAATATGGTTAAATTTAGTACAAATAAATTCATATAATATTGAATTTATTTTATTGTATTACATTTTAATACAGTAAATTTGATATGTTTTTAAATTTTTGTTTTGTTCTAATTTGTTAGTGTCTATAAAATTGAATTTTTTTCAGATAGTCTAGGTTATAAATAATCATATAGTTTAGTTTTTTAAATATGTTTTATATTTATGCATTTTATGTATTTCAAGTCAATATAATTTTATTTCTTTTAGTCAGGATATGGTCTATTATGATTATTTTAGTTAAATTTATATCAATTTTATTTATTTTAATTTATGTTAATTTGATTTTATTATCATCATATATATAGAGGATAGGTTTATTAATATTGGGTTTATTTCAACTAAGGTAATTTTATTTTATTGTTAATCATTTCATATTTTTTGTGTCAATTTGCTTTTTCTGGGTTCATTTAATGTTTTTCTAGTTCTAGTCAATTCAATTTAGTTTGTAGCAGTTCGATTATTGATATAACAAAATGATTTCATTTTATATGGAGTAAGTCTTTTTGGTATGGTTTAATCATTTTTTTTAATCTTTAGTTGGATTAATTATTTTTAATTTGTCCCCGAACTTTTCTAATTAGATCGAATTATGTTTCAAGGTTTAGTTAAATTAACTTTTATTCTATTAAAATGTGTTTTCTTAGTTTTATTTTGACATGGGTCATGTAGAGACATGTTTTTTGGGTTTAATCAGGTTTTAATAATAAATTTTCTTATAGTTTCATAATTATAATATAAATTTAGTTTAATTAAATATGGTTCACCTCCATTATTTTTTTCTCTTTGGGTTTGCTTTATTTGTTTTCTTTTAATTCAATTCTACAATGTTTTGTTATTTTAATAAAGTTTGATTCTGTTTGGTTTTGTTTAATATCCTCTTGTTTTACATAGTTCATCTATATTTGGTTCCAATAGGATCAAGGTTTTCTAATTCAATTCAAATATATTTGGTTCATTTCGATTTGGTTTATTCTAATATGTTCATGGTCAAGCTATGATTTTCAAGGTAAATTATTTTATTATTATTTTGTTCCAATTTTTTATCTTTTTTAAATGGATTTTATAATTTTATATTCATTTAATTATTTTAGTACATTGTATATTATTTCTCATGATCATCTTAAATTTTAAAAAGTCTTCCTTGTTCAGGTTAGGTTGTGTGGGAATAATTCATGTCGGTTATATTTTATTTAATCAGTTTGGAATAGTTAAGTTATATTTGGTTAATTTTTGGCCTGATCTTATTAGTTTGTTTTTAGTTCATAATAATTGGAATGAATGTTCTATAATGTTATTTTATGTTTAATAGTATGATTGGTTTTATCATAGAAAACAAAAAAAGGAAAGAATTCATATATTCAATATACAGGCTATATCATTTGTTCCTATATGAAGATACCATATATAATTAATTATATTGTTTTTATAAATTTTTTGGGTGGGGTGGGGGTTATAGTTTTATAAATAATGAGGTACAAATAAAATTAATGTTCGACAATCCAATAAAATGTTTGTTAAACTCATTATTTTATAAACAACATTAATTTATCTTTTAATAAGACGAATGAGTGGAACTGTCTTGATTGATAACAGTTAAAAAAGTTGTAACTGAGGGAATTACTCTTACATTTTTGAAATATATGATGTAATTTAAATATGGGGAGAATCATTATATCCGTTATGATAGTGTATAGGATATTTTTCATGTTTGTGGTATCTTTTTGTAATCATTGGATAAAAAATACCATTATAAATACTTCTTCTTCTATCCTTTGTTACATCCAAGATACTAGAAATTGGAGAGGGATATGAATTTCCATTATAATAATGATTGGGTTTTCAGTAAAATTCATAGTTACTCATAGGAGGGATGATGATTTTAAAATTTCTTTTATCTTCACAATAAATCAATGAATGAAGTCAGTGACATCCAAAATCAATGGTGTAAGGTGAATTTATTAATTTCTATTACCATCTGATTTTAGTATCAATGTAATGGTGTTCTTTACATACAATAATTCCTTACACAATGAAATATTTTATTAATCTCTAATATACTCATAGAAACCACTCAATTGTATTACTACCATATCCTGATTTTAGATTTGTAAAATATATTTTGAAATAGAAGCCTTATAATTCCTCAATATTACCATTATCATTATCACAAAATAAATTTCAAAACACTACATTGGCTGATTGGTTTACAGGTTATGATACAATATATCATAGCATATGGCTCGAAGAAAATAACTTGAATTAGTAATATACATATCTTATGGAAATGGTACATCTTTTTCTACAATTGTAACTTCCTCAAGATTCAAAAGTATATTATTGTATCATAATTATGACTTTTATGTGAATTATAAAATGTCACTGATATGCAAGTATTTTTCCATTGATACCTTATGTTTTTTCCGTTGATTGATAATTTTTTCAATAATAAGAAAATTAAAAAAAAAAATACATATTATAGTAGTATACTAAGTTTGAATTACCAAACATAATGTATGAATGTTAACGCATAAGGGTTATTACACCACAAACATATCAATCAGATTCTATGATTCACCTTTTAGTATAATGTATGATCAATAATGAAATAATATTTTTCTTTAGTTTCAATTATGAATTTCATTTTATTATTTACAATTAATATCAAACATATAAGAAATTTTATTTTTTCTTATTTTTTAATTTAAAAACGTTGTTATAAATTAATTACAATAAATTTGAAACATTTGTTAATAATTCCATAATATTAAGTATTAATATTAAAAAATTACATTTAAAATAATATGGATGAATTATAATTTTGATATAAAGTTTTCATATTTAAATTATAACGATAATTCATAAAGGGATTATAAATTATAAAAATGTGTAAAAGTTAATTTTTTTTATTTTAGATTTTGTGTTTTTTTATAATTATTAATTATAATTATTTAAGTTAGAAAGTCATGATTTCTTAATTTATTTAAATTATATAAAATGTGTTTTGATAAATTATTTTATAGAAGGAACTGGATAATAATAATATATGATATTTTGATTATATAAAATGATGAAATTGTAGAAAATTATATATATATATATATCATAAAATATCTAATATTTAAAATGCTTTTGATATAATTATTAATATGAATGTGTTCATATTAGGAGTAAATGAATGTTAATGTGTTCATCAAATTAAGGAATGTATATAATAAATTATATTTTACTTATAATTTTTAATTTATTAATTTATCATAAATTTATTATATCATGTTTTCAAAATAAATAAAACATTTGTTTTTTTGTTTATATATTTTTGAAAATTCAATTTTTTTTGAAATATTAATATTCTATATACATTAATATATTTGATATAACAATTCTAAAAAACTTTCACCAATTGTATGTATAAAATCATTATATTTAGTTTTTATATAGATTGACCCTAGTTTGTAATTAATATTGTTTTATTAAATTTACTTAATCAATGTATTTTCCTCATATTTAGTGTCAGATTTTGGATATATTTTAATTTTTCATGAGTAAAGTTTCCTTCAGTAGAGGGGACATTGTGCCAAAATTCCCACCAGCATTGACGCTTATTCCTTATTATAGATCAATATGGATTGTTTATCTTGATATATTGAATTACTATATTAAAGGTTATCTGAAACATATATTTATAAACCATTATATGAATAGTTTATGTATATTTTCCATACGATACGATTGGATATGTGTATGTATTATTAACATGTATTATTGGGATAGTAATAAAAATGGGGGTTTGTGTTAGTATTTTGATATTAATATATTTTAAACATATTAATTTGGTCAATGAAATATGGTTTCCACTCAAAAATTGTTGGATTAGTTCATATACAATGCACTTAAACATGAGATTATGAATATTTCATGTGTTGAAATTGCAATGAATAAAATTTTCACATGCTTTATTTTAAATTCATTATAGATTTAATGAATACCCTTCAAATTACTATGGTATATTCCTTCAAAATAAAACTTATTCCATGATCATGATCACCCAACTTGGTAGATACAAAATAAATATGGTTTCCCATGGAATATATTATCTAAGGCATGGTGAAAATTAAAATTCCAAAAATATCAAAAAAATAATCCTTGTATTATATTTTTGTGTCACTTCATTGGGAATACCTAGGAGTTATATAGACACCGAAGCCTTAAATACCCTTTATTTCATAATTTTTCATGTTGATTTCGAGAATGTAAAAAAGCAATGATATAGAGGTCTAATGTCTCAGAAATATTAGAGACATACATATATAACATTAAACATAAAACATTATAATTATATAAAAATGCATCCATTTCCACAAAAAAATATTACATATATAAAAAATTTATTTGATACACTAGAGAAAATACATAAGGAAAACATTGAGCTATAAAGACGTGTAAGGGTATAAATATGGAAATAAATCATAAAAAGTGATTGAAGAGGCATAAAATGATATCACAAATAGAAAGATCAATTGATTGGAAGAAAAGAATAATGATATGAAACCATAAGGTATTTGAATCAGGTAACATGTTTTCATAATATAATTCCCAAAGAAAATAAGGTAACGATAACTTCCAAGACCATCATCATATATTTTGAAAAGTCCAATGGTGGATTAGGATTACACTCTAATTACATAGTTATAATTTTGTGAGATATAATCTTTACCAAATGCATTATTTGTCCATAATATTTGAGTATCACCCATTATGCAATGAAAATCCCATATTTACATTCTATACATGGAAAATATACCATACATAAATCATATGAAAGATGGATCCCATCAGAATAAAGAGGGTTTTTTAACTATAATTTATGAATTACAAAAGGATAAATTAGATGGATTCTAAATTTAAGGAGTAAATAATATTTAATGGTATAAATTTTTTTTAAGATAAATACATCTTATACAAGTATTTCCAAAATATAAATTCAAGTGAATAATTTGGAGGTGAATGAATAAAAAATGAACTACAATTGTGATGCTTTATGAAATATGTAAAAGATATTTTATGGCAAGAATGTGATTATTAAGAAACATTTTTAAATAATATTTTCACAAAAAAAATATTTCTTTAATCTATTAATGGTCTAAATATATTTTATGGGTTTATCATTGAAATTAGATATGAAATAGGAATTATATCTTAAATCAGGTTTATGTAAATGTGGGATTATCAAGGGGAATTTAAAACTTATACAACCCCTACAATGAAAATTTTTATTTAACCAATAATATATGTAAGGGAAATATATAAAAAAATAAGATATTCATGTGATTAATATTGCATTAAAGGGGGAAAAGGAGGTGAACCTGTAAAAAAATTTGTTAGGATGGTGGTGTAGAATATCCCTTACCTAGGGTCCCAATAAAATCTACTCTTATTCTTAACATCCAATAAAATACAATTATGACCATTATATATGTAAAAATTAACCTTATTTATCTATATTTAACATTCTAAGGCCAATATGTTTTATATTTTATTTAATTTTAATGTTCGTTCTACATACATCGGTTAGTTGGTCTTGTTATGTTATTTTCACCTCTACACATTCCGTTTGATAAACATGGTCAAATGTGATTTAAAATAAGGACATGATAAACATTGTAATATTGGTTTATTTCCGTTAATATTCTATTATAACAATATTTTTATTATTTTGATGTATATCCCAAAATATATAGAAATGTACATATATAAGTCCATATATTATTTTTAGAGTAACTAAGAATGGTTCTTGTTAACAAAACTTATAAAATGACGACTACTTTTATTCCATAACATTTATGTATTCAAATTTTTATTTTAACATACGAAATAAAAAATTTATTTCATCCATGTTAGGTGTTTATAGAGAAAACAAGTTGTTTTGTGGTGGCTGTAATCTGCATGTATGCTCTAATGAATCTATTAAACCACATGGAATGAGAGAGGGTATGAAATTAAAAAATTATTATTTATAAATTATACTAATTTTATAGATATAATATTAATTAATTAAACAAACATTTTAAATCTTATATTTATTTTGGAGATCAAAAAATTAATACGACATACATTGAGGCAGTATCCTGCACTTAAGCAATATGACATTTTAAAATTTTGGAAATATTAATGATGAAGATATAAAATGTATATTAAAGTAATTAGATTAATAAATCTAAAATTTATTAAGTATAATAATTTTATCATACCATAAATGATATTTGGGGATTTAGTGTTTTAGTTCAATAAAATTAGTCGAAATGTTTATTTGAGAGTATTACATATACCTTGGAATCTCTCCCTTGGGTAACTCTATAAGGCTGCATAGTTTTGTATTTTCTTGGTACCATTGAATAATATTAATGTATGGGGTGTGGAAGAGATAATATGGTTGGGATTTCATTAATCCAAGTACTTGAAATTAGTGGAGAAGTGTGGAGGATGTGAACACCATTTATCAGTAGAGTGGTTTTATTTTTTATAAAGTCTCATTAATTTTCAATAATATCATTAAATTATTTAAGGATAAAAGATATATAAAATTCAATAATTTGCATGGGTACTGATATATCACCAATTATTCATCTACCATCGAATATAATACATGTTTTTAATTGTTTTAACAATTTCCACAATGTCAAATAACATTTATTGTAATTAACCATTCTTGTGGAAAATATAATTTCACCATTTGTAACTAATTTTAATTGATTGAACTAAATTTTACATTATCCATTAATTTTCAATTTATTATTTCAAATATGGAATTCATTTTATAAATTTTTTCCAATATTTATTGATATTTATTTTATTATAAGAACACAAAATGTTTTAAAATAGTTTCATAGAAGAAATACATTTTAATCCTAAAATGAATGTACGGGATATAATTATAAATGTGTTTTATTTTCAATAAAATATTTGGTTTTTTATAAATTAAAATATTTTTTTTGGAATTTAAGAAAAACAGAAACCAGAATTTGAAAAAACAATATTTAATTTAAATTAATGATGAAAACAATTATTCATTTCAAATAAATACTACCTATATCAAATAATGTTATCAATATGATTTCTATTTGATTTTTTCCCATAAATAATAGTCATTCATTAAATACTTATTAAATTTTTATATGTTTTCAATTCCAGTTTTAATTATGATAATATGTTTTAAATAATTACAATTTTTATAAAAACAAGGTTTTTCACTATACACACAAGAAATCAACAATTTTATAAAAATCTCAAAAAATCTATCCATGGATCATTTTCACATGATGAATCCAAATGTGGATGTTATTTTTGTATTTTAAACATATATTTCGGATTAAAAATATATCTATATATAAGTTATTAAAAAGTATATTTTTTGAAATTAATTTCGAATGGAATATATCTATATTACAATATAAAATAAGTTATATTTTCATCCCAATGTTAATATTATAGACATATTATGATCTGAATTAATAATATGTTTATGGTTGTCCAAATCATCTATATTATATTATATGGGACGCCTATATATCTAGAACAAAAAATTTAATATATAAAGTATAGGTCCTTAAAAGATAGGATAAAAGATAAATAACGTTTTGTTTTTATCAATATGATGGATTATAGAAATAGTATTTCTATATAAATATCATATAATAATAATTTATTTGATTCATGAATTATCTTACCTAAAATATCTATGTTTAGAGATGAATAAAAAATGTTGAATTGAAGCTTATTGGTATATTGATCTTGTCTCACTGACCGTAAATGATGTATGGATTTATCATTTTTTCTAGGTTTAAATTTAAAATTATTCCATAAAAATTGAAGATAAAACATAATTATCGTCAAATAAAAAACATCTCTTTTAAATAATATAATAATCATCATCACTCTTGACTTTCAAATCATTTTCAGATAAGGGAAAATGAAAAGGGTAGTAATTTCATTAACTGGTTCTATAACATTAATGTTATTATTAAGAAATAGGTAAAATTATAAATTTTGTAAGAACCATGTCCTAAAAATACACTGGTGAGTCCATTAAAAAAATTGAGATATTTACCTATTATATTCATTTAAGGTATTTACTAGATGTATCTTCATTCACACATCTTATAATAGAAGCCATGTTTCTAAAGAAACATCAGATTATAAATTATTAAAATAAATTAAAAAAACTACAACGTATCTATTGAGATAAATCATGGAATGATAGGTATTCATTATAAAACACAAACATTTAATTTAAAATTTTGGATTAACCTTTGATATCAATTATTGTTTTCAATATTACTGGGTGAACAAATGACGTTGTGATTCTGGATTCACCACATATACTCAATATTTCAATATAAATCAATCTTCATCCAAATCCAAAAACACAAAAATAGTTTATTTTGAATTATTATATAAATGAATTCAATGACATCTTACCTAATCACATGAAAATGATGTGGATTTGTTAGTAGGTCATGGGATGTCTTGGATGATGTTCGATCAAGATAGTGTAAAAGTTTAAGGGTAGAGATCCTTTCAATATAAAATAGAAAATGGACCATGGATATTCCACAAAAACATCTAAAAAGAACAAAATGGAGAATATTTATTACTTTCAATGTTAAAAAACTAGCCCCTGGAAAAGAAAATGTTTGGAATATATGAAGGGTTACAATAGACCTTGTTGATAATCCTCACCATGAATTTATGTTATGGATATCATTTATTATATTATAAAGTGTATATGATACCAAATGTATGCTTTAAACAAGTTATAAATATATTTGAGATTTGAAATGAAGAAAAAATTTACTATAAGATATTGAATTTTTCATTCTAAAAATGAATCCCTATGTTGTTGTATTTATTACATGAATGAAATAAGGTCTTCACCCTTTGATAAATTTTATAATAAATATGTGTATTACATGTATAACTTAATTTCTATATTATGATATCAAAAAAAGTCATTTTTAAAAGATTGAGATGATCATTTTTGATACACATGACTTAATATTTATCGAAATTGTATAACATTCATGAAAATGATCCATGGATTAAGGATTTATAACAAGGGAAAATTGTTTATCTAATAATATAATGGAATAATATTCCACCACTAATAGTGAAATATTTGATAAAATAATATTTCTAGTAATAATGTAAATATATAGAATACTGAATATTGTATGGAAATAATAGTTAGTTAATAATGTATTCCCACTAAGAGGAAATAAGTGTTTTTTAGAAACATAAAATAGTTTGAGTTTTCTTTCATATCATGATATTTTGAAAATAATGTGGTTTCTAGGAGATTGGTGGTCTATTTTTTAGACATAAATATGAATATAATCAAAAAAATACAATACTATACCAGTGAAATTATTCAGTAAATTTCAATCAATATCCAAAAAATGATTATGATTTGATTGAAATGAAACAATTTAAAAGATATATTAGTTACCAAAATTGTATGAATTTAACATGATGAAATAAAATGTTTACAATAAATTATTTAGACTATAATGATATGTGTTACATTGGTTACGCTTAGATTTTAAGGAAATGTATTATTGAAGGGTTTTAAGGATGAATACAATGTACCTTTAAAAATTTCTATATAGTATCAAAATGTTATTAACCTCATAACATTTGATGTTGTGGATTTAAGAATTATAAATATATTCATGTAGATGAAAATTAGTAATATGATTCCACTATCTCCACATTAGAGATACTAGCTAGCTATATAGTTGTTAGGTAATAATGTTTTTAATGGGAGGGTTTTATTAGATGGTGGTAAAGAGATATAAAAGCAATTAAATAGAGTTTTAATGATATAATGAAACCTAAAATGTATATAAAATGTTAGGAAAATCTAATAGTAAATAAATTGTGTTGTGTAAAACATGACCCTGTTTATGGTTTTGTTATGTAATATTCAAAGAATTTTGGAATTTAAAATATATTATAAAAAATTAAATATCTACATTATAATTTATTTATATTATATATATATATATATATATTGATATACATTTCATGAAATTTAATGATAATTTACCACTCAATGTATGAATTTGAATTAACCCTAACAAATCGTTATCATTTTCTATTATAGGTTGTGAAGTAATGTTAAGGATTGAGAGAATATGGTTCTTTTATATGTATATAAAACATGATATTTAGTTAAAAAAGTATTTTATGCATGTGATTCCCCATGAAGTATACCACAAGTTGTATTACACACTATGTTTTTGGTATTCAATATTTTTATTTGTATTTTGGGTACCCACTCTAAAGTGTAGAGAGATAACCACCATGATATCATTAATATTTTGATCCATTTATTATATAATCCTTATGACTTAACTTATGAGATGGTGGTCAGCTATGTTGCTAAAAAATTTATCAGTTAGAGATCTACGAAGATGGCATTTTCCCCTCATACTATACATATGATATTCGGGCCATTTATTGATATATATTAATAAAAATATTGTCCATATATAGAGACAACATATGAATTGATTATCTACATGGATGAGGGTCATTTGATGTACTGACCAACTAAATGAGCGAAATGAGAAATATTCATTGATCTTTTTAGTCTATACTCAGAGAATCAATAAATTTTTATGTGAAAAAATGGGAATGACATTCATCATTTCCCATGGTCAATTAATTTCTTAGATAAAAGAGAATTTATTATAATGCATCAAAATGTATGATAATATAAGAAGTAACGCTAATAAAAATAAATGAGTTCTATAGAGAACTAGAAAAATCCCTTTTAATCATGGTGTGAATTTATACTTTCTAGAAGATTCTATTTTTTTATTGGTCCAGTGATTTTTATATGTTTTATATCGTACATAATCACATGGGTTTGAAATTTTTTTTCAAATGAATATTGATTTAGATTCATTAAAATTGAAACTATAAAATGGTTTTAGATTATTATAAAGAAATATTTTTATATGGATTCATATAGAATTACACATGATGTAACACAAAGTGATGTTAATGATAGTTTCCAAAATATATTTGAAAGATATGAAAAATATGTTTTGTATATTATTTGAAAGGTTATCATATACGATAAGATATATTCATAAATGGAATGGAAACCATTTTGGATTTCATTTAAGTGTGACATTGGAAAGAATACTTATTATTATCTTTTTTACCATATATTATCGTAGGGATTGTAGTGGAAAACTACAAATAAATTCAAAAGTTACTCTATTCATGTTGTTGGACTCCTCATTTATTAATCATGTTTTAATGATCACAAATCTCAATAATAATTAAAAATATTATTAATGATCACAAATCTTATCTACCATGTGTAATTATGTTTCATGTTATCTCATACCTTATAATTGTTAAGATCAATTCTTTTTATGCATATTATTATTTAAGTCTGAATATATTTATTTGCCTAAGTACAAGACACTGTGAAGCTTGACACAGTAATTCAGACATTGTGAGCAAGACACTAACACCGTTACCAATGTGACACCATGACCACGATACACCGTGACACAAATAAGCTTGATACTGTGAAGAAAGACACTAAGAATAGACACTGTAATCCAGACACTCTATTTGACTAAGTGCCAAACACAGTCATTAAGGCACTGTGAACCCAGAAACTATGATCAAGGCACCAGAAGCCAGAAACCATAAGTCAGACACCGTGAAGGAGACACCGTGAAGGAGACACCATGAAGGAGACACGGTGAAGGATACACAGTGACAAGGTGATACAGTGAAAGAGACACCATTTTCATAACATACTGTGACTTCATTTCAAAACTATTTTTTGGTTTTATTTTTAACTATTTTACTGTCATATTTGACGTGTTTTTTGCACTGACATAATTAATGTTTCTTTGAAGGCATAATATGAGTTATGAGTTATGAGACATATGGAACATGTTGGCCAAAACCAATGAATTCACAGATAAAGAGAAGTGTTCCTAAGAGGAAGAATATACAGCATGCGACAACTCACAAAATTCGAGTGTACTTTACTGAACAGAAAATAATGCCTGAGCATAACTGCGAAGAACACATTACAAGATATTCCAAGAAGAAATTGTCTCATGCATGAAATCCAACTCTTCTAAAGAACACACGAAGCACATTGGAATATAGAGAACATCTTCACTCGTGAAGAACACAAGATGAAACACGACACTCTGTTTTTCAACAGAAAAACTAGAGAAGGACTCAGAAGCATTCTTGTCTTATCCAAGGAATCCAGAGATGCCCTTATAATCACTAGAGCATTCTAAATTCATATTTACCCTATCTCTCTCTCTCATTTATTCTTTTATTTACATTCGATCAGTGTGTGTACTCTATATATTTTACACACACACTGACTCCTGTACTGAACAGGAGGATTTCAAATTCCTCACACCAAATTCTTTACCCATGCTTACCCACGACAACTGTGGAAGAGGTCCCTGTGTGGTCGGGTCATTATTTTCTTTACCCAAAAAAACTATGGAAGACGTCCCTACGTGGCCTGGACAGTCCATGTACTTTTGTTAACCCCGATCCAGGGTGTGGATCAGAGTTTATTTATATAAACTTCGTGGTGGCAGGTGATCACCAAGTGGAGTAGTTTGGGTCTCGGCTTGAGACTGAACCACTGGTTTTATATATGATGTGACATTTAAATTTAGTTTACCATGTTTTACTGCTTTACTACCTAATTTAGAAAAACTCTAAATTCACTTTGATATATAGTCTTGGAAAGAAGTTATATATGATTTTTCTTAATAGGATAACTTCAAAAGTAATTTCAATAATACCAATTAAGATTACTGAGAATTAATCAATCTTCTATGAAGTTGTTTAAACAGTCAAATTATTATAACAGTATAACCTTGATTCACGGGGTTGTATCTATTTTTGGGGAAATCATTATTTGGAAAACTAATATCTTTTAAACATAAATTTTTTTATTTACTCAATTCACCCCTCCCCTCTTAAGATAACTACTCCGACCAACATTTTGTATTAGAGGGTTTATTATTAGAACTCTGTGTAATTTTACGCAACTGTGATTGTAGTTGTACTTTAAAGATCTGTAAATTTCCGTCAATTCTAAATTTCTAGATCTTTTAAAGTAATTTGTTAGTATTGACAATAGATTGGAAGGTGCGGCAACTAACATACCACCATTCTACAATGGAACAAACTATACTCAATGGAAAATTAAAATGAAATTGCATCTAGAGAGTATGATCTTTGAAATATAATCATCCATTATAGATGAATACAAAAATCCTATGACTAATAGAATTACATGGGTTGAACCTACCAAACTTGCTTACAATAAAAATTGCAAAGTAATGAATGCCTTGTACAGTTCCTTTAGAGATGAAGAGTTTAATAGGATTTCTGCTTGTAAAACTGCCCATGAAATTTGGTATACCTTTTTTGTCTCACATGATGGCACAACTAGTGTAAAGGAAATGAGACTTAATACTTATAATATAAAATATGATAATTGTAAGATGAAACCTAATGAGACTATTTCTGATATGTATCTTAGGTTCAATTAGATGGTCAATACAATGATCTCTCTTGGAAGAGAAGTCAATACCAAAGAATAGATCATGAGAATTCTCAGATGTCTACCTGACAGATGGAGGGGAACCTTTGTCTCAATAAGAGAGTCATGTGACATCAGCAAGCAACCAGTAAAAGAAGTCATTGGGAAACTGATGATGTATGAGGAAGAGCTGAAATTCATCAAAGAAGAAAAGGATGAACCAAAAGGGAAATCTATAGCATTCAAGACCTCCCTCTCGAAGCACAAAGACAAAGGAAAACTGGAAGCTTCTATAGACAGTTCCACTACTGAACAATAATCACCAGATAGTGATGAGGAGATGACTCAACTGGCCAGATGATTCAAATGATTTTTCAAGAAGAAAAACTTTCTTTGAATACCTAACTCCAAGGGATAGTATGATCAAAAAGGAAACCTGAAAAAGGACTGGAAAAGAAGTGAAAAAGCTGATGAAATTGTATGCTATGAATGTAAGTGAAAAGTAAAAATAAAGGATGACTGTCCAAAGCTCAAATATAAGAAGAAATATGAGGACACAGACATGAATTACAAAAAGGAAATGAAGGAAACCTGGAGTGCCTCTGGGGATAGTTCAAGTGACTCAGACACATCACATGATGAACGGGATAACAAATACAATCTGTGTTTTATGACAAACACATCTGAGGTAACACTGAACACTTCTATTAATAATTCATACAATTTTGAAGAGGAATGCGAATCTGAAAATATGACCAATGAATAAATGTTTGAATATTGCAACATGCTTGAAAAGATATGAAATTAATTAATGGATAAGTACAAATCATTGAAGAAATTAGCATTCTCTCACAGTAACTGTTAAATCTGAACTTATTACTGAAAAAGAGAAAAACGATCAATTGCTCAAAGAAAAAACGAAAAACAATTTTCTAATGAGAAATTAAAAAGTTGCATAGAAAATTTTACTAATTGAAAAAATACCCTTACCCAAATTTAAGGAAAAGAAATTGCTCATAAATATAATATTGGCATTGGTTATCAACCTACTAAAAGAATCCTTAGAAGAAAAATTTTTGTTTCAATGTCTAGGACATATAATTTTGTTCCCAGTTCTGGACATAGCTCAACAAGTTCGAGTCATGATACATACTCTACTGTTTCATGTTTTTGTGGACCAAATAGAGTTTATCTTTAAAATACATTACATAATGCTTATAGGAAACCTATGAGACAAATATGGGTTCCTAAAGCACGTATTACTAAAGTTACTTCACCCAAACTTGTATGGGTACAAAAATCTATCTTTTCTTGATCATGTTGTAAGAAAGCTTCTTGAAGAGCTCCTACAAGAATCTGTGGTTCTTGGACAGTGGGTGTTCAAGGCACATGACAGGAGACTACACATGCTTCAAAAAATGATAAAAGTAGATGGAGGACATATCACATTTGGTGACAATGGCAAAGGGATGATCATTGGCTTAGGACAGATTGGTATCTATGATTCATTATTAATTTCTAAAGTACTGTTTGTTAATGGATTAAAATATAATTTTCATAGTATCTCAAAATTTTTTGATGATGAATATCATGTTAAATTTGAATATGATGCTTGTAATGTCATTAATTCTAAAGATGAATTAGTTTTTTCTACATCCAGGAATGAAAATTCGTATTCTGTTAATTTAGATTCCTTAACTTCTCAAAATATTTCATGCTTAAGTGTATTTCATAATGAATCTTGTCTCTGTCATAGGAGACTAGGAAACTATATTGTTCACCCCCTTAGAATGCTAACTAGAAAAGGCCTTGTTAAAGACTTATCCAAACATGAGTTTCCAAATGTCAAAGTTTGTAATCCCTATCAAAAGGGGAAAAACAGAAAATATCTTTCAATCTAATGAAATATGTTTCAACTTCTCAACCTCTTGAATTGGTTCACATGGATTTGTTTGGACCATCTAGAGTTTCTAGTTTAAATGGGAAGCACTATGTTTATGTTCTCATAGTTGATTTCTCTAGATATACCTGGACCTTTTACATGGCTTAAAAAAGTGAAGCCTGCTCTTATTTTACTAAGTATGCTAAGTCTGTAGAAAATCATTATGGACTTAAAATAAAATCTGAAAGAAGGGATCATGGCTGTGAGTTTGAAAATCAAGATTTTGAACCTTTTTTCTCACAAAATGGTTATAATCACAATTTCTCTACACCTAGGACACCACGACAGAATGGTGTTGTAGAAAGAAGAAATATATCCTTGCCAGAAATCTCTAGAACTATGCTTAGTGAATATGACTTACCAATTTACTTTTGGGATGAAGCTGTTAACACAGCATGGTACATAATTAATAAAGTATTGATCAGAACAATTATATATAATACCCCATATGAACTCTAGAATAATTGAAAGCCTAAGGTTAATTACTTTAGAGTTTTTTGTTTCAAAGTATTTATTCTCAGAACTAAGGATAATCTTGACAAATTTTCATCCTAAAGTGATGATGGAATTTTCCTAGGTTATTAAATTCAATTAAAGCTTATAGAGTATTCAATAAGAGAACTAAATGTGTGGAAGAATCTGTCCATATCAAGTTTTATGAAACAGATCCACATGAGCCTAGAACCATCCTATAAAATCTGGTGTTTGATGTATCAAATATGAACATCAACTCAAAATCCTCAAATACCTCTTTGAAAGAATCTGTGAAATCTTCCAATTCTGGAAATTCTTTGCAATAAAGTTATAATGAACTTGAATCTATTGATGAACCTAAATTTACTAGTACTTCTTTTTCTAGAATGGCCAGAACTCTTAAAAACTATCCCATAGATGTTTTTGTAGGAGACTTAGGGAAAGGAATACAAACTAGAGCTTCTATTATAAATCATGTTGAACATCAAAACTTCTTGTCATAGATTGAACCTAAAAACATTGATGATGCTATTAATGATGAATTTTGGGTGCTTTCTATGCAAGAAGAACTTGATCAGTTTGAAATAAAAAAAGTTTGGAAACATGTTGAAATAACCAAGGACACATTTTTCATAGGCAGTAAATGGTTGTTTTGAAATAAGGTAGATGAAGCTATAAATATAGCTAGGTATTATGCTAGATTAGTTGCACAAGGCTATAGTCAAGAAGAAGAAATTGACTAAGTGGAGACTTTTTCTCCAGTAGCCAGACTTGAAGTCATTAGAATTATACTTTCTTATGTTGGATATCTGAATTTAAAACTATATCAAATGGATGTTAAGAGTGCATTATTAAAAGGGTATATAGCTGCAGATATTTTTGTTGAACAACCCCCAGGATTTACAAACCCTCATTTTCCAAATCTCATTTTCAAACTACGAAAAGATTTATATGGTAAAAAACAAGCTTCAAGTGCTTGGTATGATAGATTAAGTACTTTTCAAATTTTTAAAGGTTTTACAAAAGGAATAGCTGATCCTACCATCTTTTTAAAATAAATTCTTAATGATATTTTAGTTGTTAAAATATGTGTAGATGATATTATTTTTCGATCTTAAAAAATTTTATTATGTATTTATTTTTCTAAATTGATGCAAAAAGAATTTGAAATGAGCTTAATGGGTGAACTAAAATTCTTTCTTGGATTTCAAATATTTCAAAATAATGATGGAATTGTGTTGACTCAAAGTAAGTACACTAGAGATCTTCTAAATTTGTTTGGATTGTATACCACAAAACGTAGTTAAACTCCCATGAGTTCCACATGTATGTTTGATCTTGATGTAGATGGAAAATCTGTTAATCAAACCACTTATAGAGTAATGATTAGAAGCTTACTCTACTTATCTGCTAGCCGTCATGATATTATGTTTAGTGTGTGTATGTGTGCCCATTTTCAAGAAAATCCTATTGAATCTCATTTAAATGTTGTAAAGTGAATTTTTAAATACCTCAAGCATTCACCTAATTTAAGACTATTCTATTATAAATGACAATCAATTGAACTAGTTAGTTATTCTTATTCTGACTTCGGTGGATCTAAGTTAGGTAGAAAGAGATCCTATGGAACATGTCACCTTTTTGGAAAGTCACTAGTATCATGGTGTAATAAGAAACAAAACTCTGTTGCATTATCTACTACAGAAGCCGAATAAATAGTGGCGGGCAGTTTTTGTGCACATATTTTGTTGATGAAACACACTTTACAAGATTTTGGATGTCAATTCAGACATGTACCAATAAATTATGACAACACAAGTGCCATCAATATTTGACAAAATCCTGTTTCACATTCTAGGACAAAACATATCGACGTAAGACATCACTCTTTGAGAGATCATTATCAAAAAGTTGATATCATATTGGAATTCATTGGTTCTGAATATAAACTTGCTGATATATTCCCTAAACCATAAAATTATGAGAGAATAGACTACATCATACATGATCTTGGAATGATCAATCAGAAATAGATATCTTATTGGTCTTACTGTTTAATATTTTACTATATTTTACATTATTGTTTCATGTTCACTGTTTCTCGGTTATTGTCTCATGTTTTCGGTCTCACAATTGGCACCTTGTATTCACGATCTGTCACTAACTGTCTCTCCATGACTGAACATTTTACTTACTGCCTCACCGTGACTGAACAGACCATTCACTGTCTCAATATGACGACAACTGATTGTCTCACTGTGAAGACCATTTACCATCACATTGTAACTTCTATTCATAGTCTCACCATGAAATTTTTTTGGTTTTCTTTTATCCCTTATCACTGTAATTCTTTTTCACTACTTTTTACTTTCCCACGTTTTTACTTTTGTGACATTTGACATTCCCAAATGACAAAACAAAAGGGTTTCGCTCAGTTCTTCATCCGGACCTTCTCCTACTCACTCTCTCTCAAACCCTTTCAGCCTTGCAACCCTCTCTCTCACATCCTTCGATGAATTCCAAGGATGAAGCGTCCATATTCATCCACATCTGAGAAGCACTGCTCGAAGAAAAAGAAGATAGAACCGAAGCTGGTACCTGAAGGACCCTTGATCCCAAACCTGGTAAATTGCACAATCGTTCATGAAAAGGAAATTTTCCCTGAGTTGCTATTGGCTATCAATTATCTAGTTTTAAATGATTTATGAGAACAAGGCTGGCTCGAATGGTTCTCAAGGATGGATTGACCAATTTATCCAAGGTTGGTAGCTCAGTTTTATTATTATGTACAATTTTCTTTTGATGTTGGTTAAATCCATGTTGTGAGGAGTTTGGTCAATGGACAATGATTGTCCTTTTCATCGAGTTTATGGGCTGCATTCCTTAGGATACCTCACAAAGGATTTTTTAATGATTATCAGAGTGATCCCCCACCTACAACTAATTTCTTTGTCCTGTAAAATGCACTGGAAACCCTAACTAGAAATATCACCAAGAGAAGGGCCATTGCTTCTAAACTTGACAGAGAGACAAGGTTGTTGTTTAAATTCAATCATAATATTATTATCCTGAGGGAAGGTGAATTTTCTATCTAGAAGTACCAATATGGGTTCCTGATTCATATTATGAAGAATGGACACAAAATCAATCGTGCAAATATATCATTCACCATATGTGTGAATTGATCAAGGTCATATCCAAATCCACATCTCTATTTTACTGTAGACTAATTTAGACTATGCTTATTTCCAAAGGAGTATTTGTACCCAATGATGAAGTAATTATGGACTATGAATACTGTTTATCCAAAGCTACTATTAGGAGGATGAAAGTAAAGTGAAACCACTGGAAGAAGGAATGGGTTGAAGATAATGATAAGACTTATGAGAAGTATAATCATGTTGATTATCCAACTAGGCAAAATGACATTTCTGATCCTGGTTTGGAACCAGATGAGGTTGATGATTATACAGAAGATGTAGAAGAAGAGGAAGAGGCAGCTGATGTACCACATAGATAAGAGGCATATATACCTTAAAGGGAGGAAGCTGTTGTTGAGGAAGAAAGGCATATTATTCATCATGTTGTTCTTTAAGAAGAACCTCATGTCCCTAGAGATGATGTAAATACGGAAATCCAATCTAAGGCTATAAGAGAATTAGTTTTCCCAGAACCTGAGATGCATCTCATGGAAGAAACAAATCTGGAACAACTCCCTGTCATGGAAGAGGCTGTAGTAGAACCACATTCTTCTATCCAAGAAGCTGATATGGAAGACCATACTCTGGAACAATCTGTTCATGAGATTATTTCCTCTACTGAAGAGAGGATAGATATAGACTTTCAGTTGGCTAGGCAAGAAATTGGTGAGGAAATTAGAGATGAACCAGTGGATTTAAATCAAGTACCTGAGCCTCAAGGTCCTAAAATGGAAGCACTTTTTGAGGTGTAGGAACCTAAAAATATTGAGACTAATGAAGGTGAGGCTGATGAGGCTGAGTCTGATGTAGCATCTCAACCTACTGATTCATATTCATGGGACACTCATTATAAATTCCCTAGATATTATGATGTGAGTGAATCTCAACAGGTTACTGCCACTAGAATTGATCTTTCTTTTTTGTTTCAACTAAAATCTATCACATTCTTTGAACCTGAACCTAAACCTAAACCTGAACCTAAGCCTGTACTTGTAACACTTCTTCCACCTGCACCTTTACCTGAAAGTCAATATTTTTTCACTAAAGATGATTTTAAAGTCTTTGGAGACACTACCTTAGCTGGAGTTGAGAAACTCTTGTCCTCTCAACCTCGTCTTGTGACCCAACAATGTCAAGAAGATGCCTCACTGCTTTTAGAAAATATTTTCTGGCACATTCAACCCATGATGATTCATGATATTCAAGAAGTAAGGGTTGAAAACAAGTTGCTCAGTAATGAAGTTTCAACTCTGAAAATCATGGTTGACGACCTACAGAGAGAACTGCATTCAAGATCAGAACCTGCTCCTGCTCCTCCTTCTCTTGAACCTTCTGTTTCAAACATCACTCGAGATATTGTGTCCCAGATTCACCCATGCCTGCTATCCTTTGATGAAATGAATGCAGAAAGGCACACGCAGATGTTGCAGCACATGAGAGAGCTTGTGGAGAACCTGAAAAAACTCATATATGAATATACTGGCTGTCTTCAAAAGGTCCTAAAACAGCTCAAGTCTCTGACCATATCTGCCAAAGCTTCTATTTCCTCTGGTCAAACCTCTACTCCTTCATTGGATTGTTCTCTACTCAGATCTATAGTCAAGGAAAAAAATTAAGAATTCCTTCAGTGGCTTTGATATGGATCCTTTATCTGATGTTGTTAAGAACAGTGATAGAGTACTTGACCTGGCTTAAATTCATTCAAAGATTGACAATGATGCTCAGCAGGAGATCTCTAAGAAAGTGATCTTCTATTTTAACCTAATTTTCTCCAAAACTGATATGACCAGTCACTTTAAATATCTTGTAGAGAATCTAAGAATACCTCTTGTGACTCAATCCTTTAATTCTCTAGTTCGGAAGCTCACTAAATTTACCATATTGTTGGACAAGTTCATGGAAAATAAAGATGATTTGGAAAAGGACATGCATAATAGAGGAGAGATTATTGCAGACTTTATTAAACTTTTGAGGTTGTATCTTCATGTACAAAGTAAAACAATTGTTTCTCCAGCACCTACTCCTCTCAGACCTGGATTACCTACTTTCACTTCTGCCTTAGCTTCCACAACCGTGTCTGTTTCCCAGGCTCTTAGTCAGATCAAGCCTGTCATTCTTGACCAGAAACGACCAAGATCTTCTATAACTCCAACCTTGGCTCCATCAGTCATTGATGGTCTCCCATTACCTTCTCTATTTAACACTTATATTCCCTCTTCTACCTTAGAAACTACCCCTATGGCTTCGTCTTCTACTGCTGATAAAGGCAAAGAGAAGGCCAATCCATGATAAAGCCCAGTGACTAATATTGTTTTTGATGGGGATGTCATTGATTTTTTTATTTCTACTGTCTGTTGTATTCTAAACACTTTTAATGACATATTCATTGTTTTCCCTCTATTATTTCTAATTTTTGATAATACCTAAAGGTGGAGAAAAAAAAGTGAGAAGTTATTTGTTATTCTATATGTTATTTTCTTGGTAGCTCCACAGAATTTACCCTTTAACTGTACTTGATTTGTGATCATCAAAATGGGGGAGATTGTTGGACTCCTCATGTATTAATCATGTTTTAATGTTCACAAATCTCAAAAAAAATTAAAAACCTTATTAATGATCACAAATCTTATACATCATGTGTATCTATTTTTTAAGTTATCTCATACCTTATAATGGTTATGCTCAACTATTTTTATTCATATTATTGTTTAAGTCAGAACACAGTTATTTGCCTAGGTACAAGACATCGTGACACTTAACATAGTAAGTCATACACTGTGAGCAATACATAGACAATGTGACCAATGTGACACTGTGACCACGAGACACTGTGGCATAGTAATCTTGACACCGTGAAGAAAGACACTAAGAATAGTCAATGTAAGCCAGAAACTCTATTTTTCTAAGTGCCAAACAGAGTCATAAAGGCACCGTGAATCCATAAACTATGAGAAAGGAACTAGAAGCCAGAAACCGTAAGTCAGAAACCGTGAAGGAGACACCGCGAAGGATACACCATCAAAGAGATAACATTTAAGAGACACCGTGACAAAGAGATTCCATGATGGAGACACCGTTTTCATAACATACTGTGACACCGTTTCCTAACTATTTTTTTTGTTTTTATATATAACCTTTTAACGGTCCTATTTGATGTCTTTAATATACTGATATAATTAATGTTTCTTTGTAAACATATTACAAGGTACGAGGTATGAAACATATAAAACCTGTCGGCCAAAACCCATGAATTCATAGATAAAGAGAAGTGTGCCTAAGAGGAATAATATACAACACACGATAACTCAAGAAATGTGAGTGCATTGTACTGAACAGAAAAGCATGCCTGAGCATAATTGTGAAGAACACATTGCAAGATCTTCCAAGAAGCAATTGTATCATTCATGAAATCCAACTCTACTCAAGAACGCATGAATCACATTGGAATACAAAGAAAGTATTCACTCGTGAAGAACACAAGCTGAACCACAACACTTTTTTTCAACAAAAAAACTAGAGAAGGACTCAAAAGCATTCCTGTATTATACAAGGAGTCCAGAGCTACACTGCTAATCACTAGAGCATTCTAAATTCATATTTACTCTCTCTCTCTTTGTGATCCATATATTTACATTCGAGTAGTGTGTGTACTCTGTATATTTTACACACACACAGACTCCTAAACTGAACTGGAGGATTTCAAAATCCTCACACCAAATTCTTTACCCTTTTTACCCACGAAAACTATGGAAGAGGTCCTTGTGTGGCCTAGTCATTATTTTTTTTACAAAAAAAAACATTGGAAGAGGTCCTTGCAAGACCTGGAAAATCCATGTAATATTGTTAACCCCGATCCCGGGTGTGGATCAGAGTTTATTTATATGATTTTTTTGTGGCAGGTGATCACCAAGTGGAGTGGATTAGGTCTCAGCTTGAGACTGAACCACTTGTTTTATATCTGCAGTGCCATTTAAATTTAGTCTACACTTATTTACTACATTACTACCTAATCCAAAAAAACACTAAATTCGTTTTGATAGTTATTCTTGGAAAAGAAGTTATATCTGATTTGTCATAGTATGAAAACTTCAAAAGTAATTTTAATAATACCAATTAAGATTACTGAGAATTAATCAATCTTCTATAATGTTTTTTAAACATTCAAACTCTTATAACATTATAACCTTGATTAAATGGGTTGTATTTATTTTTGGGGAAATCATTATTTGGAAAACTAATATCTTTTAAACAGAAATTTTTATAGTTACTCAATTCACCCCTACCCTATTGATTTAACTACTCTGACAAACACATGATTATGAAAATATAATATTTGGGGATATTGTGATATCATATATGCTGAAATAGACAATGATATTATAAAATTTGGGCGAGTTATAATTCCAAGAATCATAAAATATGATTCATATAGAACTTTTAGGAATTATCAAAAGGTAATAAATATCTTTCATGTTTGACCATCATTAATAAGTTATTTCATAAGATGAAATCGATTGAATAATTTTGATGAATTATAGTTACAAATTTTTTAACTGACAACATTACATGTATGTTTATGAAATTTACTATCAAATTTATGGATTATGAAATGTATCACCATGAAATTATAATATATGATTGCATTTCAATTAGTCAACTATTTTGTTAACATGCTTCATATAACACCCCAAGCTTCTACGGTACGTTTCCCTTTGAATAAAGCGATAGCGTGTGTTGTACGCAACCTCGAGTTCTAACACACACCACAACTAATTAAACTAGCCGTTGTGAATAGTAATACCTAATTTTTGAAATTATATATATTTCATATTTGAAAATGGACTTCATTTTTGGACTCGGAATATCGAATTTAGCCTAAGGTGAAATTTTGGTACTTTTCGGATAACTTTCATATTTTGATGAATAGTGAAAATTACTAAATTTTAATTAAAAACAACTTTTTTAATAAAAATAATTAATAGTGATAAATTATGAATTTTAGTGGTTTTAAAGTATATTTAGAATATATTTTTACATTTTAATATAATGTTGGTCATTGGACATAATTTTACAATTAAACCGAACATAAACAAGTGTCAATCTTTTGATAGTTATTATCTCTTAAAAACACGCTTTTTGTTTTGACAGCGGGAATTAATTTTAAATTAATTTCTGCCACTTCTGTGTTTTGAATTTAGGAAAATGGATTCCATATTTGGAATCAGTATGTTCAAATTGTGTAAATGGGTAACTTTTATTTTTAGACATTTTGAATAATTACTGCGGTAAATATTTTATTTACCATGGTTAAGGGTAAATCCGGTAAATAAGGGTTAAAAAATAATATTATAATAATACTAAATTACCCTAAAACGTGTCTTAACCCTATTGGTTGATACATGGTCGACCATGGGAATCTTTGGGTCTATTTTGGGACCCCATGGATCCACTTGTAAGTGATAATGACACTTTATTTTAATTAAGTTAAATTGAATACAAAAATGACACAAGCATATATCTTTTAGCAAAACAATTGCTACATAGGGTTATACATGTTGGATTTTCGATTATAAATATTCATTAGAAATCTAAAAAGATTTCCTACATAATGATGTTTTATTTATAATTTTTAGACATTAAATAATTTATTTTATTTATGACACAATGATGATGCAGTAATTACTAAAATAGTAGAAAATTAACATAATTGATATTATAAATACCCAAATAAATATAATATGAAACTTTTAATGAATTAAACTAATTTTCTAGGATAATATGATATATTAGGATTGATGTAATTGACTTTGTTCGAAGTAATAAATATGTTAGGAGTTTCAAAAAAATCAACTATTGAATAGTGTCAAAATTGACATAAAAGAGTTCTTAAAACAAATATTATATTATTAATTGATATTAAATTCCTAAAAATCTAAGGTTCGGCCAAGAGACTTATATTATGATATGTTCCTCATTAATGGACCACTTGGGGGTCGCTTGGATGTATATAGTAAGTTTATTAACCATATTATATAAAAATACAAAGAGACATTGTAAAAGTGAAACTAATTAACTTAGAGTTAATACTTAAAGATAAGGTTAATATAAGTACCCAAACCTGTCTAAATTCTATTGGATGAGTTGTTTTCGACCTATCCCCACCTCATCCTTTGAATATTCAACTTTGGAGCCTTTGGAAACCGAATATGAATTTATTATAAATTAATATTTCTAGCTTTTCCAAAGGTGCCCCTCACCCCTCTTATAAAAGGGCACTCCTCCTTCTCATTTCTTCACACCATAAAAGCCTTTTGGTTCGGCCAACCTCTGCCCAAATACTCTCCCAACATTCCTCACTACAACCTAGAGGCCTTAGTTTGATCAGAAAGCCAACCTAAGGAGCCCTTTTGATCAAATCAAAAGGAAGAACCCGAAGAAGAGGTAATGATTTCACCACCCTTTTCTAATTTCCATTCTTCTTCCACTTCCTCTTTCTTTGTTCTAACCATTCTAAAATAATAACTCCAGTATCTCACATATAATGTGATGTTATTATAAATATGGTACAACCATATTCAGTAATCTATCCACCCTTTGAATAACATGTCACCATACGTGCGTACGTACGGCTTACCGTCTCCACGTCGTGGTGTAATTGTTATTCAATATATTATTATTTGGATGGGTATAATAATGATGTGTAACTCATGTAAATAATAAATATAACATGTTAATGATTCTGTATATATGATATACCATACATTTATATATTATTTTAATATCAAAAGAATGATATTGTCGCTCGTGCGTACGTACGGACTACCGTCTCCACGAACGCGATGAGATTCATTCTCCATCGTATCCATTCAAGTATAATTATCATTTGATGATTTAAAAATGATGTTTAAGGACTTGATATCATTCTGGATATGAATAATATACAACCTATCCTTTACAAACATGTCTTAAATAACAAAACATATAAAAGAAAACAAGTAAGTTAACACCTGAAACGACGATAATTCTAAGATATTATTAACAAATCAATGTTAAAAGATCATATATGATATCATATTAATATATATGATTCTTGTATAATTTAATAACAATTATTTCACCATTATACAGGAGGTTAACCTACCCCAACCAAGGAAAAGTACAAGGTAAGGGTTATTTCACAATCTCTTCATTATCTGAGGTTGTTTATACGTAATAATCTACTGGGATATCTTTATCATCCACATCCATGTTTCTTAAAAATGTATTTCAAAACATCTTTACTATTTACAAGAATATGGGTTAAAGTCATTTATACCCTTGTTTGACTTTTTATAAGAGGTTTATAAAGGAATCTTTCCGTCGTTTTCAAAACAAGTTCCTTTTTAACCTTTTCGACAGAATTGAGGTAAGAATGTTTTTTTTAACTTATACGGCGGGTGCGGTTATTTTACGCCGTTATAAAATCTTCAAAGCTTTCCTTACAAGCTTATAAGAATATTTTCAAAGAAAATGTTTTATTTTATATGGATCTTAAATGTTTTCAAAATAAAAGGAGATATTTCTTTAAAAAGAATTTTGATTTCATCTATGACGGATTTTAAGATTATTTGAAGTTGATTTATTATGATACAAAACTTCTATATTGTATTGAAGGTTTTGTGATATGTTTGACTGTGGATGTGCTATTTTTATACCATTCATAGTTTATGGTGAAATTATTGACATTTCGTATGCTAGTTTTAATACGAATGTTTATGTTATGTTTAAACCTTTTCATATGGGAATGCATTGGACTTAATAAGTGACGGGTGGAGCCCGCTATAGCTCCTCGATGCATCGGTAGGTCTCATGAGACAAACTAGTGTCTTGGCACAAGGCCTTGACAAAATCTTATTTGTAGTCTTGGCACGAGGCCTTGGCTATGTGGTTATGATAGTCTGGCATTATGCATTCCAACATTATGAAAGTGGTTATTGATTTTTGCATGTGATTATTCGATTAGTAGAATATCCATGTGAGTAACTAAATGGCATTATTTCATTTTTACCTTTGCCATTTTATGTTGAAGTTCAAGTTTAAAAGGCTTTTGTTTTTAGTAATGCATTGCCTTAAATGTTTATTCTTATTTATGAATGTTTCCGCTATATTGTTATCCTTACTGGGCATTTGAGCTCACCCCTTTTCTATGTTTTATTTTTCCCAGGATGTGAAGAAGTAAGTTATGAATGACCTGCAGGGATTTTATGGGGGGTTAATAGTGTGTATTGTGGAAACATTATGTTGTTGTATTAGTTTTTCATTTTATGATGTAATGTAAAACTTATGAATATATCTACTATTTCCAAGGCTACTAAACCAATCGGTCTTTCGAGATTTGATCTTTCTTGTGATCATGCCAATGTTATGTAATAATGCACCGACTCTGGGTAACTAGGGTCGGGGCGTTACAGTTGGTATCAGAGGAAGTTTAGTACAAACCTTGGAAGCTAGATTTAGATAAACTCTGATTAGAGCACGTAGACCTAAGATGAACTTTGAGGATTAGTATAGAAGAACTTCCTAGAATTTTGGTATTGTAGAGATTTTGTGAGTTTTCCGAGCAATACATCCCTGTCTGGATACGAGAAGGTAGAGGCGGCTCTAGCACAGATGTACCTAGGGGTAAAACCCGAAAACACCGCTTTGAGCTAGACTCGAACGGGAACTGGTGCAGGACAACGGGCCTTGCTGCACTCTTGGTTACGACACTCCCGGGGGATATGCTTAGGATAACTCTCATTATCTTTACAAATCATTATGAAGGGTTTATGAGTATATACTTCCTCAAAGAAAACATTTTTATGATTATGGATTATATCCATAAATAGTTCAATTTATGTTAAGTGTTTTATAAGTATGGGATTATGTATTTTGATTCATAAACTGATCTAGTTTATGCCATTGTTTAGAAATGGCGCCTAGTGGAAGAAATGGAAACCGTATCAATGCACGCACTCCATGTAGGGATTGCCCTCCTGCTCAAGATAATTATAGTGGGGCTGGTGATTCAACTGGTGCTGATCAGCTAATCACCATACTGGGACAACTTACTCAGGTTATGAATAATAACCTTACCCGTATGGAGCACCCTGATCCGCAGCGTGGAGGATCAATGTTAGATCGATTCATGAGACAACAACCACCAACGTTCAATGGGAGTACAAATCCCTTAGTAGCTGAGCAATGGATATTTTCCCTAGAGAAAATATTTCAGGCTTTGGGGAGTAGTGAAAGGGAAAAAGTTACCATGACAGTTTACCGCCTCACTGGAGATGCTGATCAATGGTGGTCATTGATTCAAAAAATGAAGGAAGATGATGAAGTATCAAACATGGAATGGAGGGAGTTCAAAGATCTGTTTTTAGAAAAATACTTTCCTCGCGACCATCGAGCAGATATGGAAAGGCAATTTCTGAGTCTGAGACAAAAGGAGGACGAGAATGTCACAAAGTATGAGGCTAACTTTACAAGGTTAGCGAGGTACGCTGGTGATTATATTCGTAACCCAAGAAGTAAGATTGATCGTTTCTTTGATGGTTTAAAACCATTTCTCCGTCGAGCGTTAGTCTCACAATCCTTTTCATCGTACGAAGACATTGTCTCATGTGCTATCAAGACCGAAAAGGAATTCTCTAAGTCTTATGACTTTAAAGAAAAGCAAGAGAAGAAGAGACCTGCTGATCAATCTGGGAATGGAAATAAGGGGAATAAGGGAAAGGTTGAATATCCATCTTGTGGTAAATGCGGGAAGAAACACCCCGGTGCTTGCCTGAAGGGAATGGGAGTCTGTTACAAGTGTGGTGAAAAAGGCCAACAAGCTCATGATTGCAAGGGGAAGAAGGAAGCTACCAACGTTCAGTGCTACAATTGCAGAGAGATGGGGCATTATGCAAATGCATGTCCTAAGCGTCAGGAGAACTTACCTCAGAAAAGGCCAAGGGATCAAGGCCAGGCTTATGCTATCACTACTGCTGAGGTAGAAGCTCCGAAAGACGTGGTGGCAGGTAATTTAATGGTTTCCTCAAGTTTAGAAAATGCATTATTTGATTCTGGATCATCGCATTGTTTCATATCTTCCCAGTTTGCTAAGAAAATTAGATATTTCCAATTTGATTTAATAAGGGAGTTGTCAGTTAAAACTCCTAAGGGAAGTATCGTTGCAACAAAGTTTTGTGAATCAGTCCCCATTAGAGCACATAAATTTTCTTTATCTGCTGATTTCATCGTCATACCTATGATTGAGTTTGATATAATCCTCGGTATGGACTGGCTTTCGGACTATGATGCGAAGATTTATTGTAAGAAGAAAGAGGTTACGATTCTTGATGATAATGATAAGGAGCACCTTATTTTTAGAGCAGAATCGTCACCACCTAATTCTTATTTAGATCCACCCCCAGTAGCTCAACTAAATTCAATTATTGGGGAGGAAGATAATGAAGTAACTATCGGTGAGGAAAGGAATGTTCAAATAGAGGATGTACCTGTTGTGAAAGAATTTGTGGATGTATTTCCGGAAGATTTACCTGGACATCCTCCAGAACGAGAAGTTGAGTTTTCTATTGATTTGATTCCTGGATCAAGGCCTATATCGAAGACCCCTTATAGAATGTCTACTGTAGAGTTAGTCGAACTAAAGAAACAACTAGTGGAATTGAGTAATAAGGGATTTATTCGCCCTAGTGTTTCTCCATGGGGAGCCCCTGTTCTTTTTGTTAAAAAGAAAGATGGATCTATGAGGTTATGTATCGACTACAGGGAGATCAATGCTATAACGATAAAGAACAAGTATCCCCTACCTCGTATTGATGATTTATTTGACCAACTACAAGGAGCTCAATACTTTTCAAAGATTGACCTTCGATCTGGACACCATCAGTTGTGTGTAAAGAAGGAAGACATTCCGAAAACAGCATTTCGAACCAGGTACAGGCATTACGAGTTTACTGTAATGCCGTTTGGATTGACTAATGCACCCGCTGTATTCATGGATCTGATGAATAGAGTTTTCAAGGAGTATCTCGATGAATTTGTGGTGGTATTTATTGATGATATCTTGGTATAATCCAAAACCTACGAAGATCATGAAAATCACTTGCGCATTATCTTGAAGACTCTGAGGAGGCATGAATTATATGGGAAGTTTAGCAAGTGTGAATTCTGGCTTCAGGAGATTTCTTTTCTTGGCCATATTTTCTCTAAAGATGGAATCTCTGTTGATCCTTCTAAGACCAAAGCAATCCAAGAATGGCCAGCACCTACGAGTATAACTGAGGTACGTAGTTTTATTGGTTTGGCAGGTTATTATCGACGTTTCGTCCAGAATTTTGCCCGATTGGCTAACCCATTAACGAAGCTCACACGTAAAGGGGTTAAATTTGTTTGGACAAAAGAGTGTGAAGAATGTTTCGAAGAACTGAAGAAAAGATTATTCAATGCTCCTATATTGACTCTACCATCGGGGAATGATGGGTTCGTTATTTATAGTGATGCATCAAAGAAGGGACTTGGCTGTGTCCTTATGCAGAATGATAGAGTTATTGCCTATGCATCACGACAGTTGAAAATTCATGAACAAAACTATCCTACTCATGATCTCGAGTTAGCATCAGTGATCATTGCTTTGAAAATATGGAGGCACTACCTCTATGGTGAAAAATGTGAGATTTATACTGATCACAAGTGTTTGAAGTATATTTTCTCACAAAAAGAACTCAACATGAGGCAAAGGAGATGGCTTGAATTACTCAAGGATTATGATTGTACGATAAACTACCACCCAAGGAAGGCAAACAAGGTGGCAGATGCTTTGAGTAGAAAAGACCATGGAGTTTTGAACAATATGAGAATTGAAAGGGATCCAATTTTCATGGAGCTAGTGAAGATGGACATGGGAATAACCAGGGAAGGTGAAACATCAATGCTTTTTTAAATGGTTGCCAAACCATCATTACTATAAAGGATTAAGAGTTCTCAGACTGATGATGAAGAATTCCAAAAGAAGATTAAAGCTGTGAATGATGGGAGATTGAGAGACTTTGCGTATGAAGGTGGAATTTTGAAATTCGGGAAGAGACTTTGTGTTCCCAATATACCTGATCTAAAAAGGGAATTGCTGGATGATGCTCATAGTTCCAATTTCTCTATACACCCTGGGAGCACCAAAATGTATAGAGATTTGAAGGAACATTTTTGGTGGGACAACATGAAGAGGGAGATTGCTGATTTTGTGTCAAGATGTATGGTTTGTCAACAAGTGAAAGCTGGAAGGCAACAGCCTGGAGGAGTCATGCAACCTCTTCCCATACCGGAGTAGAAATGGGACAATATTACAATGGACTTTGTCATGGGGCTACCAAAGACTCCTAGAAGGAACGATGCAATATGGGTTATTGTGGATCGTCTTACCAAGTCAGCACATTTTCTTGCTATAAGAGAAGATCTACCCCTGGAACGTCTAGCAAGACTATACATTAATGAAGTTGTGAGACTTCATGGAGTACCCCTATCGATTGTTTCTGATCGTGATCCCCGTTTTACTTCAAGATTTTGGAAAAGTCTTCAGAAATCCCTGGATACTGAACTTCATTTGAGCACTTCTTACCACCCTCAGACAAACGGACAATCAGAACGGACTATTCAGACCTTAGAAGACATGTTGAGATCTTGCTCACTTGATTTTCAGGGTATGTGGGATCAATATTTACCACTAGTAGAATTTTCCTATAACAATAGCTTCCATTCGAGTATAAAAATGGCACCATATGAAGCGTTATACGGAAAGAGATGTCGTACACCAACCTGTTGGGATGATGTTGGTGAAAGAAAACTTGTAGGCCCAGAACTGGTGGAGGAAACGGTGGAAAAGGTGAAGGTAATCCAAAATCACATCAAAGCAGCTCAAAGTAGGCAGAAGAGCTATGCCGATAATCGAAGGAAGGATTTGGAATTTCAAGTCGGTAATCATGTTTTCCTAAAGGTATCTCCATGGAAGGGAGTCATACGTTTTGGAAAGAAAGGTAAATTGAGTCCCAGGTACATCGGACCTTTCGAAATTCTAGAACGAATTGGGGCTGTAGCTTACCGATTGGCAATGCCGCCAAGTCTCTCCAAAGTTCACGATGTGTTCCACGTATCTCTGTTGAGGAAATACATGCCTGACCCAACGCATGTACTCACCTATGAAGATTTAGAACTGGAACCCGATCTGTCTTATTGCGAAGAGCCCATCAAGATTCTTGATACGAGAGAACAAGTGCTGAGAAACCGGACGACGCGTCTGGTAAAAGTTTTGTGGAGGAATCATAAGATGGAAGAGGCAACGTGGGAACCCGAGGAACTTATGATGAAGAACCACCCGAGTCTTTTTATGCAGTAATACCCTAGAAATTGCGAGGACGCAATTATTTGAAGGAGGGGAGAATATAACACCCCAAGCTTCTACGGTACGTTTCCCTTTGAATAATGCGATAGCGTGTGTTGTACGCAACCTCGAGTTCTAACACACACCACAACTAATTAAACTAGCCGTTGTGAATAGTAATACCTAATTTTTGAAATTATATATATTTTATATTTGAAAATGGACTTCATTTTTGGACTCGGAATATCGAATTTAGCCTAAGGTGAAATTTTGGTACTTTTCGGATAACTTTCATATTTTGATGAATAGTGAAAATTACTAAATTTTAATTAAAAACAACTTTTTTAATAAAAATAATTAATAGTGATAAATTATGAATTTTAGTGGTTTTAAAGTATATTTAGAATATATTTTTACATTTTAATATAATGTTGGTCATTGGACATAATTTTACAATTAAACCGAACATAAACAAGTGTCAATCTTTTGATACTTATTATCACTTAAAAACACGCTTTTTGTTTTGACAGCGGGAATTAATTTTAAATTAATTTCTGCCACTTCTGTGTTTTGAATTTAGGAAAATGGATTCCATATTTGGAATCAGGATGTTCAAATTGTGTAAATGGGTAACTTTTATTTTTAGACATTTTGAATAATTACTGCGGTAAATATTTTATTTACCATGGTTAAGGGTAAATCCGGTAAATAAGGGTTAAAAATAATATTATAATAATACTAAATTACCCTAAAACGTGTCTTAACCCTATTGGTTGATACATGGTCGACCATGGGCATCTTTGGGTCTATTTTGGGACCCCATGGATCCACTTGTAAGTGATAATGACACTTTATTTTAATTAAGTTAAATTGAATACAAAAATGACACAATCATATATCTTTTAGCAAAACAATTGTTACATAGGGTTATACAGGATGGATTTTCGATTATAAATATTCATTAGAAATCTAAAAAGATTTCCTACATAATGATGTTTTATTTATAATGTTTAGACATTAAATAATTTATTTTATTTATGACACAATGATGATGCAGTAATTACTAAAATAGTAGAAAATTAACATAATTAATATTATAAATACCCAAATAAATATAATATGAAACTTTTAATGAATTAAACTAATTTTCTAGGATAATATGATATATTAGGATTGATGTAATTTACTTTGTTCGAAGTAATCAATCTGTTAGGAGTTTCAAAAAAATCAACTATTGAATAGTGTCAAAATTGACAGAAAAGAGTTCTTAAAACAAATATTATATTATTAATTGATATTAAATTCCTAAAAATCAAAGGTTCGGCCAAGAGACTTATATTATGATAGGTTACTCATTAATGGACCACTTGGGGGTCGCTTGGTTGTATATAGTAAGTTTATTAACCATATTATATAAAAATACAAAGAGACATTGTAAAAGTGAAACTAATTAACTTAGAGTTAATATTTAAAGATATGGTTAATATAAGTACCCAAACCTGTCTAAATTCTATTGGATGTGTTGTTTTCGACCTATCCCCACCTCATCCTTTGAATAGTCAACTTTGGAGCCTTTGGAAACCGAATATGAATTTATTATAAATTAATATTTCTAGCTTTTCCAAAGGTGCCCCTCACCCCTCTTATAAAAGGGCACTCCTCCTTCTCATTTCTTCACACCTTCAAAGTCTTTTGGTTCGGCCAAACTCTGCCCAAATACTCTCCCAACATTTCTCACTACAACCTAGAGGCCTTAGTTTGATCAGAAAGCCAACCTAAGGAGCCCTTTTGATCAAATCAAAAGGAAGAACCCGAAGAAGAGGTAATGATTTCACCACCCTTTTCTAATTTCCATTCTTCTTCCACTTCCTCTTTCTTTGTTCTAACCATTCTAAAATAATAACTCCAGTATCACACATATACTGTGATGTTATTATAAATATGGTACAACCATATTCAGTATTCTATCCACCCTTTGAATAACATGTCACCATACGTGCGTACGTACGGCTTAGCGTCTCCACGTCATGGTGTAATTGTTATTCAATATATTATTATTTGGATGGGTATAACAATGATGTGTAACTCATGTAAATAATAAATATAACATGTTAATGATTCTTTATATATGATATACCATACATTTATATATTATTTTAATATCAAAAGAATGATATTGTCGCTCGTGCGTACGTACGGACTACCGTCTCCACGAACGCGATGAGATTCATTCTCCATCGTATCCATTCAAGTATAATTATCATTTGATGATTTAAAAATGATGTTTAAGGACTTGATATCATTCTGGATATGAATAATATACAACCTATCCTTTACAAACATGTCTTACATAACAAAACATATAAAAGAAAACAAGTAAGTTAACACCCGAAACGACGATAATTCTAAGATATTATTAACAAATCAATGTTAAAAGATCATATATGATATCATATTAATATATATGATTCTTGTATAATTTAATAAAAATTATTTCACCATTATACAGGAGGTTAACCTACCCCAACCAAGGAAAAGTACAAGGTAAGGGTTATTTCACAATCTCTTCATTATCTGAGGTTGTTTATACGTAATAATCTACTGGGATATCTTTATCATCCACATCCATGTTTCTTAAAAATGTATTTCAAAACATTTTTACTATTTACAAGAATATGGGTTAAAGTCATTTATACCCTTGTTTGACTTTTTATAAGAGGTTTATAAAGGAATCTTTCCGTCGTTTTCAAAACAAGGTCCTTTTTAACCTTTTCGACAGAATTGAGGTAAGAATGTTTTTTTTAACTTATACGGCGGGTGCGGTTATTTTACGCCGTTATAAAATCTTCAAAGCTTTCCTTACAAGCTTATAAGAATATTTTCAAAGAAAATGTTTTATTTTATATGGATCTTAAATGTTTTCAAAATAAAAGGAGATATTTCTTTAAAAAGAATTTTGATTTCATCTATGACGGATTTTAAGATTATTTGAAGTTGATTTATTATGATAAAAAACTTCTATATTGTATTGAAGGTTTTGTGATATGTTTGACTGTGGATGTGCTATTTTTATACCATTCATAGTTTATGGTGAAATTATTGACATTTCGTATGCTAGTTTTAATACGAATGTTTATGTTATGTTTAAACCTTTTCATATGGGAATGCATTGGACTTAATAAGTGACGGGTGGAGCCCGCTATAGCTCCTCGATGCATCGGTAGGTCTCATGAGACAAACTAGTGTCTTGGAACAAGGCCTTGACAAAATCTTATTTGTAGTCTTGTCACGAGGCCTTGGCTATGTGGTTATGATAGTCTGGCATTATGCATTCCAACATTATGAAAGTGGTTATTGATTTTTGCATGTGATTATTCGATTAGTAGAATATCCATGTGAGTAACTAAATGGCATTATTTCATTTTTACCTTTGCCATTTTATGTTGAAGTTCAAGTTTAAAAGGCTTTTGTTTTTAGTAATGCATTGCCTTAAATGTTTATTCTTATTTATGAAAGTTTCCGCTATATTGTTATCCTTACTGGGCATTTGAGCTCACCCCTTTTCTATGTTTTATTTTTCCCAGGATGTGAAGAAGTAAGTTATGAATGACCTGCAGGGATTTTATGGGGGGTTAATAGTGTGTATTGTGGAAACATTATGTTGTTGTATTAGTTTTTCATTTTATGATGTAATGTAAAACTTATGAATATATCTACTATTTCCAAGGCTACTAAACCAATCGGTCTTTCGAGATTTGATCTTTCTTGTGATCATGCCAATGTTATGTAATAATGCACCGACTCTGGGTAACTAGGGTCGGGGCGTTACACTTCACCTGAAATATTGAACATAAAAAAACTATTAAATATTTATATAGAATATAAATATTTAATTATTACCAATAAAAATAGTGATGTTTAACTATATGGAATGAATAGGATAAACTAATATATATATATATATATATATAGTCAATACATTGAATATGAATGAAATTAATTTAGTTTAAATAAATAGATTAATATGATCATTTATATTTTAAAAATCATTTTTTCCAAAATTAAATTTCATGTGATACACATTTATATATCAAGAAACATATGATTAATGATAAGTTTTTTTCATAACAATAATTTTTTGAAACCAATTTAGTTGGAAATTGATAAAAAATAACAATAAAAAATGGTAATATTTGAAAATTTTATTCTCTAATTAAAATGATTTCTTACATTATTTTATTATTTTAATAAAAAACATAATTTTTAAATTTTTAAATTTAAATTAAAATTTTTTACACAGTTCATTAATTCTTCATATCAAAATTGTCTAAAAATTAATTTTCTGGACATTTTTGAAAAGGTTGAGTTTTAGTCGAAAATATGATTTTCACAGAACCTGTATTTATTATGACATTATTATTATATAAGAATGACATAGAAATTTGTAAAACATTTTATGTATAAAAATATGTATTTTATTTCTTTTTCTAAAAAAAAATCATATCCTTGAAATATTTTTTAACTAATTATGATTTTTCATTTATATAAATACATGTTTTATGTGTTTTATTGTTAAATTATTTTCAAAGGAGATTCGGTTTTTTTACTCCAATATATGACTCATAAATTTTTTATAATATAAAAATTGTGTTAATAATATCAATATTGATAATAATGTTTTCATAAATATAAATTCAATGCTTAAAATGATATTTTGGAAAAACAATTATTTGATTTTGTGTATTTATTTGAAAATTAGCTTCTCACACCTTTATAAATTTTTTTTGAAAAAATAAATCTCAATTTTTTATTTATATGTATCAAATTATATAAAAATAACAACAGAAATCTTTTTTCCTAAAATTTAAAAACTAATTTTTATATTTAATTTCCATGGTAAAAGTAAATAAGGGTTAAATTAAAATTTTAAAAAAAAATTATAAATAACATATTGTTTTCTCCAAAAAAAGATTTTTTTGGTTAGTTTATAACCACAATTGTAGCACCCCGAGATTTTATGAAAAATATTCTTTTTAATTTTGTTGATGTCTTGTGATGTACGTTACAATAAAGGAGTCTTGAAAACCACGCAACCCTAACTTGGTTTCATTACACGCAATCATGACCTTCCTCGATAGCTTGTGTTGTACACAATATCGAGTTTCGCTAAAAAATGATATGCTATTAAAATATTATTAAAACTAGCTGTTATGAATAGTAATAACAACTTTTTAAAATTTTGTAAATTTCACATTTCAAAATGGACTTCATTTTTTGATTCAGAATATCGAAATTATCCGAGGGTGAAATTTTGGTATTTTTCTGAAAACATTCAATTTTTTGATGAATAGTGAAAACACTGGGTTACTATTTAAAAACCGACTTTTTATTTAAATAATTATTTATTTTATTTAAATTTATTTTAAGTCAAAATTGACACATAATTCCAATATAAGTTCAATTTAATTCATTGGAGTAATTTTATAATAATTTTAGACATATAAATATTTTATTGAACTTTTGACCGTCTTTTTCCCACCTCCTAGGAGAATTTTCAAATTTACATAAAACTTAATTTTACCACTTTTTTTAATGGAATTTCAAAAATCCGAGAGACAAGGTTGATGTCAGTAAGTAAAATGTGGTTCAATGAGATGAAAATAATTTTTGGTGAATAGTAACTTTTTAATTTTATTTACCACGGTTAAAAGTAAATAGGGTAATTATGGGTAAAAATGATATTATTATTACCCTAACACATGTCCTAATTCTATTGGATAAGTGTAATTCGACCAAAAACAACCTTAGTAATAACATATGACCATTTAGGCTCACCTGGATTAGATTAGGACATTTAATATTAATTTATTTAAAGAAGGGTTAAAATAGTTAAAATCAATGTTTAATAAGTAAATCATTTTTAATATAGTGTAATATATAAGATAAATTCGAATATAAATATTCATTAGAAATATAAAAAGATTTCATACATAATGGTATTTAATTTATAATTTTTAGACATTAAATAAATTAAATTATTTTTGACACAATGATGATGTAGTAACTGTCTTATTAATGAAGTATTGACATAATTGATGTTATAAATACCCAAATAAATGTAATTTGAGACTTTTTATGAATTCCATTAATTTTTTAGGTTAATATGACATGTTAGTATTGATTTTGTTAACTGTTTTAGAACTAATCATTATGTTATGATTTTCACAAAAATCAATTACCAAATAGTTTCAAAATTGACATAAAATAGTTTTTAAAACAAATATTATATTATTAATTGTTATTTTATTATTAAAAATCTAAGGTTAGGAAAAATGACTTAGATAAGGTTATAGATATTAATAATAAACAACATGGGGTTCTTTTGTCTTGTTATCGTAAGTTTATTAACCTTAGAGTGTAAGAACACAAAAAGACAGAGTAAAAGAAAAATTATCTAACATAAAGTTAAATCTAAACGATAAGATTAAAATAGTAAACTAAAATTGTCAAATTTCTATTGGATGAGGGGATTTCGACCCATCCCTACCTTAACGTCGAAATAAATCAATTTGGAGCTATTTAATACCGAATATGTATTTATAATAAAATAATATTTTTAGTTTTTCGAAAGGTTCCCCCCTCCTCCCTTATAAATGGGCACCTCCTCCCTCTCTTCCTCACACACTTTGAGCCCTCACGCTCGGCCAAACCCTGAAAAAATCTCTTATCCACTTCCCTAGAAACATCTAATATGTCCTGGTCTTCTTCAAAGAGCAATTTTAGTTCCATAAGAGGAGGTCTCAAAGAGGCGCTTCAAAGAAGAGGTAATGTCCGTTACCGATTTTTTCAACTTTATTTCGTCTTCCACTACTTTTTCATTAGTTGTTTCATTATGAAGTAATAAAATCAGTATCCCTAATATACTGATATGTTATTATAAGTATGAAACAACCATATTTCACCATCTATCCATCCTACGGAAAACGAAATCACCGCGCGTGCGTACGTACGGAATACCGTCTCCACGTCGTGGTGTAATCTATTTTCCACCACCACCTTACTTGGATGAGTATAATGGTGAAATTAATGAATATATATGATTATTGTAAAGTGATATTGATTCTGTAATATTATACATAAACTTTAATACAATTCCACGATCATTGGAATGATATCATCGCTTGTGCGTACGTACGGACTACCGTCTCCACGAACGTGATGAGATTCATTTTCCATGATTAACTTTTCAAAAACAATTATAAAGTATATATAATGAATAATAATGAAATATATGAAATAATAATGCTACTGGATTTATTAATATATATTAATGTCATCTATTTAATTTCATTGAATTCAATAAGGAAATGAAAACATCATTCATGCGTACGTACGGCCTACCGTCTCCATGAACAGTGTATTTCCTTTCTTTTTATAGATCTATAATATATATGTATATGATGAATATATATTATATATAAATCATGTTTTACACTCTAGAATTATGTAAATCAGGATATAAGTAATAATATCAAGAACGAAAAGTTGAAACACATACGATAAATGAAATGATTTTACCCAAAACGCTACATTAACATGGAATTTACAAAAGAAAAGGTAATATAAAGTCATAAGTGAAACATATATGATATCATAACGATGAATATGATTATATAATAAGTCAATGACATTATTTAAATCATTATACAGGAGGTTAGGATCCATACGAAGCATATCGGACCTAAGGTAAGGGATAATTTTTCAATCTCATTTTTATCTGAGATTGCATATATGTAAGTATTTACTGGGATTACGTTTATCATCCATGACCATGTTTTCTTAATTTTTTTCATAAAATGTTAACTATTTTTTCATGAATGTTTAAAGTCATTTTTACCCTTTATTGACTTTTTACCACATTGTATGAATGGAATATTTCCTTTGGTTACCATATAAGGTACTTTCTGACTTTTTCGGCAAAAGTATGAGGAGAATGTTATTTTTATCTTATACGGCGTGAACGGATTTTTACGGTTTCATAACGCCTCATTTTCAAGTAGCATCCTCTATAAGATTGCATGATTATTTTCAACAAAACCCTTTTCTTTTAAAATTGCATGGAAGTTTGTGAAAAGAAAATTATTTTAAAGAAGAAAGGATATTTTCCTCAATAATTCATTTCAAGTGTTTTGTCAAAACTATTTTCCATTTAAGATGACATTATTTCATATGTGTATGTTTCAAGTAATATGTATCTATGATTTCAATGGTTTCAATTTTCTTATGATTAAATGATATTAAATTTTTATGGATTATGTTATGATGGCATGATGTTTAAGAATCCCATTTTATAACATGGGTTATGCTATGATGTATGATTTATGAGTTTGTGGCACAGAAAAGAATGATTTCATTATGAGATGGGTGGGACCTATATCTCCCTCCAATACATTCGGTAATGATTTATATCTCATGAGATAGACATGGCCGGAACGGTAAGTTAATCCAGTTCAGTGTTACAGGACTGAAACGAGGAGTGAACTTGATTCCGAAAGGGACTTTGTCCACTAAGATGGTCTTGGAAGCAATGCCTTGGATACTATAGAAATCATAACAAGTGATGAATGGTTTTCACAATTACATGTTTTATTCCCATTCTATTTTATCATGATTTATGTTCCATTATGATTTATGCCTTATGTACTTCCATATTTTATGTTTTTGCTCAAGATTTTGATGTTTAAACATTATGTTCATGTTTTTAAGTTCAAATGTATATGGTAAGTTTTATTTTATCCATGCTTACCCTTACAAAGCATTTGAGCTCACCCTTTTTATGTTTTATTTTCCCCTAGGATTAAAAGAAAGGTTTTTGGTAAGGAAACAAAAGTGGAAGATCTTTATGAGAGATGTTGAAGATCTTTCACCATGATTAGAAGATTACGTTCCATGTTTCCAAAGACACTAAACTATTACAGTCCTTGTGTGGCTGTATTTGTTATGTATTAAGTATTCTGCAAAAGTAATGTAATATCCATGTTTGTCAAGCTTCGGGTCTCTACAATTGGTATCAGAGGAAAGGATTAGTCAACCTTTGGAAACTAGGATGCGAAAACTTTAGTGAGATCCCTAGAGATCTTTCTAAGGTATATCTAGGGATGTCCCTAAGGTTAAGTATAAGTATAGGTTATAGTCATATAAATGCGCTAATGATCTTAGAATTAAACCTATGATGTTAGATATTGAAGGTACTCCCCCTTTATTATGTTTTTTTCCCTAGCATGGTATTTTCCTCTTACACTATTATTTTTGGGATTTAGACAATGGCTGGAACCCAAAGGAACTGTGTTGATCAATGTAATGGAAAATACAATGATTGTCCTCCTAACCAAACCAATGTCATGGGAGATGGAGTGCACAATTTTATTTCTATACTTACATGAGCTATGAATCATTATGGATTTCAAAATGAGCAGAGAAAGGAGCAACATTCTGTTGAATCCTTCATGAGGCAGTGCCCACCATCATTCAGCGGGTCTTCTAATCCCTTAGTGGCTGAACAATAGATCAATACTACTTAAAAGATATTTTCAGTTCTACAATGTTCTGATCATGATAAAGCCATCCTAGCAGTATATTGTTTGGAAGGTGATGCTGATCAATGGTGGAATCTTGTCAAGAATACGAGGCAAAGAGATGAAATTGAGTCCATGAAATGGGATGAGTTCAAGAACTTGTTTTTCAGTAACTACTTCCCTCGTATTCTTCGAAAAATGATGGAAAATGAGTTTCTTGAGATTAAGCAGAAGGATGATGAATCTGTTGGTATATACAAAGAGAATTTTACAAGACTTGCAAGGTATGCATCTGGCTTTATCATCAAACCTGAAAGTAAAGTTGATAGATTTTTCAGTGGCTTAAAACCAAGTCTTCGAAGGGAATTAGCTATAAGAGACTTTAGTAGCTCTAAAGAAATTGTGCATTGTGCTATCAAGGTAGAACTGGAAGTTAGTGTAACATATCCATCTCATGGTTTTGATAAGAAAAGAAAGATGGAGTTCAAGGAGAAATCTAAGAACAATGGTGAAAAAAAGATGAATGTTTCTTTATTCTCAATGTGTGGAAAGAATCATGGTGGAGATTGCCTAAAAGGTACTAGAAAATGTTTTAAGTGTGGAAAAGAATGTCATCGAGCAGTTGATTGTCTATGTAATGGTAAAAAGGTTGTTAATGATGTGAATAGAGAAAAGACTACAGAGAACTCTCCACCAACACTTTAATGTTTCAAGTGCAAGGAAATGGGGCATTATGCTAATAAATGTCCTAATCCAGGGGTTAATGATGATCAACGTGAGAAACCTCTTAAATCAAATGATAAAGGGATGTCTCATGCGATCACTATTTGTGATTTTGAGTATGAAAATGATGTTGTGTAATGATTAAGTGTTTATGTAATGGGATTTCAAAATAGTATCATGGAATCTCATTTATGGTATTGTGGAATTTTGGAATATCTATGTATTGGTTATCAGAAATTATATTATACTGGTAACCATGAAAAGGTGATTGAAATATTTTTAGAAAGCATATGAAATTCTCATAATGAAGGGTTAAGGAGAAAATAATATTATAGTAATCATGAGCTCATGACTGATACAAGGACTAAGTGATATTATGGTTTGAGTATATAGAATTTTTGGGATTTTGGTGTGTGGAAAATGTTAAAATTTAACAATATTCATGTTTTCACTAAGGTTCAATGGGTATTCATTCTTCAAGAGAATACATGATTAAGGTATTCACATGTTTGTAATTTGACCAAAAAGATATATCTTATGATATATGGGGGATAAATGATGGCATTCACATGATTGTTATGTGAAATTTCAAGTAATCATTTTCTTTATACTATGAGCTTGGACCGAAGAATTTTAGATAGGCCTAATGATTGGAATGGATTATGTTGGATATAATTTAGTTTGATATTATTGATGGGATGTTATAGTAATGTAGTTTTAGAAAAAGGACAACCTCCAGGACATGCGACATCCCATCGCGTCGGACAAGGCTGTGGGAATTGAACCCACAACCGAAGTGCGACTGGCCTTTATCGCCTACCACTGGCCTACAGGAAGTCCCTGGTCAGTAGAAACTAGTTTTATTTTATTAATCAGTATTATATATGAAGTATAAGTTCATTTTTGGGACCATATACGATTAATCTAACCATAAGATGGACTTATAACTTTTGCTAACATTTTTTTGAAACAGATGGAATGACCCATCATTCTATCACATGATCTTCTAACACATCACGAATAACAAACTAAACATAATTTCTTTAAGGGATGAAGTGGAAATTGTTCAATTCACGAACAATAGTGAGATTGTACTAAAATCATGTAAGTATTTCTTTTAATTCATCAACTTTATGGAAATGATATTGAAAACCAAAAAATGTTGTCCTAGTTCCCTTATATCCGATGAATCAGATGGTACCTTCGATCATCACAAATATATAGCTTTGTGATTATTGTCTTTTTCATAGTCATGTTCTCTACCACTCTTCATCTAAACTTGATGGTTAGGTTTCTCTTCCATATACATATTTTCACTTATGCTCTCTTATCTGGAAGGCCAGTGATTAGTTAATTTGGGTAACCAATATGTTTCATAGTTTAGTTTTTAAATATTGGTTTTGGTATTCCTTTTTACGATGTGGGTTTCTATTAAATAAACTTTGGAGTAGTAAACCATTTATAACCCCGACAAATTTCGAGGGCGAAATTCATTTTAAGGGGGGGAAATGTAACACCCCGAGATTTTATGAAAAATATTCTTTTTAATTTTATTGATGTCTTGTGTTCTATGTTACAACAAAAGAGTCTTGCACAACACGCAACCCTAACATGGCTGCATTACATGCAATCGCGACCTTCCTCGATAACATGTGTTGTACAAAATACCGAGTTTCACTAAAAAACGACATGTTATTAAAATATTATTAAAACTAGCCATTATGAATAGTAATAACCACTTTTTGAAATTTTGTAAATTTCATCTTTCAAAATGGACTTCATTTTTGGAATCAGAATATCGAAATTAGCCTAGGGTGAAATTTTGGTATTTTTCTGAAAACTATCAATTTTTTGATGATTAGTGAAAACACTGGGTTACTATTCAAAAACCGACTTTTTATTTAAATAATTATTTATTTTATTTAAATTTATTTTAGTTTAAAATTGACACATAATACCTATATAAGTTCAATGTAATTCATTGGAGTCATTTTATAATAATTTTAGATAGATAATAATTTTATTGAACTCTTGACCGTCTTTTACCCACCTCCTAGGAGAATTTTCAAATTTACATAAAACTTAATTTTTTCACTTTTGTGAATGGAATTTCAAAAATCCGAGAGACACAGTTGATGTGAGTAAGTAAAATTTGGTTCAATGAGATGAAAATAATTTTTGGGGAATAGTAACTTTTTACTTTTGTTTACCACGGTTAAAAGTAAATAGGGTAATTAAGGGTAAAAATTATATTATTATTACCCTAACACATGTACTAATTCTATTGGATAAGTGTAATTCGACCAAAAACAACCTTATGTATAAAATATGACCATGTAGGCCCACTTGGATTAGATTAGGACATTTAATATTAATTTATTTAAAGAAGGGTTAAAATAGTTAAAATCAAAGTTTAATAAGTATAGCATTTTTAATATAGGGATATACATAAGATAAATTAGACTATAAGTATTCATTAGAAATATAAAAATATTTCCTACATAATGGTATTTTATTTATAATTTTTAGACATTAAATACTTTAATTTATTTTTGACACAATGATGATGTAGTAATTATCTTATTAATGAAATATTGACATAATTGATGTTATAAATACCCAAATAAATGTAAATTGAGACTTTTTATGAATTAACTAATTTTCTAGGTTAATAAGACAGGTTATTATTTATGTAGTTTTCTTTGTTCTAACTAATCATTCTGTTGTGATTTTCACAAAAATCAATTACCAAATAGTGTCAAAAATGACATAAAATAGTTTTTAAAACAAATATTATATTATTAATTGTTATTTTATTCATAAAAATCTATGTTTCAGCCAAATGACCAAGATAAGGTTATATATATTAATAATAAACAACTTGGGGTTCTTTTGTGTTGTTATAGTATGTTTTTTAACCTTATAGTGTATGAACACAAAAAGATACGGTAAAAGAAAAATTATCTATCTTAAAGTGAAATCTAAATTATAAGATTAATATAGTAAACTAAACTTGTCCAAATTCTATTGGATGAGAGGCTTTAGACACATCCCCACCTTTTCTTAGATATAAATCAATTTGGAGCTATTTAAAAACGAATATGGTTTTATAATAAAATCATATTTTTTGTTTTTCCAAAGGTGCCCCTCTCCTCCCTTATAAAAGGTCACCTCCTCCCTCTTTTCCTCACACCACATTGAGCCTTCATGCTCGGACAACCCCTGAAAAATTCTCTTCTACACTTCCCTAGAAACATCTTAGAGGTCCTGGTTATCTTCAAAGAGCAATTTTAGTTCCCTAAGAGGAGGTCTCAAAGAGGCGATTCAAAGAAGAGGTAATGTCTGTTACCGATTCTTTCAACTTTATTTCTTCTTCCACTTCTTCTTCTTTAGTTGTTTCATTATGAATTAATAACATCAGTATCACTCAAATACTGATATGTTATTATATGTATGATACAACCATATTTCACCATCTATCCATCCTACAGAAAATGAAATCACTGCAAGTGTGTACGTACGGAATACCGTCTCCACGCCGTGGTGTAATCTATTTTCCAACACCACCTTACTTGGATGAGTATAATGGTGAAATTAATGAATATATATTATTATTTTAAAGTTATATTGTTTCTGTAATTTTATACATACACTTTAATACAATTCCACGATCATGGGAATGATATCATCGCTCGTGCGTACATACGGACTACCGTCTCCACAAACGCGATGAGATTCATTTTCATGATTAACCATTCAAAAAAGATTATAAAGTATATATTTTGAATAATAATGAAATATATGACAAAATAATCATACATTATTTATGTATATATATGAATGTCATCTATTTAATTTCATTCAATTCAATAAGGAAACGAAAACATCGTTCATGCGTACGTACGGCCTACAGTCTCCATGAATAGTGTATTTCCTTTCTTTTTATAGATCTATAATATATATGTATATGATGAATACATATTATATATAAATCATGTTTTACACTCTGAAATTATCTAAATCAGGATATAAGAAATAATATCACGAACGACAAGTCGAAACACATATGATAAATGAAATGATTTTACCCAAAACGCTACTTTAACATGGAATTTACAAAAGAACGGGTAATAAAATGTCTTAAGTGAAACATATATTATATCATAACAATGAATATGATTATTTAATAAGTCAATGACATTATTTAAATCATTATACAGGAGGGTCGGTTCCATACGAAGCATATCAGACCTAATGTATGGGATAAATTTTCAATCTCATTTTTATCCGAGATTGCTTATACGTAAGTATTTACTCGGGTTACGTTTATCATCCACGACCATGTTTTCTAAAAATGTTTTCATAAAATGTTAACTATTATTCCATGAATGTTTAAAGAAATTTTTACCCTTTATTTACTTTTTACCACAATTTATGAATGGAATCTTTCCTTTGGTTACCATATAAGGTACTTTTTGACTTTTCCGAAAAAAGTACGAGGAGAATGTTATTTTTACCTTATACGGCGTGAACGGTTTTTTATGGTTTCGTAAAGACTCATTTTCATGAAGCTTCCTCTACAAGTTTGCATTATTATTTTCAACAAACCCCATTTCTTTTAAAATTGCATTGAATTTTGTGAAAAGAAAATGATTTTAAAGAGGAGAGGATATTTTCCTCAACAATTCATTTCAAGTGTTTTGTCAAAACTATTTTCCATCTGAGATGTCATTATTTCATATGTGTATGTTTCAAGTAGTATGTCTCTATGATTTAAATGGTTTCAATTTTCTTATGATGAAATGATATAAAATTTTTATGGATTGTGTTATGATGACATGATGTTTAAGAACCCCATTTTATTACATTGGTTATGCTATGATGTATGATTTATGGTTTTGTGGCACACGAAAGAATGATTTCATTATGAGATTGGTGGGACCTATATCGCCCTCCAATGCATTGGGTAAATATTTATATCTCATGAGATAGACATGGCTGGAACGGTAAGTTAATCTGGTTCAGTGTTACAGGACTGAAACGAGGAGTGAACTCGATTCAGAAAGGGACTTTGTCCACTAAGATGGTCTTGGTAACAATGCCTTGGATACTATGGAAATCATAACAAGTGCTGAATGGTTTCCACAATTACATGTTTTATTCCCATGCTGTTTTATCATGATTTATTTTCCATTATGATCTATGCCTTATGTACTTCCATGTTTTATGTCATTGCTCATGATTTTCATGATTAAACATTATGTTCATGTTTTTAATTTCAAATGTATATGGTATGTTTTATTTCATCCATGCTTACCCTTACTAAGAATTTGATCTCACCCTTTTTATGTTTTATTTTCCCCCAAGATTAAAAGAATGGTTTTAGGTAAGGAAACAAAAGTGGAAGATTTTTATGGGAGATGTTGAAGATCTTTCACCATGATTAGATGATTACGTTCCGAGTTTCCAAAGCCACTAAACTATTACAGTCCTTGTGTGTCTGTATTTGTTATGTATTAAGTATTCCGCAAAGATAATGTAATATCCATGTATGTCAAGCTTTGGGTCTCTACAACAATCATTTTCACCTATTTTTTATTTTTTATTTTCGGGCCATTTATAATCTATTAGTAACCACAGTTTATAGAAAATGTAATGGTTACTCGAAAAACTACACATTAGATCACTTATAAAGTGGTATCATCTTTATAACTTCATGACTTTCCTATTATGATGAACCATCCCCGATACCATGTTTCCCTGATAACTTTTCCAACCCTAAAATTGATTGAATGTCATTCTCGATCCCTATGGGTTGGTGTCTAGAACCTGGAATCATACAATAAAAAAGTCAGAATGAATTTTCCAAAAAATAAATAGATGAAACGAATACTTATTATTATACTCAAAACATAAAAGGGAAATAAAAATAGAACCCAAACTATAAAAACCCAAACAAAAAATCATTAAAGTAACATATGTTTTATCAGAAAAACTCCAAATCCAAATAGACACATCACTCCAAGCCCTAAAGGATTAATAATTTCCAACTCATCCAAGAGGTGATTTAACATTTCCCATGCCAAGAAAGAGAAAATCCATAAAATCATACAGGATAAAGTACTATGTGATATTAAAATCATAGAAGCGTTTAACCAGGGGTTTCATAATAATATATCTTAACAATAATCCAAAATATGCATTCAATTTTTATCAAAACATGCATGTAAGTATATTTTCATATATAAAACAAAATATTCTATGCATTTCATTTAGAGGAAAACATTTCAAACACTGATTAAGTAAACACTTTATAAAAAGTAGTTTATATAAATCATTAGGAATGAAAAATATAATTTCACAATCAAAGTGATTTATAATCAAAATACTCAGCAAAAGAATGGTCATCTTCCCAATGGTACGATAGTTCTAAGATATTTTATCCTCACATATATCATATCTATGGTCATGAAAATATTTGTATACAAATACATTATTCACATATTGAATATGAGCCATCAGCTTACCATCAAGGATAAGATATGCCAAACACAGTTTTTGTTAGAGTTGTAAATCATCAATCCATTGACAGGGAATTACAATAATTGTGTGTTTGTCCAAAATAACCCTCTTAATACCCCAAATTTCCAGTGGTCATTCAATTAACTGAAAAGGGGAAAATCTTTTATTTTCATTATACATCATAAATTCTAACATTCCTTTTAAAAAATTCCATGTCACTTTAAAAAACACAACATGTGTTTCACATAATTTCATCTTTTTTCTATTAAACTAAATCATAGGTTTTCAACATCATAATTTAAGACATTTTCCAAAGAGGAATTCTCAATTCATTTCAAAATTTCCATCAATTTAAAATCTCACCCCATCTTCCAATTATATTGTAATTGGTAGGTTTTCCATAATCCACACCAAATAAAATCCATGTTAAAATTCACATCAAATTGGGTTTTCCAAATCAATTAAATGTAATTTTAAATATTAATAAATTTATGGTTTAGAAAATTTCCCATATTAAATAGAACAACCTACCTCTCTCATGGAGTCACAATTCCAGAAAATGTACTATCCAATAGAAAATAAAGGCATTTAAGATATAGGAAATCAACCTAGAAACATGATTCAATAACACATAGTATAGATCCATCCATCTTAAAATGATATATCAAAATAAAAAGAGGATAATAGAGAAAAATGGATGAAATCGGAAGACCACTTACTCAGAGACATACACTACAACCAACATGGGGATCGATCACTGAATGGATAATCCAAGGGGAATGGAAATCAACCAAATATCCTAGGGATGGCTCTAGGTCATGGGGAAGGAATAAATGAGGAACGAAATTATATTTTAATCTAATCCACCTATATAGTATTAAGAATTATGTTTTTACACATTGTGTAACCCCATTACACATCAAGTAATTATGGAGTCCTTCATACACCAAAAAACTGTTTGACATTTATTAAAAACATAACTTTTTATATTTATATAGTGCATAAACTAATCATGCTGTGTAACCTTTCATGTCATGTAAATATGTCATGAAATCTTCTAGGTGATTATTATATATCATGTAACAGCATTCAATTCCTTGTAAATACCTTGTACTGTACAAAATATACTAAATTTATACTGAAACATCCAACTAATCCCGGAGTTCACCATTATAGGTATCCTCCAAAATAATTCTTAGTATTACAAAACCAATTAATAAACAGTTTCAAATTAATGATTAAGACATACATCATAGAAACATAATGGGGGTTTAAATCCTCCTCAACATAAAATCATTCAATACCCAGAATTCCAATCTTAAATAGTCCATATCAAAAAGTGATGGCATTGCTCTCTCATATATCACAATGCTCCAACGTCTCATGATAGTAAAAATCATGATTTAAGAGCACACAGACCAATTGTATCATAATCTTACAAAGTACCACATCTTAAAATCAACTATCCAGAATGGATTCTCAGTCAAAGAAAAATCAGGCTTAATATCGAGATCACTCTAACACAACATGTTAGACGGATCAGAAATACACATTCCAAATTATGATCAATGGAAAAAAACATATACCAAAAATTATTATGGTTTATGTTCTAAATGGTATGTATCTTTTTTCAAATACTCAACAACCTCTAAAATTACAAAAAAATGAGTAGATTCATTCCCTTGCATCACTATACATTGATGACCCAAATCGGGTGAAGCTTTCATGAACACCTGATCACTAACAAAAAATAGCTCTGTTCTTCGATGATGAAAAACATGATATTTATAATAGATTCATTCATTAAACATCTTCTAATAAATCAAATTAATCTTCAATGAATAATCTTTATCCATGATTGGTGATACCCTGAAACATTCATTGATCTCTAACCCACACAATAGATATTTACATTAGTATCCATACATGGCCGGAAAAGGATCCATTCTGACTGGATACTAGTAAGTATTGTTATATGTGAACTCAAATAGTCCCAAAGGGCATCCCAAGATCCACGAAAATTGATACCAATAATAAGAATCATATCCTCAATAATTTTTATTTCTCCCTCTATATGCCCATCCTTAGGAGGATGGTATTATGTACTAAGAAAACTAAGATCCTAGTGTCTCATAAAGGCCAGAAAAAAAAATGAGAAGTAAAACATGGATCCCTATTAGAGACTATCTGAGAATGGAATCTATTCAAACAAAAAATATCAATCATATAAAGATTAACTAGATCTTCAACGTTGGATTCATTAAGAATGCATATAATGATATTTGATTTAGTTTCCGTATCAATCAGAACCCATATCAAATTTTTCATTCAAGGGATCTTCGCAATGTACATAAATAAGTTATTAGAGATCTAATCACGCTTCCATGTCAGCAGTAGAATTGGATAATGAAAAAGAAAAATGTCTCTATTGTTTGACCTTGACCTATTGGAAAGTATAAATATTAGAGAAAAAAATTAGCAATGTCTCATTCCATAAATGGCCACTATAATCACTATCACATGTCATAGAACATCTTTTTGGATCTTGGTTGTAAATACCACTATGAATTATGGAAATCCCTCTTTACAACATCCCTTTAATGAAATAGAACAATGTACCTATTCTAGAATTATTGAATACCCTCTATAGAGAATCATCATTCAACTACTGTCTCAACACATTAAAGATATTTCCTAATGCTAAATAATCCTTCAACAAGATGATGTTCCTGATGAACCATACCAAAAAAACCTGAATTCCACTAAACCGTATAAAAATACTGTGTCACTAGTTTCCTGAACTCCATTGTGAAACTGTGAACATGGATCCCTCACGTTCCACTCTTTCGGTGATTCTTTCTTAGACTAGGTCTGAAGTTTGGTTCTGAATACATCAGCAAAAAAATTATTTTTCCCGATGTTATTGTAAATATGGAAATAAAATGAGTGCTGGTAAACTATGATACACCCATAGAATAGATTCAAATATGTTTCAGAGAATATATAACTAAACCTATTTTTGATGGAAAACATGTTAAAACTTTTTCGAAAAAGGTAATACTAAAAACTCTACTGTGCATGCATACCTGCTAGAAGTTCTAGGTCTTATTTCATATACACCTTCTCATGATTACTAAGCTCTTGAGATTCAATGGTAACCACATGATCACCATTTATAATAAAACATACAAAATTAGAACCTGATGCTTGAAAAATGAACACAGACCCCTACCCCACCTCTGGAAGATTATGAACGAGGATAAAAATCAATATATGTTTCATATCAATATAAGAGATAAAAATTTTATCATCAATGGATTATTTACAGCCTTACGAGTTAGATCAGTCATCAGAGAAGATAACAATGGGAAATCATTTACGAACTAGTGAAAATATGAAACTAAACCCCACAAGATCAGAATATCAAAAAACATACATGGTTTCTCCCATGTTATAAAAACTTTCACCATATCAATATCAACTAAAACACTATGTTGAAACACCACATGTCCCAAGAACATCATTTCAAGAATTTAGAAAATAAATTTCTATATCTTGGAATAATGTTCATGATTTCTCAACAATTCCATAACTACTCTCAAATGATGCACAAGATCCTCCTCAGACATATAGTAAACAAAGATACATCCACAAAGACCACCATGAATGTATTAAGATACTCATGGGAGATCCTATTAATTAAATCCATAAGACTATAAGATCACTGGTTATACCAAATTACATAAAAAGGTACTCATACTATTCATACCTTCTCCGAAAGAAAATTTTATAAATGTCAGCTTCTTTTATTCTCAACTGGTAATAACTACATAGATTTTATACCATTGAAAACAACTTATCACCTTTTAAATATTCAACCAGATCATCAATTATTTCTAATGGATACATGTAATTTACATTGACTCGATCGAATTTATACTAATTAACAAATTGGATATGTGTCACATCATCTTTCATAACCAAGAGAATTGACATCATCCATGGTGACATGCTCAAGAATATAAAGGCCTTCAAAATTAGACTATTCAATTAGTTCTTCTAAAATTTAATTTTAGAAGATTAATTTTGTAAAGAAGTAATATATACCTATTATGTACCTTTTACTAAATCAATATTAAACTCTACCTCCCTTACTAGTGAAAGACGAGAGAATTCTGAGGGAAAAATATCAAGAAACTCAATAAATGATGAAGATAGATAACCACTCAATAATTCAAACATCATATCTAAAGAAAACACTAATATTAATTTCCCCAAAATTAGATAATAAATTCTATATCTACTCATCCTTGGGGTCCTATTCTCATAGAAAGATACAACACACTCCATCTGTTGAAGTAATGGAGAGAAATTGAAGATACCATTCAATTTATTATTTATTATCAATGAGTCAATCCATCCAAAAATGAAAATAAGATGATTCATTACAAGAACCAAAAAATCCTATGAAAGTTATATATCTAATAATGGGAAGAAACAAGTAGTAAAATGAAGATCCTCCTCTCTCTTAGTTCTAAGGAGTGTAATAATATCCACTAAATTAGACAAAATATCTATATGATTATTTATAAAATATATAATACGAGTCAAAATGAATGATTCGGATGCATAAGTTTCAAATAAATTAGACAGTAAATATAATTCTATAGTGATGGTACCTCTATCAGTCACTGGTCCCAAATTTTATTCTTCTAGAGACATTCTAATATGTGAAGAAGCATCTTTCTAGATACTTATGGAAATACCGACTTATATCATAAAACATTAGATTGTGTGATAGTGTTTTTCAGTGTTCTTCAGTCCATGAAACTACATAGAGAGGATAAGATATAGCATAATTTTTACAAGTGTCTTTAATGACCACATGAACACCATAAGTTTGGGTGCCACAGTGAAAATCCATTTCAAATTCTTTGGTTTCCATTATAGTGCAATGTCAAAGGGCCTCTTCCCAAAAATGTTGGAGTTCTAGAATAACAAATAATATCATGAACCCCCACAAGGATCATCCCACATTCTATAACCCTTAATGGAACTCACATAACTACCACTGGGAGAAAAGGAAACCCCCATTAACCCAGGCATTCCATATATATCATGTTCAACCATCAATACCCCATCCAACACATCCGCAAAGGAGGTGAGATTAATATATAAAAAATGAATTTGATTATAATATGTCTATCCCATCTCTATCTATTGAATAATTATCTTCTCATTAGACACAATATCACTTTTTTATGGTCCTATAGAGCTTCTTGAGTTTGAAAAACACCACAGCATTATCAAGCTCAATGGATTGAAGTTAGAATTTGTTAGAAAAGATAATCATCAACACATTTAACTATAAATTGACATGATTTGTTTCCATCATCATCAATTCCAACCATCTTTTTATAGTTCCCTCAAGTAGAAATGTAGAACATTATACCATAATATCTTTCAGAGTTTGCATGAATTCAAAAAAAATCATTCGCATTCTCATCCAGTACTCAGCCACATGAGGATCATTAGAGAATGGAAAAGTATGTGTCATCTGATGAACAAACTCCTGATAATTATTTTGAGATTTTTTCCTTTGAGGATCAAAACCTAAAGCCTAAGCGTGGATGGGTGTTGGTGCATATCCCAGATCATTGACTACAAGCACAAAAGCAACAACTAGATTTTGGTCCACAAGTTGATTTTCTTAATGTTGTTCACTGGTAGCTTCTATATATATCCTATTCACACATATTATAATAAGAATGACTCCACCCATCATTAGTAAAAAAATATTTAGGACATTATAACGATATATAGATAAACACTCAAATAAAAGTAACAGGGAAATTAATCTTGTTAGATAAGATAACATGATTTTAATTTCAAGAAATATTTATCAAAAGAAGTTAAAAGAATAGAATTAATCCTCAATAAGTCTTTACCAAACCAGCCATAGTTAATTAATACTCATAACATTGATATATGTCCATACAGTATCTCATAACTACATCCTATGTCTCAAAAATATATCTCAACTATGTGATGACGTCAACGATATATTCTTATCCTGCACTATTAATACCAATTTTTTATTAACCAAAAAGGATACCATAGACAACAATGTTATAGGAAGAAGGGAATTCCTAATCCCCATGGGTTGAAAAGTATCACCTAGAAACATATAATATAAAATTGGGAGGAATGTTCCTCCAAAATACTGTAAGAAATAGATAAATACGAATATTCTCAAAAAATAGAAATGGGGATTGAACCAGATATCAAATATGTAAAAGAAAACCAAAATAAAGCATCATTAATGTAACACAATTTTAATAGGATAATCTATATATAATAAATGAAAAGTTACTACAATCCCCATGGGATGAAGAGCATCACCCTCCTCGAAGAGGCACATTCCCTGTATTCAATCCCATTGGAAGAAAGTATACAAATGACCCATGGAAAAAGGAGGGTGTGGAAAAAAAATCCAATTAGAGTCTCACTAAGTTTTACATAATAATATTCAATAATAATAATCAATGAATTGGTTTAAATATTAGTTAAAACAGGAATGTAAATACATTATAATATTTAAAACAAAACATGTTTTTCATTTAAAGTAATGGAAAACATTTCATACATGGAGAAAATAAAAAAAATTATATAACAGTTTATATATATAAGGCCCCAGCCTTAAAACATACTTAATCTTGAGTTATTAAAAGATTACACATTAAGGATCTTTTCAGGTTTAGAGTTTTAGAGAATTAAATCATAAAACTTGCATTACATTCCACATTTAAACAAAGTGGTTACATAAAAGATAGTATTAATTTTAACCACCAACAGAAACATATTTAAAATAAAACATGGATTCTTTAATGACACTTCCTTGACACTATCATCATATCATGTACCTTTCCCTTGACCTGTGAAAAACATTTCAAAAACATGGGATGGGCATAAAAATCTCATTAAGGGATATAAAAATATGTAAAGGAAACATGAGTACATGTATACACAAGAATCAATGAAATCATACTCTACTCATTAAACATATTCACTTTAACATACCTCATCAAATCATGAATAAATCATAGAAATCATAAGACATAAAGCTAACTTGAGGCATTCATAACATTCTTACGTATGGAGTAACCCTCTTGGTTACATTTGGAATACCCATCACAGTATATTCCCTAAATCTCTTTGGAGAAACCTTAACGTTTAACTCTTCTACATTACCCAATTCATTGGAGAGCTATATTGGGCTCACCCGCCCTTAGTTTATCACAGAACCACCCGTCTTCATAACAATGCCCAAGAACCATAACATAATCGTATCACATAAAACATGCATAAAGGAAACATAACATTTTTACATTTCAATCACAAGATATCAAAACGACTCATTGATATAATAAAAACATTATGAAAACCATTTTCAATACCAAAATAAAAGAAAAGTAAAACCGGTTATTTATTTTTCTTTTAAAAAAATGTATGCCTTGTAGAGGAAGCCGAAACTCAAATAAGGGTCACGACGGCGGAGAAGTCGTTGTCATCGCATACGTACGACAAAAAAATTCATTTTTTTCGTTTAGTAAAACGCTTCGTATAAAAAAATACTCCTTTTGGATAAACTTAAAAGTCAGAGGGGTTCATATACCATATAAAATAAAGTTGTGTATACAACATAATAGGCCTCAATGAAAGGAGATTGAGACGAAGTCCCATACCTCAGGTCTGACTTGACTCGATCATTCTTTAACCTCCTGAATAATAAACTTGAGTTAATTTCTACTTGCTTAAGAACCTTTTTCATGTTCATTATTCCTTTTATATCACTTATTACCATGTCATGAACACTATGTAATTATTTATGTTAATAATGGTCATTTTATCTATCATTGGTACTTGAGTCAAAAATAAACTCTTTATAATTACATGTTGTTCATGTATCCATTATATCCATAGTTATACTCATGATGTATATATCATATATATCATATATATCCAGTATATACTTGCGTTTATAATATTACATAATGTTTAGAGGTAATAAATGAAATGCACCATTCATGGAGACGGTAAGTCGTACGTACGCATGAATGCTACTTTCATTTATATTTCATATTTTATGGAATGGATTCATAATGATATAAAGTTATATTATAATTCCAATATAATATCATATATAATATCATTAATTCCATCCTTTATATGTCCCACATATGGTATTAACAAATCAAATCACTTTGAGGGGGCGGTAGTCCGCACTTCCTAAAATGAAGATATCGCGTTTACCCATAATGGAAACCATAAAGGTATGCCATAAATGAAAAATAAAAAAGTTTAAGTAAAAAATAAACATATTATATATCATATATAAATATAGTGACATCTTAATGGACACCTTTGAAAGTGTTATATTAGTGTTGAACAATCATCGTTTCGTGAGGTAGAAATTCGCCAACCACGGAAACAGTATATTCTTTAACCATTAGATGTAGGTGTGTGTATGTTTAGCTCTACTACTTCTTATAAACACATCCTAGTATATGTAATATACTGTTTTTGTTACAAAAGAAATGAATAAAAAGAGTTTATGGGGTTGGAGAAGCAAAATAAAACATAAGAGCACAAGAGAAGACACTATCTTTAAATTGGGTAACTCTTTTTGATTTGAGATCAAAGGCTTACTTGGGAAGAATTCTGCCCAAATTGGGGCTTCTAAGAGTAATAGAGGGATGTGGAGAGAGAAAACGAGTAGGGGTTGGCCGATCCAATGGCTTCAGAGGTGTGGGTAAGGAGGTAGAGGTGGGGGCCTTTTATAAGTGGAGAGGAGGGGCACTCTTGGAAAGATAAGAAAAGATACTTTGCTATAAAATGGTTTTAGGATAAAAAAGGTCCCAAAATTATAAATTTCTAGGATAAGGTGATAAGGGTTCGAAATCCACCCATCCAATAGGTTTTTGACATGTGTAGGTCTTATATTTCACATTATGTTTTCTTTTTATTTAAATTGTTAAATAATGAGGTAATCACTGCATCATCATGATGTTATAAATAATTTAATTTATATAATGTCTAAACATTATGAAACAAATACTATGATGTAGGAAATCTTTTTAGATTTCCAATGACTATTTATAGTAAAAAATATGACTTGTATTACCCCATGTAAAAATTGTTTTAGTAAAACAACTCATGTTTGTGTCATTTTTACTTTTACTTTAAATAAAAGGCATTAATGTCATTATCTTACCCAAGTGGCTCCATGGGGTCCCAAAAATCGACCCATGGGTTTTCTTGGTCGGCCATGAAACATCCAATAAGGGTAGGACATGTGTCTAGGTCATTTCATATTATTAAAACATTGTTCTACCTTAAATTACACTAATTACCTCTAATCGCGATTAATAAACATAAAAGTTACTATTCACCAAAAAAAATATTTTAATCCCATTGAACCACATTTTACTTCTTAATGACAACCATGTATGTCAAATTTTTGAAATTCAAAACACATAGGTGAAAAAATTTCATTTAAACGAAAAATCAGTTTTTTAAGTACCACTTAGTGGTTTCACTATTCATCAAAAATTGAAGTTTTTCAGAAAAATACCAAAACTTCACCCTAAGCTATATTTGATATTCCAAATTCAAAAATGATGTCTATTTTAAAAAATTAAAAACATATAAGTTACATTAATTAATTTAATAATTAATTCCCGCTGTCAGAGAAAATAGCGTGTTTTTATGAAACAATAAGTATCAAAAGATTGACACTAGTTTAAGTCCAATTTCAAAGTGAAAATAATTCCAATTACAACTATTGGATTAAATGGTAAAAATATATTCTATTTACAATTTAAAACCAATTACAAAGATAATATAATAATATAAACAAATAATATTAAAAAGCGGTTTTGAATTAAAATACAACATTTTCCACTATTCATTAAAAAAAGAACATTATCAGAAAAATGCCATAAATTTATCCAAAGGAAATTTCAATGTCACAATCATAAATAAGAAGTTTATTTTGACAAATAGTGCATATAAAATTGTCAAAATTTTGATGTAAAAATGGTTTTCCATCAAAAGGCAGTAAAACAATCTTTTAAAAATATTAGCGTATTTCTTGCTTAAGATTGGATTTATTCTCATTTTAAACCTCTAAAACAATATCTAATTCATTAATAGACATAGATAACTATATCTATTATTCATTACTTACTTGGGATGTTACATCCTTCCCCCCTTTAGAAAATTGCATCCCCGCAATTTATTTACTTATCGAATAAGTGGGGGTATTTAGCCCTCATTGCATTTTCAGATTCCCATGTTGCCTCTTCAACCATATGGTTTTTCCATAAAACCTTTACCTGGTGAATTACCTTATTCCACAACACTTGCTCTCTATGGTCAATTATCTGGACTGGTTGTTCTTCATAAGATATATTCTCTTCTAGCTGAACCACCTCTGGACTCAAAAAGATGAGATGGATCTGGCATATATTTTCTCAACATCGAAACATGAGAAACATTGTGTACATGAGATAAAATCGGAGGTAAGCCACTCGATATGCAACTAATCCTACTTTCTCCAAAATTTCATATGTTCCAATGAACCTTGGACTCAACTTTCCTTTCTTACCAAATCGCATCACAGTTTTCCATGGTGACACTTTGAGAAAAACATGATCACCTACCTTAAAAGAGAGATCCTTCCTCCTGTTGTCTGCATAACGCTTCTACCTACTCTGAGCTGTTCTCATGTGTTTCTGTATCAGCTGAACTTTTTCTGCCAACTCTACTACCAATTCGGGTCCCATCAGCTTCCTTTCACCCACTTCATCCCAGAAAGCTGGAGTTCGACACCGCTTCCCATATAACGCCTCAAATGGTGTCATCTGTATACTAGAATGAAAACTATTATTATATGAAAACTCAACCAAAGAAAGATGTTGGTCCCAACATCCATGATAATCTATCGAACAAGCACGTATCATATCTTCCAATGTTTGAATTGTTCGTTCTGATTTCCCATCTGACAGAGGATGAAAATTTGTACTAAAATTTAATTCAGTACCCAACGACTTCTGAAGGCCTTTCCAAAAGTTAGAAATGAACCTTAGTTCACGGTCAAATACAATGTAGTGAGGAACTCCATGTAACCTGACTATCTCTTTAAGATACAAATGGGAAAGTTGATCTAGGGAAAAAGTATTTTTTATGGCAAGGAAATGAGCATATTTAGTCAAGCGATCAACAATAACCCAGATTGCATTATTCCCTCGAGGTGTCTTCGGCAATCCCACAACGAAGTCCATGGATATATTTTCCCATTTCTAATCTGGTACTGGTAAAGGATGAAGAATCCCTTTTGGTAACTGTTTCTCTGCTTTATCCTGTTGACAAGTCAAAGACTTCACTGTAAAATCCGCAATATCTCTTTTCATTCCATCCCATGAGTAATACTCCCGCGGATCTCTGTACATCTTAGTACTGTTAGGATGAACTGAAAACGGAGAACTATGAGCTTCAAATAACAACTCTCTATTAAACTGTGAATCACAAGGCACACACAATCTTTTCCCAAATCTCAAAACACAATCCTAATCAATGTTGAATTCAGGCAACTTACCTTTCTGAACCATCTCTACCTTTTTATGAAACTCACTGTCTTGCTTTTGTGCTTGCTTGATTCTATCTGATAGAGAAGATTTTACTGATACCTGAAACAAAACAGAAGGACATCCTTCACCAAAAACTTCTATGCCAAATTTCATCAAATCCTTAACCAAAGGACCACGTTCCAAACACAACATTGTTAATGAAGCATTACTTTTTTGACTCAAATCTTCAGCCACTTTATTTGCTTTTCTCGGATGGTAATGAATTGTACAATCATAATCCCTGATTAATTCTAGCCATCTCCTCTTTCTCATGTTCAAATCTTTATGAGTTAATATATACTTTAAACTTTTGTGATAGGTATATAGTTCACACTTTACTCCATAAAAATGATGCCTCCAAATTTTTAAAGTGAAAACAACAGCAGCTAATTCCAATTCATGTGTAGGATAATTTACCTCATGAGTTTTCAACTGATGTGAAGCATAATCAATTACCTGATCATTCTGCATTAGGACGCAACCAAGTCCTTTCATTGAAGCATCATTGTAGATAACAATCTCCCCATTCCTGAAGGGTAGTGCCAAAACAGGAGCATTCACCATCTTCTTTTCAATTCCTAAAAACAATCATCGCATTCTTTTGTCCAGATAAACTTAACACCCTTTAGAGATAGATTAGTCATTGGACTAGATATCCATGAAAAATTTCTAGCAAACCTTCAGTAATAGCCTGCCAAACCAAGGAATCTACGAATCTCAGTTACATTTGTGTGTCTTGGCCATTCATCAACAACCTTTGTTTTTGCTGGATCAATAGTTATCCCATCTTTAGAAACAATGTGACCAAGGAAAGAAAGTTTTTGCAACCAAAACACACACATACTGAATTTCCCATACAATTTCTTTTTTTAAAGGTTTGTAAAATAACCCTTAAATGTCTTTCATGCTCATCTTTACTTTTAGAAACCACAAAAATATCATCAATGAAAACCACCACAAACTTATCCAAGAAATCATGGAAATTATATTCATTAAGTCCATGAATACAGCAGGTGCATTGGTTAGCCCAAAAGGCATTACTACAAATTCATAATGGCCATATCTTGTACGAAATGCAGTCTTTGGAACATCTGCTTCCTTTACCTTCAACTGATGGCACACCGATCTCAGATTAATCTTTGAAAAATACTGAGCTCCCTGGAGCGGATCAAACAAATCATCGATATGAGGCAAAGGATATTTGTTCATAACAATGATTTTATTCAATGCTCTATAATCAATGCAAAGTCTCATAGAACCATCTTTCTTTTTAACAAATAAAACAGGAGCACCCCATGGTGATGTGCTAGGTCGAATGAAACCTTTCTCTAATAAATCATGCAATTGCTCCTTCAACTCTAAAAGTTCAATTTGAGACATTCGATAAGGGTGTTTTGAAATTGGCTTAGCATAAAGAACTAAGTCAACAGTAAACTCAACTTCCCAATCTGGTATTATTCAAGGCAACTCATCAGGAAAAACATCAGGATACTCATTTACCACTGGCACATCATTAATCTGAACAGTTACCTTATTTTCAACAATATGTGCAAGGTAACATTCATTTCCAAATTTTACAAGTTTCCCAGCCTCTTGATATGTTATCACCAGTAAGGGTTCATTCTTGAACACAAACTGAAATTCTTTCTGAAAATAAACTTCTTTAGCTCTACAGTCAATCTTAGCATGGTAAACAGAGAGCCAATCCATACCCAGGAAAAATCAAACTCTACTAGAGGTAGAACAATTAGGATTTCAAGTAGGTTCTTTCCACAGATAAGGATATGAAGATTCTTATAAATTCTTTTTGCCTCAACATTTCCCCCAGGTGTTTTTACCACAAGTTCAGGAATCGAATCTTGAGATGGTATTCCCATTTTACTAGAAAAGGATTCAGAGATGAAAGAATTTGTAGACCCTGAATCAAATAACACGCTGGCATAATTTGAAAAAACAAACAAAGTACCTGATACAACTTTATTTGATGGCCCGACATCTGCTGAAGTAGTTGCAAATGATTTCATTACCCCTTTCTGCTTGTAGTCTAACTACTTCCCATCGGTCAAGCTCTTTGTCGGACACTCATTTGCATAGTGACCCATCTCATTGCACATAAAACATTTCACTAACTATAAATCAGATTTGGTCTTACCATCACCTTGATCTTTTTCAGTGCAATCACTAGCCTTATGTCCCATCTTACCACATCGGTAGCACTTTCAGAATTCATAAGACATCCCCCAGCATGCCTTTTCCCGCATTCATCACAAAATGGAAACTTAGTTTTCTTACCATCAGAATTTTTTGAAGAATTCTTCCCTTTCACTTGCCACCTCGGTCTCTTCTTCTATTGGTTGTTATAGAACACTTGATCATCGTAAAACTCCATTTCCACCTTCTCAGCACATCAAACAAGCTTTTCAAAACTTTTGAACTCACGAGAATCTAAAGCCCTTCGATATTTTGGCTTTAATCCTGAGTAAAAACTATTTATTTTACTATCAAGGTCTCAAATAAAATCTGGAGCATACCGTGCCAATCGAGTGAACCTTTCTTAATAGACATCCACTGAGTCTTCCTCTTGCCTAAATTCCAAGAATTGTTTTTCCATCCTAAGTCGAACAGCCTTAGGAAAATACTTCTCAAGAAACATACCTTTGAATTCATCCCAGTCTAGAGCATCAACCTCATCAGCGTCCCTGATATTTTTAACCATCGACCACAACGGATCTGCCTCTCCCTCCAAACGGTAAATAGCAAGACTAACCTTTTGATTTTCTGAACACCCCATGACATCGAAAATCTTCTCCAGTGCTTTAATCCACCCTTCAGTTAGCACAGGGTCAGATGATCTTCTGAATGATGGGGGATGTTTCCTCATGAAATGTTCCACCACTGACATGTTCCTCTACGGTTGATCTGTCTGATCTCATGCATGGATACCACCACCATTTATCTCTTGAATCAACTATGCCATTACTACAACAAACAGTTCAGTTCCGATTCCGACCATCTTAGGATGCTGATTCAGAAGGTTATTTCCTTTTGTATGCCTTCCTATCACTGCTTCCCTGTTTCCTCTGCAGAAAACCATTCTGAACAAACATGTCTTAGATAAAACAACAAGGTAATCTTCAAATGCTATATCATTTCAATTTGACCATTAAATTTTTTTTTGGATAATCATTTAATAGAATTCTAACTCCTAAAGTTATCTAAACTGACCTCTGATACCAACTATAAGTCCACAACCTTAAACCTTACTTAATATTGAGTTATTACAAGATTAGACATTGAGGTTCTTTTCAGGTTTAGAGTTTTAGAGAATTAGATCATAAAACATGCATTACATTCCACATTTTAACAAAGTGGTTACATAAAATATAGTATTCTTTTTTTCCATCAACAGAATCATATTTAAAATAAAACATGGATTCTTTCTTGACACTTCCTTGACACTATCATCATATCATGTACCCTTTCCTTGACCTGTGAAAAACATTTCAAAAACTTGGGATGAGCATAAAAAGTTCAGTAAGGGATATAAAAATATGGAAAGGAAACATGAGTACATGTATACACAAGAATCAATGAAATTATACTCTACTCATTAAACATAAGCACATTAACATACCTCATAAAATCATGAATAAATCATAGAAATCATAAGACATAAAGGTAACTTGAGGCATTCATAACATTCGTATGTAGGGAGTAAACCTCTTGGTTAGGTCTGGAATACCCATCACAGTATATTTCCTAAATATAATCGGAGAAAACTTAATGTTTAACTCTTTCACATTACCCAATTCATTGTAGAGCTATATCGGGCTCACTCGCCTTTAGTTTATCACGGAACCACCCGTCTTCATAACAATGCCCAAGAACCATAACATAATCGTATCACATAAAACATACATAAAGGAAACATAAATAACATATATATCTAGTACATACATGCATTTATAATATTACATAACGTTTAGAGGTAAGAAATGAAATGCACCATTCATAGAGACGGTAAGTTGTACGTACGCATGAACACTACCTTCATTTCTATTTTGTATTTTGTGGAATGGAATCAAAATGATATAAAGTTATATTATAATTCCATTATAATATCATATATAATATCATTAATTCCATCATTTATATTTCCCACATATGGTATTAACGAATCAAATCACTTTAAGGGGGCGGTACTCCGCATATACTAAAATGAAGATATTGTGTTTACCCAAAATGGAAATCATAAAGGTATGCCATAAATGAAAATACAGAAATTTAAGTAAAAAATAAACATATTATATATCATATATAAATATAGTGACATCTTAATGGCCACCATTGAAGGTGTTATATGAGTGTTGAACAATCATCGTTTCGTGAGGCAAAAATTCGCCATCCACGGAAACAGTATGTTCATTAACCATTAAATGTAGGTGTGTGTAAGTGTAGCTAGAATAATTATTATAACAACATATTATTATATGGAAGATATTGGTGTTGTAACAAAATAAATGAATAAAAATATTTTAGGGGTTTGGAAAAGCAAAATAAAACATAAGAGAACAAGAGAAGACACTACCTTTAAATCGGGTAACTCTTTTTTGTTTGAGCTCAAAGGCTTACTTGGGTAGCATTATGCCTAATGTGAGGATACTAATAGTAAAATTGGGATGTGGAGAGAGCAAATGAGCAGGGTTTTGGAAAGCCAAAGTCTTGATAGGTGTGGGTAAGGAGGTAGAGGTGGGGGCCTTTTATAAGAGGATAGGAGGGGCACTCTTGGAATGTTAAGAAAAGATACTTTGCTATAAAATTCTTTTCCGATACAAAAGGTCCAAAAATTATAAATTTCTAGGATAAGGTGATAAGGGTTCGAAATAAACCCATACAATAAATTTTTGACAAGTTTAGGTCTTATATTTTACATTTTATTTTCATTTTATTTAAATCGTTAAATAATGAGATAATCACTGCATCATCATGATGTCATAAATAATTTAATATATTTAATGTCTAAAAATTATGAAAAAAATACTATGATGTAGGAAATTGTTTTAACTTCCAATTAATATTTATAGTAAAAAATCTGACTTATATAACCCAATGTAAAAATTGTTTTAGTAAAACAACTCATGTTTGTGTCATTTTTACTTTTACTTTAAATAAAAGGCATTAATGTCATTATCTTACACAAGTGGCTCCATGGGGTCCAAAAAATCAACCCATGGGTTGTCTTGATCGGAAATGACACATCCAATAATGTTAGGACATGTTTCTAGGTCATTTCATATTATTAAAACATTATTCTTACCTTAAATTACACTAATTATCTCTAATAGCGACTATTAAACTTAAAAGTTACTATTCAAAAAAAATTATTTTAATCCCATTGAACCACATTTTACTTATTAATGACAACCATGTTTTTCATATTTTTTAAATTCGAAACACAGAGGTGGTAAATTTTCAATTAAACGAAAAAACAGTTTTTTAAGTACAACTTATTGGTTTCACTATTCATCAAAAATTGAAGTTTTTCTGAAAAATACCAAAACTTCACCCTAAGCTATATTTGATATTCCAAATTCAAAAATGATGTATATTTCAAAAAATTAAAAACATATAGGTTACATTAATTAATTTAATAATTAATTCCTGCTGTCAGAGAAAATAGCGTGTTTTTATGAAACAATAAGTATCAAAAGATTGACACTAGTTTAAGTCCAATTTCAAATTGAAATTAATTCCAATGACCACTATTGGATTAAATGGTAAAAATATATTCTATTTATACTTTAAAACCAATTAAAAATATAATATAATCAGATTAAAAAATTATATTAAAAAGAGGTTTTTAATTAAAATACATCATTTCCACTATTCATTAAAAAAAGAACATTATCAGAAAAATACCAGAAATTTATACAATGTAAATTTTAATGTACCAATCATAAATAATAAGTCTATTTTGACAAATAGAGCTTATAAAATTGTAAAAATTTTGATTTTAAAAATGGTTTTCCATCAAAAGGCAGTAAAACAATCTTTTAAAAAAATTAGTGTATTTCATGCTTAAAATTGGATTTATTCTCATTTTAAGCCTCTAAAACAATGTCTAATTCATTAATATATATAGATAACTATATCTATTATTCATTACATACTTGGGATATTACATCCTTCCCCCCTTTAGAAAATTGCGTCCCCACAATTTATTTACTTATCGAATAAGTGGGGGTTTTTAGCCCTCATTGCATTTTCAGATTCCCATGTTTCCTCTTAAACCATATGGTTTTTCCATAAAACCATTACCCGGTGAATTACCTTATTTCGCAACACTTTCTCTCTATGTTCAAGTATATGGACTGGTTGTTCTTCATATGATAGATTCTCTTCCAGCTGAACCACCTCTGGACTCAAAACATAAGATGGATCTGGCATATACTTTCTCATCATCGAAACATGAAAAACATTGTGTACCTGAGATAAACTCGGAGCTAAAGCCACTCGGTATGCAACTAATCCAAATTTCTCCAGAATTTCATATGGTCCAATGAACCTCAGACTCAACTTTCCTTTCTTACCAAATCGCATCACACTTTTCCATGGTGAGACTTTGATAAAAACATGATCACCTACCTCAAAAGAGAGATCCTTCCTCCTGTTGTCCGCATAACTCTTCTGCCTTCTCTGAGCTGTTCTCATGTGTTTCTATATCAACTAAACTTTTTCTACCAACTCTTCTACCAATTCTGGTCCCATCAGCTTCCTTTCACCCACATCATCCCAGAAAGCTGGAGTTTGACACCGCTTCCCATATAACCCCTCAAATGGTGCCATCTGTATACTGGAATTAAAACTATTATTATATGAAAACTCAAACAAAGAAATATGTTGGTCCCAACATCCCTGATAATCCATCAAACAAGCACGTAGCATATCTTCCAATGTCTGAATTTTTCGTTTTGATTTCCCATCTGACTGAGGATGAAAAGCTGTACTAAAATTTAATGTAGTACCCAACGACTTCTGAAGGGCTTTCCAAAAGTTAGAAGTGAACCTCGGATCACGGTCAGATACAATGGAGTGAGGAACTCCATGTAACCTGACTATCTCTTTAAGATACAAACGGGAAAGTTTATCTAGGGAAAAAGTATCTCGTATGGCAAGGAAATGAGCAGATTTAGTCAAGCGATCAACAATAACCCAGATTGCATTATTACCTCAAGGTGTTTTCAGCAATCCCACAAAGAAGTCCATTGATATGTTTTCCCATTTCCACTCTGGTACTGGTAATGGATGAAGCATCTCTTTCAGTAACTGTCGCTCTGCTTTAACCTGTTGACAAGTCAAACACTTCACTGTAAAATCAGCAATATCTCTTTTCATTCTATCACACCACTAATACTCCCGCAGATCTCTTTACATATTAGTACTGCCAGGATGAACTGAAAATGGTGAACTAAGAGCTTAACATAAAAACTCTCTATTAAACTGTGAATCACAAGGCACACACAATCTCTTCCCAAATCTCAAAACCCAATCATTATCATTGTTGAATTCAGGCAACTTACCTTTCTGAACCAGCTCTACCATTTTCTGAAACTCACTGTCTTACTTTTGTGCTTGCTTGATTCTATCTGATAGAGAAGATTTCACTAATACATGAAACAAAATAGAAGGACATCCTGCACCAAAAACTTCTATGTCGAAGTTCATCAAATCATAACCAAAGGATGACGTTCCAAACGCAACATTGTTAATGAAGCATTACTTTTTCGACTTAAATCATCAGCCACTTTATTTGCTTTTCCCGGATGGTAATGAATTGTACAATCATAATACTTGATTAATTCTAGCCATCTCCTCTATCTCATGTTCAATTCTTTCGGAGTTAATATATACTTTAAACTTTTCTGATCGGTATATATTTCACACTTTACTCCATACAAATGATGCCTCTAAATTTTTAAATTGAAAACAACAACATCTAATTCCAAATCATGTGTAGGATAATTTACCTCATTAGTTTTCAGCTGACGTGAAGTATAAGCAATTACCTGATCATTCTGCATTAAGACGCAACCATGTCCTTTCAATGAAGCATCACTGTAGATAACAAACTCCCCATTCTTGAAAGGTAGTGCCAAAACTGGAGCATTCACCAATCTTCTTTTCAATTCCTGAAAACAATCATCACATTCTTTTGTCCATATAAACTTAACACCCGTCCGAGTTAGCTTAGTCATTGGACTAGATAACCGTGAAAAATTTCTAACAAACATTCAATAATAGCCTGCCAAACCAAGGAAGCTACGAATCTCAGTTACATTTGTGGGTCTTGGCCATTCTTCAACAACCTTTGTTTTTACAGGATCAACAGTTATCCCATCTTTAGAAACAATGTGACCAAGGAGAGAAATTTGTTGCAACCAAAACACACACTTTCTGAATTTCCCACACAATTTATTTTCTTTTAAGGTTTGTAAAATAACCCTTAAATGTCTTTCATGCTCCTCTTTACTTTTAGAAAACACAAAAATATCATCAATGAAACCCACCACAAAATTATCCAAGAACTCATGGAAAATTCTATTCATTATGTCCATGAATACAGCAGGTGCCTTGGTTAGCCCAAAAGGCACTACTAAAAATTCATAATGGCCATATCATGTACGAAACGCAGTCTTCGGAACATCTACTTCCATTACCTTCAACTGATGGTACCCTGATCTCAGTTCAATCTTTGAGAAATACTGAGCTCCCTAGAGCTGATCAAACAAATCATAGATATGAGGGAAAGGATATTTGTTCATAACAATGATTTTATTCAAGGATCTATAATCAATGAAAAGTCTCATAGAACCATCTTTTTTTATCAAATAAAATAGGAGCACCCCATGGTGATGTGCTAGGTCGAATGAAACCTTTCTCTAATACATCTTTCAATTGCTCCTTCAACTCTAAAAGTTCAATTTGAGCCATTCGATAAGGGGGTTTTGAAATTGGCTGAGCATCAGGAACTAAGTCAACAGTAAACTCAACTTCCTGATCTGGTATTATTCCAGCTAACTCATCAGGAAACACATCAGGATACTCATTTACCACTGGCACATCATTAATCTGAACAGTTCCCTTGTTTTCAACAATATGTGCAAGGTAACAATCATTTCCATCTTTTAAAAGTTTCTCAGCCTCTTGATATGTTATCAACAGTAAGGGTTCATTCTTGTACACAAATTGAAAGTATTTCTGAAAAGACAATTCTTTAGCTCTACAGTCAATCTTAGCATGGTAAACAGAGAGCCAATCCATCCCCAGGATAACGTCAAACTCTACTAGAGGTAGAACAATTAGGTTTGAAAGTTGGTTTTTTCCACAGATAAGGATAGGAAGATTATAATAAATTCTTTTTGCCTCAACATTTACCCCAGGTGTTTTTACCACAAGTTCAGGAATCATTTCTTGAGATGGTATTCCCATTTTACTAGAAAAGGTTTCAGAGATGAAAGAATGTGTAGACCCCGAATCAAACAACACGCTGGCATAATCTGAAAAAACAAACAAAGTACCTGATACAACTTCATTTGATGGGCCACCATCTGCTGAAGTAGTTTCAAATGATTTCATTACCCCTTTCTTCTTGTAGTCTATGTGCTGGCCATAACTAAAGCCCTTTTTCGGACACTCATTTCCATAGTGACCCATCTCATTGCACTTAAAACATTTCACTAACTTCAAATCAAATTTGGTCTTACCATCACCTTGATATTTTTCAGTGCAATCACTAGCCTTATGCCCCATCTTACCACATTGTTAGCACTTTACAGAATTCAAAAGACATTCCCTAGAATTCCTTTTCCCGCATTTATCACAAACTGGAAACTTAGTTTTCGTACCATCAGACTTTTTTGAAGAATTTTTCCCATTCTCCTGCCACCTCGGTCTCTTCTTCTATTGGTTGTTATAGAACACTTGATCATCTTAAAACTCCATTTCCACCTTCTCAGCACATCGAACGAGATTTTCATAACTTTTGAACTCACGAGAAGCTAAATCCCTTCGATATTTTGGCCTTAATCCTGGGTAAAAACAATTTATTTTACTATCAAGGTATCAGATAAAATTTGGAGCATACCTTGCCAATCGAGTGAACCTTTATTCTTAGGCAGCCACTGAGTCTCCCTCCTAACTCAATTCCAAGAATTGTTTTTCCATCCTAAGTCAAAAAGACATAGGAAAATACTTGTCAAGAAACATACCTTTGAATTCATCCTAGTCGAGAGTATCAATCTCATCAGCGTCCTTGATATTTTTAACCATCGACCTCCACTGATCTTCCTCACCCTCCAAACAGTAAATAGAAAGACTAACCTTTTGATTTTATGAACACCCCATGACATCGAAAATATTCTTCAGTGCTTTAATCCACCCTTCAGCTAGCACATGGTCAGATGATCCACTGAATGATGGGGGATGTTGCCTCATGAAATGTTCCACCACTGACATGTTCTTCTGCGGTTGATCTGGATGATCTCGTGCATGGATACCACCACCATTTATCGCTTTATTCAACTACACCATTACTGCAACAAACAGTTCAGTTCCAATTCCGACCATCTCAGGATTCTGATTCGGAATGTTATTTCCTTTTGTATGCCTTCCTAGCACTGCTTCCTTGTTTCCTCCGTGGAAACCCATTCTGAACAAACATGTCGTAGATGAAGCAATATGGTAATCTTCAAATGCTATATCATTTCAATTTGACCACAATAAAAATATTTTTGGATAATCATTTAATAGAATTTTAACTCCTAAATTTATCTAAATCGACCTCTGATACCAACTATATGGGCACAAACTTAAACCTTACTTAATTTTGAGTTATTACAAGATTTCACATTGAGGATCTTTTCAGGTTTAGAGTTTTAGAGAATTAGATCATAAAACATGCATTACATTCCACATTTAAACAAAGTGGTTACATAAGAGATAGTATTCATTTTTCCCATAAATGGAAACATATTTAAAATAAAACATGGATTATTTCTTGAAACATCCTTGACACTATCATCATATCATGTACTCTTCCCTTGACCTGTGAAAAACATTTCAAAAACTTGGGATAACATAAAAATCTCAGTAAGGGATATAAAAATATGGAAAGGAAACACGAGTTCATGTATACACAAGAATCAATGAAATCATACTCTACTCATTAAACATAATCACTTTAACATACCTCATCAAATCATGAATGAATCATAGAAATCATAAGACATAAAGGTTACATGAGGCATTCATAACATTCTTACGTAGGGAGTAACCCTCTTGGTTATGTTTGGAATACCCATCACAGTATATTCCCTAAATCTCTTCGGAGAAACCTTAATGATTAACTCCTTCACGTTACCCAATTCATTGGAGAGCTATATCAGGCTTACCCACCCTTAGTTTATCAGAGAACCACCCGTCTTCATAACAATGCCCAAAAAGCATAACATAATCATATCACATAAAACATGTATAAAGGAAACATAAAATTTCCACATTTATATCACAAGATATCAATACAACACATTGATATAATAAAAACATTATGAAAACCATTTTCAATACAAATATAAAAGAAAAGTAAAACAGGGTATTTATTTTTCTTTTAAAAAAATGTATGGCTTCTAGAGGAAGCCGAAACTCAAATAATCGTCACAGTGGCGGAGAAGTCGTCGTCGCCGCATACGTATGACAAAAACATTCCATTTTGTCATTTAGAAAAACGCTTCATATAATAAAAAGATTCCTTTTGGATAAACGTAAAATTCAAAGGGGTTTATACACCGTATAAAATAAATTTTTGTATAAAACATAATATGCCTCAATGAAAGGAGATTGAGACGAATTCCCATACCTTAGGTCCGACTTGACTCGATCGTTCTTTAACCTCCTGAATAATAAACTTGAGTTAATTTCGACTTGCTTAAGAACATTTTTCAAATTCATTATTCCATTTATATTACTTATTACCATGTCATGAACACTATGTAATTATTTAAGTTAATAACGGTCATTTTATCGATAATTGGTACTTGAGTCAAAAATAAACTCTTTATAATTACAAGTTGTTCATGTATCCATTATATCCAGAGTTATACTCATGATGTATATATCATATATATCATATATATCCAGTATATACATTCATTTATAGTATTACATAACATTTAGAGGCAAGAAATGAAATGCACCGTTCATAGAGATGGTAAGTAGTACGTACGCATGAACGCTACTTTCATTTCTATTTCGTATTTTATGGAATGGAATCATAATGATATAAAGGTATATTATAATTCCAGTATAATATCATATATAATATCATTAATTCCATCCTTTATATTTCCCACATATGGTATTAACGAATCAAATCACTTTGAGGGGGCGGTAGTCCGCACTTCCAAAAATGATGATATCGTGTTTACCCATAATGGAAACCATAAAGGTATGTCATAAATGAAAAATGAAGAAGCTTAAGTAAAACATAAACATATTATATATCATATATAAATATAGTGACATCTTAATAGGGCACCTTTGTAGGTGTTATATGAGTGTTGAACAGTCATCATTTCATGAGGCAGAAATTCACCATCCACAGAAACAGTATGTTCTTTAACCATAAGATGTAGGTGTGTGTAAGTGTAGCTCGAATAATTCTCATAAAAAATCCGTGTATATGTACGATACTGGTGTTCTTACAAACGTAATTAATAAAAATAGTTTAGGGGGTTGGAGAAGCAAAATAAAACATAAGAGCACAAGAGAAGACACTACCTTTAAATCGGGTAACTCTTTTTGATTTGAGCTCAAATGATTATTTGGGAAGAATTATGCCCTAATTGAGGCTTCTAGAAGTAATAGAGGGATGTGGAGAGAGAAAATGAGCAGGGGTTGGCCGAGCCAAAGGCTTGAGAGGTGTGGGTAAGGAGGTAGAGGTGGGGGCCTTTTATAAGAGGAGAGGAGGGGCACTCTTGGAAAGTTAAGAAAAGATACTTTGATATAAAATGCTTTTCGGATAAAAAAGGTCCCAAAATTATAAATTTCGAGGATAAGGTGATAAGGGTTCGAAATCCATCCATCCAATAGGTTTTTGACAAGTCTAGGTCTCATATTATACATTATATTTTAATTTTATTTAAATCGTTAAATAATGAGGTAATCGCTGCATCATAATGATGTCATAAATAATTTAATTTATTTAATGTCTAAAAATTATGAAAAAACTACTATGATGTTGGAAATCTTTTAATATTTCCAATGACTATTTATAGTCAAAAATATGACTTTTATAACACTAAGTAAAAAATTTTTTCGTAAAACAACACATGTTTGTGCCATTTTTACTTTTAATGTCATTATCTTGCCCAAGTGGCTCCATGGGGTCCCAAAAATCGCCCCATGGGTTGTCATGGTCGTCCATGATAGATCCACTAAAGTTAGGATATGTGTCTAGGTAATTTCATTTTATTAAAACATTATTCTTACAATAAATTACACTAATTATCTCTTATCGTGATTATTAAACTTAAAAGTTACTATTCACCAAAAACTTATTTTAATCCCATTGAACCACATTTTACTTATTAATGAAAAACATGTATGTCAGATTTTTTAAATTCAAAACACAGAGGTGGTAAAATTTCATTTAAACGAAAAATAAGTTTTTTAAGTACCACTTAGTGGTTTCACTATTCATCAAAAATTGAAGTTTTTCAGAAAAATACCAAAACTTCACCCTAAGATATATTTGATATTACAAATTCAAAAATGATTTCTATTTCACAAAATTCAAAACATATAAGTTACATTAATTAATTTAATAATTAATTCCCGCTGTCAGAAAAAATAGCGTGTTTTTATGAAACAATAAGTATCAAAAGATTGACACTAGTTTAAGTCCAATTTCAATGTGAAATTAATTCCAATGACCACTATTGGATTAAATGGTAAAAATATATTCTATTTAAACTTTAAAACCAATTAAAAAGATAATATAATCATATAAACAAATTATATTAAATAGAGGTTTTGAATTAAAATACAACATTTTCCACTATTCATTAAAAAAAGAACATTATCAGAAAAATACCAAAAATTTATCCAAAGTAAATTTCAATGTCCCAATCATAAATAATAAGTTTATTTTGAAAATTATAGCTTATTAAATTGTCAAAAGTTTGATTTAAAAATGGTTTTCCATCAAAAGGAAGTAAAACAATCTTTTAAAAATATTAGTGTATTTCATGCTTAAGATTGGATTTATTCTCATTTTAAGCCTATAAAACAATATCTAATTTATTAATAGAAATATATAACTATATCTATTATTCATTACTTACTTGGGATGTTACATCCTTCCCCCCTTTAGAAAATTGCATCCCCACAATTTATTTAATTATCAAATAAGTGGGGGTATTTAGCCCTCATTGCATTTTCAGATTCCCATGTCTCCTCTTCATCCATATGGTTTTTTCATAAAACCTTTACCTGGTGAATTATGTTATTCCGCAACACTTGCTCTCTATGGTCAAGTATCTAGACTGGTTGTTCTTCATAAGATAGATTCTCTTCCAGCTGAACCACCTTTGGACTCAAAACATGAGATGGATCTGGCATATACTTTCTCAACATCGAAACATGATAAACATTGTGTACCTGAGATAAACACGGAGGTAAAGCCACTTGGTATGAAACTAATCTAACATTCTCCAGAATTTCATATGGTCCAATGAACCTTGGACTCAACTTTCATTTCTTACCAAATTGCATCACACTTTTCCATGGTGAGACTTTGAGAAAAACATGATCACCTACCTCAAAAGAGAGATCCTTCCTCCTGTTGTCTGCATAACTCTTCTGCCTACTCTGAGCTGTTCTCATGTGTTTCTGTATCAGCTGAACTTTTTCTGCCAACTACTCTACCAATTCTAGTCCCATCAGCTTCCTTTCACCCACTTCATCCCAGAAAGCTGGAGTTCGACACCGCTTCCCATATAACCCCTCAAATGGTGCCATCTGTATACTATAATGAAAACTATTATTATTTAAAAACTCAACCAAAGAAAGATGTTGGTCCCAAATTCCCTGATAATCCATCGAACAAGCACATAGCATATCTTCCAAAGTCTGAATTGTTCGTTCTGATTGCCCATCTGACTGAGGGTGAAAAGCTGTACCAAAATTTAATTCAGTACCCAATGACTTCTAAAGGCCTTTGCAAATGTTTGAAGTGAACCTCAGATCACGGTAAGATAAAATTGAGTGAGGAACTCCATGTAACCTGACTATCTCTTTAGGATAAAAAAGAGAAATTTTATCAAGGGAAAAATTATCTCGTATGGAAAGGAAATGAGAATATTTAGTCAAGCGATCAACAATAACCCAGATTTAATTATTACCTCGAGGTGTCTTCGGAAATCCCACAACGAAGTCCATGGATATATTTTCCCATTTCCACTCCGGTACTGTTAAGGGAAGAAGTATCCCATTCGGTAACTGTCGCTCTGCTTTAACCTGTTGACAAGTAAAACACTTCACTGTAAAATCAGCAATATCTCTTTTCATTCCATCCCACGAGTAATACTCCCGCAGATCTCTGTACATCTTAGTACTGCCAGGATGAACTGAAAACGGAGAACTATGAGCTTCACATAACAACCCTCTCTTCAACTGTGAATCACAAGTCACACACAATCTCTTCCCAAATCTCAAAACACAATCATTATCAATGTTGAGTTCATGCAACTTACCTTTCTAAACCAACTATACCTTTTTCTCAAACTCGCTGTCTTGCTTCTGTGCTTGCATGATTATGTCTAATAGAGAAGATTTCACTGATACCTGAAACAAAATAGAAGGAAATCCTTCACCAAAAACATCTATGCCAAATTTCATCAAATCCTTAACCAAAGGATCACGTTCCAAACACAACATTGTTAATGAAGCATTACTTTTTCGACTCATAGCATCAACCACTTTATTTTATTTTCCCGAATTGTAATGAATTGTACAATCATAATCCTTGATTAATTCTAGCCATCTCCTCTGTCTCATGTTCAATTATTTCTGTGTTAATATATACTTTAAACTTTTGTGATCGGTATATATTTCATAATTTATTCCATACAAATGATGCCTCCAAATTTTTAAAGCGAAAACAACAGAGGCTAATTCCAAATCATGTGTAGGATAATTCACCTCAGGAGTTTTCAACTGACGTGAAGAATAAGCAATTACCTAATAATTCTGCATTAGGACGCAACCAAGTCCTTTCAATGAAGCATCAAAGTAGATAACAAACTCCCCATTCCTGGAAGGTAGTGCCAAAACTGGGGCATTTACCAATCTTCTTTTCAATTTCTAAAAACAATAATCACATTCTTTTGTCCAGATAAACATAACACCCTTCCGATTTAGCTTAGTCATTGGACTAGATAACCATGAAAAAATTCTAACAATCCTTCGGTAATAGCCTGCCAAACCAAGGAAGCTACGAATCTGAGTTATATTTGTGGGTCTTGGCCATTCTTCAAAAACCATTGTTTTTGTAGGATCAACATTTATCCCATCTTTAGAAACAATGTAACCAAAGAAAGAAATTTGTTGTAACCAAAACTCACACTTGCTGAATTTCCCACACAATTTCTTTTCTTTTATGGTTTGTAAAATAACCCTTAAATGTATTTCATGCTCTACTTTACTTTTAGAAAACACTAAGATATCATCAATGAAAATCACCACAAACTTATCCAAGAACTCAAGGAAAACTCTATTCATTAAGTCCATTAATGCAGTAGGTTCATTGGTTATCCCAAAAGGCATTACTACAGATTCATAATGATTATATCTTGTACGAAACACAGTCTTCGGAACATCTGCTTCCTTTACCTTCACCTGATGGTACCCTGATCTCATGTCAATCGTTGAAAAATACTGAGCTCCCTGGAGCTGATCAAACAAATCATCGATATGAGGTAAAGGATATTTTTTTCTTAACAGTGATGTTATTCAAGGCTCTATAATAAATGCAATTCCCATAGAACCATATTTCTTTTTAACAAATAAAACCGGAGCACACCATGGTGATGTACTAGGTCGAATGTAACCTTTCTCTGCTAAGTCTTTCAATTGCTCCTTCAACTCTAAAAGTTAAATTTGAGCCATTCGATAAGGGGGTTTTGAAATTGGATTAGCATCAGGAACTAAGTCAACAGTAAACTCAACTTCCCGATCTGGTATTATTCCGGGAAACTCATCAGGAAAAACATCAGGATACTCATTTACCACTGGCACATCATTAATCTGAACAGTTCCCTTATTTTCAACAATATGTGCAAGGTAACATTCATTTCCATATTTTACAAGTTTCTCGGCCTCTTGATATGTTATCAAGAGTAAGGTTTAATTATTGTACACAAATAGAATGTCTTTCTGAAAAAAAACATCTTTAGCTCTACAGTCAATCTTAGCATGGTAAATAGAGAGCCAATCCATACCCAGGATAACATCAAACTCTACTAGAGGTAGAACAATTAGGTTTGCAAGTAGGTTCTTTCCACGAATAAGGATAGGAAGATTCATATAAATTATTTTTGACTCAACATTTCCCCCAGGTGTTTTTACCAAAAGTTCAGGAATCATTTTTGAAATGTTATTCTCATTTTACTAGAAAAGGTTTCAGAGATGAAAGAATTTGTAGACCCTAAATCAAACAACACACTGGAATAATCTGAAAAAACAAACAAAGTACCTGATACAACATCAATTGATGGTCTGACATCTGCTGAAGTAGTTTCAAAGGATTTCACCACCCCTTTCTGCTTGTAGTCTAACTGCTTCCCATCACTCAAGCACTTTTTCGGACACTCAATTGCATAGTGACCCATCTCATTGAACATAAAACATTTCACTTACTGTAAATCAAATTTGGTCTTATCATCACCTTGATCATTTTCAGTGCAATCACTAGCCTTATGTACCATCTTACAACATCAGTAGAACTTTCTAGAATTCATAAGACATTCCCCAGCATGCCTTTTCCATCATTTATCACAAACTGGAAACATGGTTTTCTTACCATCAGACTTTTTTGAAGAATTATTCCCTTTCTCCTGCCACCTCAATCTCTTCTTCTGTTGGTTGTTATAGAACACTTGATCATCGGAAAACTCTATATCCACCTTCTCAGCACATCGAACAAGGTTTTCATAACTTTTGAACTCACGAGAAGCTAAATCCCTTCGATATTTTGGCTTTAATCCTGAGTAAAAACGATTGATTTTACTATCACGGTCTCGGATAATATTTGGAGAATACCTTGCCAATCGAGTGAACCTTTCTTCATAGGCAGCCACTGAGTATTCCTCTTGCCTCAATTCCAAGAATTGTTTTTCCATCCTATGTCGAACAGCCTTAGGAAAATACTTCTCAAGAAACATACCTTTGAATTCATCCCAGTCGAGAGAATCAATCCCATCAGCGTCCCTGATATTTTTAACCATCGACCGCCATTGATCTGCCTCACCCTCCAAATGGTAAATAGCAAGACTAACATTTTGATTTTCTAAACACCCATGACATCGAAAATCTTCTCCAGTGCTTTAATCCACCCTTCACCTAGCACAGGGTCAGATGATCCTCTAAATGATGGGGGATGTTGCCTCATGAAATGTTCCACCATTGACATGTTCCTCTGCGGTTGATCTGGCTGATCTCGTGCATGGATACCACCACCATTTATCGCTTGAGTCAACTGCTCCATTACTGCTACAAACTGTTCAGTTCCAATTCCGACCATCTCAGGATGCTGATTCGGAAGGTTATTTTCTTCTGTATGCCTTCCTAGCACTGCTTCCCTGTTTCCTCTACGGAAAACCATTCTGAACAAACATTTCTTTAGATAAAGCAACATGGTAATCTTAAAATGCTATATCATTTCAATTTGACCATAAATGTTTTTTTTTTGGATAATCATTTAATAGAATTCTAACTCCTAAAGCTATCTAAACTGACCTCTAATACCAACTATAAGGCCCCAACCTTAAACCATAGTTAATCTTGAGTTATTACAAGATTACACATTGAGGATCTTTTCAGGTATAGTGTTTTAGATAATTAGATCATAGAACATGCCTTACCTTCAAAATTTAAACAAAGTGGTTACATAAAATATAGTATTCATTTTTCCCATCAACGGAAACAAATTTAAAATAAAACATGGATTCTTTCATGACACTTCCTTGACACTATCAGCATCTCATGTACCCATCCCTTGACCTGTGAAAAACATTTCAAAAACGTGGGATGAGCATAAAAATCATAGTAAGGGATATAAAAATATGGGAAGGAAACATGAGTACATGTATACACAAGAATCAATGAAATCATACTCTACTCATTAAACATAATCACTTTAACATACCTCATCAAATCATGAATAAATCATAGAAATCATAAGACATAAAGGTAACTTGAGGCATTCATAACATTCTTACATAGAGAGTAACCCTCTTGGTTACGTTTGAAATACACATCACAGTATATTCCCTAAATATCATTGGAGAAACCTTAATGTTTAACTCCTTCACGTGACCCAATGCATTGGATAGCTATATCGGGCTCACCCGCCCTTAGTTTATCATGAAACCACCCGTCTTCATAACAATTCCAAACAACCATAACATAATCTTATCACATAAAACATGCATAAAGGAAACATAACATTTCCACATTTCAATCACAAGATATCAATACAACACATTGATATAATAATAACATTATGAAAACCATTTTCAATACCAAAATAAAAGAGAAGTAAAATAGGGTATTTATTTTTCTTTTTAAAAAAATGTATGGCTTGTAGAGGAAGTCGAAACTCAAATAATGGTCACTGTGGCGGAGAAGTCGTTGTCGCCGCATACGTACGAAACAAACATTCCCTTTTGTCGTTTAGTAAAACGCTTCGTATAAAAAAAGATTCCTTTTGGGTAAACATAAATTTCAAAGGGGTTTATACACCGTATAAAATAAAGTTGTGTATAAAACATAATATGCCTCAATGAAGGGAGATTGAGACGAAGTCCCATACCTCGGATCCGACTGGACTCGATCGTTCTTTAACCTCATGAATAATAAACTTGAATTAATTTCTACTTTCTTAAGAACCTTTTTCAAGTTCATTATTCCATTTATATCACTTATTACCATGTCATGAACACTATGTAATTATTTAAGTTAATAACGGTCATCTTATCGATCATTGGTACTTGAGTCAAAAATAAACTCTTTATAATTACACGTTGTTCATGAATCCATTATATCCATAGTTACACTCATGATGTATATATCATATATATCATATATATCCAGTATATACATGCATTTATAATATTACATAAAGTTTATAGGTAAGAAATGAAATGCACCGTTCATGGAGACTGTAAGTCGTACGTACGCATGAACGCTACTTTCATTTATATTTCGTATTTTATGGAATGGAATCATAATAATATAAAGGTGTATTATAATTCCAGTATAATATCATATATAATATCATTAATTCCATCATTTATATGTCCCACATATGGTATTAACGAATCAAATCACTTTGAGGGGGTGGTAGTCTGTACTTCCTAAAATTAAGATATCGCGTTTACCCATAATGGAAACCATAAAGGTATGACATTTATGAAAAATACATAAGCTTAAGAAAAACATAAACATATTATATATCATATATAAATATAGTGACCTATTAATGTCAACCTTTGAAGGTGTTATATGAGTGTTGAAAAATCATCGTTTCGTGAGGCAGAAATTCGCCATCCACGGAAACAGTATGTTCCTTAACAGTTAGATGTAGGTGTGTGTAAGTGTAGCTCAGATACTTCTTATAACAACATCCTAGTATATGGAATATACTGGTGTTGTTAGAAAAGAAATTAATAAAAAGAGTTTAGGGGGTTGGAGAAGCAAAATAAAACATAAGAGCACAAGAGAAGACACTACCTTTAAATCGGGTAACTCTTTTTGATTTGAGCTCAAAGGCTTACTTGGGAAGAATTCTGCCCAAATTGAGACTTTTAGGAGTACGATAGGGATGCGTAGAGAGAAAATGAGTAGGGGTTGGCCGATACAAAGGCTTGAGAGGTGTGGGTAAGGAGGTAGAGGTGAGGGCCTTTTATAAGAGGAGAGGAGGGGCACTCTTTGAATGTTAAGAAAAGAAACTTTACTATAAAATGATTTTCGGATAAAAAAGGTCCCACAATTATAAATTTCGTGGATAAGGTGATAAGGGTTCTAAATACACCCATAAAATAGTTTTTTGACTAGTGTAGGTCTTATATTTTACATTATATTTTCATTTTATTTAAATCGTTAAATAATGAGGTAATCACACCATCATCATGATGTCATAAATAATTTAATTTATATAATGTCTAAAATTTATGAAAATAATACTATGATGTAAGAAATCGTTTTAGATTTCCAATGAATATTTATAGTCAAAAATCTGACTTGTATAACCCCATGTAAAAAGTGTTTTAGTAAAACAACTCATGTTTGTGTCATTTTTACTTTTATTTTAAATAAAAGGCATTAATGTCATTATCTTACCCAAGTGGCTCCATGGGGTCCCAAAAATCAACCCATGGGTTTTCTTGGTCGGACATGACACATCCAATAAATGTAGGACATGTTTCTAGGTCATTTCATATTATTAAAACATTATTCTTACCTTAAATTACACTAATTATCTCTAATCGCGATTAATAAACTTAAAAGTTACTATTCACCAAAAAATTATTTTGATCCCATTGAAAAACATTTTAATTCTTAATGAAAACTTTGTATGTCGGATTTGTGAAATTCAAAACAAAGAGGTGGTAAAATTTCATTTAAACGAAAAATCAGTTTTTTAAGTACCACTTAGTGGTTTAACTATTCATAAAAAATTGATGTTTTTCAGAAAAATACCAAAACTTCACTATAATCTATATTTGATATTCCAAATTAAAAAATGATGTCTATTTTAAAAAATTCAAAAAATATAAGTTAAATTAATTAATTTAACAATTAATTCCCACTATCAGAGAAAATAACGAGTTTTTATGAAACAATAAGTATCAAAAGATTGAAACAAGTTTAAGTCCAATTTCAAAGTGAAATTAATTCCAATGACCACTATTGGATTAAATGGTAAAAATAAATTCTATTTACACTTTAAAACCAATTAAAAAGATAATATAATCATATAAACAAATTATATTAAAAAGAGGTTTTGAATTAAAATACAACATTACCCACTATTCATTAAAAAAACATTATCAGAAAAATATCAGAAATTTATCCAAAGTAAATTTCAATGTCCCAATTATAAATAATAAGTTTATTTTGAAAAATAGAGCTTATAAAATTGTCAAATGTTTGATTTAAAAATGGTTTTCCATCCAAAGGTAGTAAAACAATATTTTAAAAATATTAGCATATTTCATGCTTAAGATTGGATTTATTCTCATTTTAAGCCTCTAAATCAATATCTAATTCATTAATAGACATAGATAACTATATGTATTATTCATTACTTACTTCACATGTTATATCCTTCCCCCCTTTAGAAAATTGTGTCCCCACAATTTATTTACTTATCGAATAAGTGGGGGTATTTAGCCCTCATTGCATTTTCAGATTCCCATGTTTCCCCTTCAACCATATGGTTTTTTCATAAAACCTTTACCTGGTGAATTACCTTATTCCACAACACTTTCCCTCTATGGTCAAGTATCTGGACTGGTTGTTCTTCATAAGATATATTCTCTTCCAGCTGAACCACCTCTGGACTCAAAACATGAGATGGATATGACATATACTTTCTCAACATCGAAACACGAATAACCTTGTGTACCTGACATAAACTCAGAGGTAAAGACACTTGGTATGCAACTAATCCAACTTTATCCAGAATTTCATATGGTCCAATGAACCTTGGACTCAATTTTCTTTTCTTACCAAATCGCATCACACTTTTCCATGGTGAGAATTTGAGAAAAACATGATCACCTACCTCAAAAGAGAGATCCTTCGTCTTGTGGTCCGCATAACTCTTATGCCTGCTATGAGCTGTTCTCATGTGTTTCTGTATTAGCTGAACTTTTTCTGCCTAATCTTCTACCAATTTTGGTCCCATCAGCTTCCTTTCACCCACTTCATCCCAGAAAGCTGGAGTTTGACACCGTTTACCATATAATGCCTCAAATGGTGCCATCTGTATACTGGAATGAAAACTATTATTATATGAAAACTCAACCAAAGAAAGATGTTGGTCCCAACATCCCTGATAATCCATCGAACAAGCACGTAGCATATCTTCCAAAGTTTGAATTGTTCGTTCTGATTGCCCTTCTGACTGAGGGTGAAAAGCTGTACTAAAATTTAATTCAAACCCAACGACTTCTAAAGTCCTTTCCAAAAGTTAGAAGTGAACCTCAGATCACGGTTAGATAAAATAGTGTGAGGAACTCAATGTAACCTGACTATCTCCTTCAGATACAAACAGGAAAGTTGATCTAGGGAAAAAGTATCTTTTATGGCAAGGAAATGAGAAGATTTAGTCAAGCGATCAATAATAACCCAGATTGAATTATTATCTCGAGGTGTTTTCGGCAATCCCACAACGAAGTCCATGGATATATTTTCCCATTTGCACTCTGATACTATTAAAGGATTAAGAATCCCTTTCGGTAATTGTCGCTCTGCTTTAACCTGTTGACAAGTCAAACACTTCACTGTAAAATCAGCAATATCTCTTTTCATTCCATCCCACCAGTAATACTCCCGCAGATCTCTGTACATATTAGTACTGCCAGGATGAACTGAAAATGGAGAACTATGAGCTTCACATAACAACTCTCTCTTCAACTGTGAATCACAAGTCACAAACAATCTCTTCCCAAATCTCAAAACACAATCATTATCAATGTTGAATTCAGGAAACTTACCTTTCTGAACCAGCTCTACCTTTTTCTCAAACTCATTGTCTTGCTTTTGTGCTTGCTTGATTCTGTCTAATAGAGAAGATTTCACTGATACCTGAAATAAAACAGAAGGACATCCTACACCAAAAACTTCTATGCCAAAGTTCATCAAATCCTTAACCAAATGATCACGTTCCAAATTCAACATTGTTAATGAAGCATTACGTTTTCGACTCAAATCATCAGCCACTTTATTTTATTTTCCCGGATGGTAATGAATTGTACAATCATAATCCTTGATTAATTTTAGACATATCCTCTGTCACATGTTCAATTCTTTCTGAGTTAATATATTCTTTAAACTTTTTTGATCGGTATACATTTCACACTTTACTCCATACAAATGATGCCTCCAAATTTTTCAAGAGAAAACAACAGCAGCTACTTCTAAATCATGTGTAGGATAATTTACCTCATGAGTTTTCAACTGACATGAAGCATAAGCAATTACCTGGTCATTCTGCATTATGACGCAACCAAGTCCTTTTAGTGAAGCATCACTGTAGATAACAACCTCCCCATTCCTGGAAGGTAGTGGCAAAACTGGAGCGTTCACCAATCTTCTTTTCAATTCCTGAAAACAATCATCACATTCTTTTGTCTAGATAAACTTGACACCATTCTGTGTTAGCTTATTCATTGGACTATATAACCATGAAAAATTTCTAACAAAGCTTCGGTTATAGCCTGCCAAACCAAGGAAGCTACGAATCTCAGTTAGTTTTGTCGGTCTTGGCTATTCAACAACCTTTGTTTTTCCAGGATCAACAGTTAGCCCATTTTTAGAAACAATGTGACCAAGGAAAGAAATTTGTTGCAACCAAAACTCACACTTTCTGAATTTCCCATACAATTTCTTTTCTTTTAAGGTTTGTAAAATAACCCTTAAATGTCTTTTATGCTCCTCTTTACTTTTAGAAAACACCAAAATATCATCAATCAAAACCACCACAAAATTATCCAAGAACTCATGGAAAACTCTATTCATTAATTCCATGAATACAGTAGGTGAATTGGTTAGCCCAAAAGGCATTACTACAAATAAATAATTGCGATATCTTGTACAAAACACATTCTTCAGAACATCTTCTTCCTTTACCTTCAACTGATGGTACCATGATCTTAGGTCAATCTTTGAAAAATACTGAGCTCCCTGGAGCTGATCAAACAAAATCATCAATATGAGGAAAAGGATATATGTTCTTAACAGTGATGTTATTCAAGGCTCTATAATCAATGCAAAGTCTCATAGAACCATCTTTCTTTTTAACAAATAAAAGATGAGCACCCCATGGTGATGTGCTAGGTCGAATGAAACCTTTCTCTAATAAATCCTGCAATTGATCCTTCAACTCTAAAAGTTCAATTTGAGCCATTCGATAAGGGGGTTTTGAAGTTGTCTTAGCATCAAGAACTAAGTCAACAGTAAACTCAACTCCCCGATCAGGTATTATTCCAGGCAACTCATCAGTAATAACATCAGGATACTCATTTACCACTGGCACATCATTAATCTGAACAGTTCCCTTATTTTCAATAATATTTTCAACGTAACATTCATTTCCATCTTTTATAAGTTTCTTGGCCTCTTGATATGTTATCAATAGTAAAGTTTCATTCATGTACACATACTAAAATTCTTTCTAAAAATAAACTTCTTTAGATCTACAGTCAATCTTAGCATGGTAAACAGAGAGCCAATCCATACCCAGGATAACATCCAACTCTGCTAGAGGTAGAACAATTAGGTTTGCAAGTAGGTTCTTTCCACAGATAAGGATAGGAAGATTCTTATAAATTCTTTTTGCCTCAACATTTCCCCCATGTGTTTTTAACACAAGTTCAGGAATCATTTCTTGAGATGGTATTCCCATTTTACTAGAAAAGGATTCAGAGATGAAAGAATGTGTAGACCCTGAATCAAACAACACGCTGGCATAATCTGAAAAAACAAACAACGTACCTGATACAACTTCATTTGATGGCTCGACATCTGCTGAAGTAGTTGCAAAGGATTTCACCACCCCTTTTTGCTTGTAGTCTAACTGCTTCCCATCACTCAAGCTCCTTGTCGGACACTCATTTTCATAGTGACCCATCTCATTACACATAAAACATTTCAGTAACTGTAAATCAAATTTGGTCTTACCATCACATTGATCCTTTTCAGGGCAATCAATAGCCTTATGTCTCGTCTTACCACATCAACAACACTTTCTTGAATTCAGAAGACATTCCCCAGCATGCCTTTTCCCACATTTATCCCAAACTGGAAACTTAGTTTTCTTACCATTAGACTTTTTTGAAAAATTCTTCCCTTTCTACTACCACCTCAGTCTCTTCTTCTGTTGGTTGTTATAGAACACTTGATCATCGGAAAACTCCATTTCCACCTTCACAGCACATCGAACAAGCTTTTCATAACTTTTGAACTCACAAAAAGCTAAAGACCTTCGATATTTTGGCTTTCATCCTGAGTAAAAACGATTGATTTTACTATCATGGTCTCAGATAAAATTTGGAGCATACCTTGCCAATCAAGTGAACCTTTCTTCATAGGCAGCCACTGATTCTTCCTCTTGCCTCAATTCCAAGAATTTTTTTTCCATACTAAGTCGAACATCATTAGGAAAATACTTCTCAAGAATAATAACTTTGAATTCATCTCAGTGGAGAGCATAAATCTCATCAGTGTCCCAGATATTTTTAACCATAGACCACCATTGATCTGTCTCACCCTCCAAATGGTAAATAGCAAGACTAACCTTTTGATTTTCTGAACACACCATGACATCAAAAATATTCTCCAGTGCTTTAATCCACCCTTCAGCTGGTACAGGGTCAGACGATCCTCTGAATGATGGGGGATGTTTCCTCATGAAATGTTCCACCACTAACATGTTCCTCTGTGGTTGATCTGGCTGATCTCGTGCATGGATACCACAACCATTTATTTCTTGAGTCAACTGCGCCATTACTACAACAAACTGTTCATTTCCAATTCTGACCATCTCAGGATGCTGATTCGGAAGGTTATTTCCTTCTGTATGCCTTCCTAGCACTGCTTCCCTGTTTCCTCTGTGGAAAACCATTCTGAACAAACATGTCTTAGATTAAGCAACATGGTAATCTTCAAATTCTATATCATTTCAATTTGACCATAAAAAAATATTTTTGAATAATAATTTAATATAATTATAACTCCCAAAGTTATTTAAACCGTCTTATGATACCAACTATAAGGCCCCAGCCTTAAACCTTACTTAATCTTGAGTTATTACAAGATTACACTTTTAGGATATTTTCAGGTTTAGAGTTTTAGAGAATTAGATCATAAAACATGCATTACATTCCACATTTAAACAAAGTGGTTACATAAAATATAGTATTCATTTTTTCTATCATCAGAATCATATATAAAATAAATCATGGATTCTTTCTTGACACATCCTTGACACTATCATTATATCATGTACCCTTCCCTTGACCTGTGAAAAACATTTCAAAAACTTGGGATGAGCATAAAAAGCTCAGTAAGGGATATAAAAATATGGAAAGGAAACATGAGTACATATATACACAAGAATCAATGAAATCATACTCTACTCATTAAACATAATCACTTTAACATACCTCATCAAATAATGAATAAATCATAGAAATCATAAAACATAAAGGTAACTTGAGGCATTCATAACATTCTTATGTAGGGAGTAACCCTCTTGGTTACGTTTGGAATATCTATCACAGTATATTACCTAAATATCTTTGAAGAAACCTTAATGGTTAACTCCTACGTGTTATCCAATGCATTGGAGAGCTATATCGGGCTCACCCGCCCTTACTTTATCACAGAACCACCCGTCTTCATAACAATTCCGAAGAACCATAACATAATCATATCACATAAAACATGCATAAAGGAAACATATCATTTCCACATTTAAATCACAAGATATCAATACAACACATTGATATAATAAAAACATTATGAAAACCATTTTCAATACCAAAATAAAAGAAAAGTAAAACTGGGTATTTATTTTTCTTTTAAAAAAAATGTATGGCTTGTAGAGGAAGACGAAACTCAAATAATGGTCACGATGGCGGAGAAGTCATTGTCGCCGCTTACGTACGACAAAAACAATCCCTTTTGTCGTTTAGTAAAACGCTTCATATAAAAAAATATTCCTTTTGGATAAACATAAAAGTCAAAGGGGTTTATACACCATATAAAATAAAGTTGTGTATAAAACATAATATGCATCAATGAATGGAGATTGAGACGAAGTCCCATACCTCGGGTCCGACTTGACTCGATCGTTCTTTAACCTCCTGAATAACAAACTTGAGTTAATTTCTACTTTCTTAAGAAACTTTTCCATGTTCATTATTCCTTTTATATCACTTATTACCATTTAATGAACACTTTGTATTTATTTAAGTTAATAACGGTCATTTTATCGATCATTGGTACTTGAGTCAAAAATAAACTCTTTATAATTACAAGTTGTTCATGTATCTATTATATCTGGAGTTATACTCATGATGTATATATCATATATATCATATATATATAGTATATACATGCATTTATAATATTACATAATGTTTATAGCTAATAAATGAAATGCACCGTTCATGGAGACGATATGTCGTACGTACGCATGAACGCTACTTTCATTTCTATTTCATATTTTATGGAATGGAATCATAATGATATAAAGGTATATTATAATTCCAGTATAATATCATATATAATATCATTAATTCTATCCTTTATTTGTCCCACATATGGTATTAACGAATCAAATCACTTTGAGGGGGCGGTAGTCTGCACTTCCTAAAATGAAGATATCGCGTTTACCCATAATGGAAACCATAAAGGTATGCCATAAATTAAAAATACAGAAGCTTAAGTAAAACATAAACATATTATATATCATATATAAATATAGTGACATCTTAATTTCCACCTTTGAAGGTGTTATATGAGTGTTGAACGATCATCGTTTCGTGGGGCAGAAATTCACCATCCACGTAAACAGTATATTCTTTAACCATTAGATGTAGGTGTGTGTAATTTTAGCTCGAATAATTCTTATAAAAACATCCTGTTATATGGAATATACTGGTGTTGTTACAAAATAAATGAATAAAAATAATTTATGGGGTTGGAGAAGCAAAATAAAACATAAGAGCACAAGAGAAGACACTACCTTTAAATCGGGTAACTCTTTTTGATTTGATCTCAAAGGCATACATGGGAAGCATTCTGCCCAATGTCAGGCTTCTAGGAGTAAGAGAGGTATGTGGAGAGAGAAAATGAGTGGGGTTTGGCCAATCCAAAGGCTTGAGAGGTGTGGGTAAGGAGGTAGAGGTGGGGGCCTTTTATAAGACGAGAGGAGGGGCTCTCCTGGAAAGTTAAGAAAAGATACTTTGCTATAAAATGATTTTCGGATAAAAAAGGTCCCACAATTATATATTTCCAGGATAAGGTGATAAGGGTTAGAAAACCACACATCCAATAGGTTTTTGACAAACGTAGGTCTTATATTTTACATTATATTTCAATTTTATTTAAATCGTTAAATAATGAGGTAATCGATGCATCATCATGATGTCATAAATAATTTATTTTATTTAATGTCTAAAAATTATGAAAAAACTACTATGATATAGGAAATAGTTTTAGCTTTCCAATGACTATTTATAGTCAAAAATATGACTTTTATAACCCCATGTAATTTTTTTTTAGTAAAACAACTCATGTTTGTGTCATTTTTACTTTTACTTTAAATAAAAGGAATTAATGTCATTATCTTACCCAAGTGGCTCCATGGGGTCCCACAAATCGACCCATGGGTTGTCTTGGTCGTCCATGACACATCCAATAAGGTCAGGACATGTGTCTAGGTCATTTCATATTATTAAAACATTATTCTTATCTTAAATTACATTAATTACCTCTAATCGTGATTAATAAACTTAAAAGTTACTATTCACCCAAAAAATTATTTTAATCCCATTGAACAACATTTTACTTCTTAATGACAACCATGTATGTCAGATTTTTTAAATTCAAAACACAGAGGTGTTAAAATTTCATTTAAATGAAAAATCAGTTTTTTAAGTACCACTTAGTGTTTTCACTATTCATCAAAAATTGAATTTTTTCAGAAAAATATCAAAACTTCACCCTAAGTTATATTTGATATTCCAAATTCATAAATGATGTGTATTTTAAAAAATTAAAAACATATATGTTACATTAATTAATTTATTAATTAATTCCCGCTGTCCGAGCAAATAACGTGTTTTTATGAAACAATTAGTATCAAAAGATTGACACTAGTTTAAGTCCAATTTCAAAGTGAAATTAATTCCAATGACCACTATTGGATTAATTGGTAAAAATATATTCTATTTACACTTTAAAACCAATTAAAAAGATAATATAATCATATAAAAATTAGATTAAAAAGAGGTTTTGAATTAAAATGCATCATTTTCCACTATTCATTTAAAAAAAGAACATTATCAGAAAAATACCAGAAATTTAACCAAAGTAAATTTAAATGTCCCAATCATAAATAATAAGTTTATTTTGACAAATATAACTTATAAAATTGTCAAAATTTTGATTTAAAAATGATTTTCCATCAAACGGAAGTAAAACAATCTTTTGAAAATATTAGTGTATTTCCTACTTAAGATTGGATTTATTCTCATTTTAAGCCTCTAAAACAATATATAATTCATTAATAGACATATATAACTATATCTATTATTCATTACTTACTTGGGATGTTACAATATAAGTCACTAGGAATGATAAAAACAATTTCGCAATCAATGGAATTTATAATCATAACTATTACAACAAGAACCATGGTCTTATACCCAAATATACAATAGTTCCATGTTATTTCATCCTGACCCATATCATATGATTGATCATGAAAATATGTGTACACAAATTCCCCAGGCTCACACTAAATATGACCCATCAATATCCCATTAGGGATAAGATATACAAAAATATGATTTTTTAGATGTGTAAATCATTAGAATGGTTGGAGGGAATTAAAATCCTAGAATTTTACTCCCAAATAACCCAAAAACTACCTAGGCCAACACATGATCAATAAATCACTTGAAAATGGGAAAATAGTTTAATTTCATTATAATTCATATCATATAACATTCATTTTCAAAATTAAAATTTACTGTCAAAATCAAATCATGTGTTTTTCATCACTTCATGAATTTTTCAGAAAAACCCAATCATTTGTATTCATCATTTTAATTTTATACATTTCCAAAAGATAAATTCACCATTCATTTCACAATTTATATAAATTTAAAATCACAACCCAACTCCCAATTCCATTGAAATTGGGGGTTTTCAAAAAAATCAATTCCAATTTGAATTGATGTTTTAATTTTCATCAAATTGGGTATTCAAAATTCAATTGAAAGCCATTTAAAACAATATAAAGTTGAAGGTTTAGTTAATTTTCCATCATAAATATAACCACCAACAATTCCCATAGAATAAAAATTCCTAGAAATTGAATCTCCAATAGATAACAAAGGCATATAAGATCTGGGGATTTATCCTATAAAAATGATTTGACAAAATAGAGTTATAATCCATTAATCTGAATATGATCTATTGGACTCAAAAGAGGATAATTTTGAGAAATAGAAGATACATGGAGAATGCTTACTCAGAAATTTACAAAAAAACTAATACAATGATAAATCTCTGATCAAATGATCTAGAGGGACATTAAATCACTAAAATAACCCATGGATGGATCTTGGTTGAGAGGGAGGGAAATGTAGTGGAATTAAACGATATTTTCAGTTTATTGACCTACTTAAAACTGGAACTCAGTAGTTTACACTATATGTTACCCCATTAAATCTCATCTAATTTCCAATTCCAACGTACTCTAAAAACCCATAACCATTTATTTAAGGTCCAACTTTTAATATTTTTAAAATGTGTAAACTATAAAAGGTTTGTAAACTTTCTGGTTGTGTGAACATTTCCTAACATCATCCATGTGAAAATTACACATCATGTAACACCATTACATGACTTGTATATACCCAAATATCTACAAAAATATAGGTTTTCTGATGAAGTTTCCAACAACTCCCATACTTCACCATTATAGGTATCCTCCCAATTTCTTTATGGTGTTTCCCAACCAATGAAAATGGAATGACAAATCAAATCTTAAAAACTACTGGATAGGAAGTTAATGGGATGTAACACCAAAAATTATTAATTATCCACAATCCAATTCCATTTTACTCACTCTATAATACTATATCATGAACATAATAACCATTTCAATCACTGTTTTCATATTTCATTAAAATTAAAGGAGACTTATAAAGGAACTTCAAGTAATCAGATGGAGTATTGTTAAAAAATTAGATTTATCCTTAGTTATATTATTTCAATTTATTCGTTACACACTAATATAATGATATTAATATAATTTATATAATTTAATATCACTATATTGAGGTTATTTTCATTAGTTATTCATATATAACATCCATTAAAAAACAAAACTATTTCTCATGAGTTGTATAGACTTTTACCACCAATACAAAACATGTTTCAATTTCCCTAACCACCATGTAATGATTAATCTATGGATAATAAAAAATGATAAATATGGTGTTTTTAAAATCATTATGGTTTAGGTATAAACCATTAGAAAAAATATAACACTAAAATAATATCTGGGGAAATGAAAAATGAGATTAACAACCATCGATTTTTTTGTAGGAATATATAAATAAATAGTCAAAAAATAAAATTTATTTCTTTTATTATTGATTATATTTAAAACTCCATTTGACTTTTGGAAATCTAGGAATAAAAAGTTTTTCTATTTTTTTTTTCTGTTTATATCCTTAATGCCGAAAATTTGTTACATAAAATTGATTGAAAGTATTATCAGGGATTATTTTTATGGAATTCAAACTTTAGTAAAACGTATAATGTTTACAGTAAATTACTCATGGTAGTTTATGAATTTATATCTATAAAATTTGTTTAAAATATTTAATATTAAACTAATGATGATTCCTTCCAAATTGAAGATGAATTTGTTTATTTAAAATTTTTAATGGTCATGTCACAAAATAAAAATGAATTTGAGGAGTGGGAGAGTCACTATCATGAAATTTAATGGAATAATAAAAATTATCACCCTTTAGAAAAATTTAATTTAGAATTTAAATTAAAAAATTCAAACCTAAATTTCATTAACTATTTTTTTGTCATACCAAGATCATTTTTAAATGTTTCATGAAAAAATTATTGAACCATTAAATTATTGAAACTTGTTAATTTCAATGTAATAATAGATAAATTATATTTCGATAAATAATATAGGGAATTTTTTTGAACAACATAACGATTCTAATGAAATGGTTTTTAAAAGGTTTTTTTATAAAATCTTGATGAATCATGAAATAATGTTAAAACACGAGGTGACCAAAAAATTACATAAATTAATATTAGATCATTTTAAATGAATATTCATAATAGATCAAAATTTTATATTCCCAATAACTTTAATGTTTTAAAGTCCTTGGATAATAGTTGCATAAATGAATTATATAATGAATGGTCTTTAACATGTCCTAAAATTTTTTTCACGTAATACACTTTTTATTCATTGAGGCTTGGCTGTCACGGGTCATGAACAAAAGAAAATTTCTATATTTTCCTACTGAATCATAGTGGATTACAAGGGAAATCTCATTTGAGGAGGATCAAAATTAGTTAAATCAATAATTCTAATTCACCAAATCTATTTTTTTAATTTTAAATTGTTTATCAAATACAATGGTTTGGGGAGTTTTTAAAAACATGTAATTAAACTAATACAATGTATAATTGGAATGTAAATTTTGATGCATATTTAATGAATATTAGACTGAAATAATTGGTACTAGGGTTGGAAATCAGGGATTCAATCATTATATATATATTTTTTAAATTTAAATTTGATAATTCATTTTTCGTAACCACATTAATGAATTAATTTTATTTAATTTTTTGTTTGTGTGATTTAAGCATGAATATCACACACTAAACCTCACCTCCAACAATAGACTAATAAGATAACCCCTCATTCTATAATGTTATTCCTATAAGACCAAAATCCACCATAGGTTGTTTCAACCCATATGGAAACCCTAACTCCTCCACATGATGGGGTTTCCAAAGATAAGGGAGGTAAAATATTAATCAAGGAATGAAATTGAATAGAAATTGATGTCATGGTGGATGACTTCCATACCCATGCAATTTTCTTGTATCCACAATAAGGATATCTAAATTTTTCTAAATTGAAGCACAATGACATTGAAATTGTGAATCGTCTCCTAGGTAAAGCCTTTGGTTAGTCACATTCCATTGTGATGTGAATAGATATCATGATGAAAAGTTATAATAGAGAGAATGAGATTGATATTGGAAGAGAAATGAGATGGAATTTGAAAAGGTAACACATTAATATAAAAAATATGAATTCATCACTAATGAAAAGAAATTTGCAAAAAGAATAAATTGTTGAAATCCTAAATGGTCATTGGCCTCCTATCCTTGGTGCCCTAAATGGAATGGGGTGGATTGGAATTCCTTGAGAGGGTGAAGTTACACTCCTTCTATACATAGAATATAACCTCAAAAGATGTGTTTTTGTATCCCCCATTAATGATTGATTATCTGGTTTCCTCCTTCATGGAAGATTTTCGTAATTTTTTTGGTTGTCTCTCCTTAAAATTTCAGTGTATTTGGTTCTATTTGGGGGTAATTTTGTCTATTTCACTCTAACAATTTATTCTGTCAAGTCAGCTTCTTCAAATATCAAAACCCTCATATTATCATGCATTAATGACCGTGTAAATGACTACATAATGAAATTAATCCTTCCTGAATTTTATTCAAAAAAAATCTCACATCCTCCCACAAAATTTCAGTGTAACTGGATATATCATAAATGAGTAATGAATTATTGATTTAGTGTTACTCTTTTTTGAGGAAGATTCCTGTAAGATTTCTTCAAATTATTAGGTTAAAATTCACCCTTTGTTGTCTAATATTTCTATTAATATTTTATTATGAAAGATACATTGAATTATAGTCCCTTCCTAGTGGAATAACTTCAATTGGGTTTGTGTAGATCATGTTTTGCATCCATTATGGTGTAGGGGTCCATGCTACGCACCTGAAAACATTCCCAACTTCAATGAATTCTTTGGGCCTTGAGAGGCTCAAATAATGTAATGGCCTAAAACTTATTAATAAAAATTCCTCTTTATCTAATTGAATTTATTGTTATGAAAAATAGTAATATAAAATGTGAACTTACTTGGTTTTTTGTTTTTGGATTTAAAAATACTATGATTAATTGTTACTATTGCTAATATAACTATAGAATAGTGATCACGTGATTAGTATAAATACAGGACTTTAACAAATCCAATTTACTCCGAAAAATAATGTGATAGCCTCATCAAGTATAATTTCTCTATACAAATTGAGTTTTTTAGATCTCGAAAATGAGGTGGCGTCACTGGGATTTTCTCTTGAGTATGCCCTAGCTGATCTTCAACACGTTAATCTTGAATAGAACTGTCTACGGGATAAGTGTAAGTTAATAGAGATTACCACCTGATCGATGTTATCTGAGCCTCCGTAAGAGTCTATCACCATCACACAAATTACCCTTATGTCTTATGCGGGTGTTATAAGTAGTTTTGAAACAAGACCCTAGAGCTTTGATTATGTCAATTATTTTGTATATAAAAAAGAATATACATTCATTTTATTATTTTTATTCGGTAAATGTTTTTTAAGAACAAATTGTATTTTTAGATAATATATCAACTCAATTAAAAAATATATAATGATGAATTAATGGATTTTTTAATTAAATAATATTTTAATAAAATAATATTACTTAATTATTTTTTATAATATAAAAATTATCAAATAATGTTCAGGAATACAATTGTAATTTTTATAATGGTTTGAAAAATGTTTTTTTCCATGCCAATAAATTTTCAATAAATTCCAACTTTTATTTTAAAATTAGAAATTCACATATTTATAAAATAATTTAGATAAAATGAATATTATTTTTGGATTCAGGATGTTGATATTTTCCAATTCTGAATTTTTAATAATTTACTGAGACATTGGACTTTTAGGGTATAAATTAAATACCATTTAAATATTTAAGGTGTTTTATGACATCATAATGACCCAATAGTGATGTAATAAAACACTATAAAAGTTATATTCTTCCCATATATGTTTTATCTTTAAAATAATGTGATTTTAGATATGTTTGATTTATTTTACAATGCCTTAGTGGACCCTCCAAGACTTATAAACCATTTTATCATTTTAAAATTATTTCCTTGAGATTGTAACTGAACTCCACATAAGAGAGTATAATATTTTAATAATTTCGGTCATTGTCCTTATAAAATAATTTTTTCCACTACCCTTTGGAATAAACCATGGGAAAAACCATTGGATAGATTGTGGTTTTCTTTTGTTTAATGTGTAGTGTCCAAAACCTAAATAATAATGAATTCCCTCAGTTTTCCTATATAAACCCACCCATGTTGCCTCTTCTCTTCATTAAAAACCCTTAAATCACCTCCCTACTCATCCCTACACTCACTATAATCCACCCAAGTCGCCCCAATCTCCCAACAGGGCTCTCTCAAGAATCTCTCAAGCCTTTGGGATCACACTTTCAAGTAATAGATTTCTTCCATTCTCATTTGTGTCCAAATTACAATTTATTGTTATGCACTTTTTTCAAATTAAAAATGTATGGGGTATTATTTTCACCTCCCCCATACCTACCTCATTTTTCAATGATGACAGTCTTATTTCTCTCTAATTAATGCCTCCCATGCACACCTATTACCATGAGGAAATTCCATAAGGATTTTCTCTCTACTCATTTACATTCAAGAATTTATTTTATAATATGCATCTAAATACCATTACATATATTGATAAATGTTTTTATATGACCCCTTAATATCCATATAATGTGAATTTTACTAGATTAAACTTTCTTTATCATCAACCATTTTTTATAAATTTTATTGTCATGCTTTTATTCTCTAAAATTACACCGGGATTTTCTATGCCAAATTCATTATGTAGTGAATACCATGCCCATTTATCTATCAAGGGTATTCACCATTATTACCATATAATTATTTATTATGGAGTTTTATGTATCAATTCCACATTCCATTATCCTGGATTAAATGATGACATTTGAAAAATCCATGTTATATGATCTCTTTGGCACACTTATGCATGTAATGAAATGATTATGAAGGGTGCACCTTGATAGAGCTCCAATGCATTGGGTAAATATTAATAACAGGATTAGTCAAGTGAAATTATGGTTTATTCTTTCTAATCCATTTTCAATGAGGGTCTACTAATTCTAATTGATTTTTAAGGATGGTTTTCTCATGATCAATGTGATATGAGACTTGGCTCGTGCTAATATCTTGTTCAATATTATTTCCACATTTCCATGTTCTGATAGTCATGCTATATCATGCCTTTAAGTTTTTACTTCTCTTATTCTATATTGAGTTTCCTATTTTCTTAAATGTACTATATTCTTCATGTAATTCTTTTATTATTCCTTTAATGGGATATATAGCCCACCCTTTTATTATGCATGTACTCGGGTTGTCCCATGCAATGCTAAGTACGACGGAATGTTGTAGTCATTTAATTTTTTTTTTAAATAATGTTGTCATATTTTATTTCTTAATTCATCATGTAATGTTCCTAATTCCCAATTACACTAGAACTATGGATCCTCATAGTCATCTTAAATTAATTTTTATTTAACTTATCATGTCTATGTGTGTAATAAAGAGTAGGGTTATTATAAATATGCCCCTAGTCCTAAAGAGAATGTTGATGTAAATAAATAAAGGATTATAACTAAAAAATAATCACTCAATTTGTAGTTTCCTTTTTAGTGAAATTAAAAAAATACCCTTGATGTTAAAATTTTACATAAAAAATTAAGTAATTTTAATATTTAAGCTCAAAATACACCATAAATAAAAAATTGATTTAATAATCTCATGTTGATGAATTAGTTTGTGTTAAAACATTTAAATACATATAAAAATTGTTTGAAATATTAGATATATCTACTCCCCAACATATAATACATGATTTCCATCTAGCACAGAATCTCAACATAGTATTGAGAGGACACCAATGTCACGAATATCCAAAATCCAATGTAATAAAATTTAACAATTTTCAATATCATTTAATATTTTTTTAAAAACACATGATGTATCGATTTATTTTTTCATTTTTAATGAAAAAATTAATTCATTTATTTTACTTCCCCCCTTTGAAAAATGATGGAACATCTCCTTTAATTTTGTCAAACTCTTCAATTCATTATTATTAAACATGCCAAATCCTGATATTCCTCACTCTCCAATCTTTTCTTTCATCAATCATTGTACAATTAAATTGGAGTTATGATAATATCATTATAACATGAAAATGTTCCATAATATTGTTAAAGAACTACTTATGCAACTTTATAATGAAAAAAGCACATAAAATCATGAGGACATTTCAATAAATGATCAAATGACTCTGAGGCATTCCTTGTATTTGATTCATTACAAATTAAATCTATAGGAGGAGGTTTAGATTTTAAGTACAGTTCATGACATAAAAAATTGTAATGAAGACCTCCCCTTCAATGTAGGAACACTAGAACACCCACTTCCCCAAAACTCAATAATATGGTTATGATATGGTAAGTATAATGAATTAATTATTCAACCACTTGAATATTTTTTTAAATTTTTTAATTTTTGCTTTTTTTTGGAAGTTATTATTAGATAAAACCTCACATCCCTCACCTAAACCCAAATTATCTTAAGACATTCAGTCTGGAAAATTGGGATTTTTGGTAATCCCAAATCACAACCCATTTTCTATCATTTTTGGGAACTATTTGTAATTTTTTCCTTTTTATAAATGTAGATGTGAAAATAATGAAGTAAAATGAATGATTCCAAAACCATTTATAATTCCCAAAATAGATCCCCCACACTTTTTATTTATAGTTTTTAATATAAATTCTCCCATGATTCCCTTCACTCACACGCTTCTTATTTTAAATATCATGAAAATACCACATGTAGTGTAGGAATAGATAAATAAGGATTGAAACATGGATAATCAATATAAATTTAATTTATGGTCTCTATATGATAAAATAAGGATATATGTAAAGGTGGTCATTTATGATAAGGAATTCTCAAAAGATGAATCAATTTTTTTATATGTGTTTGGTACAGTCATCTCTTTGAACAGTTCCAATGTATGTTCTGGTAGGTGACATGTCCAGAGATGACTCAATAAATATTCTCATGATAAAATAATAAGTAATTGATCTAAAATCCTCCCAATAAATGGAATATAATATTGGAAAATTAATCAAAAAATTATTTATAATAACTAAAAAATTCACATGAATTTCAGAAATACAAATCCTGAAAAATGGAGGAAAAATTCCATTTACATGAATAAATAAATTCCTTAAAATAATTAATAATCATTTCAATATCCATGATTCACCCTAGACATTTTATTTTACATTTTAATCATTCAATATTATTATCATTGAAATAAATACATGGCATCACTATAATCCTATAAAACTCATGTCCCCTAGATATGTCATGTTGAGTGTAATTAAAATGTTGGCATGCAATTTTATCATTTAAGCACAAATATTGATTTGGAAAAAATATTAAGGAGTTTAATAGTTAATGAATAAAAGTAATATACCCTTTGAAATAAATATTTAGTCAACTTCCACCAATGTTTTTAGATTCCTTCTGCCATTATGATCCTATAGAATAAAATTACTCAGTATATCAGAAGGGTGATTTAATCTATTATCAAAATGATAGGAGGGAGTGGGATGCATTATTGACTAATTCATAAGAATAAAAGTTCATTATAAGTACCTAATTAAAATAAAATTATTTGAATAAGGTAAATGATAAATTAATTTATGATCCCCCAAAGTGGGCTGTGAATTATTACTACCTATAATGCGGATTACCGGTTGTTATCCAATGTCTAATGGGGAATGAACCATTTTTTACTATAACCACCACATGTTTACTTCTTGAGATTTTAGTTTCATTTTCTTGTTAATAATTACTTAATGTATAGATTACACCAGATATTCCCCCTTCATAGTGTGGTACAACATTCATGGTAGGGTTATGATGAAGTATGGAGCCTCATACTCCTTCATTGGTACATGTAAAGTGTTATCTTTATGTTATTTTACTCCTTCTAATAAATGTTCAATGTCCCTGAGGAGATCTAAATGTTCCTCAATATTTTCATCTTCTTTTTACCATCTTCCCCCAAGGCATCACCCAAGTTGGTCAAATATGAAAATTTAAAATAATTGGGAGTTATAATAAAATTAGTCTCAATAAAATCAAATGAGTTAAGAGTTCATGAATATATAATCTTCCTGAGATGGATCATCTTGAATATATTATTTGGTGGAAGTGTCTCTTATAGTTAATAGTCACTGGATGGAGGTGGTTAGTTAGGCTCAACGATTATTATATTGGATTTAACTTCCTGGATGTCTCTGGTGAAATCAAAGAAGATGACTAACACTTCCTCCATGGCCTTGAATACTATAATGTCAGTCTGGAGTTCATCATCCATGACCATAAAATCTTCAACAAAGATCCATGTATCTATTTCTCTTTCCTATAGTTTGAACATTATCATTAAAGTATCATCCCTTCATTTGAGGTCCTCCTCAATGTAGTCTGTTTCTTATTCCATCATTTGTGTCTAATTGGTCCATGTATAATAATATGAATTTGAATACATAATGGAAATATAGTTTTTAAATATTTTATTTAATGAATTAATAAAATAGAAAATTTTATTAAAATAACTATTTAACTCTCCGGAAATGGTGCCAATTTTGACAGACTCCTCCCACGGGGTGTGGCAAAAAAACTTCTATGCATTCATAGTCCAGCACAGAGACTGAAAAAGAACATCTCACTTAAGAAGCTTCATAGTTGGATTAATAAATAATTCTAATTGACTAAATCCAATTCTTTTAGTTTTTAGTTTATTAATGGAAAACAATGGTTTTAGGGTATTTTTTAAAACATGTAATTTTTATAATTCAATGTAGAATTGATATCTAAATATTGATGCAGATGAGATGCAGATTAGAAAGAAAGGAATTAGTCCTAGGAATGGACATGACAAGTTAACTCATTATATATATATATATATATGTTTATAATAAATTAAATTTTATAATTCACTATATGAAACATCATTAATGAATTACTTTTCATTGATTTACTGAGTGTGTGATTTTAGCATTCATTCAGCACCCCAAACCACACCTCCTCCAATAGTTAAATAGGATAACACCTTAACCGAGAATGTTATTTTCACAAGACCTAGCATTAAGGTATTCCACATCAACCCTTATTGAAATCCCAAATCAACTTTTTGAAGGGTTTTCCTAATAGAATGGAGGGGAAATGATTAATCAAGGAAAAGACATGGAATTGAAATTAATGTCGTGGTGGATGACCTCTACACCTGTGCAATTGTCCTGAATCTACAAAAAATTGATCTAAAACATTTTAAATTGAAATAAAATTATAAAGAAAACTATGAAACCTCACCCAAGGAAATTCCTTATGTTAGTCCCTTTTCATTGCATAGTGAATAGAGATCATGAATGAATTATGAAAGGGAGAGAACGAGGTTCAGATTGGAAGAGAAAAGTGAAAAAAAAGAAATGTGAAAAAATTAATATAAAGAAGACAAATGTATTAAATGAGAAAAGAAAATTAAAATTTAAAAATATATATGAAAATATAAATCCTAAATTCCCATTTCCCTCCACTCCTTGGTTTCCCGGATGGAATGGGGGGGACTGGAATGCCATGAGAGGGTGGATCTCCTCTCCTTTAATATGAAAACTTTTTCCTCAAATTTTGATGTTGGATATCCCTAATAACTGATTGTCTCACATGTTTTATCCATCATTAAATAATTTCATAAATTTAATGGCTATCTCTCCTAAAACATTCATCACATTTGGCCAGGTGTGTAGGTATATATGTCTATTTTAGTCTGACAATTTATTCTGTTTAGTCTACTTCTCCAGATTTGAAAACATCCAGATTATCATGAATTAATTACCATGTAAATGACCTCTTCATACATTTCAACCCTCGTTAAGGTTGTTCCAAAACCACATTCATGTATACACAGATAATTTAAGAGTAATTGGACACCTCATTTAGGAGTTATGAATATTAATTGAGTGTTACTTTTTTCAGATGATGGTTCCAAGAATATTTCATTAAAATATTAAATTCAACGTCCCTTGTTATGATCTCATAACCCCATGAAATTTATTTTAAGAATTAATTTTTTTTCTTAATACCATTCCAGACAGAATAAGATCAAATGGATATTTTTAGAGAGAGTTTTTGTTTTGTTACGGTGGTGGTGTCCACATTATACGCTCAGATAACTTCCCATCTTCAATGAAATTTTTGGGCCTCTAGATGCTTGAATCAGTCCCTAGTCCAGAATATAGTTTTGAAGGGTAACAAATAATGTAATGTAACAATAAAATAACCCAATTTTTTTTAATTATATATATAAATAAAATTCCAAAAAACCCTTGTTGTAAAAATATATCAAAAATCCCAAATTAATCACTTTTCACATTTTATCTAGAAACACACCATAAATCAAAAATTTATGCAACAAGCTCATACAGATGAATTTTTTTGTACCAAATAATTGAAGTTCATATAGAAAATGTGTAAAATATTATATCTCCCATTCATACATTACATAAATCAATTATTCAATACTTTTGGAAAAGATAATATACAAAAGGTTGAGCTCAAATTCTTAGTAAGTGTAAACATGGGAGATAAAAACCAATGATAATATGTAATAACAGAATGGAAATATGTGTAAGATAATATGATCTATAAATTTGAAAATCATACCAAAATATTCATAAATCATAATCATGTCCTATTGATTGTATCATTCATAATATACGAATCATATTAATTTAAAGGATCTTTGGCCATGAAATCATATCATAAGAAAAATAACATGACCTATACATTGTAATAACAAGTGTATAGACTAATAATTATATAACTCATTTATCAAGGCTCTATATCAAGATATTCACCACAAGTTGGCCTTGTTCTTACCGTATTTTCATCATCTATAGGCTAGGGATATAATCTTTTGTATCCTCTTTTGGGAATTGGATAATCTCTTGTTTACACTATTTTAGGATTTGGTTAACCTCCTTAGGAGGATGTTGGGACATAAGGATTAAACATTACACAATGACATGGAGAGATTTAAGAGAACCAACCTTCACATAATCATAATACATTCACATGTATGACACATTCTAACAAATCATATTTTTCAATAAATAATTTATGATTATTGTATGGATTATTTTCATATCTGGGTGTTGAGATGGCATGCGATTCTGATGGCTTAATGAGAGAGAGATTATTTTTGAAATATAATGGTTATATAAAATATCATGTGTTTTTAGATCCCCTAAAAACAAGAATAAAATCTATATGGCGGCTTGGATCAGAAATATGAGGATTTTATTGAGTTTTGATAAAGGTTTTTACGCTTCGTGTGACATAATATTTTTCATTGTCTGGATTTTCCATAAATTTCATTCATGTAGGAACTAATAAAAAAATTAATTTTAATAATTTATTTTATTTAACATGAATCAATGATATAATACCAACCTATTTAAACAATATTTTACTTATTTTTAAAATTTTCTATATAACCTTATGAATTAATTGATAACATTGTAAAGATACTTGTTTCTTTTCAATGACATATCAAGGATCGTTTATTCCATTGAAGTTCAAGGATATCACCAATGATAATGATGTATATTTTTTCATTTTCAGAAATCGATCCACCTTGATAAAGGAGGTTTTTATTGGGTGGATTTATCAGTTTTTTATTATAATATGGTGATTTATAATCAATCAACTATCATATTTTGTTCTGCGATCATATTGTGTATGAAATATTATTTTTTGGGGAATGTTGGTACAAGTTTTTTATTTTATTTTGGATCTTCATTCATCATTATAATGGATATAGATCACGTCCAACACAAAAATGGTCTCGGTTTCATACCCTTTAATTTATTTCATAATGTTCTCCCCCCCCCCCCACTTGTTGTGCGTTCATCATTTGTGTTTCATTTTACATGTGGTAAAACCAAAATACTGAGAAATCAATTGTTCCAAATCCATTTCAAGGAAAAAATGGACTGACATTATAGATCCCAGATTGTAATGACATGTATGTCACATGATGATTTTAAATCCATAAAATAAGTTCGAATTTGGGGTCATTGGTTATCATTTTATAGTGTGGCTGTGGAGGGGTTCGATGTAATAGTTTTCCTGATTGATTTTGATGATCAGATATCATATTTCCCATAGAAACCATGTTCAGTTGTCTGAGATCCTTTAATTTTGTTGTGAATCCTTGATGAAATCGATGTGGTAGTTGTGGAGGATAAATATAAATAAATACCGATGAATTCATTGAAATTTCATGCTACCTGGTGTTTAATGGAGGTATAAATTCATTGTAGTGGTCCCTGGCTATGGAACTACTGTTTTATGGAAACCATGTATCACACGACACGTGATAGGTGTCACATGATGGGTGATCCTTTCCTAGTGGATCCACATGTTCCTCGGTTGTTATATTACCATGTTTAGGAGTACATGGGGTGGGAAATTAATTGGATCTAGATGTGGACATGGCCATATTTACATGGACACTACTATCCATACACAGATACGATCATGAGTACATGGTTGTAGTCACACCATGTACTCATATAGGGACATTATAATGGGCCATGTTATATGGGTAGGACATACTATTGAGGTTACGTGGAGAGTACTTATAGTAGCCAATATTTAATTCTTTTAGGAAGGCGTATATCCCTTTTATTCTTCATCTTTTACAAGATTCAGTTGGGTATGTTCCCTTGTACCATTCCCTAGGGGTTATTATGGAATCATGTGATGTGAATAGGATGGAGATCCCATATAAGGAACTTCAATATTATATAAAGTTGTGGAATACCATCATGAGGCCCAAATTGAGATCTTATATCATCGTCATTTACCTAATTTGGGTTTTAGGTATTATTTTGTCTAAAAAATACACAACATTTGATCCCCTATACAGCTAGTTAGTAAATATTTTAATGTCGGTATACCACATGGCTTTGATAGTGATCCCCTACATGTGTATTTATATCTTCATACTTTTAGTTGGTAATTTATATAGAGAGAACATATAAGGATGACATCTCTTATAGATGTCCACTGTTCAATCAAAATCAAGGGGTGTGTTCTCAGAGGTGACTACAATGTGGAACCTTCAAGAGGGAATATTATGAAAGAATTATGTTTGTGACATTAATTTTAGACATTGTTTCTATGTTGAGTATATTTAGATATTATTGTTAAATGTAGTGATAGAATATTCTGGTGATTAGATGACTATTATTCATATTGTTATATGATTTTTGATTTTAGGGTGTCCTACTGGGTATTTATATACAGACCACTGCATGGTCTTTTCCCACACACATCATTTCTTATTTAGATTACTGACCATTTGATGTAGTCCATGAGTGACCAGGGAGTGGAATAGATTTGTGAGTTGGATAGACTGAGCTAAGTTCAATTGGTTACATTAATATAATTCCAATCCATTTGAAAGGATGGAAATGTTTTTAGTTTCTATGTGGTGGGATTGTATTTAGAAAATTTTCAATCTAGTGCTTGTTGTCATACTCTGATGGTGGGATTTCAGTTTTTTCCTTCACGGTTATATGTTGTTTTATGTTTTATCATTTTATGGGAATGAATATGTTCTCATGTGTATAGTTACATTATGATAAGACATACTATGTGTGAGATGTGCCTACTCCATGCTGGTCACCAGCGCCTATCCTATTTGAGTGGCCTCAGTGTAGTCAAGGCATGTGACCCATTTGATGGGTCATATAATTGTGTTATTTAAGTAATTTAGTTCTATAATAGGAACAATGCCAATAAATTTGGTTTGGGTTAACCGTGTTATGTTTTTAATGTTTTTCTCTCAGTCTAGGGACTCTAGAGTTTCTGTGGGGGCCGACATAAATGTACACCAAGAATATGAAAACCTATTTGTTGACTCATTACATATGGAAACTAGTTTCAGGGAAATAATTAATACACACATTATATATAAATGGTTTGTGGTTTCCAATTCCCTTTTGAGTTAGATCTCCAAATATATTCCTTGATTGTGGTACATCTTTTCTATTTTAGGATTCCTCCAAGATGATTTCCATCTAGGATTCAATATAATGATCACAAGGATGATCCCCTAAGTAATGAGGCTTTGATATAAGGACCTGTTAATGAGGTTTTTCTTCTAGGTGGTGTGCGTGTCTAACCAACATCTGTCGATTAGTATATAATACAGAAAGGAAATGATGATTATGTGGGTAGGATGGGCACACTTCATGATTTTCAGTGAAAGTGACCCCTCACGATTCAAGGTAATACATACCCCTAGGTGGATGCTGACTATCATCAGGTAGTGACTCGAGTCTTACATCTTGTTTGGACACACGATGACTAGGTGGTGGTCATGGTAGTGAGGCTTCTCGATGCTCATATGGATGATGGTGGGGCTTAGTGACCCATTCATACATGTATGTGACTCTCACATGGTCATTTTTTTCATTACATTTTCGAGACGTGTGTTCATCAACTACAGTTAGGGTTGTGAAAATTTAGAATTGACTATAGATTCATAATGAAATTATGATGATGGATTTGTATTCATTGAGATTCAACAATATATATCATTACTCGATGGATATGGTACATGATATTTTGTTCTGGGATTATTCATTTGAGTGAGGAATACATTGGGAGATATGATATAGCAAGATACCACTATGAATTCCTCACTATTTGGGGGTTCTAGAGAATACTTTAGTGGAAAATAGTTTTTAGGATGAGAAGATGTGGAATGTTGGTGACAAGAGTGGGATCCCATGAGCTAAAACATCAGGGGCCAAGAGATGATAACAGACACATGGGCATAGATGTGAGAGATATTTGATGGGGTGATCAGAGGAAATAGGTTATATAGTTTAGGTTTCACAAGATTAATCTATTTAGTCAACGAAAATGTGGTGAAAATATTTTTATGGTCAGTGGAGTCATGCACGAGAATGAATAAACCTTATTTCATGCTATAGATAGATCGTGGATGGGATGGATAGGAAGGATCATCTGTAGGAGTAGGTAGGTTCATTGGGTAGAAGATGTGATAGATGGGATAAGATAGAATATGGAGCTAGCATATGTTATGAGATGATTCCACCATGACACCAGGTGGTCCACCCCAGGCACAGGGAGTTGGGGTACCAGGTTTAGGGGAGCTGCAGGTGGTCACGGATGATGACCCAGAAGCAATAGGGATGGTATACGGTAAAATCTATGTTTTTTCTAGATTATTTATAGCACTGATAGACATAGGAGTGATTTATTACGTTATTTTCACTTATTTTTATGGAGATAAAGATATCCTAGTAATGTGTTTGGCTCGAGACATATGTTTGGAGGCTCCTAATAAAGGTGATTTAGTGGTCACACACTTCTCTCAATGGTGTGACCTGACTCTTGGAGGATCAATTTTCACTTGGGATCTCTATATTTCAATGATGAGTCCTTACAACACTATCTTTTGTGTAGAGTATTAATCTATAGTGGATACCCAGATAGACTGTCTCATGTGGATGATTTGGATTATCGATAGTGATGGGATGAGGTTTTTTGTTATTTGGAGAAAAGGAATTCTATGAAGAGTATTATGGACTCATTCATAGAAGGGTAAAACTAATTAACCATAAATTATCTAACATGGCCCTCAGTGTAGCGGATCCTATGAATTTTCAATTTATTTTTATAGTGGTGGATTATGGGGATATATTTACTAAAGACAATCCATGATTACATATCCACTTATATATAGACTTTTTAAATTATCTACACTATTGTATGAACCCTATATCATTGAAAATATATTATATGTATCCTAGAGAGATTTAGAAGATGTGGGTGTAGTTTGAGGACCTCCATGGGAAAGGATTTGTTTTCCCCCGTGTCTCACACTGGGTTTCCCTATTATTGTTCACTATGAATCTAGATTGGTTAATGAGGTTGTGTATACGTTACTCTCACCTAGAATCAGTTACTGTAATGAAAACAGATCCACTATAGTGTATCATGTCATATTCAATCAGTTGATAGGAGGACATGAGTTCTCAATGTTTGAAAAAATATTGTTCAATAAAAATTTGATAATAATGGATGGGGATATAAGAAAGATGGATTTATGATTTCATTACATTCACTATGAGCACTAGGTGATACCCTTGGGCATTATGAATTCCATAATAGTGTTTATGGGACTAAGGAACAAAATCATTCATAATTTCATAGACCAGTTTTTGGGAGTCATCATAGAAGATATCCTAACATACATGATGTTTAAGGAGGAGAACACAAGACACTTTTGGATGGTTCTGGACATAATACTAGAAAAACAAATTTATAAGATTCTCACAAAGTGACTATTCTGGATTCAAGAGGTCCATTTCTAAGAAATGGTATCCTAGAAAATGGTGTAGTAGTGGACTCAGAAATTATTTAGGTAGTGTTATATTAGGAGCCACCTAAGAGAGCGATGGAGGTACAATGAATCCTTGGGTTCACAGGATACTATCATAGATTCATCCATAATTTATCCATCATATATCCTCCCTTGATTTCTTTGAACCAAAAGGTGAATAATTTCATGTGGAAAAGTGGGGATTATATTCCTTCCAAGAGTATAGGAAGATATTAATGAGCACTCCTATCTCCATATTTCTTTTGAGGGTGTCAAATAAATAGTGTTATGTGATGCATCATGGGGTGGCCGTTGTTGTGTTAAGATAGAGAGGTAGGAAGTGCTTTCTTATAAATTAATTTATTTGAGACCATGTGAGAATAACTACATGACCCATAACCTTGATCTAGTACTGGTAGTATTCTCACTAAATCTATAGAGACAATACCTAACGAGAAAGCAGTATATCTTCTATTCAAATCAAAAGTAACTCTAGAATATCTTCTCTCTGATGGATATTAAATTATGATAACTGTGGTGGATAGAGTTCCTCTAGGACCATGAAATTGAGACCGTCCATACTTCTATGAAGGGTAATGTGGTATGAGATTCTCTAAACAAAATATCTTGTTCGCAGTTACAAGGAAAGGTGATAGAGATGTTACCAAGTGTAAAATTATCGTTTTTGTATGTAGATGGAAAAAATTACATGTAGCCAATGGTTGTTACCCCAATGATTTTACAATTGAGTCAGGAAGACGAAACTTGGGGATACTGACTGTGATACCATGTGTGCTTAGATCTCAACTAGATATTGTCCTGATGGATTTCATGATCTCTATGAAAATGTGGTCATATATGAACGATAGATTTTGGAACCACTTTTTCTGATGGAGGTTGTGTCGAGGGAGAACTATAATACATCCTTTGCGGTAAATCCTTGTATAGAGAATATGTTCCAAGACGTTCAATGACAGTTCTGGTGGCCCGATGTGAAGAAAATAGTTGCAAAGTTGGTCTCTCGATGCCATACATGTCTGAAAGTAAATGATGAAAACTAGGTTTCAACAGGTTTTTCATAACCCCATTAGGTGAAAGAGTGGATGTGTGATGGGAATCAACAGAATTTTTGATAGGGTTACCATGTACATCCAAAGGACATTATTCGATATGGGTTATCATAGAACAACTCACCAAGTTGGTCCACTTTTGAGATCCTTGATAGAAGAATTACGTTGAGATGTTTGGATGATTTTATAATCAAGAAATAGTATGACTACAATGATTTTGCTTGATGGTCATTTAAGAACATGATGATCACTTCACATCTCAGTTATGGAAGGGATTGTATGGGGAATTTAGGCCTTAGTTAAATTTGAGAAAGAATTTTCAATCCCATTCTGACATCCAGAATGAGTAAACCATTCAGGTTATGGATTTTGTACTATAGTATTTCATGTTATAAATTGGATTTATTTGGTTGGACCACTGGCCATTATTGTAGTTTTTTTACATTAATATCTTCCATTCATCCATCACTATAACACCACTTGAGGCCTTGTATGGGTGAACCTATAGGTAACCACTATGCTTGACAAAACCCAAGAGTGTTATCAGTTATGAGCCTAAAGAGAGTAAAATACACAACAGATAGGGTAATGATCATCCATGAATATATTAGGACTGCACAACGCCATCAGAAGTCTTATTTGGACCGATTAAAGAGTCCATCTAGGTTCAAGGATGGAGACCATGTGTTCATGAGGGTCTCACCTCGATGTGGAATGAAAAGATTTTTTAGGGGGGAAAGATATCTATGAGATTAATTAACCCTTACAAGATATTATGTAATTTTTGTGAGGTTGTGTAAGTATTAGATCTACCACCCTAGTTAGAATGATTATACAATGTATTCCACATGTCACAACTAAGGAGTTACGTGCACGACCAATCACATGATATTGATTATGGTGAAATAGAAATATCGTATGACTATAATTTCATATAGTACCTGATTTATATAAAGGATTAGTATGATAGGATCATTTATTGGTGATTGACTCCCCATGTGTGTATCTAGTGGCAGCACATGATTCCGATGTAGAACTCCTGGGGGTGAGACACCCATATGTGTGCTCTGTATCCACATCTATTTTTTAAAATTTTGTTTTGGGTTTCCTGGATGTAAATACACATGGTGAGGAAAATGTATGAATATTTTATTTCAAATATTACTATATAATGTTTTATGGATAATTATTGAAACCATATGTTGAGACGACATGTGATTCTGAGCCCCAGTGATCACAAAATTAATTTTCAAAATATATTGAATATATTAAATAAAGTACATATCATGAGTGTATAGTTTTCCTGAAAAAATGTGATATATTATAAAAATTTGAATATATAAGAAAGTTTTATACTCTATTGAGATCTTATCATGCCCTAGGTGCAACATAGTCATGGTCGTTTTCCAGATTTTTTTTAAGTGCAGTCACATGAAAATTAATAAATAAAATAAATAAAATTATTTATTTTATTTAATGTGACATAGTGATGAAATTCCCCTTCTATTTAATCATTTTTATGAACAATTCTTAAGGTGGTGTTCATAGCTATGGTGATTGAGAGAGAACATTGGAGATATCCTTGTCGTGCAATGATAGAAGACCGAGATTCATATATACCATTGTAATTAGAGAAGATAATCAATGAAAATGATATAGATTCATTTTTTATCATTGATAGATCAACCCTGAGGTTGGAAATTACTATTATGTTAATTTATCACAATTTTATTATCCAATGTGTAACACGAATCAATCGACCAATATGTTGATTAACGATTTGATCATATTATGGTTGTTGGATTTTTTGGTGGGGGATTATTATGAGAAAATTATTGTATTGTTATGGATATCCATTAACTGTTATAATTGAAATGGATCGAGGCTAACCAAAAGATGGACATGATTCATTTCTCTTTTGATTGTTTCTTGGTTTTCTCCCACCGTTCTTCATGTGTTTATCACTAGAGGTTTTCACAACCCATTCGATAAAAATACTTTGAAATCAATCATTGGGAATCCATTTCTTTGTGTAATGCTTTGATATTAATTTTCTCTCTTGATATGATGTGAGTTTCATCTTATGATGATAACTATATTGAATGATATTAGATTTGGGTTCACTATATGTAATTTCAGCATCTAGTGGTAGAGCAGTTCTATGTCGTAGTGTTACTGATTAATTTGGATGGATAGAGATAGAGTTTCCTATAAAAATCAAGTTCGGTTGACTCAGTTCCAATATATGTGGTGATAATCATAGAATAAATAGATGTGGAAGGATTGGATAAGGATTGTTTGTGAATAGACATGGGTTAAGTGAAATTATAAATTTCACGGTGAGTAATGGAGGAACACTTGATTTGTAGGGAACCCTAGATACAATGATAAATTTTCATTTTTTTGAAAAGTATCATGTGGCATATGAAACATATCACATGACATGTGATACTTACATGAACGCTCGACATGTACCTCAGTGTGTACATGGAAATAGACAAGAGTACATGGTCTTAGACAAGATATTTACAAAGTCACATATATTTCCATACGTATAAGAACATGAACAATCATACACATACATGATCAGTATAACATTGTTTAGACACACCTTGTACTCAGACACAACATGGGAATAGGCTGCATTGCATGGGTAGACCAAGAATAGAGGGGGCACACCATGTACTCATAGATGTTTTGTACTTATTCAAATATGAATTTGAGGACTTATCATCTTCATTTAGTGAATGACATATTATGGTACATTCACTTGATCCTTTCTCATATAGTTTTTATAGAATTATGTCTAATAATTGGATGGTGATCCCCTATGAGAAACATCAGTCATGGATAGAGTTGTGGAATCCCATCATGTGTCCAGAATTGAGATTCATTCTCATCATCATTTCCCTAAGTGGGGTTCTTGATATCACTAGGGCCAATACCATGTGGGCATAAATCAATACTTAATGGATCAATCCATATTGGGGTTTTGGTATTCCCCATGGATCTTAGAGTGATACCCTTTCTATGTGCTGATCACTTCATTCTTCATGCATGTACATCTTATGGAGAGACCCGATAAGTATGGTATCTAATATGGATACAATCAATTCATTCTAACACATGGAGTGTGCTCTATAACACAAGGGATATATGAAACCATCAAGTAGGAATCCTAGGATGAAATTTCTATTGAGACATTACCATAAAATTTTGTGTCTAAATTTAGTATAGTTGGATATTATTTTTATTTGTAAATGTAACATATACATGTGTTGTGCCGACTATTATTCTTGATGTTATTTACGTATTGATTTTGGGGATCCGACTAGTTATTTTTATGTTAACCACTAAATGAAATTGTCTTATAATTTTTCATGTCTTTTGTAGTGGATTACCATTTTGATGGAGTCCTAGAAGTACTAAACCTTGTACATCATTGTGAGATAGACAGAATGAGGTTTGTTTTTCAGGTTACATTAATAGCCATACTCACCCACTTCACGTGTTAGAATTATTTTTAGTTTCATTATGGTGGGATGTATTTGTTCCTTTTAATTTCTAGTACTTGTTTTCATACTATGATGGTGAAATCATAGATTCATTTTTGAATGCTTGTCACTTGTTTTACATTTTAAAATTATATAGGATTTGAGATGTATTTTTTTCAAGGTTGGGGATGAAGCATCAATTTATTACTTAAAGCAGAGACCTCATTTAAGACTGGGTAGAGGGAGACCCATTACAAAGCCCGATAGCCCAAGGCCAAGTGGCTTGATTATAAGGTTTGAAATACCATTTTGGCCCAAAGGAGCCCTTGGTGAACAGTACTTCTACAGTACACAGACTACTACAGTGCCTGCTATATTTCCACCACCACTACAATATCTATTGTAGTACCTCCACTGCTACAATACCTTTAACATTGCCTCCTCCCCTCATGAGATAGAAAATAGGTGTTAACATTGTATCATATCCATAGTAGATCATATTAAACATATATATATATATATATATATATATCTATATATATGTTTTTTTAGATTAATTTATCATTAAAATATATCTAGGAAACTTGTTATAGAAAATACCATTTGAAATTTTAAATCACTTAATTAAAATACTAATATTTCATAAATATTATGAAAATTATATTCCATGAAAAATGAAAGGAAAATTTTAATGTATTATTCAATGAAAAGAGTATTCATAGTAGTAGGAAATAACATTTATATGTTATATGTAAAACAATATTTCTTTAATAGAATTAATAAGAACCACAACAATCTGAAAACAAAAAGTAAATTATTTTAAACCCTTTTTAGAAAGATATGAATGGGAAAAAAATTTAATAAATAATCTGATAATATTGATAATATTTTTGAGATCATTTGGAAATAAAATATGGACATATAAGAAAATGATTCCCAATAGATTAAATAAATAATATAGGTTTTCCGTGAAATCGTTATTTCAGTATTATGAACGCATAAAAAGAAGAAAATGCATTGAAAACATATAATCTCTTAAAATAAAAATAGGAAATAAAGGAAATTATATTTATGAGAGGTAGATCATATAATTTCATATAAAAAATTTATGTTTTAATGATCCTATTAAATTGTTATATTGTCACATAAAACCATTATATTTAAAAAATCATTTGATTGTTGACCCCCATGAATGAATTAACATCAAATAAAAGATTAGATACTATTAATATAATGATATTCATGAAATATCATATAAATGGGAATGTATATATAATATAAAAGGAAACAATTGTGTAATATGACATATGTCTCCTAATGATAAGAGTGATATGAGAAACCCTTACGTTGGATCCAACATGATTCTTAAGCCCGTTAATCCAAATGTATGATGAATTTAAATTAATTGTAGTTCTTTAAAAATACATATTCATAATTACAATAATATAATTTGTCAAAATATAACATATGATCACCTGTTTATTAATAGTCCTTCATTATCTTCCTTACTTCAACTATTATCCACTTCTTTATTCATTTATACATAAATCTCATTATTTTTATCATTGAAATCGGATCATTGTCCCATATTGTATAGAATAATATAAATTTAACAATTTTTAATAATTATAATTACATAAACTTGTATAATCACACATATAATGTGGTGATGAAAGATAAACAACATTGCTTCATGGAGGTGGTAGTCCACATATACACATGACTAACGTTATCATTTTATAAAATATGGAAGGTATTAATCAAGAAATAATATTAAAATTAAATAAAAATAAATAATTAATAAATATTGTATTTAAATATTTATTATATCTTAAAAAATGATTTATTGTGATGGGAATTGAAAAAAAAATTCTACGGGGAGTCGACCTTTATCACGTTCACATGAGAAAAACACTAATTTACCATTTTATTGAAAAAGGTGTAGATTTTTTGCCCCAATATCATAATAAAATCTTAGTATGTATATTATGCGGATGTAATTATTTTAGGTTACATAAAATATATTTATATGAAGTAAAAGTGGAAATAAAATTTTAATAATTTAGTTAAGACAATTACCTCTTCTTTGAGAGGCCACCATTGGCGTACAAACTATGGCTTCTTAACATAGATTTATTGTAAGTTTTGATGCTCAAGAATAAATGGAATGAATCTTGAATGGAATATTTGTAGGTATTTTATGAACTATAAAACTGAAATTTTTTGTATATAAAAGGAGAATAAGCTCCCTTTTTTATGTCTTGGGAGAGAATCATTGGGAATCACTTAAAACATTTCAATAATATTAGGTCACTTTCATGTGAAAGTGGAATAAAATTTCCATGAAATATAATAAATTTCAATATAAAATTTTCATTTATTCGTGCAATAAGATTTATTCTTGTTTAAGTGGATGTTTTACCCTGATATCCTATTTTAACCCCTTAGTAACTAATGATAATAGTAGCTATTTAGTTATTTATATCAATTTTACTATTCATTATAAAAAACTAAATGTGGAATCAATTTTCAATTTGGAAATCAAAATTAAAAATGTTGAAACCATTTTACCAAATTAAATTTATATAAATGGTTGAAAATAATTTTTAAATGAACATATAAAACTAAATGAAAATAATTTTATACAAAAATACATTTTAATTTTGAAAATGAGGTTAACTTCATTTCTTTCGAACAAAAAAATGAAATGAATTTTAAAAAATTTTAACTCACATATAAAATAAAAAACAATTAATATTTTTATGGAATAATTATTTCTTTTATTTATTATGATAAATAAAAATTGGACACAAAAAACATGTTTTGAAAAAGAAGCTTATTTTTTCCATTAACTAAAATATTCATCATTATTATCCATTATCTAAATAATATAAGAATGATTATTCATAAATTATAGAAACATTTAATGAAAATAATTTTTAATATTAATCAAAATATATTTCAATTAATAAATTGATAACACCTAGTAATATAAATTTCATTAAAAAATATGATTATGGAATGATATTATTAATTTTTTTTATTTTATAGGAATTAATCATTACCCATGAATTAAGATAAATATTTATATATATATTTCATAATTTAGAAAATCATATTCATAAGCAACAATATAACTAATATGTTAAAATATAAAAAATATGTTTGTGTTCATTTAGGCATTTGGTTGTGTGTAAAGCAAGCTATTGAGTACGAATAATTTTTTTCAAAGGAATATATATTAAATCCAAGGGGTTTTAATTTTGCACCCAATTAATTGAGACGTTCCAAAAAAATTCTATCACTCTAATGAAAACAATATTTCATAATTCTTCCAAATAAAAATTTCATAATCCCTTATAGCTTGCTTAAATTTATAGTTTCACCACAAAATTTTGACCGAGTTATTTTTATTTTTCTATAATAATATATCTCTATGAACCAATATCTACACTAGTTGTTCATCATAAGAAATATCCAGATGAAGTGGTATAACATATTCTTTCATTAAATTTGAATTATCACGTATATTCTTCCTCAAAATTGATAAATGAAACACATCATTAAATTGAGAGTTGTTTTTTCAAATAACTATGCGATGAGAATTAGTTCCAACATGATAAATAATTTAAAAGTTCTTTATATAAATAGGTCTAGTATTTACCATCATTATTTATCTTAGAACATTAATATATGTATTAATTGATTAAAGTACCTTATCACTAATCTCTTATCCTATATCTCATTAATAATTGTCTATATAAATATTAATTCAATTTAGATATTCCTTTATATGTTGTAAAATAGATCTAAATTTATTTACCACTTCCTCATCTATCAAATGTCAAAATAACTTTTGTTTTATAATTAACCTAATCATATCGTTGTCTATCTCTTATTTCTTCATTGTTCTTCATAAGGGTACTTATGAGTGATTATGTAAAACATATTGTTATAATATAATTAGAAAATAGGAATTTGTTCACCCAAACAACATTTAATATCTAATCAACAAGATCATAGAATATCCTCCTTGGTTCCAGTGGTTCTATTATATGGGCCATTCATATGAGGATTATAGTCCATATTGAAACATAATTGTATATCCATATCTTTCTAAAATCTTCTCTAGAACCCCTAGGTAAAACAAATATCTAGATTAGATAAAATGGAATATTATACTCCATAAAACCTAACCAATTACTTAAATTATAATCCGTTATTTTTATCTACTGAGGGATATTCTATTATGGTAATGAATTTTATTGACATTATAAAGAAATTTACTACAATGAAAATAAAAATTTTTCCATTTTTTTTCTTATGGGGTTCTATGATGAAATTCATGGTAACATTTTCCTATTTCTATTCAAGTATATGTAATAATTGTAACATCAAAATAGACATATACCACTAAACTATAACTCTTTTTATGACCATGCACTAAGATACATAATTCACAATATTACTCTTCATGTTATCCCACCAAAAAATGTACTTAAGGTCTCTATACATCATTATAATTCCAAATGGATAATGAGTTATGATTATATGGATCTTCTAAAAAATCCCTCTTAAATTCAAATATAAAAGGGGTACATACTCAATCCTGAACCATATAATTCCATCACAATCAATGTTAATCTTTGGAATATTTCTCTTTTTATTTTATAGATTAACATATTCCTTATATGCCTATATAATCCTCACATGGATATATGGTTGAACACTCATTTTAGAATGTTTATGTTTATACAATTCCATCAATAGTTAAAGGTAAATCCATTTAAAATCCATAAATATTAGATATTTTTTTATCCTCAATATACATAAGCTAGCCTAAACCTTTTAACTAAATGCTTTAGCCACCATGTTTCCCTTCCTAGATTGTTAATTTATTTAGAAATGATAATTCTTAATCAATTCCAACCATATCTATTATTTCATATTCAACACATTATATGTGAATTTATATTTGAATATTTTTTATATATATACTTATATATTCTAAATTTCAACATTTAAATAATTCATATATAACTTCAATGAATCATTTCCATAGTTGACTCAAAATAACAAGCCATGTAATTTTTCTTACAAACCATAAAATAACAAGATCCACAAGCTATGAATATTTCATTCTATATAATATAACTTCCATGAATCATCATATAGTCATCACTATAGAAAAAAACATTTTTCACTATAGGTTAGTGTGACTATAGGTGCATTGAACCACATTTTCATTAACACTTCCGAAATATTATTTATATTACTCAATCTAATAGAATGTCACTCCCCACCATGTAATCATTGTGATAAGTTTATATATCAATGAAAAATTATTCATAAAGCATTAATAGAATCTAGAATAAGAATGAAATATATATATATATATAAGTTATAGTGTGTTTTTGACCAATGTTCAATAACATATATCATAGAAGGATCTACATATTTACCATATGTTGTGATAGAGTTTCCCAAAAAGTTTATTTTCTTTAACCATAATTCATAGTTACTAAATTTTACATATAGTTTCTCTTTCCTTAGTGGATATATCACAATTCTCATGTGATATTAATTCTATTTCATTATCTTCAAGTATATTATAATATCATCTGTAATGAAAAAAATTAATTGATCAAGGAAATTACTAAAGACTATATTCCTTAAATCCCTTAGGATGGATAGGGAATTTGTAAGTCCAAATACCATTACTATAAATTCAATGTGACCCTAACTTAGAGGGATGTTTGTATAATGTATTTCATCACATTTAACCACTAATTTTCAGTATCCAGATTGATTTTAAATATAGTAATAGAATCGATCTCCTCAAATTTGACCAAAAAATTATTTTATATTGTGTAAATGATAAATATTTTTATTGTGGCAAGGTTTTATTCCCAATAATAAATGTTAAATCACCCTGAAACATCACTATTTATAACAAAAAGAACATGTTTACTACATGGTGACACACTTGTTTGAATAAATCCAACAAAAACTAAATATTTTTATGAAATGTTTCTATTTATATAATTTGGTATATAAGATATCTTGTGTTACATGAATCATAATGTTTAAACGAACCATGACATTCTATTAAAATATTATTTCTTATAATAACCATTACGTTAGAGTTTTTGGATTAGTGGTTATAAATAATACTAACTAAATTAAGAAAAATTTATGGTTAAATAAGTATTAAATTATTTTATTGTTTATCAGAAAATTATAAATGAAAATATAATTCAGTTAAAATAAAAAGAAATAACATTCTGAAAAACTGTTTCTATATCAATTGTGTATTTTTGGATTAATAAATTAAATTTATACTTATTTTAAATGAATATTATTTAATTTATGTATTATTTACATAATTTATTATTTTAAATAGTCAATTAATATATTTATAGGAATATGATAAGAATAAATACAAATTTATTATTAAGAATGAATTTTTTGTGAAAACAATTATGTTGTCCCTTTTTGAAAAATCACATTAAAATCAATTTATTCTATATGTATGTATTGCATTTGATATAATAAATTAACTATTTAATATTTTGATGTAAAATTTTTAAAAATAGGCCCCATTTTTTTCTTTCTAATTTGAATAGTAACCACAGTAAAATTACTCTCGGTAAATAGTAAATTGGGTTAATATAATTTTAAAAAAAGTTATAAAGTCATAATTAGTCATAAAATCTAGTATTTGATGAATTCAATTCAAATACTAACACCTTTTTCACAACATTGAGTTTTTTAATGGAAAAATTTCCATTTAAATGACTTATATATGATTTGAATTCGAGAACCTTATTAAATATCACTGTCATAGTTTTTTTATAAAATTTATGTGTCCACGTAGGTAAAAAAAATTTACAAATAAATATTTTTTTTTATTTTTATCTTAATAATATTATTTTAATTATTAATTTTTTTTTTAATTTTTAGAAATACTATAATGACCATAATTACATCTGCAATACTGATAGAGCATGTTTCTATTTTATAATGAAATATAATAAATGAATTTATAAAAAATAAATTTATATAATTTGAAAATTTTTATGTGACCCACATGTTTTTAAATTTATATGAAATATTATATAGGTATTATATAATTATATTTGAAACCACCCATTGCATTGATATATTTAGTGTTAAATTATAAATATAGTGTAAAAAATAACAATAATGATATTTTATAAAACTAATATATTATTAAATTTGTAAAAAATATAAAAAAATTAAATAATAAAAGTTGAATATTATATGATATAAAATTTTATAATTTTTCCATTTATGGGTCAATTTTAATTTTATAAGTTAAAAATTATGTTCACTTAATTTTGTAAATGGTGTTAACATATATAAAATTGAAATTAATTAACTAATAGTTAATAAAAATTAAATTGTTTAAAATAATTGAATAACATGTCTAATTTCTACAAGTTGATAGGAGAAAAAAACAAATCATACCTCATAATTGAATTCATATCTATTTCGAGTAATTTTTTTTTTTGAGAATGAATTGATTTTAATATAAAATTTTGAGAAATTCTTAAAAGTGTCCCCCATTTCAATTATAAAAGGGAACCTCCTCCCTCAGTTAATTATAAAACATTAAGATTTATATCTCAACCAAACTCTTAAATTTTCACTGAACAGCTTCATTATCCATGTAAACGGTGGTGTTTTTTGTAACACCCCATGATTTCATAGTATGTTATTTCTTCAATGTAATTCAATAACTTCTAGTACACGCAACACCGAGTTCAAGCACACCACGACTTACCAAACTAGCCATTCAAAAGATGTTATGAATAATAATAACTATATTTTGAACTTTATATAATACTTATAATTTTAGAATCCATATTATGAGTTTCTTAGTCATAATGAAAAAAAATTCATGTTTTTTAGATAAAAGAAGTATTTTTTTAAATGCAATTTCACTTCCTTTTAACAGAGAACCCTTTTTAAATCCAATATTTGAAACATTTATATATTCCATTTGAAAAAATAATCTTCTTTCTTTATAATTAGGACATAAAAATTTTGTTTCATTAAATTTTTGGTGTTTTTCTGATAACTTTCATATTTCGGTGAATAGTGAAAAATACTATATTTCAAATGAAAACAAATTATTTAATAAAATTAATTTATAGTGTTGAATTATAAATTTTAATGGTTTGGAAGTATAATTAGATTAAATTTTTATCATTTAATCCAATTTTAGTTATTTTAATTAATTTCACTTTGAAATTGAACATAAACAAGTATCAATCTTTTGTTAGTTTTTATTTCTTAAAAACATGCTTTTTGGTTTTTTCAACGAGAATTAATTTAAAATTAATAAATGAAACTCCTATGTTTTTAATTTGATAAGGTAGACTCAATTTTTGAATTCATAATATCATAATTATCTTAGGGTGAAATTTTGTTATTTTTTTTGAAAACTTTATGTTTTTGATGAATAATGAAAAACACTGAGTTATTGGTTAAAACCGAGTTTTTATTTAAATAATTATATATTTTATTTAAATTTATTTAATGTAAAATTAGATACATAAGAATTATATAATTTCAATATAATTCATTGGATTCATTTTATAATAAGTATAAATATATAAAAAATTTATTTAACTTTTTACCATCTTTTACCCACCTCCTATGAGTATTTGAAAATTTACATAAAACATAATTTTACCGCTTCTATGAGTTGAATTTCAAAAATATGAGTGACAAGGTTTATATAATTAAGTAAAATATGGTTCAATAAGATGAAAATTATTTTTTGTGAATGGTATCTTTTTACTTTTATTTACAACAGTTAAAAGTAAATAGGGTAATTAAGGGTAAAAATGATATTATTATTCCCCTAACACGTGTACTAATTCTATTGGATCAGTGTAATTCAACCAAAAACAACCTTAGGAGTAAAATATTATCCTTTAAGACAGCTTGGATTAGACTAAGACATTTATTATTATTTTATTTAAAGAATAGTTAAAAGAGTTAAAATCGATGTTTAATAAGTAATACATTTTTAACATTTGGATATAAAAAATATAAATTATACTATAAATATTAAATAGAAAGATAAGAAGATTTAATAAATATTGCTTTTTTATTTTTATTCTTTAGACATTAAATAATTAAATTTATTTATGTCACAATGATGATGCATAAATTACCATATTAATGAATGATTTAAATAATTAATATTATAAATATCCAAATAAATGTAATTTGAGTATTTTTAAGAATTCCAGAAATTTTCTAGGTTAATATGACATGTTAGGGTTGGTTAGATGAATTTTTTCGATGTAATAATCCTGTTATGAATTTAGAGAAAACAAAATACCAAATAGTGTCAAAATTGACATAAAAGTGTTTTTAAAACAAATATTATATTATTAATTGATATTCTATTCCTAAAAATATAAGGTTTGGCCAAAATATTTATATAACGATAGTTGTATCATTAATGAACCACATGGGGTTCTAATGGAAGAATATAGTATGTTTATTAACCATATAATATAAAAACACAAAGAGACATGGTAAATGTCAAACAATTTAACGAAGAGTTAAATCTAAAAGATAAAGTTAATATAGTGACCGAAACCTCTTTGAACCCTATTGGATGGATGGTTTTCGACCCATCCACACCTCATACTTTAAATAATTCATTTTGGAGCCATTATAAACCGAAAATGATTTTATTATATGTCACGGCCCGTCCTCAGGGCCCGTGTCGTGACTACCCCAAGCCCGCCTTCCATAGGACCGGGGTTGGAGATTAGCAGCAAAGGAGAAAATCCCGATAGCTGGGAAGGAATTTCATTTATAAATGTAAACAAAACACCACAGAGTATAAGCGGAAGTAAAACAATAAGTACAAAGAGAAGTTCTGAAAGGTAAATGGGCCAGAATACAAACCCAAATGAAAGTACAACTACAACTGAACAAAGTACAACAAAAAAAGACAACAGCTGGAAGAACGGAAGTGGCTCCTGGGTCGTCCTCCTCGGATCCTACCTGAAGGGTTGGTACAGATGGCGCAGCTCCTGGATCATCCACCATGGATCTTACCTGAAGGGTAGGTACAGATATCCTCCACAATGCTCTCACTCATCAACCTCCTCCGAGTGTCGTCTCGCCATGAAGTCCACCTCGGGATACTGACTCATCGTGTAGTCCACCTCCATGTACTGACTCGTCGTGTAGTCCACCTCCGGGTATCGTCCAGTCCTCGCTCACTCGGCCACTGTCAGCACTGCCCGTCGTCTGCAACCAACCCAACGAGGTGCGGGCATAGCCCATGCAGGGGTGAGTATAATGATACTCAGTAGGGACCCGGAGACCCTCAAGGTCTCACTAAAACCAACATTGATAACCACAAAGAAGATCTCAACAGATAACCTCTACATAGGTATATGCCCATGCATATACCTAAGTTATCAAGTAACCCATCTCAATCATGAGGAAAACACCAAGATCATGAAATAAATGGTTAACCTGTACCCAGGTATATGCCCATACATATACCTAAGTTATCAAGTGACCCCTCTCAATCATGAGGTAAACACAAAGGTCAAAAGTCTCATCTCAAACTAGGATTTTCATTATCGAAACCGAAACTGCTGAAGAGCTTCGTCTCTGGAGTGTATAGTGGTCCTGTCACGACTCTGAGGTACTGCTCACTAAACTAAGACTGCTGAGGTACTCCTTCTGTCGAGTACCGCGGTTCAGCCACCCAATCACAGTAGTGCTTCCCGCCGGGGTATGTCACCCAAACACAGTAGTGCACACCCCCTAGTAGCCTGCTGAGGTACTCTCCAGACGAGTACCACGGGTCTGCACTGTCACACAGGTAGTGCTCCGTCCACCATGGGTATTCACCCAAACAAAGTATTGCTCTGTCCACTGGGGTAGTCGACTCACTCCAAGTCGAGTCGGTCAAGCAGTCGTTAGGTCTCATTCGGCTACACGGTCTTCATACTCTGCATGCTCAACTCTTGGAGGGTCCGCTCCACGAGCTACAGGTCGATACTCCAAGTATCACAAAGACACACGAAGATGTATCTCAAAGGACCGCCTCATCATAGGGGTCTCAACGCAACAGATGGCGCGTCAATCGGACGCCCGGTCTGTGAGTTATTAGCCTTTTCGTCCTAGGGGCCCGGTTGGTTTCGTGAGAGAACCAACCCGGACGTATCTCAACTGTACTCTGAACTCTCATAGGGTATACTCATAGGGACCGTTTCTCAACGTGATCACCAAAACCGCTGACGGTTCGTCAAACGGACGTCCAGTCTGAAAGATATCAGCTTTTCCGTTCCAAGGGACCGGTTGGATTTCGGGTACAATCCAACTCAGCCACTATCCAACTGCAACTGAAACTCGGGTGAAAATACCAAAAGTTCTGTCTCATCATGAGGAATTCAACGAGACACATGGCGCGTCTATCGGACGCCCGGTGTGTGAGTTATTGGCTTTTTCATTCCAGGGGCCCGGTTTGTTTCGTGAGCGAACCAACCCGACAGCACTCCGACGACATGCAAAACTCGAGCAGAGTAGTCCAAAAGATCCGTCTCAATTAGAGGAATCTATCAATGTCGACGGCACGTCAATCGGACATCCGGAGATCAAGATATAAGTGTTTCTTCTCCGAGGGCCTGGTTGGTTTCGTATCCGAACCAACCCGGCCGAACCCAAAGTATTCCGAAACCTTGAGTGCGATATACAGAAATTACCGTCTCGTTCCAAGGATCTCTACGCAACTTACGGTGCATTTATCCGAGGTCCGTAGCCCATGATATGGGAAAAAGACCAAAGAGGGTCCGAAAACGGGGGTCTGGGCCCAGCCCGACCCCCCTGGGTCGGCCCGACCCGGGTCCGACGCGGCTGGGCCCGGCCCGATCGGCCAGTCGCGGCTCGGCCAGCGCGGTTGGGCAGAAGCCGCGGGCGAGGTGCGCGGCTCCCACCCCCCCCCCCCCCCTCGCCGCTAATTGAAGCCGGCAGCGAACCTCCGCCGCCAACCTTCCGGCGGCGCGCTGACGCCGCCGGTCGCCGGCGCCGCCCCCGCCTTCCGCGGACCATCGGACACGCTCCGGTGGTCCGTTTCTCATGCCTTCTTCGCCAACGGTCCTCCCGGGACCAGACCTTCACTGCGAAGGGATTCAAACGCCATAGCGGTCTGCTTCGTCGTCATCCGTTGATCCGCACATCGATTAACAAGCTGCGGAAGGTTGTCGGACCGTGTTTGTTCGGCCAGCGTCCTCCGCGTTAGGTGTTATCAATTGGAAAATAATAAACACATGATTTTAATCATTGAAGAGGGTATAATTTATCCAAAATAAATTATACAAACACCTTGAAATCAAATACCCACGTACGAGAGTTTAAAATTTGAATGCGTAGCATGACAATATCGCGCATTCTTTCCGCTTGATCCCGCGCGACGTGACGATGTCGTGCATCCTTGCCGCTCGATCCCGCGCGGTGCGACGACACCGCGTCAATTTCATTCGATCCGCAACAACAAGAAAAACAATAAGGGAGGGGGACGACCGTGTTTGTGCGGTCCAGCCTCCTCCCGTTAACAGGTATCATGCAGTCCAAATGTCGTGGATAAAAGACGGAAGAGAATCACGTAAGGAAAATCAGGTAAACCCCCTACCTCGGTTTCAAGATAGGAGTCGCGGAAAGAGGATTTGAAGACAATGTCGGGGTGCGTCTGAGGAGGAAGCGGCATCTCCTCACGTGTTGCGGTGAAGAGGAAGGAAGGCACGTTGTCGTTCTTCGTGGAAGGATGGTGTTCTTCGTCGAAGATGAAGAAGATGATCTCTAAGCTCCTCGCCTTATTTTTCCCCCAAGTCCTCTCCAGCAACAATGGAACCAACCCAAAATAAATTAAGCCACACTTAATTTATTAACTCAACATGGCTTTTGAAATTAAAGTTTTTGAATTTCAAAAACTCACATTAAACTCACTACATTAATGTCGTAAGTTATTAACTTAAGTTAACAATATTAATGGTGAGTTGAGGGGGTTAGAGGATATGAAGGGGTGGGGTTCGTGTGGGCCCCACCACCCTCATAACCTCCCAAGGGAGGTTGGGTAGTTACCCAACATCCATCCAAAGGATTTAAACACTTAGAGTAAAATAAAAATTGTTGTTAATTTTTTATTTTTAACTTCCACAATTTTTATCAACTTCTCTCGAGTAAACACAACTCTAGAATAGGCGTTCATAAGGAAATACTGGCGCTGTGGTTCTATCGGTGCCCTCGGAATTTGATTCCGAGCACCGGTTCAAAAGATATAAAAACCCGCTCGCTCGTTCACTGAACGTGCCCTAGCTAAATTTCGGAAATTGATTCCGGGCACACCGGGCCTCGGAATCAGGTGCCGTCAGAAACTATGTTCTTGTAAAATTACAAAGAAAATTAAGAAAAAATTTCCCTTGAATTTTATGGGTCTTTACATTACTCCAACCTCAGGGATTTATGTCCCCGTAATGCTTCAACACAAACTAGGGTCACAAAAGCGGTATTGAGCACGCATCTGAGCCTTCCGCTCTCATGTTCTTACCTGGAGATTCCATACTACCAAACAAAGCGCACCCGAGGATTCGACCGTACTCATAGGATCTGCTCATGCCGATCCTCGATCCCTACTGGAACCTCCATGGAAGTAACTCCATCGCCATCGTCCTGCTCCTCATGGTCGATGATATGCGAAGGGTCGAGCACGTATCTCCTCAGTTGAGATACCTGGAAGACATTATGCACCTGGTGCAACTGAGGTGGATGTGTCAAGCGGTAAACCACCTCACCTACCCAGCTGAGGGCCTAGAAAGGTTCATTGAACCTCAGAGATAACTTTCCGCCTTGGCTACATCTCCGTAAACCTCATCGAGGTGAGACCCGTATAAGGACGTGATCGTCATCCTCGAACTCTAGAAGACTCCATTTTCTGTTAGAACTGAATCTCAAACGACTGCTTCCACGAGGGTAAGGTTGACCAACTCAAGACTGATCGGTCGCACCCTCCTGTGCAAGAGTTTATCATGTGCTGCTTGGGGATTCCTTTTCACCGAATAAGGAAAACCCATCCCGACGTTTGCCTAAAACCATCAATTTGAGTATGAACAGTGATTTCCCAGTCCATACTCAAACCAACGTCGTAAGGCCTCGATGCTGCCACCAAGAGATTTCAACCGAAACTCTCGCCTCGAGGGTCTGACCACACTGTTGGCGTAAATGTGATTATCGAGTCTCCTCCCAAGGTATCTCGAGACGTGAGGGTCAAGTCCACGGCTTTCGGAAACTCTAGGTCTAGAACAAGATTTGTGAAAGCAAGGAATGATTCATATAGACGTCTGTTACTGCAGCAGCTAGTAGTGGAAACATACTATCCCTTGAATCATTTTTAGACCCATTGGGTCACACTCCTTTACCGCATGCAACCACACTCTTCCTCCGCCCTCCAGCTCCCTGAGCCTGGCGGGGATAACTAAGGCGGGTGGTTGTAGCATGTTAAGATGTACACCACCTCATGCTGCTCTCCTAGATCTGCATCCACGTCTTCTACTTCGCAGACTCCTCTCTCCTTAAAGAATCCTCTTCTTGAAACATTTAACACACTCGAGTCTCTAAGACTGGCACCGGTTTCCTGTTTCTTACTGCACTGTGCAGTCTTCATCTGCTCCTGGATGATCTGCACCTTCTTTGCCTACGATCTGAAGAGCTGCTAAAATTTCTCCTTTGCCGAAAAGAGAAACTCTGTCTCATCCCTTGGATGAACCACTCCCATTACCTAATACAGTCAATCCTGACATGAATGATGTATTCATGCCATGGATGACATCGTAAGGCCTCAACGTATCTACTAAGAGATCCAACTGTCACTCTCACCTCCAAGGTTCGAGTCACACTGTCGGCATCAGTGTGAGGTCACTGGGTCTTCTACAGTAGAAATCTCGAAAGTGAGGTTCAAGTCAATAGTTTTAACCGGGACCACTCAGTATCAACCAAACAAAAGGACAGGAAGGCAAACATCACAAAGATAAGTGTCATTTTATTATTGCAGCTCATAGTACAAAGACACTAAAACAACATCAACATGGAACTAGAAGTACAAGGGATGTATCCACTAGTTCCGCTCCTATCCACCTACTCCTGGAGCTCTACTGCCTTGTCTACTGCTCGGCTGTTGCTCAAGCACCCACCGCTGCTTCTACCTTAGTGGCTCCTCCAAAGCCTGTGGAGCAACTGTACGAGGAGTCGGACAGTCACGTGCTAGGTGACCCTTCCCACCGTAAGAGTACCACTGTCCGTTTCTGGCACACCTGGCTCTGACCCCACCCCGGGTGCCCCGCACCACCGGTCCTAAAACCCGATATCGTCCAACTGCTGTTCTGGTCCTCCTGGACCTCTACATCATCTATCTACTACCCACAGATGACTCGGCTACTGATCAAAAAACATGTGGCAAAGGCAGCAGCTCCTGAACACGCTCGGGGTGTAGAGCTACTGGCATAAACTCCACCCCGAAGAAGGTCTCGAAGTCTTCCCATGCGAAGGTCATCCCGTCGCATAACTAGAACCAATGGCTCCACCACCTTCTTGGTGCTGCCTGAAGAAGGCTGGCAGCAAAGATCACCATGAAGTTTGCAGGCGTCCCTACTAACCTGAAGACTCTCACCACAGCCTCCAGCTAAACCTCAGCTGCCTGCGGGTCCGTCTCTCCCCAGAACCTAGGTGGCCTCTGGCGCTGGAACTCGTGAAGTGCGCCCAAGTGGCGTGCATCGCCTACTGCTGGGGCTGGTGGCATCGGTGGCCCAACGTATGGTAGTACCGCTGGTGCCTCAACTACAAGAGGGCCCTGTACCGAAGCCCCGTCGCTCGACAGGCTGTCAGTACGCACATCCCTCTGGGCTCTAGCTGGTCGTCTGAGAAAAGGAATCCTGAAAGAAACAACGTGACACGGTCAAATGTTTATACTTGGAGAGCTGACATGGTTTGAGATGATATTTAAAAACATCTGGAAACACACACACAATCAGTGTTTTCTTGCACAAAGTCAGAAATCAGTTGTTAGGGTCTTAGTGTATGGATACGTCAGCCACCCGCACCAACACTGGACTCCCTGAACTGAAAACCACACTCGGTACGCTTAACACTATTGCTTCACAGAAAGAAAACATCAGAGTTATAAGTTCTGCGGTAGAACCGACTCCTCTGATACGAATTTTTCACGACCCGTCCTCAGGGCCCGTGTCGTGACTACCCAATGCCCGCCTTCCATAGGCCAAGGGCTGGCGACAAGAACTAAAGGAGAAAATCCCGATAGATGGAAGGCATTGCCTTTATAAATGTAAAAATAACACCACATAGTACAAGAAGAAGTAAAACACTAAGTACAAAGAGAAGTGCTGAAAGGTAAATGGACCAGCATACAAACCCAAATGAATGTACAACTACAACTGAACAAAGTATAATAGAAAAAGAAAACAGCTGGAAGAACGGAAGCGGCTCCTGGGTCACCCTCCTCGGATCCTACCTGAAGGGTAGGTACAGATGGTGCAGCTCCTGGATCGTCCACCACGGATCTTACCTGAATGGTAGGTACAGATAGCCTCCACAATGCTCTTGCCCTTCAACCTCCTCCGAGTGTCCTCTCGTCATGAAGTCCACCACCGGATACTGACTCGTCATGGAGTCCACCTCTGGGTACTGACTCGTCGTGCAGTCCACCTCCGGGTACTGACTCGTCGTGCAGTCCACCTCCGGGTACTGTCCAGTCCTCGAACACTCGGCCTCCGTCAGCACTGCCCGTCGTCTGCAACCAACACAACAAGGTGTGGGAATAGCCCGTGCAGGGGTGAGTATAATGATACTCAGTAGAGACCCCGATACCCTCATGGTCTCACTAAAACCAACATGGATTACCACAAATAAGATCTCAACAGATAGCCTCTACTTAGTTATATGCCCATGCATATACCTAAGTTATCAAGTAACCCATCTCAATCATGAGGAAAACACCAAGATCATGAAACCAACAGATAACCACTACCCAGGTATATGCCCATACATATACCTAAGTTATCAAGTGACCCATCTCAATCATGAGGTAAACACAATCATCAAAAGTCCCAGCTCAGACCAGGATTTTCATTATCGAAACCGTAAATGCTGAAAATCTCCGTCTCTAGAGTGTAGAGTGGTCCTGTCATGACTCTGAGGTACTGCTCACTAACCTAACACTGCTGAGGTACTCCTCCTGTCGAGTACCGCGGGTCAGCCACCCAAACACAGTAGTGCTTCCCGCCGGGGTATGTCACCCAAACACAGAAGTGCACACCCCCTAGTAGCCTGCTGAGGTACTCTCCGGACGAGTACTGTGGGTCTGCACTATCACACAGGTAGTGCTCCGTCCGCCCTGGGTCTGCACCCGATCAAAGTAGTGCTCTGTCCACTGGGCTAGTCGACTCACTCCAAGTCTATTTGTTCAAGCAGTCGTCAGGTCTCAGTCGGCTACACGGTCTCCATACTCTGCACGATCATCTCTGGGAGGGTCCACTCCACGTGCTACAGTTCGATACTCCAAGTATCTCAAAGACCCAAGAAGAAGTATCTCAATGGACCGCCTCATCATAGGGGTCTCAACGCAATAGACGGCGCATCAATCGGACGCCCAGTCTGTGAGTTATTAGTCTTTTCGTCCCAAGGGCCCGGTTGGTTTCGTGAGCGAACCAACCCTGTCGTATCTCAACTGTACCCCGAACTCTCATAGGGTATACTCATAGGGACCGTTTTCTCAACGTGATCACCAACACCGCTGACGGTTCGTCAAACGGACGTCCAGTCTGAAAGATATCATCTTTTCTGTTCCAAGGGCCCGGTTGGATTTCGGGTACAATCCAACCCGGCCACTATCCAACAGCAACCGAAACTCGGGCGAAGAATACCAAAAGTTCCGTCTCATCATGAGGAATTCAACGAGAAAGACAACGCATCTATCAGACGCCCGGTCTGTGAGTTATTGGCCTTTTCGTTCCAGGGGCCCGGTTGGTTTCGTGAGCGAACCAACCCGACCGCACTCCGACAACATCCAAACCTCGGAGCGGAAACGCTTATTTCTTGAGCTCTGGACGTCCTATTGACATGCCTTCAACTTTGATGGATTCCTCTAAGTGAGGCAGATCTTTTGGCTTACTCCGCTCGAGGTTTGGATGTCGTCGGAGTGCGGTCGGGTTGGTTCGCTCATGAAACCAATCGGGCCCCTGGAATGAAAAGGCCAATAACTCACAGACCGGGCGTCCGATAGACGCGCCGTCTGTCTCGTTGAATTCCTCATGATGAGAAGGAACTTTTGGTATTCTTCACCCATGATTCGATTGCTGTTGGATAGTGTCCGGGTTGGATTGTACCTGAAATCCAACAGGGCCCTTGGAACGGAAAAGCTGATATCTTTCAGACTTGACGTCCATTTGACGAACCGTCCGCGGTGTTGGTGATCACGTTGAGAAACGGTCCCTATGATTATAACCTATGAGATTTCGGGGTACAGTTGAGATATGGCCGGCTTGGTTCGCTCACGAAACCAACCGGGCCCCTGGGACGAAAAGGCTAACAACTCACAGAACGGGCGTCCGATTGACGCGCCGTCTGTTGCGTTGAGACCCCTATGATGAGGCGGTCCTTTGAGATACTTCTTCGTGGGCCTTTGAGATACTTGGAGTATCGACCTGTAGCTCGTGGAGTGGACCCTCCCAGAGACGAGCGTGTGGAGTACGGAGACCGTGTAGCTGACTGAGACCTGACGACTGCTTGACCAACTCGACTTCGACTGAGTCGACTAAACCAGTGTACGGATCACTACTTTTTTTGGGTGCATACCCCTGGCAGACGGAGCACTACCTGTGTGACAGTGCAGACCCACGGTACTCGTCCGGAGAGTACCTCAGCAGGCTACTAGGGGGTGTGCACTACTGTGTTTGGGTGACATACCTCGGCGGGAAGCACTAATGTGTTTGGGTGGCTAACCCACGGTACTCGATAGGAGGAGTACAACAGTAGTCTTAGGTTAGTGAGCAGTACCTCGGAGTCGTGACAGGACCACTGTACACTCCAGAGACGGAGCACTTCAGCAGTTACGGTTTCGATAATGAAAATCCTGGTTTGAGCTGAGACTTTTGACCTTTGTATTTACCTCATGATTGAGATGGGTCACTTGATAACTTAGGTATATGTATGGGCATATACTTGGGTAGTGGTTACCCATTGATTTCATGATCCTGGTGTTTTCCTCGTGATTGAGATGGGTTACTTGATAACTTAGGTATATGCATGGGCATATACCTAAGTAGAGGTTATCTGTTGAGATCATCATTGTGGTTATCCATGTTGGTTTTAGTGAGACCTTGAGGGTATCGGGGTCCCTACTGAGTATCGTTATACTAACCCCTGCACGGGCTATGCCCGCACCTCATTGTGTTGGTTGCAGACGACGGGCAGTGCTGACGGAGGCTGAGTGTTCGAGGACTGGACGATACCCAGAGGTGGACTACACAACGAGTCAGTACCCGGAGATGGACTACAAGACGATTCAGTATCCGTAGGTGGACTTCATGGTGAGACGAAACTCAGAGGAGGTTGACGGGCGAGAGCATTGTGGAGTCTATCTGTACCTACCCTTCAGTTAGGATCCGTGGTGGACGATCCAGGAGCTGCACAATCTGTACCTACCCTTCAGGTAGAATCCGAGGAGGACGACCCAGGTGCCGCTTCCGTTCTTCCAGTTGTTGTCTTTTTATGTTGTACTTTGTTCAATTGTAGTTGTACTTTCATTTGGGTTTGTATTCTGGCCCATTTACCTTTCAGCACTTCTCTTTTTTACTTAGTGTTTTACTTCCTCTTGCACTCTATGGTGTTTTGTTTACATTTATAAACGCAATGCCTTCCCAGATATCGGGATGTTCGCCTATGGTGCTAGTCACCAGCCCCTGGCCTATGGAAGGTGGGCTTGGGGTAGTCACGACACGGGCCACAAGGACGGGTCGTGACATTATAAAATAATATTTCTAGCTTTTTCTAAGGTGCCCCTCACCCCTCTTATAAAAGGGTACTTCCCCTTCTCTCTAATTAACTCCATAAAATCCATTTGTCACAGCCAACCCCTACCCAAAGACCCTCTCAAATATCCTACCATCATCATAGAGGCCTTACTTTAGTTAGAAAGACATCCTACGGAGTCCTTTTGATCAAATCAAAAGGAAGAACCCAAAAAAGAGATAAATATTTCATCACCTCTTGCAAGTTCATTTCTCCTTCCACTTCCGCTTTCTTTGTTGTTTCCATTATAAAATAATAACACCAGTATACTCTATATACTGTTATTTTATTATAAATATGGTACAACAATATTCATTATTCTATCCATCCTTTGAATGAAATGTCAACATACGTGCGTACGTATGGCTTACCATCTCCACGTCGTGGTGTAATTGTTATTCAATAAATTATTATTTGGATGGTTATAATAATGATGTGTAATTGATATAAATAATAAATATAACATGATAATGATTCTGTATATATGATATAGTATCCAATTATATATTATTTTAATATCAAAATAATGATATTGTCATTCGTGAGTTTGTACGGATTACCGTTTCCCCGAACGCGATGAGATTCATACCCCATAGTATCTATTCAAGACTAATTTTCATTAGATGATTAAAAATAATGTTTAAAGAATTAATATAATTCTGAATATGAATATGATACATCCTATTCATAACAAACATTACTTACGTAACAAATCATATAAAGGAAAACGAATCAGTTAACACCCAAAACGATGATAATACTAAGATATTATTAACAAAGCGATGTTAAAAGATCATATATGATATCATATTAATTTATACAATTATTGTATAATTTAATAACATTTATTTCACCACTATACAGGTGGTTATCCTATCCTCGAAAAGGGAAAAGTAAAAGGTAAGTGTTAATTTCACAATCTCTTTATTATCTAAGGTTGTTTATATGTAATTTTCTACTGGGACCTTTTTATCATCCACGTCCATATTTCATAAAAATGTATTTCATGGAATTTTAAATATTTATTAGAAAATGGGTTAGATTCATTTATACCCTTATTTTACCTTATATGTTTCGAAAGGAATATTTCCATCATTTACCAAACAATGTACCTTATGACTTTTTTGACAAAATTAAGCTAAGAATTTTTTTAACTTATACGGCGGGTGTGGCTATTTTCCGCCATTATAACATCCTCGAACATTCCCTTACAAGATTATTAGAGTATTTTAAAAATAAATGTTTTCTTAAATTATTTCAAAATAGAATGGTAAATTTCTTTAAATATGGTTTCTATTTCATCTATGTCAACATCCTTTGATAGTTTTTATGCTTATTTGAAGTTGATTTAGTATGATACAAAACATACATATTGTATTGAACGTTTTTTTGATATTTTTGACTATGGATGTTTTATTTTTACACCATTTATGGTTTATGTATAAAGTATTGACATTTCGTATGCTGGTTTTAATACAAATATTTATCTTATGTTTAAACCTTTTCATATGAGGAATGCATTGGACTTAGTATCTGGTGGGTGGAGCCTGCTATATCTCCTCGATGCATCGGTACGTCTCATTAGACAAACTAGTGTCTTGGGACAAGGCCTTGAAAAAATCATATTTGTAGTCTTGGCACAAGGCCTTGACTATGTGGTAATGAAAGTCTGGAATTTTGCATTCCATCATTATGAAAGTGGTTGTTGATATTGCATGTGATTATTTGAATAGTACAATATCCATGTGAGTAAGTAAATGGAATTATTTTGATTTTATCTTTTCCATATTATGATGAAGTACAAGTTTAAAAATCTTTTGTTTTAGTTTTATACTTTTCCTTAAATGTTTATGCATATTTATGAATGTTTATGTTATACTGTTATCCTTACTGAGCATCTATACTCACCCTTTCTATGTTTTATTTTTCCCAGGATGCAAAAAAGTATATTATCACTGACTTGAAGGGATAGTATATGGGATCTCATTATTGTCTGTGGAAACAATATTGTTTTATTTTTCCATTTTATGATGTAATATAAACCTTATGAATGTTTCTAATACTTCCAAGGCTACTAAACTAATCGGTGTTTTGAGACTTGATCTTTTCTGATCATTCCAATGATACGTAATAATGCACCGACTCTGGGTTTTGGGGACTGGGCAATATAGCTGGTATCATATGAAGTTTTGTACAAATCATGGAAACTAGATCTAGATAAACTCTGATTAGAGCATGTATACCTAAGATAGATTTTTAGAATTAGTATAGAAGAACTTCATAGAATTTATTAATTGTAGAGATTTTTTCAATTTTACAAGAAATACATCCTTTTCTAGATATGAGAAGGTAAAGGCGGCTCTGTCACAGATGTACCTAGGGGTAAAACTCAAAAACACCGCTTTGAGCTAGGATCGAACGGGAACTGGTGCACAACGATGGGCCTTACTACCCTCTTGGTTACGACACTCCCGGGGGATATGCTTAGGATAATTCTCATTTTCGTTACAAACCATTATGAATGGTTTTGGAGTATATACTTTCTCAATGAAATGATTTTTATGATTATGGATTATATCCATAAAATGTTAAATTTATGTTAGGTATTTTTCAATATTGAAATTATTCATTGTAATTCAATAACTAACCTAGTGTATGCCATTGAATAGAAATGGTGCCCTGTAGAAGGAATTTGAACTCCAGCAATACGTATGATCCAAAGAGTAAGAAGGATCATATATTTCATGGTATTAATCCAACATTTATAAGGGAAAATAGTCTCCCATGTATTCTCAATATATGAAGAAATAGTATTATGTGTTAATAAGAAAAGTAATGAATTCTCTGAGTCCTATGGCTTTGAAGGGAAGCAAGAGAAGAAAATGATGGAAGAGAGAAAGGTGGATAAAGGGAAGAGGGAAAAGAAGTATTTTTCAATTTGTGATAACTGTGGAAATAATCACCTTGGTAAATTATTGAAGGGAATGAGAGTTTTCTTAAGTGTGGGGGAAAAGGACATCAATTACATGATTGGAAGGATAAGAAAAAAGTATCAAATGTACAATGCTTCATCTACAAGATGTTGGGACACTATGTGAATCAATGTCCAAATCATCAGAGTATACCCCAAATGATGTTATTGGATAATAATAAAGTTATTATACTACCAAATAAGAAGAGGAATGTTTAGATGTCTTACGTTGTTGTTAAAGTATTGTGTCATTTGAGTATTTTATTAATTATGTACATGTTATAATAATTATAGAGTATATAAGGATTGTACTGCAGTACTATTTCACTATGGACTTGAGATTGTGTGGAACAATGAAAAGTGACTCAATATCAGGTTAAATTTTTGAAAAATATATGGTTGAGAGAATGATAAATCATAATATGGTCCGGATATTGAGGTAATGATTTTGAAATAATACATGATTGATTTGGATAAATTATATTGGATATTCTTGACTGCCATGAAACTGATTAATGATTTGTATATTTCATCATTATTGGTGTTTATAACATTTTTGGATAGAAGTAGTATATCCAATATTCTATAAGAAATAAGGGAACATGAATATAATAAATATGGTTTTTTTGGTAATTCAAGATGTAGTTGTGTTTTAAAAGAATACATCATTAACGTGTTCACATGTTATTACGTGGAAAAAGGATATTAATTGTGCTTAACTTCCTTAAAAATTTGGAATGTGAGTTTGGAAAATAGTATTTTGGATAAGTCTAGTTTGGGATTATTTTTGGATTTCCATAAAAAGGACATCCCGGAGGTCGGGCGACAACTGGTCGCGTCCGGCAAAGCCGCGAGACTTCAACCCTCAACCGAAGGGCGACATGGGTGTATCACCTACCACTGGCCCATGTGATGTCCTAGATTGAATAATGTAGTTTTTTTAAAAGGTATGGTAGATGAATTATAAATTCATATTTTTTTGAAACCCATACGAATAGGATAAATATAATATTTTTGTATGTTTTATTATCTTTTAGAATGAATCAAGAGTTTGTGGTAGAAATTAGTTAATGGATGGAAATCTAGATGTCATGTATATTTTTTTCTCCTATTTTATGAAGAAATTAATTCTTAAACTTTAGGTAAGGGATCTTGAAACTAAAAATGTGTTATCCAAATACCTTATGTTTTATTGAACCGATGATATTTTAAATCATCATAGATTGATGGCTTTGAGGCCCTCAATTATACAATTGTTTATGACTGATGTCCTCAATCACTCCCTATAAATATTTATTTTTCCCACCAATTACATGTCTCTAATTTCCACTAATGTTCTTCTAATTGAGATCATAATTTTGTGGTGTCTTTTTTATTTCTCTTTTCTTCTTATTAAGACTAAATTTTAATGACCCAATTTCTGATGTGGGTTTTCCCACAAAGGTATTTTCCATTTTCAACTTTTATTTTCAATGAAAAATTTAAAATTGGGAGGATGAAATTTATTGAAAGAGGGACGAATGTAACTCCCCGTGATTTCATAGTACGTTATTTTTTCAAAGTAATTCAGTAACTTGCAATACACGCAACACCGAGTTCAAGCGCACCACGACTTACCAAACTAGCTGTTCAAAAGAGGTTATGAATATTATTGACTATATTTTTAACATTATATAAGCCTTATAATTTTAGAATCCTTATTATGAGTTTCATATACATAATGAAAAAACAAATTCATTTTTTTAGATAAAATAAGTATTTTTTTAAATGCAATTTTATTGCCTTTTAATAGCTAACCCTTTTCAAATCAAATATTTGACACCTTTATATATTAAATTTGAAAAAATATACTTCTTCATTCAAATCATGACATAAAAATTTAGTTTCAATAAATTTTTGGTGTTTTTCTGATAACTTTAATAATTTGGGTGAATAGTGAAAAATACTATATTTTAACTGAAAACAAATTTTTTAATCAGAATAATTTATAGTGTTGAATTATAAATTTTAATTTCTTGGAAGTATAATTAGATTATATTATTACCATTTAATAAAATTTTATTCATTGGAAATAATTTCACTTTGAAATTGAGCATAAACAAGTATCAATCTTTTATTAGTTATTATTTCATAAACACATGTATTTTGGGTTGGATAATGGGAATTAATTTTAAATTAAAAAATTCCACTTCTATGTTTTGAATTTCATAAAATCTAATTTATTTATTAATTCATAATATCAAAATTAGATTAGGGTGAAAGTTTTATATTTCTCTGAAAACATTAAATATTTGATGAATAGTGAAAAACAATGAGTTATTGGTTAAAACCGACTTTATATTTAAATAATTATTTATTTTATTTGAATTTAATTTATGTCAAAATAGATAAATAATACATATATATATTCAATATAATTCATTGGAGTCATTTTATAATAAGTTTAAATATATAAATGTTTTATTAAACTTTTTACCGTCTTTTACCCCTCCTAGGAGCATTTGCAAATTTACATAAAACATAATTTTACCACTTCTGTGAGTTGAATTTCAAAAATTCAAGAAACACAATTGATATCAGTAAGTAAAATGTGGTTCAATAAGATAAAAATATTTTTTGTTGATTAGTAACATTTTACTTTTATTTACCAAAGTTAAAAGTAAATATGGTAATTAAGGGTAAAAATGATATTATTATTACCTTAACACATGTCCTAATTCTATTGGATAAGTGGAATTTGACCAAGAACAACCTTAAAAATAAAATATGATCCTTTATGTCTACTTGGATTAGATTAGGACATTTATTACTATTTTATTTAAACAAGAGTTCAAAGAGTTAAAATCAATGTTTAATAACTAAAACATTTTTAATATAGGGTCATACATAACATAAATTAGACTATAAATATTAATTAGAAATATAAAAATATTTTCTACATAATGGTGTTTTATTTATAATTTTTAGACATTAAATAATTACATTTATTTATAACACAATGATGATGCAGTAATTAACGTATTAATGAATGATTAAAATAACTGATATTATAAATACCCAAATAATTTTAATTTGAGACTTTTTATGAATTCCAATAATTTTATAGGTTAGTATAACATTTTAGGTTGGTTAGATGAATTTTTTTCGATGTAATAATGCTTTTATGAATTTATCAAAAACAAAATACCAAATAGTGTTGAAATTGACATAAAAGAGTTTTAAAAACAATATTTTATTATTAATTGATATTCTATTCTTAAAAATATAAGGTTTGGCCAAAATTCTTATATAATGATATTTTTACCATTAATGAACCACTTTGGGTTCTCTTGGAAGTATATACTATGTTCATTAACCACATAATTTAAAAATTCAAAGAGATATGGTAAATGTCAAACTATTTTACTAAGAGTTAAATCTTAATGATAAAGTTAATATAGAGACCCAAACCTATCTAAAACCTATTTACAGAGTGGTTTTATACCCATAAACACCTTATCCTTTAAATAATTCATTTTATAGCCATTGGAAATCGAAAATGATTTAATTATAAAATAATTTTTCTAGATTTTCCTATGATGCCCCTCACCCCTCTTATAAAAGGGAATTTCAGCTTCTCTCTAATTCACACCTTCAAATCCATTTGGATCGGCCAACCCCTGCCCAAGTACCCTCTCAACTATCTTACCTTAACCTTTTGGCCTTCCTTTAGTCAAAAATCCAACCTAAGTATCCCTTTAGATCAAATTAAAAGGAAAAACCCGAAGAAGAGGTAAATATTTCATCACCTATTTCAAGTTCCTTTATTCTTCCAATTCCTTTATCTTTATTGTTTCCATTCTAAAATAATAACTCCAATATATTATATATAATGTGATGTTATTATAAATATGTTACAACCATATTAATTATTCTATCCATCCTTTGAATGACATGTCACCATACGTGCGTATGTACGGCTTACCGTCTCCACGTCGTGGTGTAATTGTTATTCAATACATTATTATTTGGATGGGTATAATAATGATGTGTAATTGATGTAAATAATATATATAAAAAGATAATGATTCTATATATATGATATACCATCCAATTATATATAATTTTAATATCAAATTAATTATATTTTCGCTCGTGCTTACGTACAGATTACCGTCTCCACGAACAGGATAAGATTCATTCCCTATCGTATCCATTCAAGACTAATTTTCTTAATTTGATTAAAAATAATGTTTAATGACTTAATATAATTATGTTAATGAATAAGATACATCCTATCCATAAAAACATTACTTATGTATCAAAGCATATAATGGAAAACAAATCAGTTAACACCCGATACGACGATAACACTATGATATTATTAACAAAGAAATGTTAAAAGATCATATATGATATCATATTAATGTATATAATTCTTGTATAATTTAATAACAACTATTTCACCATTATACAGGAATTTAACCAACCCTAGACCACAAAAAATTACAAAGTAAGAGATAATAACATAATCTCTTTATTATTCGAGGTCTTTTATATGTAATTATATACTGGGACCTCTTTATCATCCACATATATGATTCTTAAAAACGTATTTGAAAACATTTTTACAATTTACTAGAAAATGGGGTAAAGTCATTTATACCCTTATTTGACCTTATATGTTTTGAAAGGAATCTTTACTTAATTTTCTAAACAAGGTACTTTATGAAATTATACACAAAATAAATGTAAGAATGTTTTTTAACATATACGGTGGGTGCGGCTATTTTGCCCCATTATAACATCTTTTAAGAGTTCCTTACAAGCTTATAATAATATCTTCAAAATAAATTTTTTCTTAAATGATTTGAAAATAGAAATAGATATTTCTCTAATAAAAGATTCTGATTTCATTTATGTCAACATCGTTTTATTCATTTAAGTTTATTTGAAGATGGTTTATTATGATACAAAACATCCATATTGTGTGGAAGGTTTTGTGATATGCTTGACTATGGATGTGTTATTTTTACACCATTCATGGTTTATGGATAATGTATTGACATTTTGTATGATTGTTTTAATACAAATAATTATGTTATGTTTAAACATATTCATATGAGAAATGAATTTGACATAGTATATGACGGGTGGAGCCTGCTATAACTCCTCGATGCATTGGTAGGTCTGATGAGACAAACTAGTGTCTTGGCCCAAGGCCTTGAAAAAATCTTATTTGTATTCTTTGAATAAGGCCTTGACTATGTGGTTATGAAAGTCTGGCATTATGCATTCTGTCATTATGAAAGTGGATGTTCATATTGCATGCGATTATTCGACTAGTAGAATATCCATGTGAGTAAGTAAATGGAATTATTTTGATTTTATCTTTTCTATATTATAATGAAGACACGTTTAAAAGGCTTTTGTTTTAGTTTTATAGATTGCCTTAAATGTTTATGCTTATTTGTTAATGTTTCTTCTATATTGTTATCCTTACTAAGCATCTGAGCTCACCACATTCTATGTTTTATTTTTCCCAGGATGTGAAAAGTATATTATGACTGACCTACAAGGATATTCTATGATATCTCTGTGTTTTATGTGGAAACAATGTGGTTGTAGTTTTCCATTTTATGATGTAATTTAAACCTTATGAATGTATCTAGTACTTATAAGGCTACTAAACTAATTGGTATTTTGAGACTTTATCTTTTGTGATCATGCCAATGATAAGTAATAATACACTGACTCTAGGCCTATGGGGTCGGGGCATTACAGTTCGTATCAGAGGAAGTTTAGTACAAACTGTGGAAACTAAATCTGCATAAACATCGATTAGAGAACATATCCCTAAGATATACATTGAGGATTAGTATAGAATAACTTCCTAGAATTTTGGTATTGTAGAGATTTTTTTAATTTTCCAAGCAATACATCCCTGTCTAGATACAAAGAAGTAGAGGCAGCTTTGGAAAAGATGTACCTAGGGGTGAAACCCGAAAACACCGCTTTGAGCTAGACTCGAATCGGAACTGGTGCACGATAATGGGCCTTGTTTCATTCTTGGTTACGACACTCCTTGGGGGATATGCTTAGGATAATTCTAATATTCTTTACAAAATATTATGACGGTTTTATGATTATATAATTCCTCAAAGAAAATATTTTTATGAAAATGGATTATATCCATAAACTGTTCAATTTATGTTAGGTATTTTACAAGTTTGGAATTATTCATTTCAATTCATAAACTGACCTAGTGTATTCCATTGTATAGAAATGGCATCCCGTAGATGGAATGTGAACTCCAACAATACATATGATCCAAATATTAAAAAGGTTCACATCTTTCCCGGTATTGAGAAAACATTTAGAAGGGAAATAGCCTCCTAGGTTTTCACAACATATGAAGAAATAGTATTATGTGTTAATAAGATAAGTAAAGAATTTTCTGAGTCCTATGGCTTTGAAGGGAAGCAGGAGAAGAAAAGGATGGAAAAGAGAAAGATAGAAAAAGGGAAGATGGAAAAGAATGATTTTTCCATATGTGATAACTGTGGAAAGAATCACCTTGGTAAAATCATGAATAGAATGGGAGTTTGTTATAAGTGTGGGAAAAAAGGGCACCAAGTACGTGATTGCATGGGTAAGAAAAAAGTTTCAAATGTAAAATGCTTCATCTTCAAGGAGTTGGGACACTACATGAATCAATGTCCAAATCATTTGAGTATACCCCAAATGATACTATGGGATAATAATAAAGATATGACACTACCGAAGATGAAGAGGAATGATTAGATTTCTTACATTGTTATTAATGTATTGTGTCATTTGAGTATTGTATTAATGATGTACATGTTATAATAATTCTACAGTATATAAGGATTGCACTAAAGTACTATTTCATTAAGGACTTGAGATTGTGTGGAACTATGAAAAGTGACTCAATATCAGGTTAAATTTATGGAAAATTTATGGTTGAGAGAAACATAAACCATAATATGGTTCTAGTACTGAGGTAGTGATTTTGGAAAAATATATGATTTATTTTGATAAGTTATATTTGTTATTCTTGACTAACTTGAAACTGATTAATGATTTGTATATTACATCATTGTGCAAGTTTACTAAATTTTATTATAGAAGAAGTATATCCAGAATTCTATAAGGAATAAGGGTGAATGAATGTAATCATTAAGGTTTTATGGTAATTCAGGATGTAGCTGTGTTTTAAATGAATAAATGATGAAGGTGTTCACATGTTATTACATTGAAAAAAGATCTTCATTGTGTTTACCTTCCTTATAAATTTTGTACTATGAGTTTGGACAAAAATACTTTTGATAAGTATAGTTTGAGATTATTTTTCGATTTCTATAAAAAGGACAACCTGGAGGTCGGGCGACAACCCGTCGTGTCCGGCAAGGCCATGAGACTTGAACCCGCAACCAAAGTGTGACAAGGGTTTATCACCTACCACTGGCCCACATGATGTCCTAGATTGAATAATGTAGTTTTTCTATAAGGTCTCGTAGATGAATTATAAATTCATTTTTTTGGAACCCAATATGGATAGGATAAATAGAATATTTTGTTATGTTCTATTATCTTTTAGAGTGAATGATGATTTTGTGGTAGAAATTAGTTAAATGATGGAACTCTACTAGTTAGGAATATTTTTTTCTCTTATTCTATGAAGAAATTAATTCTTAAACATTAGGTAAGGGATCTTAAAACTAAAAATGTGTTATCCTAATACCTTATGTTTTGATGAACTGATGATATTTTAAACTATCATAAATTGATGGATTTAAGGCCCTCAATTATACAAATTTTTATGACCGATGACCTCAATTACTCGATATAAATATTTATGTTTTCCACAAATTATGTGTCTCTAATTTCCACTAATGTTCTCCAAGTCGAGATCATATTTTGGTGGTGACGTTTCAATCCCCTTCTCCTCCTATTTAGACTAAATTTAATTAACCCAATTTCCGATGGGTGTTTTCCTACAATGGTATTTTCTATTTTCAACCTATTATTTTAAAAGAACAATTTAAAATGGCGAGGTCACAATTTTTTGAAGGAGGGAAGAATATAACACCCCAATATTTCATAGTATGTTATTTCATTAAAGTAATTCAATAACTTGCACTACCCGCAACATCGAGTTTAAGCACACCGCGACTTACCAAACTAGGCATTCAAAAGAGGTTTTGAATATTATTAACTAACATTTGAACATTATATAATACTTATAATTTTAGAATCCATATTATCAGTTTCTTACATGAAATGAAAAAACAAATTCATTTTTTAGATAAAAGAATTATTTTTTTAATTGAAATTTTACCGCATTTTAATGGAGAGCCTTTTTTAAATCGAATATTTGAAACTTTTATATATTCAATTTGACAAAATAAACTTATTCTCATGACTTGAACCTACCGGTATCAAGCCACAACTACCCCAAGCCCTCCTCCCTAGGCCAGGGGCTGGCGACAAGAGTCAAAGGCGTAACAATCCCGAGGAGGCCTTTTCCTAATCACCTGTACTCACACACAACCCACTCAATGCAGAAGTGCAGAGTCAAAAGAAAACTGAAGGAAAAACAACTATAACCCAACCATAGTCATTCATCAACTTCTAAATAGAGAAAAGTAAAGTTCTGAAAATTACTAACAATATAACTAAACAGTAAAGGGAAAAACACGCGCCCAACCAGAAATGTGCCACAACACGACAACAGGTAATCAAAAGTAACCACCTGTTGAGTCTCACACCTAAAAGTTGTACTACGACAACTAAATGCAGCCCTAGTTCTTGTGTCCTCTACACTCCTCCATAGTCTCGATCGACCTGTCTGTTGTCTGTAAGGGCACACCAAGTGCGGGAAAAGGCCAAGCAAGGGTGAGTATAACGATACTTAGTAGGATGACCCAAAATCTCGAGGGAGAGACAAAGGAGGTACTAAAATAGCGACCAGTAGGCAGAACAAAGAAAATTGTAAGGGTTCAGTAGAGATACTGAAACTCAACCCAACAAAATAATGGAAGTAGACTCGTCCCAACTAGGAAGAGCCAGACACGGAAACCACGTGGAATACCCTGCATGTCTTCGCCCTTCCTAGAAGGAGAGTAAATGAACAGAAGGTGTTGGAACAAAAATAGGGTGTGTATATATATGCTCAATAAGAAACCTGAACGAGTGGATAAGGGTATCTCCATCTCCATGTTCAGCCCAGGATAAGTCGCCAATAGTTCTAAGGGGAGCCATCAATGATGCCCAATAGTCTCGCACGTCAATGATGCCTCATCGCTAAACTGTACCACCAAAATTCATGCTCTGGTAGTCATGGAGAAAAGCCACTGACTAGCCTCAGTGAAAGAGGCTGAGTCTGAAAGAAGTCGTTGGGTAACCCACTTCCCAGCCCAGCTGGAGGGTAAACCCCATAAATGTCATCGGGTGACCCACTCCCCATCCTTACTAGAGGGTAAACCCTAAAAAGACGTCGAGTGACCCATTAACCATCCCTACTGGAGGGGAAACCCTAAAAATTTGTTGGGTGACCCACTGCCCAGCACTACTAGAGGATAATCCCTAATGTCAATTGTTAACCCACTGCCCAGCCCCACTGGAGGGTTAACCCTAAGGTCAATGGGTATCCCACTACGCAGCCTCGCTGGAGGGTATACCCTGATATGCCGGAGGGTAACACAATGCCCAGCCCCGCTGGAGGGTAAAATTCAAACTGGCCCAATAACTCCACTCTGCCCGAACCATCTCTGGGTGTTGCTATCATCACGACAGTGTGTTGGGTCGGAGTGTGTTAAAGGAACCTCTGACAAATGCCATTTCGTTTTTCCACATTTAATGAGATCTCAAAATAGGCTCTTCATGCCCAAACAGATTACATCGTTGTAATTGTCATGAAAAAACACACGAGATAGTCTATTTACCCGCTGCTATCGGACTCCTGATGAAAAAGTTAATCAACACCGCTTTATGCCCATACGGCGTCTCTTGGGTCCCGCACCTCACTCCCAAAAGAGGTCGAGTGAACTCTGCCATCACGATACTCTCAGAAAAACATGCCAAAATGACAGCTCATTCGCCTTGAATAGAGGTCGGATGAAAAAGTAGCAAAACCCTGCTCACAACTGAAAAGACGGCTCGTGGGGACCACGCCTCAATTCGGGCTTCAATTCCTGGAACCACCCATGACTTAATCATCTCAAAGCTAGGGTTACAACACCACCGACAGTGACTAAAAAAGACTTCAGATGTGTTCGCGCCATTCAAATGAAGGATCCAGGTGAGGTACTTAACGAGCATGTCACGCCACCGAGCCCCCGTCTCGGGAATTAATAATCCACGAGACTATCTCAAAAATTCTGGCTCGAACCGAGGATCACACTTCAATAGATGGCGCATGAATCCGACAATTTTAGTGAAAGATAAAGTTGTCTGAACACAAGGGGGATAACCCCCATTAGGGCTGGACCGGCCCGCGCCAGTCGGCCCGGCCCGCAGCCCTTCCACATGGCCCAGCTGCCGACCCGCGGTCCCCCTGCGCCGACTGGCCATTATGTATGGTTGTTATCCTAAAAAAAGACACACCAAAGGTGGGTCTCGGTCTCTCGCATGGGGTCGCACGCCGCGACCCCCGGTCCCCCCCCCCCCCCCCCCGCCCCGACGACCTCCGCCCGCCGACGCCGCCTAGGACCTCCGCTGCCTAGGACGGCTGCCACCTGAGACCACCACCGCCTGGAACCTCCACCACCTAAGAACTTCCAAATATCCACATGAGAATCACTGGACCTCCATGCCGACCGCCAGACAGCCTTGGAACCACCAGAAAAGCCACGGTTTGGCCGAAAAATTTCTTGGGGCCACCCCGGGTGCCGCAGGACTCATATTTTCGATCCGAGATGAATGATAGGAATCTCGGATTGAATCCTACGCAACTAGGGGCTTAGCCTGATAGTAAAACAACATTTAGATGCAATAATTAATGTTCAAAGGTATATGCGGAATTTAAAAATGAAAATGCAACTCCTACCTCGCTAGGAGTAGCCCGTAGCTTCACCGACGATCCGACGGAGCCGCCGCGCCATGGAGAGGTGGGGAGAGGGGCTTGATGCATGTTGAGAGGGATATTATAGGTAGAGACAAGGGGGAAGTATGGGGAGTAGGGGTGGGAGATTTTTTTAAGTAGATAAACACTTAAACCCCCGCCAGTAGGCCCCATAACTGAACTTTCGGCGGGGTCGGCGTGAAGATGCCTCTATGGTAAAAATCATGTTCTGAGCGCAACAATGGTCTTGAAATTTTAATATGGGCCTCCATTCAAAATTTAAAAAGTTCCCGCCCAGGGGCCGCCAAATTACGAAAATTCCCCTGATTGCATTTTCCTCAGAAGGGTCGCGCTCGCGAATGTTACACCCCTCCTAGGGTAAGTGGCATGCTCCAAACTCAACGGTGACCTCGAGATTCCCTTCCAAGAAACCGTTTAGGAGTTATTATGTTTATTAGACAAGTCTAGTGTGAAAGCACTTAAAATTTAATTTCGGCCACACTTGGGCTCGGAATAACACATCATCTGAACACCCTGCTCTAGAATAACATCAAGAAATTTTCAATGTCTTACAGCCTCAATCCCTGATTCTTACATCATTCCCTCCTTCATTTTTTTGGTCACCGAAAATTAAAACTACAAATAAAAATCAGAATAATGAGCCCACATCTGCCTCTCCCATTCCCAGGTTCTTTCCTGGACCCTCCCTTACGGCCACAGCACACGAACCAAAGGAATGGTTCATCCACGCAGTGTCCTCTCCTGCCAGTCCTCAATCACCACTGGGTACTCCACCATGGTCGATCCATACTCGATGTCCATCTCTCCCCATTCGATAATGTGCATGGGGTCGTGCACATATTTCCTCATCTGCGACACGTACAAGACTTCATGCACCCTCTCCAGCTGTGGGGGTAGAGCAAGATGGTAGGCAACCACACCAACCTTGTGCATGATCTCAAAGGGCCCAATAAACCTCGGAGACGACTTCACTCCCCAGCTAAACCTCCGTGTCCCACGCCGTGGAGAGACTTTCAAAAAGACATGGTCCCCCGATTCTAACTCCAAAGACCCACGATGATGATATGTATAGGAATTATGTCTGCTCTGAGCCATCCTCATCTACTCATGAATGACCAACACCTTCTCTGTCGTCACCTGCACCAACTCTGGGCCCATGAGGGAGGTCTCCCCAACCTTCGTCCATCCCAACGGTGACATTCAGGGTCTCCCGTAGAGGGCCTCAAATGGTGTCATTCTGATAGTAGAGTGGTAACTGTTTTTGTATGCGAAATCCACCAAGGGAAGGTGATCCTCCCAGCTCAGGCTAAAGTCTAACACGCATGCCCTGATTATATCCTCCAACACCTTGATAGTGCGCTCTGTATGCCTGCCGGTCTAGCGGTGAAATGTTGTACTCATCTATAGCTGATTCCTGAATGCCTCCTGCAGGAATAGACACAATCATGACGTAAACCACACATCATAGTCAGAGAGGATCATCGAGGGTACTCCATGAAGGCGGACAATCTCCCGAAAATATAGCTACCCTAGACTCTCCACTGAACTCTGCTCCTCGATGGCAAGGAAGTTTTCCGACTTCATGAGTCGGTCCACTATCTCCCAAATGGAGTAATGGCACTTCGCTATATGTGGAAGACCTGTGACAAAATCCATTGATATGCCATCCCAAATACTTTCCGGGATATCAAGGGGCTGCAACAACCTTTTTAGAACCTGATGCTCCGCCTTCAACTGTTGACAGGTAAGACACCAAGAAACGAACTCAGCAATGCTTCGCTTCAAGCCAAACCAACAAAACTATAGCTAAAGGTCTCTATTCATCTTCCCCCAACCAGGATGTACAACCATGGGAGATGTGTGGAACTCCCGCATCACCTCCTCCTACATCTCCACTGGTACTACAGATCTCCTCTAGAACAGGATCTCATGATTCCCACATTCAGAATACCCATCGGGTGCGTCGCCCATGGATATCTGATCACGCAGTTCCTCGCTGTCGACATCACCCAGTTGCGACTCTCTCACACGATCAAGGAGTGAAGGTGTCCACACCAACGACTGCAGGAAGGCCTTACCCCCCTTCTCCACCAGGGTAATCCCTAGGTAAGCCAACTTCACTGAAGCTTCCCGCACAATATGAGCATGGGACTTCTTGCTAAGGGCATCTACTACTACGTTGCCCTTACCTGGACTGTAGACTATCTCAAAAACATAGTCCTTCAGAAACTCTAGCCAGTTCCTCTGCCTCAGATTCAAATCCCTCTGAGTGAAGATATACTTGAGGCTCTGGTGGTATGAGTAGACAACAAAATGCTCACCCATATGGTAGTGTCTCCATAACCTCAAGGCGAATACCACCACTGCCAGATCCAAATCGTGAGTCACATATTTCTGCTCATAGGGCCTCAACTGCCTCACCTATATACAATCATAGCCCGGTTCTGCATCAAAACTCACCCGAGCCCAGCTCCTGAAGCGTCACAGTACACCACGAACTCAACGCCCTCCTCTGGCAGCGTCAACACTGGAGCACTAGTCAGCCTCTGTCTGAACTCCTCGAAGGCCTTCTAGCGCTAATCAGTCCTGGTGAAGGGTCGTCCCTTCTATATGAATGCATTCAATGGGGAAAAAACCTGGAGAAATCTTCCACAAACCTCCTATAGTAACCTGCCAAACCAAGCAAGCTCCACACCTCTGACGCATTCTTGGGTGGCTCCCAAGAATGAACTTACTCAACCTTTGCGAGATCTACAACCAATCCCTGCTTCGTAATGACATGCCCCAGAAAGTGAACCTCATGAATCATGAACTGACACTTCCATAGCTTCCCATATAGCTAATTCTCTCAGAGTAAGTCTAGGACCATACTCAAATGCTCTGCATGATCCTCTTCTGTCACAGAGTAGATGAGTATGTAGTCAATAAAGACAACCACAAACCGGTCCAAGTACGACTGAAAGATCTGGTTCATCAATGCCATGAAAATGGCAGGGGCATTCATCACACCTAAGGGCATCACTAGAAACTCGTAATTCCCATAACAACAACGGAAATCCAACTTTGGGATGTCAGCATCACGAACCCACAACTGGTGGTAGCCGGATCGAAGATCAATCTCGGAGAACCACTTTGCACCTCTCAACTGGTAGAAGAGGTCGCTGATCCTCAGAAAAGGGTGCCTGTTCTTTATCGTGGCATGATTCAGGTGATGATAATCCACAAAAATCCACAGACTCCCATCTTCCTTTCTCACAAACCAATCCAGAGCTGCCCAGGGGGACACACTGGGCCTGATGAATCCCTTCTCCTGAAGTTCGTCCAGCTGAAGTCATAGCTCCCGAAGCTCTGTGGGTGACATCCAATAATCCGCACACAATATTGGGGAAGTAACCAGATGCAAGTCAATGCATAACTCTATCTATTGCCACGAAGGTAGTCCCATGACATCCTCAGGAAAGGTGTCCATGTAGTCTTCTACAATTGTAGTGATCCATGTGCTAGTAGCATCTGCTACACCGAGAGCTATGCTCGCAAAATGGGGAGAAAAAGGTCATGATATCCTACTTAGAGTACCCGTCTACTCAGCCATGAGGTCTCATTCACCTAGAATGGTGAACCTCATCCCATCAGTGTGCACGCCTCTGACTCGTCTGTGATGACATTCAATCTCGGTGTGAACCATTGAATGCCAATCCATGCCCAGGATGACATCGTAAGGTTCCATCGTGATGACGAGTAGGTCCCATATGAAAATCTCTGCTTTGAACGACATTTCACAATTTCTGTAGATAAAGGTCACCAACAAGGCACTTCCCGTAGGAACCTCGAGGGTATGTGAAGGTTTTAGTGCCTCTACTAGAAGCTCCAACTCCCGTACCAAAAGCAGCACTATAAAGGAGTGGTTGGAGCCTGTGTCTACTAGTACCGAAGAAAGCCTAGTGTAAACAAAAAGCATTGCTCGGACCATTTCGTGTGCTGGGGAATCACAAACACCCATAGCCTGAATCTGCCTACGGCCCCTACAACCAACTCCCTAAGCCTGACATGGGTTGCCCTGTGGTGGCAATAGAGGGACCTCGAAACGCCATATCGGACCTCCAGGTCCTGCCGCTGGGCATGTGCCACCACCCTGAGGACTACCCTATCCTTGCCTGGGAGATCCCTCGTCACGGCGCTGCCTCTGCCACTACGATGCACCCACTGCCTGCCACGGCTGCTCGGTACGCCTGGTTGGGAAGTCTCGTGCTAGGTGACCCCATCCGTCATAGGCATAGCACCGAATCTCTCCAGACTTCCTCGATGCTCTACGGAGCCACTACAGTGTACGACCCTACCCCTGATTCTGCTCACGGAAGGGTCTCCTCGACTGAGGCTCTTTTCTCAGCTGCCTACCTTCTACCGAAGACTTTACTATGAAGTAGCCACTACTAGACCCTGCATGCTGGCATCCATCAACCAAGAAGCTCTATGTCATGAGTGCCCGCTCTAGAACCCCAACATAAGTAGGGATGCACAGGGGTACTACACTAGCAGAGATCTCCCTGCGAAGACCCTGGTCAAATTTCCACGCCTGGAAGTAACTGTTGCAGATCATATCCTCCAAGTAGCATGTCAGATTGGTAAACCGGGCCGAGTAATGCTCCATGATCATCACCCCTACTTCATCTCCAGAAGCTCATGTATCCAAACGGATAGTAAACAAGAGGGAATTACTCCTCCGGAAAGTGATGCCAGAAGCTATCCAATGTGATATATGACTCGTCATGGGTCTGTGTAACCAACCCCCACCAACACCTGGTCGTCCTGAGGAAAATGATGGTAGCTAGGGCTACCATCTGGTCCACTGATTTCTATAACAGCCTAAAACATCGGTCTATGAACTCTAGCTAGTATTCCACTACATGGGGATCTGGGTCCCCGGAGAACATCTGTGGCCATTGACACTGGAAGTCTCAAAGTTCACTCAACCTGCGCTCAACGTTAGCCTGAGCTTCCAGTACTAACTATTTCTCTCCAGGTAGAGGGGCTATTTCTGAAGCACTGGGTGGAAGGGGATCGCGTGATGGTCCTTGAACTGATGTCTCATCACTTTCCAGGTCGTTTTCATGAACTAGAGAGGGTAACCTAGCTAGCTACTATCTTGGGGAATCCTGAAAATTATCACGGATTACTGCGATCAGATGAGCATATATATATATAACAGTTATCACAAAGGGGAGCTAACTCACCAAGGACAACCAAGGATTCAATCCTACCGGATTCATTTTCAGAAGTTCCCTGCAACAAATGTCTCAGCATGCTGAGTCAAAAAGAGGGTTATCAAAGTCCTTTTGAATGGATATGTTTGCCGCCCATACCATCACTGGACTCCCCGGCCTGAGAGCCTCTCTCAAGACACGTTGACACTATTTTCCTAAATCCCAACCAATTAATTTTTAGGGACATCTAAATAATCCCCCATGAAATGAACCAACCGTGACACCACTTTGTCACGACCCTAACCTACCGTCTTGAGCCGCAACATCCCCAAGCCCCCCTCCATTGGCCAGGGGCTAGAAACAAGCGCCAAAAGTGTAACAATCTCGGGGAGGCCGTTGCCGAAGAAACTATTCACACAAACACACAAACTCAACCCACATGATGCAGAATTGCAGAGTCAAAAGAAAACCGATGGAAAAACAACTATAACCCAACCATAGTCATGAAGCAACTTCTAAATACCGAAAAGTAATGTGCTGAAAAGTGTTGACAAGATAAATGAACAGTAAAGGGAAAAACACGCGCCCAAATAGGAAGGTGCCACAACCCAAAAATAGGTAAACAAAAGTAAACAGCTGGTGAGTCTCACACCTGAAATTCTAACTATGACCACTAAACGCAGCCCAAGATCCGGTGTCATATACACTCTTCTGTAGTCTCGATCGACCTGTCTGTCGTCTACAAGGGCACTCCAAGTGCCGAAAAATCCCAATAAAGGGTGAGTATAAAGATACATAGTAGGATGCCTCTAAAGCTCGAGGGAGCAACAAAAAAGGTACTAAAACATTGCGCAGTAGAGAGAACAAAGAACAGTGTATGAGTACAATAGATAGAGTGCAGCTCAACCCAACAAAAGAAAGGAAGTAGACTCGTCCCAACCAAGAAGATCTAGACATGTAAATCATGTGGCATACCCCGTGTGTCTTTTTCCTTCCTAGAATGATAGTAAATTAACCCATGGAGTGGGAACAAAAATGGGGTCTATATATATATATATATTCTCAACAAGAAACCTGAACGAGTGCGTAAGGGGATCTCCATGTCTAAGATCAGCCCAAGATAAGTCTCCAACAGTTCTAAGGTCAGCCATCACTGATGCCCAACATTCCCGCACGTCAAATTTTCCTCATCACTAAATTGTACCACCAAAAGTCCCTCTCCAATAGTCATGGAGAAAATCCACTGACTAGCCTCATCAAAAGGGGGTGAGTCAGAAAGAAGTCGTCGGGTAACCCACTGCCCAGCCCAACTGTAGGGTAAACCCCAAAAGGGAGTATGGTGACCCACTATACATCTCTACTAGAGGGTAAACCCTAAAAGGTCGTCGGGTGACCCACTGCCTAGCCCTAATGGAGGGTAAACCCTAAAAGCTCGTCAGGTGACCCACGACCCAGCCCAGCTAGAGGGTAAACCCTAAAGTCAATGGGTAACCCATTGCCCCGCCCCACCGGAGGCTAAACTTTAAGGTCAACGGGTAACCCACTACCCAACCTCGCTGGAGGGTATACCCAAATACGCCAGTGGGTAACCCACTGCCCAGCCCCACTAGAGGGTAAACCCAGAACTAGCCCGATAACTCCTCGTTGCCCGAACCATCTATGGGTGTCGTTATCATAGCAACTATGCGTTGGGTCAGAGTGCGTCAATGGAAACTCTGAAAAATGACCTTTCATGTTTTCACATTTAATGAGATCTTGAAAGAGGCTCTGCACGCCCAAACATATTACACCGTTGTAATCCTCACAGAAAAACACGCAAGATAGACTATTTACCCGCTCGAAACGGACACCTGACAAAAAATTCAATCAACGCCGCTTTATTACCATAGAGAATCTTATAGGACCCACAGATTAGTCCAGAAAGAGGTCGGGCAAACTACTCCATAATGATGCTCTTGAAAAAACATGCCAAAATGACTACCCATTCACCCCGAACGGACGTATGTTGAAAAAGTCGCAAAACGCTGCTCACAGCTTAAAAGACGGCCTATGGGGCCCATGCCTCAATTCCAGTTTCAACCCATGAAATAGCCCTGGACTACATCGACTCAATGCCAGGGTTACAAAACCACTGAAGATGTCTAACACGAACTTCAGATGTGTTCGCGTCATTTGAAATAAGGATCCGGGAGAGGTACTTAACGAGCATGTCGCGACACCGAGACCCCATATCAGGAATTAAAGTTCCCCAAGACCATCTCAAAAACCTAGTATCAAACTGAGGATCGCGCTTCCATAGACTTCTCATGAATCCGACACCCATAGTGAAATATACGAGTGTCCGAAGACAAGGGGCTAACCCCCCATTCGGCGGCAACGGCCCGGTCCGGGCGATCTACCCGGCCTGGGCCAACCCGCAGCGCCGACCCACGGCCCTTCCACACAGCCAGGCCACGGACCCGCGATCCACCCATGCTGACCAGCCCTCGTGGCTAGTCGCTATCTTGCTTAGTGACTTGCCAAAAGCGGGCCTCGGTCTCCCGCATGGGGTCGCATGCTACGACCCCCGGTCCACTCATGCCGAAAACCTCCGCCCCCCGCCACTGCATGGGACCACCAACTCCTGGGACTGCCGCTGCATGAGACCACCACCTCATGGAACCGTTGTCACCTAGGAACTACCGAACCACCACCTAGGAACCACCGAACCACCGCGCCGACCGACAGACAACCCTGGAATCTCCGGAAAACCCATGGTTTGGCTGGAAAACGTCCCAGGGACACCTCGGGTGCCTCAAGACTCAGATTTTCGATACGAAAATAGTGTTAGGAAGCTTGGATCGAATACTACGCAACAATGGGATTTTCTTGACTGGAAAACAGAATTTTGATGCAAGAATTCGAGTTCAAATGTATATACAAAATTTAAAAATGAAAACGCATCTCCTACCACGCTGGGCGTAGCCTGTAGCTTCGCCGATGATCCCCCAGAGCCGCTGTGCATTGGAGAGGTGCGATGAAGGGATTTATGCTTTTTGATAGGGATCTTACTATGATAGACAAGGGGGAAGGAGGAGGAGGAGGGGTGGGAGAAGTGTTTAAGTAGAGAAACACTTAAACCCCCGCCAATATGCCCTATACCAGAACTTTCGGCGGGGTCGGTGTTAAGCCGCCTCTACGGTAAAAACCATATTATGAGCGCAACGTTGGTCTTTAAATTGAAATCAGTGCCTCAATTCGAAAGTTAAAAAGTACACACCCAGGGGCCGCCAAATTATGAAAATTCCCATGTTGGCGTTTTCCACAGAAGGTCTGCGCCTGCGAATGTTACACCTCTCCTAGGGTAAACAACATGCTCCGAACATAATGGTGCCCTCGGTTTTACAATCTGAGCCACTGTTTAGGAGTTATTCTATTTATTTAGTGATTCTAGCATGAACACACTTAAAAATTAATTTCGGCCACACTGGGGCTCAGAATCACACGTCGTCTGAACGCCCTGCTCATGAATAACATGTTGAAAATTTCAATGTTTTACAGGGTCAAATCCCAGGTTCTTACACTTATTCTTAAGAATCGGGATATAAAAATTTAGTTTCAATAAATTTTTTGTGTATTTATGAAAATTTTCATATTTGGGTGAATAGTAAAAAATACTATATTTTAACCGAAAAAACTTTTTTAATCAAAATAATTTATAGTGTTGAATTATAAATTTTAATGGTTTGGAAGTATAATTAGATTATATTTTTATCATTTAATTTAATTTTATTTATTGGAAATAATTTCACTTTGAAATTGAACATAAACAAGTTTCAATATTTTGTTAGTTATTATATCCTAAAAAGACGCTTTTTGGTTTTGACAATGGGAATTAGTTTTAAATTAATAAATGAAACTTATATGTTTTGAATTTGGTAAAATAGGCTTATTTTTTTAATTCATAATATCAAAATTAGCTTAGGGTGAAATTTTGGTATTTTTCTGAAAATATTCAATTTTTGATGAATAGTGAAAAATATTGAGTTATTGGTTAACACCGACATTTCTTTAAATAATTATTTATTTTATTTAAATTTATTTTATGTCAAAATAGATACATAATAATTATATATGTTCAATATAATTCATTCGATTAATTTTATAATAAGTTTAAATATATAAAAATTTTATTGAACTTTTTACCGTCTTTTACCCACCTCATAGGAGCATTTGAAAATTTACAGAAAACATAATTTTACCTCTTCTGTGAGTTGATTTTCAAAAAACATAGAGACATGGTTGATATCAGAATGTAAAATGTGGGTCAATAAGATAAAAATAATTTTTGGTGAATAGTAACCTTTTACTTTTATTTCCCAGAGTAAAAATAAATAGGGTAATTAAGGGTAAAAATGATATTATTATTACTCTAACACATGTCCTGATTATATTGGATAAGTGTAATTAGGAAAAAAAACCTTAGGAATAAAATATCATCCTTTAGGTCCACTTGGATTAGATTATGACATTTATTATTATTTTATTTATAGAAGAGTTAAAAGAATTAAAATCAAAGTTTAAAAACTAATACATTTTTCATATAGGGTAATACATAAGATAAATTAGACTTAAAATATTAATCAGAAATCTAAAAAGATTTCCTAAATAATGGTGTTTTATTTATTATTTTTAGACATTAAATAATTAAACATATTTATGTCACAATGATGATGCAGTAATTACCATATTAATGAAATATTAAAATAATTGATATTATAAATATCCAAATTAATGTAATTTGAGTCCTTTTATGAATTCCATTAATTTTAAAGGTTAATATGACATTTTAGGGTTGGTTAGATGAATTTTAGTATGATGTAATAATGCTTTTATGAATTTAGAAAAAAAATACCAAATAGTGTCAAAATTGACATAAAAGAGTTTTAAAAAAAATATTATACTATTAATTGATATTATGTTCCTAAAAAACAACGGTTTAGCCAAAAGACTTATATAATGATAGTTGTATCATTTATGAACCACTTGGGGCTCTCTTGGAAGTATATAGTACGTTTATTAACCCTATAATATAATAATACAAAAACAGATTGTAAATGCCAAACTATTTAACTAAGAGTTAAATCTAAAAGATAAAGTTAATATACTAACCCAAAACTGTCTAAAACCTATTGGTTGAGTGGTTTTCAACCCATAACCACATTACCCTTAAAATAATTCATTTTTGAGCCATTATAAAACGAAAATTAGTTTATTATAAAAATAATATTTCTATCTTTTCATAAGGTCCCCTTCACCCATCTTATAAAAGGGAACTTCCCCTTATCTCTAATTCGCACCATAAAATCCATTTGGCTCAGCCGTCCCATTCTCAAATACCCTCTCAACTCTCATACATTAATCCTAGAGGCCTTCCTTTATTCAGAATGTCAACCCATGAATCTCTTTTGATCAAATCAAAAGGAAGAACCCGAAGAAGAGGTAAATATTTCAAAACCTCTTTCAAGATCCTTTCTTCGTCCATTTCCTCTTTCTTTGTTGTTTCCATTCTAAAATAATAACTTTAGTATCATCTATATATTTTTATGTTATTATAATTATGGTACACAAATATTCATTATTCTATCCATCCTTTGAATGACATGTCACCATACGTGCGTACGTACGGCTTACCGTCTCCACGTCGTGGTGTAATTGTTATTCAATACATTATTATTTGGATGTGTATCATAATGATGTTTAATTGATGTAAATAATAAATATAACATGATAATTATTCTGTATATATGATATAAAATACAATTATATATCATTTTAATATCAAACGAATGATATTGTCACTCCTACGTATGTACAGATTATCGTCTCCACGAAGGCGATGAGATTCATTCCCCATTGTATCCATTCAAGACTAATTTTCATTAAATGATTAAAAATACTATTTAAAGACTTAATATCATTCTGAATATGAATAAAATACATAATATCCATAAAAAACATTACTTAAGTAATAAATCATATAAAGGAAATCAAATCAGTTAACACCCGAAATGACGTTAATACTAAGAAATTATTGACAAGGCAATGTTAAAATATCATATATGATATGATATTATTGTATATAATTCTTGAATAGTTTTATAACAATTATTTCACCATTATACAGGAGGTTAAGAAACCCTTGACCAAGGAAAAGTACAAGGTAAGGGTTAATTTCACAATATCGTTATTATCTGAGATTGTTTATATGTAATTATCTAATGGGACCTCTTTATCATCCAAGTCCATGTTTCATAAAATGTATTTGAAAACATTTTTACTATTTACTAGACAATGGGGTAAAGTCATTTATACCATTATTTGAAGTTATATGTTTTTAAAGGAATCTTTCCGTCATTATCCATACAAGGTACTTTATTACCTTTTTGAAAAAATTAAGGTAAGAATGTTTATTTAACTTATACGGAGGGTGCGGCTTTTTTTTCGCCATTATAACATCATCTAAGCTTACATTACAGTATTATAAGAATATTTTCAGAATACATGTTTTTTTAATTGATTTCAAAATAGAAAGAGATATTTCTCTTAAAAATGTTTTGATTTCATCTATGCCAACTTCTTTTGATGGATTTTAAGCTTATTTGAAGTTGAATTATTTTGATACAAAACATCCATATTGTTTTGAAGCTTTTGTGATATTATTTACTATAGTTGTGTTATTTTAACAACATTCATTTTTTATAGGTAAAGTTTTGTTATTTCGTATGCTAGTTTTAATACGAATATTTATGTTATGTTTAAACCATTTCATATGAGTAACGCATTGGACATAGTATGTGGCGGGTGGAGCCCGCTATAGCTCCTCGATGCATCGGTAGTTATAATGAGAAAAACCAGTGTCTTGGAACAATGCATTGAAAAAATATTATTTGTGTTCTTGGCACAAGGCCTTGACTATGTGGTTATGAAAGTCTGGAATTATGCATTCCATCATTATAAAAGTGGGTATTGATATTTCATGTGATTATTAGACTAGTAGAATATACATTTTAGTATGTAAATGGAATTATTTTGATTTTATATTTGCCATTTTATGCTGAAGTATAAGTTTTAAATGGTTTTGTTTTATTTTTATGCATTTCCTTAAATGATTATGCTTAATTATGAATGATTCTGCTATATGGTTATCCTTACTGAGAATCTGAGCTCACCCCTTTCTTTGTTTTATTTTTCCCAGGATACGAAGATGTATATTATTACTGACCTGCAGGGATAGTCTACTAGATCCCAGTACTGTCTATAGAAACAATGTTGTTGTAGTTTTCCATTTTATGATGTAATGTAAACCTTATGAATGTATCTAGTAATTCCAAGGCTACTAAACTAATCATACTTTTGAGACATAACCTTTTGTGATCATGATGATGATAAGTAATAATGCACCGACTCTAGGCTTCTGGGATTGGGCGTTTCATATTTCTTAAAAGACCAACCCTAGACCCCTTTATAGAATATCTAATGTTCCATTTATAAGAATAGGTAATCCCCATAACCGATCATTTTATTTTCTACTATTATTTACCTATACCAAATCTATGGTATGTATCATCAAATATAAAAATATATATCCTAAATATTTATAATTATTTTTGATTAATAAAACAATAATAAATAGCCTCTTTCCAATCTATCGAGTAGTGGAAGTATCGCTCATGTGTACACATGACTTCCACTCTCCGCATAGAAATCCAATTCGTTTTTCGTCACCACATTCCATAGATTTGAATAAATATGTGTTAAATTTTTATAAATGATATTGATGAAGAATATTTTCATACATAATAACAATATCTTTTCTAACTTCATAACATCCAATCCTTTTATAAAGTATAATTTCTCCCGTGCATACATGTGGTCTATCCCTACACAAGGGGTTGTGACTGATTTTTCATTTATATTTTACTTGTATAGGAATAAGGATTTATTTATTGAATATATATGTTATAATAATTATATTTTAATGATTAATTAATATTAAAAATTCTTTAATTACAACCATTGAAAATTGAAATTATCATTCATACATATGTACGATCGACCATCTCCATGAATTTCATAATTAATTTTTCTATCTGTAACATTAATGGATGATTAAAAATATTTATCTAATTAATATATATGATATTGGTATAATTATAAATATTTTTTATATGTTTTAACAATGAAAAATGTACATATATTAGAAATAATGAACTAATATAGGTTTGATAAACGAAATAGTTAACATTTGTAAATAAAATTTTCGAAAAGGAATTATTGATAGAAAGGCTATGTTGAAATCTTATAAAAGGAATATATATGATATTAAAATTTTGAGAATTACTGTGGAATTTAAATATAATAAATCCTAAATTTTATATAGCAAGATAGAGTTATTTTGATGAATGGTGAACTTGAGGTAATATTTCATTTCAAAATATAATTAAAATTTAGAATTGAATAAGTTTATATTTCTACGGCAGAATATTTCTCTCCAATATCCATTCATTATAAAATAGTTTTCAGAAATGATTTTACCACTATAATTTTATTTAATAAATTAATTTTTACACATTTTTCATTTTACAAAAATAATTTTAATGCAAGAATATTTGAATTTCCAAATGATATATATTTTCACTTTTATGAAATAAATATGGAAGGACTAATTTTAAAATAAATATCATGAAGGGTATTTCCTACAAACATGAATATTTTTTAAACATTTATTACATGTTTAAAATTTTCATTTAAATATATATTTTATCATTTATAAATGTGTATCTTTTTAAAATAAATTATTTTTTAATAGAAATGTTATTTTCCGCAATAATTTTTTTACTAATCATTTGAAATATTTTTCTATCTAAGATGACATTATTTGATGTTATGTATGTTTTAATGGCGATATTATCTAATGATAACCTCTTTAATATTTCATCATGTATTTTTTGTTAATGATAAAAATATTAAAAGATTATGAAACTAATTTATTTTCCATGGTTTATGTTATGATGGAATGTTTATGAAACATTTCTATTTTCCAAGGGTTATATTATGATGAAATGTTTTAAAAAACCATATATTTTCATGGGTTCTAATATCGTGGTTTCGTTATGAACTTGAGAAAAACATATTTATTATTTTCATTAGGTGATGAGTGGGACCTATATATCTCCTAAAGAGTTTGGTAAAGATTGATATCTTTTCTGATAAAAAATTCTCTAATGGGGAGTGAGCCATGTTTAGTAAAGGTATCTATCCACTACGATAGTCTTAGGAGTGAGCCCTTACTACAATCAGGGTTTTGGAAGTGAACTCATTCCACTATTATAGACCTTGAAATTATTCATTAACTATAAATTAATTGATTTTCTATAATTATTTGTATGCCACAATTACATGTCATAGGCATATATTATTATAGGATTAATCATTTTATTTGTATAAAGGTATTAATTATGATATTACTAAGAAGGGTTCTATTTTTGTTTAAATATGTGTAATATTATGTAGATATTTTATCAAATTGTTCGTTATGATTCCATGTTTCGTACGATACTAGATAGAAATGATTCTAATACAGATGGAAATATTATTGAATAAGTATTAATATATTAAAATATAATATCTATGTTTGAATGGAATGGGTCACTATAGTTTCTATTAGATTAAGGATTAAGTAACCATCAAATAAAAGGATGAAAATATTTTTGTAAGAACACTTTAAAAATTACTACATACTTGATAAAATCTTGACATTTTTCTAATGATAATGAATAGACATGGTTAAATATAATGTTTCACAAAATAATGTTTCATGATTTAGAAATCCTATAAATTATTTATAATGATTATATGAGTTATCACCATGATTATTTTTTATCACACTATTATTTGTTGTTTCATTTAATTGATGGAACTTTAATATATCATGTTAATTCATAATTTTATTGAAAATGTAATGATTATCTTCCCAAGAAACTAAATTTTGTGGTAGTTGGATTGGAACATATTGTTGTTATGCTCACAAAAATTTCAAAAGGTATGAATCTTGCTTAACATACCAATAAGAGAAGGAGGTAACACCATTCAATTTAGTCATTCATGAGGAAATGTCAATTTTTTTATAGTGGGTTCAATGAACCACTTGTCACTAAGAAATGGATTGGTACACCATAAATATATATTATATTTTTATATTTTTATAACAAGAGAAATATAATCCTGATATTTATCATTTGTAAGGAGTATAAGATCAGTGGTGTACTCTTATCATGAACATGGGAGAACAAGAAGAAATTCAATATGTGGAGTGGGATAAATTTATAATCATATTTTCAACAGGTTCTTTCCACGTATTCTTTATATGTAAATGGCTAAATAATTTCTTGGGTTAATTAATAAGGATGATGAATAAATTATTATTTATGAGGAAAATATTAAAATACATCTAAGGTATGCTTATGATATTATCATTTAACATGAATGTGTGGTTGTACTATTCTTAAATAGCCTAAAACCAATTATTTTATGGTACTTATCTATAAGGGAATATTCCAACTATGATGAAATAATTTAATGTGCTACCATTATAGAGATCGTTATTGGAGTTACCTATCATTCTCATAATTTTGAAGAGGAAAGAAAAATTGAATTCAATAGATATTCTAAAATACATAGAGAGAAGAAGATGATGTTTCCACTATGTTTAAATTTTTTAAAGAAACATGGGGGAATTCTTAGAAAGGGAAATGGTAAATGATTCATTTGTGGAGAGGATAGTCATCAAGAAATTGAATAAATATGTGATGGAAAGAAATTATATTATTCTTTGAATATAGAAGAGTCTTTATAAAAAATTAACCACCCACAACTTAGAGTTTTACATGAAAAAATTAATTGGATTATGATAGATATTCCAAAAATATGAATGTTAACAGTTATGATCAACAAATAAAACCTCTTACTCATTGAGACAAAGTTAAATCTCATGAAAAAAATGTTTCTGATGATTCGTATGATAACAATGTGGTGAAATATAACTAATCATCCTCTAGAGAATTGAAAATTTCAAATTTGATTCTATATGTATCCAATATTTTATATCTAAAACCATTTCTGAGGGTATCGCAATACCACCTCAAAAATTATATATTGTGTTATTTTTAAAACACCCCAATGGTAAGATGATCACATACCATGTCTATAACTATTCTACTATTGATGTTTGTGTTATTTTGTTTCTTGAAAATATGGCCATTCTTCTTCTAGGGGAATTTGATGTTATTTTGGGAATAAAATTTATTTCTTTTTCACAATGTCCATTTCAATTTATAAGGGAGGGAATTTCTGTTTCATATTATAAAAAAACATATTAACTCCTATCAGTGTGTTGAAAAAATGTACTTATAATTGATATTAAATTCCATGTATGGGTCATTATTACAATTAAAAATGGATGTTTTCTCTAATGGTTGGGGAGAAACTCAAAATTTAGGATATTACAATTGTGTGCATATTTATTTATGTATTACTAGAAGATTCTCCCGGTATTCCACAAAATGATGAAGTTAAGGTCTCAAAAGAAATAATACTGGTTGACAAAACTATTTATAGGAATCCATATAGAATAACCCATATTACGTTATTAGAATTGAAAAAAATATTGTAGCATAATCATGATATGGGATTAATTTTCCCATGTATGTCACCTTTGGGGACATATATTTTGTTTATTGAGAATAAATGTGGGACAATGTGACTCTATATTTATTATCATCAACATAACAAGATCACCATCAATAAAAAGTAACATATTCCCTATATTGATGACTTCTTTGATCAAATGTGTGGATATCAGTAAATTTCTAGGATTATCTTCATTATATATATCATTAACTGAGGGTAAAAAGGCTGGATATAGGCAATACATCAATCCATACAAGGTATTGTCATTATGAATTTATTTTGATTCCATTTTTTTTCAATCTCCCACTATTATCATCAATTTAATAAATAAATACTTCATAGATTACCATGATCAATTTTTGTGGTATTTATATATTATATTCTTGTATATTCACTAAGAAAGAATGATACTGAATATCACTTCAGTGTTAAGTTTAAAACTCTACGGATGTATAAGCAATATGAAAAATTTAAGAAGTGTAAATTTTGGATTCAGAATTTTTCAATCTAGAATAAAATAATCTCATGTTAGGGTATATCATTAGACTCTTCAATGATATAATTTTTTTAATATTAGAATATACCAAAAACTATGACTGATATATATTGTTTTTTTTCATTTGGGAGGATATTATCAACTCTTTTTGTGAAATTTTCATGGCTATAAAATCCCCTAGCCAACTTATATAGGAAGAGATCCAAGTTATACTTTATGGATTAATGCGAGGAATCTTTTATGAAACTAATGAGAAGTTTATTCAGCACTTCTATGCTTACAATACTTGAAAGTAGATAATTATTTTCTAATTTAGTGATACATTGATGAATGGGGTGTCTTTTTTCCTCACAAAGAAATATTTTTAAATCATTCTAATTTATTAAAATTCATCATCAACAAGAAAAAAATATGAAACTAATGATTTATATTTAGATATAATTATCATTATATTAAATATATAGAGGCATTATATTTATATATAAAACCGTGAAATATGTACTAATCAAAAATGATTAATGAGTGTTTTCACTCAAAAGGGATTAACATTCACTAAGAACATGGTTGTAAATGATTATAAATTATGATTGATCAATACATTACTACCCTTGGAAAGAGATGAGGTGGAAGATGCTTTTAATGGAAGTGATTATGATTTATTATAAATTTTTATGATAGAAAACAATATAATGTTTTTTAAATGAAATATATGTATACTGAAATCATAAATGAATTAGGAAAATCACATATTTGTCAAATGAGTGTCGAACCATCTATCCAAGTGATGAATAAAGAGTCGTTGAAAGAAGATGTAGTCCTAGAATAGAATGTGTGAAATGTTCCTAAGTTTAACCATTAATTTGATTTAAAAAAATGATTCATTAACTATTTATGTTTTCCTTAGGTACTATATTTGAATAATGTGATGATGGATGAAGCTCATAGTTCGTCATTCTCTATTCGTCATGGATTTACTAAGATGTATAGTTATTTGAAAGAGTATTTATGGTGGTATGGAATAAAGGGAGATATTTTAGATTAAATTTTTATATTCTTGGTAGGTTAATAGGTTATGGTTGAGAGAAAGAAGTATAAGTGGTTGATACCACTATTACCCATACCAGAATGGAAAGGGGAAAAATAACCTTGTACTTTTTCAACATACTCCCCAAAAAATCTAAATGAAAAAATGCTATATGGGTTGTAGTAAATGAGTTTATTCATTTATAAAACATCATCAATATTAGATATTATTTATTTATTGATCAAATTACTCATTTTTAAATTAAAAAATTCATAAGATTTCATGGTGTACCACTATTAGTTGTATCTGATCATTATCATAGGTTTTCCCAAAGTTTCAGAGAAGTCTTTAGTAGGATATAGATAAAGAATAATGTTTTAGCACTAATTATCATTCTATAAAGGATACTAATTCTGATAGGACTATTCAAACTAAATATGTATTTTTTTGAGTTCTTTCTCTATTGAGTTAAAAATTGTTTGGGATCAACACCTTTCTTTGGATTCATTTTCCTAAAATAACATCCTTCACACTAGTATTCAAATACCTCCTTATGAAAACCTATATGTTAGGATGTGTAGATATCTGACGTTCTGAAATGATGTTAGGGAGTGAATACTATTGATAAATTGTCTAAAATGGAAATGGTAAACAATGTTAGATCCATTCATCCTGATATAATAGAAACTTTGAGAAAAAAATTATTTGTTGACAACCATCAAAAATATATATAGTTTGAAATTAGAGATAGGGTATTGCTATAAATATTTCTATGTAATAGAGTTATGAGATTTTGAAATAAGGTCTTTTTAATCCCATGTAATAATATCCCTTTTTAAATTCATGCTCTTATTACGATGGTAGCTTGTTGATTCGAACATTTACCAAATCAATCTCAGGTTCATTATGTGTTTTGTGTATATCTTCCGAGGAAGTACATACATGATCCTTGAAATGTAATAATCTCAAAGGGTGAACCTCTTGAGAATGATCATTCTTATAAAGAGAATTTTTTATAGATATTGGTTCATATAGAGATAGTTCTATAAAAAAATTCCACTCACCTGCTCCATGTTTTCAAGTGAAACGACCAATTTGACGAATTTACACAGGTACCTGAGGATTAAGTGAGGAAGAGGAACCCTAAACTATTTGTAAAAGAGTGAAAATTTTTATGGATAATTTCATATTAAAGGGGGTAAACTATAACACCCAGATATTTTATGAAATATTTGTTTTTAATTAATTTTATTTATTCAATATCTTGTGTGATAAGAATATACGAGTTAAAACAACCCGTGATATACTATTAAAATATTATTATATAAAATAACAATTATTTCATATATTATTTATTAGAAAATATGAGTAAGAATAACTAAATAATTAAAAATTAAGGTGTATTTATTTATATATTTAATTAATTTGTTTTAATTGATTATAAATAGAAAATAAAAGCAGTTGAATGAAAAAATAAAATTCATTAAAAATATTTTTTATGTGGGTAATGTATTTTTATAGTAGTAAATTAAATTAATCAATATTATTGAATTAATTTATTCAAATATATATATTATTTAATTTATAATTTTTTTTAAAATTAAAAAAATAATTTTTTCGAATATGATAAGAATTAATCTGATTTTATTCTCTAAAATGGGTTATCTTCTAAAAGACATAGTTTTTTTCAAATTTTGTGAAATATAATATAAATTCATTGTTATAATTTTTAGAAAACGAGTTAGATAATTTATTTACATATTTTTAGTTATGATTTTTAAATTTGGTAAAAAAGTACCATTTACCTTTTGTAAATATGATTAACAAAACCTGATAAAATTTACCATATTTGTAAAGGGTAAAAAATGTACCTCTATATTAAAAATAGGTGATAAGGCCTTAAATATTCAACAAAATTATTATCATATGAAACTATTTTTACCCTAAACACATTTTTCAAGAAATTTAGTTTTTATGTACACTATTCCATGTAAATGACATATATATTTTTTAAATCAAAGAAAATTGAAAAATCTCAATATCTATGCTTTCCATATTCATTATGAGTCTATATTGGGGAAATAGTATGTTATGAAGTAATTTATATTTATATTTTTATCTTAATAAAATTATTTTGATGATTTAAAGTAATATTTTAATTTATAGTAGTTATATAACGCCTTTAATTGCTTATGCAACAACGATGCACTATGTATCAATTTAGAAAAAATAAAATAAATAATATAAAAAATAATAAATGTGATATAATTTGATTGCGTTAATGAGATCAAGGAATTTTATTGATCAATAAGACATAATAGAGAGGTTTTAAAGCATTATATTTCAATTCCTTCTTTGTACTCATGTGTTTAATGCTAAATTAGATAAATAATGTTAAAAATGAAAAAATGATATTTTATCAGAACTATATTTTATAATGTTCTTTAAAAATAATATAAATATAACAATAAGACAAGGTGTATATGATATGGTCTAAAATTTCATAAATTATCCATTTATTTTCCAATTTTTCCCTTATATAAAAGAATTTTATCCCTTGAATATTGGAAAATATTTTACCATAGTTAAATCTAAACTTAGTTAATGTGGGATAATCCAAATAATAAGGTTTTAAATAAAAACAAATTTGCATAAATTTTATTTTATTATAGTATTAAAAAACTATCATACATTATTTTCAAATAAATGAACATTTATATTCATTTATGTTGATATTGGATTTATTAAAACTGAATATGTTGAGAAAGTCTAATAGGTCCCCTCACCTGAATTATAAAATGGAATATCCTCTGTTTCTACATTACACAAAAATGAGACTTATAGCTTAATAATCCTATGAAAATATACCTTATAAACTTCACTATACAAATCTTATAGGATTTTGTGTTATAAAAATACCAACCCTAGATTTATTTAGGGGATATGTACAAGAGACATTTCTATGAGGTAATAATTACATTAACTGATCACCTTCTTTTCAACTCCTATTTAACACCTCTAAATATACTGTATTTTTCATAGATTATTATGATTAATATCCAAAATATTATAAAATTTTATTATTATTATTAAAAACCATTATAGACCCTCTTTACCATCAAATGACATGTGAATAAATTTAACATGCATATATATAACCAATCATATTTGTGTAGTGATACACTTCATTTTTAATCACCATCATTGATGGGTGGATATTATCATGGGTTTAATTTTCATATTTTATATTAATGAAGAAATTACAATTCTAGAATAATAATATCTTATCTACCTTCTTACCATCCAATCCTTTGGGAAACTATGACCTCTCAAATTCTTATGTGTGGACTACCACCTCTATGAAGAGATGTAACACATTTTTCACTTATATTTTACATGGATATAAATAGGGATATTTTATTTTGATATATATAAAATAATTATTATTTTTAAATGTGATTTATTATTTCTATTTATTTTATTCCATCCATTTTAAAATGAAAATAACGTTCATGCATACACACGATCTACCTTCTCTATGAACAATTTAATTCATTTTTCTCTCTCAAAATTTTATGGATGACTATAAATATGTATATAATGAATAAATATGAAATTTATATCTTGATAATTTTTATGGATATGATGTAAAAAAATATTAATTTTTAATGAAGATAACTAATGAAATTATATAATCATCATAAACAATACAATTAACACCTGAAAATAACAATGTTAAAAAGGAATTATTGAAAAAGGGGTGTAGAAATGTTATAAAGGTGTCATATAAGAATGTATATTATAAACATGATTATTTTATATAATTATTATAAATAAAAAAAATTTATAAAGGATTTTATATTTCTTTCAAATAATTGTGAACACTAGGTAACGATTTATTTGACAATCTCATTAATATTCAAGATTATTAATGTTTAAGTATCCATTGAGGGATATATATTTTCTATATATATATTTTATAAAAAAATTCCATTTTTTACAATTTTAAAATTAATTATTAGAATTTTTCACACATTTTTAGTTTTTAAAAATATCATTTAATGATTTCTTTTTTTAAATTTCCAATCTTTGTACATTGTGAATTTTTTTAAAAACAATATGTAAGGAATTTTTATAAAACATATTTGAGGAGTAAATTTTTTCACAGTAATGAATATTTTTTTCTTTTATGATTCTATTATTATTCAAATTGATTATTTTTATTTAAATTTTATTCCTATATAATTGAATATTTTTTTAAAAAAGTAAGTTTCATGAAATGGAAGTGTTATTCTTGTAAAATATTAATCCAAGTGATTTTTCAAAATCATTCTCCATCTTAGATTACATTATTTGATGTTAAATATGAATTACTAGGGATTTTATCCATGGATTATTTCACTATATGTAATAGGTTTATAATGAAAATATGAAATGTTTCGGAATAAAATTTACTCCTAATGGGTTATGTTATGATGCAATGTTAGTGAACACATTTATTTCCTCCAGGTTATTTTATGAAGAAATGTTTATGAAACCTCATTATTATAAGGGGGTTTTGTATGGTGAAAACATTATGATATTATTGATAATATGTATATGATTTTAATTATATTAATATAGGAAACTATATATCAATCCAATGCATTGGTTAAAGATTTGTATATCATGTGATAAACAAGAATAAATTGGGGAGTGAAAGCAGTCCAGTAAGAGACTTATTCCACTATGATATTCATTGTAGTAAACCATGACTACTATGATATTTGGGGGAGTGAACCCATTCCACTATGATAGCCTTGGAAATTGGATTGGAATACAAATGAAATTATTTTTGATGATTTGTTGCATGCCACAATTCCATGTATTAAGACTATACAATAATCACATTTTTCATGTTCTTCGATTCCATTATTACTGATGTCTTATGAACTGCCATGATTTATTCATTGAATTGTGATTATTATACATTATTTGAGGGGTATTGTTTTAAATTCATAAGATCATGTTTGTATACCCTTATGAACTTTTTATGTATATGTGATCATTGAGACACCCTTCATTTACCCATACTGAGCATCTAAGCTCACCTTTTTCTTTTGTTTCCCTTGCCTAGGTTATAAAGAATGGATGTATGTTCAAACTTCCTAATAACGGTTCCGGATAAGAATAAATAAGTTAGAGATGATGTAGATATTTTATAATCCAGTTGTCCATGTTTCCATTTCTTGAATGAAACAAGAACAAAATGAATCTATCATATATTGAAACGTTATTTAATGAATTTTATTATATTAGAAATGTAATTGTTATTTATGAAATGTATAAGACTCTATAAATCCGTTATAAATATTCTCATGAAGTTTCTCCTTTAATTTCTGTAACTCATTATGGTACATTCTATATAGAGTCGATGAAATGGTTGTAGAATCAGATATGATTTTTATTGACAACTCTACATCATTATTCATAGGACGACTAGGAATGTCCTTTATATTTCACAAACAAAATACCACTACAATAGGTATATATTCATTTTTTAGTTTCTCCTCACTATTTCATTTAAATTATATTTATGAAAATGAATTATGAACAAATTTTAATAACTTTATTTAGAAAATTATTTTCATCATTACACCAAAAACTAATCATTCTGTCATTTATAATGTAAAATAAAACTTCCCTTCCATGGATATTTAAATATAATCTATATGAATATATTAAATTCATTCCCAAAATATCATCAAATTTTACTTATAATAGAATCAAAATATTTAGTTAAATAACATTCCCCAAAAATTCATTCAGAGATGAATAATAAATTTTTTATGTGATCATCATATCATTCTAAGATTTCACTACTAATTCAATATATATTTATTAACAGGGAATTTTGATACCCCTTGAAAATTTTCAATTTTAAAAGTGTTGGTAGAACGAGAATAAAAATATAAATTTGAAGTTATAGAGTGTAGTGGAATTTTATCTTTAATATAATCTTTATCACAACCCAAATAAATATTCTTGTTTTTAGGATATTTCCATATGTGTCTATAATTAAGAGGATTTTATTGTCAATTATCATCATTAACAATAATATTTTCAAATTGATTATCATAATTCCAATAATATATGTATTTGAAACACTAGTGTGTTGATAGTTTTTTCTGTGAGGCTCTCACTATTTTGAAATAATTAGTTATATTTTTTCCATTACATAGATAGTATATTACATGATTACCATAATGAATTTAATAGCTCCAATTTGAAAATTTCCTCTATATTTCCTTATTAAGATCTTGTCTAAAAGCAGAATCATCTTTCTTTCTCCATTGCATTCATTATTAGAATTTTTTTTAATTTTCATCATTATTTTCTCTTAAACCCCATGAAATTAAATGGTGATACTGATCTCCATTTCTACCATGATATCAAATTGATTAATTTATTCATATATACTAAAGTCTCTTATTTATAATTCCCTTAAAGGACAAGGATTTATCTGATAATGATTCAATCAATACTACTTTCAAGATTAATGACATTACTAATGCAAACATCACATGTTTTATAATTGTTTCAAAATAGATACTAATAGATTAAGTATACTTATTCCTTATATAATTAAATTCCTTCTCTATTTCATAAAAAGATTATAAGGAATGAAATTTTTATGAAAATCTCATGAAGTCATCCCACTTAATTAACCAAATTTCATCTTATTTCCTTTTGTATTAGATAATAGTCCACCATTGATTTTCTCCATATTCCAAATGAATAAAATCCAAAATATATTTTTCATTCTTTGGGTATTAGATAATGGAAAATATATGTTACATAGTAAAAATCCACCTATCATTATTTAGTTGAAAAAAGACCCACTAAAATATGTCCAATTTTACCTCATGAAGGATTCAGAAAAATCTTTTTCCTTCCTTCAATCATTTGGAAAATGAACATGATTTATTTCTTTAGAAATAGGTTTCAAAATAAAACCCAAATTTCACATCCATCTAATATAAAAATGATTTTTTTGGGAGGGTAATCATTACATTTTTTATCACAATCATTTTTAATGGGATTTTATTACTAAAAGTTGGGGTCAAAGTCTCTTTTTATTACAATGAAAAATACCACTATCTATCTGGGTAGTGGGATACCCATTACATAGAATGTAGGGCCATGGAAATGTATTTAAGGCTAGGTTAAGTTTCATGCCAACATCATACTTCATATTTCACCAGGAACACATCATGCTTTCATCAACAACCTCATGCATCATTCATGTGTCATTGTCTACTTGTGTCATGTATGTATCATCACAAGTGTCATAAATCCCCCAAGGGTGTTTCCCAGATTTGAACCCTGATCTATTGGGTGTAGGATTACATGTTTTACAACTCATTTGAGTCCCCAACTATAGAATGTGTGTATGGGTTGCACTCAACTCCTATAAGGTGGTCCTATCCAATACTAGATCGTGTTGCATGTTCCCCATCAATGAAAAAGGATTTGAATCAACATTTGTATAATACGTATAGTGTTTGAGTCTGGACAGAGTCAAGACTGCACATGTTACCACAAGTATTGAGGTGTACTAATAGTGGGTACACTCTACTAACACCAGATATAATGTGTTATCATGACGGATCTACATTCCCTGTATTGATAAAAAACAATATTTTGAAAAATAATACATCATATTGGTAAATCATATAATCCTAACAAACTAGAAATAGGATGAATACGTCATGAAACCCTCTTTTGGATGGATGAAAGTATATGTTTATCCTATGAAATCCATAATCACAGTATTATCACATCCTTTATAAATACTCAGTAATTTTTAATTAATCCATCATTATTACATTGGAGTCTCTGGCTCGGTGTGTAGTTTTAGGCCCACTCATCATCCACCCCTGAATATTAATTTAATGACCCATCTACCACATTGATGGATTTTAACACGAAGGTGAATCTACAACACAAATACATCCAAATTCCAACATCCTTATAGGTATGTATTATCTAGGAATCCAACACACCTTCATTTACTATAATGGATGATGTTATCATATAAATAGGCTTAACCTAAGAGTTTCATAATATTAATATGAAAAATAAACTAAAAATTGTAATGATACCAACTATAGTGACCCATGGATTAAAAACATTAATATTACTTTATTTTAGATGAATATTAAAAACATCACATATTAATACATCTATAAAACTAAAATGACTATTTTATTTGGAGTATAGTTACATAAAAATCTTACTTTAAGAAATCCATTATTCACATTACACAAACTTCTTCTATATTAGTACACTACATAATCATGCAATGGATACAACCTTCCATCTACATGTAATGGCATGATTGAAAAGAAAGGGTGAGATGAGATGATCTGTAAGGGTAAACAAGTTATATATCAGTCATTGATCATAAGTAATCATAAAATGAGGATAATAGTTTGATAATATAATATTAATATTTAAAAATCAATCCGAAAATGTATAAATCGCAAAAATTGAATATGTATTTGGATGTTCAAAATATATGAATCCTAGAAGAATCAATGATAATAGGTTATCAGGTTATGTCGTAAGAATGAGAAAAACATAGATAATGTCATATAAAGTAGGTAATAATTAAAATCATGGAAATATATTGTCCTAGAAATAAACCATATCACTCATCCCATTATGGGTTCAGGATAACCACCCATGTACACTCCTCAATATTTATATAACATCTCATGTACCTCATTTTGATTTTGTATAACCTCTCTTATACCGTCTTTTGGAATTCGGAAAACCTCTCATGTAGCTTTTGAGTTCATAATCATAAATCATTACTGAATTCCATATAGAAAATCCATATACCCACATGACAAACAATAATAATCAATTTTCATGTATGATTGATGATAATTGAAACATTTATTATTTAATCATAGCTTATACTATAGAAAAGCTAATTGATATCATCAATATTTAAAATCATATTCTTAAACCAGGTATAGAAAGAATAAAGTTGGTAAAAATTTATCTTATCACTATTAATTAAAAAGAATCATCATAGGATCATATTATATATGGAAATACATTTTAATTATAACTTGATCATTTCGGAAAAAATATTAACTTTCCATTTTAAATTACATAATAAAAATATTAATGTGACCATAATATTAATGAAATCATTTAATTTGAAAATAATCATTGAAAATTTTAATTCAGTATACAATTAATATATTTCTATTGATGGTGTGAATAGTCATTCATGTGGAATATGTCAAAACGAAGATTATGTTGACACCATTAGTAAAAAGATCCTCATTCAGAAAAAATAGTAAACTTTTTAAATAATTTTATTTAAAGTCCAATATTGGTAAAAATTACATTATTTATTCATGTTATATTATTAAAAACATTCTAAATATTATTATAAATAAATTATCTACATGATATATTGACATTTCTATCTGAAGAGACAAATGATGTAGGTTTTACTCAGATTCAATTTTCAGTCATATGAGTACATAGGGAGAGTAAAATTAAAAGAAAAGCTATTATATCATAAAATAACATTTATAGAATAATATACATCATATTTTTTATATATACACTGTATGATTTCATCATAAAATTTTTACGCATAAAAAATAATTATAAAATTAAATATTAGAATAGAAAACTGTTATTGTAGTGGAAACTTTGGAATTAAAGCAATCATGAAAGAGATATCATAAAATAAAACAATTAAAACCACGAATATAAAGAAATTATTGATATAAAATACCATTTTGGTAGTATATACACCACAAAAAATACATTATTGAATAATATTGTATATGTATCACTAAAATAAAAGTGAGATAAGAAACCCTTACTAAGGTCAAACATGCTTCTTATGTCTTTTCTTTCTCATGAACAAAAAATTTAAATTATTTAAAAAATTATAATAGAACAATATTAAAACTTATAGTTCCATAAATTGTTTTATTATAACATATTTTCACATACTCATTAATAATCCTTCATTATCAAGATCATTTTCACAGTTAGCTATTTCATTTTTCATGTATGTTTCAATACGATTGTTATGCTAATTTAACATTGTTCATGTTTCTATCATATATAAGACCATAATAATATCATAATTTTAATATTTAATTTTAATATACACTATTATAATCATGTATATATTTGTGTGTGTAAAATTGAATCATATTACTTTTTAGAGGTGGTATTCTACATGTACACACATGTGACGTTAACTTTTTATAACAGATGGGATGGAAAGTTGGTACATATAATCCTAAAAATCCATAAAAAAATAAACTAATAAATATAATAAATAAAAAATAATTGAACCATAATTACCAAAAATTAATGATGGTGTTGAAAAATGAATTGTATCCTTATGTGGATGCAACAGTCCACCTATACGCTTGACCAATAATTTAATTTCCAATTTTATATAAATGTGGTCGGAAATGGATTCCCCAAGGACATAATAACAAATATATGTATTTATAATACTATATTAATTATGTTAATAAGAATATAACATATTTATATTTAGTAGATAAAGAAATAAACATTGATACAATCATGAGAGTTAATTACTTTTTCTATGAGAGACCCCCATTGACATACACCTTAAGCCTTCATAGGTCCGTATTAGGGTAAGAAAAGAAGATCAAGGATAAATGTACCTATTATAATATGGTTTTTGGATAGATATTGAATGAGATAGATGGCTCAAATTGTAATAATAAGGTAGGAGATGAGGTCCCCTTTTATAGGTGAGAGGACTATCACACATAGAATTACTGAAATGAATTCAATAATATTAGTTCATATTCATCTATATTTGGAAAAATGAAAAATAATTCAATTATATTATAATATGAGGTTTATTTAGCATAGAAAAAAATATCTAAAATTTTTATAGTTGATATTTTACCCTTATCTCTTAGTTTAACCAATAGGGTAAACCCATTTTAATAAAAAAAATGGGAATTTTTTTACTTTATATACAATTAACTATGACAGAAATAATTTTTACTCATTACAAAATTTTTAAATGATTATTCCAAATAATAAATCCATTTTATTAAATCAATATACATAAATAAAAGAAATTTATTTTAGAATAAATGCGTAAATTCCAATGAAACCCATTTTTTAGGAAAATATGTTTCCAATAAATAAATGGACAATAATTTAATTATATAAAAAATAATAACTATTATAATAATTTTAAAAATAATATTTATTATATTATATAACCAGTTCATTAGACCCTTAATTAAAAATTATTTATTTAATTTGTTATGATAAAAAATTTGTACAAATAAAAAACTTTCAAAAAAATTAATTTTTCTCTTAAAATGATTTTATCTTCTTACTTAACCATTAGATTAATACATTATAAATTATTATTAATAAATTATCACAACATTTTATTAAAATAATTTATTAATAATTAGTTATATATATTTTCACATGAAATTTCAAAACACATAAACAAATCTATCGATTAAGGAAAATATATTTTCAATCATAAAATGATATCAAGATAAACTCAATTTTTATTAATTAATAAGGAATTAGTGAAAAAATTTGATTTAGGAAAACCATATTATAGATATTTCTTAATTTTCATAATCATATTCATACACTACTATCCAAATTATTGGTTATAAAGGCTATAATATATCATGGTTCAATTAAAGTCATGGTTTAATTTAAAGTAACCTATCCAATACTACATATTTATTTGAAATTAATTATTATAAAATATCATGGTGTTATAGAAAAAGAGTCCAATTTGTAGAATTTGGATATATAAAAGAAGAAGCGATGGATTATGATGAATGTTTTTCCCTGGTTCATAGATTGGAATTTATAAAATTATCATTAGCATATATAGAATTTCATTATTTTAATCTTTTCCAAATAGAGGTAAAGTTTTATTTCCATTTTTGATTTTTTTGGTTGAGGTATATGATAAACAACACATGTTATTAAAATAAAAATAGTCTTAAATATATTTTAACTATATCGAAATCACTTTATGGATATAACAAATATCCAGGATCCTGCTATGAATGATAATAAATTTTTTTCAATATTACTTTATGAATGTAGACCATGATACTAATTTGATAATCAATAAATAATCTGATAATATATATATTGTTCTAATATTTTTGAGTGATATTGAATTTTTATCCTCAAATGATTATTTGGGTAATGAATTTTCAATGCTAATGAATTGTTATTTTTATATAATTATCAAGGTTAAATTAAATTTATTTCATGGGAAATAAATATTTCTAATAGGTTGTGACATTTTAATATATCAACACATGTGTATTATGGAACCAATTATGCTATTTTTATTAGATAATTTTTAATGTTACAAAATTTCTAGGATTATGTACTGTAAATTGGTTTCTTATCCAACTATTAAATAATTAAACAATATACATTATATATTTATTATCTTTCATGATCCATCCCCTTGGGCTTGTGTCGTGACTACCCCATGCCCACCTTCAATAGGTAAGGGCTGGAAACTTGCACCGAAATTCGTTTTCCCTTAAAACTAGGACGACATTGCCTTTATAAACTACCAACTCACATAACCGTGCACACAAAAAGATAAAAATATAAGAAAACTGTATAACCAAAAGAGTGTTGAAAGTAAAAGGGGCCAGAATACAAAACCAACAGTAAAGTTACAAGTACAACTGAAATACAATACAACTGAAGAAAGAGAAAAGAAAGCTACTGGATCATCCTTCATGGTTCCTACCTGAAGGGTATATACATATCACATCCAAAGCACTCCACGTCCACCCATCTCATCTACGTACCGACACACCGTATGGTCCACCTCTTGGTACTGTCCAGTCCTGGTACTCTCAGCCTCAGTTATTGATGTCTGTCATCTGCATCCAAGACAACAAGGTGAGAGCATAACCCATGAAGAGGTGAGTATAACGATACTCAATAGGGACCCCGAGACCCTCAAGGTCTCAAAAATCCACCAAGGATAAACCAAAAAGTATGAAATCAATAGATAACCCTACTTAGGTATATTCCCATTCATATACCTATGTTATTAAGTAATGCATCTCAATCATGAGGTAAACACAGTGGTACAAACTCAGCTCACCCAAGGATTTATTCTAGGGGTTGTATCAAGTAACATTCACAGTCAAAACATCGAACACCTCAGCTGCTAGAAATATCCTCCTCTATTGACTACAGTGGGCCTTCCACGCCACACAGAGGAACTTCCAACTAACCTTGGACCAATGAGGTACTCCTCCTGTCGAGTACCATGGGTCTGTCAGGTCACCATGGCGCTCCCCACCATGGTTCTACCACATCACCAAGGAGCTCCCCCTCATGGCCTGCTGAGGTACTCCTCCTATCGAGTACCTTGGGTCTGCCATGTCCCTAAGGCCCTCCCCATCATGGGTCTTCCGCGTCACCATGGCACTCCCCACATGGCATGTCGAGTCACTCCAAGTCGAAACGGTTAGAAGTCACCAAGTCTTAGCCAGCCACTAGGTTCCCACAATATGATCGCTCATCTCTGGGAGGATCTGCTCCACTAACTTCTGGTCAATACTACAACATCCACAATTTCCCATGAAGAAGTATCTCAAAGGTCTGCCACATCATAGGGGTCTCAACGTAACAGACGACGCGTCAATCGGACTCCTGGTTTGTGAGTTATGAAACTTTTAGTCTCAGGGTCCCGGTTGGATTCGTGCTCAATTCAACATGAGTGTTCCCCATCATATTCCAAAAATCTAGTGAGGTATAATCAAAGGGACCTTCTTACACCATGATTTCCAACGCGGCTGACCATTCCTCCAATGGACGTCCATTTCCAAATTTATTGACACAAGAATGTTAATGGATCATAGTGGGCCTGGGTACAGTCAGACCCGGCCCGTTGGGTTCAGGCCAGTAGGCCATGAGGGTACTGTGAGGGAAGCTTGACCGAGGGATTCCCCTATGGCACGGGGTGGCTTGGCCCAGCCCTGGGCGGCTTGGCTGAGGGTGGCGCGAGACCGCGGGGCGGCTCATCCATGGGGTGGTGGTCCGGTCGTGATGTGGCAGTCAGCCTGTGGGGCATAGGTCTGGTCGTGGGGAGGCGGAATGGCAGCAGGGTGGGGGTCCTGCCGTGGGGTGGCGGTCTGGACGCGGCGCGGCCGTCTGGCCGTAGGGCGGTTCCTCGGCCATGGGGTTGCGATTCGGCCCCATGGTAGCGGTCCGTCCATGGGACGGCCCTCCGGCCGCGGGGCAGCATTCCGACCACAGGGCAGTGCGGAGCCGTGGATGGTAGCGGTGGTCGCGGTGTGCACGAAGGTCATGGGATGGCAGCGGGGGTCGCGGGGTGGCGGTGATGGCCGCGGGGAGGCGCCATTGCGCCGTCACCTTCATCACGGCCGACGGGGGTGCCGGCTGCCATTCTCCTGCCCGAACCACTGATGGTTTCCATCCTCCTCATTTGCGAAGAACACCAAAAAAATTGTGGAACTGTTGGGCCCTGTTTGTTTAGCTCGTACCCTCTATGTTAGGGTGGTATCATATAGTTCAACAAGAACATGATGAAAAATGTGAAGCTTTATAACATCCCACAATGTTTCATTCCCAAACCAAAAATGAAACCAAGGAATGAAAGAGGGAAAAATATTCCCATGCAAGTAAATCCCAACCTCATTCAATTGATGACGAAGAGAGAAGTCAAAGTTGTCGACGTTCATCATGCTCGTCACACACCTCTGATCCCGAGATCATTAATCGGATTAATGTTTATCGATGGAGGTGATTCTTCATTTTCGAAGATGTCCACCGATGGAGGATATCTCGAGGAAGAATGTCGAAGTCAAGGTCGATGTTCTTCATTCAGATAATAAGCTCTTTGTTTGAAGAAGATGTTCTTCATTGGAATTCTTTCTCCAAGAGCTCCTCCTCTCCTCAATTTTATCAAAATAAAATTGAGCCCCGAAAATAATAGATTATGATATGTATTATTTTTGTTGGAATAAAATTCAATTTGGGTTAATTAATTACATAGCATAATTAAGTGGGTAAGGGTTTTCACAATCAATTAAAGAGGGTTGGCACAGTTAATGTGGAGGAAGCTCAAGAGGCTCCTCCACATTAATGATAGAGTTGGAGAGGAATAGAACTCGGAAGGTCCCCACCACCATAACCTCTCATGGGAGTTTAGGCTCGGTTGGTCCCTACAACCATAACCTCTCATGGGATGTTATGGCCTGATTTTCCCCACTTCTCAACTACCACATGAAACTTTTAACAAATAAAATAAAATATGATAATATTTTATTTTCTTATTTCCACAAAAAACTGTAAAATTAACTTTCACCCTCGACCAACTGTCGTCAAGGTGAAAGTCTTATTAGGCAAATACCAGCACTGTGAGTTCAACGGTATCCTCAGATTTCAATTTCGAGAATCGGTTTAAAAGTTAGGAAACCCCGCTCACACGTTTACTGAACGTAGCTGAAATAATGTTCATAAATTCATTCCAGGATCATCGGTCCTCGGAATCACACACTGTTAAGTTTTTCAGACTCATAGAATTCCAATATATTAAAAAATATTATATTGAAATTCTGGGTTTTTACATTCTCAAACATTCAGGGCTCCACGTCCTAGTAATCCATAACTCAAACTTGGTAAACAATTGGAGGTACTGAGCATGCATTTGAGCCTCCCACTACCATGTGCTCTTCTGAAGGTTTCTGTATTGTCAATGAACACACAACAGAGGTATCGACCGTCCACAAAGGACCCACTCCTGTCGATCCTCAATCTCTACTGTAACCTTCATAGGTCACCCCATCATCGATTTCCAGCTCGCCATGTTCGATGATGTGATGTCACGACCCCCTCCCACCAAAGATGCCCCTCCCAAGCTGGCAATGGTGAAAGGGAGATAATGACACTCGAGTCCCGCCTCCAGTAGGCCCCAGGGTGGCGACTAGCACCAATGGTATGAGTTTTCACAAATATGGGAGGCATTACCCTTTTTATTATTTAGGATCGGGAAATAGCACAAGTCAACCACCAAAATGGAAAAGAACAAGTTTATAGAAATAAACCCAAACCAATCCCACATGCATGTTAAAATAGTTCTGAAACAAGGTACAAGTACAAGAAATCTCAAAAGCTCAATACCAAAAGAAACAAGTGTAGAAACTGCAACAACTCCAACTGTCCTGACTAGTAGGGTCCTGCACAGCCCTAGTAGTCCTCCTGGAAACATGAAAGTAAACATAGGGTGAGCATACAAGTATACTCAGTAGGGAAACCTAAATCTCATGTGCACAAGTGGGGAGACATCATAATGTCCCATGAGAACAACAAAATAAACCTAACAAGGAAATCTATCCATCCAACCTCACCAGCCACACTCACCAAAAAAAAATCACAACAGGTAGTAGTATATGAGAATAAAAATATTGGGTACCCTGGACCATTTCCCTTTAATTAGATACTCTTCCTAATGGAGAATGTCCTGACACTGCCACAGTCTCCCCGCCCGCACACACCTGGGCCTCATCCTGATGATTCTTGGGAAACAGTAAAACCTATCTAAAGAGTTTTGGGCTATAACCACCCCAATTGAAACCTACCCGAAGAGTCTTAGGTGTAAGGTCACCTCAAACCATCACAACCTAGGGAAGGAGCATGAAATAGCTAGTAACTAAGGGGAAAACACCCTCTCCCATGAAATGGGATTGTTCGACACTATGTGCTCAACATGGGTGGGGTATGATAAAACACAAAGATACAGATATATATATATATGTATACCAAAAACACAACCCAACCTATGGCTTCTAAACAGAGAAACTGAGCACGTGCCTCAGCCCTGCTACTATGAAGCATGCATACAAAAAACAACCCCAACCCCATTTATGTTTTCACATTTCAGCAGAATTAGTTTATTTAGTTCCTTAACTACTGGGCAACCAACTGCAACCAACCACATCAAACATTCCTAAAAACATATCCCTGCTATCCAAAAATCAAGTTAGGAAAGCACAAGCACAACAAGTCCCATCCTATTAACCAACCAACCCATTAATTATTAATCACATTCCATTACGATGACGCACCATTCATTAACTCTAGCAATTTTTTTTTATTATTCACAACCCATAGTCCGTTCACATTCAAGACCATCCCTACAGCCCCGCTGCCAACCACCATAACCACAATGACAACGAAACCCATACATCGTTATCCCTTTAATACCATTTATCACAGCCCCGTTGCCCATCTCCAACTTAGTATTTACACCAAACCACAACCAAGCCAACCGCATCCCCGCCGCTCACCCGATCCTCAACAACCCACAAAACACCCCCATCACATGCCATGTATCCAAGCCAACACCCACATGTTTAGTATTCCATTTTGGTTCAACTGGGGTGATCACACAAGGGTTCCATATTTTCATTTAATCAGCCAACATTATGTGATTAACCTATTTTCACATTCAATGAAGTTTCTATCCAGAAAAACGGTCTAGAATGACAGGGAAACATTTAATTGCACAAAAAAAGGCACCCAATGACCGTGATTTTCAGTAGGCAGAATCTGATTCAATTCACAACATAACATCACAGGATTTAAAGATAGACATAACAACTTCCCCATCCCCTTTCTTTAACCAGTTATTATCTTCATTTATTGGTTCAACCATTTATCATGAAAACAAGAGGATTCCCACCCAGCATGATGCACAAATTTAGAGAGACAAAGGTAAGATCCCTACCTCAACCGGTTCTGATCACAACGCTCCCCCAGATCAACTTTAGAAGACGTCCATCGGCGTCCGTCACTTATATCGAGTCCCAGAAAAACCTAATTGGGTGGAAGTTGGAAAGGAAGGGCCAATGGAAAGATAACAGATCCAAGATCAGAAGTTCCTCCTTGTCGTTACGATCCCGTGGCCGCTGACGGATTGTAAATCTGTGTTCGGACAAAGATGTTATGGAAGAAAAGGAGCCTTCGAGTCTCTTGGGAGAGCTCTGCTCAGAGGAATGGGGAGGAGAGTGGTGAGTTGAAAAGGGGAGGGGACCCCTTCTTTTATAGGAGATAAAACCAAAAGTAAATGACGTGTAATTTATGGTACGCGGCGTGTACTCGGCCATTTAACACGGTCACCATGTGGCTTCCAACACAGCCTTCGACGCGGAACGAGGCTGTTGACTGGTCAACACACGTCTTGAGGGTAACACATACGCGGGGAGGGACTACACGGCGTGTACCCATTTATTTCACACGAAGATGACATGGCTCTACCATGGCACACGACCATTGACTGGTCCACACACGGTCTGAGGGTAACGCGTACGTGAGGAGATACTACCCGGTGTTTAGTACTGGGTACACGACATGTACCCATTTATTTCACACGATAAGGACACGACCTTCAACACGGTGTATACCCGGCGAGGGGGTACACGGCGTGTACTCACACTAAACGGTGTGTAGTTTCAAAATTTTGGAAAGTGTGGGAAAAGTCCATTTTACACTCTAGAACTCCTTGTGACCTTCCTTTTGACAAAGGAATGGGGCGGAGAGGTCCAGGCCATTCCATCAGATACCTCATTAAACATTATCATCCCGGAGAATTCAAAACCAACCCAGAGGAATCCCAACAAGATACCTCTTAGGGTTCTTATTATAACAAGAACCCAACCAACAACCCTAATCATATGTGTTTGGAATTCCATATCCTATGTCGAGATATTATCCGCTTTAGGCGGCACTGACTCGCCTACACTGGTTTAATCGTATCCTCATTAATGTGTCTCGATTAAGAATTGGGTCTTCCCACTTTCATACATTATGATTTCTCAACATGCACTACCCCCAACACCACACAACCAACACACTGCCCGAACATGTGGTTTAGGGAAATTACTTCTCCTATGTCGAGATATTATCCACTTTAGGTGGCACTGACATTCCCGCACGAGTCTAATCGCATACACATTAAAGCGTCTCAATTAAGGGTCAGGTTTTTCCCTATCCCCACACATCCAGACATGTTACACTCTCCCATAGAACAAGGAAACATAAGGTCTCATAACCGACAATCCAAGCATTCCATAAATCAAAGATACAAAGTAAAAAATCAAAACAAAGGGTAGAAGAACACGGGAAAACACAATTCACAACATCTCCGGGTACTGAGTGTGCATCTGGGCCTCCCACTCCCAAGTGCTCTCCTCGAGGCCACTATTCCTCCACCACACACAATCCAAGGGAATGGTTCATCCACGGAGCTCATTCTCATTACGATCCTAGATTCTGACTGGTCGTTCCTCGAAGGTCTCATCGCCTCCCATCTCAAACTCTCCCCAGTCAATAACGTGAGAGTCTTCGTGTAAGTATCGACGTAGATGGGAGACATGGAAGACATCATGAACCTTCTCCAACTGAGGTGGAAGGGCTAGCTGATATGCCACCTTACCGACTTGACTCAACACATCAAAAGGTCCAATGAACCTAGGTGAGAGCTTGCTCCCTTTCCCAAACCTCTGCTGCCTCCGTCGAGGGGAAACCTTCAAGAATACATAATCTCCCACCTATAACTCCAAGGGCCTCCTCCAATGATCACCATAAGACTTCTGTCGGTCCTAATCTGATTTCATCCTCTCACGTACAAGCTGGACTTTCTCTGTGGTGCTCTACACTACCTCTGGCCCAAGAGCACCTATCTCACCAACCTCTTCCCAGAAAATGGGTGAACGACATGGTCTTACATACAAAGCCTAAAAATGTGCCATGATAATAGTAGAGTGGAAGATGTTGTTGTAGGCAAACTCTACTAAGTGCAAGTGTCGTACCCATGATCCTCCGAAATCCAGAACACATGCTCGCAGCATGTCCTCCAACGTCTGGATAGTCCGCTCTGTCTGCCCATCGGTCTGGGGGTGGAAATCAGTGCTAAGGCGTAACTGGGTTCCAAAAGCATGTTGTAACCCCCTCCAGACTCGTGAGGTAAATCTAGTATCCCGATATGAGATGATAGTCTTTGGAACTCCACACAAACGCACCACCTCATCTACGTACCTCTGTGCTAAGGTACTCACCGGGCCCGACACCTTAATTGCTAAGAAGTGAGCTGATTTCGTTAGTCGATCCACCACTACCCAGATAGCATCATAACCTCCTTGAGATATGGGTAGTCCTGTGACGAACTCCATTTAGATGTCATCCCACTTCAACTCGAGGACATCTAAAGGATGCAGCAAACCACTGGGAACACGGTGTTCAGCCTTCACATGCTGAAACACTAGGCATTTAGCCACAAACTCCGCCACTACTCATTTCAACCTGGGCCAGCTAAACTGTTCCCTCAGGCCTCGATACATTTTTGAAACTCCTAGATGTACCACCAAGGCTGAGCTATGGAACTCACGAAGAACTCCCTCATGCATCACCTCCGGAACAAACAACCTTCCATAGAAAAGAATCCCATGTCGGCTGTCCTCTGACCATCCTTCTGGAGAGTTTCCCTGATCGACATGATCCCGCATTACTTCGGCCTCATAGTCCCCCCGCTAAGACTCTTCCACCTACTGCAACAAGGAGGATTGCACCGTCATCTGAAACAAACAGCAACTAACACCTTCTACCCTTGCATCCAAGTGCAAGGCGACCAATTATCCCATTGCTTTCCAAGCATCAGTGGATTCCTGAACCACTTCCTTATGCGACTTCCTTCTTAGGGAATCAGCCACGACATTGCCCATACCTTCAATGTATGAGATCTCGATGTCATAGTCTTAGAGAAACTCGACCCATCTCCGTTGTCGTAAGTTCAGGTCACACTGAGAAAAGATATAAAGCAGGCTCTTATGATCTGAGAAGACCACAAAGCACTCCCCAAAGAGGTAATGTCGCCACAACTTCAGTGCGAACACTATTGCTGCAAGCTCCAGGTCATGTGTGGAATAGTTACGCTCATGAGGGTGCAACTACCTAGAACCATAACAGATCACTCCATTATTCTGCATCAGCATGCACCCCAGACTAAGGCCAGAAGCATCACAAAACACCTCATACAACAACCCTTCCTCTAGAAAACTAAGAACTTGAGCACTAACCAACTTCTCCTTCAGGTAGTCAAAAGATTTTCTGGCACTGATCGCTCCATAGGAAGACCTGGTTCTTCCTAGTCAAAGATTTCAATGGAGAAGCAACTCGAGAGAATTCTGAAACAAACCTCCGATAGTAACCTGCTAACCCTAGGAAACTACGAACTTCTACCATGCTCTTGGGTGCTGCCCAAGAAACAGCTGCCTCCACCTTCGACGGGTCCAACGACACTCCATGCTGAGACATCACGTGCCCCAGGAAGTGTACTTCTTGCGTCAAGAACATACACTTCGACAATTTCCCATAAATCTGGTGGTGACGAAGAACTTCTAAGACTGCCCTGAGATGTTCATCGTGCTCCTCCTCTAATCTTGAGTAGATCAAGATGTCATCGATAAACACAATGACGAACTGGTCCAGAAACTCTTGGATGACAAAGTTCATAAGTCCCATGAACACAACCGGTGCATTTATAACTCCAAACGGCATTACTAAAAACTCGAAGTGACCATACCTGCACCTGAAATCCATCATTGAGATGTCATTGAACTTTACCCTCCACTGATGATATCTAGATCGTAGATCAATCTTAGAAAACCAACATGCTCCCCTCAGTTGTTTGAAGAGATCATCTATCCTTGGAAGGGGTAACGGTTTTTGACCATTACCTAGTTCAACCTTTGGTAGTCTATGCATAGCATGCGACCACCATCTGCCTTATTCATGAACAAAACTGGAGCACCCCATGGAGATATACTGGGTCGAACAAAACCCTTCTCCATCAGATCATCAATCTGAATCTGAAACTCCCGCAACTCCGAAGGTGCCATCCGATAAGGGGCCCTCGAAATTGGATGGGCACCAGGATATAATTCTATCCCGAACTCAATGTCACGTCGGGGGGGTAGAGTCACAACCTTCTTGGGAAAAACATCAAGGAATTACCCAACAACCTCCGGGACATCCATCATCTCTGTATCAGCTGGAACCACTGATAACCCACTTAACATCGAATGGAGAGGCTCCACACGCCGGCTTCCCACCCGATAGCTCTTCTCTACAATAAAAGCTACACATTAGCCATCCATGTTGGAGAACACGGCCCTTCTCCGGAAGAAGTCGATAACGGCACTAACAGAAAACAACCAATCGATGCCTAGGATGACATTCAACGGCTGCATCTGTAACAGAATAAGGTCCCCACTAGATCGATGTGGTCCCAATGTCATCCCACATCCCATAAAAACACAAGATACGCTGTTCTGGCCTCCAACTGGTGTACTCATCACCAGTGGTACGAAAAGTCTCTCTACGTCTAGTCCCAAATCATTGGCTAGACCAGGTGCAACAAAGGAGTGTGAAGCTCTCGAATCGAACAAAGCATAAACGAGAGTGATGAACAATCAAATCGTACCTCGCACTACCTCTGGTCTTGGTGGAGTTGCCAACTCTGCTACGTGAAACTGTCCACGCCCAGCTCCTCTGCCTCTCTGATTTCATCCACCTCTATCATGCCGCACCTCTTAGCTGACTGAATACTAGGGGAACCCAATACTCCCTCGGAGCACGGATCAAGGTAAAAGAGATCCCTAGCTCCTCAAGACACCTCTCTATCTCTGTATCTGAAGTACTACCCTCGTACTTCTTGAGGGTCTGTCACTGAAAAGAACGAAGATTCTTCTGCCACTGGCTATCTTCCTCCTCTCGGAAAATCCTCAACTGATCGACCGCCTGAATTTGCTGGGACTCGGCCGTCTGAGCCACCCAGGGATGAGGTCTAGGTGCCATAGTTGTACGGTAAACAATTATCTCCTAAGCCCAAATAAGGAAATTTCTCAAGGTTTTGTCTTATCATTTTTTTATTTAAATTTCTTTTCCAGAACACCCAAATCAAGTAAAACAAAATCATGATGACGCATGTACCTTACCTAGGGTCTCCACCCTACAATCAATGCTGTCTCTCTTGGTAGTTCGGTAGGCTCAGAGTCCTTGCATCAGATCATGGGGGGCCCTAAAATCCTGTGTCCTAGCCGGTATTCCCTGGCCTATGTCACGCACCAAGATTAACCAACATTGTTTCCCTACCATCCGATGCAATCCTCACTGTGCCTAACTCCATAATCCATCCTATCTCTCAACCATCACATCTGATACCATTCTTTCATGACCCCCTCCCACCAAAGATGCCCCTCCTGAGCTGGAAGTGGTGCAAGGGAGATAATGACCCCCGAGTCCCGCCTCCAGTAGGCCCCAGGGTGGGGACTAGAACCAAGGATATGAGTTTTCACAAATATTGGAGGCATTACCCTTTTTATTATTTAGGATTGGGAAATAGGAAATGTCAACCACCCAAAAGGAAAAGAACAAGTGTATAGAAATAAACCCAAACCAATCCCACATGAATGTTAAAATAGTTCTGAAACAAGGTGCAAGTACAAGAAATCTTAATAGAACAATACCAAATGAATCAAGTGTAGAAACTGCAACAACTCCAACTGTCCTGAATATTAGGGTCCCACACGGCCCTGGTAGTCCTCCTGGAAACCTGAAAGTAAATGTATGGTGATCATACAAGTATACTCAGAAGGGAAACCTAAAGCTCTTGTGCACAAGTGGTGAGACATCCTAATGTCTCACGAGAACAACAAAAGTAAGCTAACAAGGAAATCTATCCACCCAACCTCACCAGCCACACTCACCAAAAACACAATCACAACAAGTATTAGTATATAAGATCAAAAGTATTGGGTACCCCACACAATTTCCCTTTAATTATATGCTCTTCCTAATGGCGAATGTCCTGACGCTGCCACACTCTCCCTGCCCGCACACACCTAGGCCTCACAACCACGTATCCTGCCCACACACACCTGGGCCTCACAACCAGGTATCTCGCCCGCACACACCTGGGGCTCACAACCACGTATCCTGCCCACACACTCCTGGGCCTCATCCCGAAGATTCTTGGGAAACATTAAAACCTTCCTGAAGAGTCTTGGGCTATAACCACCCCAATCGAAACCTACATGAAGAGTCTTAGGTGTATGGTTGCCTCAAGCCATCACAGCATAGGGAAGATGGAGCATGAAGGAGCTAGTAACTAATGGTAAAACAACCTCTCCCATGAAATGGGAGTGTTCGGAACTAAGTGCTCAACATGGGTGGGGTGCGATAAAACACAACGATACAGATATATATATGTATACCAAACACACAGGCCAACCTATGGCTTCTAAACAGAGAAACTAAGCACGTGCCTCGACACTGCTACTACGAAGCATGCATACAAAAAACAACCCCAACCCCATTTAGGTTTTCACGTTTCAGGAGATTTAGTTTATTTAGTTCCTTAACAACTGGGCAACCACCCGCAACCAACCACATCAAACGTTCATAAAAAAATATCCCTGCCATCCACAAATCAAGTAAGGAATGCACAAGAACAACAAGTCCCTTCTTATTAACCAACCAATAAATTAATTATTAATCCCTTTCCATTAGCATGACCCACCATTCCTTAACTATTCAACTTTTTATTTATTATTCACAACCCATAGTTCGTTCACATTCAAGCACATCCCTACAGCCACACTTCCAACCACCATAACCATAATCAGACCGAAACATGTACATCTTTATCCCTTTAATACCATTTATCGCAGCCCCATTGCCCTTCTCCAACATAGTATTCACACCAACCCACAACCAAGCCAACCGTAGCCCCGCTGCACACCCGATCCGCAACAACCCACAAAACACCCCCATAACATGCCACGTATCCAATCCAACACCCACATGTTCATTATTCCATTTTTGTTCAACCGGGGTGATCACACAAGGGTTCCAGATTTTCATTTAATCAGTCAGCTTTACATGATTAACCAATTTACACATTCAATGAATTTTCCATCCACAAAAACGGTCTAGAAAGATAGGGAAACATTTAATTGCGCAATAAAAGGCCCCCAAAAACCGTGATTTTCAGTAGGAAGAATCTGATTCAATTCACAACATAATATCACAGGATATAAAGATAAACATAACAACATTCACATCCCTGTTCTTTAACCAGTTATTATCTTCGTTTATTGGTTCAACCGTTTCTCATGAAAACAAGAGGATACCCAACCTACATGATGCACAAATTTAGAGAGACAAAGGTAAGATCCCAACCTCAGGAGGTTCTGATCACAACGCTTCCCTGCATCAACTTTAGAACACGTCCGTCGGCGTCCGTCACTTATGTCGAGTACCAGAAAAACTTCCTTGGGTGGAAGTTGGAAAGGAAGGGCTGATGGAAAGGGAACAAGTCCAATCTCAGATGTTCCACCTCATCGTTACGATCCCATGGCTTCTGACGGATTATTAATCAGAGTTCGGACGAAGAAGTTATGGATGAAAAGGAGCCTTCGAGTCTCTTGGGAGAGCTCTACTCAGAGGAATGGGGAGGAGAGGGGTGAGTTGAAAAAGGAGGAGGGGACCCCTAATTTTATTGGCGAGAAAACCAAAAGTACAAAACATGTGCTTAATTATACATGACGCGTACTCGGCCATTTCACACGATCACCACGCGGCTTCCAACACGGCCTTAGACGCGGCACGCGGCTGTTGACTGGTCATCACATGGCATGAGGGTAACGCATACGCGGGGAGAGACTACACGGCGTGTAGTATAGGGTACACGGCATGTACCCATTTATTTCACACGGCGATGACACGACTCTAGCATGAAAAACCACCATTGACTGGTCAACACATGGTCTGAGGGTAACGCATATGCGGGGAGGGACTACACGGCGTGTAGTACTGGGTACACAACGTCTACCCATTTATTTCACAGGGCAAGGACACAGCCTTCAACACGGGGTATACCCGGGGAGGGGGTAAACGGCGTGTACTCACACTCACGGCGTGTAGTTTCAAAATTCTGGAAATTGTGGGAAAAGACCATTTTACCCTCCAGAACACCTCGTGACCTTATTTTTGACAAAGGAATGGGCCGGAGAGGTCGGGGACATTAAATGTGAGAAGTTTCATGCACGTATCTCCTCAGTTAAGATACATGGAAGACATCATGAACCTAGTTTAATTGAGGTGGAAGAGCTAAGCGGTATGGAGCCTCACCAAATCTGTTGAGGGCCTGAAACTTTATGATGCATCTCAGAGTTAACTTTCTGCCTCGACCAAATCTATGAAATCCTCGTCGGGGTGAGACCCGTAGAAAGACGTGGTTTCCATCGTCGAACTCTAGAGGTCTCTGTCTCCTCTCAGCAAACGACTTCTTCCTACTCTGTGCAGTCTTCATCCACTCATGGATAATATGCACCTTCAATGTGGTGGCTCATACCATCTCTGGTCCCATGAGTGTTGAGTCCCCTAGGACAATCCAACACAATGGTGATCTACCGAGTCGCTCGTACAATGCCTCAAAAGGTTCCATCCCAATGGTGGAGTGATAGCTGTTGTTGTAAGAAAACTCCACCAATAGGAAGTGATCTTCCCAGCTGCAACCGAAGTCAAGGATGCATGCACGTAGCATTTCCTTGAGAGTCTGAATGGTCTGCTCAGTCTGGCCATCTATCTGGGAATGGAAGGTAGTGCTCAAAAAAAGATGCGTCCTGAAAGCCTCCTGCAACCCCTTCCATAGATGGGAAGTAAAACAAGCCTCAAGATTGTAGACAATAGTCGAGGGTACTCCATGTAGCACACAATATTCTGCATATAGAGGCGTCCCAGGCTCTCTACTGAACCCTTCTCTCTGATCGGTTGGAAGAGGTCCATCTTGGTGAGTCGTTCGACGATCACCCAGACAAAGTCATGTCCTCTTGATGTACATGGAAGTCCTATAATGATGTCTATGGATATCCCATCCCACATCCTCTATGGGATTTCTATAGGTTTATCCAAGCCTACTGGTTCATGATGGTCCGCTTTCAGTTGCTAATAAGTGAGGCATCGAGAAACAAACTCTATAACTGCTTTCTTCATTCCTGGCCACCAGTGCTATTGTTGGAGATCCTAGTACATCTTTTCCACTATTGGATGTACCACCAGAGTGGAACTGTGTAACTCCCTCAGAAATCCTCCATAAGTGATACTAACACCATGGTACGTTCTTTGAATAGGATGAAATTCTCCCCACCTTAAGAAAATCCATCAGGTGCCTCTCCTGTGGATATCTGAGCACATCCTATCTCACAGTCAGCGTCCCCATGTTGCGCCTCCCAGACATGCTGAAGAAGTGGGGGAGTGACTGTAAGAGACCGAAGGAAAGCTTCTTCAAAACATTCCATGAAGGATATCTGCAAATCGGCCAACTACTCCTTCGCCTCATCTAGTATTTGTATACTAGACCTCCTACCGAGTGCATCTACTACAATGTTCCCCTTCCTAGGAGTAAATACTATCCCAAGTCATCATCCTTTAGGAACACTAGCCAATATTGTTGTCTCAGGTTCAGGTCCTTCTGGGAGAATATATACCTGAGACTCTTGTGATCAGAGTACAGGGTGAAATGCTCGCCCATCAGATTATGCCGCCACATCTTCAATACGAAGAACACTGCTTCTAACTCTAGGTCATGGGTAGTGTAGTTCTTCTCATGATGTATTAGCTCTCGATAACCACATACAATCACTTCTCTCTCCCACATCAGGACACATCTGATCCCGGTCCCTGATGTGTCATAGTAAACTACACACCCTACGCCCTCCTATGGAACCCTCAAAATGGGGGCACTAGTCAACCTCAGCCTCAACTCCTGAAAACATTGTTGGCATCTCGCCGACCACACGAAGGGATTCCCCTTCTTCATCAAAGCTGATAGTGGTGCTGCATCTCGGGATATTTCTAGCACAAACCCCCGGTAGTATCCTGGCAATCCCAGGAAACACCATACCTCCGTCACAATCCTGGGTGGCTCCCAGGAATGTACTACCTCAATCTTCGCAGGATCCACTGGAAGTCGAGCCTTCGATATGACAGGTCCCATAAAGTTAACCTCTCAGATTAAAAACTAGAACTTCGAGAGCGTACCATAATTTTTGTGCTATCGGAGTGTGTCCATTACTACCTACAAATGATAGGCATACCCCCCATCAGTAGTTGAGTACATCCGAATGTCATTGATGGAGACTACTACAATGCGGTCAAGGTATGGCTGAAATATCGTGTTCATGAGTCACATGAACACTACTGGATCGTTGGATACGCCAAATGGCATAACCATGAACTCATATTGGTCGTACCGAAACTTGAATTCCTTAATCAGCACATCCTCATCACGTACTCTGAGTTAGTGATAGCATGATCTGATGTCTATCTTTGAGAACCATCGTGATCCCTTCAGCTGATCAAAGAGGTCATTAATCCTTTGGAGTGGGTAATTGTTCTTCATGGTCACCTGGTTCAGGTGCTGATAGTCAACAAAAAGCCAGAAACTCCAATCTGCCTTCTTTCTGAACAGAATCGTTGCTGCCCAAGGAGAAACACTAGGCCAGATGAATCCCTTCACCTGCAAGTCCTATAACTGTACCCACATCCCACGAAGCTTCACGGGAGCCATCCGATATGCTGGTGTAGATATCGGTGTCTTATCTAGGTATAATTCAATTTAAAATTCAACCCATGTGTGGGGAGGTAGACCCAAATCATCATCAGGGAAAAAATCTTCGTACTGGTCCACCACTACAGGATAGCTCAGACTCTCCACATTAACATCTTTGAGGGTAAGGCTATGAAAATGATGAGTAATCTACTGCACTCTTCTCCAGGTAAGTCCATCCTGCACTGCAAAGGCTCCATTTTCACTGGTGAAGGTAAACCCGGTCCCATCTGTGCAGACACACCGCACATTGCCTGACAGGTTCCACCTCGGGTGCCCCGTACAACTGATCTTGAGTCATGGGGTCATCCACTTTTAGGTCTGGTCCTCTTGGACCTCTACAACATTTTTATACTTCCAGTTGTAGGAAACTATGCTATGTGATGACTGGTAGTGGGTCTCTCCGCTGGTGTCTACTCGTCAAGGAAACACTCCACCAAGAGGGCTCTCCCTAACAGCCCTTCTTGCAACAGGATGCTTAGTGAGACCATCGATGCCCTGATCTCCTGCCTAAGTCCCTGCTCAATGGTCCGGGCCCTGAAGAACGGGTCTTGTACCATATATGTGGAGTAGCATGAGAGTTCAGTGATCCTTGTTAAATACTGAGCTACAGTCATGTTGCCGTTCTTCATGTGAAGTAGCTACAGAATGCACACCATGTGAAGACTCACTGGGACAATCTCTGCCAGAAACAGGCTCTCGAAGTCTGCCCAGAGAAGCGTAACCTCATCGTGAACCTGGAACATCAAGCTCCACCATTTTCCCACTCCGACCTGTAGAAGGCTGGCGGAATGGATCAACATGATATCGACTGGTGTCCCTATGAGTCAGAAGTCTCTCACCAAAGCCTCCAGCCAATCCTTATCCACTTGTGGGACAACCTCTCCCCTAAACCTGGGTGGCCTCTGGGGCTGGAACTCGTGAAACGCACTTAATCAGCATGTACTCTCTACTACTGGGGTTGGTGGCATCAGTTTCCAAACAACGAATGGTACCGCTAGTGCCTCCATTGGTGCCTCTATTGGAAAAGGGCCCTAAACCAAGGCCTCATCGCTCGGTGGGCTATCAGTGCGTACAACTCTTGAGATCCTTGCTAGCTATCTGTGTGGAGGCATTCTGAAAAGAAACAGGTGTTCCACAGTCAATAAGTTTTACCTAGTGAGTTGAATGTTTTACATGGTGAGCTGACTAAAAAGATCACAAGGAAAACATTTGAAAACACACAAGAAATCAATGTTTTCGTACACTAGGTTGGAAATCAGAAGTCAGGGAACGATTGTATGAATAAGTTGGCTGCCGCACCAACACTGGATTCCCTAAACTAAAAACCACACTCACTACAGTTAACACTATTACCTTTAAAAAAATATCAGAGTCTTATTTTCTGCGGTTGAACCGACTCCTATGATACCAATTTCTCATGAACCATCCCCCGAGGCACATGCCATGACTACCTAAATCCCGCCTTCCATAGGACAGGGGCTGGCGACTAGCACCGAAAATAGTTTTCCCTTAAAACTGGGAAGGCATTGACTTTATAACATAAAAATTCATGTAACCAAGCACATAGAAAGATACAATGACAAGGAAACTGTATAACAAAAAGAGCGCTGAAAGTAAAACGGAAAGGAATACTTGGCCAATAGTAAAGGTACATGTACAACTGAAATACAATACATCTGATGAAAGAGAAAAGACAGCTACTAGATCATCTACCAAGGTTCTTACCTGAAGGGTATGTAGAAATCCCCTCATCATCACTACATGGCCACCCATTTACTTTAAGTACCGACACGTCGTATGGTCTACCTCCAGGTATCGTCCAGTCTTGGTACTCTCAGCCACAATCAACTTTGTCTGTCACCTAAATCCCTCAGAACAATCTGCAGGAATAACCTGTGCATGGGTGAGAATAACAATACATAGTAGGGACCCCAAGACCCTCAAGATCACACAAAATTAATCAAGGATAAACCACAAAGTATGAAATCAACAAATAACCCTACTTAGGTATATGCCCATACATATACCTATGGTACGGAGTACTCCATCTCAATCACGAGGAAAACCCAAATGTACGGACTCCTCTCTCAACAGGATTTATTCTAGGGGTAATATCAATTAACATTTTCAGTCTCAACGTCGAACACCTCGACTGCTGGAGATCTCCTCCTCTATCGAGAATAGTTGGACTTCCGAGTCACATATAAGAGCTTCCCACTAACCTTAGACTGTGTAGGTACTCCTCCTGTCGAGTACAATGGGTTTTCCACGTTACTAAGGAACTCCCCCTTGTGTTCTGTTGTGGTACTCCTCCTTTCGTGTACCATGGGTCTGCCACGTCACCATGGCACTCGCCAACATGGGTCTACCAAGTCCCAACGTTTCTCCCCACTAGGTCTGTCGATTCACTCTGAGTCGAAAATGGTCAGCAACTGTCAAGTCTCAGCCAACCACTGGGTTCCCTCACTATGTTCGCTAGTCTCTAGGATGATCTGCACCAAATGATTCCGATCGATACTCCAAATTCCACGAATTCACATGAAGAAGTATCTCAATGGTCCGCCACATCATATGGGTCTCAACATAATAGACGGAGCATCATTCGGACACTCGATCTGTGAGTTTTTAGTTGTTTAGTCCTGGAGGCCCGATTGGATTTGTGGTCGATCCAACCTGATCATTCCCCATCTTCTTCGAAAACTCTAGTGGGGTATAGTCAAAGGGACCGTCTGGCTCCATAATTTCCAGTGCCACTGACAGTTTTTCAAAAAGACTTACGGTGCCAATGTTATGACCACAAGAATGTAAATGGATCATACTGGGCCCGGGTCTGGTCTGACTCGATCGAACCGACCCGGTCCAACCTGGCTTGGGCCGACCTAGTTCTGGTCAACCCGGTAGGACCCACTATGTCTAGCCCGGCCTGATGTGCGTCCAGGCCCATTAGGTCTGGCCGATAGTCTGCGAGGGTGCCTCGAGGGCGGCTCGACCAAGGGATACCGCGATGGAACGGGGTGGCTTGGTCTAGCCAGGGGCAGCTTGGCCGAGGGCAGCATGAAACCACAGGGTGGAGGTCGGGCCACGGGGTGGCGGTCCGGCCATGGGGTGGTTGTCCGGCCGTAGGGAGGTGCGGAGCCGCGGACAGTGCCAGTGGCTGCGGTCGGCGTGGAGGTCGTGGGGCGGCAGCGGTGGCCACGGGGCGGCGCCGTTTCGGAGTCGCCTTCATCACAGACGGTGGTGGCGCTGGCCGTTGTTCTCTCTCCCAAACCATGGATGGTTTACATCCTCCTTCTTTGCAAAGAACACCACAAGAATTTCCAGAAGGGTCGGTCCATTTTGGATTGTCATATACCCTTCGCGTTAGGGAGGTAGAATTTTTCTCAACAAGAACATTAAATAAGAACATCAAGCTTTACAACCTCCCACAACGTTTCATTCCCAAACCACTAAATAAACTAAGGAATGAAATAGGGAAAAATATTCACATTCAAATAAACCCCTACCTCATTCTCTTGAAGATGAAGAGAGAAGTTGAAGTTGTTGACATTTTTCATGCATGTCACACGCCCTCTATCCCGAGATTGTTCGTCGGATTAACATTCTTTGATGGAGGTGATTCTTCATTGTCGAATATGTCCCCCAATGGAGGATTCCTCGAGGAAGAAGGTCGAATTCATTGTCGACATTCTTCGTTCAGATAAGATGTTCTTCGTTCAAAGAAGAAGTTCTTCGTTGGCGTTCTTTCTCCATGGGCTTCTCCTCTCCCCAATTCCACCAAAATTAAATGATAACCCCAAAATAATAGATTGTGAGATATATAATGTTATTTGGACTAAAATTAAAATTTTGTTAACTAATTACATAGCATAATTATGTGGGGAAGGGTTGGCACAATTAATTAAAGAGGGTTGGCATAATTAATGTGGAGGAAGCTCAAGAGGCTCTTTCACATTAATGAGGGAGTTGAAGAGGTTTAGACATCGGGTGGTCCTCACCAACATAACATCACATGGGAGGTTAGGCTCAGGTGGTCCCCACCACCATAACCTATAATTGGAGGTTTAGGTTGTGTGGTCCCCACTTCTCTACTTCCACATGGAGTTTTTAACAAATAAAATAAAATGTGCGACTATTTTATTTTATTATTTCCACAAAAAACCCTAAAATTAACATTCGCCCTCAACCAACTTTCGTCAAGGTGAAAATATTATTAAGAGAACACTGACATTGCGAGTTCAACAGTGTCCTCTGATTTCAATTCTGAGAACCGGTTCAAAATTTAGGAAAACCCTCTCGCATGTTTTATGAACGTACCCGAAATAAATTTCGGAAATTCATTCCGGGCACTCTGGGCCTCAGAATCACTAGCCGTTATTTTACATAGACTAGTAAAATTATCATTTATTAAAAAAATTATATGGAAATTATGGTTTTATAAATTCTCCCCACCTTAGGGATATACGTCCCCATAATCCACAAATAAAACTAGGTAAACTAGTGGGGTATTGATCATGCATCGGAGTCTCCCGCACCCATGTTCTCTCATGGAGGTTCTCGTAATGCCAAACAATGTGCACTAGAGGTATCGACCATCCATGAAGGACCTACTCCTCTTGATCCTCAATCTCTACTAGAACCTCCATAAATGTTTCCCCATCGTTGACATCTAGCTTCCCATGGTTGATGATGTGAGAAGGGTCATGCACGTATCTCCTCAGCTGGGATATGTGGAAGATGTCTTGCACTAGGTGAAATTGAGGTGGAAGAGCTAAGCTTTATAACACCTCTCCAAATCTATTGAGGACCTGAAAGGGTCCAATGAATCTCAGAGATAACTTGCCACCTAAGCCAAATCTCCTCAATCCTCATCTGGACGAGACATTTAGAAAGACGTGGTCACCGTCCTCGAACTCTAGAGGTCTCTATCTCCACTCGGCATACGACGTCTGCTTGCTATGTGCAGTCTTCATCCACTCCTGGACGATCTCCACCTTCTCTATGGTGGCCCATACCATCTCTGGTTTTGTTAGGGCGGACACCCCTGGGTCATTCCAGCACAAAGTTGATCTCCATGGTCGCCCATACAACGCCTCAAAAGGTTCCATCCCAATGGTGGAGTGATAAATTTTGTTGTAAGCAAACTCCACAAAAGGAACGGGATCCTACCAGCTATGAATGAAGACAAGGATGCATGGAAATTTCATGTCCTCGAGGGTCTAAATGGCCCGCTCAGTCTGGCCATCCGTATGAGGATGGAAGGTGATGCTCAAATGAACCTGCGTCCCAAAATCCTCCTGCAACCCCTACCATTTCCAAGAATTAAAAAATGCATCATGATTGGAGACAATCGTTGAGGGTACTCCATGTAGCCTCATAATCTCCTGCACATAGAGGCATCCCATGCTCTCTACTAAACCCTTCTCTATGATCGGTAGGATGCTGGATGTCTTGGTGAGTCAGTCGACAATCTCCGAGATAGATTCATGTCCCCTGGATGTACATGGACGTCCTATCACAATGTCCATTGATATCCCATCCCATTTCCACTCTGGGACCTCTAAAGTCTGAACTAAGCCTACTTGTACCAGATGATCCACCTTCACTTACTGACAAGTGAGGCCCTGAGAAACAATCTCTTCAACTGATTTCTTCATTCCCGGCCACCAGTGATGTCGTTGGAGATCCCGATACATCTTCACCAATCCTAGATGTACCGCTAGAGGGGATGTGTGTAACTCTCTCAACACATCCTCCTAAAGTGGAATTGGTACCATGGTACGTTATCTGAAGAGGATGACGTGCTCCACACTTTTATAAAATCCATAAAGTGCCTTTCCTGTAGATATTTAATCACGTCATGTCTCGCAGTCAGTTCCCCCATGTTGTACCTCCCTGAATCGCAGAATAAATAGGGTAGTGACTGGAAGAGATAGAAGGAATGATTCTCCATCACTTTCCATGAAGGATATCTATAAATCAACCAACTACACTATCGCCTCATATAACCGCTGTATACCAGACCTCCTATTGATTTCATCTGCTAAAACGTTCCCCTTCCCATGAGTATATCCTATCTCAAAGTCATAGTCCTAGAGGAACTCAAGAAAATTTATTTTTCTCAGGTTCAGGTCTTTTTGGGAGAAGATATAATTGAGTCTCTTGTGATCAGAGTACAGAGTAAAACGCTCTCCCATTAGAAAGTTTCATAAAATCATCATGGTGAAGACCACTACTGCTAATTAAAGGTCATGGGTAGTGTAGTTCTGCACATGCACTCTCAACTGTTGAGAACCATGTGCGATCAATGCTCGCTCCTACATCAAGACACATCTGAGCCCGATCCCTGATGCATCACAACAAACTAGGTAACCTACACTATCCTCTGGAATCCTCAACATGGGGGAACTAGTCAGCCTCTACCTCATCTCCTTAAAACACTACTAGAATCCCTCCCACCACACAAAGTGTTTCCCCTTCTTCATTAAGGCTGATAGTGTTTCTACAACTCTGGAGATGTCTGGCACAAACCTTTGTTAGTATCCAGCCAAACCTAGTAAAATCCGTACCTTCGTCACACTCCTGGGTGGCTCCCAAGAATGTACCGTTAAATCTTCACTAGATCTACTGCAACTCCAGCTTCCCCATATGACATGTCCTAGAAAGTGAACCTCTCAGATCCAAAACTGGCACTTCGAGAGATTACCATAATGTTGGTGCTCTCAGAGTGTGTCTAGTACTACATGCAAATGATAGGCATGCTCCTCATTAGTAGTCGAGTAGATCAGAATGTCATCAATGAAGACTACTACAAAGTGATCAAGGTATGACTGATAGATACCATTCATGAGTACCATGAACACTGCTAAAGCATTGGTCATCCTGAATGACATAACCAAGAACTCATAGTGGTCATACTGACACCTGAAGGTCGTCTTCTACACATCCTCATCTCGTACTCTGAGTTGGTGATAGCCTAATCTGAGATCTATCATTGAGAATCACCGTGCTCCTTTCAGATGATCAAAGAGGCCATCAATCCTCAGTAGTTGGTACATGTTCATCATGTTCACCAAGTCCAGGCGCCGATAGTCAACACAAAGCCTCAGGCTCCCATCCGCCTTCTTAGTGAACAGAATCGGGGCTACCCAAGGGGAAACACTGGACCTGATGAATCTCTTCCCCTGCAAGTCCTCATACTATACATGAAGATCATGATGCCCCATGGGATCCATCTGATATGTTGGTGTAGATATAGAGGCCATCGTGGAGTACAAGTAAATTTAAAAGTCCACATATCTGTGAAGAGGTAGACCCAGAAAATCTTCAGGGAAACATCCGTGTACTGGTCCACCACTATTTGATAGCTCAGTCACCCCAGTTCCATATCTCTGAGTGTAAGACTATCCAACTGATTAGTGATCAGCTGCACTCTACTCCAGGTAAGTCCATCCTGCGCTATAGAGGCTCCCTTCTCGCCAGTGATGGTATACATGGTCCTATCTGTGCAGACACACCGCACCTAGCCTAACAGGTTCCGTCTCAGGTTCCCTACACAACCGATCCTGAGTCACGCGGTTATCCACCTATAGGTATGGTCCTCTTGGACCTCTGCGACATCTATCTACTGCAAGTTGTAGAAGAATCCACTATGTGATGACTGGTAGTGGGTCTTGCAGCTGGTGTCTGCTCATCCAGGAAACTCTCCACCAAGAAGGCTCAATTTAACACCCCTGCCTGCGTCAGGATGCTGAGTGAGATCATTAAAGGCCAGATCTCCCACCAGAGTCCCTACTCAATGGTTCGAGCCCAGAATAATGGGTCCCATACCATATCTATTTAGTAACGTGAGAGGTTAGTGAATCATGTTGATTACTAAGCTAACATCATACCGCCCGGCTGTAGATGAAGTAGCTCATGAATGTGCACTCTGCAAAGAGTCGCTGGGACTAACTCTGCCCAAAAAAGTCTCTTGAAGTTTTCCCAAGAAGCACCCCCTCATCGTGAACCTGGAGCATCAAGATCCACCATCTTCCCACTGCTGCTTGTAGAAGTCTATTGGCAAGTATCACCATGAGATCAGCTGGTGTCCCTACAAGTCAGAAAACTCTCGCCACAGCCTCTAGCCAATCCTCAGCCACTTGTGGGTTCGTCTCTCCCCTGAACCTAGGTGGACACAGGAACTGGAACTAATGTAACACACTCAAGAGGTATGCAGTGGTGGAATCGGTGGCCCAAAAGGTAATGTTACCGCTGGTGCCTCTACTAGAAAAGGGCCCTGCACCGAGGCCTCGTCGCTTGGTGGGCTATCAGGGTGTACACCTCTCAGAATCCAAGTTGGTTGTATACATGGAGTCATCCTGAAAAGAAATAGGTGCGCCATGATAAATATATTATACCTGGTGAGATGAATTATTTTCCACGTGAGCTGACTCAAAATATCACAAAGCAAACATTGGAAAAACACAATGCAATCAGTGTTTTTGTTCACTAGGTCAGAAATCAGAAGTCAGGGTCATGGTGTATGGATACACCAGCTACTGAAACAACACTGGTTTCCCTAAACTGATAACCACACTCACTACAGTTAACACTATTTCCATTAAAAAAAATATCAGAGTCCTATGTTTCGTGGTAGAACTGACTCCTCTGATAGCAATTTGTCAAGACCCGTCCCCCGGGGCCCGTGATGTCACTACCCCAAGCCCATATTCCATTAGCCCAAGGATGGTGACTAGCACCGAAAGGCTTTTTCCCTTAAAATTAGGAAGGCATTTCCTTTATAACCTGAAAACTCACGTAACCAAGCACAGAACAAGTTATGAGAACAAGAAAACTGTATATCCAAAAGAGTGGTAAATGTAAAATGGGATGGAATACAAGCCCAACAGTAAAGGTACAAGTACAACTGAAATACAATACAACTGAAGAAAGAGAAAAGATAGCTACTAGATCATCCTCTGTGTTTCCTACCTAATGGGTAGGTACAGATTACCTCCTCAACACTCCACATCCACTAGTTTCCTCTGCATACTGACATGCCGTATGGTCAACATTCATGTACCGTACAGTCCTAGTACTCTCAGCCTCAGTCTGCGCTATCCATCGGCTGCATTCAACACAACAAGGTCTGTGCATAGCCTGTGAATGGATGAGTATAACGATACTCAGTAAGGACTCAGAGACCCTCAAGGTCTCACAAAATCCACCATGTATAAACCAAAAAGTATGAAATCAACAGATAACCCTACTTAGGTATATGCCCATATATTTACCTATGTTATCAGGTAATCCATCTCAATAACGAGGAAAACACAGACGTACTGACTCAGCTCACACCAGGATTTATTCTAGGTGTAGTATCAAGTAACATTCCTAGTCACAAAGTAGGACCCCACAGATGCTAGTGAACTCCTCCTCTATCAAGTATAGTGGACATGTTGCATCATATATAGGTGATTTCCACTATCCTTGGACTACAGAGGTACTCCTCATGTCGAGTATCGTAGGTCTTCCACGTCACCAAGGTGCTCCCAACTATGGGTCTGCTGTGTAACCAAGGCGCTCCCCCTCACGGCCTGCGGAGGTACTCCTCCTATAGAGTGTCGTGGGTATTCCACATCACCAAGGCACTCCCCATTGTCGATTTTTCATGTCACCAAGGTGCTCCCCACTTGGCTTGTCCAGTAACACTTAGTTGAAAAGGTCAGCAGTCGTCAAGTCTCAGGCATCCACTGGGTTCCCGCACTATTCTCGCTCGTCTCCGAGAGGATCCACTCCACTAGCTACTAGTTGATACTCGAACTGCCACAAAGTCCCACGAATAAGTATCTCAATGGTCTTCCATGTCAAAGGGTTCTCTACTTAATAGATGGTGTATCGATCAAATGCTCGGTCTGTGAGTTATTAGCCTTTTAGCTCTAGGGGCCCACTTGGATTCAACATCGATCCAACCTGACCGTTCCCCCATATTATTCAAAAACACTAGTAGGAATACTCAATGGGACCGTCTCGCTCCATGATTTTCTGCACCACTGACAGTTCATCAAACGGACGTCCAGTACCTATGTTATGGCCACAAGAATGTAAATGTATCGTAGTGGGCCTGAGTCCGGTCCAACCTGGTCAGACCGACCTGGCCCACAGTGCGGCTGGACCAGTTGGGTCCGGCCCGACAGGCCACGAGGGTTCCATGAGGATAGCTCGGACGGGGGATACCGTGAGGGAACAGGGTGGCTCGGCCTGGCCCGGGGCGGCTCAGATGAGGGCGATGTGAGACCGCGAGGCAGCTCAGCCACGGGGAAACAGTTAGGCCACGGGGAAACAACCGACAACGAGCAGGAGTTCTGACCAGGGGGGAGTTGCAGTCCACCTGTGGGGCGGTTGTCTGGCTGTGGGGAGGTGGTCCCGCCACGGGGAAGTGGTCCCGATGCGGGGGGAGGTCCGACCGCGGGGAGGCGGTTTAGCCACAGAGCAGCGGTCTGACTTTGGGGCAGCAGTCGGGCCATAGGGAGGTGTAGAGACGTGGATGTTATTGGGGGGCGCGGTAGGTGAAGTGGTCGCGGGGTGGTGCTGGTGGCCGCGGGGCGACAACTTGGCGCCATCGCCATCGTCGCGGACAACAGTGGAATCGGCCGCCATTCTCATGCCCGAACCACGGATGGTTGCTGTCCTCCTCCTTTGCGAGGAACACCACAAGAATTTGTGGAAGGGTCGGGCCATGTAGGTTTGGCCCGTACCCTCCACGTTAGGGTGGTAGCATATACCTCAACAAAAACATTAAAGAAGTACATAAAGCTTTAAAACCTCCTTCAACATTTAATTCCCAAACCAAAAAAGAAGACAAGGAAAGAAATTGGGAAAAATATTCACATGAAAATAAACCCCTAACTCATTTTCATGATGACGAAGAGAGAAGTCGAAGTTTTCAACATTCGTTGTGCCGGTCACACGCCTCCGATCCCGAACTCGTTCGTCGCATTAATATTTTTCAATGGAAGCGATTATTCATTGATGAAGATGTCCGCCGATGGAGGATATCTCAATGAAGATTGTCGATGTTAAGGTCGGTGTTATTCTTTCAGAGAAGAACTTCTTTATTCTAAGAAGAAGTACTTCGTTTGCGTTCTTTCTCAAAGAGCTCCTCCTCTCCCCAATTCCACCAAAATTAAATGATAGCCCCAAAAATAATAGATTAGGAGATCTATTATATTTTTTGGAATAAAATTAAAATTGGGATAATTAAATACTTAGCATAATTAAGTGGGGAAGGGTTGGCACAATTAATTAATAAGGGTTGGCACAATTAATGTGGAGGAATCTTAAGAGGCTACTCTAGATTAATAATGGAGTTGAAGAGGTTTAGACCTCAGGTGGTCCCCACAACCATAACCTCTCATGGGAGGTTAGGGTTGGGTTGTCCCCACACCATAACCTCTCATAAGAGGTTAAGGTCTGGTGGTCCCCACTTCTTAACTTCGACATGGAGGTTTTAACAAATAAATTAAAATGTGTGATTATTTTTTTTCCACAAAAAACCTGAAAATCAACTTTCAACCGTGACCAAATACTGTCTAATTGAAAGTCTTCTTCAGTGAATACCGGCACTGTGAGTTTAACAGTGTCCTCAAATTTGAATTATGAGCACCGGTTCAAATGTTTGGAAAACACGCTTGCAAATTTACTGAACGTACACGAAATAATGTTCATAAATTCATTCCGAGAACTCCGAGCCTTAGAATCACGCACTGCAAATTTTAGTAGACTCATAAAATTCCCATATAATAAAAAAAATATTTATATTGAAATTCCGGGTCTTTAGAGTATCAATATCGATTCTCTTTAAAAAAAATTTGGCATAAGATAATTTTATTAGTTTTCAATTATGAATTATTTGAATGTAATCCTAAAAAAATTCATTTAAAGTACAGTAAAATAATAATAATTTTTATTAGATCTTTAAATATTGATGTATTGTTTACTAAAAAATCAATTTCACGTTAATAAAAAATAGAAATTCTAGTATTGGTTGCTGGAAGATAGATAAAACAAGAAATCATGGTATATGTCACTATCTTTAAAAAATAATAGTATCATAGACTATGAATTTTTTTTATTAATTTATATAATAAAAATATAAAATACCTTATCATTACATTTTGTTGTGTTTTTTCATATGGATTATGAGAATTTCATATTAATTAAATGACTATTTTGAATATTTATGAATTTTATATGATAAGTAATTATGAAAAAATTTAAATAAATCCATTACATAAATCAAGGACCAATCATATAATAAAAAGATATTATTTTATTAGATACTATATTAAAAAATGTCATATCTATTTGGAATATGTTCTAACTAATGATAAACTAGTAGTTATATTTACGTATACTTAAGAAGTTTTTTTATTTGAGATAATAAAATATTATCATTTCAAGATGGAAATATAAAATAAAAGTTATTTTGGATCTATCTATAAAATATTTCTGTGGAATATAAATTCTATTTCAAGAGTAAAATCATTCCACGATTAGAATCCCACTTTATATAATTGTTAACAAATTGAAACTCCTTATTGTGTAAAATAAATTTGTTACTATTAATTGTTATTCGTCATGATGTTTATGATTTAGTGAATTGGACACGAATTTTATTTCTTATTTAGTGGATCTTTTAATCTATTTATATTATCAGGATACATAGAACATAAATTAAAATTTTAATTCTATTTAATTAATTACATATAATATTATAATTTTGATAAACGTTTCACTTAATTTGTCTAAATATGAATTTTGGTATAATTTGATAAATGGTTTTTAATTTTTCATACATGATGTGTTTTAAATTATATTGACAAATCATTTACGATTTTAGAAAATAATTTTAATTATTTAGATGTATCGAGATTAGGGAGAATCATATATTAGGGGAGTGTTGTTATTATTTATCTAACTTTATCATCTATCTCATTTATTTAATGTTTCACAACTAATTCCAAATTTAGAATACATAAATTTTTGCGGGGATTTAATATTTAAATATGTCTTTTCAAGAAATATCTTATAATATATTTAAATATATTTTTTAAAATTTTCTGTAACTAAAAAGACAATTATAACCATTTAATTAATGGTATTTATCTTAAGGGGAGATCAACATTGTTGGAATTATTAATAAAATATAGATTAATTTCTAAGGGGGACACAATATTGCTTTTACTAAACCATTTCATAACATAATGAAGGGATAGAATTTATGAAATATATATTATTTTATAATTATAAAAATGGGGGATATAATTGAGTGGATCCATTCAACATTATGTTGTTTTAAAATTATAAAATATAGATTTTATTTATTTTTGTTATAAAAAATACCATATTTTTAATTTATTTATTCTATAAAAAGTGAAGATATATTTTTTAAGCATTAACTTCTTGATGAAGAGAATATTATTGTTTATTTATTTTATTGAATTGTTCACGTCAACCTTTATCTATCTTTGGAACAATTTTTTTATAAAAATACACATAAATTTGAGTTGGGTTATAACATTTACACTAAATAATTAAATTTTATATAATAAAAATATTTGACAAACTTATTTACATATTTATCAAATTACCCTTAATATTTTTGGATTAATCATCACTATTTTATAAGATAATTATTATGCTTTATAATTCCCACAAAATTGTCCTTGTAGTTATCTATCTGATCATTATAACATGAATTTCATAAATGTTGCAATAGACACATATCACTCTTTATATTTTAGGATTATATTTATTAATCGTTACACATGAAATAAATTGATTCTTAAATAGATATTTATGTTTTCATAGAATGATTCATATTAAAATCATTCTTATAATGATTTCATATTTGAAGAAAAACAAAAAATGATGCTTCTAAAAAATCATTTCTAATCAAAATTCAAAGAATATTGTTATTCATGTTAATACTTATGAGAACTTTATGCTTACAAAAAATCCTTTCATACAGAAAAAATGATCCATATAGAGAATTAAAAATAAATGAAAAATTATACAATTATTTTCACAGTTTTTCTAATAATTGAATCATGTTCAGTTTTATATATATCTTCACATATTTAACTATTTCATAATTTTTATACATTTGTATATTAATTTAATTATCAATAATTAAACCTAATTTTTTTCAATTACATAAAAATTTATTTTGAATTTATGTTCCAAGGAATAAAATTTATTTTATATTTATGATGTTGTCTGGGAATTTAATGACTTTCGAATTTGATTGACATTAAAAAATATGATTTTTTCCAAATTAAAAATTCTAACATTCTAATGAAATGTAGTTTTTTATTAGAACAAATGTATTTCAAGTTTAGTTCTAATAATTTAAAAAATGTGATTTAATTTTTATAGTGTATCATAGAGTCTCTCAACATTAATGTATTTTTTTATCCTTGGTATATAATAGTATATTTATATGTGAAAAATTAATGTCCCCATGGATCTACAATCCTATCCAATTTTTATGGACTTTGTGCATGGATGAAAAATGTATATTGAGTTTTTCATTACTATTTCCATATAATGAAGGTTAAGTATATTCATATAGTTTAGTGTAGAAATATTTTTCAATCTTCACTTGTACACTCTCTACTAGAATTCATCATATCAGGCCTTTCATCCATAAGAGATCAATAATTCCATTACACTACAATTATTTTTTTCTAATTGGGTTCTATTTTAATAAATTATATTTATATTATTTCAAAATAATTTTCATTTATTAATTTTCATTTAGTATCATTATATTATTATCGAGTTATAAAACCACTATATATGGAATATTTGGTTTTGAATCTAGGTTGTAAAATGAATGTATCTGGTTGTTCACTTATCGTGAAAATGGAATAGGTTTAATTTTTTTTGGATAATGGAATGAATTTTTCTTCCTCAACATTAAAATGGAAAATGTTATGTTTCCCCTTTTTTGAGAAAACAATGACATGGGATATGGACTATGGTGTTAGAAAGGTAGTTATAAATGGTTATAACTGTATTTGAAATTCAGGTCAATATATTAGTATGTACCATACATTAATGTTTAGAGTGTGAAGTGTAGACATATGATCAAATTGATTATAAATACTATAAAAAATATTTTTATTATTTTATCTAATATTAAAGAATTAATTTACACTAATTAAATTTTTAATTTCATAAAAATAACAATTCACCTCTTCCTTAACTAATCATTCATCATGACATATAGAAAAAAAATTACTTCATTTGAATAATATTGGATTTATTTTAATCATGTGTTTTATATTTTGTTACATTCATATTGGTTTAATTTAGTTATATTTGGGCTAGATTTGGGTGAGTCGATTCAATTTGTTTTAGTTCAGTTTTACTTGAAGTGGGTTTATTTAATTGAATAAAATTTATATCATTTTGAATTAGAATAGTGTAGTTTTTTATTCATTTTGGATTAGTTTAGTATTTTTAGTCAATTTTTTTATGTTTGATTAATTTGAGTTTGGTGGGATTCAATACCCCATTATTTTGGTTCTATTACATTTTATATATTCTATTCAATTCGATTCCAAATTTTTCAATTTATTAAATTTGATTCTATTTTAATTGAATAAATTAAATTTCATTTTTATGGATGTAGCTAATTTGAGTTTATTTCACATTGATCATGATAGATGAGGTCAATATAGTTTATATTGGTTTCACTATGATTTATTAAATAAATGTTTTTCAATTAATAATAATTTTATTTAATTAAGTCGATATTCCCTGGTATAAATAATAGTTATTCATGTAGATTTCGTTTTTTTATTTAGAATAATTAATTATTATTATTTTTTGCCTCTTGGGATTGGTGTTTTAGGGTTTTTATGGTGGTTATTGATGGTACTATTCAAATTTTTTTTAAATCTATATATTTTGTTCAATTTAAATCAATAATACAAAAATAATATTGGTTTTTTTTTATTTAGTTGGGATATTATGTTTAATATTATTTTATTCTATTAACAATTTTTTGTTTTTAATGGTATTTTATAGAATTATGCTATGGTAAACATGAATAAAATAATATATTAATCTCATGATTAAAAAAACATCTCACAAATAGTTAAAAACCTACTAAACTAATTATTTAGTGTAATATATTTATGGTGCATAAATATGTTAATGTAATACACTTGATAAAATTTCACTGAAATCATGCTCTTCAATCCCTTTATAAAATATCTCCCAATATATTACAAAAATTCATAACATAGGGAATGGATGCCTTAAAAATAGTGATCAAAGACATTTAGTATGGGAAAACATATCAAAATGTTTAAAATCAAAAAAATGATGGATAACAATAGAATGAATTTAATATCTTAATATTATATCATAAGACCATATATGAAAATCATTAAACCTAATACATAAATATATTAACATAAAAATAATTTAAATGAATCATAAAATATAGACATAGTAAAAAATGAATATTAATAAAAAATATATGAGCATGAAACAAAAGGTAGGAATACAATAAAAATAGGGAATAATAATAACCACCAAAAATATTTTTTTATGGAATGTAACAGTGTTAGAGAATCATAAAAATGTTATTTATATCATTAGGAACCTTGATACCATCTTTCCCATTCACACATAAAATTATGAGTGGAGCTAAACACCATCACACATATCCATTGTAAACATAGTTACATGATATCCTCTTAATATTGAATTTATATCTCTTGATATATAATACATTAGCCAAATAATTTTAGTGAGCTACTCGAACAACATTTATCATATTACAAAATAATTATTTTAAATGATTATATTATACATTGATCATCTCAAAAAGAAAACAGGAAAAATGGGTTTTCAACCATTAAAAAACATAACATATCATAAACATAAGAAATAATTTTGTTTCAATAATATCATTTTATAAAAAGAATGAAATAATAATTAGATTTATTTAAATTTACACCGAAACATCACTACATGAACAATAAGCATTGTATGGTAAAATAATTTTAAAATTAATGATGTCTAAAAAAACATTTTGAAACATTCAACTGAAAATTAGAATCAAAAACAATTTTTTGAAGTGAAAGAGGATACTTATGAAAACATTATTATAAACTAATCTAAAATAAATATCATGGAAAATACATAATGGTTCAAAAAGGTGAAGTGATGATATATTGAAAACATTTAATCTTAAATTAATATTTAAAAATAGATAGTTGAGAAAAACAAAATTCATTGAAATGAAATTGGTAAAAAATTTAAGCACATATTTTTAAAATTATTAATTAATAATAGAAACATGAAAATATAATAATAGTCATCAAAATTAATTATAGAGTGTACGAAAAAACTTATATTGTTGAAAGGATGGAAAAAAAATTTAAAAATATAAAAATAACCTTATATCACATTGATAAAAATATAGTAATAATTTTTTTTAAAGGAATAGAGGGAAAGAAAAGGAACATTTATTATTTTTTTAATTTACAATAGGGAAATGATGACATTTTTCAGATTTAAAAACATATACATGGAAGAAAAATACAGAAAAATGGGAATTATTATTAATAAAAATGAATTTTAACGAAGCAATAAAATCATAATGGAATAATAATTTTCTGGGACCAGATGTACCCATAAAATTAGACTTAAATAAATTTAAACATCAACATGGAATATAATATCTGAATATATAGATATTATAGTTAAATTAGAGTGATTTTGACCAAACTAAAATATTTGATTCATGGAAATCCCTTACATGTTTTGTAACATTTTAACCAAAACCATATGTGAGGTATATCCTTAAAAATAACATTTAATTTCATTAAAAATAATATAATTATGGCAGAAAATTAAAATAGATAATTTTTTAATATATTTAAAAGAAAACAAGTTGGATATATTAATTTTTTTCATGGGATTCAAATTTGCGACAAAGAAAGCCTACTAAATATCACAATACATATGGCAATGATTATTTGGAAGGACATCAATGGAAATAATTTTAAATATACATAAATTAAATAATACATAAAATTTTATACCATGATAGTATAAAATAATTCAACATAGATGAAGGGGGTTCAAGTATAACCATTATATCTCAATGAAAGATAAATGAGTTATGAAAAAATAATACCTTATTTCCTTGCTCAATTAGATGAATTAATAACATCAACTATTTTTCTCATATTTAATATTTTTTATATAATTAACCATAATATTATGAAAAGGTAATTATTCACATTTCATTTTATATCATGTAATATATAACTTATAATAATTTAAAATTTTACAATTTCAACCCTTAAGAGTTTTAGGTAAGTTGTGAAAAAATGGAATCAATGTTGGATTATTTATATGATATCAGTGAATGAAAATGATATATTATAATTAGTAATATAATTAATATGATAATTAAATATCCATATAAAAGTTGTTAATTTATTTTTTATTTTTATAATTTTAGTTTCCATGTTCTAATAGAGTTCCATAGTAGAGTTTTATATCATCGTTTATATAGGTGGTTTAGTAGAACCAAACATGAAAATTCATTAATTTGATTATAGATAATAGTTAAAGAATAGATTAATCTACATAAAATCATTATAAAATACGAATAATGATTTTTTTTATTTTTATTTCTGAAAATATTTTATGATTTTTTTCTAATGCATTAAAATCAGAGGAAAATAAAATAATTCACTATAGAAGTGGTAGCCTACACATAAACATGATTAACATTCTTATTTTTGAATGTGTGAGAAGTGGTTACGGTGGATATTTAATATACATTTAAAATAGTCATTATATTATATATATCATATTAATCATCAATTATATCATTTTTATCACCCATCAATTGTATTGAGAAAAATAAAATATGCCATTTTTTGGAAGAGGTATTCTATACACCCCATTAACTATGATTTTGTTTTTAATACTCGATGGGATTTAATAAATAATGTACTTTAAAAATTTTAATATAATATAATTATAATAATTATATTTAATTACTTATATTTTTTGGGGCATAATAAATGAGATAGAGAAATAATATGTATAAATCATAATATAGATATATTATATACTTTGTAGACTTGATCATATCTTGGAAAATTATATATAATTGAAAGGATTAGAAAAAAAATGAGTAGAAATGGGATTATATTTATTGGAGAGGGTTCGTAGGGGGTTAAATTAAATTAATTTCATTTGGTAATGCAATTTATTTGTGTGTGTTTAAAATGGTTTAAGTAAAACACTTTTATAGTAGGGTAAAAGGGATCTTTGGGAAACAGAATCAATATTTTAAAAATTCCATGATTACATTCCAATGAATATGGCTTTGAAGAATAAAAAATAATGGAGTTCAGGGAGGATTTTTGTTGAAAAATACAAAAAAATGGCTTACCACACATTTTTTAAATATGTTAAAGGGTTTTTAACATTATGTTTTTATAGTTTATTATTATACACATAGACATGGTAAATATTATTTAAGTAAGTGATTTTACTTTTTATTATAATTATAGAATATCCCATATATCCAAATTTGTGTGTGCTACAAATAAACCTTTCATATATAGAATCCAATTCAATATATATATATTATGTTTAAAAATTAAATTAAAATCGATAATGTGTAGAAAAATAGTTTTACTACAAAATTATCATTTGTAACATTATATATTCTTAATATTATTAAGTATTTATTACCATATAAATAAACTTTATCATAGTTATTTTTATCTAAATAATTTTTGATTCATTATTTATGTTATTAAAATTTAATTTATTTTTCATAAATTCTTTCATATTAATTAAATAATTATATTAAAATATTTTCTCACCATAGTAATGGTAATATGAATTAATCCATAAAATATAATATCATTAACTTTAAATTTTAAATATTAAAAAATGATATTTTTTATCAAATATAAGATCAATTATTTTAAAAAAATTATTTGGAATTTTTTTTACAAAATAAGATTTTACTCCCAAAAATTTTTAAAAAAAACAATAATTTTTATGAAAGTTTTTTTATGATTAATATAATTTTATCAATTACATTGATTAAATTTAATTTAAAAATTTTATTATCATTAAAAAATAAATTATTTAAAAACAGAATAAATTAAAAACTTTACTTCATAATTTCATAATAAATTATACAAAATGGATGATGAAAATTCATTAAAAATTGTATATAAATATTCAAAATGTTTACCATGGATTTTTAAATTAAAGATATAATTTTAAAATATATATCTATTTATTATGGCATATAATTATATTGAAAACATTAATCAATAACATTCAATGTATTTATAAACAAAAATACTTTCATAAAATTGGTGACGTTGACAATATAGTTACCCTCACAATTGTTTTGAATGTTAGGTATTTTTGAAAAATCCCCAAAAAATCATCGATAGAAAATATGAATATTATATCTTTAAAATGAATTAAAATTTTTGAAATTCACAACATATAATTTTATGAGTTTTTAAATTAAAATAAAGGTGAAAATGGGTTCTTATAAAGAATCTACCGTTTGTATACTATCTAATTTTCATTCTATTTCCTATAAATTGAAAATTAGATTAGTGTTAAAAAATTATTCATATACAAATATATTTTTCTTTATAACAAGAAAATTCAGGAAAATGTTTTTTAATAGTTTAATAGATACTCTAGCTAATTCAATTTTTAAGGTTAACATTAATTTTGTATCTCACGAAATGGACCAGACAACCTAGTACACTAATAAGTGACATTATATAGGACATGGAGTGTAGGGAATTCCCAATCGATATAGGTTGGCTAAAAACTCATGGAATCTAACAACAATAACAAGCGAATGAATTTTCCACAAAATAACTAAATAATTAAAAACACGAGTTCGTACTCTCTGCACCCAAAATAGAGAATATTCTAGAATCAAATATGTAAAACCAAATCCAAACAACACATCATCAAAAGAATAAACATATCCCATGATAAATTCTCAAACATATCATAGAAAATAAATGATTTATATCTCTACCAGTCACCTCAATCCCCTTGAATCCAAAGCATAATGTATATCCACTACCTCAAAGTAGTGATTTCACTTTTCATAGACCAACAATAAGATTATGTACAAACACTCAAATTAAATCATAGTGTGTGAGAATTAAATCCATTATGGGTTTCAAAAGGAGTTTCTTAATAAATCACATAAAAATTATACCAAATATTATATTATTTAAATAAATCTGGTCATGAAGTTTACATATTTTCAATAAAACATTCTTTCATGAAAAAAAGTTGATAGAATTTCCAACCAGGATTATATTAAAATTTTATTTAATACCTTTATATAAAGTAGTGTTTGTGATTAAAAATGTTTTATAAACAATAGGAATGTAATTGTTGTGAATATTTCATATATCCATGTGATAATCCATAGAGTTATGTATTTTCTGTTAATAAGATCCCCTCACTACTCATATGTGACCTCAACTCAATGTGTATAGATGTCCAATGACATAGTCTGTCCTGAATCAACTCCCCTTTGACACAAATCATGTCATTGTTTGATTATGTAATTATTTTCATTGTCATCCAAATTCAAGGGTATTAAATACCAATGTGATTTTTCTAGTCACACACTAACTAACAAGGCCCACATTTCATTAGTTAATCATTCTATAAATAATTCGAAAAAATCCTTTTAATTCTGTTTAAAAATCAATTACCTACATTCAGTTTTGATGATTTCATTCTAATTTCCAAATAACTTTTTTTTCATCAATCTATGAATTTTCAAACCATAAAATAGTTTAATTAATTTATCATAAAATTCTACATCAAATATATTTCCAATGATATACATCATGTTTTGAAAAATAAACCTAGTAATTTTAATTCAATTAAAATTGGTGGTTTTCACAATCTCTATTCCATTCTCAAAAACATCCATAAATCACATCAAATATGTGTTTTTAAATAATTTAATAACTCATTTCAAGTCAATAGAGAAATTAATGTTCTCAATTTTCATGAAAAATAATATAAAACAACACACCATTAATTGCTGATCAAAATAACTCAATACCATCATTGGAAATACCAATAGGTAACATAGGAGATTGAGACAATGGAATGAATCCTTAGAAACACTAAAAATCGAAAAATGGTTCCAATACATCATTATCAAGAATATTAAAAACATTCAAATAAAATTATAAAGAAAAAATAATCCCAAAATGTTGAGATATAACTTAATATAGAGGAATCAAACTCTTCCATCGAAGTATTGATCTGAGAATAATGGAGTTCAGAAGACTAAAAATTCCTTATAAAAGCCTTCGAATTTTGAAAAATGAAATGTGAGGAATGAGTTTATGGAAATTTTAATTTAATATATATCGAGGAATTAATGTATAAAAACAAATATTTTTCCCCACCACCCATGTCCATATTATAGAATGTAGGTTGATAACCAGACCATGATAAATCCTCCTCGGACAAAACAGATGCTAACCCTGATCAAATAACCTCCTAAAAACATGCTTCATTACATCACTGGAGCCAAATTACCTAGGGTAAGTCAATGAAATTGGCTCAACACCATGATTAAGTGATTCATGATTTGGAAGAAAAACTGAAAATCACTAATAATTGATCCATGGTTAAGCCAGACCGTGATGGTGTTTCTATGATAAAATTATAAGTAGTTAGTAAAAATGCCTCATGGGATGTACGATTTATATAACCACTTATTCCACAACCCCATCAAACAAAAAACTCCCAAACTATACAACCTTATTTTCCATGGAATAAATGTTACTTTCCATAGTGAATCCAATAATCCGAGACAAATTTCCTTACTAGAAACTTTCATGTTGTAATTATATCCAACAAGACATAGTATACCAACCTTTAAAACAATTTAAACATTTATTCCATGAATCTATTTTTAAAAATACATAAAACCCTAAACATTATATCAATGTATGGTTTAAAAAACATCAAATAAGGTGATGAGATGATAGATACTCCCCAATAAAAACAACTTATGTCTCTATAAATCATGTCAAGAAGATTCCATATTAAACAGATGAGACCACTACTCCCTAATCAATTCGTGAGGATCTAACATCTATTGTGAGTCGGAACAATGATTCTATATCACACATAATAACTGTATCATCTTCATAAGAATAATCATTTCCTCGGAATCAAAAAACATGACTATATGCTTAGTCAATGATAAGTCATGTTCAACATCAATATCATCCCAAATAATAACATGGAATGAATCAATAAGATACATTCAAATATATGATATGTGAATAATTTTGTGGATATAGTTCAACTGTGGTGGATATTTAAAATTGAAATCCATATTCCACACTTTCTCAATAATATCAAATAGACCCAAACGAATTTGTTTAGGTTTTCTATGTATTAAAATTTGGGGATAATCCAACTGAGTTTAAACTCTCAAGAACATATAGTCACAAATTGAATTCCCAAATGGTCATCAATGATTATTATCATATTATTTATATTGGTGTTATTCCATCAATATTCTCTGATGAATCAATTGAATCCTCACTATTGACTCGTATCCCAAACTCTTTTCTAATAAGGACATTAACCAATCTTTGATGAACACAATGAATATCTTGATGGACAACCACACAAGTCCTCAAAAGATCCATTCTGATAGAATATTGGTATTTTTTATAGAAAAACATATAGTTTCTAATATAGTCATCATAATCTCCCCAAAATTCTTGAATTAAAGTATGTAATATATCATCAAGAATATGTTAAACTTAGTCTATTTACTTATCCATCTGCAGAGGATATGTTTTTATAAATGTACCTGGGATGCCCTGGCCTCCTGGAGACCACTCTAGAAGTGAGTGGTGAATTGGATATCCCTATTATAGACTACATTAGATGGAATTCCATATAATCTAATAACATATTTATCATAGAGAAATAATATATTATCATATTTGATTGAATCTTGATGTTTATAATGTGAGATAGTTTTGGTATCCAATCAATTATAAAATATATTGTAATATTACTTGTAGGGGAAGTTGTCAACCCAACCATAAATTCCATAAATATCTGATCCCACATCTACGATGACATTGTTAGCGGCTGAGGAATACCCAGTGTTATTTGGTTCTCATCTTAAAACATCTCGTAGGAAAAGAAATAAGTAACAAGGTCAATAATGTTTCATATCATAAATTTCTACTAGAATAATCACCTTATATCATTGAACATATTATTTGGTTCCAGAGTTTACCACCCAATTGGAATCAGGGGAATCCCCCCCATCACAACCTTCTTCACTGGAAAAAGAAAAACACATTGGTTTCAAAAACATATGATACCCTCCATAGATATTTTCCACTTACTGAAGGTCTCACCCACACTGAAAAGAGGACATAAATCCACAATATTCATTTTCAAACTACTTCACCTAAAAAATTATATATATAAGTGAATAGGTCAACTAAAAATCTTAAAAAATGACCATATACTAATTTTCTTAGACCCATAAATGCATATGGGAAAAGAGATCCATCACATTCCGCCCTTCAAATTATTCCATCATGGTGTGGGTAAAATGTCTCAAGCTCAAGGCATCAACAATGAAATTCCCATAGATTATTTTATTAGAAATTTTGAAACCAAAATATTTCAGGTATTATAAAAAATCAAACTATTAGAGGCTCAAATATTTCTGAGATAAGATAAAACATTATCTTTTGTTCTTAAAAACATGAAAAAAATTTCTCGAAAAAGGGAATATCACAATCTCTTAATATAATGCATCATAGATGTAACTCTAGATCATTGGTTGGGTAATTATTGTCATGTTACATATTCTTTCAATATCCATATTATTACATGTGATCAACATTAATATTGACGTAGTGGAAACCCAAACCAAATCCATAAAAAATGACCACATATCACTACCCAACCATTGGATGAGTAAAATATGTTGAAGAAGTCAAATTATGTTTCGAATCAACAAAAAAATTATAAAATTTCTCATCTAAAATGATTAATTCTCCTTTCTACATGAGAGATTTCATCAAAGAAGATATACTTGATAAGTATATAATGAACCTATAGAAATACCCCACCAAGCCCAAGAAGATCTGAATCTCTAAAACATTATAATGATTCTCCCATTTCATAATAGATTTATTCATCACAATATCAATTGAAATTCCATGTACCAATACCACATCACCAAATAACATGACTTCTCAAATTCAAAAACTAAATTTCAAAAGATTCTAATAATGTAGGTGATTTCTCATGATTTATATAACACATCTCAAAAGACACACTTGGTCCCCACTATATAAGTGTAAATTAGGATATCATACACAAACATCACAATGAATGTGTCGAGGTACTCATGAAATATCACATTAATCAATGAAATAAAAATATATGGAGCATTAGTTAGAATAAATGGCATAAGAAGAAAATCACCAACTATGTACCTACTCCCGATCGTGGTCTTCTGAATGTTAAACTCTTCTATTCAAAGTTGGTGATAAAAAGATGGAAGTTAAATATTCATGAACCACATATCCCCATTAATCTTGAAAAATAGACTATTAATAATTGAAAATGGATTTTTGATCATTAATGTGAATTGATTGAGTTTTTAGTAATCAATACATAGGTGAATTGTAGAAAACAATTCTCTCCGTGAAGAGAACAAGTGCAATCCAAGGTTAAATTCTAGGGAATTTAATTAAATTCTATAACATGTCAACTAATTGATTCATCAATATTTGGGGCTCAGTATATTCCCCATAGTATGATGGAATTGAAACATACTAGGTTTGACTTGAAAAATCCATAGAGATCCATACATTTCTTATCTGTGGAAATGAAGAGAAATCAAAAGGAAACGCATCAGGAATTTTTTTGAAAACTAGAGGGAGATACCAACTCAAATATATCTTCTCTAATCAATAATTAAACACTAATATTACCCTAACCAACATGGTATTATGATTTTCCATGTTTACTCACCCTAGGGTCCCATTCTCCCAGAAAGACATGACACACCCCATTAGGCATAGTATAGGAGAGCCATAGAATATTATAGTCGCCAATTCCACATGAGAAATCATCATATTGATATTGAACATTAATTCACGGTATTTCATTTTGAGAACTAGAAATTTTTTGGTAAAATTATTATTTTTTAAGAGAAAAATGAAAGACACTAAGGACCCTTTTTTGTCTCTTCATTTTAAGGGGTGTAGTAAAATCCATCTCATAAGACAAAATATAAATAGTAATATTTAGTAGGATCACAATAAAATAAAATATAAATGAGTGAGATGAATAGATAACAATTAATTTAGTCAGTAATGATGAATCTGTGCGTGATGGTACCTCTCACAATCATTGTACCCAAATCAGCTTCCACTATAGACTCTTCCACCACATGAAGTAGATTTATTCCAAATGAATTCTACTAAAACCCATTGATTCTAAATTTATATGATTGAATCATAATAATTATGGTGATTATGAGACCATGTTATTTTTTAGATTATAAAATAATTATAAGAACTTCTTAGCTATCCAAAGTATCCATAAGAACTACATAACATTAGTACCTAAGTACAATCACGTTTTGAATTACTGATCATGATTAACTAAAAAATGTAAAATGGCATCTTCTAGACCCTGTGGGAGGTCTGGAATATTCCTTATATCAAGATACCACTTTAGGCTGATTAAATTTTCACTTTACATTAGAGGAAATCCAAAAATAACCATTGATAGAAAAAGGAACTCCCATCAATCCAAAATTACCATCTAGATCATGCTCATCTGTCAATGAACTATAAATTAAATAAACTTAATAAGTCAGTTTTAACAATAATTCTTAAGACTTAATATTATATCTAAGACCCCCCCCTAAAATATTAATGATTTCAATATCTCATTTTCTGTCACCCTAAAAGAAAATTGAACCAACAAAGAAAAACAATTCCCATACCGTGTCACATTATTATCGCCTTGTATAAGTTGATAGAACTCTATGGATTTGAATAAGAGTATGAACTCCTAATAGAAATGATATGTTAATAAACTCTAAAGTAATTAAACTACAAGCCTCGATTCTTATTTTCCATCACCATTGAATCCCACAATATCCTAATAGGATACAAAATCATGAATGTAGTACATTTCACCTCTATTCATATTAGGAATTTTGAAGGATAAAAAGATAAGTTAACCATTTTTTAACCAATCCCTAATATATCAAAGATCATTTAAACTGTGGGTAGATGGTGGTTTCTAATGAATAAATAGTTTAGCATGATCTTTTGATTTATCCCTTTGAGGATTCAATATCAGTTCTTTAATGATAATGAATGTTAGTAGTTGTACCAAATAATGGGAATCATGCACCAATATATAAATATGATTCACATAATCCAAAGGATATGCCTGATGTGATCCACTAATAGCTTCCTCCTTGGACCTATTTTAACACCTCCTCAGAGGCCTGATATAGGACAACATGAACAAAAAACACTGAATGAATTTATAGGGTTACCCAGATGAATATAACAATCATGATATACCTTAATATCAATTCCATCCCGAAATATTATGTATTGGTATTTTAACATAATTAGATCTAAATCTAGGAAAATTCTATAAACCAAAATAATATATTCCTCAAAGACACTTTTCCTAAAAAACTATATAGACTCAAGGATCGCTATGATGAGATCTGGATAGAGACTCTCAGGTGTCCACATCCAATTTACCATCAATATTATATCTTGTCTATCAAGACAAAAAAAATTCACACTAAAATAAAGAGATTTTTCACCACCTAACCTATTCTGATTCAACATTGTTATTAGATTTTTATAAAACCATGGTCCACTAATACCATTACCTAATCTAAGAAGGACCGAAGTGTATTAATGATCCCAACAAATTAAAAAATAAATCATATAATCATAAAATAACAACTTGGGTGTTATTATTCCCAAAAAAATTCATGGAAAAATTATATGGGCCATTATTCCCAACAATAAAAAGTCATAATATTTTAAAATAAAATAGATAATACAAAACTAAAACATCAAATCATAAAAATATGTAACATGTTACATGGTAAAAGATCAGAAATTTCCAATGAATCTATTTGATCACATCTCAACTAGTCACCTCCATCATCCTGAGTCCCAAGGGTTATGAACATCCACAACAAATAATAAGCACTTTCCCTTTTACTGGATCTGACATAAGATAATCTATAAATACCTGAAGGCAAAGGTATGGTGTGAGATATAAATCATAGTAGGTTCTGACCATATGTTCTATAATAAACTACATACTAACTAATAAACAATCAGTTTTAAAAAACAACCTATGAGGGTTTCATATCTTAAAATAATTATACTTTTCTAAAAAAGATAATAGATATTTCAAATTAGGCATAAGTGAGAATATTATATATAAAATTTATATAAAGTTGTGGTAATGTATATAACAGTTCCCTAAATCAATTACCTATTTCCATCAAATCAAACATCTAAATGAAAAATATAATAAGAACTTGGTATGAATGTTTTTGGTAATAGGATCGTCACACTACTCATCAGTACTCTCAGTCCAATGTGTTCACACATCCTACTGGTCATGCCATCTGGACAAAATTCTCTATTGGTGAAAATCATGTTATATAATGATTATGTTCATGTTTTTATCATCAATTTACTTTTAGGTTTTTAGATCAAACATGATTCTCCAAATTACCCACTAACTACCCATTCTAATAATTTACATAGTCGATCAATCAATAAATCTAATGAAAATAAATCATTTCAAAAGAGTTCAAAATATTATTTCCCATATTCATTATGAAGATGTTTTCTCATTTCAAAACCAAAATATTTTGTTTTTATCAACTCATTCATTTTCAAGAAATCGTTTAATTTTATCCATTTATCTGAAAATTCAACATCAAATTATATTCAGAATCTATCCACAATTGTTTGTCAAATATAGCTAACAATTTCAAATCTATTGAAATAGGGGGTCTTTACAATCAATGTGAGTTTATAAAAAACATCCCTAAATCATCTAAATTATGGATTATTAAATATTTTAAAAACTCATTTAAATTAAATAATGAAATTAAAGGTCTCAATATTATGGAAAACTTTTATGGAACCACCTACCATTTTTCAGTGATCAAACCAATTCAACACCCACAACGAGAACACCAATGAATAAAAAAGGTAAATGAGATTAGGGTAGGAATTCATTGAAACCACAACCTTCAAAACCTAGTTCTCACACATCATTTTCATGAGTATTCAACCTTATAAAATAATGATATAATGGAAAAATAGAGGCTTCCAAAATAAAGATAGATTAATTTCTAGAGAGGAATCAAAGGCTTCCAACGGAGCTTTTATTTTTGAATAATGGAGTTCCAAGGAGTCAAAATGACTATTTGGATCCATAAAAAAGAGAGGACTCAGATAAGGTATGTAGGAATTTAAAAACAACACAAGAAATTTTATTTTGTAAAAAAATGTCCACGTTTCATCCCCATAGGAATCGATGCACAAAGGATGAAAACATCTAGAATACAATGCATCATCTTGAGACCATTCCACAATCACACCTAGAAAAATTTCCCCCTAAAAATATGCCACATCCCTCACCCAGATGCACTTTACCCAAGGAATGAAAGTGACATAGCCTCACAACCACTCCGTATTGGTTCCTAATTTATTACAATCACTAGGAATCACAATCTAGGTCACTATGGTGTATCAATACCACCCTGGAGCAGCCATACCTACATTTTTAGTAGCTCGATAAATGGGTCTCTAGAGATCCACTATGCAACTAACAAACTTTTTTCATAGCCCTATATAACCTAAAGAACCATTATTCTAGCGCCAGATGGAACAAAAAACAACAAATACTCCTAAAGGGGTAGTCACATCAACAAGACACAACTCCCTACTAGAAACCAACATGTTGTCAAAAACCCCATAAGACTCAAGAACACATCCTTTATAACCATTGAAAAATCAATACACACAATCCAACAATAAATAGGTCAAACCCATGAAAGATGTTATGTATATGTTAAATTTTTTTATATATACTAAAAATATATATTCATAATCCCATTCCACAATTTATACAATCCAATTATTATATGACTTTACAACTATCCATATTTTTATACGTTTTTTTGTTGTGTGTGCATAGAGAAATTGAAAACATTATTTATTCAAGGAAAAATATACTGTGAAATCTCAATTTGTTTCATTATATCACCTTCAATAAATTGAATCATCATTATTTAATTATTATTTAATTTTATGTGTAGCTAATGGTAAAGGAGGTATCAACATGCATCAATATATAATTTATAATGATAAGTGATCCAAAATCAATATGGAATACTATAGAACACTAATTTATCCTAACAATTTTGAGGATATATATCTCATAACAATGAATTAATGACCAAGTGAAGGATCACGTTTTCATTATAGATAATTAATATTTGGACTTTTACTAATTCATGGCCTTGGGTCACATTGAATGTGGTATTAAATTTTTATAAATTAATGTGGATTCAATTTTAATATATCCATTATTTTTCGAAAATTGAATCAATTTTTTAAGGAGGAAATTCCAATTTGCAAAATTATTATTTCCACAAACAAAATAAGAATAAAATTAAATGGATTCTTTAAATACAAATATTTCAGAGTGGTTAGATGATGATCATAGAATAAATCATTGACTAAATAATGTTGATGAAACTATAATATGTCATCAATTTCATGATATAGGGTATATAATAACTAATCAACATTATCCTCTTTAATAAAAGTCATTGAATAAAATCTTTCTTACTTTCATGGTATATTAGGATGCTGATTCCTTCTATCCTTATGAACCATTTGATTAAGTAATTAACTTGGATAATTCAAATGTTTTGAACACACAAGACACTCAATTGTTTTTCATTCCTATGGTTATGTTATGTATTCAGTTATCAGGTTAATTGTGAACTTTAATTTTTGATGGTTTGATGCTCCATAAAGCCCTATTCCAAAAGTTTATAATATCCATGTAACATTAAATCACCCCTCATTGTGATTCATCGCAATTTTTTTAAATATAAGGAATTTAGAATTCCCCAAACTATATTCATCAATTGATCCATTATGAGAGTCCACCATGAAATTATTTTCTGTTCTTAATACATTGAAAATGTTTACATCATTAATCATATTTTATGATATTTGGTTTGGAATAACCATATGTTTTCTCATTATAGCTCAAATTCCAATGGGATGTTCGTTTTTCTAATATTTATACTACCACTCATAGACATGGTTCCTTATATTCCAATTGGATGTTAATCATATTTTAGTATATTTGGTTTCGAATAACCATAAGGTTTATATATTGTTCTTTTACCATTAAATATTTTAATATAGTCCCTTTAGTTACACTTTATTAGTAGTAGTTTGACATAAGACACATTAAGTTTGGTTATCTTATACTTTTAATCCTAATACCATAATGAAAATCAGAAATTAACCCATGATAACAGTTCATTAAGAATATATGATTAACTAATGAATACGCTCCAAGAATCTCAAACTTTTCACAAAGTACTGTCCCATTCACCATGCACCAAATTGATGGATGAGATACACTCAGCCAACACATTTTGAGTTTAATAACCCACATATGATTATATCCCTATACCATGTTAAATTTTATTATATATACTAGAATATATTCCTATTATAACACTATAAAAATGATGTTTCCGATATTTCAAGATATTATGCTCAATTTAGACTGAAGGATACAGGTTTTATAATGGTTCACTAAGAAAAACAAAAAAATTTACTAGAATAATCATAAAAATATCAAAATTAAGCTCTTAACTAGTCTCCTGAATAACAACACCCTTCTCTGATACCAACTGATGCGACCCAAGATAAATATGTCATAAATAATATATTAGTATCTAGATTTTTATGCTTTACATATCAAAAACATTCAAACAATGAAAATATTGAATGATTTTGTGTTAAAGATATTATCTACATAAAAATATTAATTTACTACACATTTGTTAATTTCTTCATAATAATGATCCTCTAAACCCCTTACTATATATATCAAATTATATAATCATCTTGCTTACTTAGTGAAGAGAAATATAAGAAATGGTTGTGCTCATATACTCAGTAAGGGAAAAATATATCATATTGTGTCAGATTATAATAATGATGGAGATTATGAAATATAATTAAAGATCATAAAATGATATTAAAGGTCTATAGATAATGATCATAAAACATGATAAATAAACAAATCATCATTAAAATATCATTAACGACTAACAAAACAATGAACAGTCTCAAAAGAAATATCAATATGAAAAAACATGTGATCCTATGATAAAAGTGTGAAATACATCAAAAATATTATATAATCATTAACTGTTTGATTATCATGATAATCAACATAATAATGTGGAACAATTAAAAAAATAGGACTTATAATCATTGTGAACTGAGATACCCACCAAACTGTTGAATCATATAAATGCGAGAATAGTTTAACACAATGATACTCACCCTTTGTGAAGCTAGATATTGTCTAACATATTCATATAACATTTTAGTTTCATGATATAAAATCCATTACCCATTAAATTAAAGGGATATATATGTTCCACTAATTATGTAATCTATATATTTTTCTTACACTTGAAAATAAAACACTAATCATATCATAATGAACTCATTGGAATATAATTGATTTCTATAAACATTAAAAAAAATCACAAATAATGAACATAATAAATCATAACATATCAGAAACATTATTTTAATATTTTAATCACATTTTAGTAACATATATATACATATAGGATGAAGAAAACAGAACTTCTGGAAAAATAAAATTTGCGGTTTATATAAAAGTGAAAATGTAAGAGTTTCCACAAAACATATTAAACCATTAATGTGGAAATTAAATTAAAAAATAATATTTTTCAAGATATCTATAATACTTTTAAATCATTATTATAATGTTTTCCAAATATTATACCCCTGAAAATAAATAATAGTATAAAAAAGATGAAGTGAAACTACTTTGAAATCTATTACTCTTAAAATAATATTTATTATTGTAAACTAGAGAATGATGTAACTTATTCAAAAAAAGTAAAGGTAAAAACATTGAAAACATTTAATTTTAAAAACAATTTTAAATAATAAAACCTTTAAAATTGTTTACTTTTGATATTTTTAAATATTAGAGTGTTGGTAATACATATTATTTTGGAAAGGATTGAGAAACCACCTAAATATTTTGGAATATAATTAATCAAAACCCACATCATTAAAGAGAAAAAAATATTTTATAAATATAAATAATGACGAATAAAAAAACTATTTGAGATATAATTTTTTTATATGGACAATGTTATAGATAATATTTGTGTGTTTTAGAAACATTGACATGGAGGAACAAATCATTAAAATAAATGGGAACTAATTTAACAAAAATTAATTTTAACTTGACAACAAAATCATCAAAAAAGAAGAAATTTTTGTGGATATTGTTTTAGATATAAAATATGGTGTAAATACTAAATAACATCATCATATATTATAATATATCAATTTTAAATGGTTATTATCAATTAATATTGATTATATCCCAAGAAAAATATTTCAGTCATAAAAACCCCTTATAGACCGTGTAACATTAGAAAAAAACCACATGTGCGGTATATCACTAAAATGACCACTGATTGTAATTTAATATAATATAGTAATGAAAAAAGTGAAAATAGGGATGCATTTTCTCTAATATGAAGGAAACTTGTTTTATAGCTCAAACATGCCACAGGGGATTAAAATTTGATACAATGAAATCCTTTTAGATATCACAATATTTTATGTACGTATAAATTTTAAATGAATTAATCAGAATAGATTGTAAATATAGGGAAATGGAATTGGAAAAAAATTTATATATTCATAGTATAAAATAAATCATCATATAATAACGAAGTTCATGAATAATTATTACAAATCAATGAATTGAAAATGCATTATAAAAATCCCTCGTCTCTTTTCATAGCTATATTCACTATAAGATCATGTATAAAAATAATAAATTATATTATATTATATTTCATAAATATAACCATAAATTTTAAAATTTTATATTACCCAATATTTGTTCATGAGTTCAATAATTATTTAATGCATATTACGATAATCATGTGTTAATAACATTATCTATTTTGTGTATGTTTAATAATTTTGATATCATTACCCCTCATTTTGTAAGATGTTAATAATTAATATATAATTTATGATATTGTAATATATCAATTATATTAATTTTAAATTTACTTATTTCCTTTAAGAATCATATAATTTATACCTCATTAAAATGGAATCGATGTTGGCTTATTTCCATGATTTCAGGGATGGAAAAAAGGTACATTAATAATAAGTTATGTGTATACAATATAATATTTATAGCACCATAATTAAATCATTATTTTATTATTTTATTTTACTAATATTTGAAATGATGTTTCCAATGTCACCAATAATATATTTATATTGTACCGATCCTATTGGTTGCAAAACTGAGCCAAACAACACCACACCTTTATTGGATTGTGGACTATGGTTAAGCTGGTATTTCAATTGAAATAATAAATTTATAATAGAATCATAATTATATTAGTTTAATGATTTTATGATGGTGAACCATATTTCATGGTCTTTAGATAATATATTTAAATTTTATGGAAAAAATGAAAAATGTTGGATCATGGAGGTGGTACTCTGCACATATGTATGACTAGCATTCCAATTTATCAATGTGTGAGAGGAGGATGGAGATAGATATAAATTGAAATTTCATAACATTTTTATATTATAATTATCATATTTATTCATCCCTTATATCCATTTTATCATGCATAAATGTTTATGAAGAAAAATGGGAGACATCATTTGGTGGAGGGAGTAGTCCACACAATGCACTAATGATGTTTTTGTTTTTCATAGCATATGGGGAGGAATAAATAATGGTTATTAAACTAACATAATAATATTAATTTTTATAATTATATTTATTTCATTAAATAGTTTTTGATAAAATTAATTTGTAAGATTGTGATTATGATTCAATGCATTGGAATGAGACATAAATTATGTGGGAGAATTGATCATTACATGAAAAATTATATGGAATTGATGAGATTATTATTACAATAAATTAAAATGAGATTATGTTTGTGTTAAAGGTTTATAGGGATAGAAAAAAATGAAACTTTTCAACAAGTAATTCAACATATTTGTGTTTTTTGAAACATTTTATGTTAACACCATTAATTAGAGAGCAAGAGGTCATTATTAGAAACACTGTTAATATTTAAATAATTCCAAGACACAATTTAATGATTATGGATCCAATGACTCTGAATAATGGTGTATGGGATTCATTCAGGTAAACTGGGGCATGAACATCGATTTTCACACATCTTTTAATCATTTTAAAGGGTTGTTACTGTTATGTTTTTACATTAAGCTATTATATATTTAAACTAGCTAACTGATTTTTAACAATGTGATTCTATGTTTTATTAAGAATATAAAATATACCATATAACCAATTATTTGGTGTTAAATAATGAAATTATACATATATTTAATCCAATAATAATTTCTAAATTATATAAAATTTAATTTGAAATTCAATCACATAATGTATAGAATAAAATTTTTAGTAGAAATATAACATATTAAAAATTATGAATTATTAATCTTATTTAGTAATGATCAGAAAAAAAGTAATTATAACGTAATAATTTTTGTTCATAATATTGATTTTATCAATTTATATTTCTAGTAATATGTAATAATAAATTAAATAGAAGCACATGTAATGAAAAAAACCTATTTTTTATAAAAATAATATTTTTAGTTGAAATGATTTATTATTTGTAATGGGTTATCAAATCCAATGATTATAATAAATTTGAATTAATTGTTATCCTTCAAATATTATATATTTGATAATAAAATACAAAAAAACACCATTTCATCCTATTGTAATTAATTAAACAGGACAATAAGAAACTATTTATAATTTGAAACGCTAGATATTTTTTAGAAAATGGTGTAAAATGATTTATAAATTAAATATATTATTTTGAAATACTTTATTATATTTTATAATATATAAATTTATAGGATTATTTTTTATAAAATTCTAAATTCATTTAGATAATAATATTATTTGTAAAAATGACCACATTAATAAAATCAATATTTTCACTCTTCAATTAAAATAGTAGTGTATCAAAAAATAGTAAAATATAATCATTAGTTAACATGATCATGATAAATCCAATAATATTATTCATTTTTTCAAATTCATGTACTAAAGTATATTATTTTTATTTTTATTTATAAAAATGGTGAAACTTTGTTTTTATCAGAAAAGGAAACCATGTATATTATATATTCTTCTTCCTATTTCATATAAATTACTAATTAAACTAGTGTTAGTATATTATTAATATAAAAATATATTATTCTTGAAAGTAAGATAAATTTAGAAAAAAGATTTCATTTTTTATGTAGCTACACCAATTGTGTATATAATTAAAGTAATAATTATTTGCTTATATATAAATATACATTCATAATCTGATGGTGATTGTTTATGCTGGACAATTCTAAGACTACTTGAAAACTATCCGTATTTTTTTTTATTTTTATTTTTTCATGTGGAAAAATCTATTTAAAAATCTATTTAACTAATCAAAAATATATAGTGAAATATCGGGTAGTTAAATTGATTATGGTCAATTTATTTTTTTCCAGTTATCTCTAATTGGTTTTTCGAAATATAATTTAATTCTAGTCAATTTGATATAGTACAATGTAGTTAAATACATTTTTATTGGATTAGTTCCAAATGGTCTGGTAGTATCATTTTACATAAGTTATCAACTGTTTAGTTTTATGTGGATTAGTTTCTATGGAATTTTTCATTTTGATTATATCAAATATTAAGGATAAATCAAATCGTTGAAATTCATTGTAGTTTATTTTGGGTTTAGAAGCATTAATTACTTATTTTTTTGTGGTTTGATTTAGATATATTCATTATGAATTGGGATGGGTTAAAATGCATTGTGGAAATATTTTTTTTATGATTCTATATCATGTTTAATAACATATCAGTATGCTCCACTAAATTTTACATTATTTGACTTTGGTTTTGGAGGTTTATTATAACTTAATTCAATTACGCATGCCTTGGATAAAATTGGTTTATCCTTATGTAATGTCTTGGATTTCCCATGTATTATTTTTAAACATTATATGAAATCAATTTTAAACTGTTGACTGGATTAGATATCTGAGGGCATATTTGTGTTCAGAGCAGCGACTTTACCATAGGCGTGACTAATATTGACCGACACGGGTTGATTGTTGTATTTAGTTTTTAGAAGTTTTAAATGAAATAAAATAAAATAAATTAATAATTTTTTAATTTTAAATGTTTCCATAAACACATTGACTCTTGTTTTTTAAATAAGTAGTATCATAGGGATAGGCTCATAAACCTTGAAATATCACTGTATTCCTAAGGGGCTTCTGAGAGAATCCACCCTTCGAGAATCCTTAACAAACGCCGATGAACTACGATGCATGGATCATTGCACAATGAGATAGAATCCTAACTGATGTCTGATATCCCTCTTCATTGACGATCTAGTTAGGGCTTTGTAGTTTTGATTTAGTTTATACCGATTCTTGAATTAAATGATGAACATGGATCAAACCAGAAAAGGGTGGATTCGCAGACTGTGCGTTCTTGTGGTAGACTGTTAATTTCAATTTCCATTGGGGTTTTGATTCAGGAATTTATTTTGTGATAAATGTTGTATTATCGTTTGATTCTCTAGTTAAGCATATTAGAAGGAGTGGATAAATGTCGTGATGAATGACAACATATGTGATTTCACCCTTTGTTTGTTGATTTCTTCTCAACCCGCAACACATTCGTCGCATTCATCGTATAGATAAGAAAAATGAATCATTTAAATACCATTTCACCAAAAAACAATCCAAAATTGGAGATCAAATATTATTATGACTTAGAGGAGGTGATATGATGATGGAGGATGATGAATGGGATTAGATTGAAGGGGATCATTCTTCGATGAATTCTTTGTGCATGTGGATCAAGACATTTATTCAGGGATGATATGAGTCCCAAAAATAATAGATATTCCATAGAATTACCTGGGAGGCATCACCTGTGGATTTTCACATCGATCATATGGCCGGATTGACGAACACGTGATTCCCTAGGGTGCGGAATGAAGAACGATGATTTCTAGAAAATCCAGTAGAACATAGCATGTTATCCATAGAACATACCGTTTGGGGTCAGCATGGTGGCAAGTTGATCTTGAGTGCTTCCCACGGTGAAGGACACAACCTTCTCCTGGGAGGACATCATGTGTGGGCCCCACCCAACATCGACTAGATTTCTGAGCGACAGGTAACAAATACATGGTGTTCGACCATCTTTACACATTGTGTGGGTCCTTGGGCGAAATTGGCGTGTATCTCAAAATATAAATGGATATAGGGTGATTTACATGACATTTAATCCACCACACGGCCAGATGCAACCGAACACACTGACTACCCTATGTACCACTCCGCGTGTTGAAATCTTAGCAAAATTAATGCACCAGATATGATTATAACACCCTAGAATGATAAAGGGTCAGATGACTAAAGGATACGATTGTTGTCAACAATTTTCCCTAACATTTTCTAGAGCCTACCTGATTAGAAATCCATAGTTAAGTGTACATGGAGTGGAGTAGTGATCATGATTGGTGACATTTTAGGAAGTTTCCCTGGGTTTGTGTGAGTGAGGACAACGGACACTAGAAAGGACACATGTTGTCTTGTGGGGACTTTAATTAGTATGATGACCCGTTTAGGTACATGGTTGGGCCTCAGGGTGTGGAGCACATGTATGCGGGGAAACCGGTGGTACCTGGTGGGCCAGGACCCAATGACCATCTAAAAGGTGAGGTGTTTGTGTTGTCACTAGGAATTAGTTGTTACATTTGGTATTAGAGTAGGTACCCAAGATTAAGTTCGGTGCACTAACTCGGTTCATTTGTAGTGTCCACAATGAGAACATTGTGCTCTAATGGGGGTGGGTGAATGTAACATTCCGATGACCGTGTTAAAGGTGTGGTGTCTGTGCTGTCATTGGGAAATAGTTGTTACACTTGGTGTTATAGGTGATACCAAGCCTTATATGAGGTTCACTACCTCAGTTGAGATGTAGGGACTATAATGAAGACACTGTTCTCTAAGGCGGTGGGGGGGGGGTGTTAGTGTGACACCCTAGAATGATAATGGTTAAAATTTATAATTGTAATGACTCATGTCAACAAGGTGGAGAAACCTTTTTGGGAGCCTACATGATTAAAAATCTCCAGTAAAGCATTCTTGGCCTAGAGTAGTGATACAGAGGGTTGACCTTCTGGAATGTTTCCAATGGTGTGTGGTATTGAAGAAAATACACACTAGAAAGGACATGTGTTTGCATGTGGGGAATTTCATTAGTTAGAACCATTTCGGGCACGTGGTTGGTCCCCATGGTGGGGACCACGTGTCTACGAGGAAATTGGGGCTCTGCTACGCTTGAGCACGACGTTCCATCCCCAGACCAATGGTCATAAGAAGAATACCATTCTAGTTCTGGAGGATATGATGTGAGCCTGGATCTTTTACTTAGTTTGTAGTTTGGATGAACACCATCCACTGGTGGAGTTCATGTACAACAACAACTACCAATCTACCATCATTTTGACATTATTTTAGGCTTTATATAGCAGACCCTTTCGGTCACCACTCGGCTAGACTAACCCTAAAGTGTCAGCACACATGGGCGCATAGTTGATGTGAGCTACCACCGACAATGTGGATGTTATATAGGAGTAGATTATTACTACACAGATCTATATTAAGTCTTATGATAATATACGACAGAGACCTATGGAGTTTATAGAGGGGACCATGTCTTCCTTTGGGTACCACCTCATCAAGGGTTGTAGTGATTTGGCCGAGGAGGCATGTTTTCCACATGTATCATCTACTCTATTTAGATACTACAGAGAGATGGAGAGGTGTCGTACCACTTAGCACTACCTCCATAGTTGCGCCTAGTGCAAGATGTATTCCATGTTCCATAGTTGAAAAGGTATGTGCATGACCCATCGCATGTCATTGACTTGGGTGAGATTGATATCGAGGATGGAGAGAATTTCCTAGAGTACCTAGTAGATATTGAGAAATGATAAGAGAGGATCTTTCATGGGAGAGTCATTCCCTTGATGCATGTCATGTGGAAACACATGAATATTCAGGAGAGTATAAGGGATTGGGATACTCGGATTCATGCGTATTACCAACATCTGTTTGAGTATCCTTTTGTTTTTGTTTTTTGGGAATTTAATGATGTATGGTGGGAGGTGTCCCTGGGGGTGTGTGATTGTGTAAAAAGAACACTATAAGGGAAATTCATTGGCCTTTGGGAACTTTCATTTGTCATATGACACGTTCGAGTGCGTAGAAGGGTCCCAGGGTGGGGACAACTTGACTGTAGGGAAACTGGGGCTTAGTTAATCATGATCATGGTATTCCATTCACAGACCAATAATCTAACGAAGAGTACCATTCATGTTCTGGAGGATATGTTGTGGGCCTGTATCATGGACTTTGGTCGTGGATGGGAGGACCACCTTCCACTGGCGGATTTTGCGTATACCAACAGCTACCACTCCACCATCAGGGTGGAACTGTTCGAGGCATTATATGGGAAACCCTACATGTCACCACACTTTTGGGCCAACCTCGGAGAATCACCACTCATGGGTGAAAATTGGGTGTGAGATACCACTAAGAAGGTGCATGTCATCCAGGAGAAGATGAAGACTATATAGAGCAGGCAGATGTCTTATGCTGATAGACGATGCAGACCTATAGAGTTCAAGGAGGGGAACCATGTCTTCCTTCGATTCTCACCACATCGAGTGTTACTGATATTTGGATGGGGTGGAATGTTTTACAAGTGGATCATCGGCCCTTTTCAGATGCTGCGTATTTTTGGAGAGGTGTCGTACCACCTATCACCATAGTTTCATCTAGTTTGTGATATATTCCATGTGTCACTACTGAGTAGGTACATGAATGACCTTTCACATGTCATCGACTGGACCAATCCAGATATAGAGGATGGAGGGACCTTTGTAGAGTAACCAGTGGAGAACAAGGATCGAAAGGAGAGGATCCTTCATGAGTGATCGATTCCACTAGTCTGTGTTTGGTGGCAGCACAAAAATCCTCAGGAGAGAACATGGGAGCAGGAGGCTCAAATTCCTGAGAAATACTAATATCTATTTGAGTATCCTTTTGTTTTGTATTTTTGAGTACGTAAAACCCTAGTGTTGGAATAATTTAATGTCTCCTATTTTCCATGTAATATTTTTAAATATTTAATGGAGTAACATTTAAATGGGTGCCCATATCAGAAATATGAGGGCACCGTTGTGTTTAGAGAATTGAATTTATATTATGCAGGACCTAACATCAACCAATGTAGGTTGACTGAAAAAGTTATTTTTTGGGCATTTTAATGGAAATTAAATAAATTAATAATTTATTTTAATTTAATGTATCATTAAACGTAGTGATGCTTATTTTTTTAAATAAGAAGGAGTCTCGGGATAGGTTTATAACCCTGGAAAAATCCCTAGAATCCTATAGTGTTTTGGAGAGGAGCCACCCATGGAGAACCCTTGATGTACACAGAAGAACGACATCACATTGATCGTTTCATAGAGATATCAAATCCCAACTATTGGTAGATCACCCTCTTTGATGATAATCGAGGTAGGGGTTTGTCATTTTGATTTTGTTCTTCCCCATTTTTGAATTAAAAAGAGAATGCTGATCAACCCAAAACAGGTTGACATGAGGATCATGCATTCTTGTGGGAGGCGGTTAAATTACATTTCCATTGGGGATTTGATTTTGGAATTTATTTTATGATAATTTTTGGATTATCATTTGATTCCCTTGTTAATACTAATAACAGGAGAAGATCGACCCCATGAAAAATGACGGCAGGGGTGTGTTCCTCAATTGTTTGTTTCTTTCTTCACTTCCCACCATGAATTATTCACATTATTCACATGGTGATGAATAACTGATCATTGCAAACCCATTTTCCAATTCAACGATCACAAATCGGAGATCAGAGATTGAGATGAAGTAGAAGAGGTGCGACAAAAATAGCGGACGATGAATTGGCTTGGAACAAATGGGATCATTCTTCTAATAATTCTCCATGTGGGTGGATCATGACGTTTTTAGGGATGATTAGCGCCCCAAAAATAATGGGGATGGCTTCAGGATGTCCAGGAGACCTCAAAATTTGACTTTAACATTGATTAGACGATCGAATAAATGAATTGGTGATTCCCAGTGGAACAGAACAAAAAAAGTTGATTTCAAAAAAAATCTTGTAGAACACAACATGTTGTCTAAATAACATGCCATGTGGGGTTATAATGGTGGAGGGTTGGTCTTGCATGCTACACACAGTGAAGGGAATAATGTGTGGGCCCCACCCAGTGGTGGCTAGATTTCCAGGCGACAGGAAGTGTAGTCACAGTGTTTGTCCATCGGCAGAAGGTGTGTGGGTCCTTATGTAGACTTTGTAAGTATCATAGAGGATACATAGATAGAGGGTGGAGTACATGGAATTTACTCCACAACATGACCAGATGCAATTGGAACAATAGTGTACCCTATGTACCGGTCCACTATTTGGGACACATAGGTTAAATCCTTGTATGGGAACATGGCCAGTATAAATGAAGTCCTCCCTGGCTAGTAGAACACAACGTGTCACTTCTATATACACCATGTATACCTTATTCTGCATGACAATCCTTACAAAATGAGATATTGTACACAAAAAGTAACGGGGGAAAGAGGACATGGTGTGTGTCCATTCTACACACCCTTTACATATCAGTACATGAAATTATCCTCATGTCCACCGGTCCTTGGACATGTTTCGTTTAGATTAGTACCCATTTTCTCATTCCACTAATGTTCATGTATCATTACCAACCACATATGTATAATACCTCTAGTAGGAAGTTCCTTGATAGAGTCAAGTAACCCTCCATGAGGCTCAGAGAGAGATCCTCTATCATTTAATGACCCAAGGTAGAGTTATATATCGACATAACTAATCATACAAGATGTCAATCCTCTACAAAGAAGGTGAATCCGAATGATTCATGATATCATTCAATTCCCTAGAAGTGATCCTCATCAGTTTATCATGATCTCTCCCACTCAAGAGTGTGTTCATAAGGAACGAGTGTAATTGTTCTCTTTTCATATCTATCAATCCACCAATCACTCTAATGAATTTTCCCAATGAATAGTATTTCTTGGATGGAAGTCATTAAATCTATCGGACTCATGGAGTGGGTTCTCCCAGGAGTGTTCTTTAGGGAATATTCGAACTAAATTACTAGCTTGGGTATGGAGTTGTTGAGACTTTTCACTAGTCTATGGGTTTGGGATTCATGTATATCTAGATGTGATTTTCCTATTGAATGTTCAATAGACAAATACTGTGTAGGGATGACTTTACCGTTACTTTGTGTCTTGCTTTGTGGGTTACGAGGACCCTCCTAAGTATTGTTATACTCACCTCTACAAAAACATACCTCTCACATTTCTTGTGTTGTGAAGATGAGCATCCTTTCGATAGAGTCCAAGGCAGGCTAGGATCAGACAGAGAATTTTGGGTTCCTTATAGGATGAGGTGTTTCTTTGACTATGAGCAGCAGTCCTAGTACCATTTTCTTGTATATAGGTTAAACAATGTAATTTTCAGACACAATATTTTGGATTCCTTTTATTCTAGCCTAATTTACTCCCCCCACATGCTTGTCGTTGTACTCTATTAGTTGGGTTTAGTTGTATACATGAATTTTTTCCTTAGAGGTTTTTAATTTCAAGTTTGGGGGCTTGGAGATGTGTGCCTGTGTACATTTTCCTAAGATATGCCACCCATGTTAGTTATATACCTACACGGTTTTAGTCACCATCCACTGTCTTATTAGAGGTGGCTAGGGGAGATGCGGTGCGGGTCCCACCGGGATTGGTAGTGACACCTTCATTACTATAATTTAATACTTATAGACAATGAAAAATATGGCATTTAATTGTGATATCATTTTCCATTTTCACTGAAAAAACTGACTTCTAGGGATCAATTGGAATACACAGGCTTATACCAATTCTAGAAAAGTGCTGGTAAAGGCATACATTATCCTCACTGTGAAAATCACTGATAAAAATGAAACTTTATCTATGCTTCTTTAAGCACTAATAAATGGCCCCGAATATGAGATATTTTCTTTATCATTGATAATTGAATCATTTTTCAACACCATTTAAAGGAATGATAAATCGTGCCTTTATTAATGCTATTACTAGTGCTGGTAAAGGGTCATACTACTGTAATATGATTTAAAAATTATAGAACTCTACATTAAGTGAAAAATTGCATAAAAAAATGAACATACATTTTTAAAATACAAAAAATAAATGATATAATGTTTACAAGAAAAATAGAAGAATAAAAACAACATATTATAGGCATTTACAACATTGTATTGTACTATTAAATTTCTACTTTCAAATTATCAAAGACATTCAAAAAAATAAATTCTCATTTTTCATTGGACTCGACCCCCGATAAAGATATTACTAAAAACCCACCCCAACTTGAGAAAAAAAATTCACCGATATAAGGAAACTGTAGTTATGTTAGTAGTACAATAATGAAATAAATTAATCATAAACTATTAGTTTTAAACAATAAAATAATCTTTGAGTCACACTAGGAATTGTGTATATCAGATTGAGTTTTGATTAACTTTTCCATAGCACACCATTGTTTTCCTGAAAAATAAATACGATTGAGTGGGATTTCATCTACGGTGATAGAAAATTCACTATATATGCGAGTCAATTCAATATGGAATGTTTTTTTATTATGTATTTATAATTAATTCCATTTCTTATTCATATTCATTAACAATCCTGATGAAAATTGACTAAATATTTATAAGATAAAATTTATAATTAAATTAATTATGTAATAGAAGTTAAAAAATATTAGAAAATAATCATAGCTCATTTTCTCATTTTTTGTAATGTGATGTCTATTTTAAAATAAAATGGGACTTATATATTGGAAAAAAGAACTTCATGTCATACTGACCACATCAGGTATCATATTAACATGAAATTAATTTCAATATTAAAAATATGAATTATAGGTCATCATCAATTATAAATTTAACCAGAGCATATTCTTTATGTTTTCAGTGAGTAGCATATGTTTTTAACTAAATAGAAATTTTTATAATGTTAATGGACACATTATGTCATAGGAGGAACACCATGTATCAAATTGGGGAGTAGAAAATTTTGACCTTCAAAAATTACATATCAATAATTTAATAGATGTATCAAACAATCCGAATGCATTTTATCTGTTTTGGGTTTGTCAGTTGTGTTTATTTTGTAAAATATATTTTTAAAATGGGAACATGCTCTTTCAGTCATACTAGGAACATAATGTGTTAGTTAGACATGAGATTTATTAATATATTTAATAAATGATTTAGGAATTATTTTACATAATTATCATGGTATTTAATATTTTTTCTTCATTTTCAATGAATATCACATGGTTTGAATTGAAATGTATATTTAAAAATCCTTATAGTAACATTGTGCAATACCAGACACCGTGAATCAGAATGATGTGAGGATGATCCCAAAATGTCAGAAATTACTTATAGAAGATTATAATGAAAAATAAAGATATCCAAATGTGTTATCTTGGTTTTGAGTATGTCATTGTTCAATTTAACTTATTTGTTTTTTCAATATTAAATAAAATGAAACACTTGGAGTCATAAGGTCTACAAAATTCATTATATTGAGGTAAAATTGATTCTTACATGTCACAAATTAAATATGGATCATTTTCATGAAGTATCAAAACAATCTGAATATGTTATCTCCATTTTCAGTATCTCATTTGGGTATCGTACTGAAATGACATTTTATTCTAAGAGCAACCAATTTGATTCAAACTAGTCACATAATGTGTTTATTTTACATGAGACTAATACATACACATCAAAAATGATTTATGAATCATTTTTTAAAATTATAAAGACAATCTAAGGCTTTTTTCTCAATTTTTACTGTGTGACCCACAATTTGAACTAAAATGTCAATTTTAAATAAACAATAGAAACATTGATCCATATCGAGTACACCCTATATCAGATTATGGTGATTATTATTCCAATATTTCAAAAATAACTTATGTATTATTTTTTTAATGTAAAATAAATTTAATTTTTTCTCTCATTTTAGAGTATGTCAAATGTATTTTTTTATAAAATTATTGTCAACATTAAATAAAATGTCCAATATAGAGTCATAACGATCACACCATGAATCTTATTGAGGTTAGGATGATTCATATACATCACAAAAGAAATAATTATCATTTTCATAATTTTAAAAAAAATATTATTGCATTCACATGGTTTCGAGTATGCCACCTATGTTTTTTTAGTAAAATATCATTCTAAAATTGAAACACACACTTTGAGTAAAACATATCACATCATGTGGTAGTTTTATGAAAGAATAATTTATAAACATAAAAATGACTTTGATAAATTTTCTTAAATTATAAATACAACTCTATTGTGTTTTCATACTTCTCAATGGGTGACACGTCTTTTGAACAGAAATTTCAATTTTAAAATGTTAATGGACATTTTGAATCATATCGGGAACACAAAATATGGGGTATAGGTGAGGATGATTCTTATATGTAAAAAATAACTTATGTATCATTTTAATAATGGATAAAAACAATCGAAATGTGTTTCATCGCTTTTAAGAAATTCAATTTTCTCTTGTAAAAAAATTAATGATAATTTTAAATAAAAGGACACACAAGGAGTCATACCACATACACCGTGTGTCAGATTGAGGTGAGGATAATTCCTACATTTTAGAAATGGATTATGGATTTTTTAATTAAATTATACAAAATATATGAATGATTATTCTTGGTTTTGAGTATTCCACTTTTCTATTTTAATAAAATGACATTTAAAAGTGAAAAAAACACATGGTGTGATACCAGTCAAATTGTTTGTATTTTTGATTAGTGACTAATTCATACACATAAAAAATTAAATATAAATCTTATTACTAAATTATCAAAACAATATGCATGATTTTTCTTAGTTTTCAATGATTAAAACATGTTATTAACAAAAATATAAATTTAAAAATGATAACTGACAATTTGAGACTCATCTGGAACAACATATATTAGATTTATGTGTGGATGATTCCTAAACATAAAAAATGACATATATACCAAAATAAAAATGTATAAAAACAATATGAATGAATATTATTTATTTTTGGTATGTCACATGTCTTTTTTTACTAAAATTACTATCAATTTTAAATAAAGGGCCGCGCTTTGAGTCATAATATTCACACCAAGAATCTGATTTTCGTTTGGATTTTTGAAACACATATAAAATGACTTTTATATACTTTTAATAATGCTTAAAAATAGAATGAATTTTCTTCTTGGTTTTGTTTTGGTGACTTTTTTTTACAAAAATGTCAATTTATTCTCGAACCACACCAGTTGAGTCATACTGGTCTCATCATGTGTTAGTTTTTCATGAAACTGTTTCATACACAAAAAAGTAATTTTATATCATTTTAATCAATTATCTTGAAATTAAAACTAGTTGTTTTATAGTTTTCTATTAGTGATACACTATTTGATCTAAAATGTTAATTTCAAATTGATAAGAGACACTTTTTGTTATTTCAGTAACATAGGGTATCATATTGAGGTGTAGCTAATTTACTATATGTCAAAAATTATTTAAGGATCATAGGAATAATGTTTGAAAAAAAAACTAAATTTATTTTCATAGTTTTGACTATGTCAGATTTCATTTTCACTTAAATAAATGTAAATTTTAAATACAAATAAACACATTGTGTCATGCTGGTCAAACCATGCATTAAATTAATGTAGAACTAATTCCTACACATCACAAATTAATTATGGATTGTTTTTATAATGTATCAACACAATAAGAATGTGTATATTTATTTTTTAAGTATTTGAAGTTTATTTTCAAATAACATTTAAATTATAATCCAAAAACATAAAATTAGATTCATACCAAGAAAAATGTGTACCATATTGAGGTGTGTATTATTGAGTATGTGATGTATTTTAATAATTAAATTATCTTCCAAAATACATTAATGAGTGAACATGTTTTATTTGGATGGTAGGGGAAACCCCATTGTTCCCAAAGAACATAACATTTCAGGAAGGTTGAAATTTCCACTTCTAACCAAAAGGAACAGGTTCTCTCATTTATAGAGTGTTATAAATAGTTGAAAGAAGAATATGACATACCAAAAGATATGTGAATGATATGTTTAAAATGTATCAGGTAAAAACGATCAGTAAATTAACAAAAAAATTGTAGAAAAAATGATGGAAAACATAACTAAGAGTGTTGTAGGAATTCACATTTTAATGTTTTCTATATAAATTCTAGACCAATTTAATTATTTCTGTTATCCCAATTATAGCCTCAAAATAAAACCTCTCACATTCATGAGAATCTTCAAAAAATCCACCCAACACGATTATAATAATCCACCTAGATAAGAAAATAATTATTATGTTAGTAGTACTATAATGAAATAAATTAACCATAAATATGATAGAATGAATTTTTAAAATATTAATGTTAATCTAAAACATGAATTTTTTTTAATACTGGGTATAATGTGTATTGGATTGAGGTGTGGGGGATTCCACCATATATTTTTATTCGACAATTTATTCAACATTCCAGGTTCTCAAACAATATTTTTGTTTTATATCAGAAAATGAGGAATGAATTGGAGAATAAAAAACAATTGTATCATGATGACTGCAACATCCTTTTTGAGTTAATGATCACAATTCCTGAGTGAATCATCCTTGTTGTAGAATTATTCTGTTCAAGATGTTTTTGAAAAATAAAAAAAATATCTATCAGATAAAAATGATAAGGAAATTAACCAAAAAACATAGAAAATGTTGATTAAATAAACTATATAAGTTAGAGAAATTTACATATTCATAACATATTTGTATAATACGAGTTCACCTTATTTGTTTTCACTATTTGATATATGTTTTAGACTAAAATGACACATTTTTATTGTAAGCATTTACTTCAGGTCATACCAATCACATCTGATGTAAACATTATTTGCAGTCCATTCTAAGATAAGAAAAATAAATAATGGATTGTTTTCCAAAATTTTGAAATCAATCTATGATTGTTTTCATAGTATTGAATATCTGATGATTGTTTTAAACTAAAATGAAACCATATAATTGAAAACCAAAACATCAAATTATACTGACCTTATAGGGTGTCTGGTTGACATGTGGTCAATTCCTACATGCCATAAATGACTTATTGATCATTTCCCCAAAGATTAAAAATAATATGGCCTCGTTTTATCATTTTTAATATTATAACATTTTTTATGAAATAATGTGTAAATTAAAAAATTATTTATTAGATAAAAATGATATGGAAATCGACTACTAAAATTAGACAAAGTGGTAATAAGATTAACTACATGATTAGTTGGAAGTCACCTCTTCACGATAACTATAATCATTCTGACACCATGTATTCTGCTAATTCATTATTAATGAAATTGAATTCTTTATTTAAAAATATCCATGAGAGACAAGTAAAAAATAAATTATACTAATTCTAATATTATTGATTTACACCCCAAATAAATTTTGAAGGTCATATCCCATAATAGATCACAAACATTGCAGGTAATCAGATAAATACTTTTTTAGAAAACATTCTGACACTATGTACACTTTCCACTCATTCCTAACAAAATTAATTATAACATTATCTATGAAGGTTGGATGAAATATTTGTTTTACTAAGAAATTATAGGAAGAAATTTAATAAGAAATATTATTAATGAAATAGTAATTATCACTAGAAATTATATGTTCGGTGATTCTCATATTTCCATCCTTTATGATTTCATTCATAAATATATAAAATTTCTATCCAAAATATTTTATATTTTTTGGATTCAAAAATTACAAAACCAATGTTAAAAATTTGAAAATTATTTAGAAATATGTTTTTATAGTTAAATATTTCAATATAAACCCTAATCATTTTCCATTTGATGTAATTCATAGGATTCTTATATTCAGTCACCAACTTCATACCATGATTTAACAAAATATTTATTGATATCACATTTAAAATAAAAAATTCATAGTTAAATAACATAATAAAAAACAAAATTTAATGTTTTACTATAAAATGATTATTGCAAAGCATTAAAAATTCACAATACACATCATGTGTGGTTTGTTTGTTGGATATCAATGAATTGGATAAAAAAAATAAATATTTTTTGTATCTGTTTTGTTCATAACCATCATTCATTTATTTCAAAAAAAAAATTAATGAATAACTAAAAATATATTTTATTTGATTATATTTCATAGTTCTACACCTACATTACAGGCATAACAAAGAGTCTGTCAATTGTTATTTTCTTCTCATATTCCATGGTTAGTATATTTTTTTCTTATAAATATCATCTAAAACTGTATAAAATTTATTCATAGAATTGATATACGGATTAATGCATCCAAATCATTCATTGAATGAATTTACAGTATATAGTGGTAACATAAATTTCTGTAGAAAATATAAATAGTTATAAACTTTAATGAACATATTCGTTAATTTTTGGGACACATGTATTATGAAAATGTCCCTTATATGTGTATTTATATTTGGTACTACCATCCATTCTAACTTTAGAATCTCATTTATACACTCATAACCAGCTATGTCTATATTGAAAGATACAAATATTTCTTATTCATATAGAATGTTGGTCATATATTCATCTTTTTTTTGTGGTTTATTAATTTTTTTTGTTATGTTACTATATGGTGTAGTGAAATTGGTGGGGAAAAGGTACCTTTAGTAAGTATTTTTTATTGGCTGATTCACGAGATTTTCCACTTCAAAACTTCTATTATCCCATAACTTTATACATCTATAATACCAAACCTCTCTTATGTTCTTTTTTATCAACTATTATAGTTTTCTCATTTGAATTTTATTAATGGAATAGCTCAGGTATTTCTATATGATTAGATATCCATTATATGAATGTTCCAATATCGTCATAGACCATTTTAATATCTAGATCATCAATTTGACCATGAGGCTCATAAATGAGCCATTGAGAAACCTAAATATCAACATTCATGAGATCATTTTGGGGATCTTTTTTATGTATCAGGTCTCTTGGGATATTATACATTGTATCCTTCCCTATAAGGTGGTTCAAGGGTAATGATTGATAAAAACACACATAACATCATTATGTAGATTTTAATATATATAATGTTATTAGAATTTTTTTATTCACATTTAAAAGAATGTGTAATGACAAAAATTATCACCTTAAGAAAGGTTTGCAGCTGATAGGAATGACATGAATCAAATCTAGAAGGTTCATTTTGTTTTTTATGTGCTTATCATTGTTCCACAACTAGTTCACATTGATCCTTTCACATATATTGTTCAGCCACACTTAACATTACAATAATATCTTTCAAATAATCTTTTTTTGCCTAAAATAATCACATCATCTTGTATGTATATTTTTTTGGTTGACTTATCAAAATACTTTCAAGGAGACACTCCATAATCTACACATCTAGCGTGGCCAAATGTTCTTATCCTCATCAAAGCTGCTGAATGAATTATTTCTTTGCATTTGGTCATTGTCGATTAATGTGTCTAATTTGAATAAAAAAATGTGATCATATATATAAAATTATAAGAAAAACTATAATAAATCATAATGAATTATTATTATATCAAACGTACAAATGTTTCTCAGACCTCTTTTGTGTTTTAATCAATTATATTACCCTCTTTATTTACATGATCTTCCTTCTATAAAACATGTTGTTGGATGGAAGTGGCATCGTATTTTTATTCACCAATATTCATATAAAAATTTAAAAATATGTCTATTCATACCAGAGAGAAAATTAATTGTTGTTTTATAAAACATTCCAATTTCTCCTATATTTAACAGTAACCATCCCTACATTGTGACAGGGGTGCATCAGTTTTGATAAAAATTCATTATTTTCCAAACTCCTTTTCTTTTCAGAAATTAACAATTATGAATTAAATTGGAAAAAATGAATATTTTAAAATAATATATTATTTACTAAAATTCACACAAAATGATTTCTCATACTGAAAATTGATGAAATAATTTCACGTTACATGATCTATATGGTGTGAATAACTAACTAGTGGGTGAGGGAAATACTTTCCCTCAATATTTATATGATTTATCATAACAAGAAGAGTTTGGAATCCTCTATGGGATTTTACAGCGGCCATTTAGATAGATTTATAATTTAAATCATCTAAAATAATCGAACTCCATAAGGAATACAAAAAATATAATAATATATTCATTATATATTTTTTCAATAATGATGTGAAAGTTTATTGTAACATTAATTTTATATCTTCTAAATGGAATTATATTATTATGTGTTGGAAATGGAACCATGAATCTATATCAATCAAAACATTCATCCCCATTGTGAACCCAACATAACTAATGAACATTGACCCGTTATAAGGCCCCGGCCTTAAACATTACTTAATATTGAATTAAATGAATAATTCACATTGAGGATCTTTTCAGGTTTATAGTTTTAGAGAATTAGAACATAACTATTAAATCTCATATGATTACAAAGTAGACACTTCTACTAAGTTTCCATAATAAAAAAAACTCTTAAAAAAACATGTCTAGTTCCATGTTTTATATAGCATGATAATCCCTTGATCCCATCCTTGACCTTATTCCACATTAAGTCCTGTGAAAAACATTTCAAAAAAACTTGGGGTGAGCATAAAAAGCTCAGTAAGGGATACACAAAGAATGAAAATAGTTAGTTTTTCAAGCATCAAGTAAACCATGTATACTCTATCAAAGTAATACCTTCACCTTCATGAAGTAGTAAAAACTCTTCACTGAATAAAGTATCATTACATACCTTTTTGTAACCAAAGGATTACCATAAAACCCATATAAAGAACACATAACATATATAAAGGTAAGTTGGGACATAAACATACTTAAGTGGAATAACCATACGGTCGACTTCCACACATATCACATAATGGAATAGCCAGACGGCCAATTTCCATACCTACTTAATGGAATATCCATACGGCCGACTTCCATACCCAATGCATTGGAGTTTATAATGTAACCACCCGTCCTGGTATTCACGGCACCACCAGTCATATGGTTTATCACGTAACCACCTGTCAAATGTCCAAGTACCAATATAAAATCATAAAACATAAAACCAATATAAAGGAATGATAAAATTTCACCATTTCAATCACAATATATCATAATAGAATCCTTTAACAAAACCATTTTCAATACCAAAATACATAAAAGATTATATGGTATTTTTTCATTTTAAAAACATTACGGCTTGTTGAGGAAGCCAAAGACCAAATAAAACTCACGGCGGTGGAAAAGGTCGTTGTCACCGCGTACGTTAGAAAAAACATTCCTTTTTGTGGTTTAGTAAAATGCTTCGTAGAAAAAGATTCCTTTTGTATAAAAGTAAAAGTCAAAGGGGTTTATACACCATATAAAAGAAAGTTGTGTATAAAACGAAATATGCCTCAATGAAAGGAGATTGAGAAGAAGTCCCTTACCTCGGGTCTGACTAGACTCGATCGTTCTTTAATGTCCTGAATAATAAACTTTAGTTAATTTCTACTTGCTTAAAGTTCATTATTCCTTTTATATCACTTATTACCATGTCATGAACACTATGTAATTATTTAAGTTAATAACGGTCGTCTTAACGATCATTGGTACTTGAGACAAAAATAAGCCCTTTATAATTACATGTTGTTCATGTATCCATTATATCCAGAATGGTATTCATGATGTAGATATCATATATGTCATATATATCCAGTAAATTCATGCATTTATAATATTACATAATCATTTAGAGGTATGAAGTGAAATGCACCGTTCATGGAGACGGTAAGTCGTACGTACGCATGAACGCTACTTTCATTTCTATTTCGTATTTTATAGAATGGAATCATAATGATATAAAGGTGTATTATAATTCCAGTATAATATCATATATAATATCATATTTCCATCCTTTATATGTCCCACATATGTTATTTAACGAATCAACTCACTTTAAGGGGGCGGTAGTCCGCACTTCCTTAAATGAAGATATCATGTTTACCCATAATGGAAACCATAAAGGTATGACCAAAATGAAAAATACAGAAGCTTAAGTAAAACATAAACATATTATATATCAAATATAAATAGAGTGACATCTTAATGGCCACCTTTGAAGGTGTTAAAAGAATGTTGAACAATCATCATTTCGGGAGGCATAAATTCACCATCCACGGAAACAGTATGTTCATTAACCATTAGATGTAGGTTTGTGTAAGTGTAGCTATAATACATCTCATAAAAACATCCTAGTATATTGAAGATACTGTAGTTGTTACAAAATAAAAGAATAAAAAGAGTTTAGGGGGTTGGAGAAGCAAAATAAAAGAAAAGGACTCAGAAGAAGACATTACCTTAAAATCAGGTAACTCCCCTTGGTTTGAGCTCAAAGGCTTCCTTGGGAAGACTTATTCCAAAAGTGAGGCTTCAAGGAGTAATAGAGGGATGTGGAGTCCCAAAATGGGCTGGGTTTGGCCGAGCCAAAGGCTTTGGGAGTGTGGGTAAGGAGGTAGAGGTGGGGGCCTTTTATAAGAGGAGAGGAGGGGCACTCTTGGAAAGTAAAGAAAAGTCAATTATTTTAAAATGGTATTCGGATTTAAGAGGTCCCAAATTAATTTATTTATAGGATAAGGTGATAAGGGTTCGAAATCCACTCATCCAATAGGTTTTGGACATGTTTAGGTCTTAGATATTACATTATCCTTCCATTTTATTTAAATCGTTAAATAATGAGGTCATCGCTGCATCATCATGATGTCTTAAATAATTTAATTTATTTAATGTCTAAAAATTATATAAAAAATACTATGATGTAAGAAATCCTATTATATTTCCAATGAATATTTATAGTAAAACATATGACTTGTATAACCCCATGTAAAAATTGTTTTAGTAAAACATTCCATGTGTGTGTCATTTTTACTTTAACATTAAATAAAAAGTTATTTATCTCATTTCCCAACCAAAGTGGCTCCATGGGGTCCCCAAGTGAACCCATGGCTTGTCTTGGTCGTCCATGACACATCCAATAAGAGTTGGACATGTGTCAAGGTATTTTCATTTTATTATAATATCATTTTTTCCTTAAACTACACTAATTACCTCTAATCGTGATTAAAAACTTAATAAGTTACTATTCACCAAAAAAATATTTTTATCTCATTGAACCACATTTTACTTCTTAATGAAAACCATGTATGTCGGATTTTTGAAATTCAAAACACAGAAGTGGTAAAATTTCATTTAAATGAAAAATCAATTTTTATAAGTACCACTTAGTGGTTTCACTATTCATCAAAAATTGAAGTTTTTCAGAAAAATACCAAAAATTCACCCTAAGATATATTTGTTATTCTGAATTCAAAAATGAAGTCCATTTTACAAAATTCACAACATATAATTTTCATTAATTAATTTAATAATTAATTCCTGCTGTCAGAGCAAATAGAGTGTTTTTATGAAACAATAAGTATCAAAAGAGTGACACTAATTTAAGTCTGATTTCAAAGTGAAATTAATTCCAATGACCAGTATTCGATTTAATGGTAAAAATATTTTCTAATTTCACTTCAAAACCAATTCAAATGATAATCTAATCATGTAAATAAATTAGATTAAAAAGAGGTTTTGAATTAAAATACAACATTTTACACTATTCATTAAAAATGAACTTTATCGGAAAGATACCAAAAATTTACACAAAGTAAATTTTGATGTCCCGATTCTAAAGAAGAGTTATTTTTGGTCCAATATAATTTATAAGATTGATCAAAACTATATTTAATGACGGTTCTCCATCAAAAGGTGATAAGTGAACCCTTAATGAAAATTAGGGTATAAATGCCTAAAATTGAATTCTTTCCGTATTTTAAGCCTTTATCTTTTATTAGGTAAATGTAAAAACATTTAAAAACATATATAATCATATTTTAGTTATTTCTATCCATTCCCGCCAGTACAACGGCTACTTGTTAACTAACATTTAAAATAATATTATTTTATTACTTGTGTGCAACGTAAGTTTTCAAAGAAACTCATCGTTTCGTATCGAGTACGCTATCGAACGTAAAAACCCCTTTTAATTAAAATTAATATTTAATTCGTAAATATTAATAAATATGAAAATTATTTATTCTTTAATTACCTGGGATGTTACATCCTTCCCCCCTTTTGGGAATTGCGTCCTCGCAATTTTATTCACTTATCAAAATAAGTGGGGGTATTTATCCCTCAAAGCATTTTCAGATTCCCACGTTGCCTCTTCAATCACATGGTTTTTCCAAAAAACCTTTACTTGATGAATCACCTTATTATATAACACCTTCTCCCTATGGTCAAGAATCTGGACTGGTTGTTCTTCATAAGATAGGTTCTCCTCCAGCTGAACTACCTCTGGACTCAAAACATGAGATGGATCTGGCATATACTTCCTCAACATCGAAACATGAAAAACATTGTGTACCTGAGATAAACTCGGAGGTAAAGCCACTCGGTAAGAAACTGATCCAACTTTCTCCAGAATTTCATATGGTCCAATAAACCTTGGACTAAGCTTTCCTTTCTTACCAAATCTCATCACACTTTTCCAAGGAGAAACCTTGAGAAAAACATGATCACCTACCTCGAAAGATCGATATTTCCTCCAGTTATTCGCATAACTCTTCTGCCTTCTCTGAGCTATTCTCATGTGCTTCTGAATCAACTGAACTTTTTCTGCCATCTCTTCTTCCAATTCTGGTCCCATCAGCTTCCCTTCACCCACTTCATCCCAAAATGCTAGAGTTCGAAACCGCTTCCCATATAATGCCTCAAATGGTGTCATCTGTATACTGGAATGAAAGCTGTTATTATAAGAAAACTCAACCAAAGAAAGATGTTGGTCCCAACTTCCCTGATAACCTATCGAAAAAGCTCATAGCATATCCTCCAAGGTCTGAATTGTTCGTTCTAACTGCCCATCTGATTGAGGATGAAAAGTTGTACTAAAATTTAATTAAGTACCCAACGACTTCTGAAGGCCTTTCCAAAAGTTAGATGTGAACCTGGGATCACGATCAGATACAATGGAGAGGGGAACTCCAAGTAAGCTAACTATCTCTTTAAGATACAAACAGGAAAGTTGATCTAGGGAAAAAGTATCTCGTATAGCAAGGAAATGAGAAGATTTAGTAAAGCGATCAACAATAACCCAGATTGAATTATTACGTTGAGATGTCCTCAGTAATCCCACAACAAAGTCCATGGATATGTTTTCCCATTTTCAATCCGGCACTGGTAAAGGCTAAAGCATCCCTTTCGGTAACTGCCGCTCTTCTTTAACCTGCTGACAAGTCAGACACTTCACAGTAAAATCAGCAATATCTCTTTTCATTCCATCCCACCAGTAATACTCCCGCAGATCTCTGTACATCTTAGTACTGCCAGGATGAACTGAAAACGGGGAACTATGATCCTCACATAACAACTCATTCTTCAACTATGAATCACAAGGCACACATAATCCCTTCCCAAACCTCAAAACACAATCATTATTAATGTTGAATTCATGCAACTTACCTTTCTGAACCAGCTCTACCTTTTTCTGCAACTCACTATCTCGCTTTTGTGCTTGCATGATTCTGTCTGATAGAGAAGATTTCACTGATACCTGAAACAAAACAGAAGAACATCCTGTACCAACAACTTCTATACCAAAGTTCATCAAATCTTTAACCAAAGGATCACGTTCCAAACGCAACATTTCTAATGAAGCATTACTTTTTCAACTCAAAGCACCGGCCACTTTATTTGCTTTTCCCGGATGGTAATGAATTGTACAATCACAATCCTTGATTAATTCCAGCCATCCCCTCTGTCTCATGTTCAATTCTTTCTGAGGGAATATATACTTTAAACTTTTGTGATCAGTGTATATTTCACACTTTACTCCATACAAATGATGCCTCCAAATTTTTAAAGCAATGACAACAGCAGCTAATTCCAAATCATGTGTAGGGTAATTTACCTCATGAGTTTTCAAATGTCGTGAAGCATAAGCAATTACCTGATCATTCTGCATAAGGACACATCCATGTCCCTTCAACGAAGCATCACTGTATATAACAAACTCACCATTCCTGGAAGGAAGTGCCAAAACTGGAGCATTCACCAATCTTCTTTTCAACTCCTAAAAACAATCATCACATTCTTTTGTCTAGATGAACTTAACACCTTTACGAGTTAGCTTAGTCATTGGACTAGATAACCGTGAAAAATTTTCAACAAACCTTCGGTAGTAAGCTACCAAACCAAGAAAACTACGGATCTCGATTACATTTGTGGGTCTTGTCCATTCTTCAACAACTTTTGTTTTAGTATGATCAACAGTTATGGAATCTTTTGAAACAATGTGACCCAGGAAAGAAATTTGTTCTAACCAAAACTCACACTTGCTGAATTTTCCATATAGTTTATTTTCTTTTAAGGTTTGCAAGATAACCCTTAAATGACTTTGATGCTCCTCTATAATTTTATAAAACACCAAAATATCATCTATGAAAACAACCACAAACATATCCAAGAACTCATGGAAAATTCTATTCATAAGGTCCATGAATACAGCAGGTGCATTGGTTAACCCAAAAGGCATAACTAAAAATTCATAATGGCCATATCTAGTACGGAACGCAGTCTTCAGAACGTCTGATTCTTATACTTTCAACTGATGGTACCCCGACCTCAAGTCAATCTTCGAAACATACTGAGCTCCCTGGAGCTGATCAAACAAATCATCGATATGAGGCAAAGGATACTTGTTCTTAACAGTAATATTATTCAAGGTTATATAATCAATGCAAAGTCTCATTGATCCATCTTTCTTTTAAACAAACAAGACAAGAGCACCCCATGGTGATGTGCTAGGTTGAATGAAACCTTTATCTAATAACTCCTGCAATTGTTCTTTAACTCTAAAAGTTCAACTTGAGCCATTCGATAAGGGGGTTTTGAAATTGGATTAGAATCAGGAACTAATTCAACAGTAAATTCAACTTCCCGATCATGAATAATACCAGGAAACTCATCAGGATAAACATTAAGATACTCATTTACCACTGGCACATCATTAATCTGAATAGTTCCTTTATTTTCAACAATATGTGGAAGGTAACATTCATTTCCATCTTTTACTAGTTTCTCAACTTCCTGATATGTTATCAAAATCAAGGGTTCATTCTTGTACACAAACAGAAAATATTTCTGAAAAGAAACCATTTTAGCTCTGCAGTCAATCTTAGCATGACAAACAGAAAGCCAATCCATGCCCAAAATAACATCAAACTCTACTAGAGGCAAAACAATAAGGTTTTCTTGTAGATTCTTTCCACACACAAGGATAGGAAGGTTCTTATAATTTCTTTTTGTCTCAACGTTCCCTCCGGGTGTTTTTACCATAAGTTCAGGATTCATATCTTGATATGGAATTTCCAATTTACTAGAAAACTTCTCAGAAATGAAAGAGTGTGTATACCCTGAATCAAACAACACATTGGCATAATCTGAACAAACAAACAGTGTACCTGATACCACTTCATTCGATGGCCCAACATCTGCTGAAGTTGTTGAAAAGGATTTCACCACCCCTTTCTGCTTGTAGTCTGGCTGCATTCCCCCAGTTGAGTTCTTCGTTGGAAACTCATTTTCATAATGACCCATTTCATTACACTTAAAACATCTTACCGTTGGCTTTTCATTGCCTGCTTGATCATCTTCCTTACAGTTACGAGCAATATGACCAGACTTACCACACCGAAAGCACTTACCACACTTGGATAAACATTCTCCAGGATTCATTTTTCCACACTTCTCACAGGATGGATATTTGGTTTTCTTACCTCCTTGCTTCTTTGATGAATTCATCCCCTTTTCCTGCCAAATAGACCTCTTATTCTGTTGTTTGTCATAGAACATCTGGTCATCGGCAAACTCCATTTCCACCTTCTCCACACATCGAACAAGTTTTTCATAACTTTTGAACTCACGAGAAGCTAAAGCCCTTCGATACTTTGGATTTAACCCTGAGTAAAAACGGGTTATTTTACTATCAAGATCTCGTATGAAGTTTGGAGCATACCTTGCCAATCGAGTGAACTTTGCTTCATAAGTAGCCACTGAATCATCCTCCTGCCTCAATTCTAGGAACTGTTTTTCCATCCTAAGACGAACCACCTTAGGAAAATATTTCTCAAGAAACATACCTTTGAATTCATCCCAGTGAAGATACTCAATCTCATCACTATCCCTGATATTTTTCACCATCGACCACCACTGATCATCTTCTCCTTCAAAACGGTAAACAACAAGACTAACCTTTTGATGTTCTGAACACCCCATGACATAAAAAATCTTCCCCAGTTCTTTAATCCACCCTTCAGCTTACACAGGGTCAGATGATCCTCTGTATGATGGGGGATGTTGCCTCATGAAATGTTCCACCACTGACATGTTCCTCTGCGGTTGATCTGGCTGATCTCGTGCATGGATACCACCACCATTTATAGCATGAGTCAATTGTGCCATCACTGCAACAAACTGTTCAGTTTCGATTCCGACCATCTCAGGTTGCTGATTTGGAAGGTTGTCTTCCTCCTGATGTTGTCCCAACATAGCTGCTTTGTTTCCTCTGCAGAAAACCATTATGAACACATAAATATCTTAGGCGAAGCAACATGGTAATCCGTAAATGCTATATCATTTCAATAATATTATAATTTATCACTTTTCTAACTCCAAAAGTTGTCTAAACCGACCTCTGATACCAAATATAAGGTCCTGACCTTAAACCTTACTTAATATTGAATTAAATGAATAATTCACATTGAGGATCTTTTCAGGTTTAGAGTTTTAGAGAATTAGAACATAACTATTACATCTCAAATGATTAAAAAGTAGACACTTCTACTATGTTTCCATAATAAAAAAAACTCTTAAAAAGAAACATGTCTAGTTCCATGTTTTATATAGCATGACATTCCCTTGATCCCATCCTTGACCTTATTCCACATTAATTCCTGTGAAAAACATTTCAAAAAAACTTGGGGTGAGCATAAAAAGCTCAGTAAGGGATACACAAAGAATGAAAACAGTTAGTTTTTCAAACATCAAGTAAACCATGTATACTCTATCAAAGTAATACCTTCACCTTCATGAAGTAGTAAAAACTCTTCACTGAATAAAGTATCATTACTTACCTTTTTGTAACCAAAGGATTACCATAAAACCCATATAAAGAACACATAACATATATAAAGGTAACATGGGACATAAACATACTTAAGTGGAATAACCATACGGTCGACTTCCACACATATCACTTAATGGAATAGCCATACGGCCAATTTCCATACATACTTAATGGAATATCCATACGGCCGACTTCCATACCCAATGCACTGGAGGTTATAATGTAACCACCTGTCCTGGTATTCACGGCACCACCCGTCATATGGTTTATCATGTAACCACCCGTCAAATGTCCAAGTACCAATATAAAATCATAAAACATAAAACCAATATAAAGTAATGATAAAATTTCACCATTTCAATCACAATATATCATAATAGAATCCTTTATCAAAACCATTTTCAATACCAAAATACATAAAAGAGTATATGGTATTTATTTCATTTTAAAAACATTACGACTTGTTGAGGAAGACAAAGACTAAATAATACTCGCGGCGGCGGAAAATGTCGTTTTCATCGTGTACGTTAAAAAAACATTCCTTTTTTTCATTTAGTAAAATGCTTCGTATAAAAATATTCCTTTTGTATAAAAGTAAAAGTCAAAGGGGTTTATACACCGTATAAAATAAAGTTGTGTATAAAAGGAAATATTCTTCAATGAAAGGAGATTGAGACGAAGTCCCTTACCTCGGGTCCGACAAGACTCGATCGTTCTTTAATGTCCTGAATAATAAACTTGAGTTAATTTCTACTTGATTAAGAACCTTTTTCAAGTTCATTATTCCTTTTATATCACTTATTACCATGTCATGAACACTATGTAATTATTTAAGATAATAACGGTCGTTTTAACGATCATTGGTACTTGAGTCAAAAATAAGCCCTTTATAATTACATGTTGTTCATGTATCAATTATTTCCAGAATGGTATTCATGATGTAGATATCATATATGTCATATATATCCAGTACATTCATGAATTTATAATATTACATAATCATTTAGAGGTACGAAATGAAATGCACCGTTCATGGAGACGGTAAGCCGTACGTACGCATGAACGCTACTTTCATTTCTATTTCGTATTTTATAGAATGGAGTCATAATGATATAATGGTATATTATAATTCCAGTATAATATCATATATAATATCATAGTTCCATCCTTTATATGTCCCACATATGGTATTTAACGAATCAACTCACTTTAAGGGGGCGGTAGTCCGCACTTCCTTAAATGAAGATATCGCGTTTACCCATAATGGAAACCATAAACGTATGACCAAAATGAAAAATACAGAAGCTTAAGGAAAACATAAACATATTATATATCATATATAAATATAGTGATGTCTTAATGGCCACCTTTGAAGGTGTTAAAATAATGTTGATCAATCATCGTTTCGGGACGCATAAATTCACCATCCACGGAAACAGTATGTTCGTTAACCATTAGATGTAGGTGTGTATAAGTGTAGCTCGAATCCTTCTTATAAAAACATCCTAGTATATTGAAGATAATGGAGTTGTTACAAAAGAAAAGAATAAAAAGAGTTTAGGGGGTTGGAGAAGAAAAATAAAACAAAAGGACTCAAAAGAAGACATTACCTTAAAATCGGGTAACTCCCCTTGGTTTGAGCTCAAAGGCTTCCTTGGGAAGACTTATGCACAAAGTGAGGCTTCAAGGAGTAATATTGGGATGTGGAGAGACAAAATGGGCAGGGGTTGGCCGATCCAAAGGCTTTGGGAGTGTGGGTAAGGAGGTAGAGGTGGGTGCCTTTTATAAGAGGAGAGGAGGGGCACTCATGGAAGGTAAAGAAAAGTCACTTTATTTTAAAATGGTATTCGGATTTTAGAGGTCCCACATTGATGTATTTCGAGTATAAGGTGATAAGGGTTCGAAATCAACTCATACAATAGGTTTGGGTCATGTTTAGGTCTTAGATATTACATTATCTTTCCATTTTATTTAAATTGTTAAATAATGAGGTCATCACTGCATCATCATGATGTCATAAATAATTTAATTTATTTAATGTCTAAAAATTATAAAAAAAATACTATGATGTAGGAAATATTTTTATATTTCCAATTACTATTTATAATCAAAAATATTACTTGTATAACCCCATTTAAAAATTGTTTTAGTAAAACATCTCATGTGTGTGTCATTTTTACTTTAACATTAAATAAAAAGTTATTTATGTCATTTCCCAACCAAAGTAGCTCCATGGGGTCCCCAAGTTGACCCATGGCTTGTCTTGGTCGGCCATGACACATCCAATAAGTTTTGGACATGTGTCAAGGTATTTTCATTTTATTATAATATCATTTTTGCCTTAAACTACACTAATTACCTCTAATCGCGATTAAAAACTTAATAAGTTACTATTCACCAAAAAAATATTTTTATCTCATTGAACCACATTTTACTTCTTAATGACAACCATGTATGTCGGATTTTTGAAATTCAAAACACAGAAGTGGTAAAATTTCATTTAAACGAAAAATCAGTTTTTATAAGTACCACTTAGTGGTTTCACTATTCATCAAAATTGAAGTTTTTCAGAAAAATACCAAAAATTCACCCTAAGTTATATTTGATATTATGAATTCAAAATTGATGTCAATTTTAAAAAATTCACAACATATAAGTTGTATTAATTAATTTAATAATTAATTCCCACTATCAGAGCAAATAGCGTGTTTTTATGAAACAATAAGTATCAAAAGATTGACACTAGTTTAAGTCCGATTTCAAAGTGAAATTAATTCCAATGACCACTATTGGATTTAATGGTAAAAATATTTTCTAATTTAACTTTAAAACCAATTAAAGTGATAATCTAATCATATAAATAAATTAGATTAAAAAGAGGTTTTGAATTAAAATACAACATTTTACACTATTCATTAAAAAATGAACTTTATCGGAAAGATACCAAAAATTTACACAAAGTAAATTTTGATGTCCCAACTCTAAAGAAGAGTTATTTTTGGTCCAATAGAATTTATAAGATTGATCAAAACTGTATTTAATGACGGTTCACCGTCAAAAGGTGATAAGTGAACCCTTAGTGAAAATTAGGGTATAAATGCTTAAAATTGAAATCTTTCCATATTTTAAGCCTTTATCTTTTATTGGGTAAATGTAAAAACATTTAAAAACATATATAATCATATTTTAGTTATTTCTATCCATTCCCTCCAGTACAACGGCTACTTGTTAACTAACATTTAAAATAATATTATTTTATTACTTGTGTGCAACAGAAGTTTTCAAAGAAACTCATCGTTGCGTATCGAGTACGCTATCGAACATAGAAAACCATTTTAATTAAAATTAATATTTAATTCGTAAATATTAATAAATATGAAAATTATTTATTCTTTAATTACCTGGGATGTTACACCTGTTGGGGTTAATAGGATGTCTATGTTGATTACAATCAACCTCAAATTTTATACCCTTTATTCATTACATTATAATTTTAGTCAACAATATAATGTTATATCGTACTTGTGTTTTTCAATCCACATGAATTTTATCTGCAAATAATTTTCCAGGTTCAGAATAAACGACCAATTCTCCACTGAAATTGGTAATGATATCATGTGTAGTAGAAAATATCTATATGAGTAGTTAGAAATTTAATTTACACTATTTAATTATAGTAGATTAAACATTATATTATAGGGGGAATATTATATTAATAAAATTTAAACATACACATTGAAATATATATATTTCTTAGTATAAAGGGATTTGGATCCTGTATCGAGAATTGAAATCACCTATTTGTAGTCCAATATAATATAAAGTACATTTTCTACATTTGGGACACTATGAACTGATTGCGATCTCCGAATGACGGGGTAATCCTTGGTTTACTTTTCATATGATCATTTAGTTTTTTAGTCAACAACTTTATAATTGACCAATTCCTATTTACATGATATGGGTCATGAAATAATTTTTCTACCTATGATTCCATTATGTACATCCCATATTTTTCCTCTTCCTCTTTGAAATTCACCTTCATGAATTACGTTTCATTAATATTCACTACTCTCTATATTTCAACCAATTTGAAATGAAAATATGTTCTCAAAATGTTGTGTAATCCAACTCATTTAAATGTTCCATAATTCTAAAATAAAAAATATTCACAAACAATATATTTAAATCATTGGAACCAAATATCTGTGTTTATTCCATATCAATAGTAAATATACAATTTTACATCATACTATAGTCATACTTTTCTTTTGTATAGAATATATCTCTACTGATTACTAAACTAACAGTTGATATAACATATCCAGTTGGAAATATGGCTAGCCACCAATGTCGTTTGACAATTAAATATATATTTCCAGATATATCCTTATAAATGTGATCTCGAATACATCTTATAACCTATTAATTATTTGTATTTGATATCCATCGGTCACCCCTTGATGGATCCACATATCTAAGAATTTATTTGTGGTATTCAATGCATGGATCAACATGTCCACTATTTTGTAAAATTTAATGGTGTGATTTCTGAAACTCAATGTTGGTAATTATAATAACACCTCTTCTAGAAACCCCTTCACACATTAGACATCAACTAAGAAGAATCTTTGGGTGACAGATATGAAAATATGATATCAAATCATTAAAAAATTCATCAGCTTCTTCAAAAAATAAATCATTTTTCAAAAAAAAATTATGATTTCATTTCCTAACAATACATATGATAATATTAAAACAGAATTCAATGTGATACATCCATTTGTAATGGACATTCCCACATAGATGATCCCCTATAAATAAGTGAACCATCAGGAGGACAATTATTTCAACGAATGAGGGTTACAAGAAACCATGTAATTAACATTATAAAACTAGAACCTCTTTATTCAATAGTGGAAGCATTATCATGTCTATAAACATACTACAACAATATTTCAAAACACATGCAGTGTCCTTATAGTCTATGTCATACATTTTTAGGTAGAATCCTATATAAAGTAATGAATATCAAATCATTAATAAAAGCTTGATAGTAATGTTATTTTTAGTCATGATGACATCAAATTAGTCATTGAAACAAAATTTTTATTATTTTATGAATACCCATTTATTACATTTACACAATTATGGTCAATGGAAATTTAAATTTTTTCATGTCTAGATAGTGTGTAATCTATTAAATGAAGAGGATTCCACCGTTTACCCTTTAATGGATCCAAATATTCAATTATTCCCATCTGAAACATGTCCACCTTAGTATTAATTCCATATTTTTTCTAGGAACATATTGTATCATGAAAAGAATTTATCATATATATTTTTTCAAGATGATTGACATCAATAAAATGTCTTCCACAAAAAAATCCATTACAGTAATTCAAAAAAATAAATCTCTTTTTTTCAATATGATTTAATAGGGTTTTTTGAAAATGGTTTACCAAAAAAGTCTAAATATATTTTACATTTTCAAATAGTTTATCACCCATTAGTAGAGATGGTGTGGTACCCTGGTTTAACTTCCCATTGATGCTTTCATCCAAGAATGGTATTTATGTCATCAATGTAAAAATTTATGATGTCTTAAAAACATAGTCTTAAAAAATGCTTCAAAAATTTGTGTATATGAATTATTCAGAGAAAGGATACCCCAAAATTAATATAATACTATATCCTAAAATTTTTCCGTATGTAGAAAATTCATTAATTATACTACACCGAGTTTTCTTAAAAGAAATATTGGTTTGATAGCGCATGTGATACGCAACCCCAAAAGCCAAAAAGAATGATAATTTGAATATCATTGTTTTAACCCCTCAGTTTAATTTTTAGATTCAATTAGGATTCAATGATAATTTATATATATAAATATAAATGGTTAATAAATAATTAATCAATTATTGGTAATTAATTTTATTCATAAAAAATATGTTTTCCTTAAAACGACCATTATTTATAAGTACAATAATTGTATTCTAGAATAATCAGAAAATTTATTTACAAAATAAGGAAAACAATTTATATAACCATATCAATATTATCATGGTGTGAGATTTTGGTATTTTTTAGAAAATATAAATTTTACTGTGAAAATTGAAAAAACTCCGTTTTCATGTAAAATGCGAATGTATTTTGATAAATTAAGTAATTTAAAAGAATAAATATACTATTTATTTTTCTAGAGGTAAAATATATATTCATTAGTATGATTTAGTTCAATTAATTACATTTAAATCATCTTTATACTAGATTTTAATATAAGTTCACTTTTACAACTTTAAAAAAAATCAGAAAAATGAATGAAAATGTGTAATGTGCCTCCATTTTAATTAATTAAAGTAAATAGAAAAGAGATTTTATATAAAATAAAGTATTACATTTTATACCTATATTTATGAATTTATATTCATTTAATTAATATAATTTGTTACATATTTTGAATAAAATTATAAGTTTCCTCATAAATGTATTTTTTGAAAAACCAATATTCAACAGGATTGCATGTTTTATATTAAATTAAATTTTTCCACCTTTGGGAGTTTATTTTTCTAAAATGGCTTCCATATTTGGAATCTTGATAATTAATATTTGGTAACATGTCCAAGGAAATTTAAGTACAAAATGAATAGAAAATTTTGTAAATATTTATTACCATAGTATAAGGAAAATAAATAAACAAAGGGTAAAAATAATTTGATGCTAAAAAAATAATTCGTAATAGTATGAATATTTATATTCACTTTTAATTGAAAATAGTGATTATATTTTTCTTTATCTTTTTTATTTATAAATTATTAGTTAATTAGATTGATTAAAATTATATGTTGAGTCAATAAAATATATGTAGTATTTTTGGATAATATTAAAAAATTAATGAATTTATGTTTATTAATTAATTAATTTTTTAATTAAATATTATTTAAATATTATCATTAAATTAATTTTATTCAATATAAATAATCATTTAATTTTAATGATGTCAATTGTAATTTTTATAAGGGTTCAAAAATTGTTATTGTTAAGAAACATAGCATTTCTTAATAAATGTAGATTTTAGTTTAAACATTAATATTGACTTACATAAAAAATTATCTATATAAAATGAATAATATTTTTTGAATCAAAATATCATGATTATCCAATAGAGAGTTTTTCTTAATTTTCTGATATATTCGAATTTTTAGTTAAAAATTAAATACCATATAAATATACTTTGTGCATTATAAAGTCATAATTAAACAAAGTGATGTAATAAATGATATAAATGGAATAAAATATCACACATTTTTTTTAACTTTAAAATAATGTTAAATTATGTATATTTTATTTATTTTATAATTCCATTATATATCCTAAAAAACATGTAATATATTTTATATTTTTAAAATCATTTCATTAATAGTATGACTTACCTACACATAAGTAGGTATATTGAGTTATTATGTTCTGACCATGGGATTATAAAATATTAAAACCACTAATATTTTAAAAAAACATGGGAAAATGTATTTTTTGATTATGTTATTTTTATTATATAGAGTATAAAAACTAAATAATAATGAAATCCCAAATTTTCCATTATAAACCCACCCATTATACCATTTATCTTCAGTAAAACTCCTTGGATAATGTCCAAAATTTTCCATATACCCTCTATAGTCATCCCGAGTCTCCCCATGCTCTCAATAATTATCTCCCATTATTTTGGAGTCACACACTAATGTAAGGGTTCTTCCACTCTCCATTTAATTCAAGCACTTCTTTTTTATTTCATTCTTAATAACCATTTGGTCTTGTTGGGAAATGTTATTACATATAACACATATATTCCTATTTATTTATAAAGGATGATATACCCATTCACTCTCATTATTCCTACCATGATCCTTAATGTACACCCATTACCATGATGAAAATTCACAAGGGATTTCACTCTTCCCATTTTTTTCTAGAACTTTTAATAATGTATATACCTTGAAATCCATTTTCATATGTTCGAAATTGTTCTCCCATATTATACATACTTTACATTTTGTTTATTAATGAGGATATACCTTTAAATATCATTATTCCACCCATTATATTTTATGTACACCCAATTAAATGGTAAAATGTTGTGAGGATTCTTTTCTCAATTTAATTTTCATCATTATGGTATGGCTTCTATTTCAGAATTTATAATGATGGGATATCATTTTACATGTTGAAATTAGATTAAATTTTGTGTCTATATTATGATTTAACACTTTCTATCTCATTAACCCATTTTTATAAATCACAAAATGAAACTATTATGCTGCTGAAATTTCACCGCAATCTTCGATGCCCAAATAATTTTGTAATGAATACCATAAAAATTTTCTATAGATGGTGTTAACATTTATTCCCATTTAATTATTTATTTGGTACATAAACATATTAATTTTACACTACATAATCCTAGAATAAATTATAATGAAGAATGAATCAATGTTTTATAATATATGTGGCACAATTAACTATGAGAATGAAATGAATATGATGAGTGCACCCAGATAGGACTCCAAAAAATTGGGTAATGTTTACTATCATGATACATCATTATTGAATATCGGTGAACCTGATTCCTTTATGGGTCATTTTTCAACATAATTCCCTTACGGGTTTTTCTTTGACCAATGTTTATGATTCAATATTTTTTGTTGATTCCAAATTTTCCATGTTATGATTATTATATTTTATATTGTCTCATTATTCATGTTTATGATTCCTACTCTTTTTATTAGTCATTCATATGACTATTGTGAAACATGTATTATTCTATTATTGGCATGCCATGTTTATTACCTTAAAAGGATTTATAGTTGACCACATTCTAATGTTTATCTTTAGGTTATCTCGTGATGTTTTAAAAACCATTTCATTTTGTAACCATGTTAAGGGTGATTTTAATAATGGAATTCACTAACTATAGGAAAATACTATTAAATAGAAATGTTTTCATGTTATAGTTAATTCCAATGAATTGATGGTGATTTCACCCAACCTAGATATATGGTATTGTGGACATTGAATTTCCCTTGACCATGTCCTATAACACACTAAACTATTTCATTGGTGTTATTTTTTCATCAATTCCTATTTATTCACTTCCCACTAATTTTCTCTAATGTGAAAACCTAGTTATGTGATGTCCATCATAATCCCCTTTCATTATTTAGAAGAGTAATTTAAATTATTAACATTTTTTTAACAATGTTTGTTATCAATAAATATATTTAAGAGGTAAAAAACATCTTATTTAGTTAAAGTGTAAATTTCATAGACACAATTCACTAATGGTTTGGGAGAATATAGCTCCCCATGTATTCTAAAGAGAATACATTGCTTAATATCATAAGTCACAGGTGACACCAAACCTAATAAAACATAGATTACTTAAATATTACTATTTTCTCCCTTTAGTTAATTTTTTTATATGAGTAGTATTAACTATTCTATGATATATATATATATTGATAAATTATTAATAAATAATCAATACATTATTAGAAATGAATCTTTTTCCATAAAAATATGTTTTCTTAAAAAATGATTTTTAATTATAAATATTATAATAGTTTTCTACAATAGTATGAACAAAATATGATAAAAAATAAAATTATTTTATTATCATATAAATATTATCGAAGGGTGAAATTTTGGTATTTTTGGAAAATATTGATATTTAGTGAAAATTGGAATATACCATTTTAATGTAAAGTCATTATTTATTTTGTTATATTAATTAATATAAAATAAACAATATTATTTTAATTTTATTTCATGTTAACATATCTATTCATTAGTAATCTTTTTTTAAATTAATTACCTTTTAATCATATTTATAAAAAAATTTAATATAATATTTTATTAGGAATTAAAATTCTTTTTTCTAAAAACTTTTCTAAAATTCCTTATGTATCATCATGTTAATTAATTAAAATAACCCATAAAAAGGAATGATCAAAATTAAATTATTACATTATATACATACCTTTTTTAATCTAGATTTGTATAATTATCATTATGAGTTATAGAGTTATAGTTAATTCAATATTTCCTTAAAAGAAATTTTTCCAAACAAAATCATTTCATCATGATTTTGGGTTTTATATTAAATATAATTATTCCACATATGTGAGTTGATTTTGATAATATTGATACCATATTATTAATAATCCAAAAAATATTTGTTAATATGGTCAAATTTATTTTTGGACAATATGAATAGTAAATGTTGTAAATATATATTACCACATTAAAAGGAAAATAAGTAAATTAATTTTAATCATAATTAAACAAAGATATGAAACAACGTTACGATAAAAATATAAATATTTATATTTAATTTTAATTGATATAATGATTATATTTTTTAATTACAATATTACATTTTAAATGATTAAGTAATTAGTTCGATGAAAATTATATTATCATATAATAAAAGAAAAATAATACTTTTGGTTAATATTCATATTCTATTAAGGAATTTATTTTCATGAATTAATTTAATTTTGAAATAAAAAATATTTTAATAATATTATTATATATGTTTTTATTAAATATAATTAATGATATATTTTTTTATGATGTCAAATGTAATTGTTATTATATTTTGAAAATTAGTATTTTCATAAAACATGTCATTTATTAGTAAATGACGAATTTATTTTAAATGTTCAAATTAAAATATTTTGAAAAATATTTAAAAAATGAATATTACATTTTAATTCCTTATTTAAAAATTATCCAATGGTGACTTTCTCATATGTTTTTAATACAAACTAATTTTCAGGTAAAAATTAAATATCATATATATATATATATATATATTTTATATTAGAACATAAAAATCACCCAAAAGTGATGTAATATATAATATAAATTGGATCCACGACAAAATATATTTCATCTTTTTAAAATAAGGTGATATTTTGTTTATTTTATTTATTTAATAATGAAATTTTGGATCCACCAAGACATGTAATATATTTTATGTTTTTAAATCATTTATTTAATTGTAGGACTAAAATCCATATAACATTGAAAATAATTTTATTATGTCCGGACATTGGCCTTAAAAAATATTAAAAACCACTCCCATTTGACATAAACCACGTGGCAAACAATGGGATAATTTTTTGTTTTGGTTATTTTATTATGTAGAGTTCAAAAACAAAATAATAAAGAAATCATCTTCCTATCATATATAAACCCACCCAAGTTATAATAAATCTTCACTCAAACTCTATAGATCACTTTAATACGATACTGTATACTCTATAGTGACTTCCAATGGCTCCCCAATGCTCTCATGAATCCCATACCATGCTTTAGGTGTTACACACTAAAGTTAGGGATCTGCCACACTTCTTTTAATTCAAAATCATATTTTATTACATTCTTCTTCATTTACATTTTTCGAGATGCTATATGTTCTACTATATCCACGTACTGTTATTTTCTTTTATACATGATGACATATCCTTTCATTCTAATTAAAACTCCCTTGATTCATTATGGGAAACCATTAGCATTTCTAAAATTTCTTAAGGGATTTCCCACAAATGATTTCCATTCAAGAACTACATTTATGTTAGGTTTCATGAATTCCATTTTATTATGATGGAATATGATATTACATATAACCATTAAATCTTATTTAATTTATAATTTATAAATTATCTTTTTCCTCTCATTAATCATCCCATGATCTTATTTGTACGACCATTACCATAATGAAATATAGTTTGGATTATTTTTTCTATTCAAGTTTCCTCATTACCATATGACTTATATTTACAATTTTATAATATTGGTATATGAGTTTCCATATCCTTATTGCATCCCATTTTATATATACATGATGAGATACCACATCCTATATCATCAACCAATTTTTATAAATCTATAAGTGTCGATGTTATGCTGCCAAAATTTCACTGTGATCTTCCATGCCAAAATATTTGTCTAGTGAGTACCCTACCAATTTCTTATCAATGGTGTTCAAATTTTACCACATATACTTTTCATTGGGTAATTATAAACATATATATATATATATATATTCCAAACTCTTTAATCATGAAATAAATTATTATGATGAATAATTCTATATTTTATGATCGTTGTTGCACACTAAAGAAAAAGAATGAATTGAATATAATGGGTTCTGCCAGATAATACTCCAATCCATTGAGAAATGTTTAACATTATGATATGTAATATTTGGAAAGGTTTTTAACCAAGATCATTTATGGGACTTTTTCCAACATGGTTTTATGGTGGGTTTTTCCTTAACCAATGATTATTATTTTTTGTTTTACATTGTTGCCAAATTTCCCTTGTTATGATCATCATGTTATGCAATGCATAATTTTTCATATTTAGTATTACTAATCTTGTTATTCCCTCATTGATATGAATATTTTGTAACATGTATTATATCATTCTTGTTATTCCATTTTGATATCCTTACAAGGCTTTATATCTCAGCCATTTCTTAGGATTTTCCCATGATTATCCTGTGTAGTTTCAATATCAATGGAAATTTAGAGTCATGTTATAGAAATTTTTATTAATTTTATTATATCCCATGTTCACGTTTTTATGATATGTACCTAATTCCCAAAGAATCTAGACTTATCGATCTTTATGTTGTCATAAATTTAATTTTTGTTAATAGATCAGGTATTAATGTGGTATAAAGAGCATGCTATTTATATTTATCAACCAAAAAAACAAGTCCCTAATAGTGAATTCTACATTTCTATGAGCATCACAAATTGTAACAACTTTATCCCATATCAATTTTAGATTTTTCTATCAATGTATCCAAATAGACATCAATATCATTACTAGTTTGTTTTGGTCCAGATATAAGCAATGATAAAAAAAAGTAATTGTGCTTCATGTATAACTATGAAGGTATGTTATAATTTTCCAACATGATTGGACATATAATTTGAGTAATAAAACCTACAATAAAAGGATTTATACAACGTCTATATAACACAATATAGTAGTTTCATGGATCATTTAAAAATTTATAGTACCTATAATTAATATTATTCGACTGAGGGAAGTATATTGGATTACTTATCTTCCCGTAATTAATTCTTGTATCATTATGTGATGTTCATTTTTTCACAGATTCTAGATATCCATGAAATATAATATACCATGGAATTGTAGAAAAGTACAACACCACTTTTGAATAAGTTGATTCATCATTCTCGAATAGATATGTGCCACATTTGGGGAATTTTATGATGGATTCTTAGTCTTTGAAAAAAATATTCAATCGTTTTGAAAATCAAGTATTTTTTAGAAAGCATTTCTATTGAATGTAGAATTAATTTATTTTCATATGTTCATCATGGAAGACCATTTTCATCTGGTAGAATAACATTAATGAGACCAATTTTTTCTATAAACATGGATTCACTCCTTTCGATGCTAGATTACAATTTATGTAACTTCAATACCACAGATAGTTATTTGTATTTAGTACAACCAATATACAATAGTCCCTCATCACAACTATTTAAAATCTCAAACCACATTATACCATAAACAAGGTCATGTTAAATTTCCATATTCATTTCTTCTATATGATCTTCATAATCATTTATATGGGTATTCATATTAAATGATCTATAAACTGTAGTATCATCCCAATTAGAATGGATGTCTCAACTTTCACTGTGCTTAGACAAACATTTACAGAACTAATATATTCTATGATAATTCAAATGTTTTTTTAACTCTTCTAGACATTTTTTTCTTGAGTAATAATAATATAAACACATAAAAATTATTTGATAAGGGTTTTATTCATTCTTTATTGAAAACATGGAAAAATATTTCACAATATATTCATTCAATTTTTTCTAAAAAAAAAATCGTTCCATATTTGATTCAGACCCATATTATTAGTTTAATAAAATATTAATTTTTTGAAAATGGTAAATAAATACACAAAATATATTCCTAAAATATGATGAAAATTATTGAAATTTATTAAAAGGGGATCCCAATACTTTATAGTTTCACATGATTTCAGTATGGTTTAAAGGAAATGAGTAATTGAATTTATGAAAATATGTACTCAACTGGTGGTAAGTGTTATCCTATAATTTTTTTAAAAATGATCACCCACAAATAGTTTGGGATGAAAACATATCGAAGTAGATTAAGAAACATGGTGTAGGTCTTGAAAATTTGTCGGGAGAGTCTCAAGTAAAATAATGAAATAAAAACTTTTAATGAGATGTAGATGATAAACATGATAGTTTCCTCCTTATATTTAATGGTTCCCAACATGGGATCTTGTGAATCCCCCACTAAAATTTATTAGATTTTTTCTAAAGATAAAAATAATGTAGTAGTACTAAGATCCCTAAAAGGGGACCCCTAAATGTTGTGATCATGAGAAGGCTCATCTGGATGGTCTAACACAAACTCATTTTGAGACAATTGTTGTAGTTTTAAATTTAAAAATATTTATTCTAATACTCCATGAAAAGTAAAAGGCCTTTGGTGTCCTCATCAAGAATTAAGATTTTCTATCTTATTTATTCCTATTTATCATGTTCTAATACACTTTACATCATAAATCATGTTCTTTAAAATTATTATTTAAAGTATATTATAAAATATTTTATTAAATATATTGATAATGTGGATTTATGACAGAACTATATCAATTAAAAAAATATATTAATATAATCATCTCTAAAAAATATGTTGGAAAATATATATATATTTGTCATTGGATGGAAGACATCAATTGAAAATTATATTTCTTTGTTTTCATTGAACTACATTCTGGGATTCTAAATAAGTGTAAAAATATCATTACATAGAGTATTCATTATAAATTACATTGCCTCACTTAAAAAATACATTTTATAATTTCACTCAAGTAATAACAGGCATTAACTCTTTATTTTAACCATTTTGGTTCATAACATGAATCATTTAACAAATAATTCACATATCCATCATTCAAAACATTAATATTGTTCAAAATCACTATTCATTGAAATTATAAAATTTAGATACTTTTTGTAGAAAAATATAAATGAAAATAAAAATTGAATTTTTTTAATAATTATTTGTTTGAAAACATTTTAAAAATTATACAATTCATAAATATCTTTTTAAAATACCATATGGGTACTTGGAACATTTATTTGAAATTAAAATTTAACAACCCATTTTATTTAACACATTTTAAAATTAATTTGTTGTTTTATTTTTTTAAAACATATAATTTTTATTCAATTAAAACTAGTATGAAGGATCATAAATAATCAATTGAATAGTGAATTCCATAAATTAATTGTAACTAAATAAGTAAACCTCACGAATGCATATCATAAGTCATGAAAAGAAATTTTATATTCAGAATGTACTGTAGAGGTTGACGTCGGTCGTATCACCTGATGAGATTTCTATTTATTAAAAAAATATAATTTACCTAAAATAATTATTTTTTTGTTTTTATTATTTTATGGAAAAGAAATTATATATAATAGAATAAATGAAATGAAAAAAACCAAAACTATCATGTAATTGTAATGTACCATACAATTCTAAATATACTGGAATTTGAAAAGAAAGAATATAATCCAAAGGAAATTTTTAGGGAGAACCTTATTTGACCCATTTCTAATATACTTAGAGAACACACTCCATAGTATGTTTGTAAACCTCAATATTCCCTGATTATGAATAAAATGTGTGTGTATTAATCAATAATCACAAACTATATTCACATCCTCAATCGAAGAATAATAGTTTCATATGATGAATATAAACTATAGACAACCATAGTGAGGATTAAAACCACTGTAAACTATCCATGAAATTAAATAAATGTAAATATTAATCATTTCATTAGGTAAAAAACCTTCTTAATCCTCAAGGATATTCATCAGGCTAGTTACTCATAATTATTTGTATAAGAGTTTATGGTGGGAGAAGAAAAAAATAAGAATAGAAAAAAATATAAAAAATAAATGGATAGAAAGAGAGAATGAATAAAATATAGGAAAATAAATATGAAATTTTTAAAATTATATTGATAAAATTAAATGAAGAAGAAGAATTAATAATAATAATATAATTAGAATGTATGGAGAAACTGTTTCATAAAAAAATGATTGAATATTTATTGGAAAATAAATTTATTTTACATGAAATATTAAATAAAATAATCTAATAAAACAATAATACAATGAAAACAAAATCCAGCAGCATTATCCTTGCCATAATCTTTATAAATGTTGTAGAAATAGCCTCCCATAATGGGTTAAATCCTCCTGATATAGACCAAGGGGCTTCCATACATCATTATTCATATTCTAGATCATATAAAAATATTTTTAAGATCACTTACATATCCATTCCCCCAAATTATTTTTTGATGGAAGGCCCATTTAATGAAGGAATTTGGGAATAGATTCTTCTTAAAATTAGTTCTAAAATATATTTTGTGTCTTAACACAATATTTCAGCTTACTATTCCTAATTTTAAAAATCATATATCATAATTACTCAATTATTTTTTTATTCTTAGATTGAATATTCAAATTTCTAAAATCAGATTTCCAAAATTGGATTTACATTCCATTTATGGCTTCTCAAATGTGGGAATAATGAATTTACATTGTAATTTTCATTTTTATCAATATTTTTGATTCCTTAATGTTGACTTTTATTTTAATTTCACCAGCCATTTATGATATATGGGAACATCTTCAAACGATTCTACATCTATGAACAAATTCTAAGGCATGATTTCTGAGAAAATTGTTGTCATCCAAATGTTAGATTCATCTCTTGATCCATAAGAATTATTTGAATCTCCAGATTTATAAATCATAGAACATTTAATTTCATAAATTAAATTCTACATATAAAAATTTATATTTTAAATACTTAATTAAATTAAAATTGTTATATTCTAATTTTTTTCCATTTTTCCAATTAAGACCATCAAACTTATAAAACCATAAAATGTGAAAAATAACCAAAAATTATCCATTGTTTGGGATTAAATCATTCAAGTTAAAATTAAAATAATTGAAAATATTTTCCCATTAAATTTCCAGCACTTAAACCATGATTTTCCTTAGGGAAATTATCTTATCCTTAAATATTAAGGGGAATGAATGATATCATTATTCAAAATTTTAGGCAATAATATTAAACAATCATAAACTATAAGTCAAATATTCAAATTTCACATAAAATATAAATTAAATTTAAGATTTTTTGATAAAAAAATCAACTCATGTATTTTACTTTCCCTATTTTTAAAATGGTGTAACTTATTCATTCATTCATTCAAGATCCTTAATTAATTATTATTAAACACTGAGAATGATTATTTACCTCACTTTTGAATATTTTCTCTCTTCAACCATTATAAAAATTCAAGTATATTTATTTTGAGAACATTATAATTAACCATAGTTTTTTAAAATGACTACTTTCTCTGCATTGTAAAGAAAAAATGCACATAAAATCATGTGGGCTTGCAATGAAGAATCTAATGACTCTGAAGCCTAAGGTTAATATGATTTGACTTCTGAAAATCAAGGCTCTAGGTGGAGGTTAATATCATAATGTGTAGTGCATTTTATCAAAAATTAATGTTCATTTGAAATCTCTCCTTCAAATTTGAAACTCTCATTTTCCATAGAACTCATAGTAAGGTATCGATCAATGTAAAGAATAATGAATGATTTGTCCACCCTCTTGATTTTTTTGAACTTTTATACATTTTTTTCAATGAAAATTTTCATTTTTATTTGTCTTTAACTTTAATACTTATAGTAAATTTCACATCTAACACCTAACCCCATGAAATCAAAATCGTCAGTTTATTAATGGTAATTTTTCCCCTATGTCAAAACCCATTCTTCAATTTTTTTCTAGAGGGTTGATCAAGTGAATGTGAAAAAGAATAAATTAACTAACCCCTATTATCACCCCTATTTGAACCAAAACCCTTATTACATGAAATGTATTTCATCCATTCCACCATTAATCCCTTCACCCCATTACATTAATATTAAAATGACTTCCAAATAGTTAGAAGATGTTAGGAATGGATAAAAATGAATTGGAATGTGAATGAATCTTAAAAAGGTCATTCATGGTTTCTATGAAATAAAATGTATTGTTTTAATGGAGGCCTACTATGAATATGGTCCTTTTAAAAGATTAATCTATCATTTTATATGTCTTTCTCATAGATGTAGTTTTGAAAAGTTCATATGCATGTTCTAGTTGCTGACATGTACCAACATTACTCAATTAATATGATCTATATCAAAAAGGAAGAACATGGTTTGAAATTCTCTCTATAATATAAAATATTATTTTGGACAATTACTCAAGGAATGATTGATAATATAAATTCAATTCCGATAAATTTTATAAATTCAAAGAATGAAAAATGTTTTAGAAATTTCATTTGAATTAAAAAAATATTTCTCTTGAACAATTAGTCCCCAATTTAATATAAATGCTTCAAATTAATCATCCAATTCTATATTTTAATCATTTAAACTCATTAATATTGAAATTTAATACATGGAATCACTAGATTATGGAGAAACTCGTGTCTCGTAGATATGTCAAGTAAAGCATAAATCCATGGATGGGCATGAAATTTACATTTTAAACCATAAAATATGTTGTTGAAAAAAATAGATAGTTTCAATGTTAAAAAAGAAAACTCCCTTTCCAATGAAGCGGAGTCCTCTTCCATCTACAATTTGAGTGGCTACTTTATTCCATCATGGCCCTACAAAGAAGGCATATTCAATTAAGCAAAAAGATCATTCCATTTTAGGTAAAAGGGGTAAGATGGAGTGTGTTTCATGATAAAATAATTATAATAATGATATTAAAATATAAATTACTAGAAACGATGTAGTATGATATATCATGTTATGATCCCCCAAATGGGAACTAAATATTTATCGACTCTTATGGAATTTACCAGCTATTATCCACAGTTTGATGGTGGATGATGGTTCTATTATTTGAACCACCATAGTTGTCATTTCCCAACTTGTGCTTCTTACTCCCTTGGTAAGGATTTATCCATATATATAGTATACCATATTCCCCCTCCTAATTATGTATATATTTAATTGTAAGTGTAGGATATTGTATGGATCATCCACATTATTGGTTTCTTCTTCTGTATCATCCTTATTATTTTCTTGAGATGGACTAACATTAGTGTTATGAAATGCACATTCAAAAGTATGGTTATTATTTATTTTTAATTAGAAATAAATTAAACATGAAAAAGAAATTCAGAATCCCCCCTTTGTGTGTTAGAATCCATTATCTTTATTTATTTGGGGTCAATTATTTTGGGATACATCATATACTTCCTCAAATGAATGTTAATCAAAATCAGAAATATTAATGTGTTTCTCAACAACTTCGGGTTTTGTTGCTTCATATTACACTAATAGAAATGATATGGTGGACCGAATATAAAAATTTAATACGATATGGAGCGATACACAATTCATATTGAATGAAATTATAAAAGGTAAGGTTTGATAAAGGATAATGTTCCAGAGTTGTTTTGGTTCATTCACATCATTAGTGATAATTTCTTTATAAAGTCGAATCATAGTGGATGGTGGTAGTTTTTCAGGATCCTCTATAATGCCTTCATATAAAATCATTTATATGGATTCATCCCCTTCCAAGGATAGATACAATTAGATTGATTCTCATCTTTATACTATTTTACGAATAGAGAGATCATATTGTTCCTAAATATTATTCCAGAACTCTTTCATATCTTATTGATCCCCCCCCATATAGATTAATAGGCTAGTCCACACAATCATCCATCCAATCTACCTCATTATGTAATTTTTTGGATCTAGTTATTAAAATAATAAATTTGTTTTATGGTTATGGTGTTTTTCCTCAACCACATTAATTCCTTGAATGAAATTAGTAATGTCTAGGGGCTCTTCGTTCTTGGCCATGAATCATTTCAAGTATGTTCAATGTTCATCAATCATTCACAAAAAAATAATGTAATATCCATGTATTTTTGGATCATTTCTTATTTTTCACCATTATAATTAGAGAATCATTCCTTTTTTGGATGGCCTCCTCATTGTAATCTGTTTCTTCTTCTTTCACCTAAGAGTAATTCTTCCATGAATAAAAAAAATGTTGATTGGAAAAAAATAATGGCTGTATAATTTTTATATTTTTGTTTTATTTGATATGGAAATCTATATAAAATTTGAAAACCGTAAATTTATAAAAACTACTTATCGGATACCCATTAATGGTTCCACTTTTAATGTATCCCTATCATAGGGAATGGAAAAAAGAAATTTTACATTCCTAATGTGGCATAGAGGATGGCCAGGGTAGTCTCACTTGAGGATATTTCTCAATTTTACACTTGTGTAATGAAATTCACCTAAAAAATCTTTTTATTTTTTTATTATTTTATGAAAATAGTTATATAATTTAAAATAAATTAAATGAAAATATTAAACAAAACTAAAATGAAACTAATAAGTATCAATCAATCCTAAACAGAATGATCTTAGAAAATAAAGGAAGCTCTCCAAATAGAATTTTTAGGGAGCACCTTCATTAACCCATTTCCCATCCAAATAGTGAAAAAACTCCATCATATGTGTGCACATCTAAATATACCCCAGTTTTTAATTTAAATTATAGATAGAAATAGGCAAGAAAAATCTATATCATCCTCTTGAATCAATGGAAAATGCATGTAGATTCAGAGGAAAAACATTAGAAAACAATAGTGAGGTTCACACCCATAGAAATAAATCATTATAATTAACTAATTATAATTATCACTCATGAATTTTATTAAAAAATAGGATTACTCCCCTCAGATATTCGTTACGAAAGTTACTCGTAATCATGAGTTTTTGAGTTTTTTTTGTGGATGAATAGAAAGAAGCGGATGAAAATACACATAAAAAGAATAACACAGAGAAATATAATAGAAAAGAATAATATAATATAAAATAATGAAAAATAAAAATAATATTGATAAAAGTTAACTTAGAAGAAGAATTGATGAGAATAATTAAATATAGATGGGTGTTGAAACACATTCGGAAATATAATTTCTTGATTTAAAAAAATAAATCTATAATTACAAGAAATATAAAAAAAATAAAAAAATAAAAAAAATAAAATAATATCTAATAGTATGGACCATTTCCCCTAATAATTTTGGATTATATAATTATCTATTAGGGGAAAGTTAACTCTAGCTTATATAAGATAAGGGGCTTCCATCATTTGGTATTCAAATTCATGAACCTTTTAATCTCCCTTTAAGATCACCTATAGATTTTTTCAACTGAATGTTTGATCAAGGTAGATCCATTTAATGACCTAATTTGGGAGTTTTCCCATTACTTATTTTTAAAAATGTCTTGCAAGTTTTACAACCAAATTTCAACTTTATCCTCCTTGTGTCGAAAAGGTTTTATCTAATATAATTAGAAAACTTATTCTGGTCAAGATGATTCATTGAATTTAAAAAAATTTAATCCCATTCCATTAATAACCTTGACAATGAAGAAATCACACGTTCCAACATCAAAAAATGATTTTTTTGGTAGATGATTGATCTCTTCATGTTAAATTTTAGCTATTTGAACCATCCGTTTTTGAAATATGGGTTTATATAATAAATTATATAGATCTATGCATAGATTTTGAGTCTTTACTTTTGAAAAAATTCTCAAGATCCAAATTAAGGATCTATCTCTTGGACAAGAACAAATAAATAAATCCAATGATATATTTAAGAATTATATAAATTTCATAAATTAAATAATTTTTTAACAAGTTATGTCCAAAATATTTAAATTAATTAAAACAGTTAAATTAAAAATGTAATCTATTATCCAATTAAGCCGAAAATGATTTGTGGACCATAAAATGTGACAATTGACCTTAAAATAAACATTTAATTGGATTAATACAATGAAATTAAAATTAAAATAATTTTCAAAAACTATTATTCAATTAACACACACGTAAACCATGCTTTTTTTCAAGCACAATATTTCAACTTAATTTATTCATGTTGAATTTTATCTCCTTTGGACCATCCATTTATGATATATGGGTCAATGATCAAATATTTCTAAATCTATGCACATATTTTGAGCCTTTAACTTTGAGCATATTTTGGGCCTCCAACTGATGGATACAGATCTTATTCCAGAATATCTAAATGTACCCAACAATATAATTATTCAAAAAAATTAATTTTATAATCCAAATCATTGTATATAAATTTATGACCTAAATACATTATGAAATTTAAAATATAAATTCCAAAATTAATCAACTTTATAATTAAGTGTATAATGAATCTAAAACCGTAAAAATGTGACAATTGAAGATAAAATATAACACTGGTAGTATTAATACATTGAAAATAATATAAAATAACTAATAAAATTTTCTCGTTCAATTTTCACACACATAAACATACAATTCCTCAAGATTAATATGCCATTATTAAAAATCATAGGATACTAATGTTATCATTATTAAAATTTCAAGGGAATAAAATTTTACAATCATTAATGTCAAATAAAAATTCGAAAGGCCTCATAAAATATCATTTCAATTAAACATTTTTTGAAGGGAAATCCATTTCACATATTTTACATTATCCATTTTGAAAATTGTTGAACATATTCTTTAATTTAATCAAGCTCGTTAAATATAAATCATTAAAAAAAGGAAAATCCTGATTCACCCCACACTGGAAACTTTTCCCACATCAATCATGATTCGAATTCAAGTAGATTATTCTCAAAACATTATAACATGATCCTTATCTACAATCATGTAAAAGTGCTACATTATCCACTTTATAAAGGAATAATTCACCTAAAATCATGAGAGAATGCAATTAAATCATTAATGACTTTGAGGCTGATGTTTGTTAGGATTTGATGAAGAAAAATCAAGGCTCAAGGATGTGGATTATCTCTTAAATTATAGTGTATGATTTCAAAATATGAAATCATAATAAAATCCCCCCTTCAATGTACAATCTTGCACATTTCCCAAAACACAAATTATGGTATTGATCTATATAATCAATAATTAATTATTTTATGCACCCTCTTGAATTTTTTAATAATTTTTTCAAATAATTTTTTCATTTTGTTTATTTTTCCAATAATGATGCTTTGAATAAAATTTATGACCACAACCGAACCAAAAATGACCAAAATTGTCAGTCTAGTAATGTTGTTTTTTTATTCTCCTACATCAAAACCCATGTTTTAAATTTTTTCATGAAGGATGAACAATTTAATGTACAACTTCTGAATAAAATGACCTCTCTTATTACCAACACTAGAACTACCACACTTCTTAAATACAAGTACATAGTCCCTCCCACCACGACTACCATCGCCCCACCACTTTAACATTAAAATATCAAGAAAATAGAAAGGGGTTAGAAACATATTAAAATGGATAGAAATGAGGATCGTTCCAAACAAGGTCTTTCATGGTCTCTATAGTCTAAAAAATATTGATTTAAAGGATTAATTTCTGTGTAATGGTTTTTAAAGAGACACCTCAATCATTTAAAATGTATTGTTGTACAATAATTGAATTGAAATGTTAAAATTAATGTGCGGGTAGGTTCCATGTCCCATTATCACCAATGAAACATGTTTAAAATTAAATAGGATATACTTGGTCTTGAAATAATATATGGAACAGAACATATGATTTTGTATATTTATGACATGTAAATTGTCTTCTGGTTTCCTAATATATATATCGACTTATATACCATGGAATTGTTATATTGAACCATACCACTTTTGAAGGACTTGATTCATCATTATCATATCGATCTCTAACACAATGGGGGAATTTTATCTGTGATTCATTGTCTATGAGAAAAATATTAAATCATTTGGAGAAGAAAATATTTTTTAGAGATCATTCTCATTGAACATATAATTCATTTAACATGATATGTTCGACATGGATGTTTATTTTATTTTGGTAGAATGTCATTCAGGACACCAAGTAGTTCTATAAACTTGGTGTTTCTCTATCCAATGATATCATTAAAATTATATAACTTCAATACAACTGATAATTTTTTGTATTTATTATAACTAGTATATAGGTGTACCTTAGCAAAACTACATATCTTCTCAAAAATCATTGGAAAATCAAAAAAAAATATTTTCAATATCCATTTTCTTTTATTCTATAAAATATTGAACAACATTTATAGTAGAATTTATATGAAATGAATTAATTACAATAGTATCATCACAATTAGAAATCATTCCTAGTTTTTTAAACGTTTATATAATAATTTATAGCTATAATATATTATATGAAAAATAAAATGAAATTTTAACTCTTTTACAAAAATTATTCTTAAATAAAAATAAGTTCAACACAAAAAAAATGATTTGAGAATGGTCATATTGGTTCTCTCTTGATAACGTGATGATATATTTAACGTTGTATTCCTAATATTTTTTATTTTGAGTGACATTCATCCAATTTTAAATCATTTCTATCTTATACAGTTTATAATATATTCATTATATTCAAAAAATTAAGTTAACTCACAATAGATATTCATAATCAAAGGTTAGAATAATAGAGAATTATAATGAGGAGAAGAATCATTTGATTATTTCAAATAATTTCATTATTCCTTAATGGAAATGAGTAATTGAATTTAATAAAAATAACAATCCACTGGTTTTCCGTGTTATCCTATGAATTCATCCCAAATGATCATCAGAAACTAGTATTGGGTGATTAATTTTAAGAGTAGATTAAGAAACATGTTGCATGTACAGAATATATGAGGGATGAGACTCCATATAAAAATTAAATAATAAATATTTAGGAGATAAATATGATGAATATGATATTTGTCTTTTAAAAACGATATGTTCTAGGGATTGGAGTTGGTGAAGAACCCGAAAACATTGGTTTTTGTATTTACTAATGCTAAATGATATTGTAGTAGAAACTTGATCCCCAAAAGGGGCTCCTTGATAGGTGTGATCATGAGAAAGGTCAACTATATGTTCTTACACACCCTAATTTCTTTATAGTGATGGTAGTTTCAACATTAGAAGAAATATTATATTACTCCATAAAAATAAAAATTCCTTTTCTATCCAATTCAAGAATAAATTTTTCCTCTATCAGTTATTCATATTTACCATGTTCAAATACACTTTAAATAATTAATCATGGTATTTCAAGTCATTATTTTTTGAATTTTCTTAAATATTTAATTAATGATATCGATAAATTGTATTTCTTTCTCATCTGAATCACTTATATATGTCTATTAATATAACAATAAATAATAATTATATTGGGAAAATAATTATTTATTATTTTATAGAATACTATCATTGTAAATTATTGATCTTTATAGTAATTTAACAACATCCTAGCTTTCTAAATTTTTGAAAAATAATATTTCCTTCGAAAATATTATAATTTTTTTTACCTGACATTAATTATTCAATTTATAAATAAACTCAAGAAACAAGAAAAATTAACTATTTATCAAAAAAATTCATTTCATAATAAGATTATTTTAATAAATATTTCAACTATATTTTATTCTAAAAAGTAAATTTTTTAAAAATCATTGTACAAGTAAATATTATAATTTAGATCATACAAAAAATGTAATTACAATAATAAATTGTTGTTTTTATAATTCATCACTTAAATTTTTTTTTTAAAATTATATAATTCATAACACTTTTTTAAATAGAATAAAATACATTGGAACATTTATTAGGAATTCATAATTAAAATTCCCTTTTATATAAATCTTTTAAAAATTAAATTTTATTTTTCAAAATAAATTTTAAAATAACAATAATTTTGATTTTATTAAACTAGTACAAATCATCATAAAAAAGAACATGAATAATGGAAGCCCAAAATTATAGATTAATTGAGAGATAAACATGATTCTAACCTACCATAGGGCATGAAAAAAGAAAATTAATTTTCCAATGTAGTATAGAGGCCGACAATGGGCACCTCACATAAGGTGATTTCTATGTAGTTCACCTAGGTAATATAATTAAACAAAACTAGTTTTTTATGTTTTTATTATGTTATTAAAAAATATATATTTTAAAAAATAAATTTAATGAAAATATAAAACTAAAATAACATGAAATTTTAATGAACAATGCAGGGTTAAAAATAATATAATTGGAGATGAATGGATGTTATCTAATTTTTTTTAAGGAGATCCTTCATAGACCCCTTTAAAATATAATTAATGGTTATATTCCAATTTATATTTTTTCACCTCAATCTACCAAAGTAATAAATGAAAAATGTATCTATAAATCACTAATCACATAGTAAATCTACCTCCTCAATCTATGAAAGATGGTTACAAATTAATATGATGAAATTTAGATAACCATATTAATGATTACATGCGATATAAATTATCCTTATAATTTACTCAAAGTAAATCATACTCATTCGTGTCACAACCCATCCTTGGGGCCCATATCGTGACTACCCCATGCCCGCTTTCCTTAGGCTAGAGGATGGCGACTAGAAACATAGGCGAAACCCTGATAAAAAGGGAAGGCATTGACTTTTAAACTGTAACACACACACAGTCTGAGAAAAAGAAGTAGAGGCATCATGTACTAAAATAGAAAAGTAAGGTGTGCTGAAAAAAGGGGGCAGCACACAAACCCAACTGAACAACAAGTACAAGTATAAGTAAAATGGGAAAACATCTCCTGGATCATCCAATGGGGAATCCAACCAAAAGGGTAAGTACATAACTCAAACAAATCATCCATTCGGTAAGTTTTGTCTAGCCCATCTCCAAGTAGCCTACGCCTATCACCCTCACCCTCGATCACTATTGTCCGTCGTCTGCAAAGAACACAACAAGGTGCGGGCGATGCCCTTGTAGGGGTGAGTGTAACAATACTCATAAGGGGACCTTGACACCCCCGAAGTTATCCCATAATCCACAAAGGATAAACCACAGTAGAAAGATACAATCATGAAGTATAAACCTTCCCTATATTTGTATATTCCCTTACATATACATAAGTTATCAGTCACAGTCCGACTCCAACTCTCGATCCCAAACACAACCCAGTCCACAATGGAAGTAAAGTCAACCACCACGATGATAATGGTTGAAATAAATGACTCAGCACACACAAGTATACATCATTTGTAGAGTGATAGAGATAATCGGATGTAGTCACTAATTCAGCTAAGTTGTCGGACCCACACAGGATACAGGACCAGCTAAGCTGTCAGACCCACACAAGATACATGACCGGCTATTCTATCAGACCCAAATAGGATACAGGAACAGAAATTAGAACTGTCGGACCCACGGAGGATCCCAGTACAGAAGCCATCATTGTCGAACCCATGAAGGATTCAAATTCAATAGTCATCGCTATCGAACCCACAGAGGATTCCAGTACAGTAGTCATCTCTGTCGAAGCCACGTAGGATTCTGGTACAATTGTCATCGCAGCCAGTTATTGGGTTCCCGCACACAGCACACTCAATTCTAGAAGTGTCCGCTCCTCGAGTCAAGTATCCATACATAAAATATCACAATGTCTCAATTTGATGTATCTTGTAGTTCTGTATCATCAAATGGAACCCAATGCGACATACAATGTGTTAATCGGACACCCGGTCTGAGAGTTATTGGAATTTCCGTTCCAGGGGCCCGGTTGGATACGCTCGATCCAAACCCGGACATTTTCCAAATTTGTCCAAACTCACATAGGCTATTGCAAAAGGACCGCCTCTTCATGATGGTCCCAGTGCCGCAAATGACACGTCGATCGGACGCACGGTCTTGAAGTTATTTTCATTTAAGCGAAGATGGGCTCGCCTGTCAAACCTAGTGGGTTGGGGGGTCAGCCCGACCTAGCTTGGCGGGTCCGACCCAGCTGGGGTGTCGGCTCGGCCTGGTTGGGAGCGGCCCACCTGTGGACACGACCCGTGATGCAGGCCCGTCCGGTTCGCCTGGTGGCGCCGCCTCCTCCCCTGCTCGGCCGACCGTAGTTGGCCTATTCTGCCCGGTGCACGTGGCCCACGTTGTGAGCCGCGGTTCTCCCCACGTGGTGCCTATGGGCGTCGTGGTTCTCCAGCCCGACCGGTTTTCCCCGTTGAGTGGCCCATGGTTGCGGGTCGCGTCATCCTTTACGCGGCGGCTGTGGGTGTCGCGGTCCTCCTGCCCACCCGGTTCTACCAGTTTGGCCGGTAAGTGGTCGGCCGGTTCCTCCAGCTGAGCAGCCCACTGTGGTGGGCCATGGATTGCCTCCACGCTACGCCTTCATGCATCTCATATCCTTCACGCGAACTGGCCGGATAAGCCGGCTGGTTGTCCAGTGGTCCGAGCGGCCCGAGCGACCGCCGGTCTCCCTCCACGAGGCCGACGCGAGGTCGCCGCTGCTATTTCCTCCCCTTCTGTTCCATGTTTCTTCTCCGGTGCGGGTTGATGGCACCACGTCCTTTCGGCTTCGCCTCCGATGACAATCAACAATAACCAACGGAGGGGCATCAGGATGTGTTGGTTTGGCCCGCGCCCTCCGCATTAAGTGATATCAATTGGACAATAATGAACTGAAGAATTCCTCAAAGATTGAGGGTATAATATTATTTATTTAAAATTAATCAAATCCCCCTAACTCGTATTTTTTGTTGAACGTTGACGAGTCACGGAAGACGGAGGTCGTGGATGACGGACGTCATTCCATCAACTTGGGAGGAGGTAGTCTTCGGTGAAGTCGAGCTGATTCGACACCGTCGGTGTACTTCATGGGCAGTGGTGCTTCCCTTCCTTGCTCTGGTTGAAGAAGGTAGAAGGTGATGAATCATATTATTCGAAGCCGCGGAGCATTCTTCATCAAGAGGATGGTTTTCTTCCAAGCTCTCCCAAAGGATTAATTTCCAATACAAAATTAAAATAATGGCTACTCCATTATTTTATTTGTTGTCATGACAAAATAATTCAAACCATTTCAAATTAATTTATTGGCATTAATTAATTTGGTGTGACAACACCATAAAGAGGGAAGGTGGGAAGGCTCCACCATAAAGTGGGAGATCACGTGTTAAAAGGGAGTTCAATGGAAGGTGAGGTGTTTAATGCTCGTGTGGGCCCGACTACATAATATCCTCCCATGGGAGTTTATGTGGGGGTGGGCCCCACCTCCAACTTCCCCTGGGATAATTTAACCTCCACTTAATGAAAATAATGTCACACATAATTTTTATTTAATTTATTATGTATCACTATAAATTAACTTCCATCCTTGATAAAACAAAACTGCGATAAAGGTCTCCTTAAGTGATTACTGGCACTGTGAATTCATCGGTGTCCTCGGATTTCAATTCTGTGAACTATTTCAAAAGATATAAAAACCCGCACATGTGTTTATTAAATGTACCCAAACCGAAAATCATAAATTGATTCCGGGCACAACGGGCCTCGGAATCAAGCGCATTCAGAAACTAAAGATTCGTAAAATTCCCATGTATTTAAGAAAAAAATTTCCATAGGATTTTCGGGTCTCTACATTCTCCCCACCGCAGGTCTTTACGTCCTTGTAAGCTACAACACACACTAAGGGAAAAAATTGGGGTACTGAGAATGCATCTGAGCCTCCCACTCCCATGTGCTCTCCGGGAGGTTCACGTGCTGCCAGCGAACAGACACCAGAGGAATCAACCATCCATGCTGGACCTGCTCCTGTCAATCCTCAATCTCTACTAGAACCTCTATGAATGTTTCCCCATCATCGATGTGCAGCTCCCCATGGTCGATGATGTGAGACAGGTCATGAACGTATCTCCCCAAATGAGATTCTTGGATGATGTCATGCACCAGGTGCAACTGAGGTGGAAGAGACAAGTGGTAAGCCACCTCACCTACCCTCCAGAGGACCAGAAAAGGTACGATGAATCATGGAGATAACTTTCCACCTCAGCCAAATCTATATAGACCTCATCGAGGTGAGACCCATAAGAAGACGTTGTCGCCATCCTCGAACTCCAGTGGTCTTCGTCTCCTATCAGCATAGGACTTTTTTATGCTTTGTGTTGTCTTCATCCGCTCCTGGATGATCAGCACCTTCTCCATCATAACTTGTACCTTCTATAGTCCTACAATTGCCGAATCCCCTAGGTCAGTCCAGCACAGTGGTGATCTACAAGGTCGGCCGTACAGTGCCTCGTAAGGTGCCATCTTGATGATGGAGTGGTAGATATTGTTGTACGAAAACTCCACCAAGGGTAATTAATCCTCCCAGCTGTAACCAAAGTCAAGGACACATGCACAGAACATGTACTCGAGAGTCTGAATGGTCCTCTCAGTCTATCCATCCGTCTGAGGATGGAAGGCGGTGCTCAAGCGAAGCTGTGTCCTGAAAGCCTCATACAAACCATTCCTTAGCCGGGAAGTGAAACAGGCATCTCGATCAGAGACGGTCGTCGATGGAACACCGTGAAGCCATACTATCTCCTTCACGTTGAGGCGTCCCAATATCTCTACTGATACTCGCCCTCTGATCGGTAGGAAGTGGGCCGACTTGGTGTGTTGGTCAACAATCACTCTGATAGAGTTGTCTCCTCTAGATGTATGTGGTAGTCCCATCACAAAATCCATGAATATCCCATCCCACATCCACTCTGGGACCTCTAAGGGTTGAACCAAACCTGCTGGAACCTGGTGCTCTGCCTTCACTTTCTGACAAGTGAGGCATCATGAGACAAACACTGCTACTAACTTCTTCATACCCGGCCACCAGTGTTGTCATCTGAGGTCCTGATACATCTTCTCCACTCCTAGATGTACCGCTAGAGGGGAAGTGTGGAACTCCCTCAAGACCTCCTCCTATAGTGCAACTAGTTCGATGGTATGTTCTCTAATGAGGATGATGTGCTCCCCACCATTAGATAACCCATCAGGTGGCTTCCTTGAAGATATATGAGCATGTCGCGTATCATAGTCAATGTCCCCATGCTGTGCCTCTCTGACTCACTGAAGAAGTGGAGGAGTGACTATGGGAGACTGCAGAAAGGCTACTCCATCTCTATCCACAAAGGATATAATGCGTTTTGGATTATCCTATGTTGGTTTGTCAGTTGATTTCATGATTTCTGGGTTATCCTTTATGGATTTTGTGAGACATTGAGGGTTTCGGGATCCCTATAGAGTATCGTTATACTCACCCCTGCACAGGCTATGCCCGCACCTCATTGTGGTTGGTGTAGACGACGGACTGTGCTAACTAAGGATGAGAGTACCAGGACTGGAGGTAGTGCAGAGGTGGACCTTAGATGAGGCGTACCACAGAGATGATAGTTTGAGAGTTGTACCTACCCTCAGGTATGATCCTTGGCGGGTGAATTCAGGAGCTGTTCCAGTTTACTTGTACTTTCAATTTCTAGTACGTTCTAGTTGGGCATGTATTCTGTATCCTTTTACTTACAGTACTCACTTAGTTTACAATTATGTTTACGTGAGTTCACATCTTTCCGTGTGCATTGTTGTGTGTGTTATAGGTTATAAAGGCAATTCCTTCCATGTTTTAGGGAATACACCTTCGGTGATAGTTTCCAGCCCCTGGCCTATGGTAGGTGGGCTTGGGGTGGTCACGACATGGACCCCGGGGGATGGGTTGTGAAAACTTGGCATTAAATGAGTCGGTTATACCATTGAACATATGACTCTAATCTTTTAACGACAATAGTGTTATGTTTTGTGAGTATGGTTATAAGTTTAAGGAATCCGGTGTTGGTGTTGTGGCCTATATATCCATACACCAAGATCCTGACTTCTGATTTCTAACTCAGTGCATGAAAACACTGATTGCGTGTGTGTTTTGAAGAGTTTTCTTTGTGATATATTTGAGTCAGCTCACCATGTGTAACTTATTGACTGTGGCGCACCTTTTTCCTTTCTGGATGCCTCCATGCAGACAACCATCTTGGGCTTCGAGAGTTGTATGCACTGATAGTGCACCAAGCAACGAGGCCTCGGGGCAGGTCCCTCTTTCAGTAGACGCACCCGTGGTGGCACCATAGATACCATTACCCATTGGGCCACCAATGCCACCATCCCTAGTAGTAGAGAGTGCATTCCACTTGAGCGGGTTATATGATTTCCTGTGAGAGAGGGAACCTAGGTTCAGGGGAGAGACATACCCACAGGTAGCTGAGGATTTGCTGAAGGTTGTAGTGAGAGTCCTCTAACTGGGAGGGACACCATCCGATCTAATGGTGATCCTTGCCACCAGTATTCTATAGGAAACAACAGCCAGATGGTGGATCATGATGCTTCAGGCTCATGACAAGGTGACACTTCTCTGGGAAAACATCGAGAGCATGTTTCTGTCAGAGTTTGTTCTAGTGACTCTTCATGCAGTGCACATTCAGGAGCTACATCATCTGTAGCAGGGATGCACGACTATTGCTCAGTACATAGTGAGGTTCGCTAAACTCTCACTCTACTCCATAGATATGGTGTGGGACCCATTTTTCTGGGCCTGGACCTTCAATCATGGACTCAGGAGGGAGATCAGGGCATCGATGGTCTCACATTGCATCCCGAAGAAGGAGGGGGTGTTAAAGAGAGCCCTCCGAGGGGAGAGTTTCCTTGCTGAGTAGTCACCAGCGGCGAGACCCACTACCAGTCGTCAAGTAGTGGATTCTTCTACAATTGGAAGCAGGTAGATGACATAGAGGTCCAAGGGGACAAGATCTATAGGTGGATAAACGCAAGATTCAAGGTCGGTTGTGCGGGACACCCGGCGCGGAGCCAGTCATGTTAGGAGCGAGCAATGCTATGCATGCAGTGGGCTGGGTCACATGGCTCATGACTGTCCAATAATCCATGCGGATGATCAGAAGATGGTCGAAGTACCACCCAGTCAGAGATAGAGATTCGACCAAGGAGGTCTGCAAGGAGCAGGAGGATGTTCCCGAGGATCTGGCCATGCAGCTGGCGGTGGGTGATGATTCAAGATGTTACTGCCACCACCACCAGGAGGTCCACCCCGACTGTAGGGAGTAGGAGGACATAGGCGAGCTCAACTCCTAGTAGCTGAGGCCTACGATCATGGCTCTCTTGAGATGATAATAGGTACAATCTTTGTCAACTCCAACTTAGTTGTAGTACTTATATTCATAAGATCCAATCATTATTTTATTTCCACAACCTTCGTTTGGAGATCGAAGATTTTGATGGAGCCGTTGGATCGATCCTTACAGCTAGAGACTTTTACAGGAGAAGATTCGATGATTACCCACTGGTGCCGGCAGTGCGAGCTTACTCTAGGAGGTGAGAGCTTTGGCTATAATTTCTTTGTAGCGGTGATGAGGTCTTACGACGTCATCTTGGGTATCGACTGGTTATCTATAGTCCATGCTCAGATTGACTATATTAGGCGAAAAGTGTGGTGTGTCCGCACTGTTGGGACCAGGTTTAGCTTCACTAGTGAGAAGGGATACTTTGTATCATAGGATGGACTTACCAGGAGGATAGTGTTGCGATAACTCAATAGATGTCTAGCCTTATCCTTAGAGCAGTAGATGAGGAGATTCCAAGTTATCCTATATTAGTGGACCTGTACACGGAAGTATTCCCTGATGATGTTCCGAGTCTACCTCCTCACATATAGGCATAATTTTATATTGGCTTATACCATGAGATGGCACTGATATCTACACCAGCGTTTCAAACAACTACCGTGGAGATTCGTGAGTTGCGGCTGCAGTTGGAGGACTTTCAGGGGAAGGGATTCATCCGGCCTAGTGTTTCTTCATGGGCAGCCCCAATTTTGTATGCCAAGAAGGCAGATGGGAGTTTGAGACTTTTTTTTGACTATCGAATCCTAAACTATTTGACCGTGAAGAACAAGTACCCACTCCCAAGGATTGACGACCTCTTTGATCAGTTGAAGGGTGCACGAGGGTTCTCGAAGATAGACCTCATATTAGGCTATCACCAGCTCAGATTACGAGATGAGGATGAGTAGAAAACGACATTTAGATGTCTTTATGGCCACTACGGGTTCTTGGTTACGCCATTCAGTGTAACCAATGCTCCAGCAGTGTTCATGGGACTCATGCACAGGATCTTCCAGCCATTCCTTGATCGCTTTGTAGTAGTCTTCGTCGAAGACATTATGATCTACTCGGATACCTAAGAGGAGAATGCCTATCATTTGTAGGTAGTACATGACACATTCGAAGAGCACCAAATTCATGGTAAGCTCTAAATGATCCAGATCTGGATCCGAGAGTTCACCTTTCTAGTATATGTCATATTGGAGGGAGGAGTTGCAGTAGATCAAGAGAAGATTGAGGCGGTACTTTCTTTGGATCCACCCAAGAGTGTGACAGAGGTACAGAGTTTCCTATGTTTGGTTGGATACCACTAAAGATTTTTTCCAGATTTCCCTAGAGTTGCAGCACAAATTTCAGCATTGACGAAGAAAGGGAGACCCTTCGTGTGCTCGGAGAGATGCCATCGGAGTTTTCAAGAGTTGAGGCAGAGGCTGACTTGTGCCCCCATCATGAGGCTTCCAGAGGAGTTCGTAGGGTACTTAGTCTACTACTAAAAATATTGGACCGGACCTGAATGTGTCCTGATGCAGGAACGAGCAGTGATCGAATATGGTTCTCGAAAGCTGAGACAACATGAGCAGGACTACACTACCCCTGACCTAGAGATAGCAGTAGTAGTCTTCTCTATGATGTAATGTGGAGACATTACTTGATGGGCGAGCATTTTATGGTGTAATATCATAACAAGAGTCTGAGGTATATATTCTCCCAGAAGGACATGAACCTGAGACAATGACGTTGGCTAGAGTTCCTCCAGGACTATGACTTAGATATAGTCTATACTCTTGGGAAGGGGAATGTTGTAGTAGATGATATCAACAGGAGGTCTAGTATACAACTGCTAGGATAGGGGACGGAGTAGCTGGACTCTTTGCATGTATCCATTGTGGATCATGATGGAGAAGATTTCCTTCAGTTTCCTAGAGTCACTACCCCACTTCATCAGCAAGTCAGGGAGGTAAAACATGGGGACACTGACTGTGACACTTGAAATTCTTTGATATCCACGGGATAGGTACTTGATGGATTTTCTGAAGGTGGTGATCACGTCATCTTATTCAGAGGACGTACCATGGTACAAGTATCATTTCAGGATGAAGTATTGAGGGAATTCCACAAATCCCCTCTTGCGGTACAACTAGGAGTGGTGAAGATGTACCAAGACCTCCGATGAATGCAATGGTGGTTGGGAATGAAGAAAGAAGTTGCAGAGTTTGTCTCTCGGTGCCTCACTTATCATCAAGGGAAGGTAGAACATCAGGTTCCAGCAGGCTTCGTTTAGACTTTGGAGGTCATAGCGTGGAAGTGGGATTGTATATCCATGGACTTCGTGACAATACATCCACGTACATCCAGGGGACATGACTTGATTATGGTGATCATTTACCTACTCACCAAGACAGACCACTTCCTACCGATCTGAGAGTAGGGTTCACTGGAGAGATTGGTACGATTCAATGTGCATGAGATTTTGTGGCTACATGAAGTACACTCGACAATTGTCTCTCATCATGATGCAAATTATTCATACCGGATATAGGAGGGGTTTCAAGGGGCTTTTAGGACACAACATAGTTTCAGCACTGCCTTCAATCCTCATATGGATGGTCAAACTGAGCGGACCATTCAGACCCTTGAGGGCATGATGCGTGCTTGCATCCTCGACTTCGGTCATAGCAGGGAGGATCACTTGCCTTTGGTGGAGTTTTCATACAACAATAGTTATCAATTCACCATTAGGATGTAAAATTTTGAGTCACTGTACGGGTGACCATGCAGATCACCTTTGTGATGGACTGACCCAGGGGAGTTAGCACTTGTGGGGACCAGATATTGTACGAGCTAACACAGAGATGGTACAGATCATCTAGGAGCAGATGAAGACTACATAGAGGAAGAATAAGTTGTATGATAATAGGAGACGAAGACCTCTGGAGTTCGAGGATGGATACCATATCTTTCTATGGGTCTCACCATGATGAGGATTGCGGAGATTTGGCCAAGGCATCAAGATATCTCTGAGGTTTATCAGTCCCTTTTAGGTCCTTAGTAGAGCCGGCAAGGTGGATTACCACATAGCTCTTACAACTCAGTTTCACCAAGTGCATGACATCTTCCACGTATCCCAACTGAGGAGATATGTGCATAAACCATCCCACATCATCAACCACGGTGAGATGGAAATCGATGATGGGGCGGCATTTATGGAGGTTCTAGTAGAGATTGGGGATCGACAGGAGCAGGTCCTTTATGGGCGGTCGATACCTCTGGTGCACGTTCGTTGGTAGAACGGGAACCTCTAGGAGAGCACCTGGGAGAGGGAGGCTCAGATTCATTCTCAGTATCTCCACTTGTTTACCTAGTTTTGAGTTGTGGCTTACAGGGATGTATAACCCTGAGGTGGGTATAATTTAAAGACTGGAATTTCCATGTAATTTTTTTAATTAAATGAAAATTTTACGTGTCTGCAAAAATTGACGGCGCGTGATTCTAAGGTCTAGTGTCCCCAAAATGAATTTATGAACATTTTCGTGGGTATGATTAGTAAAAATGCAAGGGGTTTTTTAAACATTTGAACCAGTGCTCCGAATTGAAATCCAAGGGAACCATTGAACTCGCTGCACTAGTATACACTTATGGAGACTTTCAGCTCGATAGCAGTTGGTCGAGGGTGAATATTAATTTTTATGGTTTCCATGAAAGAATAAAATAAAATAAAATTTTGTAACATTATATTTTATTTGAAATCTCCCATGTGGATGTTTCACAGGTGTGGTCCACCAGAACTAAACCTACCATGTGAGATTATGGAGGTGTGGACCACCATAATTTACCTCCCATGTGGGTAATGTTAGTGGGGACCACCCAAGAATAAAACCCCCTTGAACTCCCTCTATACAGGGAGAAACCTCTTGAGCTCCCCCACTTAATTATGCCAAATCGCCGTTTAATTAATTAAGCTAGCCCATTAATTAATTAATTCTGATATTTTAAAATTATTCCAACAAACATAATCACTAACTTGTTCTATTGTGTGGGATAAAAATAATTTGGGTGGAATTGGGGGGGAGAGGAACTACTGGTAGAATGCTCTCCAATGAAGAATGTCAATGAGGAACATCTACAACGACGAACGAACTGACGATCGAGGAACACCGACGAAAATTACATCTATCCCTTCCCAACGACATCGCCTCATTCCTTGCGGCCTCCTTCAACGAACATTCAAGGTAGGGGTGTGTTTTAATTTGATCAGTGTTAATTTCCCTCACACATTGAATCATTTTATTTGAGTCGTATTCTACTTCCCTAACACGGAGGGTACGGGCCAAACAAACATGGCCCGAACACTCTGCAAATCATATGGATATTTTCTGTGATCTTCGCGTTGGTGACGGTGACTGGTGCCGGAGGTTTGAACTGGTAGAACTCGAGAACTGCGACGAAGGCGATGAACAAACGACGGATGGTTAAGCCGGCCGCCAGTGAAATCATGGGGCTCCGACTCCCCGTGGTCTCTGCGCCCCATAGTGATCCTCTGCCCGAGGCCTCCCCGAGCCACCCAGCGGCCATGCCTTTCCGCCCCGCAGCTCTTTCGCCTAGTGGCCCTGACACATTGTCCATGACTGTGCCACCCCGCCTCATCGTCCGCAGCCCTGCCGGGCCACCCGGTTGATCCGCCACCCCGTGGCTCTGCCACCCCACGACCCTGCCGCACCGTCCGTGGCCCCGTCGCGGCACCCCCGCGGCACCCCCGTGGCACCCGCGGCATCGTGCATCCCCCGTGGCAGCCATGGCATCACGCCACCCCCCGCAGAACCCACGACATCATGCTGCCCTCATGGCCTTCCACGACCTCACAGTCCCTCGCAGCCCTCGTGGCCTGCCAGACCACCCAGCTTGACCGGGATAGCCCCAATGGGCCGATCCAGACCCATCTGGGGCCGAGATTGACCCAGCGGCCCGCTTCAACCCAAAATGGGCAAGGTCGGGCTGGGATGGTCCGACGGGGTCGGACCGGACAGGGACCGGCTACGAGCGTCATGATATTTTGGTCCTAACTTCATCATCGGACGTCCGTTTAATGAACCGTCATCGGCGCTAGAATCCTTGGATATAGATAGTCGCTTAGTTAAACCCACCTAAATATTGGGATAATGTAGGGAAACATTCGGGTTTGATCGAGCACAAATCCAACAGGGTTCTCGTGAATAAAAGGCTAACAACTTTCAGACTGGGGGGTCTGATTGATGCGTCGTCTATTGCGTTGAGACCCCTATGACATGGTGGTCCATTGATATAAATTTTTGTGGGACATCATGGAAGTTGGAGTATCCACTAGTGGCTAGTGGAGAGGACCCTCCTGGAGAAAAGAGAGCATAGTGTGGGAACCCTTTATGTGGCTATGACGTGAAGAATGAAGAGCGATCCAGGGTGGGTTATCACCTAGCGATCGGGTGTGGGTTAGCACCTAGAGATCCTGTGTGGGTCAGCACCTAGTGATCCTGTGTGGGTTAGCACTGAGAGATCCTATTTGGGTCAGGACCTAGTGATCCGGTGTGGGTCCACACCTAGTGATCCTGTGTGGGTAAGCACCTATTGATCCTATCTGTGATAGCACTGAGCAGTCCTGTGTTGGTCTGCACCTAGAAATCCATGTGGGTCAGCACATAGCGATGTTGTGTGGTTCATCACCGAGCGATCCTATGCGTGCTAGATTTGATCGATCTTAGGGGGGTCTTCCTCTTAACAGAGTAATATGATTCAGTAGTTACATCTAATCATCTCTACTATTGATCTTATGTTATACCAAGTGTGAGCTGAGTCTGTACCTATGTGGTAATTTCCATTGTGGTAATACCTTGGTTGTATTCATTTGTGTGGAATACATATGTGGCACTAGCCTTCGTGGTATAACATCCTTTGTAGAATAGTTGATCTTGGGGCTTTTGAGTTGGACACTTTGTTTCCTCATGATTGATATGGGTATACTTGATAACATAGGTATATGTATGGGCATATAAATAAGTTGGGTTTTTAGTTGATTTCATTATTTATGGATTATCTTCTCTGGATTTTGTGTGACCATGGGGGTCTCGGGGTACCTACTTAGTATCGTTATACTCACCCCTTCACGGGCTATGCCCGCACCTAATTATGTTTGGTGCAAACAACAGATAATGCTGACTGAGGACAAGAGTACCAGGACTGGAGGTAGCTCGGAGGTGGAACTTAGGCGAGGCATACCGCAGAGACGACTGTTGGAGAGCTTTAACTACCCATTAGGTAGGATCCTTGGCGGGTGATCACTGGAACTGTTCAAGTTTACTTGTACTTTTAGTTTCTTGTAGTTTCTATTTAGGCTTGTATTCTAGCCCCTTTTACTTACAGTACTCACTCTGTTTACTATTTAGTTTTCTTGAGTTCGCATCTTGTTGTGTGCTTGGTTTTTTGTGTTACATGTTATGAAGGCAATGCCTTCCCAGTTTTAGGGAATACGCCTTTGGTGCTAGTCTCCACCCAGTGGCCTATGGAAAGCGTGATTGGGGTATTCATGGCATGGGCCCCAAGGGACCGGTCGTGATAATTTACATCATGTAGTCTATATAATAAACATTAATATATTTTAAAATTTCATTAATAAAATTATCAGGATTTAAAAATTGACCCTTGTTTCTATCTATCAGATGATTTTCATTCCTAAATTAGACAAAGAATAATGGATTTATGTTATATTTTCAATATTAATCCAAAATTCATTTATTTTTTTGCGGATGATTGAATTTTATAATTTATATGCCACGAATCCAATGAATATTTTCATATAATACATACCTAAATAGATTAATTATTTTATAATTTATATCTTTATGATTTAATGATAGCAATATAATATTTTGATGTAAATCCGACAAAATTTTTCTATTTTATCCAGAATAATGTTACATTATTTCCATGATTTCGAAAAAATGTTTCATGAATGTTTTACTTTTGTAATATTTATTCTTAAACATTCTTTTATAGATTTAATATGTTTTTAAATTTTTTGAAATGAATATTATTTCATTTTTGAAATGAGGTAACAGTAACTTTTTAACCAAAAACTGAATGAATGATTTATTTTAACATATAGGGAATGATGAAAAATAAACAATTATAAAAAAATGATTTGAAATATCGATTAAAATATTAGATGGTTCATTCCAAATAAAAATTTTCTAATTATATTTTTGAAATATTTGGATTTTAAATTTGAAAATTGAAAATGAATAGTGTATTTTTCACAAAAAAATATTCAATGTTGTCCTTTAATGGAATTATCATCTATGATGACAAAATGATTTGATGTTATATATGCTTCACTTTGGATACGATTATGTTATAACAGAAATATTATTTCTCTAAGTGTTATATTTTTATTGTGATGAGATGGCTATTGATCTCCATTTTATTTTATATGGGGGAAGTTATGATGAATATATAAATGATTTCATGATTTCATATAATATGTATGACTGGATTTTGATTATGGGATGGTTGGATCTGTTATTCAACTCCAATGAATTGGTTAATGTTTAACAAATCATGAGATAAATTTGTTTTCTATGAAACTCATTTCATGTTCATAATAGTGGGTGTGGACATATTTTCATGTCTATAATATTATGAAAATACCTGGTATTCATGACCAAAATACTATCTGTGGTCCTAGTGTTGAAGTTGATAATATTATGTGTCATGTACATAAGTTTATATGTAGGTAACTTAATGATTAAACAAGGTTCTATTTATAAATTTTCTTAATATTATAGGTTGTTTATAGATTCATATGCTTGTGTTATGATCTCAGGGATCATAAATGATTATATACTATTCCCTACTATTATGAATATTATCTATTATTAAGATATTTTTTTATCATGACTCATGTTTACGATCTACCATATATTAGGTATGAAATTATTAATTTATGATCCTGATCATATAGAATTATACTTATATTATTCTCATGTATTATCATTGACTGTTATCTCATATGTTCAACCTTATATAGAAACACTAGAGGTGGAAATGTTTCTCTTAACCTAGATATTACTAAATCCTTTGACACGATTGACTGGGACTTTATTGTTAAAGTGCTATCTTGTTTCGGTTTTGATTACACATTTGTCAATAGAATCTAAAACATTTTTAACTCAGCCCATATCTCTGTTATTATCAACGGCTCTCCTAGAGGTTACATCAATTCCTCCAAGGGCGTTAGACAAGGATACCCACTCTCTGCTATAATTTTTTCTATAGCAGAAGACTATCATATCAGATTGATCTCCCTCAATGTTGATCAAGTAAAAATCAAACCGATTATTTCCTTTAGGAATTTACATGCCCCTTCCCATTTTATTTATGCTGATGATATCATTTTCTTCTTATAGGGGTACAAAATAAATAACAATAACCTTAAATCCATCATCTCTCACATTGAAGAGGTGTCTGGTCAGCGTGTTAACTGGGATAAATCCATTATCTATTTTGGAAAAAACTTCCCCCTCAATAGGAAAACTCATTACACCGATGTTTTAGGGGTTAAGTAACGTTCCCTTACCTTCATGTACATTGGTGTCCCCATCTTCAGGGTATAACTCAAATCCTCTAATTTCTACCACATAGTGGATCAAATTCATAAACAACTTTAGTCCTGGAAATGAAAACCCCTTTTAATGGTTGGAAGGGTTTGCATTCTGAAATCCACCGTTGATTATAAGTTTTTTTACTCCATGATGGTCTATAAGTGGACTATGGGTCTTTTTAAATGCTTATATACTACTATAAAGAACTTTATTTGGAGCGGAAGCACTCTGGGGAAAAAATTGTTAACGGTTTCTTGGACCTCTTGTTGTAAGCCTATTGAAGAAGGTGGTAAAGGAATTAAAAATCTTAAAACCTTTAATGAGGCTCTCCAGGATAAATTTATGTGGTCCCACATTAATAATAACTCTCATCCCATGAAATTTCTCAGAACTTGTTTTCTTGATAAGCTTAAATTTGGTATTTTTCACTACATGTCTTCCTCTATCTGGCCCTCGATTAAATAAACATATTCTTCTATATTGGAAAATTCTAGATGGATTTATACTAAATAATCCACTTTAAGTTTTGGGTTTGACAACTGGATCGTTTCCCATCTTATATTGGAGATGCCTAATTCTTTTGAACCTAATCCCACTTACTACTCCATTAGGGATGTGATCAATTCTTCTAGTTCACATCATTTGGATTCTATTAAGGAGATTGTCGAGAATTATTACTTTACTTCCAATGATGACTTTCTGGTTTGGGAACCTACAAAAAATGGCTTATTGGACTCAAAAAAATATTATAATCACCATTTCTCAAAAGTTGATGACAATCTCAACTGGATCACCCACTTCAATAAGGCTTGGATAAAACATTCTCTTCCTACCCTCATTTGGAAAATTTCTCACTAAAAAGTTCCTACCGATGGTTGTCTATAGTCTTATTGTTTTAATCTTTTCTCTAAATCTAGATTGTGCAACCAACATCGGGAGGACATAAACCACCCTTTTTTATCTTGTGAGACTGCTACTTCTCTTTGGCATTACATATATGACCTTTTTGAGTGATGATGGATTTTGGATAACTTTATTTTGTCATAGTTGAAAAGGATGATTGAGCTTCTGAGGTCATGGAAAATTAGAAACCTTTTTCTCACTGCCGTTTCAGAGCTTCTCCATATCCTCTCGTATGGTAGAAATGATTTTATTTTCAAAAAAATCTAATTTTAACTAAATTCAGGTAAAATGTGTATATTTCATGCTATCAAAGAGGCTTCCATGATCCAAAAATACAATAGTGATAGTTCTGTCATTGATCTTGAAACCCTTCTTCAGATTGGAGTGAGTGGAATATATCCAAAATTGAATTACACAACTAATGTCTTCTGGAAGGCTCCTCCTCATGGAAGGATTATAGTCAATGTTGAAGGAGCCTCAAAAGGAAACGTTGGACCATCGGGATGCGGATGTGTTTTAAGAGACCATCTTGATTAGATTCTCGAATGTTTCTATGGAAGCTGCGGTATAGCTTCTGCTTTGGAGGCCGAAATGTTGGGTATCATTCATGCCTTCTATTTTGAAAAACATTTCAACTGGAAAAACATCTGGATTGAGAGTGACTCTTCTACCACTGTGAAACCCATTTGGAAGGGTGTGACTCAAAAATAATGGTCTCTAACCCCCCGATGGATTGACTGCCTCACCTCGCTCAATAGTCTCAACATCATTGCTACACACACCTTTCGTGAAGCAAACAATATCACCAATGGTCTAACAAATATGGGAGTCTCTCATGAGATCACTTGTAGGAATTATCTCCCTCCAGATTTGATTCCCTTTTTTATGAGAGATTCTAGAAAATTGACCTCATTTCGACTCCTATAATTTGTAAGATCCTATTGTTTGAATAAATTGCAGGGTTCTGGTCATTGAACAGAACTCATACCCCCCAAAATAAAACATTTCAGTTTTGGAATAAATTATAATATTATGTATTTAATAATTATCTAATTTTTTAATGTGTATATATTCCAATGAAGAGTCTCTATGTAGATGGATAGTGTGTTACACAATTGACTAAATTCACACCCTCAAAACTATAGTGGAGGTGGGTTATATTTTCATTAGGAGTTCATCCTGTATATGTTCATTTCCAAATTTGAGATAAATAATTGAAATATAGCAATTGAATTTATTTTATTGTCGTGTGAGAACCAATATAGACAATGAATAACCTATTTAATCAATCCTCTACCCAACCAGTTTCCTACAAAATATTGGGTGTTCATATTTTACATTTTATTTTAAATTCATAAAATAACAATTTATAAAATTAATCTCTATACTACATTAAAATTATATAATAAATAAAATAAAATAAATAATTTTTAAAATATAGGATGCTCCCATGGATATATTTTTGAGATCATAAAATGGTCATACTTATAATTCATTGAAATATAAAAATAAAAAGTATATTTGATAGGTCCAAAAATTATTTCATCCATCATTTACAACTTTCATTGTAAGGATTCCATATTTTGGTCTTTAGAATAAATAAATAGTAACATAACACCTTCACAATAATAACTCAATACAATTTTCCCCCAATAAATATACCAAACTAAAATGTTCCACATATATATCACTCTTACCACTATAGAAGTTTTCCCAATAATCATTTTAATATGTAATCCCAGGAATCATAATTTCTTGGAAAATTTTCATTTATTTAAATAATAGATCCACTCAAATAAATGAAATATTTATTCATACACATATATATTAATAAATAATTTAGTAACACTTAAATTTCTACATATATATACCTAAATTATAAGTAATACAATATTTTTTTTCTCCATAGGACACATCACCTAATAAATTAATCTAAACTAAATTATACAATTCATACTTCTGACCTACTTCTTAAACCTCAGCATCATTATGGTCAAATTAAGATAATATATTTTACATAATAAAATATCAAATTATCAATCACACCACATTATTAGTCTTATGAATCATTGTATTTATAAGAATTGGATATTATAAATTCACTAATGGGAATGAAATAATGATAAATCAACATAAGCACCAAAATAAGAAGATTATTATTTGAGTCACATACCTTAACAATCATCCAGTTCCATCAACAAACTTTCATCGACCCCATACTCCAATCATAAAATACATATATATGAATAAATAAATTCCAATGTTCCATAATTCACACATAAAATATATCCAAGATGAATATAGTTAACGAATAGTTTATCCATGTTACTAAAATAACAAATAATGGAATCCACATATAGGTGATCAAATATTTAATCAGACTAATTCTGAAAATAAAATCATCAATGTTTGCACAAGATCTTTAGAAAGACATAAAATTAACTCTTTGGACAATATACAGGTCAAGGAGATCTAAATAGAGTAATTTTTTTTGGGTTGATGGGGGTTAGATCATCTTAAATTAGTTACAACTAAAACATAGAAATGTTACCAAAAAATCATTTTTCTTCCATTGGATAATGAATAATCCAAAATGTACTAAATTTTTCTATTATATTCATCCAAATATATAACTTAAAAATAAATAAATTCATACCTTTAAGAATATTAATATGATAAGAAGATTAAAAAAAATTATTTTTCAATGATTTATATAAAGATATTGGAATAATAAAATCACTACACATTCCACATAATGCTCAACTAAGTTCCAAAAAAGTACCAAAATAGTAACCAAAATATTCCTTTTTATAATATTAATATGTTACTATATATTACCCATTAAATAAATTAAATATATTTAGATTCACACAACACCAAACTAATTAATCAGTTAATTATTTAGTGATAATAGAATATTAGAATGGAAAAAATACTATAATTTATTAGGAAATAAAAAATTATTTGTAAAATTAATATATGAATGAAAAGACAAGAAACTAAAACTACAACACTGAATAATTCTCATCATAATTATATTACATGAATACCATGCCCCTAAAGATATATCTAGAAAAAATACCATACACTATAAATAAGATAAATTTCATCAAAATGAAATCAAACAATAAGATTCATCATTTTATCTATGTTTTAAGGATGTATAGAGGAATATAATATGATCAATATATATTGTCATTGGTTATATTGTCATTGGATATATAACCATTAGATATTAGATCATTAAATATATGGTTGGTGGATATACTTAAATCCAATAGATATATTAATTATTTTTTTATTATTAGTAGTAAAATAAAAATAATATTAATCACTTGGAAGGAATAATTTTGGACTTAATAAAAATAATAATTTTAAATTAAAATCGATTTTCATAAAAATAACTATTTTTATTCATTACATTTTAAAAAAAAACAATAATAATTAGTAATGAGAAAATATAATTTTATTTATTTAAAGAAAAATTATAAATATTTTAACAATATTTTTTTAAAAAAATTAACTGTCAAATGATAAGTAATATTATGTGATTAATTGAATTCAATGTTAGAGATAATTTCAAGAATGTAATTTTCAAGGAATTGAGTATTTTAATATTAAATTAAGTGATCATTTTTTAGGACGATTATAATAAAAATTATTGATTACTTTTATATAAAAAAAATTAATATTCATTTCACTATTAATTGATATTAATCATGATAATTAAAACTCAATATTAAAAATGTAAATTATATATAAAAAACTTATATATATATATGTCATATTTTTATTTTGAAGCTAAAAATTACATATTTATAAATTAAATTAGAAAAAATAGAGTAATATATTGGAATGAATGTTTCGAAATTAGGTAATATGGGATATCAAATATTTTTGTTAAAATATTAATTACTATATAAAATATTAAAATTAGGTAAATGGGTGAAAATGGGTAAAAATCATGTGGCAAAAATTTCTAAAACATAAAATTATATAAACTCATTATATATGACCCGAGATATTTTTGAGTTTTAATTAAATAAATATAATGAATATTTAATTACATAATTTAACTAATTCATATGTTATTTCATCACTACCTGTCATCCAACTCACATTCCCTAAAAATATATCCCCTATTTTCATTATAAAATAACCACCCAACCAACTACCACAAACCACATTTATATTTTTATTATCTTCAAAATTAATTCAAAAAAATTTTCTATCAATTTATTTTTTCTTGTTTAATTTTTTTATATGAATATCATAATTCTCAAATGAAAATGATATGAGTGATATATATCATTGAACTCTTACTCATTGATTAGTATAACATGTTATTGTTTGGGGAAGTTCAACCACATAAATGAATGAATCTATAAGACACTCATCATTTTAATCATGATATAGTGTCAAAAAATTGACATTGTTAATATTTAATATTTAATATTAATTTTGATTATTAATATGATTATGGAATTATGATATAAAAATGGATATTTAAATATTACTCATCATTATCACTATATTACCCAATACATCATCATCATAAATTATATTCTCATGAACCATACCAATAACATTAGTAAAATGAATTTGGTACTACATAAATAATTTAATAGTAATAATTAAACTACCTAAAATAATCAATGAATGATTAACATTTAATAAAATTTCAAGTATCAGCATCCCCTTTATTAATCATGTTTCAAACAATCACAATTACACACATATAATGATGTAAAAAATAACCAACCAATATATGTGATATAATAGATTATAACTGATATGTATAAAAGTATATAGATATGAATAATTTTTGTAAATAATTGATTAATATGATATTTTTATTATAGTGGAGAATAAACTACATGCATTATATTCATATGTAAATATCGGGGTTTCTCTTTTGATCTCATTTCTAAATCATGATTTTCTATAACTATGAAAATAGCGGGGTAAATTTTTTGTTATGTATTTATTAAAACACAATATATTTTCATTTACATGGTTAATTTTTTATTGGAATTGTCACCCTTCCCCCTCTTTGTGGTTAAAATGTGATCTTAAAGGATGTTTCCAAGTGTAGGATACCTTATCTATTCACTTCAGTTGGAAATATTTCTTCAACAAGTCCATGTTTCTATAATTCCATTATCCAAATAATCTATTCAAATTATTTACTTTCTAGTGAAATTTATTTTGTATAAAAATTTATGAAAATAATTTTTTTATCATTTTACATGATTTTGTTTTCTCAAATAGTTTTTTGGTTTTCTTTGTGCATCACCCTTTGAAAATTTTCATCATAATATACATTATTTTTCTTCATTACTATTCTTTTTCAATAAATATTGGTTTATAAATTATTTATTTTTGATAATAAAATTTATCAAAAACTGTGAAGTAAAATCCCTTTTACTTTCAATCTATTTTATAATATTCTTATTAAGTGATATCATTCTATGAAAATATCAATTAATATTTCAAATGTTTTATTGGGGATATATTTGAATGTAATATTCCAATTTAATTCTGTAGAAGAATCTATATTAATCATTCTTATGAATCTTATGATAACCATTTAATTATAATGAATTATTTTTGAATGATAGAATTATGAATGATTTAATTTACATTTCTAAAATATGTATAATTTTTAATAATATGATGGGTCATCCTAGAATAATATAGACCTCTATTTTATTATCTAAATATTAATATCTGATGATGTGACATATAAGGTATTAGGGATTTTACCAAATCCATTATGGGACTATATCTAGTATGTTTAAGGGTTTTGGGAGTGTAATGAATCTATTTTGTGATTCTATCCAAATTTTTTATGGGTTCGGGGTATAAAACCTGTCCATTATGAGAACATATCCACTATGTATAATGAAAAAATAAGTGAACCTGGAAAACAATGAGACATTTTCCAATATGTTTATTAGAATGGCGAGTATACTCATCCACTATTGGAATCTGTCCATAATGTCCAAGTGTATATGGTGTGAACACAGGTAACGCTTTTATGGAACCCTACTCCTTACATGATGATAATATTCTGTGAATCCCACTTAGTAACTAGTATAAATTATTTTGAGTTTTAATTATTTAATTATTTTCTCTTTGAGATAGAGTTTTTTGAATGGGGTACCATGGTTATGAGGAAACATGACCATGAAAAAGGACTGTGAATGGTTTTTCTTCGAGTGAAACAAATTTAATAAGGGTGAGGTTTTCGAGACATATGGATTCATACGATTTGAGCAAAGGTTTTCAAACCATAAAAAATTCTTCAAAAACATTATAGATTGTTTTTAGCGGAAGTGCCTCCAAAATGGTTTGAACATGGTTTTGTATGATAGTTTTTCCAAATCATAAGGTGTGTATAGGTCATAAAAATGCCTTTTGTGGCCATTCTTCCCATCATGATGTTAAAGGGGCTCATTCGCTTCTCCCTCACTCTCATTTATCCAAACAATGATTCACCATGGGAGACTCTATCCCATCCTATAAAAGGTTGTTCAATCCCCAATATCCTCATTTCATTTAAATTCCTATATTGTATGAACCTCATTCCTATTCCTTCCCATTCTTCTCCACTTATAATGTGGTTTCATTCTATCTTATGAACTAGTGGTGGGGTATGGTTCACTTTTACAATTTTAGGTGATTGATAAAAGGGGTTTTGATTTGTTATGTATTAAATAATATACATTGAGGCTTTTGGGAGAAATAATTTACATAATTTATGACATACAACATACTACTAATTAATTAGATGTATATTTTTTATTCATTTAAATAACGTGGAATTAAATTTTGTTGTTAATTATTTAAAATTCCATATAAGAATAAATTAAAACATGCCTAATTTATTTTGTTGTATTTTAAATGGGATCAAGTTGGGGTTCCTCTAGAAATGTTGTTTTTAAATTAAATTTAGTATGTAAAAATAAATCCTACCTAGTGATTATATCATTAAGAAGATTTTAAGGTAAATTTGGAATTCAAAATGTGTATTGACCCCATTTGGATACTGAAATCATGTGGGAGGTATGTATTTTAATGTTTTAGGATATATTTATTGTGAATTATAGGCTTATTTTAAAAACATAAATGTTTCCTAATTTTTGAGAGAATTATTTTTCTTATTTTGTGTTATTTTAATTTTTTATCCCATTTGGGTGTTTATATAAATTTTGAATGGGTAACTTAAGTAAGTTGTGGGTTTTGATGAAAAACACGTTGATACTTGAAATAGTTCATCCAAAAGGTTTTGGGTGAGTTATTTTTATATTTTAATTTAAAATGGATTTCATGATACTAATTTTAAATATGGGATTGAAGTTGAACTTTGAAACATAACAGGATATTATTATATATCTCTCAGTAAATAGTATTTCTTTCCTTGAAGAATTGTGATATATGGACATCCAAGTATAAATGAATGATAATATAGTATATCATTATAATATGATATTAACAAGGTGATATTTATATGAATAATAATTACTTAATGATAATTTATCATGTATTTAGATAAATAAAATATATTGATAAATAAATACACATGATTTTGAAATATCTTTATATTTTTCCAAAATTCGGTTTTCTCATTAATAGTTTATATTGATTTGTATAACAAATAAATTGTAATTCAATTCTATTACTTTATAAGAATATATTCTATAATATGAAATGATTTTTCAATATGTACATTTCTATATTATATTAGAGTTAATTTTTTATAATTTTCTAAAATATTAATTTTTCAACGAATTGTGAAAAATATAATATTTTTCAATAGAAACATTGTTTTTATTTCATGTATTTACATACATAAATTATGTATTAAATTGATTTAAAATTAAAACTGGGTAATTTTATTGTGAATAATAAAATAAATATATTTTTAAATAATTTTATATAGGATTTTGGTATTAAAACATTTTTTACTAAAGAGAACATTTTTTCAGGAAAGAAACCTTTCATCAAATTTTCCATGTTTAATTTTAAATTGATCTTCACCAATTTTGTGAGTGGAATTATATAATTTACATTAGATATTTAGATATCTCATAATTAATATTATATTTTATGTTAAATTTTATTTTTTTATTTTTAATAATAAAAACATCTAATATTGGTTTCCATGATTAAGTAAAAATATGTTTGTTGGGGCTGGGGTTAAACTAAGAGATAATTTTATGTTTTAAAATTAAACTTTTATAAATTCTAATATATATCTAGTTTATTACCTCACCCAATACAAAATTGTAATCTCTACCCATTTGGGATAATTTATCTTTACTTTTACATTTTTATATTTTTATGTTTTAGGAAATTCCATGTGTGTCCTCCCCCCCCCCACTTATAAAAGGACACCCATTATTTCCCATAATTACACAAAATTAATCCATATATCTCAAAAAAAACCATAATAATTATATTACCACCTTCTCTATGGTTGATTAAGATCTTCTCCTATTCTTAAAATCATATTCAAAGGGTAATTATTATATGATTTAAAGGAGGCCATCTGAATGAGAGGTAATAATCCTACACGATATCATTCTAATTATTTATTTTTATAACTATACTAAATGTATGGTATTGAACATAAAAAAATATAAATATACTAAATATACCTAAATTTTATTATTATTATAGAACAACCATTATTCACCATATTTTATATCAAATGGGAAGTGAATGTATTGGGTGTGCACTTGTGTGGACTAGCACCTCTATATGGAGATACAATTAAGTTTCCAACACAAATTTTATTTACGGATATAAAGATGGGGTTTAAGGATAGATATGATAATAATGAAATAATATTTTTATTTGATTATATTGTGAGATCCACTTTCATTCCACACTATCTATTAGTAATTTACAATGTCTCCCTTGCAAACATCTAGACTACCACCCCATAAAGTGATGTGATTCATTTTAAATTTTATTTTACATAGATGATAATAATAATATATTTTAGGTATATACATATATATTATTTATTCTACAATTATGGATAATAAATTATAAAATAATATTTGTCTTTATATGCCAATTTTTTTAGAATACGAATTCAACATTCATGTGTATGTATGGCTTAGTGTGCCATGGAACGATGTAAATAACTTTTCTATCTATAAAATTAATGGTAAACACTAATATTGGACTCCTAATGTTTTAATCATGTTTTAATGATCACAAATCCTATTTAGTTTATAAACTATGTTAACTCTATGTAATTTATCTCACATCAAATGTTCAGTAGCTTGGTAAAAACTCGCCAAAGCTCTTATGTGTTATACACTTAGTTTGGATACTATGAACTTTCCCTTGATTCAATTTAAAATTATTTATCTAAAAAATGTTAAAATTTATTTAATTTCATAAATAATACATCTTATGTCTGAATACAGATATTTTCCTTAGTCAAGAGACACCGTGACATCCAGACACCATGGCATCCAGACACCGTGACCTCGAGACACTGTGACATCCAGATAATGTGACATCCAGACACTGTGACATCTAGAAACAGTGATATCCTCGAACCGTGAACAAGACACCATGAAAAAGAAGACACCAGGACCATGAGACACCGTGAACAAGAAACTGTGAACATAACCCAATGAAAAAGACACTGTGACCATGAGACACCATGACCATGAGAAACTATGAATGTGAGACACCATGACTACGAGACACTGTGACCAATCTAGAAAACGTGTGAAGGAGAAACCATTTCAATACCATAATGTGACACCGTTACCTAATATATTTTTTTGTCTTTCAATTTAATCTCTAATGGTCATGTTTGAAGATTTTAATGCACAACCATAATTAATGTTACATTGTAGACATATCATCGGACAATATGTGGTTCAATGTGGAGAATACATGCAACCTGTCGGCCCCAACACATGTAATCCAAGATAAAAGTGTAATTTGGCCTAGAAAAAGTTGGAGGTAGCACGATACAAAGAACAAGCTGGTGGATGTGATCGTGATAAAAAAAATACATTTTTGAGAATTGGCCCATGAAACTCGACTCCGCTGTAGAACACACGAATTATACTGGAATCCCAAGAGGATTTAGTACTGTAAAAAACTATGAAGCACACAAGACAAATCTATATGACTTGCGACACATTTTTTTCCATACAAGGACTTGAGTTCTTCATATACCTCTTCTCAAAAGTTTAGAGCTACAAAGACCAACACTCAGAGCACTTCTAACCCTATCATAATATTACTGCTCCGTTCTGTATCATTTTATTAATTTTCGAGCAGAGTGTGTATCTACATATCAACACGCTATATCTGCTACATTAAAATGAAGGATACTCGATTTCCTTAATAAAACATTTTTTTAAACTTTGGTATACCCACAGATATGTTTGGAAGAGGTCCTTGTGTGGCCTGGTCATCTCTACCCATGAAGAACTGTGGAAGAGGTCCCTATGTGGCCTGGACAGTACAATGTATTGTTTTTCACCCCGATCCAAAGTGTAGATCAAGTTTATTTATATAAAATTCTTAGTGGTATGTGATCACCAAGTGATGTGGATTAGGTCTCAACTTGATAATGAACCACTTGTTTCATATCCGTTGTGCTGCTTAATTTAGTCTTCTCTATTTAACTACATTACTGTATAATTCAGAAATCACTAAATTCACTATGATAGTTACTCTTCAAAATATGTTAAAATTGTATTTCCAAAGTAGAATAGCTTCAAAAGTAATATTAATAACAGATTTTAGATTACTGAGAACTAATCAATCTTCTTATAAGTTATTCAAACAGTCAAACTCTTATAACAGTATAACCTTGATTAACTAGCATGTGCTTAATCTTTTGGGGAATTTTTTAGAAATAATTTTTGCCAAAAAAATTTATTGATACTAAATTCACCCCCACCTTCTGGAGTAATCTACTCCGACAAACATTTGGTATCAAAGTCTGTTTATTAATACATTGTTTAACCTACTTCAACTGTGATTGTAGTTGTACTTTAAAAGATCTGTAAATTTCTTTTAATTATAAATTTCGATCTCATTCAAAATATTTATTATGGATAATATATTAGAAGGTGCTGCAAAAATCATACCACCATAATTAATATAATTAACTATGCTCAATGGAAAATCAAAATGAAAATGCATTTAGAACGTATGGGTTTTGAAATTTGGTCTTCTATTATAGATGTATATAAGATTAATACTACGGATAGAATCACATGGTATGAGCCTTTCAAAACTACCTAAAATGAAAATTCCAAATACATGAATGCTTTATAATTCTCTTTTGGAGATGAATAATTCAATAGAATTTCAATTTGTAAAACTGCCCATGTAATTTGGGATACCCTGTCTGTCTCACATGAAGGAACATCTAGTGTAAATAAAATGAGACTTAATACTTAAAATATTAAATATTATAACATTAAAATGAACCCTAATGAGCCTACATCTGACATGTATCTTAGGTTCAATTATATTTCCAACATAATGATTTCTCTTGGAAGAGAAGTCACTACCAAAGAACAAATCATGAGAATTCTCTGATATCTGCCTCACAGATGGAGAGGAACCTATTTATCTATTATAAAATCTTGTGACATCAGCATGATACCTGTAAAAGAACTCATTGGGAAACTGATGATGTATGAAGAGGAACTGAAAGTCATCATTGAAGAGGTGGATGAACCAAAGTGGAAATCTGTTGCATTCAAGACCACCACCTCTAAGCACAAAGATAAAGGGGAATTGTAAGCTTCGATTGAAATTTTTAATAGTTAACAATAATCACCTAACAGTGATGAGGATATGGCTCAATTTTCCAGAAGATTCAAGAAATTTTACAAGAAGAATAAATTTTTCAGAAACCCTATCTTCCATGGAAATTATGACCAAAAAGGAAATTGGAAGAAGGGTTGGAAAAGAAGTGAGAAGGCTGATGAGATTGTCTGCTATGAATGTAAGTGCAAAGGATATATCAATGTAGACTTTCCAAAGATCAAGTAAAAAAAGAGATATTAGGAAAAGGACAGGAAGTATAAAAAGTTCATTAATGCAACTTGGAGTTCTTTTGAGGACAGTTCATGTAACTCAAAACCATCACATGATAAACATGAAAACAAATCCATTATGTGTTTTTTGACTAACACATCTGAGGTAACATTGGAATCTCATGTACATAATCCATACTATTCTGAAAATGATAGTGAATCTAAAAATATGACTAATTAATACATGTTTTAATACTATAACATGCTTGAATAAATCATGCAATGAACTAAAAGAAAAATATAAATCATTGAAGAAACAATATTCTCTTACTGTGACTGTTAAAACTGAACTCACAACTGAAAATGAGAAAAATGCTCAGATTCTCGAAGAAAAAAATGATATAAAATGTCCAATTATAAATTGATGAATGCCCATGAATTTTTTACCTATGGAAAGAATACCCTCAGTAAAATTCTAGGAAAAACATTTCCCCTAATTATAGCACTGGCATTGGTTATCGACCTGGAAAAAGAATTCTTGGTAGAAAAAAACTTATTTCAAGTTCTAGGACATATAGTTTTACTCCCAGTTCTGGACTCAAATAAACTAATTCAATTCGTGATACATATTCAACTATTTAAAGTTTTTCTATATTGAATAGATTTTATTTTTCAAATAATTTACTTAATACTTATAGGAAGCCTAGGGGAAAGATATGGGTTCCTAAAGCACTTATTACTTATATTAGTGGACCCAAATAAGTATGGGTACCAAAACTTCATTTTTATTAATCTTTTTGAAGGAAATACACTTGAAGAGTTCCTATAAAAGTGTCTGGTACTTGGATAGTGGATTTTCAATACACATGATAAGAGACTACTCATGTTTAAAGAATATAATAAAAATAGATGGAGGACTTGTCACATTTGGTGGCAATGCAAAAGGAATGATAATTGGCCTTGACCAAATTAGAAACTCTAAATTAGTTTTAATTTCAAAAGTATTGTTTTTTGATAGATTAAAATATAATCTTCCTAGTATCTCACAATTATGTGGTGATGGAATTCATGTTACATTTGAAAATGATTCGTGCAATGTCTTCAATTCTAAAGATGAATTAGTGTTTTCTTCTTTAAGAAATGAAATTGTTTACTCTGTTAACATCGATTCCTTAGATTATAAAAATGCCTCATATTTAATTGTATTTTATAAAGATTCTGGGATATGGTATAGGAAACTATGACAATGTAAAATTCACTCCCTTAGAAAGATAACTAGAAAAATCGTAGTTAAATACATACCCAAACTTGAGTTTCTAAATGAAAAATTATGTAATCCCTGTTAAAAGGGAAACAAATTACCTTCAAACCAATGAATGAAGTGTCAACTTCTCAACCTCCTGAACTATTTCACACGGATTTATTTGGACCATCGAGAGTTCTATTTTCAATGGGAAGAACTATATTTATGTTCTTGTAGATCAATTTTGTAGATATACTTGGACCTTCTTTATAGCTCACAAAATTTAAGCCTTCTCTTTCTTTAATAAATATGCCAAGTCTGAGGAAAATCTTAGTGGACATGAAATCAAATCCTTAATAAGTGATCGTGGCCACGATCATGAATATCAAGAGTTTGAATCCTTTTTCTCACAAAATGTTTTTAATAAAATTTCATATGCCCCTAGAAATCCTCAACAAAAAGGAGTTTTAGAAAGAATAAATAGAACCCTGCAAGATATTTACAGAACAATAACTACTGAATATGACCTACCTATTTATTTTTGGGCTGAACATGTCAATAAAATATGCTACATAATCAATAATGTGTTGATCAGAACCATTATTAAGAGGACCCCTTATTAGTTATGGAACAATAGAAAACCCATGGTTAACTATTTCAATGTTTTTGGCTTCAAAGTATACATTCTTAAAACTAAGGACAATCATTACAAATTTGAATCCAAGAGTGATGAAGGTATCATTTTATGATATTCTATATCCAGTAAAGCCTATAGAGTGTTCAATAAAAGAACTAAATGTGTGGAAGAATCTATCCATGTCCAATTGATGAAATAGATCCACATGAGCCTAAAACCATTCTAGAGAACTTGGAGGATGATCTATTGAATCTGAACATTAATAAAAATCATCAAACCTTTATGTGATAGATTCTATGAAAACTTTCAGTTATGGAAATTCCTTAGACTCAAGTAGTAATGAACCTAAACCTGTTGATGAACGTAAAATCACTAGTCCCTCCATTTCTAGGACTGTTAGAACTCTTATGAACCATCCTTTAGATGATGTTGTAGGAGACCTAGACAAAGGAATGAAAACTAGTTCTTCTCTAAGAAATTAGCTTGAACATCATGTCTTCTTGTCACAACCTGAACCTAAAAATAGTAATGAGGCTATCAGTGATAATTTTTGGATGATGGCTATGCAAGAAGAACATAATCAGTTTGAAAGGAACAATGTTTGGACACATGTTGAAAGACCTAAGGACACATTCACCATATGCACTAAATGGGTGTTTAGAAATAAATTAGATGTGGCTCGTAACATAGTTAGAAACAAGGCCAGATTAGTTGAAAAGGGATATATTCACGAAAAGGAATTGACTCTGAGGAGACCTTTACACTAGTTTCAAGTCTTGAGGCCATTAGAATCCAGCATTCTTATGCTTCACATCTAAACATCAAACTATATCAAATGGATGTTAAGAGAGAATTATTAAATGGGTATATAGGTGAGGATGTCTTTGTAGAAAAACCCCGTGATTTTACAAAACCCCATTTTCCAAATCATATTTTTAAATTATCAAAAGATTTATATGGTTTAAAACAACCTCCAAGAGCCTGGTATGATCATTTAAGTACTTTTTGTATTCAAAAGGTTTTACAAAAGGAATATATGATCCTACCATTTTTATAAAACACATTTTTAATGATGTTTTAGTTGATCAAATCTATTTATATGACATTATCTTTGGATCCTCAAGAAATTCCTTATGTGTTGATTTTTCTAAAATGATGAAAAATGAATTTGAAATGAGTTTAATGGGTGAAATAAAATACTTTCTTGGATTTCAAATCATTAAAAATAATGATGTTATTATCTTAACTCTATGTAAATATACTAGAGATATTCTAAAACTTTTTGGATTGGATAACACTAAAAGTAGTAACACTCCCAGGAGTACCACTTGTAAATTGGATCTTGATGAAGATGGAAAATCTGTTGATCAGACCACATATAGAGGAATGATTGGAAGTTTACTCTACTTGACTGTTAGTCGACCTTAAAATATTTTTAGTGTGTGTATGTGTGCTCGTTTTCAAGAAAATCCTAAGGAATTTTTTTTAAATGTGGTAAAGATAATTTTCAAATAACTCAATCATACACCCAGTCTTGGAATGTTCTATCCAAGAGGACAATAATTTTAGTTAGCTAGTTATTCTGATGCTGACTTCCATGGCTGTCAGATAGATAGAAAAAGCACCTCTAGAACAAGTCACCTTTTAGGAATGTAAGTAATATCATGGTGTAGTATGAAACAAAATTCTGTTTCATTATCTGCTGCAAAAGGTGAATACATAGTTGTAGGTAGCTACTGTGCACAAATCTTGTGGATGAAACACACATTAAAAGATTTTGGATATCAATTCAGGCATGTAACTATAAATTGTGACAACACAAGTGCTATTAACATGTTGAAAAATCCTGTTTCGCATTCTAGGAAAAAGCATATTGGTTTAAGACATCACTTTTGGAGAGATCACTATCAAAAGGGTGATATCAATTTGGAATTCATTTTGTACTGAGTATCAGCATGCTGATATATTTACCAAACTACTAAATTCTCAATGAATAGACTACATCATTCTTGAATTAGGCATGATAAATCTTAAGTTAATATCTGACTGTTTTATATCTTACTATTTCTTATTTACTCTCTCACCGTAATTCTCATTCAATGTCTCACCGTGATGTTCATTTGCTGTCTCATTGTAACAATCAGTCACTGTCTCACCGTAACTCTCAATCACTCTCTCACTGTGACGCTCAGTTACTGTCTCGCCATAAAATTCATTCTTTTTCTCCCCGTATAGACCAAATATGGTCTCACCATAAATTGTTTCTTCAATTTTTAGTTATGAATTAAAACCGTATCATGGTAATTATTCATTTCACCTATTTATTTTCCTACGTTTTTTAATTTGTGACGTTTGGTATTCCTAAACGATAAAATAAATGAAGTATCACTTGTCTTTCAATCACTATTTCTTCTATTCACTCAATTTGTAATCCTTCCTCAACCTTTAAACCCTTACCCCCCCCCCCTCTCTCTCTCAAACATTCGATGAATCTCTAGGATGAAACGCCCTTCATCGTTGACTCCTGAGAAACGTAGCGCAACGAAGTAGAAAATCACACCCAATATAGCACTCAAAGGTCCCCTAAACCAAAATCTGGTAAACCGAATTGTAGTACCTGAAAAAGTGGTTTTGCCGAAAATGCTTCTGTCAATTAAGTTTGTAGTTATTAAAGTGTTAAATGAGAAAGGATGGTTTGAGTGGTTTTTGAAGTAAGATAGACCTACCTACCCTAAGTTAGTGGCTTAGATTTATTAATATGTTCAGTTCTCCTTTGAGTCTGATGATGGATATGTTGTGAGAAGCCTGATCAATGGGAATTAATGCTCATTATCTTCAAGGTTATGGGATGCATTCCTTAGGATACCTCATGAAGGCATCTGTGAGGATTATTAGAGAGGACCTCCACCTTCTAGTGAATTCATTTTCTTAGAAGATGCTCTAAAAAGAATGACTGGAAATGGCACTAATATAAGATCCATTTCTTCTAAACATGATGGATAATCCAGGATTTTTTAAGTTTATACAGAACCTGATTTTCACAAGAAAATGTGATTTTACTGAAATTAAATACCAGAATGTGTTTCTGATTCATCTTATGAAAACTAGGCATAAGATCAACCTTTTTATGTATATCATACACCATAAGTGTGAACTGATCAAGGATAAATCCAAGTCAACCTCGCTGTTTTACTCTCATCTTATCTCAGCTATGCTTCATGCCAAAGGTATGGTTGGACCTAATAAGGAAGTTATCTAGGATTGTGAGTACTTCCATTCAAAAATAATTATCAAGAGTATGTGAATAAATTGGAACCCTTGGAAAATGTAATGGGTGGAAGACACTAATAGAATTTAAGTAAAATTAATTCGTCTATAACATCCCTCATGACCAAGAGATATTTCAGATCCTAGTTTTGAACCAGATGAGGTTGTTGAGTATTCTAGAGAAGAGGAAGAAGAGGTTGTTGTGCCCTATAGGGAAAATGTTTCTATTGAGGAAGACAGTACTCATGTCCCTCATGTTTTAAGTGATTGGAAGTCCCTGATTCAATGAATTTTTTTAATTTGTAACATCAACCTGAGGATGAAACAGAATCTGTTGTCAAAGAAACCAATAAGAATGTTGTGGAATAACCTACATATGAATAATTACCTACTATGAAAGATTCTAATCTTGAATAACTCCCAGTGTTCCTGAAGTCATTTCTTCAGCTGATAAATGGATGGAGTAGGCTTTTCATCTTTCTAGACAGGAAATGAGAGAGGAACTAAGATATGATTTTGTGGAATTAGATCAAGACCCTAAGCCTCTCAGTCCTAAAAAGGATTCTACTTTTGAGGGGGGGGGGAATCCTAAATATAGAATCTAATGAAGTACCGAAACGAATTGTTTCAGGCCTTGTAGACACTCAGTATATGTTCCCTAGTTTCTATGATGTGGATGAATCTCAAAAAGTTTCAGTAAAAGTCATTGACCTTTCTACTAAGTTCTAACTGAAATCTATCTCAAATCTTGTTCTTGAGAAGGAACCTGATCCTGTATCAGTCCTTATTTCTGAATCATCATCAGACCAACCATCCTTTGTGAGTAATGATGATGTAAAAGAATTTTGTGCTTCCCTTTATTCTGGTGTTGAAAATGTAATGAATTCCCAACATGCTCTTGTGAAAAATCTAAGTGAGATAGAAGCCGCATTATTATTGGAGAATGTAATTTGGTAAATACAACCCAAAATGATTAATGAGATTGAGGATGTTAGAGTTGAATATAAACTACTTAGTGATGATGTGAAGACTCTAAGATGTATGATTGATTAAATGCAGATAGATATGTATTCGAGATCAGAGCATGTTTCTCATCTTATAGAACATGTTGTTACTCAAACCCCATCGAATTATGTCTCTCATATTCAACCTAATTTAGCTTCCATAGCTAAAAAGGTCACTGAAAGTAACAAAAAAATTGTGAAGGACATGATAGAGCTAGTTTTTAATCTTAACAAACTCACTGATGAGAATATGGGGTGTCTTCAAAAGGTGATATACCAACTGAAATCTCTGACCATAGCAGTCAATGCTTCTAAGGAATCGAGGAAATCATCCCAACCTTCCCTAGATAGTGACCTTCTCAGAACAGTGGTCAAAGAATAACTTTAGACTATGATTAGTGGCTTTAATAAAGATTATCTAGATGAAATTATCAAGAACAGTGACAGAGTTCTTGATCTGGTCCAAATTCATTCAAAAATTTCCAATGATGCTCAGCACAAAATTGCAAAAAAGGTGGATTTATACATCAACTGAAACTTCTGAAAGAAAAAAATGACCAATATATTTAAATATCTTGTTGAAAATGTTAGGATTCCACATGTTACTCATGCTTTCAATGTCTAATTTTAAAAGCTCACAGAGTTCAATCATCTGTTGGACATGTTTATGGAAAACAAGGATGACTTTGAGAAATCTATACAGTGTGGTGGAGAAATCATTGAGTATTTTATCAAGCATCTGAGTCCCTATCTTCATGTACAGAGTACAACCATTATTGCTCCTGTGAATGCCCCTCTGAGACCTAATATGTCAACATTCACCTCTGACCTAGCCTCCTATTCTATGTCTGTCAGTCAGGCACTGAGTCAGATTAGGCATGTGATCCTTGATCAACAACTGCCTTGGTCTTATACTACACCTACATTGGCTCCCTCTGGCTTTGAAGGTCTTCCTTTACCTTCCCTATCATCCAGATGACTCCCTTCATCGACCTCAACTTCATCTCCAATGGATTCCTCTGTTGCTACTGCTACTAAAGGAAAAGCGAAGGCTGGTCAGTAAACTAAGGACATTGTTTACTCTATTATGATAGGAATCTTTTTTCCCTTATTTCACATTTCATTATGCGTCTCTATTTATCTAATACGTTATGCACCTTTTCTTGACTCTTTTGTCATTATTTTTCTGCTACTTTTTGATAATCCCAAAAGGGGGAGAAATTTATGAGACATGTTTATATCAGAGATAGAAATAATTCTATATATGTTTTATTCTCATTCGAACTATGTTGTTAGAACAAAATACAATTATAAATCTACATGGCTTGTGATCATCAAAAGGGGGAGATTGTTTGACTCCTCATGTAATAATCATGTTTTAATAATCAAAAATCCTATATAGTTTATAAGTTGTGTTAACTCTATGTAATCATTCTCACATCAATAGTTCAGTATCTTAGTAAAAGCTATCCAAAGCGCTTAAGTTCTATACACTCAATTTGGTTTCTATGCACTTTCTCCCAATTCAATTTATAATGTTTTCTCTATAAAATGATTTAGTTTAATTAATTTCAAAAAAACTACTACTTATGTCTGAATACAGATATTAACCTAAGTCATGAGACACTGTGACATCCAGACACCATGACATCCAGACACCGTGACATCCAGACACTGTGACATCCAGACACCGTGACACCCAGACACCATGACATCTAGACACCGTGACATCTGGACACAGTGATATCTAGACACAGTGAACAAGAAATCATGAATTAGAAGACACCATGACCATGAGACATCGTGAACAAGACACCATGAACAAGACACAATGAATATGACATCGTGACCATGAGACACCTTGAACATGAGACACCCTGACTACGAGACACCGTGACTACGAGACACCATCACCAATCGAGACACCGTGTGGAGGAACTATTTCCAAGTCATATTGTGACACCATTACCTAATATATTTTTTCGTCTTTCAATTTAATCTCTAACAGTTATGTTTGAAAATTTTAATGCACCGACATAGTTAATGTTTCTTTGTAGACATATCATCGGACAGTATGAGGTACGAGGTTGAGAATACATGCAACCTGTCGGCCCCAACATATGCACACTAGGATAAAAGAGTAATGTGGCCCAGAAAATGTAGGAGGTAGTACAGTACAAATAACAAGTTGGTTGGTGTGACCGTGATTACCGAATACATTTTAGAGAATTATCCAATGAAAATTGACTCTTCTAAAGAACACATGAAGCATACTGGAATCCCGAGAACATCTTCAAACTATAAAACACTATGAAGAACACAACCTGATTTTGGCTGACTTCCGACACTTTGTTTTCCATACAAGGACTTCAGTTCTACATCTTCCTCATTTAAGAAGTCTAGAGCTACAAAGACCAACACTCAGAGAACTACTAAACCTATCTCAATATTACTACTCTGTTGTGTATCATTTTATTAATTTTTGAGCATAGTGTGTATCTATATAGCCACATGATCTGTCTCCTGCATTAAACTGAAGGATACAATATATCCTTACTCAAGCATTCTTATACACTTTTTTATACACATGGATAAGTGTGGAAGACATCCTTGTCTGTCATGGTCGTCTATACCCACGAAGAACTATGGAAGAGGTCCTTTCGTGGCCTAGATAATACTATGTACTATTGTTAACCCCGATCCAGGGTGTGAATCACATTTATTTATATAAAATCTATGGTGGAAGGTTATCACCAAGTGATGTGGATTAGGTCTCATCTTGAGACTTAACCACTTGTTTTATGTCTGTTGTGCTTCTTAATTTAGTCTTCTCTGTTTTACTACTTTACTGTATAATTCCAAAATCTCTAAACTCACTTTGATAGTTACTCTTGGAAAAAAGATAAAATTTTATTTCCTTAGTTCAATAGATTCAAAAGTAATATTAATAGCTGATATTAAGATTAATGAGAACTAATCTATCTTCTAATATGTTATTCAAACTGTCAAACTCTTATAACATTATAACCTTGATTAACTGGGTTGTATTTAATCTTTTGTGGAATCTTTTTAGAAATACTTTTTAATCAGAAATTTTTATAGATCCTCAATTAACCCCCCCCCCCCTTCTTGAGTAATCTACTCTGACCAATTACTAACTTTATATTTATTTTTTATAATGAATATATAAGGTAATTATATCATGATTAAAGTTATAGAGATTATGGAACAATGATCAATTTCCATTGATTGGAATTGGTGAACTGAAACTATATTGAAAAATTAAATGTTTACCAAATAAATAAATAAATTAATTGATGATTATATATAAAGGGTCATTGAGTTATTAATATTGGATGATATATGAGATAATATGTTTTTATATTAATTTGGTAGAGAATATTAATAAATTTAAAATTTGTAATATAGGATTTTAGAGTTCTTTTGATGAAATTAAATCTTATGGTATGATAATTATGATACAATAACATTTTTTATCAAGATTGTTTATGATTAAAATTCAGATGCCGTTATTTTTTTGACCAATCTCTATAATATCTCAACAATTTTATTTTCCACAATTTATATATCTATATTTGATATTTTCCTATAATTTTCCGCTCTTTATGAAGTCATGAAACTGAAAGAATTTTTTTAAGGAAAACACACATTAATTCTCTATTCGATTGAAAATAGTTTTTCATTCTAGTATATATATTATTTAAAACAAATTTATTAATGTTTTAAATAATCTCATAGTAAAATATAAATTAATTTTTACCGTTATTTATTTTTTTAAAAAAATTATATGCAATCAACTTACCATTTCTTCAGCTCAATGCTTTTGAATTTTTAACAAAAATATTAATGAAATCATTATTTTTGTATATATTAAATGAAGTAAATTTCCATATATAATGGAAATATTTTCTTTTGAGTTTGTGTTATAAATATTTATAGTTATTTTCAATGAATATTTTTTAACTATCATTTTAGAATAATGTTGATTTTAAATAAGTTATTTAAAAATGAAATTCTATTTTCCTATTGAAATAATATAATGATAATTTAATGAAAACATTCATCTCTGTGACAACATTTCATATAATATCCTTTTAATTTCTATACATGGTGTATTATTATCATGTTTATGTGTTTAGCAAACTCATTTATTTTCTACAGAGTTATGAAACCATTAGTTTTATGAAAAATTATGTAACACAATTCTTTTCCATGTTTTATGACATATAATGATTTTATTACAATTAGCGGGTCCACATATGAATGGATTACTATTATTTGATGAGTGGACCAAAAATCATATAATCCAATAATTAATTGGTTAACGATTGATATCTCATTAGATATAATGGAATGGAATGGGAATTGAACCCCATCCAGAATGGGACACTATCAATTTTTATAGGCTGAGGAGTGAAGATTGGATATTGATATGATGGAATGGGCTGTGATCCAAATACCCTATTACAGTCTTGGTAGTGATACATGATTAAATAAATAATTTTGTATAATAATATATTTTTTCAAAATGTATGTCTTATAAAAATGGTAAGATGTCATGGATCATGTTTTTCAATTTCTTTTTGATTCATGTCTTAGGAACATCCAATATTAATTCCATGATTCAAGATTATGATCTATGATATGTAAAGTATGGTCATAAAATGATATCTTAGTGTTCAAAACCCCTTATTTTCATGTTATTCATAAATTATCACTTATATCTCCCTAGTTTTCACATACTATGCATATTTGCACAACTATTATTGTGTTTCCTTTCCCCAGGTTATAGAGAAATTATTTAAGATGGGAAATTGATAGAAGAGTAATATATTGGATTATATTTATGGGAGATATTTATTATAATTCCTCAAACTATTTGATCATGTATCTAGTCTCCAAATAAAAGAAAACATTATGATCATTGGGAATTAATATTTAAAATAAATTTAATATTCCTCAATTAAAGTTTAATATATATGTAGAAAATTTATGGATTGTTATTTTGCATATCAGAGAGGGTTTAGTAAATCATTAAAGATTATGATTAATGAATAATTTGAAAAACCATGGTGATAAATCTATGTAGAGGATAAAATCATAATTTTTTGGTAGGGATGGGATTTTGTGTTTTTTATCCAATACAACAATGTCTTGATATTACAAGTGGATGTGGATTTTTCTATGATGAATATTTTGAAAATAACCTCAACATGAGTTTTTCAAGTATATATTTACCATCATTCAATTTCATGGTGAGTATTCCTTTACTGTGAAAAAGGTTTAAAACTCTTGGGGGTTATGCTTTGGATGATTAACCAATTATTTATAACCTCTTATAATGAATTTTAATTGATAATGACCATGAAAGAACATGGATTGACAAATTAGTTTCTTGATAGAAAATAAGGTGTCATGAATTATAGATATTATAAAATATATTTCATGATTATCTGGATTTACTATATTATTATTTATTCCTACAATATTAGTTTTGGTTTTATTAAATGTATAGAACCTGAAAGAACTATTATAATAGTGAATTTTATTGAAAAATCAATTAATTTCCTCCAATGAAACATAATTTTATTGGTTTAGTAAACAAAATTTTATTTCTTTTCATACAAAAAATTATAAATCTATGATTATTGATATACATTCAAATTGAAAAAGGATGGGATAATGTTCTGTAGAGTCTTTCAACATGAAACATACACATTCATTTTATTATTCTATCGATCCATTAGTTTCTATGGAATGGATTAGTATCACTGAAAATATATATAATTTTGTACTGTATTTGAATCATTAAAAATTTATTTTAGTAGTTTATCATTTTTAAGGTGAAGAATATCAATGGTATACTATTATCAAGAACACTAATCAATATAAATAAACTTACTCCTTTGAGTGGGTTGAGTTTAATACATTATTTTTAGTTATCTAATATCCTCTTACTCTTAATATTAAAATAGAGAGTTAATTAATTGGGATAATATAAATGATAAATAATCCATTATTACTGATGTTAAAAATTCAAAAAGACTTTTGGGCTATGCATCTGGAAATATAACCGAACATAAATATTGTTTTGATCATTTATTTTGTTTATCAAAAAAATTAATTAAAGGGAGTTATATATAAAATTCTTCATTACCTATGAAGAATTAAATTAAATATATATTAATATGGGAACAGATAATATAGTTACTAATCAATATCATGGGATAGATAAGAAATGAAAGTTATAATTTAGTGAAAATTATAATAATAAAAACCAAGGAGATAAGAAGATGACATTTCTATTAATCACTATATTTGGAAGGAAACAATAATGAATATTTTATGGGTAATGGTAAATATTTTATGTGTGGAGAGAAAGGTAATGGGTCAATTGAATACCAAAGTGATGGAAAAATGATGACAGAAAATGAGGGAAATATATAACTAGAGAATGCTCCACCAACACACTAGTGTTTCAAATATGTATTATATGGGAATAATGATAACCTATTCTCAAATAAAAATATGATAATAAAAACATAAAACCACTTATTCCTAGAGAAGTTGGAAAGCCTTACACAAAAACTATTACCAATGTAGGGTATGATAAGGATATGTTGTACGACACACTTACGATCCACTTTGTAACTAATTTTACCATATTTTATTATGGATATACCATCACTTTTCACCAGTAAATAATTTTATATGGGTATCACAATACCCCCCAAATGATTAGATGTTGAATTAGAAGTGGGAACTCTTAATTGTATGTGATTTTATCTTAGGTATATTCTTATTATCCAACTGTTGTTTTTCGGAATGTTCTTCTTGTAAATCTCATTATTATCCATCTATATAGATTTGATGTTATTTTAAGAATGAAATGGATTTATTTACAAAATACCCATGTTAATATTTATGGAAAGGAATTATTGTATGATATTATAAAAACAACTAAGGATTATATGTTGTTTTGATGATAAATATGACCATCCAATGAAAATTTCATCAACTCATTGAGACTTGATTACTATTAAAAATGGATGTTTATCCAAGTTGGTTGGGGAGAAAGTAAACATCTTTGATATTACTATTTAATGAGATTTTGTTAGTTTTGTTTCATTAATATTTTTGTACTCTTTATCAAAATCATGATTTTTAGTTTTCAATAGAACTAATATATGGTGTTCTAGATATTTCAATGAATCCATATTAGATGAACACTGTTGAGTTGGAGGAATTGATGAAGAACCCCCATGAGAATATTTATAAGAGATGTATTCTTCCATGTGTTTCACCATAGGGTTAACCAATTCATTTTGTTAAGAATGAATATTGATCAATGAAAATATTAATTTTTTATTAATCACTTCAGATGATCAAAGGCAAGAATATATATCATCATCCCTGTATTAATGAGTTATTTGATCAGTTATGAGGTGATCCTTATTTTTCCATAATTGATATTTGATTTGGATAATATCAGTTTATGGTAAAAAGTAAATACATAAACCTGAAATCATTATACATAAGACATGGAGATGTTGAATTTGTCATGATAACGTTGTTTTAGAGTAATTTCACACTATCATAATGGAATTCGTTAATAGTTTCATTATTAATTACATTGGTCAAACTGTTTTAGACCTTATAGATGAAATTACTATATATTTCATGATTAAGGAAGACCATTAAAATAAATTCATGACTGTATTGATTACCCTAAGTAAGGATAAGTTGTATGAAAAATTTAACAAGTCTAAATTGTAGTTTAAAAATGATTTATTTTTGGGAAATTGTGTCAAAATAGGGGGTATATTGGTGGAAACATCAACGATAAAAGATATTAAATATTAACCCTATGAAACCATTTTGACTCATACTGAGAATTTTCTAGGATTTCAAGGATATTATCAATGTTTTTTGAATAATTTCTCACATTTTTAAAATTTTTGTAAAAAAGTTTACTTAGAAGGTACTGGAGCTCCTAAAGATATATGAATGTGAATAAAATTTCATATACCTATAGAGAAGTGTAGTAAGTGAAAATATGATTAAAATACCCAATAGTGGTTAAGGGAATTTAATATATAGTGATGTATTGACAAAGGGACTATGATGTATCTTAATATAGAATTATATTGTTATAACTTATGTCTCATGAAAAATAATGTCTAATGAGAAAAATGAAAAAAGTCGGGACTTATAGATAGCTTCAGTAATTTGGGAATTAATGATATGGAGGAATTATTATTATACTATATATTGGTGTGATATATATATATAGATTATAAAGTATTAATGTATATATTCACTAACAATGATTTGAATATGCATTGGATAATATGGTTATATATGATTAATGATCATCACTATTCAATACATTTACATTATGGGAAAGAGAACATGGTGGGTGATTCTCTATGTTGAAATGATCATTATACATTATCTAAAACGGGGATTAGAATTGTTCCATTATTTCTATATTTTCAAAGGATAGATCAAGATATAATTATATTAGGGGATAAATCATATATTTTTTCATTGAGTTTTCAACTATCTATATCTATAACAATTATAGACGCATGAATGGAATATGTCGAATTAAGAAACAAGGTAATAAATTTTATTAATTTCAAATATTATTCTGAGGGAATGATTTAGTTTAGGAATTATTTTGGATGCCCATCAACACTATATGTGAGAAAGTTTATATTGGATGAAGCTTATAGGTTGTCATTATATATTCTTCTTGGATTTACAATGATGTATATAGATCAATAAAATTATTTATGGTGGGAGAACCTGAAATGAGATATTACAGAGCATGTATTATCGAGTTATGTTTTTCTTCCTTTTATGGATGTCAGACATGAGTATTAAGGGATGTTACAACCAATACCTAAGATATAATTTAAATGTGAATACATCACCATGGATTTTTTTCATTAGAATAAAAAAACATATAATGGAAGTAATTCTATTTGGGTTGTAGTCAATAACCTTAGGAAGTTATCACAATTCACTCATATCATGTATTATTTTTATTTCGTTCATATTTCTATGATATACATTGTGAAATTTTAAATGATGTATAGAGTAATGTATTCTATTTTAAAAGATCAGGATATAGTTATTACCTCAATGTTCTGGTGAATCCCATAGAAAGATAATTTTTCTAATTTTTTAAGTAACTCTTTTAATCCTCCTATATAATTTATATTATATATATATGTACATATTTTGATCCCAATAGAAATTATAATATCTTTCTCTATGTATTTTAAATGTTTTTGGGACTAACACCTTCCTATAGTGGAGTTTTTTTAGAACAATAGAATTCACTCAAGAAATTAGAAGACTCCTTATGTATCGTTAATCGGAAAAAAGTTAATAACTCTAAAATGATTAGATGAATTTAGAGAAATAAATTTATTTTCACCTAAGATATGTGAGGAAATTAATTAAAATGTTAGAGTTATTTAGTAAATCATAATGGCATCACATATTAATAAAATTTATGCTGAAAATTATTTGTTAAATAATGATTTAAAATTTATTGTTAAGGTATTAATTTGAATTTACCAATGGAAAATGTTTATGAGATTTATAATATTTGTAATGGTGACCATAATCCATATTTCCCCCTTCGGGATTCTTGATTGAGTAAGGATGGTAACCTTTCACTTGAAACATCCATCAAATCTCTCTCACATTCAAAAATTTATCCATGCGTCTCTCTCAAGGAATAAAAAACATTCAATTCACATGTATTGAAGTAATATATTTTTTAGATAGATAATGAAATTTTCTATAAATAATAATTGGTGAAAATATTTGATATTTTAGATAAATTGTTACAGAACATGACTACTCACATAGTCAATGTTCTCGAGAAGAATCAAAATAAATTGAAAAAGATACTTGGGAATACGATGATGTGACAAATAAAATATATAATCCTTTTTATATTGGTGTTATTGAGTTTTTTGGAATAAAAAAATTCTAATGGGGAAGAATCGAACAACCCAAGATGTTATAATATATTTAATCCATTAATAAATTAATTCATATTAATTGATTATGATACAAACCAACCCAATTATAAATGAACCATAATTTTATACACTATTTATAAATTGAAATTAATTATATTATATGAATAAGAATAAGAAAAATAAGAAAATAATTTATAGTGAATTTAGATAAATAAAATATATTGAAAAATATGTACTCAATTTTTATTAATATATTTATATGCTTGAGAAATACAATTTCCCTCAATAATGATTTTTATTTATGATTTTGTGAAAATTATATAATTAATATTGGTAATATTTTGTAAATTGATTTTAAAAATTTACACCATCTATTAAAATTTGTAGTCTAAAAATTTCTTATTCTGAAATCATTGTGAATTTTTAATAATTTTTTTCCCCATTAAAGTTAAAAAATACATATATTATTTTAAAAACTATCTTTCCATATCCATAATTAAAAAATTATTATTTAGATGAAAACTAGATCACATATTCATTAGTTCATATATATTATGTAAAATCCAATTAAATCTATTAGAATTATATTATATATAGGATATTTGTATAAAATTATTTTATACTTTAGAAAACATTTTTTCATTAAAAACACATTTGATAATGTTTTAAGGATTTATTTTAAAATTAAATAATTCCAATTATATGAATGTATTTTGGTTAAATAGATTCCATATTTGGAATCAAACCATGTAATATTAAATAATGATTTTAAATTTATTTTTTCTCATAATGAATAAAAAAATATTAAAAATAGGTAACCATGATTAAATTAAAAATGGTTTTCCTGGTGGTTGATCTTTGAGATGAGAGAATATTATCCAATTAAAAAAAATTATGTCATATTAGATGATCACATTTTAAAATCATTCTTTCCCACCTTGGAATATATAGCTATTTGGAAGTATTTTTATTGAGTATTAATATAATATATTTTATTCTTTAATGAAATAACATCTGTATCCTCTCCTACACTTACAGACAAACAAGCCTCCTTTCTATTCATAACACTACATTGATCGATCTATCTAGACCCAACAATACATAATTATTTTCTAAAAACTTTAATACATTAATTATATCATGATTTTTTGAGAACCTATATTTTTATACACTTTATTTCATGATTTATTACATAATTATAGACTTATTAAAAACCATGAATATCATGAGGATGGTTGACATTAGATGATTAGGAATGTAGAATAAAAAACATAGTACAACTAAAATATTTTAAAAATTCATTTCGTGTTCTTCTTTTCCCCTGATCTTCTAAAACTACACTAGATAACCTAGGGACATACTTAGAAAGGGGTGTGCTAAAAAAATCCATTATGGGAATATACCAATCATAACATTACGTAAAGTCTTACATTTGAAACAGTGGAATATCATGGTATCATAAAAGGGGTGATAATAATAATATTAAACAATGAAGAATGATTAAACATGATAACATATAAGGAATCATACAAATGTGAAAATAACATATAACATGACATAAATATAATTCAAGGATGACATCTAGGAAAAAAATCACATGGGGGAAGAAGTTCCACAATGGATTACGTTTACTACATAATCCCACACATTATGTCTCTTAATCCTAAAATATTACCCAATTCATTGAAATGATATTTAATTCCATTCCCACACATCACGTTCATTTCATGTACATGATTATTTATGACACATTAATCATAAAATATAATGATGTATTTCAACCTAATTAATCCCATTAAAAAGATATTTTAGATATATTCATGGATGTATTTATTAAAATAGAGATATTAAAATCTAGGTGAAAACTTATTACACGAAATTGGTATGGGTTTTTACAACATGATTTATTCACATGAAAAATAATAAGGGAATCTTGAAAACATAACAGTGGTACTTAAATATTAATTGATAAATATTAATGAAAGTGAAATTTATTTTTGACCACACTAAAATAACAAGGATTGAAATTGTTATATATATGAACACATTAAAACATGATGATTTAAAAATTAAAAGAATAATTTAATGAAGATTATTGAATAAATAAGAGAGTAAGAGGGTCCCTTACCTTGATAGGGTTCTTCTTCAATCATGGTAGGTGTTTCTTATCAACATGGGGGAATCTTGGGTGTTCTATACAGAGTTGTATTAAATTTAATTTCAGTCCCCATGGGTTTTTTCATGAAGGAAAATAAGATTTTGATTATGATTATAAATAAAATAGAGGAGAGTTCTATATCCATTCCAAAACGTTGGTTTTGTATTTTATATGATAAATTAATCCAATCTACATACCATCACATTGTTTCTACTCGGGGTTTCTCCCAAGGTGGATAATTTTGATTATTTCGAATGACTAACAACCTATCCATTTTAAATAATTCAATAGGTGATTTGGAAGTAAGTCTTGTTTAAAATGAATTGATTTTTAAAAATTAAAATATAATATAGGTTTTGGGGGATTGATTAAGGGTTTATATGTTTTTTACAATAACCATGAAAAAAATTATTTTAAATAGTAATTATAAATTTGTTCTTAGATACAATATATAGAATATATATTCATCACTTTTTTTGGTTCATTAAGATGTAAAAATACATAATGTATACTTTTTAACTATTTATTTTTTACTAGAAAAGAAATCTATTTTAGAAAAGTATTAAAAAAAACATTGGATAATTTTGACGTGATTATTTGAAAAATATTATGTATTTTATCAGATTAAATACATATATGTGTTTATTTATAGTTTTAAATAAAAATAACCATTTTTATAGAAATACTATTTTTTTAATTACATTTTTCTGACATATATAATAATTACATCTGACTTCATAAAATTATTTTATAATTTATATTTATTTTATAATATTAAATAATAGAATATTATTGAAATATCATTTATTATAATAATTCATAAATTCATTAACTGACTGTCTTCATTAAAAATTTATTTCTCCAAAAAATTAATATTTTTTTAATCATATCAAAATATAATTTTGTTAAACTCATTATGTAATCATTTAAAAAGTAATATTAAAAAGGGTTAAATTAAATCAAATTTTTACATAAAATATAATATAATAATACATACTTTTAGGGTCCTCATAAATATCCCTTTATTATACTAGTGAACACCCAAAGGTTAAGGTGTGCGATGGTGATATTTTTATTGGGTGGTTTGACGAACCTAGTTCGGGTGGTTATCTTGATGATATTGAACAACTCCTTTAAAAAGTTTATATCATGATTTAGTTAATGCACCATGTCTTGGGTTTGGTTAAGGTTCAATATGAGTGATGATATCTCCCTTTAATTGTCTGATAGATGAAATATATAGGGTATTTCCCTATTGGTTAAGGCTATCACATCCATTGTTCTTGTCTAATGGCCTTTATCATAACCCTTAATATATGAATCAGAATAGTAACTATAAAATAGACATATAATTAATAGGTATGATTATTCATTATGTTTAAAACTTTTAAACACCATTTAAGGATCCAAAATAATCATACTACTGCATTTTTTCGATAACTAGAATACATTGTAAAGAATTTACTCATCTAAAAAAGGGAATTTAATTAATGAATGTTAAGGTTAATATATTATCCCACCATAATAAATTTATCCCTTAAAAATTTCTTCTCACACATAGAAACATATGGGGTTACTTCTATTTCATCTCCTCTTCCAGTTCCAATGTCAATTTCTCGAACATCTGTTTTCCAATATCACATTTATAAGCTGAGTTGTCTTGTTTTATTGAGCATTGTCTCTGAAGTATATGATCTTAATCGGATAATCCATGTATGAAAGTCAACTCTTCAATGTTATGACATCCATATTAAATGCATGTATGGGGTATTAAATATAATTTAACAAGATGTATAAATGGAAGACATCATATAATTTTGATGTGTCATGCGACACATCTGGTAGACGTACCACTACTCTGATGCACTCATCGATATCAAGGGGACAATGTATCTGGGACTAAGAATCCAGATCTTCCAAAAACTCATGAATTTTTTCCATGGAGATATTACAAGGATCATTTTATCACCGATATCAATAACTGTATCTCATTGAAAATGGTATTTATATCATTTATTTAAAAAATTATGTGTTTTAATATGATATTTAATTATTTAAACATTCTATATCATTTTTTCACAAGATTTGTTCCCTTAATAGTCCTATCTCAAACTTCATCCCTGTATGTTTGTGTTTAACACCAATTCATATTTAAATCATCACAAGGTTCTATTTGAATGCTATAATATAAATTATTATTATATGAGAACTCCACTAGAGGGAAGTTATTGATCCCAACATCCTTGTAAATACATTGAACAATATCCCAATGTATCCTCTAGAGTATGAATAGTAATTTCCAATAGACTATTCATTTGATGGTGATATATAGTGATAAATAACAATTATATATTCCATAATTTCTAAAGGCTTATCCAGAACCCTGCAGAATGATAAAAATATTGATAAAATTTAGTACAGAATGAAACATCATGGAGTCTTACATGATCCATAATATATATCCTGGCGAGTTGTTTAATAGATAAATTTTTTTGGACTGTGATTAAATGTGCTAACTTGGTAAGGCGGTTGACTACCACCCAAATAACATTATTTCCTTTAGGAATCCTGGGGATTACAAGGAATAAATCCATGGTTATGTTTCCCATTTCGATACTAATATGGGTTATATATTCATCATATCCCTAAAACATCTGTCCATCATCAATGAGTTCTTGGGATTCAAAACATCAAGATAAAAACTCCACAATAACCATCTCCATGTTATCCCATAATAAGTTTTCTTTTAAATATATATAAATATTAGTACTTATATGAATTTGGATGTATGATCTATGTGAATCGAAAAAATCATATTTATTATTCGTTTTTAATGGGAAATATATCTTATTTACTAACATCATAATAAAATCATTAGCCAAGTTGAAGTATGAAATATTAACTACATAATTATGTAGAAACTCACCATCTATGTTGGAGTATATGATCCACTCATCAATAAATGGTTGAATTTTTATATGGGTAACAATGGTTGATGATCCTTTTATAATTCCTAGATCCATTTTTATAATCTCCATTAATATTGGACCCCATTGAAATAATTATTATGGATGAAGTTGCAGGGTCCTTTCTGTTTTGAGCATCTACCACATCATTTAGATTCATATGATTGTAATGTATTAAACAATCACAATCTCTGATTAGCTCCAACCACACCTATTAGGGAATATTGAAGTCCTTTTGTGAAAAAATATACATGAGGATACTATTGTCCATATATATCTCACACTTCTCCTATAAGATAATGTCACCAAATCTTCAGAGTGTAGATCATTGATTCCAATTATATAAAAAAAATTTGGTAATTCTACTCCATATTTTTTTAATGGAAAGAAACATTGAAAATAAATTTTTCATCATGCATGAGTAAACAACCCAATCCGTTTTTAAATGCATTTTTTAATGTATCCAATACTTCCCCATTAGTTGGTAATGTGAGAAAAAGTGCAGTGATTAACCCATTAATCATCAATTTAAATCTCTCTTTTAATTTATAGATATAGAAAAACAGGAAACCCTTTCGAGAAACCTAGGGTTGTGGACATGAAAAATTTGAGAAGTTTCTCACAATTCAACTACATTACCCCGGAAATCCATGGAAACTATGTATTTTTGTCATAGTTGTTTGTATTCTCTATCCCTAAAATTCCTTGTTCATAAAGGAAACCATATATAAAACATTTTTGATAACATTCCTAATGAAATCTACATATTTCAAGAAAAACTCGCATTTACATTACATTAAAATCACATTTCCTTCCTCAAGGTATTCAGTACAATTTTTAAATGCTACTCATGATCTTCCTTGAATTTTGAGTGGAATAACAAATCATCCAATATGAATACATATTATTAGTTAATGTAATATGTAAAGACTATATTCATCAAGTCACTAAATATTATTATAGGATTAGTCAATCCAAATTTAATCACAATGAAAATATAGTTCATATAGCTTGTATGAATTCCAATCTTGGTGATATCATCCTCATTAAAATTTTCCTAGTAATACCTTGGATGAAAATCAAATATAAGGAAGTATTGCTCTCTACATAGTTGATCAAATAAGCCAGACAATAATGGAATATGTTACTTATTCTATATCAAGTATTTTTGAACAAATGATAATCAATATAGTGTAATATTAACCCATTCAACTTATTTATTAAGTGGAATGGTGTAACCCATGGTGAATAACATGGGAATATAAACCCTTTTTTCATATTATTGTCTAATTACTTCTTCAGCTCTATCAGTTCCAGAAAAACCAGCACTGAAGTTGTATTGGTAATGGGAAAATATCATTTTCAATATTATAAAGCATACTAAACCTATCTTCTATGTGGAATACCATTGAATTCATTGGTTAGAACATTAGATAATTACCTTAAAATAAAAATTTCATCAAGGATGGTATCACTTAGAGTCAATCATTTGTGATATATACAGTCATTTACAAGGTAATAATATCATTTCATGAGATTTTGTTACGAAATAATATTCATAAATTTCCTTGAGGTTAAATATAATTAGGGAGATAATTTGGTACATGTGGTGATTTCATTCTATCATCAATTTCTGTTGGATCTATTTAAGGGAAGACAATCCATTCTAATAATTTCATAAAATTCCATAAATGGTTGTATCATATGGTTTGATGGGAAATTCATAAAATAAATTCGGACCAGGTTGGGTTATATTCTAGGGATGAGACAATTTCCGATTTTTTATCATCACCAACAACTCTACCGTCATGTTTTGAGGTGGTTTTTGAATAGATATACTAATCTGTCATGATATGAAATAATGTGGAGTAGAATCAAATAGTAAATTCATCATCCTTGAATCAATAACAGGAGTTCCTATTCAAAAATATTTTTATGATCCACCTTATTTATTTCAATCAAATAAAATTACTGTAAAAATCATGTTTTTAGATTTTGTTTTTTTGTTATAATAAAAAACATTGTGTTAGTTTATTGACTCAAAATGATTACTTGTTCATTTTTAATGAAATTTATATAAGAGGATGAGGTTTTACTGGAGATTTCATTTCCTACACCAAAATAGTGGGTTTCTCCCTTAATAAATAATAATATTTATTCCCATAATTCATCAATCTATTGACTTTCCACGTACCCCTTAGTGAATTTTATGATGCTTCTTTCTAAACAATTGACATGTGGGATGATAAACTGTCTTTCCCCCTTGAATCTTCTACATCACTCCACAATAATTAAATTCAATTGTCTAATTCTTATATATAGAAACAGGAATCCTTTTAGATTTTATTATCTCCATCCCAAAATTGACGACACATTGGATAATTTCCTAATATCTATCAATGATCAAAAGCACCATGGATTTTCATTGGAGATGTTTTATCCAACAAAACAGGTAGTAAAATTTACATTTTGGGTAATGAATAAGATATAAGAATATCATGAAATTCATTTGATGTTTCTTAATATATCCCAATGGATTCATCATACTTTTTCATTATGATATGAATGTTTATCTGTTTTTTCAGTCAATGATTTTGAGGATAATATTGTCAAACAAATATTTCTGAAATTCCATCCACTACATCACTTCAATATCATTTTTGGGAATCATATTTTTAATAAATATCAACGATTAATGAAATTCCCCCTGAAGTGGTAAAAAAATACATGAACATATCATTTTTAGAGAGGTTAATGATATAGAATATATTTTCAATTGAGTTGATCGATTACATCGTGATTAGGGTATTGAAAGATGCAATGAATGTCAAAGGCCTCTCTTGAATGAAGGTCACAATTACAACTTCATAATTATTAAAAATACATGGGAATATCTCTTAATTCATGATCTGGTTCAAAACATCATTTATATGATTAAATTATTTTTCTACAATGTTCCAAATCCTTCTCCCATCAGATTGGGAGTCTCCTTTGGGCAGTCATGAAATTAACACAGACATTTATTTGTGGTTCACTTTCTTCTATTCCCATATATTTAGAAGAAATAAATTGAAAATAAAGATTATTATTTTGTAACTATTAGACCAAATAAATGGAAAACCATGAACACTAAAGGGATATATCATAATTGAATTATAATATTTATCCTTTTATTTTTTAGATTTTCAATCTATTTTATTTGTGATTTATTTCATAACATAAAATTCTATAGGATGTTTTCCCTTTAATAAATATTTATAATATTTTTTTTTGAAGTTACCAAAGCATATCGATGAAAATTGTAAAACTAGGTGGGTAGAAAGGAACATTTTCATGTACCACGTAATGATCAAGTCTATATCAATGCTCCATTTTAAAGGATATCAATCATAGGTACCTTTTTTCCAGAGCCAAATTCTATTTTCATATTGATTTATATATGTATATTCATAAGATCTTCATACTCAATAAATTAACAATTTATTATTGATGTTTCTTTTGTGTTTAGTATTATAAATGTAAATTTCTATGGCATTTTAAAATCATACTCCAAAAAAATAACATGCCTTTTTTCTGAAACCAATGATGACAACCGATATTTTTTAGACAATATTTCACCCTTCATTACATAATGGTACACATAATACAACCCCATAAGATTGTGAAGAAAATTTTATATATGTAATTTGCTAGATATCATATAAACATGAAAATAGAGTGAAAATACTATATTTTTAAAATATTATAACATGTTATTATATTCTATGGATCTTTTAAGGATTCATGGGACAACCTAGGGATGCACAAATTCAAGGGGTGAGCTATAAATCCCAGTAAGAGAATAAAAAAAGAATATAATAATTTAATGTTGTAAATGTGAACCAAGAAGCATATAAGGGTAACTGTAATGGGGAGATAATCATAATATTGAGAAATGATGAATTACATAACATGATAACATAACGGAATCATGGGAATGTCAAAACAACATAACACATAAAATTAGAATAGGATTAGTCTAACTGTCATGAAAACAAAATATGGTAGAAAACATACAATAATGGATAAGGTTTAGTCCGTAATACCATAAATGATTTATAATGAGACTAAAACATTACCCAATTCAAGGGAGGGCTATATAATTCCATTCCCACCCATCACATTCATTTCATTTACATGTGTAACTGTGCCACATAGATCATACAACCTGAGAATTTATTTAAACATTTTCAATCCCATGACTGATATGTTTGATATAGATAAAATTATGAACCCAATAAATAAAGGATACATAAATCATGTTATATATGACTTATTAGAAAATGGGGATATGTATTCACAATATAATTGTATGGCATAAAAAATTGCATGGAAATTTCACCAGCATAATGGTGGTACATAATGGTTGAAAGAAGGTGTTAATGAGAGTGAATGATGTATATCATTACATGAAAATCATAAGGTATGTAATAAGGATATATAAAAAATATTCCAACATAAATAATTGAAAATTTCCTTATTTCACGGAGTTTTACGGAGAAAGAGGTGGATATGATCGCTTACCTAGATTGGATTCCTCCTAATACTAGGGTTGAGATTCCTAAGATAATGAGAGAAACACAAGATGAGATTCCTAGGGGAAAAAACGAGTGATTTAATGATAAAGGGTTTTGAGTTATGTGAAATGGGATTTCTCACATGTTTATAAATAATAAGAGTGGATGGTTTATTATTAATTTCCAAACACAGGTTTTCTACTCTATATAATAAATTAATTCTATCCTAAAACCATACCAAGGTTTTTAATGAAGTTTTAACATGGTGATTTGGTTTTTTTTATTTTAATTTTTTAATAATTGACATCCATTAAATTATACAGTTTGTGAGGTTGAACTGATTCATGTTTACAAGGAATTTATTTTTGAACCACAAAATATAGTATTGGTTTTGGAAGACTCGTCATGGGTTTATAAAATTTATCAAATAACTTCAAAAAAATTATATGAAATGTGAAATATATATATATTTATGTGGTTTGTGATGCCTTTTTTGGAATATATAACATCAATTTTGGGTCATTATGATGTTGTAATACATACGGTATATTTTTACAATATTTAATTTTAACCTAAAAAGTCAACCATCCTAAAAAATTATAGAAAATACATATTAAAAAAGTTTGACATGATTTTATAAAAAATAATATTTATTTTATCAAAATAATCATATAAAAATTATTATATTCAATTTTAAATCAAAACACCCATTTATTGAAAAATAATGTTTTTTTACAACTATTGTTTTTAACTATTATAATAATTTAATTTGACATCATAAAATTATATTATCAATTATATTGAATTAATATTACTTAATTATACTATTTTACTAAAATATATCTTATTAAAATAATTATTTAATTCATTAAAATAGTTTCTTGATTGAAAATATAAATATTTCCAAAAAATAAAATTTGTGTTTCATCACAAAAAAATCTAATTTTTATCAAACTCATGATTTAAAAATTTATAATGTAATATTAAAATGTGATAATATAATAATTGTTTTATTCAAATTAAAATATGAATATGATCTACATTAGGGTGTAGATACATGGAACATTATTATTCCAATGAATTTCATATGTGTATAGTGTGTATTGGTGAGCATTTCATTAGGTAGTTTAGTAAATAAGGTTCGGGTCATGATCTCAATGAGTTTAAACATCTCCTGGAGATGGTTTCACTCACGACTGGTTTTTTGAATATATAAATTTTCTTGGATAAGGTAAAACCCCAATGATTTTATCTCCTATAAAATCTTGGATAAATGGGATTTTATAGGGTATGATCCTATTGACTATGTCCATTACCTCCTTTGTCCATTTCAAATGGAATTTATTATATCCGTTAATATATTAATATTAATTGTCACAATAAAAAAAATATTTTCCAAATTTATTATTCATTACTTTATTTTCAATTTTTAGAAACTATAAAATGTTCCAAAATTACCAAATTAGTTACTGTGTTTTCCAAAACTATATTACTTAATAAGTTATTTACTCATTCAAAAATGTAATTTCATTAATAAAATGTCTATAGTAACACATTCCTTATTAAAATATTATTCTAATTGTCCTTATGGTGGGATCTAATTATATCCAACCAAAGGAGAAGTAATCATCCTACAAGAACCCTTTCAAATTAATTCATATTTTACCTCCTCTAAATATATGTTATTAATAAAAAAATGATTTTTAGATCCTCAAAATAATGAAATATTATTATGATTTCACACACTCTTAAATTCACCACCATTTACATCAAAAGTGAAGTGAAAATATAATTTATTCATATCTGTAGACTATCACCCCAACATATAGATATGATTCATTTTCCAACACCATTTCTCATGAATTATTTTTATACTGGGTTCTAGATTTATATATTATATTTATGATCATGTGATGATTCCATAATTGTAATATCTAAAAGATTCTAGATTTTATGATCCCTTGCCTTATCATTTTCATGAATGTAGAGGGTTTGTAAATTATTTTCTTTATAAATATTAATTTTTTATGCATAATGTGATTATTAATTATTAAAAGGGGTTTTTATAATGAAAATTATAAAATATATTAAAAATAAAATGAATAACATTTGTATAAGATAATGGTAGATCTATAAACATTTTATGTTAATAAAAATGGATTCAAATATCATGTGAAATGTTATATAATTGTGTAAATATATATATTCATGAATTATGATAATATTATATATTAGAAAAAGTAATTACATCAGAAAAGGTTATATATATATGTATATATGTGTTTGTAAATGAATATATTACAGTGTCATATAAATATTATGATATTATATGAATAAATTTATTTATTATATATGTATATAAATATAGATATGTACATATAAATATAAATATATATATATATATTTATGTGCATAAATGTAATGATCTAACCTAGGTCAAATACACAATCCATTCCAACCAACCCCTTCTATAAACTGGGTAAAATTGGAAAATATAAATTAGTCCAGATTACTAGTAAAAATGGCATTCATGCGGAGTATGATACGTAAATATATGATATACCAAAAATTACATGCAATCCATGCCAAAATAGGTGAATCTACACTGTAATTAAAATCCAATTATTACGAATATTCACCTCAAGATAGACATGTACTGAAATAAACACCAATAAGGGGTCAAAAATATATTAAAAGATTTTATTCCCGTAACCTGAATCTGAAAATAAAACATCTAAAAATTCAATAATAAAATTTAGTGTGTGAACCATGTACATTTGGATAACACTAGAGTTTTAATACAAGGAATAATCTCATGGAAAAAAAATTCATTGTTTAAAAAAAATTATAAAGAAGTATTAAAAATACAAACAATTTTTGAAACATTATACCATTTTTTCATTTTTTCATAAATTCGTTTAATCTTCTAGATCCAGAAATATGACAAATAGAAGTGATAACAATATGAAATCATGTCCATGAAATAATATTTATAGACGTAAACACAAACCCATGAAATAAACTATCATGTGATGTTATGAAATACAACCTCATATATAAAAACATGTGATAAAATTAAATGATAAAAACAATCATTAAATAAATATCCATAAAGGAAAAATTCCCATTCGACATGTATTTGTCTCTATCCTAAAGGGAAAATGGACACCAGACAATTCATAGGGAAAACAAGAATACGTTGGATTGAAAAGATTATGAGTCCTTCCGATCAAAATCACAAAGAATATCCTCCTAGTGGTATAACACAAACTCAGACTACCCAAGTATCAATACTAAAGAATATAGGGTTCCCCATGTGAAATTGCCCAATTATATTACCAAAACATTCATACAATTTCATAAAATTTATACAAATCCATGAAAAGCCTCTTTAGAATTTGATAATTGAATTTCAAATTAGAAAAATATATTTTTGAAGAAAACCCCATTTTTTGAAAAATCTACAATTCCAGGAATAATTTGAAACATTTTTTCATTTAAAGTCAATGAACAAACCAAAGAGATTTATCAAGGGTGAAATATAGTTCATAAAATTAACCCATTTAAGGGAAAAACCTATCTAAACATTGTAATATCATACTTTCTTCCAAAAATGAAAAATAGAAAACAAGGGTAGGGCCTCTAAAAGGCAAGACATGCCATGAAACAATTAATGGATTGATCTAATAATCTATCTGATCACAAATTTGTAGCAAACCCACAGCAAAAAATAGCAATAGAAGAACCAGAATGATTAAACACTTGGAGAGAACAAATCCTAGTATAACGGAGATTAATTGTTATATGAAGTGATACAAAAATGATAAATTCACCAAATATCATCCCGAAGATCCTTTAGTTTTAGAGGGAGAAGATCAAACAAAGTTTGAAATCAAAATATGTCAAGTATCTCTTTAAAAACACTACACATTAGAAATTATATAGTGTTTTACCCAAATACATATTTTGTAATCCTCAAGCATGAAACACACCAAAAATACATCACCATTTATTTAAAACATGATAATATATCAGTAGAGAATGTGTAAATATATACAACATGTAAAATTACCATGTTGTGTATGAAATTCAATGGTTTTATGTTGAGGCCATTACATAGTGTGTATTCCCGTTACACGTCATGTAATTTCACTCATAATAATAAAAAACATTGTGTTTTATGAAAAAAAATCCAAACAATCCCCTCACATCACCATTATAGTTTCCCTCACAATTCCTTCTTGATATTAAATAACCAATTAAAAATTAAATCCAATACAATGTTTTAAATATAATTAACTGAGAAGAAATTCTATATTATAAACTCATAACAATAAATTCTATTATCCCCTCATAATGCCTTTGAGATCCTAGATCCGCTAAAAGAGAAGTCCACTACAGGAACATCAACAACTATTGATCCCTTATCTAGTGAATATCCAATATGTACTACCACAATACCCAAACTAGGGAGATAGTTTTACAATGAAATACCATATCCTATAAATCCATAATATTTACTTGTCACTCAACCAAAGGGGTATCTTGTTTAAAATAATCACCCCATCTAATCACATGGGGAGGATCCGGTATATTACTCATTAATAGGGAATCATTAAACACATCATGGATAGATATAAAACATGAAAATAGAATAAATTGCCATTCCACATGACCTCTTCATCCAATTATCTCAAAGGCTACCCTGAAACCTGGTGCCTTATTACCCAACATACCCAAATGGTGATGTATAAAGAGAGGTGAAACGCTAACAAAACCTTAACAACGTCCTCAAACTCCAGAAACCAATGCCAATGGTTCACATAATATTCATTATGATTTTGGGATGTGATAAAAAAAACTAGAAAACCCAAAATATATTCATTGTCTCATGAACAATACATTGAAAAACCATGGACTGCTCTCCCTGATATACCAAGTACAATGGATATCTACATGGATTCCCATACAATTCATTGTATAATGAAATTATTACAAAATCATATCAATTATTATTATAGTAAAACTGAAAAAAAAATCTCTTCCCAAGATCCTATGATATAAAGCACACATTCCCAGAGAATTTCCTCAAGAACATTGATTACCAACTCCATACGTCCATCTATTTATAGATGATATAATGTTCTTTGTATTATAGAGGAACCCATTTCCTCTTACAAACCATTAAAATACCATGATTTGAATGTAATGAACCTGGACCTAGTAGTCGGGATCTGGTACCTTACTAATTTACATTTTTAAAATAAACAAGATATGACATCCCAAAGGACCAAATAGTTCAGTATATTTAGAAAATCAAATAAAATCATAATTTGTACACCACAACCATGAATGGAATTTAAAACATAGAAAATCATTTTGAAACACCCATTAACACCACAATTATCCATTCAAGTTATATATTATTTATATCAATACATCTTGGGGAGCAATAAAACATAGGAAAGGGGTGATCATAGATTCCAAATAAGGGTATGCAAAACAATGGAAGCTATCATTAACATAAACAATAAGGTAAGTTGATTAACCGAAAACACATTCCATTAAAACATAATCTTTATTATAATATCATAGGAATGAAAGTGGAATTAATATACATATATAAACAATCATATATGAATGATAAAAACCGTATATATTATACTAGTTGAATAATCACATGGATTATCAATATCTAATATCATATTTATGGAATTCATAATGATGGATGTTTGAAACATACCACTGAGTACCCATCGGAAAATAATGAAAATAAATATTTAAGACCTCATCCAAATTTGTATATGAAAATAAATTGGAAATGCCACATCCATGTCCATATATCCTTTTTCTCATGAGACCTACCAATGCATCAATGGTCTATAGTGGGCCCGACCAATAACTTACTATTTATAATGAATTATTCAAATAAATTGAGGTAATCATAAACAACATATACACACGAAATATAAATAACATTTCATAATAAGTAAACATCATCACTAACCATTTTGAGTAACATATAGAATGGTATGAAGATAGTACGCCCACAATCAAATAGATCATAAACCATTTAAAAAATAATTTTCAAGATAAAATAATAGATCAATCCTAATTACTTATAACAATAATAATATGTTGTTTAAGTAGATTAAAATACTCAAACAAAATCATCAATTAATTCAGGAGAGAAATAAAAAAAATCATTGCAATGATGGGTTATTTTGGAATATCATTTGTATTCATCACCAAATCAGATTGTAAATATGTATATCCTTGAAAATTAATTTGAACTACAATGAAATTATTATTTAGTAGTAAAACATGTCCAACTAATGTGAAAACATATAATTTTTCTAAGAATCTTTAGAAATTGGAAATTTCATTGTGGTGTAAGATATAACATATATGTCTCTTAAGAAGAAGAAGACATTACATAAAATAAGAAAATAGATAAGATATTTTTCATATAATATAATAGAATCTAAAAAAATATTGGTGTCTTAATATTTATTATGGGGTGTACATTAAAATGGGTACGAAATTGGGAGGTTCCCTTTAATCAGGCTTCCTTATTGAGGGGAACTCAAAAGGGAGCCTTATAAAATATGTATTTCCTCATAAAAGAGAGACAAAATGATATGAATTCTTTATTTAAAAAAATGGTAATATTATTTTTAATAATTACCCAAAAATATTGAAGAATTAATTTTGTTTTAAGAGAGACATAGCACAACCCAAGTGAAAATGGATGTTCAGGGAGAATCCCTTACCAATTTGAGAATAATCAAACTCTATGGCCCATAAAATTAATGAACATTAAATTAACATTTTAACAAAATGAAAATAAATATATTAATTAAATGATATATCCATGGTCAGTATTAATATATCTCACATGATATAGAGTTCTGAATAAGGCATATGTCATAAAAATGAATTTGAGGTGAGAAAACCCTTACCCAATGTCAGAAAGTGTTCTAAACTTATGCTTAATAGCCTGGATAATGAAATTAGATTCATTACTAATTTTATTTATAACCAATTAAAAATTTATTTTATTTATTATAGTTCTATCAAGTTAATTTATATCCTTTTTATGAGTTAAAAGATTATATTTCATCATTTTGGAGTGTTCGTTACCTTGTATTTCATAATTGGTTCACTTATATACATGTATGAAAGATAATTTAAAATTGAAATTGTTATATAGAATTGAAATTATATTTAATTTATAAAATTAAAATATATTGTCTAGCCTTATATATCATTTTTTCAGAGATGAGGATGATTTAATATATAAAGCATTAATGATAAAAATTTAGATTATTTTTTCATTTTTTATATATTCATAAACTAGTTTTGTCCTATGAGTTAATATTATGAATATATAATATATTCAAAACATTAAATAATTTTTATTACATATATAAATTTATTTTTTAACCATAAAAATTAATTTATGACTATCCTTGAAAAAATATTTGAAAAATTAAAACTCTTTCTCCATGAGAGTGATAAATTAGCACCTTGCAAACAATATTTTTATTTTTAGAATAAAAATGGGATGACAAGTGAATTGATGGTTGATATACCATTAAATAAATAAATTTTTATTATCTAAAATATACTATAGTTATCATGTAACTTTATATAGGGGAGTTGTGGGAAGGATTTTAAATGAAAAGTAATTGGAATTGAGAGAGAGGGAGAGGGAAGATTTTACCTATTGGGTGTCTCCACCTTTAGAACCTATTTAGGTGACCTGAAAATGGTTTTTCGGTCAGACTAGATAGATAAAAAAGTCAGGGAGAGTGTTTTTAGAGGAAATGGGAAGAATATATTCATGAATCATCGATTTGGAGTGTCACGACCCAACCCGAGTCGAACCTATACCAATCAACCGATCTAGTTCGCGGTACGGCCCGAGAGAAGTGCCTGATCATCCCAGGCAGACGACAAGCACCAGGGCATCAACAGATGCTGTGAGAACGATTTCACCCAATACAAATAAAAAATGTAGCAAAAACAATACAGATCACCGTAGAATAAAAAAACTAAATAATGGGACTGTACAAGAACCAAATAAAATAAAAAAACCTAACTCGGCATCAGAACAATCTCTATGTGACCCTGCGGGTCACTCTCTGACTCAACGATCAAGTGTCACCCAAGGCTAGTTCACTCAAGCTGTAGCCTACCCAAACACTAAAAATAGAAAAAAAAACTATAGGAGTGAGTATTAAAACTCATTAGGCTAGCCTGATATCTATTCCCAATGCTCTATCTTTTAAAATAAATAAAACCCCATTTCAAGTTTGAACTATAATTTATAAAAGTATGTTTTTCTAAATATTTTACTAAAAAACAAGGTACAAACCATTTCCCATAACCATTTTCAAATATAGATTCATATCATTAGTGTCAAAGGCATTTTAGAAAGGGAATGTGATGATTATATTTTGAAATTTGTACAAAGAGGATTAAACATTTTCATTTGAAATACCATTTTTAGAAACCTATCAAAACTAATCTATCAATTTCCAAGGAAAACAAAGCAAAAATATAAGGCCCCAGCCTTAAACATCTGTTAATATGGAATTAAATGAATAATTCACATTGAGGATCTTTTCAGGTTTAGAGTTTTAGAGAATTAGAACATAACTGTTACATCTAAAAAGATTACAAAGTAGACTATGTTTCCATAAAATAAAAACTCTTAAAAAGAAACAGGTCTAGTTCCATGTTTTAGATTGCATGAATTTCCCTTGATCCCATCCTTGACCCTATTCCACATTAAGTCCTGTGAAAAAATATTCCAAAAAAACATGGGGTGAGCATAAAAAGCTCAGTAAGGGATACACAAAGAATTAAAACAGTTAGTTTTTCAAACATCAAGTAAACAATGTATACTTTATCAAAGTAATACCTTCACCTTCATGAAGTAGTAAAAACTCTTCACTGAATAACATATCATTACTTACCCTTTTGTAACCAAAGGATTACTATAAAACCCATATAGAGAACACATAACATATAAAGGTAACTTAGGACATAAACATACTTAAGTGGAATAACCATACGGTCGACTTCCACACATATCACTTAATGGAATAGCCATACAACCAACTTCCATACATACTTAATGGAATATCCATATGGCCGACTTCCATACCCAATGCATTGGAGGTTATAACGTAACCAACCGTCCTGGTATTCACGGCACCACCCGTCATATGGTTTATCACGTAACCACCCGTCAAATGTCTAAGTACCATTATAAAATCATAAGACATAAAACAAACATAATGGAAAGAAAACATTTCCACACTTTGATCACAATACATCACTCAAATATATTGACATAAAAAATCCATTATAAAAAACATTTTCAGTACCAAAATACATAGAAGAGTATATGGTATTTATTTCATTTTAAAAACATCTCGGCTTGTTGAGGAAGCCAAAGACCAAATAATACTCGCGGAGGCGGAAAAGGTGGTTGTCACCGCGTACGTTAAAAGAAACATTCCTTTTTGTCGTTTAGTAAAACACTTCGTAGAAAAAGATTCCTTTTGTATAAAAGTAAAAGTCAAAGGGGTTTATACACCATATAAAAGAAAGTTGTGTACAAAACGAAATATGCCTCAATGAAAGGAGATTGAGACGAAGTCCCTTACCTCGGGTCCGACTTGACTTGATCGTTCTTTAACGTCCTAAATTATAAAATTGGGTTAAATTCTATTTTCTTAAGAACATTTTTCAAGTTCATTATTCCTTTTATATCACTTATTACCATGTTATGAACATTATGTAGTCATTTAAGTTGATAACAGTCGTTTGTCGATATTTGCTACTTAAGTCAAAATTGAACTTCTGACAATTACATGTTGTTCGTGTGGTCAAAGGTTCATTATATCCAGAATGATATTCATGATTTGGATATCATATATATCATATATATCCAGCATATACATGTATTTATAATATTACATAATCATTTAGAGGTAATAAATGAAATGCATCGTTCATGGAGACGGTAAGCCGTACGTACGCATTAATGCTACTTTCATTTCTTTGTCATATTAATGGAATTAAAACTAAATGACAGTTATGTATATTTTAATTCCAGAATTATATTCATCATTTATATGTAACATAAATTTTATAAATCCATTATAAATATGTACTTATAATAGTACATTACATTTGGGGATAAAAATGAAATGCACCGTTCATGGAGACGGTAAGCTGTACGTACGCATAAATGCTACTTTCATTTATATCTCATACATTAATGGAAAGAAATAATAATGATATAGAGGTATATTATAATTCTAGTATAGCATCATATATAATAACTTTAAATCCTTCCTTTATACATCCCACATATGGCATTAACGAATCACATCACTTTGAGGGGGCGGTAGTCCGCACTTCCTAAAATGAAATTATTGTGTTTACCCATAATGGAAGACATAAAGGTATGATCAAAATGAAAAATACAGAATATTAAGGAAAACATAAACATATTATATATCATATATAAATATAGAGACATCTTAATGTCCACCATTAAAGGTGTTTAAATGAATGTTGAACAATCATCGTTTCGGGAGGCAGAAATTCACCATCCACGGAAACAGTATGTTCTTTAAACATTAGATGTAGATGTGTGTAAGTGTAGCTCGAAAGATTATTATAACAACATCCTAGTATATTGGAGATACTGTATTTGTTACAAAATAAATGAATAAAAAGAGTTTAGGTGGTTGGAGAAGAAAAATAAAACAATATAACACAAGTGAAGACATCACCTTAAAATCCGGTAACTCTCTTACATTTGAGCTCAATGGCTTCCTTGGGAAGACTTCTGCCCAAAGTGAGTCTTCAAGGAGTAAGATAGGGATTTTGAGATCAAAAATGGGCAGGGGTTGGCCAAGTCAAATGATTTGGGAGTGTGGGTAAGGAGGTAGAGGTGAGGGCCTTTTATAAGAGGAGAGGAGGGGCACTCTTGGAAAGTAAGGAAATGTTACTTTATTTTAGAATGAGTTTCGGATTTTAATGGTCCCGCATTGATGTGTTTCTAAGATAATGTGATAGGGGTTATAAATACACCCATCCAATAGGTTTTTGACATGTTTAGGTCTTAGATTTTAAATTATCTTTCCATTTTATTTAAATCGTTAAATAATGAGGTCATCGCTGCATCATCATGATGTCATAAATAATTTAATTTATTTAATGTCTAAAAATTTATAAAAAAAATACTATGATGTAGGAAATAATTTTATATTTACAATGAATATTTATATTCCAAAATATCATTTATGTAGAAAAGATTAAAAATAGTTTACTTAGGTGATACATTCTTTGTAACATTTACCATTCTTTAAAAATAAAAAGATAAAAAGTCACTTTCTCACAAAAGTGATTCCATGGGGCCCCCAAGTTTGGCACAAGGAATCACATGGTCGGACATGAGACAACCAGTAGCCTTAGGACACATTTTGTGGTCATTTTGTATTATTATGATATTATTTTATTATCTTTAACTACCTGATTACTCATTAATCAAGATAATTAAAGATAATTACTGTCGTTACTATTCATAATGTCCAAAAACTAAAGAGTCTTAATTAAATAATTTGGACCTTATGATTCCAAATATTTAATTCATTTTACCAAATTCCAAACACATAAAGTGCAATAATTATTTTAAAAAAACTTCTCGTTGTCAAAATAAATAGCGGGTTTTTTAGAAACAATATTTATGAAAAGTTTGGCACTTGTTTATGCCTAATTCCAAAGTGAAATTAATCTCAATGACCATCATTGAATTATACAGTAAAAATATATTCTAATTACAATTTAAAACAAATTAAAAAGATAATATAACCATATAATTAAATTATATGAAAAAGTAGTTTTGATGTAAAATGCGGTATTTTTCACTATTCATTGAAAAATGAACATTGCCAGAAAAATACCAAAAATTAACCCAAGGTAAATTTCAATGTCCCAATCATAAATAATATGTTTATTTTGAAAAATAGAGCTTATAAAATTTTCAAAAGTCGATTTAAAAGGGGTTCTCCATCAAAAGGCGATTAATCGACCTTTTAATGAATATTAGAATGTTTATGCTTAAAAAATGGATTCATTTGCATTTGTAATCCTCTAACATTTATTGTAAAGAGTAAAAATATTTGACAAACATATATAATCATATTTTAGTTATTTCTATCCTTTCCCGCCAATACAACAGCTACGTGCTAGCTACCATTTAAAAGAATATTATTTTATTACTAGTGTGCAACGTAAGATTTCAATGAAACTCTTTGTTGTGTATCGGGTACGCTATCGAACATAGAAACCCCTTTAAAGTAAAATTAATATATAATTCATAAATACTAATAAATATGAAAATTTCTTATTCATTATTTACCTGGGATGTTACATCCTTCCCTCCTTTTGGGAATTGCGTCCTCGCAATTTTATTCACTTATCAAAAATAAGTGGGGGTATTTATCCCTCATAGAATTTTTAGATTCCCATGTTGCCTATTCAACCATATGGTTTTTCCACAAAACCTTTACCTGGTGGATTACCTTATTTCTCAACACTTTCTCCCTTCGGTCAAGAATATGGACTGGTTGTTCCTCATAAGAGAGGTTATCTTCCAGCTGAACTACCTCTGGACTCAAGACATGAGATCAATCTGGCATATACTTCCTCAACATCAAAACATGAAAAACATTGTGTACCTGAGATAAACTCGGAGGTAATGCCACTCTATATGCAACTGATCCAACTCTCTCTAGAATTTCATATGGTCCAATGAACCTTGGACTCAGCTTTCCTTTCTTACCAAATCTCATCACACTTTTCCATAGAGAAACCTTGAGAAAAACATGATCACCTACCTCGAAAGATAGATCCTTCATCTGGTTATCCGCATAACTCTTCTGCCTGTTTTGAGCTGTTCCCATGTGTTTCTGAATCAACTTAACTTTTTATGCCATCTCTTCTACCAATTCTGGTCCCATCAATGTCCTTTCACCCACTTCATCCCAAAAAGCTGGAGTTCGACACCGCTTCCCATATAATGCCTCAAATGGTGTCATCTGTATAATAGAATGAAAACTATTTTTATAAGAAAACTCAACCAAAGAAAGATATTGGTCCCAACTTCTCTGATAATCCATAGAACAAGCTCGTAGCATATCCTCCAAGGTCTGAATTGTTCATTCTGACTGCCCATCTGATTGCAGATGAAAAGCTGTACTAAAATTTAATTTAGTACCCAACGACTTCTGAAGGCCTTTCCAAAAGTTATAAGTAAACCTGGGATCACGATCGGACACAATGGGGAGAGGAACTCCATGTAACCTGAATATCTCTTTAAGATACAAACGGGAAAGTTGATCTAGGGAAAAAGTATCTCGTATAGCAAGGAAATGAGCAGATTTAGTCAAGCGATCAACAATAACCCAGATTGCATTATTACCTCTAGATGTCTTCGGTAATCCCACAACAAAATCCATGGATATATTTTCCCATATCAACTCTGGCACTTGTAGAGGCTGAAGAATACCTTTCGGTAACTACCGTTCTGCTTTAACCTGCTGACATGTCAAACACTTCACAATAAAATCAGCAATATCCCTTTTCATTACATCCCACCAGTAATACTCCCGCAGATCTCCGTACATCGTAGTACTGCCAGGATGAACTGAAAATGGGGAACTATGAGCCTCACATAACAACTCATTATTCAATTTTGAATCACTAGGAACACATAATCTCTTCCCAAACCTCAAAACACAATCATTGTCGATGTTGAATTCATGCATCTTACCCTTCTGAACCAGCTCTACATTTTTCTGCAACTCACTGTCTTGCTTCTGTACTTTATTAATTCTCCCTGATAGGGGAGATGTCACTGATACCTGAAACAAAACAAAAGGACTTCCTACACAAACAACTTCATTACCAAATTTCATCAAATAAAAAACCAAAGGATCTCATTCCAAACACAACATTGTTAATGAAGCATTACTTTTTTGACTGAAAGCATCAGCCACTTTATTTGCTTTTCCCGGATGGTAATGAATTGTACAATCATAATCCTTGATTAATTCCAGCCATCTCCTCTGTCTCATATTCAATTATTTCTAATTGAATATATACTTTAAACTTTTTTGATCACTATATATTTCACACTTTACTCCATACAAATGATGCCTCCTAATTTTTAAAGCAAAAAAACAGCAGCTAATTCCAAATCATGTGTAGGGTAATTTACCTCATGACTTTTCAACTGTCATAAAGCATAAGAAATTACCTAATCATTCTATTTTAGGAAAAAACCAAGTCCTCTCAATGAAGAATCACTATATATAAAAAACTCGCCATTCCTGGAAGGAAGTGCCAAAACTGGAGCATTCACTAATCTTCTTTTCAACTCCTGAAAACAATCATCACATTCTTTTGTCCAGATGAACTTAATAGCCTTTCGAGTCATCTTAGTCATTGGACTAGATAACCGTGAAAAAATTTCAACAATCCTTCGGTAGTAACCTACCAAACCAAGAAAACTACGGATCTCAGTTACATTTGTGGGTCTTTCCCATTCTTCAACAACTTTTGTTTTAGCAGGATCTACAGTTATGCCATTTTTTGAAACAACGTGGCCCAGTAAAGAAATTTTTTGTAACCAAAACTCACATTTGCTGAATTTTCCATATAGTTTATTTTCTTTTAAGGTTTGAAAGATAACCCTTAAATGACTTTCATACTCCTCTTTACTTTTAGAAAACACCAAAATATCATCAATAAAAACAACCAACATTTTTCACCTGAGTCAACTGAGCCATCACTGCAACAAACTGTTTAGTTCTGATTCTGACCATCAAAGGATACTGATTCGAAAGGTCATTATACTCTGTAAGCCTTCCTAGAAAAGATTCTATGTTTCCTCTATGGAAAACCATTATTAACATAGAAATATATTAGGAGAAGCAACATGGTAATCTTTAAGTGCTATATCATTTCAGTCATACCATAAATTAATTTAGAATTTAACACTTTTCTAACTCCAAAAATTGTCTAAACCGACCTCTGATACCAAATATAAGGCCCCAGCCTTAAACATCTCTTAATATTGAATTAAATGAATAATTCACATTGAGGATATTTTCAGGTTTAGATTTTTAGAGAATTAGAACATAACTGTTACGTCTCAAAAGATTACAAAGTAGGCTAAGTTTCCATAAAATAAAAACTCTTAAAAAGAAACATGTCTAGTTCCATGTTTTAGATAGCATGACTTTCCCTTGATCCAATCCCTGACCCTATTCCACATTAAGTCATGTGAAAAAATATTTCAAAAAACATGGGGTGATCATAAAAAGCTCAGTAAGGGATACACAAAGAATGAAAACTGTTAGTTTTTCAAACATCAAGTAAACAATGTATACTTTATCAAAGTAATACCTTCACCTTCATGAAGTAGTAAAAACTCTTCACTGAATAACATATCATTACTTACCCTTTTGTAACCAAATTATTACCATAAAACCCATATAAATAACGCATAACATATAAAGGTAACTTGGGACATAAACATACTTAAGTGGAATAACTATACGGTCGACTTCCACACATATCACTTAATGGAATAGCCATACGGCTGACTTCCATACATACTTAATGGAATAGACATACGGTCAGCTTCCATACCCAATGCATTGGAGGTTATAACGTAACAACCTGTCCTGGTATTCATAGCACCACCCGTCATATGGTTTATCACGTAACCACCCGTCAAATGTCCAAGTACCATTATAAAATCATAAGACATAAAACAAACATAATGGAATGAAAACATTTCCACACTTTGATCACAATATATCACTCAAATATATTTACATAACAAATCCATTATAAAAAACATTTTCAGTACCAAAATACATAAAAGAGTATATGGTATTTATTTCATTTTAAAAACATCCCGGCTTGTTGAGGAAGCCAAAGACCAAATAATACTCGCGGCGGCGAAAAAGGTCGTTGTCATTACGTACGTTAAAAGAACATTCCTTTTTTTCATTTAGTAAAATGCTTCGTAGAAAAAGATTCCTTTTGTATAAAAGTAAAAGTCAAAGGGGTTTATACACCGTATAAAAGAATGTTGTGTACAAAACGAAATATGCCTCAATGAAAGGAGATTGAGGCGAAGTCCCTTACCTCGGGTCCGACTTGACTCGATCATTCTTTAACGTCCTGAATAATAAACTTGAGTTAAATTCTATTTGCTTAAGAACATTTTTCGAGTTCATTATTCCTTTTATATCACTTATTACCATTTTAATAACATTATCTAGTCATTTATGTTGATAACGGTCGTTTGTCGATATTTGGTACTTGAGTCAAAAGTGAACTTCTTACAATTACATGTTATTCGTGTGGTCAAAGGTTCATTATATCCAGAATGATATTCATGATTTGGATATCATATATATCATATATATCTAGAATATACATGTATTTATAATTTTACATAATCCTTTAGAGGTAAGAAATGAAATGCACCGTTCTTGGAGACGGTAAGCCGTACGTACGCATGAACGCTACTTTAATTTCGTTGTCATATAAATGGAATTAAAACAAAATGAGAGGTATGTATATTTTAATTTCAGAATTATATTCATCATTTATATGTAACATAAATTATATATATCCATTATAAATATGTACTTATAATAGTACATTACATTTGGGGATAAGAAATGAAATGCGCAGTTCATGGAGACGGTAAGCCGTACGTACGCATGAACACTACTTTCATTTCTATCTCATACATTAATGGAAATAAATAATAATGATGTAGAGGTATATTATAATTCCATTATAACATCATATATAATAACTTTAAATCCATCCTTTATACGTCCCACATATGGCATTAACGAATCACATCACTTTTAGGGGGCGGTAGTCCGCACTTCCTAAAATGAAATTATCGTGTTTACCCGTAATGGAAGCCATAAAGGTATGATCAAAATGAAAAATACAGAATCTTAAGGAAAACATAAACATATTATATATCATATATAAATATAGTGACATCTTAATGGCCACCATTAAAGGTGTTTAAAAGAATGTTGAACAATCATCGTTTCGGGAGGCAGAAATTCGCCATCCACTGAAACCGTATGTTCTTTAACCAATAGATGTAGTTGTGTGTAAGTGTAGCTCGAAAGATTATTATAAAAACATCCTATTATATTGAATATACTGGATTTGTTTCAAAATAAATGAATAAAAATAGTTTAGGGGGTTGGAGAAGAAAAATAAAACAAAAGAACACTAGTGAAGACATCACCTTAAAATCGGGTAACTCTCTTATATTTTAGCTCAAAGGCTTCCTTGGGAAGACTTATGCCCAAAGTGAGGCTTTAAGGAGTAAGAGAGGGATGTGGAGAGCCAAAATGGGCAGGTTTTGGCCGAGCCAAAGTCTTTGGGAGTGTGGGTAAGGAGGTAGAGGTGGGGGCTTTTCATAAGAGGAGAGGAGGGGCACTCTTGGAAAGTAAGGAAATGTTACTTTATTTTAGAATGAGTTTCAGATTTTAATGGTCCCACATTGATGTGTTTCTAGGATACGGTGATAATGGTTAGAAATATACCCATCCAATAGGTTTTGGACATGTGTAGGTCTTAGATTTTACATTATCTTTCCATTTTATTTAAATCATTAAATAATGTGGTCATCGTTGCATCATCATGATGTCATAAATAATTTAATTTATTTAACGTCTAAAAATTATAAAAAAAAATACTATGATGTAAGAAATCTTTTTATCTTTCCAATGAATATTTATAGTCCAAAAGATAATTTATGTAGACAAAATGAAAAATATTTTACTTAGTTGATACATTCATTGTTACATTTAACATTCTTTAAAAATAAAAAGATAAAAAGTCACTTTCTCACAAAAGTGATTCCATGGGGCCCCCATGTTTGGCACAAGGAATCCCATGGTCGGACATTAGACAACCAGTAGCCTTATGACTCATGTTGTTTCCATTTTGTATTATTATGATATTATTTTATTATCTTTAACTACCCGATTACTCATTAATCAAGATAATTAAAGATAATTACCGTCGTTACTATTCATAATGTCCAAAAACAAAAGAGTCTTAATTAAATAATTTGGACCTTATAATTCCAAATATGAAATTCATTTTACCAAATTACAAACACATAAATTTCAATAATTAATTTAAAAAAACTTCCCGTTGTCAAAACAAATAGCGTGTTTTTTAGAAACAATATTTATGCAAAGTTTGACACTTGTTTATGCCTAATTCCAAAGTGAAATTAATCCCAATGATCATCATTGAATTACATGGTAAAAATATATTCTAATTACACTTTAAAACAGATTAAAAAGATAATATAATCATATAATTAAATTATATGAAAAAAGCAGTTTTGATGTAAAATGCGGTATTTTTCACTATTCATTGAAAAATGAACATTGTCAGAAAAATACCAAAAATTAACTCGAGGTAAATTTCAATGTCCCAATCATAAATAATATGTTTATTTTGAAAAATAGAGCTTATCAAATTGTCAAAACTGGATTTAAAAGGGGTTCTCCATCAAAAGGCGGTTAATCGACCTTTTAAAGAATATTAGAATGTTTATGCTTAAAAACTGGATTCATTTGCATTTGTAATCCTCTAAAATTTATTGTAAAAAGTTAAAATATTTGAAAAACATATATAATCATATTTTAGTTATTTCTACCCTTTCCCTCCAATACAATGACTATGTGTTAGCTACCATTTAAAATAATATTATTTTATTACTAGTGTGCAACGTAAGATTTCAATGAAACTCTTTGTTGTGTATTGGGTACGCTATCGAACATAACAACCCCTTTAAAGTAAAATTAATATATAATTCGTAAATACTAATAAATATGAAAATGTTTTATTCATTATTTACCTGGGATGTTATAACAAAAATGCACAAAAGAAATCACACAGAAAGGCAAAAGTAAGTAGAAGTATAAGAATCACAATCACTACTGGAATAAACAAAATCCGAATAGACATGGGTGAACCTTGGAGATCAAGAATATACCAGAAGACACCAATACAGGAGACCTCATCCCTGTTGACATGTCACACAAGATGAAATCAAAATGCTCAATAAACTTGACCATCCTTTCTCAGGCAGGCCAAGGGATAATCCCATAGTAATAAAAACAATATATATCAACCAACTATGGTCCACTGGTCAATACCATAACCTACCAGTGCGGCACCTATTTTTGAAAGATTCTTTGAGTATGACAGATTCCCATGTCTCAAGAATTTATAATAGGGTTGAGCCAATCGATGGCAGCCGAGAATCCAATTACACACACACACACACACACAGATATATATATATATATATATATTAATATTGTGCAACAGGAATCACCGTAAACCACTCAAAGGACTGACCTCACACCATTTATCAAAGAACATGAGGAGTCTATCATTATACACTCTCATAATCGATCACGAGGATTCCTTAGATAGGATATCCCATCTGTTATACAAATGCAAGTATTACATGAGAAACATCCTGGGGAGGTTGTCACAACAAACCAAGTTTCACTAATTTTCACAATGAGGCCAAACGGGTCTTAAAAAATTTCTTTTCCATATACCGGTAATTATCATTAACACCAAATACACATTATTTAAAGAGGGAAATAATTTTTTAAGAGTGTCAAATGATCATTAATCGACTTCACATTTTAAAACACCCTACAACTCAACAACCATTAATTTATAAAACTATAACCTACTTTGAAACCAAATAAACACCTCTTTTAATCATAAAAATACATGAAAGAGTTTCCCAAAACCCAGGATCACTATTTCCTATGTAAAATATTTATTGCCAAGTACAAACCAACCTTTTCATACTAAAAAATAAATCCATGAATTATAATTCAGTATTTATAAATTAAAAAAGGTGCGGAAAGCATGAAATAAATGAATCATGTATTAAAAATGAAGTGAAAAGGTAAATCCTACCCCATGATCAAAAGGCGACGACAATACAACCTTAGAACAAAGGCGTGATGACAACGCTCACTCAGAAACGCCTTGCGCGGGTCCTAAATAGTCAAACCGACCCAAAAACACTTAATTAATAAAACCCCTAATCAAACCAAGACAATATATATATATATATCAAATAGAAATGGAATGAGGGTACACCAGAAGAAGCTGAAAAACAAGACGAATAGGTTGTGGCGCACTGGCAGAGGCAATGTCGGGAAAACATGGGTTAGTCGGGGAAATTCTGATAGTGAGGATTTACCGGAGGAAGGCCGGAGAAGCTATGGTCACCGAAGAGCATCACACCGATCCAGCTGAGGTTGTCTGCGCAGTTGGTTGCGGTCCGACCACGAGCTACGGGCGAGGGTCGCCAAACAGTGGTGGTGCGAGGTGGCCGATGGGCAGGGGTCGGTGAGTCGGGAAGCCACGGGCAGTGTGTTTGTGAACTAGACAGGATCCAGGGTGTCGGGCAGTTGCGGGAATTGCTACACTACAAGGGGGAGGCCAAAGGCCTATTAGCTGGATCAGGGAGGTCCGAGGAGGGAAGGCCGGGGATGCGACCGTAAAACGCTGAATGGATGAGGGCGCACCAGTGGATCCGTTGAAGGATACATTTCAGAAGGAGGATGATGGGAAGTAGGTGAGCAGGAGGGCGAGTAGGGTGTTGGGGCTCGGAGCCCGGCGCCGCAGCGGAAGTCGTCGTTGCAGAAACACACGAGAGGAGAGAAGATTTCACCCGAAGGCTTTTTATCACCCGAAGGACTTTTACACATCACACCCGAAGGCCTTTTACACATCACACCCGAAGGCCTTTTTTACAACACAACACCGACACCATGAACATACCATTTTTGTCCGTACCACCGATCATCGCAACCGGGACACGCCGCTTGATCTCCGCAACCAAGAGGACTTTCGATACATGGCACCGTCATCGTCGGCGTCTTCGATCATCGTCGTCGTTGACACGCCATCATCGTTGCCGTCATCACCTCTTCTTCATTCGCACCATCTTCGCTTCGTATCGGTTACCGCAAACGCGGCAACCCCTTCGCCGCTTTCTCTTGGTGGCTACATCTTTGCCAGCCCACATTCCAAAACATGCTACCGCATCTTCTTATATAGACACTCAGCCCATATCTCCATTAATGCGGTCAACATTCGTTATTCCATCATTAATTCCAACAATTAATCATGGAATTAACTCTTCATTAATGTTGGGAGAAAATCCTCCATTAATGTTGAGAAAATCCAACCATTAATATTTTCTCTCTCCTCATTATTTAAATTTTAAATCAATAACTCCCAACAAATCTCCACCATGATTTAAAATTCAAATACTCCAAAGTTACTTCCACCATCTGGGCCAATTTGATCGCCAAATCCACCAAGGTCTAAATGTCACCCAATGAACGGAACATGCCGCATGACACCTGCGACCAAGAAGACTTTCGATATTCCAGCAACACCGCTGATACCACCGTCATTGTCTGATGACATCTGAGTCCCTGATAAGCTGCTCCACCAGATGCTTGCCACCATGTTCTGCAACCGAACACTTCAACCAATCCCTTTGATACCACTGTTGGGGAGAATCCCAAATCCGGGCCGAAAATTGCTTGCCAAAAAATGTCGTGAGATACCCGTCGAAATATGGAAGCGATATAAGCAGAATAAATAAATCAACACGCAGGTTTTTTTAACGTGGAAAACCCCTCCCATGCAGAGGATTAAAAAACCATGGGGCAATTCCCAAAATATCCACTATGAATCAGAGAGTACAAAGAATCCAAGTAATGACCAAACTTGAATTACAAATAAGAGAGCGTAGAAAAACTGTGTGAAAACCACACCCTGATACGCCTCTTCCATCTCTCTGATAAACATCCCACTGACGCCATGTATCAGAAGATCTATCTGTGACAAAATGCCACCCTTTTGTCGACGAAACGTCACTACCTCGGAGATCTTCACCCGAAAATGCGTCAACCTCGTACCAGCTTGCGACACCCGAATGATCTCTCCATCATGATGTACCGCCGATCTCCAATCGGGACACGCCACCTGATCACCGCTATCAGGCAGACTTTCGATACGCGGCCCCGATCATCAATTCCGTAGCCGCTGCTCTGCACCTGTTAAACGCCGACGCGCCATCGTCGTCGTGCCACACGGGCCACCGCAAACGCGGCAACCCCTTCCCGGGTCTCCCTTGCCGGCTACATCTTGCTGGCACACCCTTTTTTCAAAATATGTTTCTGCATCCTCCTTATATAGACACCAAGTCCATAATAATCAATTAATGCAGTCAACATCCATTATTCCATCCATTAATATTGGGAGAAAATCCTCCATTAATGTTGAGAAAATCCAACCATTAATATTTTCTCTCTCCTCATTATTTAAATTTTAAATCAATAACTCCCAACATAGGGTGCAGGAGTGCTTGGTGCAGGAGGAGGGATCTGAGGTGTCGGGTGGCTATGCAGCACAAGGTGGGGAAGGGGAGAGTGGTTTCTCGCCTGTGGGAGAGGAGGGGCATGAGGTGCCGGGTAGCAGCGTCATGCATGCGGGGGAATAGTGCAAGGGTGCAGTGGAGCCGAGGCCTAGCTGGGGTCCTCTGCTGGCTGGGTGCATCGGCAGACAGAGTAAGGGGTCCAGCTAGGGGATACTACGCAGAAGGTGGGGGGTACACCGCATGCAAGGGGAGAGGAGGGTGTCGACAGTGGGCTGTTTGTTCTGGTGGTGGCAGGGTCGGGACTGGAAGAGCCAGATCTAGAGCGGGAAAGCAAGAGTGGTCATGTGTGGAAGAAAACAAGACGGGAGGGTGGGAAACTGCATGGAAGGTAGGACGAAAAGAAAAAAGGATAATGAAGAAAAAAAGAATATAAGAAATAAAATTAAAATCAAATAATAAAATTAAAAATATTATTACTATTATTAATGATAACAATAATAATAATAATAATAATAATAATAATAACAATAATAATTATAATAACCATAATAATAATAATAATAATAATAATAATAATAATTGAATTCATATATTTTTAATAATAATAAAATTAACAAAAAGGCTATCTAGTTTCATGGGTGAAGCCATGCGGCGGTGCGCTTCGCCCGTGTGTCTCGCGACTTCGAACCCAAATCGCGTGCTCTTTATCAAAAACTCATAAACATTTTCCGAGACTCACCCCGGACCCTAAAAAAATATTTTAAGATATAAAAATAATTAAATATATTAAACTTATAGGTCGAGGTGTGACAATTCTCGCAGCCATAACGCTTCCCATCCCCAGAAAGACATGATACCATATAGCCGGTCAATCAACACTTAAGGATTCCACACTACATGGTCCATCCAATTATCACATGGTCATTCCATCGACATCCAATAAGACTTAACCCTATCACCCGAAACAAATCACCAGCAGAGGGGAGGACTGAACGGAATCCCCACCTTAAGAATTCAATTAGTATCTGAACCAGGACGTACCTAAGCTAGAAATAACAACGCAAAAAGAGTTAAACAATTCATTATCATCCGAAAGGGATAAGTGCTGAACCAAAAACGTCGTACAAACGAAAAAACCTTGAACCATGGTCTAGGAGGGAGGACACAAGGATTAAATCAATGAAACTAAGATGCAAAACTACTGATGACTCACCTCTTCTAGATTGACACAATCTAAGGCTGCAACAGATTCACATGGGTGGTCCATTCAAAGCCACTGATCAGAAACTAGAAACCAAAAGGGTATAATTATTTACATTGCCTAAGGGGTAAGTCCATAATACTATTTGCGACAAGTGGATAATTACAACGTCCAAGAAACCACAACAGAGATGCTAAAACATCCTCACCACAATGATAGAGTCACAACAATAACAAAACTCCTTTAAAATACCCCTGGGGTTTCTAACTATGTGTTGGCTTCACTTTGATTCCTTTTGGCAGGAGATATGATGGATGAAGTGTCTCCTACCTCACAGTCAGGTTTATATAATTCAAATAGGAAAGAGAAATCTTTTGATTTTACAAAAGGAATGACAAAATTTTGAAATATAAACACACTGGTATTGAAAACTAGATTTCATCAAAAGACCATGACATCCACATACATTTCATTCCCAAAACAACACATGTAAAACATCCACGATAATAGATCCCTTAAACTAGAAGGAAACATACATACGAAACATTAATAAAAAACCCAACAATACATCACTTGTGAGAACTTCCCCTGTGATGCTTTCAAGCGATGCCTTGACAGATTATTATTATGTGACCAAAATGTCCGCAAGAATGATAGGGATTAGGATCACTTGGGCACGATGAAATATTGTGACCTAGCTTTCTACACTGATATCACATGAATTAATATCACTCTAAAGAGGTTAATGAATGATACTGAGGCCTTTTGATCCCATGGCATGCTCTATCGACTTTCAATCGCTTACTCATCTTCTTGTTGTAAGTCTCCCCACCAATCCTATTAATTGAAGGATGGATGACCACTTCGAGCACTCCCACCATCATGGCTTCGACATGAAATGAAAGTCTCACCCATTTGGAATATGATGTAAGGTTGGGCACTGACACCTTCAACTATAGATCAACGTGGAGAACTACCTCAAAGTGTCGAGCCTTCACGGAGTCATCTGTGGTGTACCATGAATCATAGTGGACTAGCTCCACAATGTGCTGGAAATGTTCCAACATGGATCTGTCGCCCTGCAGCAAACAATGCATCTCTATCCTATTCCTCGCCCTTTCTTCATTAGAGAAATACCGACGAATGTCTAAAGCCTTGATCAACTCCCATGTAAGATCTTGATGGGGCTTGTTGTGAGACACTAACTTCCACCACATCTATGATGAACCTTCAAGAATATTGGTCGAAAATTTAACATTCAATGACTCAGGAAACTCAAAGAGTTTCAAGTCCCTTTTAATATTCCGCATCCACTCTTCTAGTATGGATGGGTCTACTTGACCATAAAAGAGAGGTGGATCTAGCTTCTGAAACTCAAGAATAAAATACTTAGGGTGATCAACCTTACTAAGATAACCCATAGAAGCATCATGGTGATAACTACTGGAAAAGAAAATTCATGAACATAATCAAGGCCAAATCAATAAATAAAAATACTCAAAATCAAACATTTTATGAGTGACATACTCAAAACACTAGAAAACTAGCTATCATAACATCAAAACTTTTTATTTGAAAACATTATTAATTTAAAACAAGCTTGGTGGGTTAAACACTTTCCAGTGGTATTATTTAGAGTCTCACTAACATGAATGTTTTCGTGCCACCCCGAGCATCCATCCACCATACCAGATGTCTGTCCACATTTCTACATATCACTATGCATGTTAGCACTCCTAGGAACACAATGGAAAAAACAAAACAATGTTTTTAAAAAAAACAAAACATTCAACCCATTTCCATTATAACAATCCAAAATCTAAACATGTCATTTAAAACAACCATTTTTATAAAACAGATACTCTGATTCAAACCACTTTCAGAAGTCACAGGAGACTCAAAACAACTCAACTAGGAACTAGTGTCAGAGTGTTACTTGACCATATTGTTGGCGGCCCTATACCAAACGTGTCACAGACATTGAGAGACTTTTAGGACCATGCCCCTAGCTCCACATGGTTGGCCAGGCTATGCGACTAAAGATGACTATTAGACCAACACCCTTTTCCAAATCTCATTAACAAAACATTCCATAATAAACCAAAGAATCTAATTATACCAAACTTCCCATGGAAACCTGGGGACCAGAATGAGCAAGAGTGCACAACGCTCTTCCTACACATACCCCTCGAGTCCCGAAAATCCTACACCATATACCTTGACATCCCAAATAAAAAAGGGCGCATAGGAAACCATGGTCCTCTTAGAGCCAACCCGCTCAAATAACATTTTTTCACAAACATAGTAGCATCGACCCTAAATCGATCACCTGAGCCGGTTCGCAATAAGGTCTAAGAGGCATTCCCGATCCTCCCAGGATAGTGATAAGCTCTAGAGTATCAACAAATGTTGTGGGAGTGATTTCTCACAATACAAATAAATAAATCGGCAAAACTAATATAGAGCAGTGCAGAATAAATAACCCAACTAAAGTGACATAACAAGAACAAAAGAAAATAAAACTAACCAAACTCGACATCCGAACTAACTCTGTGTGACCTCGTGGGTCACTCTCTGACTCAACGATCATGCATCTCTCAAGGTGAGCACACTCATGCAGTATCCGGTACAAACACTAAAAATAGAAATGAAAAATAGGCTTGAGTATTAAAATTCATTATGTTAGCCTGATATCTATTCTCAATGCACTATATTTGAAAATAAAAGAAACTCCATTTAATGTTTGTACTAAAATATATAAAAGTTTTTATATATATATTTTACTCAAAATCTAAGTACGAACCATTTCTATAACGACCCATCCTTTACATACATTTTTAATACTTCAAAATTGAAGCACACTTATTACAACATATGATAAAACCACAAAGGACCGTATAGGTATAGTGTCTTTAGAAACTGGGAAACATAAACAACTGGTTCATAAATCTTCTACAGTGTCTCCCATTTATTTCATCATATTTAGGGTCCCTTTTAGCATATTAGACTTAATATCCATCTTCCTGACCTGGGGAAAAGAAAACATAAAAGGGTGAGCTCAAATGCTCAGCAAGGGCAATAAAGGAAATAAAAATCATATCATATCTTTTTGAAAATCATAACCTGCAAAAGAGATCATAAAATCTTAATAAATCATAGAAGTGAAAATGAGATCCCCATAATCATAACATAAGACTTGAAACTTTGTGGCATGCACACATAATCATGGAAAATCATTTCTTTTTAGTCATGACTCATTGCCAAGACTATCTTAGTGGACAAAGTCCCTTTCTGAACCGAGTTCACTCCTCGTTTCAGTCCTGTATCACTGAACCGAAATAACCTTCCGTTCCAGCCATGTCTATCTCATGAGATATAAAATCTTTACCCAATGCATTGGAGGGAGATATATGTCCCACCCATCTTATAATGAATCCTTTCTTATGTGTGCCACATAATCATAAAACATACATCATCGCATAACACATGAAACAAAAATGGGATTCTTGAAACATCATGACATCATAAATCAATTCATATAAGATAAAGGAATTCATAAAAATAATTCCATCACAACATGATCAAATCAATGTAATAATAGGGATAAAAACAGAACCCTTTATTATCTTAGATGGAAAATAATTTTGAAAATCACTTGAACTCCATTCTTGAGGAAAATATCCTTTCTTCTTCAAAAACATTTTTCCTTTCATAACATGTCATAAAACTTTAAAATAAAAGAAGTTGATTAAAAATAAACTTGAAAACTTGTAAAGGAAGCTTCTTGGAAACAATGTTTTAAAAATCCATTCATGTCGTATAAGTTAAAAAAAACATTCTTCGTACTTTTGTCGGAAAAGTCAAAAAGTACCTCGTACGAAAAAAAACGACAAAAGATTCCTTTCATATCTTTTACTAAAAACTCACCGAAGGGTAAAATTGGATATAAACTATTGTAGAAGGATGGAAATAATATTACATATTGAGTGAACATGGATGTGGATGATAAAATACACCCCAGTAAATACTTACGAATAAACAATCTCGGATAAAAATGAGATTGTGATTTTTCCCTTACCTTAGGTCCGATTTGCTTTGTTCGTCTCCGAAGCTCCTGTATAATGGTTTAAATAATGTTATTGACTTATTCCAGAATCATACATATTGATATGATATCATATATGGTCATATTATTAGCTTCTTGTTAGTAATATTTCATTGTTACTTGTTACTCGGGTCTTTATAACTTTTTGTTCTTATGCGTGTTTTGTCGAATAAATTCTTATTCTTATCTTTAGGTTATAGATAATTTATTTACAGAATGGTATTAGTGTAGTATATACCATATTCATTCATTCAATTCATTTATATAATCATTATGAAATGAAGATCATGTAGAACGAGTCGCATCACATTGTGGAGACGGTATTCCGTACGTACGCACAAGTGATGATATCGTTCCTATGATCGTGGAATTGTATTGGAGTATATATATATTATTTCAGTATCAATATTACTTCATAATAATCATATATAGTTACTCATTACACCATTATACCCATCCTTGTAAGGTGATGGTGGAAAATAGATTACACCATGGCGTGGAGACGGTATTCCGTACGTACGCACGCGCGGTGATTTCATTTTTCCGTAGGATGGATAGAAGGTGAATTAGGGTTGTTTCATATTTATAATAACATATCAGTATGTAAGTAATACTGATGTTATTACTTTATCATGAAACAACTAAAGAAGAAGAAGTTGAAGAAGAAAGAAATTGAAAAGATCAGTAATGGATATTACCTCTTCTTTGGAACGCTTCTTTGAATCCTCCACTTAAGGAACTAAGAGTGGTATTTGGAGAAGAACAGGACCTATAGGACTATTCTAGGGAAGTGGAGAGGAGAAAATGGCAGGGGTTGGCCGATCTTGAGTGCTCAATTTGGTGTGAGGAGGAGGGGGAGGAGGTGCCCTTTTATAAGGGAGGAGAGGGGCACCTTAGGAATATCTCAAAATATTATTTTATATTAAAGTCAAAATCGGTTTATAATGGTTCCAAAGGGTATTATTTCTAAGCTAAGGTGGGGATGGGTCGAAATCCTATCAACCAATATAATTTAGACAAGTTTGGTATATTATTTTAACCTTATCAATTAGATTTAACTCTAAGTTAAATAATTTAACTTTTGTCATGTCTTTTTGTTTTCTTTCACTATATGCTTAATACACTTACTATAACATGCCAATAGAACCCCAAATTGTTTATTATTAATATATATATCCTTATATAAGTCATTTGGCCGAACCTTATATTTTTAGGAATACAATAACAATTAATAATATAATATTTGATTTAAAAACTCTTTTGTGTCAACTTTGACACTATTTGATATACGATTTTTGTGAAAGTCATAACAGAATTATATGTTCGAACCAAGTTGATTAAATCAACACTAATATATCATAGTAACCTAGAAAATTAGTGGAATTAATAAAAAGTCTTAAATTACATTTATTTTGGTATTTATATTATCAATTATGTCAATATTTCATTAATAAGATAATTACTGCATCATCTTTGTGTCATAAATAAATTAAATTATTTGATGTCTAAAAATTAAAAATAAAATACCATCATGTAGGAAATCTTTTTAGCTTTCTAATGAATATTTATAGTCGAATTTATCTTATGTGTAACCCCATATTAAAAATGATTTACTTATTAAACATTGATTTTAACTATTTTAACCCTTCTTTAAATAAATTAATAATAAATGTCCTAATCTAATCCAAGTGGTCCTAAATGGTCATATTTTATTCCTAAGTTTGTTTTTGGTCGAATTACACTTGTCCAATAGAATTAGGACATGTGTTAGGGTAATATTAATATCATATTTACCCTTAGTTACCCTATTTACTATTAACCGCGGTAAAAAAAGTAAAAAGTTACTATTCACCAAAAAATTATTTTCATCTCATTGAACCACATTTTAGTCCTTGATATTAACCGTGTCTCTCGGATTTTCGAAATTCCATTCACAGAAGCGGTAAAATGAAGTTTTATGCAAAATTCTGTTTTTTAACCTACCACTTAGTGGTTTCACTATTCATCAAAAATTGAAAGTTTTCAGAAAAATACCAAAATTTCACCCTAGGCTAATTTCGATATTCTGAGTCCAAAAATGAAGTCCATTTTAAAAAATAAAATTTATAAAATTTCAAAAAGTGGTTATTACTATTCATAACGGCTAGTTTGAATAGCATATTTTTGTTTAGTGAAACTCGGTATTGCGTACGACGCAAGCTATCGAGGAAGGTCGCGATTGCGTGTAAAGCAAGCCAAGCAAGTGTTGTGTAGAAAAAGATTCCTTTGATGATTTATATAACATAAAAGTCTCGGGTGTTACATTCTACCCCCCTTAAAAGAATTTCGCCCTCGAAATTCATCACTTTGTAACAAACAGATGAGGATACTTTTCCCTCATCATATCCTCAAGCTCCCATGTAGCTTCTTCAAGTTGGTGGTTCCTCCATAAAACTTTCACCAAGCGAGTGGTCTTGTTTCGTAGGACTTTTTCGCTACGATCCAGAATCCCTATCGGCTATTCTTCATAAGAAAGATCTTGCTCCAGCGGTACAACTTCTGAGCTGAGTACATGTGAAGGATCTGGTATGTACTTTCTCAGGAGAGATACATGGAACACATCGTGAACTTGAGAGAGATTCGGTGGAAGCGCCAATCGGTAAGCTACCTTCCCAACACGATCCAGTATTTCGAAAGGACCGATATATCTAGGGCTCAACTTCCCCTTCTTTCCAAATCTCATAACCCTCTTCCAGGGAGATATTCGTAAGAACACTTTATCGCCCACTTCAAACTCTAGGTCTTTTCTTCGGTTGTCGGCATAACTTTTCTGTCGACTCTGAGCTGCTCTTATGTGTTGTTGAATAGATCTGACCTTTTCTGCCATTTCATCAACGTGATCAGGTCCTAACAGCTTTCTTTCCCCAACTTCATCCCAGCAAGTTGGAGTCCTGCATTTCTTTCCATAGAGAGCTTCATAAGGAGCCATCTGAATACTGGAGTGAAAGCTATTATTATAAGAAAATTCCACCAAAGGTAGCTGTTGATCCCAACCTCCTTTGAAATCCATAGAGCAAGCTCTCAACATATCTTCTAGGGTTTGAATTGTTCTCTCAGACTGACAGTCTGTCTGGGGATGATAAGCAGTGCTGAAACTCAACTCTGTATCCAGAGTATGCTGAAGACTTCGCCAGAACTTCGAGGTAAATCTCGGATCCCGATCAGATATAATAGAAAGTGGTACTCCATGCAATCTTACCACTTCCTTTACATATATCCTGGAAAGCTGATCTAGAGAGAAATCCTCTCTAATAGGAATGAAGTGTGCAGACTTTGTGAGACGATCAACTATGACCCAGATAGCATTATTGCCTTTGCATGTTTTAGGAAGTCCTGTGACAAAGTCCATAGTGATGTTTTCCCATTTCCATTCGGGTATGGGTAATGGTTGTAACATCCCCTTAGACTTCTGTCTCTCAGCTTTAACTTGTTGACAAACCAAGCATCGAGAGACATATTCAGCAACATCTCTTTTCATGCCATCCCACCAGAAGTACTCTTTCAGGTCCCTATACATCTTTGTGCTTCCAGGATGAATAGAGAATGATGAACTATGAGCCTCATCCAGCAGCTCATTCTTTAATTCGGGGATGGGAGGAACACAAACCCGATTCCTGAACTTTATTATCCCATCACAATCAAGGTTGAATTCAGGAACATTTCTCACCTTCTTTTGTAACTCGACATCTTCCTTCTGTGCCTCTTTAATCTTCACATGTATAGATGGTTGAACATTCATTTGAGAAAGATAATATTTTTCCCCTTCCATTATAATTCCAAGATCCATCCTTTGTAAATCCATAAATATTGGATCTTTTGTGATCCTCATCATAGATAAACTAGCATGGTCTTGTCGACTTATGGCATCTGCCACCTTGTTTGCTTTCCCAGGGTGGTAATGGATTGAGCAGTCATAATCCTTAATCAGCTCCAACCATCTTCTTTGACGCATATTCAACTCCTTTTGTGTGAAAATATACTTTAAACTTTTATGATCAGTATAAATATCACACCTTTCACCATAAAGGTAATGCCTCCAAATCTTTAATGCAAAGATTACCGCAGCCAACTCCAAATCATGTGTTGGGTAATTTTGCTCATGGATTTTCAACTGTCGTGAGGCATAAGCTATCACCATATCATTTTTCATAAGAACACACACCAATCCCTTCTTGGATGCATCACTGTAGATCACAAACCTTTCTCCACTATAAGGCAGTGTGAGCACAGGTGCACTAGATAACCTTCTTTTCAACTCCTTGAAATTCTCTTCACATTCCTCTGTCCAGACAAACTTAACTCCTTTCCGAGTCAACTTGGTGATTGGATTAGATAATCGTAAAAAATCATTTACAAAACGTCGATAATATCCAGCCAAACCAAGAAAACTTCGGATCTCAGTTACTGTTGTTGGTCTTGACCATCTTTCGATAACCTCTGTTTTTGCTGGATCCACAGATATCCCCACTTTTGAGATTATATGACCCAAAAATGAAACTTTTTGAAGCCAAAATTCACACTTGGTAAATTTGGCATAAAGCTTCTCCTTTCTCAGGGTCTTCAATATAATTCTCAAGTGATCTTCATGCTCTTCCTTGCTCTTTGAATAGACAAGAATATCTTCTATAAAGACTACCACAAATTGATCAAGATAGTCTCTAAAGACTCTATTCATTAGATCCATGAAGATAGCAGGGGCATTAGTAAGACCAAATGGCATCACTATAAATTCATAGTGTCCATACCTTGTACAGAAAGCCGTCTTTGGTATATCCTCCCTTTTGACCCTTAATTGATGATACCCTAAACGAAGATCAATCTTGCAAAAGTATTGAGCTCCGCGTAGTTGGTCAAATAAGTCATCAATGCGTGGGAGAGGATATTTGTTCTTGATAGTGATCTTGTTAAGCTCTCGATAATCAATGCAGAGTCTCATTGATCCATCTTTCTTCTTAACAAATAGAACAGGTGCTCCCCAAGGTGACGCACTAGGGCGTATGAATCCCTTATCAATATTCTCTTGGAGTTGCTTCTTCAATTCCTGCAACTCAATTGGGGCCATTCTATAAGGTGTCTTTGAAATAGGCAAAGCACCGGGTACGAGTTCTATTGAAAACTCAACTTCACGATTTGGTGGAAGACCTGGTAATTCCTCCGGAAAGACATCATCAAACTCCCGTACAATGGGAATATTCTTAATCGTGAGTTTCTCACCAACCATTTGAGATAAATAACCTTCATTTAGTGGAATAAATACCCATAAGATGGAAGAAATTTCCACTGGAAGGTTATGTTCATCCTTGCATTGATAGACGATCGTAGATTGATCTGGAGTATGAAATGTGACTTCCCTTCTTTGGCAATTGATATGAGCTCCATGTAGAGAAAGCCAATCCATGCCAAGAATCACATCAAATTCCACTAAAGGAAGGATCAAAAGATTTGCAGGAAGCACTTTCCCACAAACTTCGATCGGAGAAGAATTATAAACTTTTGATGCGATTGATGTGCCATTAGGTGTTGTCACAGCTAACTCAACATCTAATTGTTGAGGTAATACGGTGATACCCTTAGAAAAGTCTTCAGAAATAAAAGAGTGGGTGGATCCAGAATCAAATAAAACATTTGCTACTTTAGAGTGGATGGTAAGTGTACCTTTCACCACATCGTTATCGTACTCCACATCGCTGATAGAAATTGCATGTGACATTCCTTTGTCTTTAGCCTTCAGAGTTTGTTGACGTCGACCATCATCATCAACCCTTGGATTTGGGCATTGATTGGCATAATGCCCCATATCCTTGCACTTGAAACATTGAAGTGTAGTAGGATCATTCTGTGTATCCCTTCCTTTGTTTGCGTCATTAGACATCTTCTTCCCATTATCACGGCATTCAAATGCCCGATGACCTTCTTTTCCACATTTAAAACATTTACTTGTCCCTTTAAGACAACTCCCTCCATGTTTCTTTCCACACTTTGAGCATAAGGAAAAGCTCATCTTCTTTTCCGTGTGCTCTTCAGATTTTTCTTTGAATTCCATCTTCCTCTTCTTATCAAACCCATGTGACTGATGGGTTACTCCAATCTCCATCTCAACTTTGAGAGCACATCGAACGATTTCCTCATAGCTATTGAAGTCCCTTATGGCTAACGCCCTTCGAAGACTTGGTTTTAAGCCACTAAAGAATCGATCGATCTTACTCTCAGGTTGGATAATAATACCAGAAGCGTACCTTGCAAGTCTTGTAAAATTTGCTTCATAGGTACCAACAGATTCATCATCCCTTTGCTTCAGTTCAAGAAACTCTTTCTCCATCTTTGTTCGGAGAATACGAGGGAAGTACTTATTGAAAAATAAGTTCTTGAACTCATCCCATTCCATAGACTCAATTTCATCCCTTTGCCTCGTATTCTTAACAAGATTCCACCATTGATCAGCATATCCTTCCAAACGATACACTGCTAGGATGACTTTATCATGTTCAGAACATTGAAGAACTGAAAATATCTTTTCAGTAGTACTAATCCATTGTTCAGCAACTAATGGATCAGTAGACCCGCTGAAAGAAGGTGGATGCTGCCTCATGAAGGATTCAACAGAATGTTGCTCCCTCCTTTGCTCGTTTGGAAATCCTGCATGATTCATAGCTTGAGAAAGTTGTGTGAGCATGGCTACAAGATTTTTCATTCCAGCTCCTATATCGTTTGGTTGCTCAGGGGGACAATCATTGCATTGCCCATCGCATTCCGCATTAACATGGTTCCTTCGGGTTCCAGCCATTGACTAAAACCAAGAAGAATAGTGTGAGCAACACTAATTATAATAGGAAACCACATAATTCAAGAATATAATTTTCATGCTTAAGGTCTTATCCTTGGTTATTCAAGGCCATTTCTAAAACACTAAGATTGTGTTCTATGCTTAGACTTATCCTTAGGGTTCTTACTAAGGCTTTCACATCCTAGTTTCCAAAGGTTGACTATACCTTTCCTCTGATACCAACTATAACGACCCATCCTTTACATACATTTTTAATACTTCAAAATTGAAGCACACTTATTACAACATATGATAAAACCACAAAGGACCGTATAGGTATAGTGTCTTTAGAAACTGGAAAACATAAACAACTGGTTCATAAATCTTCTACAGTGTCTCCCATTTATTTCATCATATTTAGGGTCCCTTTTAGCATATTCGACTTAATATCCATCTTCCTGACCTGGGGAAAAGAAAACATAAAAGGGTGAGCTCAAATGCTCAGCAAGGGCAATAAAGGAAATAAAAATCATATCATATCTTTTTGAAAATCATAACCTACAAAAGAGATCATAAAATCTTCATAAATCATAGAAGTGAAAATGAGATCCCCATAATCATAACATAAGACTTGAAACTTTGTGGCATGCACACATAATCATGGAAAATCATTTCTTGTTAGTCATGACTCATTGCCAAGACTATCTTAGTGGACAAAGTCCCTTTCTGAACCGAGTTCACTCCTCGTTTCAGTCCTGTATCACTGAACCGAAATAACCTTCCGTTCCAGCCATGTCTATCTCATGAGATATAAAATCTTTACCCAATGCATTGGAGGGAGATATAGGTCCCACCCATCTTATAATGAATCCTTTCTTATGTGTGCCACATAATCATAAAACATACATCATCGCATAACACATGAAACAAAAATGGGATTCTTGAAACATCATGACATCATAAATCAATTCATATAAGATAAAGGAATTCATAAAAATAATTCCATCACAACATGATCAAATCAATGTAATAATAGGGATAAAAACAGAACCCTTTATTATCTTAGATGGAAAATAATTTTGAAAATCACTTGAACTCCATTCTTGAGGAAAATATCCTTTCTTCTTCAAATTTTTTTTTCCTTTCATAACATGTCATACAACTTTAAAATAAAAGAAGTTGATTAAAAATAAACTTGAAAACTTGTAAAGGAAGCTTCTTGGAAACAATGTTTTAAAAATCCATTCATGCCGTATAAGTTAAAAAAAACATTCTTCGTACTTTTGTCGGAAAAGTCAAAAAGTACCTCGTACGAAAAAAACGACAAAAGATTCCTTTCGTATCTTTTACTAAAAACTCACCGAAGGGTAAAATTGGATATAAACTATTGTAGAAGGATGGAAATAATATTACATATTGAGTGAACATGGATGTGGATGATAAAATACACCCCAGTAAATACTTACGAATAAACAATCTCGGATAAAAATGAGATTGTGATTTTTCCCTTACCTTAGGTCCGATTTTCTTTGTTCGTGTCTGAAGCTCTTGTATAATGGTTTAAATAATGTTATTGACTTATTCCAGAATCATACATATTGATATGATATCATATATGGTCATATTATTAGCTTCTTGTTAGTAATATTTCATTGTTACTTGTTACTCGGGTCTTTATAACATTTTGTTCTTATGCGTGTTTTGTCGAATAAATTCTTATTCTTTTCTTTAGGTTATAGATAATTTATTTACAGAATGGTATTAGTGTAGTATATACCATATTCATTCATTAAATTCATTTATATAATCATTATGAAATGAAGATCATGTAGAACGAGTCGCATCACATTGTGGAGACGGTATTCCGTACGTACGCACAAGTGATGATATCGTTCCTATGATCGTGGAATTATATTGGAGTATATATATATTATTTCAGTATCAATATTACTTCATAATAATCATATATAGTTACTCATTACACCATTATACCCATCCTTGTATGGTGATGGTGGAAAATAGATTACACCACGGCGTGGAGACGGTATTCCGTACGTACGCACGCGCGATGATTTCATTTTTCCGTAGGATGGATAGAAGGTGAATTAGGGTTGTTTCATATTTATAATAACATATCAGTATGTAAGTAATACTGATGTTATTACTTTATCATGAAACAACTAAAGAAGAAGAAGTTGAAGAAGAAAGAAATTGAAAAGATCGGTAATGGATATTACCTCTTCTTTGGAACGCTTCTTTGAATCCTCCACTTAAGGAACTAAGAGTGGTATTTGGAGAAGAACAGGACCTCTAGGACTATTCTAGGGAAGTGGAGAGGAGAAAATGGCAGGGGTTGGCCGAGCTTGAGTGCTCAATTTGGTGTGAGGAGGAGGGGGAGGAGGTGCCCTTTTATAAGGGAGGAGAGGGGCACCTTAGGAATATCTCAAAATATTATTTTATATTAAAGTCAAAATCGGTTTATAATGGTTCCAAAGGGTCTTATTTCGAAGCTAAGGTGGGGATGGGTCGCAATCCTATCAACCAATAGAATTTAGACAAGTTTAGGATATTATTTTAACCTTATCAATTAGATATAACTCTATGTTAAATAATTTAACTTTTGTAATGTCTTTTTGTTTTCTTTCACTATATGGTTAATACACTTACTATAACATGCCAAAAGAACCCCAGATTGTTTATTATTAATATATATATCCTTATATAAGTCATTTGGCCGAACCTTAGATTTTTAGGAATACAATAACAATTAATAATATAATATTTGATTTAAAAACTATTTTGTGTCAATTTTGACACTATTTGATATATGATTTTTGTGAAAGTCATAACAGAATTATATGTTCAAAAAAAGTTGATTAAATCAACACTAATATATCATAGTAACCTAGAAAATTATTGCAATTAATAAAAAGTCTTAAATTACATTTATTGTGGTATTTATATTATCAATTATGTCAATATTTCATTAATAAGATAATTACTGCATCATCTTTGTGTCATAAATAAATTAAATTATTTGATGTCTAAAAATTACAAATAAAATACCATCATGTAGGAAATCTTTTTAGCTTTATAATGAATATTTATAGTCGAATTTATCTTATGTATAACCCCATATTAAAAATTATTTACTTATTAAACTTTGATTTTAACTATTTTAACCCTTCTTTAAATAAATTAATAATAAATGTCCTAATCTAATCCAAGTGGTCCTAAATGGTCATATTTTATTCCTAAGTTTGTTTTTTGTCGAATTACACTTGTCCAATAGAATTAGGACATGTGTTAGGGTAATATTAATATCATATTTACCCTTAGTTACCCTATTTACTATTAACCGCGGTAAAAAAAGTAAAAAGTTAATATTCACCAAAAAATTATTTTCATCTCATTGAACCACATTTTAGTCCTTGATATTAACCGTGTCTCTCGGATTTTCGAAATTCCATTCACAGAAGCGGTAAAATTAAGTTTTATGCAAAATTCTGTTTTTTAACCTACCACTTAGTGGTTTCACTATTCATCAAAAATTGAAAGTTTTCAGAAAAATACCAAAATTTCACCCTAGGCTAATTTCGATATTCTGAGTCCAAAAATGAAGTCCATTTTAAAAAATAAAATTTATAAAATTTCAAAAAGTGGTTATTACTATTCATAACTGCTAGTTTTAATAGCATATTTTTGTTTAGTGAAACTCGGTATTGCGTACGACGCAAGCTATCGAGGAAGGTCGCGATTGCGTGTAAAGCAAGCCAAGCAAGTGTTGTGTAGAAAAAGATTCCTTTGATGATTTATATAACATAAAAGTCTCGGGTGTTACAATTTCCCTTAACCATTTTCAACTGTAGATTCATTTAATTGTTATCAAAATCATTTTATCAAATGAAAGTAATGTTTATATTTTCAAATTTTTACAAATAGGATTAAACATTTTCATTTGAATATCAATTTTTAGAAACCTAATCCAAACTAGTCTATCACTTTCCAAGGAAAAAAATAAAAAAAATGCACAAAAGAAATCACACTTCAAGGGAAATGTAGGTATGCATTTAAGTATCACAATCACTATTTCATGCAACAAAAGACGAATAGACATGGTTGAACCTAATAGATAAAGAATAAACCATAAGACACAAATTTATAGGACCTCATCCCTATTGACATGTCACACACGATGAAATCAAAACACTCTATTTTCTCGACCATCCAATCTAAGGCAGGTCAAGGGAAAATACCATAGTAATAAACCCAATAAATATTTAGCTACTATGGGCCACTGGTTAGTACCATAACCTACCGGTGTAGCACTCATTCTCAAAATATTCTCTCAATAAGCCAGATTTCCATTTCTCATGTATTTAGAACAGAGGTTAGCAAACCAATTCCAGCCGAGCATCCAATCACACACACACACAGACACACACACACATTAATAGTGCACAATAGGCATCACCACGAACAACTCCTAGGACTGAACTCATGCCATTTATCAAAGAACATGAAGATTCCAACATTATACACTCTCGTAATGGATAATGAGGATTACTTAGTAAGGAAATCCCATTCATTATACTCATGCAAGTATGTCATGAGAAACATCCCCGGGAGGTTTTCACAATAAACAAATTTTCAATAATTTTCACAAAGTTTCCAATAGGGCCTTAAACTATTTCTTTTTCATAAACCGGTATTTATCATTATAAATAAATCCACATTATTTGAATAGGGAACACATTTCTTTAAAATTGAAAAATGATCATTAATTGACAACGCATTTTAAGACACCGTAAAACACAACACCCATTTATTTATAAAACCAAAACCCAATTTGAAAACCAGATACACACCACTTTTAAACATAAAAAATATAGAAACACATTCACAAAACTCACAATAACTCTTTCGTATGTAAAATATTAATTAAGACTTCCAAACCAACAATTTCATTCTAAACATTAAAACCAAGAATTATACATCAATATTTATAAATTAATCATGGTGTGGAATGCATGAAATAAATCAATATGGTATTAAAAAAGAAGTGAAAAGGGAAATTCCAACTCATGATCAAAGCACGATGAAAACGCAACCTCAGAACCAAGGCGTGATGACAACGCTCCCTTAGAAACGCTTCGCCTGGGTCCTAAAAAGTCAAACCAACCAAAAAAAATTAATTAATAAGAACCCTAATCATACCAAGGTAATATATATTTATATATAATAGAAATGGAAAGATGGTATACCAGAGGAAGGGGAAAAACACACTAGAAAGGGTATGACGCACTGGCAGAGGTGACATTGGGAAAAAGTGGTTTGGTCGGGGCAACACCAACAGTGAAGATTGGCCGGAGGAAGGCTGAAGAAGCTGCAGCCACTGAAGAGAATCGTGTCGGACCAGTAGAGGTCATCCATGCAACTGGATGCGGTCTAACTGGGGGCTGTGGGTGAGGGCCTCCAGACAACGGCGGTGTGAGGCGACCAATGGGTAGGTTGCGGGTGAGCTGGGATGCGCGTGGGTGATCCAGACGGGTATCGGGGTGCCAGGCAGCTGCGGGCAGGGTCGCGCTACAGGTGGAGGCCAAAGGCCAATTGGATGGAGCAGGGAGGTCAAAAAAGGGTATGATGGTGTTGCAATTGGAAAATGCTGCAAGGCTAAGGCGCGCGAGTGGATCCATTGAGGGCTGCTACTGGGAAGGAGGGAAACGACCCGGGTGTGAGTAGTAGGGTGAGTAGGGTGACAGTTTATTGGGTGCAGGAGGAGGGAGTCGAGGTGATGGGTGGTAGTGCCTCACAAGGAGGGGAAGGGGATAGGGTATTCTCACACATAGGGGAGGAGGGGACCGAGGATCTGGGCTACAGCGGTATGCAGGAGGGTGGGAAACAACACCGGGGTGTAGGGGAGCTGAGTCCGAGTGGGGGTCTTGCGCTGGCTGGGTGTGGCGTCGGACAGAGGAGGGGGGTCTTGATGGGGGATACAGTGCTGAAGGAGGGATGTGTGCTGCATGCAGGGGGAGAGGAGGGCACCGACGGTGGCCTGTGGGTTCTTGTTGGAGCTATGTTGATACTAGAGGAGGAAAATCATTAGCGGGCGTGCAGGAGGGGTCCTACGTGGAAGAAAACACTGGGGGAAACTATGTGGAAGGAAGGAGGAAAATAAAAAAAATCAAAAATAAGAAAAGAAGAAGAGAATAAATAAAAGTAAAATAAAATAATAAAAATATATAAAATAATACTAGTATTAATGATAATAATAATAATAATAATCATAATAATAATAATAATAATTATTATTATTGTTATTATTATGATAATAATAAAATAATAATAATAATATAATTCATATCATTTTAATAATACTAAAATTAACAAAAAGGCCACGCAGTTGTATGGGCGAAGCCGTATGGAGTCACGCTCTGCTAGTGTGTCCCACGACGTCGAACCCAGAACGTGTGCTTTTTATCAAAAACTCAGAAACCACGTTTGGGACTCTCCCCGGACCCCAATAAAAATATTTAAATATAGAAAAATAATTAAATAAATTAAATGCATATGTCGGGATGTGACATGGAGGTGTGAGGAGAAGGAGTGGAATTAATAGTGGTTGAGAGTGGTGTTTTATTATTTAATCCATTTTTTTATTTTGTATTAACACTGTGAGTTGTGATCATTATTATTACTAAATATAGTAACTGGGGTATTAAAATTCAATCCAATGGGTTCTTACCTCATCCATACATCATTTATAACTCAATAATTCAATTACCTACCTATAATGCTAAATATCATAAACTACCATATGTTAGAATTTACAAAAAATGTATTAATTTAGAAAAATAAGAAAAATTTACACTAATTTTTTTTTGAAATTTTGAATCCAAATATGGAAACCATTATTTTAAAGCAATTTTAAAAATATGATAATTTTAATTTTTCCAATAAATAATTATTTTATACAAAAACACAGATTTTAAAATTATAATTGATTTTATGACACATTGAAATATTAATCAAGGTCTCATAATTTTATCTTATAATCATAAGAAAAATATATATAAATTTATTTATCTTTTATTCGAAATTAAATCAAATTAAATCATTATAATTATTATAAAATAATAAAAAAAATTATGCTTTAGAGAAATTCCAAAAATTAATTTATCATTTTTAAAACATTTGATTTCTAATAACATGATATAAATATATCATATTTTAATTTATAATATAACCAAATTCTAACTACACTTTAATAATTGAGGTTACTATTATTATCATATATAAAAAATTTATACCATGAAAATGATTTTTTTAATAAAATGTTGGATTTTTCATTATTCATTGCATAAAAAATATATTTAATTAATTACCAAAATATCACCCTATGTTAAATTTTAAATTCTGATTTTAAAAATGATATTTATTTTGTCCATTATAATTTATAAAAGTGTCAAAAATTATTTTCTAAACATGTGGTCCATTTAATGTGGGAAAATCCAATTTTTGAAACTATAACAATTTTTTGCTTAAAATTTGGTTTATTATTATCCTAATCCTATAAAACATATTGATTAAATTTAAAAATAATTTATTGAATAATTAATATATAAATTTAATTATAATATTTCAATAATTTTTATTAATTAATGATTAAATTCCATTTTTTCATAGATATAAATTTAAAAAAAAAACAGATCATTTATATTCTATTTGTATTTATTTTCATTTAAAAATAATTTCTAACCAATTAACTAATTTTATAAACATTTCTATACTATATTTTAACAATTTTCATTATTCCTTTATTCCATACATTCCTTTGGGTAGGTCTAAATAATAATATTTAATCATTTTTTAAGCGTGGTTTTCTATGGAACGTAATCTGTCGAAGAAGTTATATTTTTTAAAGAAACATAATGTAATCTCATGGGGTGTAATAGTGAACCATGGATACCTATCAAAAATAACTCTAGATAGATGTCCGTGAAGTTTTAGAATCTCTCAGGCATACATGTCACCATGTTATTCCACTTTCGTCATCTCCTTGATAAGTAGAAACCCCCCATATTAATTGAGTCAATCAATGATCGACAATATCTCACCCTTCCTGCTTGGAGTCCATGGAAAAAATTAATATGTCCGTGTAAATATCATACGACTAGACAACCATATTGGGAAAATGATGCAACAACCCTACCGGCCTCTGATTCTCCTCCATAACTCTATGACAAGGTAGACACCATGGAAAAAATAACATTCCACATATCACCCGCTGCCATGAATACAGACACCTAAAATTATGATACATCTTTGTATCCCCTTGGTTTATGGAAGTACATGAACAATTTAAACTATCCAATAACTGAAGAAAAAGGGAAAATGGAACAACCATCATTCGGTGGAATCACAATGCTCTAATGGGAGACTGATACAACTCACCTGAGGTCTCCCCACCATAATATATCTCAATAATGCATTGTCAATCAGTTTCGAAAAACTTCTTGAGCTAAAATTCCTCATAAAATGATACGTCAACATTCATCAATAATTTGAACACGATTTCACTATTTTATTCCACTTCCGAGATCATCTCAGTAAAAAAAATATTCAAATACCACTCCTCAATTGATTCCTTTGTGGATTTCATCGATAATTTTCTTCTCAATGGCCCAACAAAATTGAAAATAATGCCAAAAGATAGATTCACCACATTTTGAGTTCTTGAAAAATTTAATCTAACTACGGTTCATGGGAATGGTTTTCTTAATGATGGTGTAAATAGTGAGAGTGATAAGACAAAACTTGTTTCCCTTCATTAAGAAACATCCCAAACCTATACTAGATGAATAAAAAAATCATAACCTAACACCAATTGGGAAACAGTAAAAAGTAGTAGGAATGTCAATCTCACCATTATCTCTTCAAAATATCTATAAAACATGTCATTCCATTTAAAAATGACAACCTCACATGTTAATGGTGTCATCGAAGAATGAAATCATGGAGAATTTTTGAACAAACTGTCTATAGTATCTAGCCAATCCCTAGTAGCTTCGGATCTGAAACACTATTCTGGGATGCTCCCAGATTATTACTACATGTCCCATTTTATGAAATACATAGATTCCCCACTCATATATCACATGCCCCAAAAATTTCTCTTGTCATCTCTAAAACATACAGTTTAAATGGTTACCATAAAAATTTTGTTCATAAATGTTCAATGAATTATATCCAAATGGTCCACATGATCCTCTTATATCTTGATTTAATGAAAACTATTATCTATGAACAAAAAATAGAGTCCAACAACTAATTAAATATACAATTCATCAAATTTGTTAACATTGTTTGAGAAGTAGTGAGACTGAATGACATAACCCCAAACTCAAAATTCATATAATGAATACTAAATGACGACATAGGTTTATCTTCTTCTCAAAATCTCAGCCAGTAATACCCTAACCACAGTTCAATTATAGAAAACCATCAAGCTCCACCAAGTTGATCAAAAAATATCATCAATCATCAAAAAATGATATTTTTTTCTTAACGGTAACAAAATTATATTTTCTATAAAAATAAAAACAATTAGCCTTTTATTATCATTATTACAGTGGATGATAGGTTACTACCATATTGACTAGCTAGGAAAAATAAATCCCTTATCATATAATTCATAAAGCTAAATCATATGTTCAACCAACTCGATAGGATTAATAATGTAAGATGATAGAGAAACAATCATCATACCATGGAGTAGGTTATTATTAAAATCAACCCCAATATATGGAGAGAAAACGAAAAAACATCTATAAATAAAATAGTTTACCCATACAAAACATCATAAATTTTAACACCTATGAATGTGTAACTACATTATTAAACATCTCTCACAACTGGAATGAGATTTCCCTAACATAAGGAACAATAGTCCATGCCTTTCCAAATAAAGAGTCTCAGCCACCCTAGAAAACCTGAGTGACTCCACAAGAGTAAAAGAACATAACTCAATTATGAAAACTATACGTATTATCTTTAACAAAATTTTTCCAATATCTGTTGATAATAATGTCCTATATGTCAAGATCAAGTAATAAGAATTCCCAATAAACTATATATTGAGCTATCATCACCCGAACCATTCGTCATCTAAAAACTTGTTTGGAACTATTTTCCAAACAAGTGGAAAAATCCAACAATAAAGTCATATGTTCTAAATGAAATCCCAACACATAACGTAACATGAATTATATAAAATAATTATTACCACCTATATCAAACAATTATGTATCTGTAAAAGATTACATAAACATTATACATCAAATAGTAGCAAGTCCTCTGGCAGATTCCACTAGTGCATACTCCACTAATTCTTTTTTTCTAGTATTATCCATATGAACATCTCCAATGTAATGAAGATTAGTGATACCACCCTGGGAAACGTATTCATGAACTAGTGAAGCCTTGGTGAGAGTGTATACAACCACACTTCTCTGTGATATCTTTTCAAAAAAGTGTTGTAGATTATTGGATCGTCCCCAATGATAATGAATCATAGGAGCCTCGACACAGTTAGGATTGGTATTAACTCACCTTCCATACAGGTAGAAAAAAATAGAAGTTTCCCTTCCATAACCCTCAGTAATGTTCATAATGAAAACTAACCGCTCCAATGCCTAGTTTTCTTTCCAAAAGGTACACCCGTAATAACCACTAAACGAACTAAATCCCCACTAAGAGCATTCTTCCCAACTACGTCCACCTTATCGTAATTATACTTGTCATCTACCTCCAAAAATATCTAAAGGCATTCCAGCATCAACATTGACGGAATATCATGCCTTATATCTAACTCAACCTTCCATGATTTCAAGAATTCATTATTAAAAATCAGCAGATCCTGATGCAATAAATTAGAAAAATGAGTAGAATACTCCAAACTAGTACACCATCTTACTATAAGGTCAGAAACTCCTAGGTTATTTCTCAATGCAATGTATCGTGATTAAAATAATGGTTATATTTTTTCATGAAGGAAACCCATGTATGATCCTCATGTAAGTAAATTTCTACAATAGATATCCACCATATACATCACAAACCCTAGAGAATATTTCTTGAAAACACCACCATATAACTTTTAATAATCTTCAAGAATATAAGGATCATCTCTATCTGATCACCCCACTCCTCTGATTCATGGGTTCCTTTTTCACTATGAATGTTGGGTTGGTTGTGTTTAATAAATATTGAGCTATGACCCACTATAAATCTTAGGTTCCTAACTTGCACCTAAACCAGAGTTCTAACAGTGCAGATAATTGCTTCTATCAATGTAGGGTCCACTAGAGGTCTCACATGGGGAATCTATCTCATAACATATACTCTTGGATTTGGAAGAAAATTTCTCATAGGCGTTATGTAACAAAAAAAATGAAATCATTAATTATAAAATTCCATATACATTGGACCAAATTCATGTATTGATAACAATGATTTAAAAAATTAAATGTTTATGGAAACAAAAAAAACATATATAAAAAGTAACATGATAATTTAAATAATATTCATATTTAATTCATTCAAATAAACCATAAATCCATGTCTTGAACCTAGTAATAATCCATTACCAACCACGGTAACTCACTCTCAATCACCGAAGTGAGTTGGACTGGACCCTTTTATACACATACTATCTAAATTATGATGGTTTATACTCTTGCATACCCCTGAAAAGAAACCAATATCAGGATGTGATAATAAAAATTAAGGCATATCATCCCCACTAATAGAAAATTGTAATGAATAAATTGGGATCAACTAGACATGCCACCCAAATGGGAACGTCATGTGATATAGTTAAAACTGAAAAAATGACATGTCCTGACTAAAAGAAATTCAAGACATTCATCTAGATTATGAAGACAAAATAGAAAATATACAACAAATGAAATACAACCCAAGAAAAAATATGATAAAAGAAGAACTATTTAATGTACCAATGTGGCCAACAGTCACTTACATACCAACCCATACTAAAAGCATCAACATTTAAGGAATCCAAAATTCTGTAAGATGATCTTCCATTTACCATAATCCTTCAATATAACATATAGAAACACAAAAAGTATAAATTAATGTGTGACTCAAGTACCATTAGGATACCACAATAGTTTATATACATCATATAATATCTATAATGTAACAATGTTTGGTTTTAAAACAAAATAGTTTTACGTTTAATTTTTAAAAATTGATTTTTTAAAACATTTCCCCATTTTCATCATTTAGTTTTCATAAAATATTTTTCATATTCTTTATCCATAAATTTGAAAAGTATAATTGAAAAAAATAAGAAATCAAATCTATGAATCAAGAGGAATACATGAAAACCCATATCTGGGAAATAAATTATAATATGATGGTTTGTGGTACAACCTCATATATAAAAACTTGTGAGAAACAATCCATGATTAAAACAATCATTTGATTAATAATCATAAATGAAAATTGACAATACAACATGTATTGGGATATATCCTATGGTAAAACGATTTCGCTACACTCACAAGTCTATATAGGAATACATTAGATCCAATAGTTATTGAGTTGTAGCAGTTGTTATTTCAAAACATTACCCCATAGTGGTGAAACACACACTAAAGTATAAACATGTCTCTCTCCCGACACACCCAAGGTTCCCAATTATAATTTATCCAATAAATTTTCAAAACCATGATCAAAATTTTATTAAACATTTTCAACTCCAAGAACATACACTTCGAAGTTGAAAACCCCATTTCAAAATCATGAAAATATATTTTCAATAAAAATACACCTTTTAATCAAATTTAACATTAAAAGAAATAATTTGATATAATTTTCCACTTTAAATAAATGAAAAAATAAATTTAATTTATCATGAAGGACATGTAAATACTAAAATTATCCCACTTTATAGAAGCGCCTACCGTAACATAGTATAATCCTAGATTATTTTAACAATGGTGTCCGTAAACCATGAGAACAGCCTCTGAAAGCTAAGACTCACTAAAAAACTATAAAGGATCAATATAATAAATTATCAACTCATAAATCTACAATCAAACCATCGGCATAAAATAATTAAAACAAAAGTATTACACATCCAAAAGAATAATTTCAACCAAAATAGTGATCAATGACAAAACAATGTATTTTGTGTGGGAGGAAGTCACCCTATATTTTCCAGGAGAGCCTTTGGGTTGAGAATGAGAATATTTTACATGGTTGAAATAAAATTTCAGTCGAGTGGTACTCTAAAAATTCATTAATTGGAAAATTTCATGGTGTTTAACCCCATTGCATATAATGTAATCATGGAGTCACACATACACTGAAAAACCCATTTTTATATATTTAAAACCTGTTAATTTCTCATTAAATAATGTGTAATCATTACATGACCCAAAAAAATAAAATCTTGTGTATCCAAATTATTGGTTATATCCTAGGGCCATTACAATTCATGTATTCCCCATAGATGTCATGTAATTCTCTAGGTAATAGAAAAAAATTTATGTTTTATGCTAATAATTCATAAAAAAATTCCCTACCATCAACATTACTGGTATCCCCTGAATTATATCTCAGCATTACTTAACTATTGAAAAAGGAAAACCAATTAAAGGGTTAAAATTTACCTAACAGAAAGGTAAAAGGAAATTACAATACATATATATTCATATATATGAATTTATATTAATGATATTTAAAAACCAAATAACAAATCATATAAGTTAAAATAGTTGGGAGTTAGGCATGGAAATGAAGAATGGGTATTGGTTGAGGTTTTGAAATAATTAAGGAATTAAATTAGACTCTATAGAGATGAATAAAATGATGGTAAAGTTATGATTTTATTTCATTTTAAAATAAATTGGACATAACAGCTAAAGGGGATAATTTAAAAAAGAGTAATACATTGAATTATTGAGTTCGGAAAGAAGGGTAAAAACATGGGGTTGATCCTCGAACCACAATATGTCATAAATTAAAAATAATATAAAATAATTAAGCACATAAATAAAAAATTAGAGACAGAGTGTAAACCATTTGGTTAAATAGTATATTGAGTGATGTATTGTGACATTGATAATTAATTTCCATAACAATTTGGAGAAAATGGAGATAGATATGATGGTAGGAGAAACAATACGGTAAATAAAATATCAAATCTTTTCAACATATTTTTAACATATACACATCAATAGTAATCAGTTTAATGAACCTTTAGTACCATTAAATTGATCTTTATAAGAATAATTTAATCCCATATTTTGGTTTCAAAGTTTTTTACTTATAATTTATATTTTTATTTAAATTATGCATGCAAGTTTAAATTATTGACGATTTATTATATGATTTTAATAGATTCATGATGTGCCATACAAACATTTATTGTCATCATTGTTAGGTCCTAAAATCAAAGTGGGAGATCTATGAAATATTTTTTTATATTATATATAGGTAAAATATTATGATTCATTGAATTTTTTGTTTAAATAGATATCTTTAACCATCTTAAAAAAAAGAATATGAAAAAATTATCAAATTAAGTGAATATATAATGATATGAATATTATAAATAGGGATGATAAATTACATGCCATGTAATTTTGTTAATCAGTTTTTAATTGTAGAAATTTTACATGAAAGATTAAATTATACTTTATAATGTTTCTTTGGTTAATACAAGAAATTCATGAAATATAAATTACTCTGTTATATTATATCACATAGTAAAATCCAACTTCATGTATGAAATATTTAACTATGTTTAAAAAAATATAATTAGATAAAATAATTCAAACCATATATATTATTAATAATATTAGAAAATATAATTAACATATTAAAATATTTTTATTTAATATTTTGCATAATAATTCCTATGTAAGAATTCAGTAAATTTTTGAAAATGTAGATGATGATAGTAAATTATCTAGAATATTGTCTATAGATGTACCCATAGAATATATTAACTATTCTTGAAAAAATATAGTATATGTAATTGTGAAATCAAATTAATGTTTCTAATTATTATTTTAAGATATGAAAAAGATATATTTCTTAAGAGTTAAAATTCATAAATAATGACTAATGAGAATAATGTTTATAATTATGGGTTTTAATAAATTTAATTTAATACTGTTTCATATGAAAATCTTATAAATATTTATTTTGAATATTATTTTGTTATAATATTTATTATCCATTCCAAAATATTTCATCACATGATATATATTAATGAAATTATAGGAACTATAATTACTATTAATTGTGTCAATATTAATATTAATATATGAATATTTTAGGATGTGTGAACATATTCATTGGAATGAAAATGATTTATTAACATTTATATCTTATAGATATATTAATCTATGTTTTTTATTAGTTTAATTGTGGTTTATTCTTTTTATTAAATGTTTAAATTTATTAAAATGGTTAAAAATGTAATATAGGTATTATAGGTTGGATAAATAATTAATGAGGCATGTTTTTATGAAACATTCTTCTAATAATTTTTTAGTAATAAAAAATATTCTTAATTACTAATTAAATAATTTTTTATTTTATATGATAATGGAGTTGTAAATGAATATTAATATCGAAATATATATTGTTTTTAATGATTATATGCCTATTAAATGAAATTTTCTTAATTAATGATTATGAAACATAAAGTGTCTTTTGAAAGTATGGTTAATAATTTAATGTATTTAATATGTCATAAATATGGTTACCCATAATAATAAAATATAATAAATAAATTAGTTAATATAAATAGAAATAAAACATGTTGTTTGATAATACAATTTTTTTGGGTCTGATAGGGTCTGTTTTCATGTTAAGGCTAGAAGCCTTGTTTTAAGTTCCTAGATTCTCGGATGAATATATGTTTTGTTTTCATCCTTTTTTATTATCTTAATGTGTTCCTCATGATGTTAGGTAGTTTGATAATGGGATGGATAATGGGTGATAATGATTATGGGTTGGTATTACTAAGGGTGTCCTAGTGGAATGGGGTGTAAGTGTTGGTGATGAAGCTGTAATGTGAGGATGGATATTATGTGTAGTGGTTTTAGGGATCAAACAAGGACTGATCGATTGAGATGGAGTTGGTATTTACCAGTATTTTAATGATATTTTTAATTCTTTAAGTATATCGATCATTTTTGTCTGATGTTCTATGGTAATATTTTATTTATATAATTATCTTCTAACTATTATAATTAAATTGATGTTATGCATTGAGAGTGTATCATATATGTGTTATCATGGGATGTGTCCTAGAGTATCTAGATTATTAATAAATGATAAATTGACTAACTAAAGTTTGATTTTGGTGGTTTTGGTTTTCCACATTTAATATATACATTAGAATAGAAATAAAAAATTAACATTGTGATTAGAACATGGCATAGAAAATTAAAATTATAATCATGGAAATGATAATGGTCATAATTAATTATCAGGGAAATGATGATATAGATTATTGAATAATGGATACATTTTAATCTAAATTAATCCCAATTCAAGAAATCATATTTAAAGCCTATGCCCTAGTAGCAGCTGACATGAGTCCAATGAGATGTTAGCGGAAGATGAGTGTAAGAATAGGTTGTTACCTATAATGTGGTTATTGTCTTTATATGTATCAATTTGTTGTAATTTCATTTTAAACCCCGCCCATTTTTGTAGGGTTATTGTTATATAGTGATCTATGTGAGGGTATTTTCCCATAAATCAGGGCTAGGTGGTAATATATTGCAATCTACCCGCTTGGGATCTACCATCTTGTTTTTGCAGTATTATATGATCATATAAATTATGGTTATCACTCCCCATATATGTGTATAGATTTTAGTAATGATTTTTGGTTATTTATAACACACATATATCTGGATATAGTATGCGAGTTATTATTATAAGTTTAATTTGCAAGTGATACGATGACCTATGGTTGATTAATTAGCACATGGGTTATGATGGATTGAGGTACAATAAATGATGTATATTACATGGAATATGGGCTATAGTGGATCCCATAAACTACTGAAATATTATTTAAATATGGGGATGAGATGATGAGATGATGTGATAGAAATGGTGTACAATTTTTCATATGTTTCTTCATGTTTGGTTCTTTTGGAATGAAATGAGACAAGACATGCGATATTTTTTGAAAAGTGACAAATATTGGGGAAGTGGTAGTAGAGTACACACTTATTTTATTATATTAGTTGACATATTTTATTAAATACATTATGAATCTTGGAAAATAATAATAAAATCATTTAAGTGATGAGTTGTATTCTTTTGTTTTCTCAGTAGGATTTAGTATTCTTATTTCACATTTCATAAAATATGATTTAGGGATGATCCTACTGATTATAATTCATTTTGACACTCAAAAATATATAAACAAATTTTCATGTTAGAAGGAGTGATTTAGTGATCGATATATACCGTCTATGTTTATAGAGTTGTTAATGGGATGTTTAGGATTCAAGCTCAATGTTAAGGAATTTATGTTTGTTTCTTCACCCTCTATAAGATATATCAGTTTTTATGACATTTCTTTTATGTAATTGCATCTTATTTACATTTATTATGATAAGGAGTTGTTTTATGAATGTTCAATATTATATATTGATTCTCAATTCATAGATATTCATGTATCCCATATGTGTTCATTTAATTCCCTTGGTTCTCATCTCCAACTAATGTCATTTTGGACGTTGACAATATGCATCATTATCTCCCTTCTCTCATATTCGGTCAAGGATTGGAAGATTTTTTATGGAGGGGGACATGTAAATGTTGTATGAAATGTGATGGTTCAGATGTATGATAGAGTTTGGATTTAGGTATTGGCGATGAATCATGGGATGAGATGGAAACAATGTAATCTATGATCAATTTGCACTATAAATAATGGATACTAGCTAGGGATCTAGATTTTATTTACTCTCAGCACCTGATATAGGGAAAATTTTGTTTAACTGATATGTTATGTGATGTGATTCTATTTGTAGGGTAGATTCTATGGAAATGATCATTCGTTATAGATGTATGTTTCCATGTTCCAATGGGGTATACTGTAGAAAAAGGGTAATAATGATGTTAATTATGACCCTTAAATACTATATGACCAAGATAAGTGTCCCCAATGTTTTTTATTTTATATTAGTATCCCTAGACCCATGTTTTTCCCATTTTTTCACTAGTTATATTAAAAAATTATAATCAATAAGTTGAAATAGAGTGGATTTTGATGGTGATAATTATTAGAGGAGGACACCCTTAGTGTTCCTGCTTTAGTGTATGTATAATTATAAGGTCTATTCATTAGATCATGGGAAATTATTTTACTTATATGATGAATAATATCATTTGGTTTGAATCATGATTTGGGATAGAACATTGTGTTTCTTTTGTTGTGACAATACTATGTGTGTCAACATGACAATGGGGGTTCATATCCATAAAATTTTGTGAGGAGTCTATTGCATTATTATGGAATGTTATATGATGACTTCTCAAAATGAGCATACTTATATGAAAGAAAGGAGGTGGATTTTTGGCTAGGGTTGTTTTCCGTATGTTATGAGATCTATGTTCCCCTCTCTTAATGTGTGACTAAACCTTTTAATTTCCTTCATGAAATTGACACCCTTTGATTGTTACCCATTGATGTGAACATCCCAATTTATCAAAAATATTTGATTTTTATCCCTTTAGAATGACTACGGGGATTCATCCTCATTCACTTGATAGAACACAAGAAATGAAATATTGAACTATTACTGTTTATATCAGTTCAACCATTTTATTTCTAAGCCAAAACTATCATCCATCGGTGATGGTAAGAAAATATCATTCACTGAGCATGGTGTTGAGATGGAGATGTAGTTTGGGGAATTGATTTTCTCTAATACTCTTCATATAATTATATTAAATAACCCCTAATTAATGTTGTGTTCCAAAGGGTGGGGTCATTATTTACCCTCTTCTGGTGCCTTGTTTTGTCTTGTGAGAGTGGTAATCATCATGTAAATAATTTACTCTTCTCTTGGGCCTAGATTGGTGTAGTTTTAAACTAAGGTAAAGGTTTAACATATATATTCATTTATTTAAATAAGTATACTCTTTACTCATTCACGGTGACATGGGACCTAGTTTTAGGAAAGATTAATATTGTAGATTTTCATTCATTTATTCATAAAAAGTAATGGATAACTTAATCTCTTTGTTTTGATTTAAAAAATCTACAATTTGGGGTGTGAAAGTTATATTTTTTAAGATATTGTAATAGCGTAGTGTGCATACAACACCATAATTGATTTCTTTTATACTAGTAATGTGTGATATTTCCTTAATAATATGGATAGAGAGGGTTCATCTCAAATTATTATATGAAACATTATGAAATTTTTTAAAACCATGGCTCTGATTTAGTGCGTCCCTAACTGGATGAAATAATGGTTTTCTGGATGGGTATTGTTGACCTTTTATGCTTATGGTATCTCTATTAATCTTTTTGAATATGATTATTGGAGAATTTTATTTGAAATTGATATAGATCCAGGGAAGGTAATATAATGAACATATTGAAATGATGAATAGTATGTTATATCCTTCTTATTATTTCCATGATTTTCCTCCTAGAGAATATGTCTATTTTGAAACATTGGAAAAAAATTATTGATGGAAAAAATGGGGTTTTCCAAAATTATTCTTTTTTTATTTATATCATTTTCATATGTAAAATTCGATACACATGAACAATCATTTTTCAGGGGATGGATTTCTTGACGATAACCCATAAATGTGTCTTCAAAACATAATAGATTTTCTGAAAATCTATTTAGTTGGAAAAAATGATTTGATGAATAATTTTTTTAAGATAGTGTCAGAGTGTAATATTTTATGATTTGAATAAGTATTATTTTAAATAGGTGGATTTTTTATATAATAAATCATTTAATGTAATTTTGATGTGTAACACATGGTGTTTGGAAATGGAACTTTTTTTCAAATTATTTGAATATATTGAGTATATTTTTTAAAATGACTTTATATGAAATTTTATTTGAATATTTTTCCTTATAGAATCTATCAAATATCTTTAAATTTAATAAGAAGTTGAAATTCATAAATTAAATTTAAAAAATATGATTTGGTTTTGAACATATAGTCAACAATTTAAGGTGTTAAAGTTGAATTTTGTAAAAAATATTGTTTTTTATATGATTGATTGATATGTTTTGATTGGTATTTTTTGGTAATATATATGTAATTTGATTAGACTTTGTAAATATACATTGGAATTATAGTCATAAATATGTTCTCAAAGGTTCATATAGTTTAAATTTTTATTATTAAGGTGTATTATTTGATCTCATGTTAATAGATTAGATTCATTTCGTCCCATGATTTAATTAATTGTTATTGTTCATACTCCAACATTATAAGTATCACACATAAGAGATTTTTTTACTATATTCTATAGCTTTACCCTAATTTTACAATGTCAATATTGTTTAAAAAATATGATGATAACATTAAGATTTATTTCACTGGATAGTTGATTTATCACTAATCCTTTACCATTCCTTTTATTTTATGATTAATTATTGTGGATAAAATCAGTTTGGGATGTATCTAATGAAATATTAAGTATTTCCTATTCTCTTACTTTATCATTTTCTCAGTATTAGATGGTGGATGAAATTTTAACCTAATAAATATTTCGTTTTGTAACACATAAATTTTTTAATAAATATTTATAGGGTTTTTATTAATGAAAATTTTAAATTATAATAAAAATAATTATTTACTTTTTATATGGGATAATAGGAGAGTATAAAACACATCATGTTAATAAATGTACCATCAATCATTATGTGACTTGTTATATATTTTTTTAAATGTATATGTACATATTCTAAGTTAATATTAATCGTTGAAAAAAATATTTGTGTTAAAAAATTAACATACATAACTATATTTATATATTGCATTTTAATATAAATACTATGATATATTAATAATAATATGTTTTATTATATATGTATTTTGAAAAATATATGTGTGTGGGAGTATTTCTATATATATATATATATTTTCTAGAATGTATATACATATACTGTCTTTGATATATAATAATTATTTGTTTGAAAAATAAGAATAAATAAATCATATAAGGAGTAAATGTGGGGAGTTTGGTATTAAAATAAGGTAAGAGAAATGGGTGAGTTAAGTAAATAAGGAAGGGCAAAAATTATTTTGATGAGAGAATAATAACATTATTTTAAAATCAGTATTTATGTGGATTTAAAATATAATTGAGAGAGCGGGTCATCGTGATAATTAAAACTATAAAATGCATTGAATTTATGAGATCATAATGAATATGAAAAAATGGATTGATCATGACCGTAAAATATTCCATTTAAAGGATAAATAATTTAAATTGACTATATGAATGAATAAAAACTAAATAGGGAGAGGGAGTAAAATATTTATTTAATAAATTACTCAGAGATGAGTCATGACATTGAGCTTTAATACAAGGGAAAAAAATAAAGAAGGGTAATATTTGTGATGTGAAGTGTGAAAATAATTTAAATAACATTCCATAATTTTTGAAATTATATTTACCATATATTCCTCAATACTAATCATATTGATGTTCTATTCATACAATTGGATTCATCAAATGATATGAATGTATTCCCATAGAATATTTTAATTAGTTTTGAGCTATAATTTTTGTATTTAATTAAATTCATGCCAGAAATTACGAACAATGTTTCTCATCTGTGTTCAATGTTCAAAATATTAAATAATAACAATTAATTATCTTTTTCTATTATATATATTTTTATTATTATCAAGCATTAAAATTATTGTTTAAAATAATGTTATTATCCATAATTAGACAATAATAGGATAAATTAACTACATTTAGTGAATAGGTGCTAATATGGAAATTATAAAAATGGAGGACGAATTACATGTTGGATAATTTTTTTTATAAATTATAAATTCTAGAAACAATAATTTTATGATTACATTATGAAGTAGAACATTTACATTGATGTGAATAGTAATTCATGAAAAAAATTATTGATATAATATTATATCACAAAATAGAATATTATTGCTTAAAGGAAAAGGATAACCTTTAATTTCTTAAATCAAATCAATGAAAATAATGAAATCCTAAGATGTTTCTAATAATTATAGATTCTCTAATTTACATATAAAAAGAAATCTATTCAATTCCATTTATAATAATTTCTACAATAGAATTTTGTAAAGTATCACATGTATTAGATAATAATATTTGATGATGTATATGATTATCAATGGAAGAGTAGATTAATGTTTTCTTGTTCATGAATAATGAAATTTATTTTCGAAAGTATCCAAGGGAGGGAATATAATAGTTAAACTAATATGGTTATTTTTAATTTTATGATATCACTGTGATCTTATGAAATGTATTTTGAATTACTAAATAAGGAATGACTAATGCTATGTTTAATGTTCTAGATATTAATTAATATAATTCAACATTTTATCTTGTGAAAATATTGTTAGTATTTTTTTATGAATATTATTTCATTTATATAATTATAATCATTTTATAAGGATTTTATAACATGTTAAAATGTAATGGATTTTCTATGAACATTGTGTATTATCACTTCTAGAAATATAAAAATTCCAAATTTAATAATGATGGATGTGGGATAACATTGTTTTGAAATTTATTTATTATTTCCATTATGGTTTTTAAATATTTTCTTATATATATTCATGAATTAGATTGAAATTTAGTTATACTTTAGTTTGAATGTACAATTTAATTAAAATGGTTAAAGATCATAAAGATTGAAATATTGGATGGATAATGAATTAAAGAGTCCCATTACCAAAAACCTCTTTTCTTATAAAATTATTGAAAAAATGACTCTTATTTCATGATAAATTATTTTATACATTCACATGTTTATTTAATTGTTTAAAAAATATGAATATAGAAATTCTTGTGGTTTCAATTGGTTAAATACATGGGAAATAAATTTATATAACATGATATTTAATGAAATGGATATTATAATAGAAATAATGGTTTATAATTGACAACTTTTTATATATCATGCCTTAAAATACCCATAGTTGTAAAAGGCGATAAATTAATCAATAAATATATGATAGAAATAAAATAATTTTTTTAAAATGATTAATGTTTGGGTTCGGGAGGGCCCATTTATATGTAATGGTTAGAAGCCTTTTTTAGGGCCTAGATACCATAATGGATCACTATTTTGGTTGATTCCATATATGTTTTCCCTAGATATGATTCTTTATATGTGATTTTATGTGTTCTTAGGATGTATGATCGTTGTTGATGATGACAGAAATGGATTCCATTAGAAATAATGGAAGATTAGGCTGATGGTGGCGATGATAATGTTTCCATGGGGTGATGGATGTTTAATGGAGTGGTGCCATGGATGGAACTAGGACTGATACAATGGGTGTTATTTTAGATTTACCATTATTATAAATAATGATGGAATACTTGATTTATAATTATTATGATTGATTGATGTGTTATTATAGGTTTTTATTTATATAATATGTTTCTAACTACGAGAAGCAGTTATATGATATATACCATGAGTGTAGCTTTTGTTTGGAATATTGGGCTAAGTCCTTAAGTACATAAGAAATTAAGAAATGATAAATTATATATTAATAGATTAGGTTTTGTCATTGATGGTTTCTAGGATGTATAAAAACCCATGAATACGTGTGAATAATTACCAGTGTAGTAAGAACATGGTATATGAGATGAAATTGTTAATCATGAAAAAGATAATAATAAAACTTAATTAATATGTAAATAACGATTTTCATATTTAATTAATGGATAATTGAATAATTTAAATAAATAATTAGTGTTGTAGGATTATTTGATATATATTCCTTGGTAGTGGAATCCATGAATATGGTGATTCCTTAGTATTAGGTGATTATAAGGCTATGTACTTTTCCGTAGAGTGGTTTTGAGCCTTATTTATAACATATATTTTTATGAAATTTCAGATGCTACACCATAGATATCAGTATTTCACCTGAAGATTGGTGGACATTGGGAGGTTGTTTTCCCAAACATCTAGGTTGTTGTGGAACAGATTGATTACTACACCCTTTTCCCCTATCTCTTCTCCTTGCTATGTTATGTGATGGTATGAATGGTGGTTAACTTCCCCTATATATGTGTGTAGATGGTTGTAATAGCTTTTGATTATTTCACAAACACAAAAAACTCATAGGCACATACATATATATAACCAGATATAGTATCCTAAGGATTATTTTAGGTATGATGAGTAAGGATTGTTATGATCTGAGTTACATTACTCGACACATGGGAATTTATGGAATTAAATAACATATCCAATGTAAACTACACATCTTTTTAGATTTGGTGATATCCTAAAACTACTCAGTTAGTATATTTTGTTAGGTAAGGAATGATGGGATGATATAATGTACGAGTTGCAATTTATTTCCAAGGTTTCTTTAGGATAAATTCTTTTAGAGGTAGATACAGTAGGACATTTGATGTTTAGGAATAGTGTAAAACATATAGGGAAGTGGCATCTAGTCCACACATGTATTATTATACTATATGATCTATTTTATGTGATAGTTATAGAGGGATATCCATGGTGATCCTTGAAAAAGATCAATAAACCTTGTTAAGTGATGATTTGGTTTTATTTATTTTCTCACTAGGATACATTACGCATCCTTCACATATTTCATCATAGGTTATATGGAGGATTCTACTGAGTATAAATGTTACTATCACCAAACATATATGTAAACTATCTTCCAGGTTATCATGAGTTGTACTCTGATCAATATAGACATTCCTAGTATATGGAGTCACTAATGGCCAATTTGAGAATTGAGATCAATGACAAGGTTATTATATTAGTTTTTCATTTTTTTAGTTGTATTAATTATAGTGACATTATAAATATATATTTGGGGTATTATTTAGCTTTATTATTATGACATGTTGTTCTGTTGTTATTATATCATATCCCTCATTTATTAATTCATAATGTGCAAGGCCACCCATCTACTTTTTTGTTTTACTCTAAGTGTTTTCTGCCAACCTTTAGCCTATCGAAGGCAATATTTAGCAATCATTATCTCCATTCTATAATTTCCTACCATTGAGGTGTTACATTAATTAGGAGGGGGTTGTAAAAATATCTTAACTAAATTCTTAAAATATAATCCATTGGAAAATTATAACATCTCTCATGTATACATGTGGACTACCATATTCGATAAGAGATGTGATTTATTTTTAATTTTTATTTTACATTGGCTGTAAGAAATAGATTTAATGTATATATTTGTAATATATTATTTAGTAATAGTTTAGGAATATTAAAAAAATATTTCTCAATCTTTCATTGTTTTCATTATAAAATAAAAACAAGATTCATACATAATTTTGACTTATTATCTCTAATAATGGTGCAAATAAATTTTCCATCATGACATTTTATGGATGATTATATGTATTTGTGTATATATAGAATATATATATATTTTTTATTAAGATGAATATTTTAATGATTATTGATATATGATCATTGTTTTAGGGTCAACCCTAAAAAAATACTCTCATGAAAACGAAACAATTAACAAACAAAATGACGATTTTTTAATAATTTGTTTTTGAAATGTTATTAGTTGATCATATATATTTTTTACTTATTTTGATGATTCTCATATAATAATATAATAAATTTAAATTAACTATAAATTAAATTAAAACTCCTTCTATTAATTTCAATTACGAGGCAATGGATTTATAGTACAATCTCATTATTTATCAAGATTGTTTATTAATATGTTTCCAATAATGAATATGTATTACATATAAATAAATAATCATGATAATATTATTATACATTTATTATTTCTAGATATTACATCTATTCCATCCAATTTAAATCCACTTACGACACATGTAACTGAACAATTTTTTTGGAAAAAAACATTACCTCACTTTTTTTGCCAAAATAATTTTCCTTCAATGTCTATGTTTTTGAGAAAAATACTCGATAATTTTTTTAATATAACTAATTTAATGATTAATTTAATTTTGACCAATTTTTTTATTTTAAAAAAATTATTATATTAATATTTTTATTATTTTCAGGAAGAGATAATTTTTACTTTTTACTAACAATTTAAATGGAATCATTATTTTCTCATACATGACACGAATGAAATTTCCCTCCATCACGAAATCTCCATGAATTGAAGATTCCATCACAAGTATTCATGGTCCATTTAAATTAAAAATCATTCCTTAAAATTAATGATATAATTTTTTTTAAAATTAGTGAATTAATAATTATGCGGTATTTGCATGAATATATATTTTACTAACCTCTGAATGAAATATTTCATCTATGATAACATCAATTAATGTTATTTATGATTTGTTTAGGATATGATCAAATGATAACATACTTATTCATTTCCTAGATGTTTTATCATTTTTAAGATGATATCTTTATGAAACATGACTATTATCCATGTGTTATGGTATGCTGAATTATTCAAATATTTATAAAAGCCATTTCGTTTAAAATGGATATGAAATATAAAAAATGATTTATGTTTTTTTGGATCACCTATATATGAAAATTTATTATGTGATAGGTGGGATGGAAATTATATATCCCCATAATTAATTCAATATAGATTAATATCTTTTTATGTAATATATAATGGAATTATTAAAAAACAAAATTCATTATTGGATTCTATCAACATTTATAGTACTAGGAGTGATCTTTGACTAAGGATATTATTGAATAGGGACGGAACCAAATACACTTTGGTAGTCTTGCAATTTATCCTCAACTGTGGAACTAATTTGATATTATTATGTATATGGAATAATGATATATATTTTTCCAACATTATTATCTCAAGGATCCTAATTTTTGATTCATTTATGATTCAAGGATTACAAACTACCCTGCTATATGCCATGATTTTTTATAATGATCTATGATATAAGGGGTATTGTTTTCATATGTCATTTTCATGTTTTCATACCATTATTCTCTTGTTATAATTGATTTTTTATTGACGTCGTCCTTTTTTATCTATACTGATCATCTGGGATCACATTTTCTTATGTTTCATTTCCATATGATTTAATGAATGACTTTGAGTAGGGTATGTATAAGAATATTGTTACATGGTGTGATATCTACTATTCACATTGATGATCTTTCATGATATATGAAGGCTATTTATCTATTATATAATGATGATAAACACTTATGATCCATGATCATGTATTTATAAAATACATTGAGTATTCATATATTAAGATTCTATATTTAGCTATAAAAATTATGGTTCTCCATAGACATTAACTCATTGAGTGGAGACTTAGATCTATGAGACATTTAATAAAGACAAATATATAACATTGGGGGTTTTAATAAATGGTTGTTGGGTAAGTGTGATTCACTCTTGATCACATTTATTATCTTATGACCCCATCTTGGTGATTGATTAATGATTGATGGGAATTTTGTCTCATATTAAATGTTTTATCTACATTTTTTGATGAATCAATTATAGAGGATTATTGTTTTTTAGGGATTGGTGGTGAAATGTGATGCATTTTATCGATTTATTGATTCATGTAATTGAAAATTTTGTATTGATAATTGTTATCATAGACCAAGGTGACCATGTAAATTTATGGTTAAGGGAAAACCATATCATGGATTGTGTGTTGAATATAAATACTTTCATGGATTCTTTGAGATTTAATGACTTAATGGGGTAGTGTTACTTATGAAATATAATAATTCATTGTCCTAATAAGTATGTGTTTTAGGGGATTTTATTTCTTGATATTTGAATGGGGCTACGGGGGACATTGATAGGTATATTAGTGCTGACCTTGGATTCTTAATTATAGTTCAGCCCATCATAATTGTGTCCTATAAGATTTCCCAATATGAATATATATATTTTATTGTATGGTTCAAGGGTTTTGGGGGTGTACCACTTGATTATATAATCAATTTTTTTATGGATTATTTTACTTTTATACACTTTTTTATTTGTTCCTTTATTTATTATAGCTACAAGGATTGGTTACTCTTTCTTTAGCTGTTATTTTTATTCACATTCAATTTTATTTATGAGATTATTATGGAAATTGGATTTTAAATGTGAATATTTATGCCTGTAAAATAATTGTTTAAGAAATATTTGAAAAGGGAAAAATGTAATTTCACAATTTTATAGTGAATGAAACACATGTCGTGTTTGATAGTGGTTCCGAAATGGTTTTGACTCCATTCATATTCCAATTTCAATATGGGGAAAATTTTAATGAAATAGTGTTGATTTATGAGAAAATTTATTTTCAACTGATTGTTGTTATTTTATCCAATTAAATGGATTTTTGGAAATGTTAATGTATGATTTTTACTTTGTTTACAATTTCATTTAAAATCACTATTTTAGGAATTATCAAACATGAATAAAATTTATTTTCTTATATAATAATATTGAAAATTATATGGATCTTACATAAAATGATAACTTTATTCCTCACCATTCAAACTCCTCAATAAATATTCCACTCTTATGGTTTTATTTCAAAAGACATGGCATGGGTCTACACTATTCTATGATATGGGTTTTCAAATGGTTGACATGTGATGTGAAATGGGACCACATGTCCCATGGATATTATGGGTAGTAGATTTTTTTCATATTTTTGGTTATATATATATAGGCTTCAACTTTAGATTTTAATACTTATGAGGAGTTAATATAAATTAATTTTTGTTTTGTGTTCTTTAATATCCTTATTTCCTTGTTTATTATTAAGTCTTGATATTTTTCCTTTTATTTGTGTTTTATTCATTTATGTGATTTATTTATTAATGGACACGTAATTATTGATGGGTGAAATAATCTCCATGGATTATATCTTGAGACTCGGTAACTGGTATCAATCATGGTGTTATTGGGAATGTTGTTTCTGTATTTTTTAGAATGGTTTGAGTAACTGAAAGATATATTAACCAATCTAGTTTATAGAAGAATTCTATAAAATCCCACCGTTGTGTTATATATTATTAGTATGGTTAGTCTAGAGTCTAGGATCATCATTAGGAATCATGTGGACTTTTGGGTAAAGTACTTTTCTGAATATTTTCCCTACCAAAACAAAAGAATCCAAGGTTTTATCATGATTTAAAATTGATTTCATAGTTTGGGTATAGACATATTTAATAGATTTTTGACTTTTTGAGATTATTAATTAATCCTTGTTGATAATAGTTTGTGGGAATGTATGAGTTCCAAAGGTGGAATTAGTGAATAAACCAAGGTTACAATGTTATCGAATACGATTTGTTAACCCATGTGGTTCTTCATTTTAATTGATGTATCACCATGAATGATCATGTTGAATGGTTGGCATAAGAATTACCATCCTATGTATCCATACCAGATATGGTGATGTTTCCCATCTAAATTTTGGGTTTTACATCCCATGTTACCCATATTGATTCCATTAAAGAAGGTCATTGGTGTGTTGTCAAAAAGGGTTGTTTATATGTTCTTTTAGGAAATTTATATGTATATATATTGTTTGAATTGAGATGAATACTGTAATTTTAGGGGTTTCCCCTTTGTGAAATTATTTCCCAAAATGAATAAATGTTTTCTGGAATAGAAATGATAAATTCCATGAATTTTATTGTTTTTGAAAAAAAAATCATTTGTTCGGGATTTTTTTTATTTATAAATGTTAAAAATGTGTCAAGTTCTATTTTAAAAGAAGATATAAACATAAAATCTGTTATATAAATACAATTAAGTTTAATATATGAAATTTTGAAAAGGATTTTAATTATTAAAAGGTATGTTTTTAAAAATTAGTTAATGAAATCATTTCCAAAAAACAATTATTGATAAAAAATGAATATATGAAGTTTTTATATGAAAAAAATGTCTTGATTCTCAATTAACTATGTGGCATACATTATTATATATGAAATGATTAAATATTACTTAGAATCATCATTAAATAAATAATTTTTATGAAATAAAATTTTGTATTTCCTTTTTATAATGTTTTAAGAAATTTATTCATAAAATAATGGGTTTGGGACATAGATGAAATGGTTTTTAAACCATTGGGTCTCGAAAATGGTTTGAAATATTTGGTAAGGGGTTTGTTGGAAAATAGTTATTTTAAAAAATGAAACTCTATAAGTGTTTTAAATATATAATAAATGATATATCATTAAATTTGAATTTTAAATGGGATTTTAAATTTGTTTCCAAATTTTTTCCATCTTATATGGGACCAATTTTTTCTTTATAAAGCATGGTATGATACGATAATGTCTCATGTTGGTTTCTATGTGCCTCGTTGATGGGTGTGAAAAAATACAAGTATTTTTTTCTATGAATAATAATTTTTCATTGCTTACATTTTTCCTGATTTAACTTTTTTTTAATTCTGAACTCCACTAATACTAAATCTATATTTGTGGAATTTGCAGTCTTGTTGTTTATTATACATCTATGGTGAATTCCTTCCCCCCATTTTTGATGGCCAATCAATAAGGATTTATTTTTTTATTCTAATGTGATTATTTTGATATCTGGATTGATGATTGTGCATTGTGGATGTTTTAGTGGAACATATTGTGTTTCTACATAATGGTTTATGTCATTGAGGGAATTATTCTAGAAAATCTATGATGTTTTATTTGTTAAAATGGGGGAGTAATAATTCTTATTGGACTAGATTATGGATCATATTACTTGTTTGGATGCTTTTGTTTTTTCTTTTTTGGTGTATTCCATGTTGTTTTGGTTTCCTTCTTTTGGGGAGTCTGGTGTTTTCATTAACCATGTTTGTTTTGAGGTCAGTTTCATATTATAATGGGAATGATTTACCTATATGTGGGTGCTTCAAATATTACTATGGATGATGCCTTTACGATATTAATAAGTTAGTATTTTTATCTCTTTAGTATTTTTCAATGGGAAAAGTTATCAGATTTAGATCATAGTTTACATATACTGTATGATGACTTGGGATGAAGTCCCGATATAAGTATATTTATGAAATAATTTTTAACTATCTTATTTATGTTATTTTCATTGATCATGGGGTTGGATTGATCCTCTTGGTGTGGATTCTATTAAACTTGTGCACCCTTTTAGATGTGTTCAACATAAAGGAATGAATAAGTATTTTAGATACCAATCAGGATTGACATATTTAAATTACTACAAATGGTATGGTAATTAGATCCTCTGTGGTTACTAACTATTTCATGGAATTCAAGGATATGGTTTCTCATTGTGGATATTTTCATTCGAGTTATTTTATATTGTTCATAGTATTTATAATCATTCTAAATGAGGGGGAGTTTAATTCACTAACTTCTCCTTCGTATGATATCATTCCTATGATTGTGGTTCAATTTTTCATGGTGATTTAATTTTTTTTGACATTATGGTTTCTTATAGAGAAATTTTTTGTAGTTTATAGTTTCATTTATCTAAATAAATATTATTTTCTAAGTCACAATATTTTATGCGGTATGGGTTGTGTATAATTCTACATACATTTTTTCAATCAAGGATATTCATGGTGAAAAAGTGTCATAATAAAGAGAATTCTGATAGTTTTATGGCCACCAGTTGGTTTTATTATGATCTTTAGTTATTTACATATTCCTTTACAGTATTCTATGCATTATAATGGAGACCCTTGGTTTTATAGGAAAAATTCTCTCGCACATGGAAAAAACATGATTTGCCTAACAGTGCAGCTGACATTGAAAGGGTTATGTTTTATTTATAGTGGAATTTGGCATGGAATAAAAGGATTTGTATAACAATGGGGAATTATAAAAAACCATGTATATTATTTATTTATTGATTGGAGATCTTATAAATTTTGTTCATAGTTTCTCCAACTATGTAGATAAATCATATGGTGTTTAACCCTCATTAAAAATTGGGTTATAACAATTTTCCCACATTTTAAATTAATGAGGTCATTTACCTTATCTATATCTCTATATATATCCTTTATAAATTATAATACATTCCAAGGAAGGTATATCCCTCAAATTACTTTTATTTCTAATCCTCTCTAACCTTCTTTAATATTTATTCCTTCAAGGTAATCCTTAGGTTAAACTTTTTTCATTATCATATTCACTACTAATGTTGATTCAATTTCTCAAATTAACATAGGGGCGTTTGGGTATGATTTTAGTGTTTGGGTGATTGATTCATGGATTTTTTATTTGTTATGTATTAACTGATTTACATATAACATTTATGGAGCAATCATTATTATAGGTGATGACTAACAAATTTGAAATTGCTGAAACAACATAGATTTTTGTTTTCTTCTTCCATGTTTTACACTCCATCAAGTCTGTTATGCATTTAAATTCACTATATGAAATATTTAATCCATTGATGATGGATTTTGTAGGATTTTAAATGTTATTAATATTTCTTTCCACATGGAAAATGGTTCTATTTTGGATTTCATGTAGGGATTAAAATGGAATGGTCAAAAGTATACATCCATATAAATGATTCATTTTATGTTGGGATTAAGCCAATTTATGTCATAATAAAACATGGAAGGAGTCATATATTAAATAAAATATTTCATTCTTGTGAATTAAAATGGTGTGAAAGTTGTTAGCTTCCATCATATTATTGATTGACATTTTATAAATATGTTGTTTGATTTTAAAATTATTTGACCTCATTTGGCCTATGATACAAATCTAGAATGGGAATCTGATGATAATTGGGCTTTTTAGTGATTTTTTATGCCTGAAATTGTTCCTCCAAATAGTATTGTTTGATTTATTTTAGATGATTATTTCGAAATGGATATCAATCACTTGATATTAAATAATTATTTTTGGTGGGGATTTAACCCATTGAGATGAGACTTAGTAATAAGATAAATTTGATAATGGACTAATTGAATTTTTAGTGCATAAAAAATGGTGTATATGTGACTGTGAGACCAATTTGACCCCATTTTTCATAATATGACACATTGGTGGCGATTTATTATTTATTGATGGGAATTTTAGTATATAGGGAAAGTATAGTCATCTATGTATTAGGAATCAATTATGAAGGGACTGTAGATTATGAGTGCATGGAGGTGAGGTGTGATTTATTCAATTTACTTATTGATACATTTCATTTGACATATCTGTGTGATATAATTCGAGTAATTCATAAGGGACTATGTAAATTAATATATCAGTACAAACCGATATGATATAGAATGCATTGAATAGAGAGTATTTCTAGGTTGTTTTCATATGTTTTCATTGGAATTGGATAAGTGAATTGGGAGGTCTATTAATTATTTTATACTAGGGATTAATCAAATTTAATAATTATTATTTATTTAAATTATGATTAGTATATAATTGACATTCATAGTTCTAGTTGTTCATTCCTAGGTTTTTTGTTTCTATTTTAGAGCACTGTACTTGAGTCTAAAAAGATCTCTCATGTTTTCTTATTTTTTTATTTGATATCTTTTGTTATTCTAATGTATATTATTTCTTAATATTTTATATTATTCATTGTATTAGGGTAAATCTATCATGTTTATACTCTGTATCTTATTAGTTTTATTATTGGTAATATTTTTACCTATACTATTTTCTGTAATTCTTTTTATTCACATTAAATTTTGTATGTGATATTATTCTGTAAATTGGATTTGGAAATATAAATGATTTGAATTTGATATGAATATTTAAAAAAGATAATGAAACAGGTTAAATGGGTTTCAACTTGATTTTTTAAAGATAATTCTTCTCGTTTAGTCTTATAAAGGTGTCTGTAAATGTATTTATCTACCCATACTTATTTTATAAGAACAATGAAATGTTTTATAAAATGAGGTCAAGTCCCATGAAAATTGGTTTTCAAATTATTTTTTTCATTATGAAATAGAAAATTATTTTCTTAATTATCTATGTGTGATGTTTTTTATAGTTGTATATTGAAAACCAATTTTTAGATGCATTTCCAAAATAACATAAAAAATAATTATCATGACTATGAATTTAAAAAACTATTTGGTTCCTAAAGAATAAGATCATTTGTAATCATTCCCTACATATTAATCTTTGTATATAAAACTCTTATTTTTTCATTTCTAGTCCCCCATCCTCAGTGTCCATTTAGTTGGGATGCTGCTTGTGTCAACCTTTTGGTTGGTGATGTGGTGTGTGACAATGGGTCACCTAGAAATTATGTTTAGTAGTTTAATTATTTTTCATTTTAGATTACATATTTATTATATTTTTCATTGAATCTATAACTTTTTAAGATTTTAATTTTATAAATATTTGCTATGTGTTCTTGTATATCAATGATACCTTCATTATTTTTCATTCAACTATTTATTATTTCTAATTTTGATACTTTATCTGATGTGGTTATTTAGTTTTTTATCTAGTCATTATGCAATTTGAATGTATTCCTAGTGATTATGCTTTAAGACCATGGTAGTTGTTTCTAATCTAGTGTGATTGGGAACATATCTTTGGTATGTCTCAGAAATGATTGGGTATTTTATTGATGGAGGAGTCAGGTTGGTTTTTGAAATCATTGTAATAACCGTTATATAAGAATTGATTTTCTATGGTTTTTTATATTCCAAATAATTTCTAAACATCAATATGTTTTGAAACATTCCGTTTTATATTTTTATAACACATTATTATAGAATTATGTTCCCACAACCCCATGAAAAATGTCTTATGTTTTACCAAAATCATTATTTTAGGACTAATTATTTATGATCAGAGATTTTTTATGCAATGTGTTTTATGTTGTGTTCATTCAATGTTATTTTGTTTACATACACACATATTCATCTAATCTCCAATTCTGATATTGATATGTTATATACAATGTATACCCTTACTGATATTTTGATATAACCATTTTATTATGTTTTTATTAACCAATACATGAAGTGGAGTTTTGTAACAACCCCAAACCATTATCCCACTAATAGAGTATACTTTATTACACTGAAATAATATACATGAGGTAAAATCAGGATGTATCTATTAGTTTAGTACTCTTAAATAACTAGATACATACATGATTAACATAATACATTGTTAAAAAAAGCACATAAATACATTCTCACATCCTTGATATTATTCGTAATATCATTCAAAATATTCAGGTGATGGGAATGAAAATAAAGGATTGGATTAATTTCTCAAAAATGATTCCATATATTGGAAGATATTAAGAATAAATATGGAATAGTAAATTTTAAAAAAGTAAATAACTAAATGAAAATTATATTTAATTTATAACATGATCATGAAAGGAAACCATGAATAATATCAAAGCCTTAATCTTGTGGGTAATAATCATTGAATTAAAAATAAAGGAAATTTTTGTTATTCGATTTAATGATTTATGACATTATGAAATCTTGCTGTCATGTCCATTTTCAAAGAATATTTAATCGATGGGTAAGTATGCACTAATAAATCCCTTAATAAGTCCACCAATATTATTTTCCTTAAGAGATATTTTATTAAATCATGGGGATATCTATATCTATGCCCTAACCATCACAACTTGTCTAGTGAATTCCATATATATTGAATAGATAATTTACATTATAAAAAACATTACTTATCAAAAAAATTCTTTATAGACTAAATAATATTGAATATTAATTTTCCCCAGTCAATTAGATAACATTTGAAGTAAAACACCCTAAATAGAAATCGTATATGGTTTATGAAATAATAATATACATGATACAAAGAATTTTTGTATTTTAGATAAATTTATTTTACAATAATAATCAATAAAAATAATGGGTTATGATATAACGTATGTGACTATATAATTAATACGAGAAAAATTATACAAAAAATTCATCCAAATTTTAGGCTTTTTAATAAAATCAAATGATTTTGAGAAATAATAAAAATTGAATTGAAACCCTAAATTAAGATCATATAAAAGGTTTTCCTTCTATAATTATTCAATATGTATATAAAACGATAATTAGTTCTGAAAAATTATGGCAGCTGGAAAATCTGATAATGTCGTATATATTTAAAAGAAATATTTCATTTAACCTTTTCTAAAGAAAGTATAAAATGGGAATATTATAAATATTAATAAAAACTCATTTAAAATAATGTATAAATTCATGTATTACATTTTATTACATTCAAAATAAATTTTAGTCAATAAAAATTATTTTTTTAAATCTATATTTAAATATATCATATTAGAAGAAAAATATAATAGATCGAATGGGAAATGTTATCAAAAATTTTATAATTTATAATTTTTTATTTAAATTAAAAACAGAATAAAAGTGTGAAGAAAAAATGGAATCTTAATATATATATATATTTTAATGGTAATGACCCAGAAATTCCAAGGAAAGTTTTTTCTTAAATTCGTTGGGATTTTACGAGTACGCATTTTCTGACGGCACCTAATTCTAAGGCCCGGTGATCCGGGAATAATTTTCTGAAGTTTAGCTTTGGTATGTTCAGTGAACAAATGAGCGGGTTTTTCTATCATTTTAAGCGGTGATCGAAATTGAAATCTGAGGGCACCAACGAACTCGCAGCGCCAGTATTTTTTTATGGGGACCTTTACTGCAGTTGCATTTTATGTGGGTTGAAAGTTAAAATAGGGGTTTAATTAAGAAGTTTAAAAAAATTTCTAGAACAATTTTATTTATATCTTGGGAAGTTAATTTCTCCAATGGGAAGGAATTGGTGGGGCCCACACCCACCCAACATCCCATGTGTGGATATTGGAGAGGTGGATAGGTGGGGCCCACACGAGTCCCAACCATTCACCGACCATAACTCTTTTCAAACCCCCTTTAAACTCCCATTTTTAATTCATGACAACCCCCATTATTTTCGAGGATTCCTTCCTCTTCCTCTATTTCTCATAATTGTTTTCCAACACACCCTAATTAATAAATTCAACATATTCACATAATTAATTAAGTGATTTGATTTTTTGAATTTTGATTTTTAAAATTGCATGTGTTAATAAAATAATAGCTTAGGCTTATTACTTTATTTTTGGGTCAATATTTGTGTTAAGGAGAGTGGGGGAGAGAGATTTTGGATAAGGGAGAAAGGTATTCCTCTCCTCAATGAAGAATGGTTCTCTTCTCCGACGAAGAATACTCACCTTCAACGGAGAACGACTCGGAAAAGAACGCTCCACGTTTATTCAATCCTTTTCATCTTCCGCATCAAGGGAGGAGACACCGATGCAGAGAACTCTCTAACGACGAACATTCTTTCTCCGACGTTGACAAAGCAACATAGTTTTCCGTGTCTACAACGAACAAACCATATTCGAGGTAGGGGGTTTATATTCAATTTTAATTGATTAAAATTGTGCCTCCTTTGTCGTTGAACATCTATTTTTGTCTCCGTCCAGTTTTCTATCGCCTAACGTGGAGGGCACGGGCTGAATGAACATGGGCTGACGACCATCCATTTTATGTTGTTTAATTTTTTGGAATCGGTGACCGGAGGCAGAATGCGGAAGAGCCCGACGGCGCAAGGGCTACCGTCGCACACAAAAAGAAAAGCCACGACCAAGTGGGCCATGGCGGATGAAGCCGGCGCCGATTCGCAGGTTGTGAGGAAGGAACCGCGGCCCGCTTTGCGGACCGCTTTGGTGGAAGAACCAGCCGGCCGGGATGAGGGAAGCCACAACACAAGGAGAGCACCCCACCAGATGAACCGTAGATTGCCCGAGAGGGTCGCTTGTGCCAGAAGGCTGGCCGGCTCTAGTCGGCCGGTTAGGGAGGGTGGCCGAGCTTGTCGCCGCAGATTCAGGCACCCTAGCCCCTACCCCCCCCCCCCCCCCGAACCGCTCGGCATTTGGGCCGTTCCGGTAGGGTTGGCCCTGCTGGGTCGTGCCCTGCCGGACCAGGTAGCTTCCCCTCGAGCCGGGCCCCACCCCCTCGGGACGGGCTGCGCCCCCTCAGGACGGGCTGCGCCCCCTTGAGACGGGCCGCACCCTCTCGGGACGGGTCGTGCCCCTTCGGGCTAGGCCGCGCCCCTCGGGCCGAGCCACACATTTCTTGGGGTCAGTTTTACACCCCTTTTGGGTCAGAATCACCAAAAAAATGGGTTAACTCGACCCGCAAGCCCACTAGGCTTAATAGTTCGGGCTCATTTTCACTTAAAGGAGAATATCTTGAATAACGCACATCTGAATGATGTTCCGTATACAGAACTGGGACCCTTTTGATGAGGCAGTCCTTTTGTGATACTCTAAGTGAGTTTTGGACAACTTCGGTAAATGGATGAGATTAGAATGAGCATACTTCCAACCAGGCCCCTAGAAGGAAAAAGCCAATATCTCTCAGAACAGGTGTCTGATTGACGCGCCGTCTGTCACGTTGAGTTCTTTTTGACGATATGGATCTTCGTGATACATTAACTTTGGAATTCATGAAAGTTTATGTATCGACCCTTTTACTTGAGGAGCAGACCCTCCCGGAATCAAGCACACTGTGTATAGGAACCCTAGAGCTGGCTGCGACTACAACGACTACCGTGCTGGGATCCTCCGTGGGTTCAATGACGATGACAACTGTACTTGGATCCTTCGTGGTTTCGGAAGCAAGGATTGATGTACTTGGATCCGCTATGGTTTCAGCAGCAATGATGACAATACTTGGATCCTACGTGGGATTGGCAATGATGGTTACTCTATTCGGATCCTATGTGGGTTCGACAGCGACGAATTGTGTACATGGATCCAATGTGTGTTCGGCAGAGGAGATGATTCAGAGGCTACAACTAATCACTCCACCCATCTTCATGAGTAGTATACCTGTGTGAGATGAGTCTTTTCTTTCAAACATTATCATTGATGTGATTGACGTCTTTCCTGTGTGGACTGGATTGTGCTTTGGCTCAGAAGTTGGAGCCGAACTGAGATTGATGACTTAGGTATATGTATAGTCATATACCAAAGTAGAGTTGGTTGATACATTGTGTTTGTATCTTTACTTTGTGGTTTATCCTTCGTAGATTTTGGGAGACCTTTAGGTGTCTCGGGGTCCCTACTGTGTATCGTTATATATTCACCAAAACACAAGAAATGACCGTACTACGTTGTGTTGTTTGCAGATGATGGACAACACTGATCTTGTTTGAGGCTTGTGGAGTTGGACGGTATCCGGAGGTGGACCACCTGGCGGGATGTACATTGAGAGGACAGACGAACCCGATGTACCGACGATACTATATGTACCCACCCTTCAGGTGGGATTCCCGGAGGATGACTTGGTGGTTCCTGCTTTACTTTATAGCTGTTGTACTTTCTTTCTCAGTTGTACTTTATTTTCAGTTGGGTTTGAATACTAGCCCATTTACTTTCCAACACTTAATTTTGTACTCATTTTTACTTAGTGATTACTTCACTTGTGTACTCTGTTGTGTTTGTTTACTTTTATAAAGGCAATGCCTTCCCTTTTACCAGGATTTATGCCTTTGGTGCTAGACGCCAGCCCCTGGACTATGGAAGTCAGGCTTCGGGTAGTCACGGCACGTTCCCTGAGGATGGGTTGTGAAAATTGGTATCAGATGAGTTGGTTCTTCCGCAAAACATAGGACTCTGATCTGTCTTACAATAAAGAAATAATGTTAAGAGTAATGAGTGTGGTTTTCAGTCCAGGGAGTCCAGTGTTGGTGCGACGACCGACTAATCCGTACACCATGACCCTAACTCTTGATTTCCGACTCAGTGTACGAAAACAATGATTGCATGTGTGTTTCAAAGGTTTTTCATTGTGATTACTTTGTGTCAGCTCACCTGGTATACTATTTGACAGTGGAACAACTGTTCCTTTTCATTATGGCCCCACGAAGGCAGCCAGCCGGGGTTCCTAGTTACATGTGAGATGGCATCCCACCGAGCGATGAGGCCTCGGTGCAGGGCCCCATTACAGCGGAGGCACTAGAAGTACCACTACTCACTGAGCCACTAATGCCACTAGCCCCAGCAGCAGAGAGTGCACGCAGCTTAAGTGCATTGCACGAGTTTCAGCGACAGAGGCCGCCCAGGTTCCATGGAGAGACGGACCCTCAGGCCGCCAAGGATTGGCTGGCGGCTATCATCAGAGTCTTAAGATTATTAGGGACACTATCTGACCTTATTAGGATCCTTTCCAAGAGTCTACTACATGCAGGAGAAGGTAGATGGTGGAGCCTGAAGCTCCAGGTGCACGACGATGCATCTCTACTTTGGACAGACATCAAGAGTCTCTTCCGCTGGGAGTTTGTTCCAACAACCATCTGTGTGGTGTGCATCTGGGAGTTACTTCATCTGCGATAGGGTAGCATGACAGTATCTCAGTACTCTTCAAGATTTACCGACCTCTCGCGCTACTCTACAGACATGGTACAAGACCCATTCTTCTGGGACCAGACCTTCGATCAGGGACTGAGGCATGAGATCAGGGCTTCGATTATCTTCCTCATCATTATGACGCAGTAGGAGTGCTGGAGTGAGACCTTCTTGTGGAGAGATTTCTTGCTGAGTCGATGCGAGCGGTGAGACGAAACACAGGGCGACAAGTAGTGGAGTCTTCTATAGCTGGTAGTAGATAGATTACACATATTTCCAAGCGGACCAGGCCATCAGGTGGGTGACCTCAGGATACTGGTTCGGATGTGTGGGGCACACGAAGCAGAGCCAGCGATACAAGGGGCAAGAAATGCTATGGATGCGGCGAGCAGGGTCACATGGCTCGTGACTGCCTGACCCGCCATGCAGATGAGTAGCAGACAGTAGAGGGACCTCCCAATCAGGGGAAAAGGATTGATTGTGGTGGTCTGTAGGGAGCACACAGACGAGGCAAAGGAGATGATCGAGCAGCGGGTGGTGGACGACGCTTCGAGGCTCTACCACCACCACCACCAGGAGGACCACCCTGGCCACTGGGAGCTGGTAGACAGGGGCAGGCTCATCTCCAGGTAGCCAAGGCCTACAACCACGGTGCATCTGAGATGATTCGAGCTACTATCTGCATCTACTCCACCCTTGTTGCAGTTCTTATATACACAGGAGCGAGTAATTCTTTTATTTCCGCTACCCTTGTTTGGAGCTCGGAGATTCAGATGGAGCTGTTGGCTCGATCCTTACAGCTAGAGACTCCTACGGAAGTAGACTCGATGACTACGCACCGGTTCCGATAGTGTAAGCTTACTCTAGGAGGTGAGAGCTTCAGCTGGGATCTTCTTGTAGTGGCGTTGAGGCCTTACGACTTCATCTTGTGTATGGACTTGGTATCTATAGTCCATGCCCATATCGACTGTATTAATCACAAAGTACGGTGTTTCCACATAGATGGGAGCAGGTTCACCTTCACTGGTGTGAAGGGATCCTTTGCAGCGCAGGGTGGACTTATGCAGAGGAGAGGGCAGCCGATCACATATAATTTGAATAGTCTCATCCTAGGAGGAGTTGATGTGTGGAGTCTGAGTTTTCATGTTGTGGTGGATCAGTATGCAGATGTTTTTCATGACGACATTCTAGGACTACCTACCAATAGCGAGGTCAATTTCTACATTGACCTGTACCTGAGGACATCACCTATATATACTCCAGCATATCGGATAGCTCCCGTCGATCTTTGTGAGCTGTAGGTACAACTGGAGGACTTAAAGGGAAAGGGATACATCTGACCCAGTGTTTCACCCTGGGCTTCTCCGATTTTGTTCACCATGAAGGCGAATGAGAGTTTATGACTGTGTGTCGACTACCATTGCCAGAATCAGGTGACCATGTAGAATAAGTATCCACTCTCAAGGATTGATGATCTCTTTGATCAGCTCAAGGGAGAACGATGGTTCTCAAAGACATACCTCAGGTCAGGCTATCATCAGCTCAGAGTTCGAGACGAGGATGTGTAGAAGACGACCTTAAGGTGTCTGTATGGCCTATATGATTTCTTGGTTATACCCTTCAGCATTACCAATGCACCAGCAGTGTTCATGAGTCTCATGAATAGGATATTCCAACCTTACCTTGATTGTTTTGTTGTAGTCTTCATCAAAGACCTACTAATTTACTCGACTACTGAGGAATAGAACACCTACCAATTGCAGGTTGTACTAGACACACTCCGAGAGCACCAAAATTATGGTACACTCTCTAATTTCATGTTCTAGATTCGAGAGGTTCACTTCATGGGGCACTTCATCTCGGAGGCGGGAGTTGAAGTGGATCCTGTGAAGATCGAGGCATTACTTGCTTAGGAGCCACCCGTGAGCGTGATGGAGGTGCAGAGTTTCCTAGGTCTGACTGGGTAATATCGGAGATTTGTGTCAGACTTCTCCAGAGTTGCAGCACCGCTTTCAGCATTGACAAAGAATGGGAAACCCTGTGTGTGTTCAGATAGATGCCAGCAAGGATTCTTGGAGCTGAGACAATGATTAACTAATGTGCCCATCTTGAGGCTACCTGAGGAGGGTGTAGGGTACGTGGTTTATTGTGATGCCTCATGGATCGGACTCAGGTGTGTCCTGATGAAAGAGCGGGCAATGATCGCCTATGGTTCACAGTAGTTGAGGTGGCATGAGAAGAACTATGCTACCCATGACCTGGAGATAACATCTGTGGTCTTCTCCCTGAAGATGTGGTAGCCTTATCTGATGGGCGAGTGCTTTACAGTCTACTCTAACCACCTGAGTCTTAGGTACATCTTCTTGCAGAAGGACCTGAACCTGAGAAAGCGGTGATTTATAGGGATCCTCTAGGACTATGACATTGGGATAGTCTATACCCCTAGGAAGGGGAATGTTTTGGCTGATGCTCTCATCAGGAGATCGGGCATTCAGCTACTTGGAGAGGTGACAAAGCAGTTAGCTGCTTTGTAGATATCCTTCATGGATAGAGATGCGGCATCCTTTCTAAAGTCTCTCATAGTCACTCCTCCGCTACTTCAGTGGGTTAGAGAGGCACAACGTGGGGACTTTGACTGTGAGACGCGACGTGCTCAGATTACCACAGGGCAGGTGCCATATGGATTTTCTGAAGAAGGAGATCACGTCATCCTCTTCAGGGGACGTACCATGGTACCAGTTGCAATGCGGGATGATGTGATGAGGGTGTTTCACACTCCCCCTCTAGCGGTACATCTTGGAGTGTCGAAGATGTACCAGGACCATAGACGACAACACTGGTGGCCGGGTATGAATAAGGCTATAACAGAGTTAGTTTCACGATGCCTCACTTTTCATCAAGTGAAGGCGGATCACCAGGTACCAGATGGCTAGGTACATCCCTTAGAGGTTCTAGAGTGGATGTGGGACGGGATATCCATGGATTTCGTGAGGGGGCTTCCACGTACATCGAGAGGACATGACTCCATCTGGGTGATCGTAGACCGACTCACCAAGTCAGCCCACTTCCTACCGATCATAGAGCAGGGCTCAAAAGAGGGCTTGGGACGCCTCTACATTCAGGAGATCGTACTTCTACACAGTGTTCCATCGTCTATCATCTCCGATCGAGACGTTCGCTTTACATCACAGATTTGGATGGGGTTGCAGGAGGCATTTGGGATGCAGCTATTCCTGAGCACTGCCTTTCATCCTCAGATAGATGGCCAGTCAGAGAGGACCATTTAGACTCTTGAGGATATTTTCTGTGCATGAGTCCTTGACTTTGGTCGTAGATGATAGGATCACCTACCCTTGGTGGAGTTTTCATACAATAATAGCTATCACTCCACAATCAGGATGGAACCTTACGAGGCACTGTATGACCGACTATGCAGATGACCTCTATGCTAGACTGACCCTGGGGAGTCGGCACTTGTTGGACCAGAGATGGTTCAGGCTATGACAGAGATGGTGCAGATCATCCAAGAGCGGATGAGGACTGCATAGAGTAGACATAAGTCCAATGATCATAGGAGACGAAGACCACTGGTGTTTAAGGAAGGAGACCATTTTTTCCTATGGGTCTCACCTCGACGTCGATTACAGAGATTTGGATGGGGCATCATGTTACCTATGTGCTTCATCGGACCATTCCAGGTCCTCAGTAGGGTAGGCGTGGTGGCTTACCACATGTCCCTTCAACCTTAGTTTCACCGAGTGCATGATGTCTTCCACGCATCTCAGCTGAGGAGATACGTGCATGACTCATCACACATCATCAATCACAGGGAGGTAGACATCGATTATAGGGTGACAATCACGGAGGTCCCGGTGGAGATCGAGGATCGACAGGAGCGGTTCCTACATGGATGGTCGATTCCTCTGGTGTGCATTCACTGGCAGCATGGGAACCTGCAGGAGAGCACCAGGGAGCAGGTGGAATAGAAGTGATCTCAGTATCCCCATTTGTTTTCCTAGTGTGCATGGTAGCTTTACGGGGATGTAAATCCCTGAGGTGGGAGTAATTTAAAGACCCGTAAATTTCAAGAAATTTTTTTCATAAATTCTTTGGGATTTTACGAGTACGCAGTTTAGGACGGCACCTAATTCTGAGGCCCGGTGATCCCGAAATAATTTTCTAAAGTTTCGCTCAGGTAAGTTCAGTGAACGAACGAGTGGGTTTTTCTATCATTTGAAGCGGTGGTTGAAATTGAAATCTGAGGGCACCGACGAACTCGCAGCACTGGTATATGCTTAAGGGGACCATTACCGCAGTTGTGTTTTATGCGGGTTGAAAGTTAAAATTGGGGTTAAATTATGAAGTTAAATAAAATTGCTTGAACAATTTTATTTATATCTTGGGAAGTTAATTTATCATATAGGAAGTTATTGGTGGGGCCCACACCCACCCAACGTCCCATGTGTGGATAATGGAGAGGTGGAGAGCTGGGGCCCACACGAGCCCCAACCTTTCACCTCTCATAACTCTTTTCAAACCCCATTTAAACTCGCATGTTTGATTCATGACAACCACCCTTATTTATGAGGATCCCTTCCTCTTCCTCTCTCCTTCCTAATTGTTTTCCAACACACCCTAATTAATAAATTTATCCCCTTCACTTAATCAATTAAGTGATTTGATTTTTGAATTTTGATTTATAAAATTTCATGTGTTAATAAAATAATAGCTTAGGATTATTATTTTATTTTTGGGGAAATATTTGTGTTAAGGAGAGTGGGGGAGAGAGATTTCGGATATGGGAGAAAGGTATTCCTCTCCTCAATGAAGAATGATGCTCTTCTCCGACGAAGAACACCCACCTTCAACGGAGAATGACTCAGCGAAGAACGCTACACAATTATTCAATACTTTTCATCCTCCTCATCAAGGGAGGAGGAACCGATGCAGAGAACTCTCCAACGACGATGGTTCTTTCTCCGATGTTGACGAAGCAACATCATTTCCCGCGTCTACAACGAAAATAATATAGAAGAGGGGGTGAGTTTTGGTTGAGATATGTGGATTTTTTAGGTGAATAAAAGATAGAAGAGGGGGTGACATTTTATAGTGAAGGAAAGAACACAAATATAATTAATAAATAGATTTAAATAAAAAAATAATTTCCATTAGAAAGTTGAACCAGGTTGATATAATTTAGAAGATAAGAAAGTATATCGTTTAAATAACCTTATCCAATAAAAATTTTATAGCTTTATTTTGTTTTTAAAACATCACCTTTTGATTTAACCCTTTCATAATTCTTTTATCCACAATATAAATAATGAATTTTTAATTAATATTTGGTTATAATATTATATATAATGTAAAAAAATATCACATTAATGTGAATTGGTTTTAATTATAAAAAAATAATCACCCAATATGTCATCTTTTAAAAGTTTTATGATTTTAAAAAAGTTTAATTAAATAAAGATTAAAATAAAATATTATTAATGTCATTTTATCAGATAGTCTAATAATTTAACAATAATGACTACAATAAAAAAAATTTATTATAAAATTTTTTAAAAAATATTTAATACATTATTATTAACTATAATTTTATTTGGTATCATAATTAATTCCCAAAAAATTAATTCAAATGTATTTAAAATTATTTAAATTTATTTCCCCACTAAATTCATAACTAATGTTTTAGTGTTGTATATGATTTAAAATTAATTATATAATAATTAAAATAATTAATAAATAAAAATAAAAAATATTGTTCCATTATTAACAAATTAATCTTTTCTATTCATTCAAAAAATATTTTTATCCCTATATCCACAGATAACATAAATTCAAATTCAAGAGTGTGAAACAATGTATTATTTCTTTCATAGAATACTGTAAATTTCATTATAAATGGAATGTTTCCCCAAATTGAAATATAATGAATATTAGGATGTAAATGTTTTAATTAATGACAATAATTAGATAAATTAAATTTCTAGATATATTTATAATGCCTAACACATCAATTTTAAACCTAAATTACTTAATTAACCCTTTACCAAGGTGATACATATTACCATGATTAAGATTAGTAATTAATAATAATAAAATGAAAATTTATACCAAATATTAACCCCATAATTTTAAAAATTTAATAAATTTTATAAAATTCCAATAATACGAGTTTCATAAATTAATATTAATGTATACATGGAAAATGTAATGAAAACAGTTTTCAAGAAAAAAGTGTTAATAGGCCTAAAAATTGAGTTATATCAAAATCAGATAAAATATTGATCATAATGGAATTAATTAGAATACTTTTGTTCAGATGTATCTTATATCACATTAATACTAATTCAAAAATATAATGAGGCTTTTAAATTACAAAACATAAATGAAAGAAAATATATTTTTTCAAAATTTGAGCATTTCATTACTTTATGAAAAGTATATCTTTTTAAAAAATTCCAAAAAATCAATCCTGAGCTAAACTTTTCATGATGGGTTTTAAATTTATATAAAAATAATATAATAATATTTAAATAGGTTTTCATTTTCATTTTATAATTGGTTTTGTGTGTAAATTAATCTAACATATAAATAAAATTTAATTACTGATTAAAACATTATAAAATTTGAGGGTATTATATTCTATCCCCATATATGAATACCTCCCTATAATTAAAATCAGTTAGATAAAGAATATTAGGATAATTTTACCTCATCACATCCTTGTGTTCATATGTATCTTCTACAAATTTATGGTTTTTTCATTTATCATTTACCAAATGTGTGGTCTTCTTTAATAACACATTCTCTCTATGATTGAGAATATCAACCAATTGTTCCTTATAATGAAGATCCATATCTAGCAGTAAAACCTCTATGTTTAGTACATTCAATGTATCTTTTATGTAAATTCACAAGTGATATGAAAGGAATACAACATGAACTAGAGATATATTTAGTTGAATAACCCACCAATATGTTATCATCCCTATACGATAAATAATTTCAATGGGATCGTGGAATCTGGGGCTCAGATCTATATTCATTAGAAATTTCTGAACCATTTTTGAATGATACATTCATAGGAATTCCTTGTCACTATAATTGATCACTATATATCACCAATGATTGTTAGCATAATGTTTCTTCCAACCATGAGCTTCTTTTATGCGATATTTAATGGATCTAACATTCCATTCCATTTCTTTAACTAGATGAAGTCACTAAAACCTTCATTCCCACTATTTTCACAAAACACTGGAGTTATACACATCCTCCCATTGAGGGATTCATAAGGAGCCATATAAATTCCTGAGTTAAAGAAATTATTTTAATAAAATTTTACCAAAGGAAGGTGATAATCACAACAACCTTTCGAATCCATGGCATATTCACTTAACCTGAAATATATAGTTTAAATGGAACTCTCATACAAACCATCTACATAAGGTTGATAAATAGTAACAAAACTCATTTATGTAACTATAACCATCTGAATAAATATAAAAAAATTAATGTTAAACCTCACATCCCTAACATATATGATGGAGTGTGGTACTCCATACAATCTACCAAAATACATAATGTAGAATCAAATTATCGAATCAATATAGAAATCACTAATAATAATGATCTGTTGAAATTATTTAATAAAGACATTTACTATAAACAAAATAAAATTATCCCCTTTATAAATTTATTGTTATTTTTGAGAAATGCATTGTAATGTTTTCCCATATCCATTCTAGTATAGGAAATAGCTGAAATATCCCCTAAGTATTCTGTTTATGAACCTTACCTTATTGATACACAAGGAATCTATATACATACTATAAAACATCATTTCTAATGTAATTTATCCTGAATTAATCTTTTCTATTTCTAAAAATCATTTCAGATTTTGTATGTATAGAGAATTTTTTTTGATTCATCAAAAAATTCATTAATTATATATTCTCTTTATAAAAAAAATAATCTTTCTCTAAATCACATCATTCGGTCATGATCATAGTTGAATTCAAGAGCACTCCCAACCTTCTTCGATAATTCCACATTTTGATTCTATGCATTATCAATCCTACAATGTACGGTGGGTTGAAAATTAATATATTATAGATATTTTTTTCCCCATTAATCAATTTTTCATGGTCAAAATTTTGAATATTAAAAAATAATTGATCTCTTTATATCATTGTCATAAAAAATATTTATGTCTATATTTATAATTGATAATTTTATGATCAATATTTTTGTCACATATTCTAACATATAGTCATTAACTCCATATCATCAGATTAAAAATGACACTTCTACCTCTAAAACATGATTTTAATAAATTTTTCATTAGTTTTCAATATTTAAAAGGTTTAATCTATCACCATATCATTTTTCATTAGGATGAATAAATTTACCATTTTTTTTGCATCAACATATGTCAAAAACCATTATCCAATACCGAGAGGTGTATGTATAGGTAAATTGAAAAAAATCACACTTGAATATTTGAAATTATCCTCCTATTCATATATTGACATTAATATTCCCCTTACTATGGGAAAAAATATAGTTTATTATATATTAATGATAAATATCTCACATAATATTCTTACAATCAAGCTTGCCTATTAAAACTACATATCTCTGTTACAATGGGATTTCTACTAAATTCCTCAATAGCTTATATTTTTGAAGGATCCACTAATATAAAATCATTATAAATTTTAGGACCTATTAAATTTAATTTTTTACCCAAAATTCACACTTTGTAAATTGGGAATATATTTTCTCTTTCCATATGGTAATCATCACAATTATAAAATTTTATTCATGATCTTCATTTCTCGTTGAATATAGAAAAATGTCATATATATAAAATCTTCCAAAATATTATCAATTAAATCTCTAATGAATCAATTCATTATATAAATAAAGATATCATGAGTACTGGTAATTCCAAATGGAATTACTCTAAATTTATAATTAAAAAACCTCATAGATTAATATATATTTGGAATATCCTCATTATCAAGACATATATGATTATATCATGATCAATGAATAATTTGGAAGAAGTATTAATCACCTCAAAATTGATCAAAATGGTCATCTATATGGGGGCACTGGAATCATTTTATTAATAATTTATTTATTAACAACCCGAAAAATAATTCAACGAAGCATTGACTAATAATTCTGCTTAAAAATAAATAATTTCACCACCTAGTGAAGTTTTAGCTGAATGAATACCTTATCAAAATTCTCATGGTGTTGTTTCCAAAATTATTATACTTATTTGGGAAATTCAATATGGATTTGTTGAAATGTGTGTTGCAGTAGTTAGGAGTTCTCTTAAAAGATTCGCATCACGATTTAAAGAAATACTAGGAAACTATTGTATAAATATATTAAAAAAATCCCATAGAATATGTATGTATTCATGTCCTCATTTTTCCCCTACTGTATATGAAATATATCCCCATGAATCTCTAGTAAAACACATTTGATGGAAGTAATTTCTATTTGGATTTTAGGTCCATCCTCATAGTGATTTACTATCATAGGTGGATTCAAAATGTCAATTGTGACTTACAAAATCAATGAATATCATTTAAGGGGAATTAATCCATTTTTGTAAAAACCAATAGATTTATTATTACATTAATATATATAGTCTTGTGTCATATTATGTTATATAGGATTGTCTAATCATAATATGGAACAACTGGTTCTTCCATTCAACAAGGTTATTCATCAAAATATGAGGCATCATCTATAATATAAAAATGATTTTCTCTATTTTGATAATACCAGAAAATGGATTTATGAATATCTAAATCCCTATACTAACTATAGGTGTTCATTACCATTGTTCTTTTAGGATCTATCACTTAATAATTGAACGTGCATGGTTAGCTCATAATCATCATGTATATTGATCGATAGAATAAAAATCACTCTTTTGGTAAATTTTCCCAATACCTATAAGGTATTACTATATTTTTCTTGTTACCTAGGTTCATTTAAAATATATTCACAAGTTTTTATAGTAAACATCCTCTTACACAATGATTCCTAACCCAAACTCCATAAATCTATAACTATTGTATACATTTTTAAATTGGCATAAGATATAAAGAATCATATCACCAGGGAATATTTTGTTTAATTTTATTGTTGAACATGAAACTAACATGATACATATACTCTATTGGTGAAAAAAAATTACATATCTAAATAATCATTCAGGAATCCTTTATAATATTCATAATACCCGTCTTCATATGATGGCGAAAGGAACAAATATAATGGGTGATCTCATATGCTCAACATGGTTTACATATTATAGAATTTATTAATAATAAATAATGTATGATCAATATTAAATCATAAATAATGGTAACAAATAACATTTAATCAATAAATTGATCATGAAATATAATGATAGATAATATCAATGTATCAATCTCATGGAGAATAATAATTTATTTCACAATGATGGAAATTCCTAATAATGGATTTCATGATTTTGGATATCATGATATCTTACAACCAATGACTTATGGAAAGAAAATTTAATCATTCAGTAGGTATACACCAAAAACCCAGTTAATAGGTTATTCCAACTAGTTTGTCTCATATGACCTGTTAATGCATCGAGGGGATTTGTATAACTATTACATATAGAGACCCATTCTTTTCATACAAAATTATTTCATATTTTTAGATTTATATTCAATAAATTTCATAAATACATGACTGAGGACAATAAGGGATAACTATCTTTGGAGACTAGATAAAAATCATATTACATCATGAAAAATCTTCCACATATCCCACAATGATATTCTCATATTGTTCACTTCATATACATTCCCTACATAAACCATTATTCATAATTTGAGGATATAAAATATAATAAAGGATGATCACATATGATTAGTAAAGGAAAACATGTTAAACATCGATATATAATCATAAAAAAGAATAAGATAAGTGTAATGTAATGTGAACATGGAAATAAAATAAATGGTTCATAAATAATATATCAAATATCATGGACATAATTTATGTAATAAAACATTATCTTTTCAATGACATACATCATAAGAGTGAGAAATCATTATAAAGTAAGCGTGAACCATAAATTCATGTCATATTGGTATGGTACCATCATATGTATATAAACCATATTGAACTTCTTGGTTATCAATCGAGATAATAAAAACATAGAGGATCATGAATAAATACCTATTTACCATAACATAATTGATTAGACACCATCACATGTTTTCAATAGTTAATCAATCATGTTGTCTTGGTTGATATAGTAGATCCATCACATCATCTAATTTCCCATAGTGGATAAATAATATAATTATGTTTCAAATAATTATATAATGAAATATAAATATTCAAAAAATTAAATAGAGGGAGATATATGTCCCAAAAATCCCATTATGTATACCTATTTCTCTAGAATATCATAAACCATTCGTCACTTTATAACCTATGGAAAGTAAGTTAGTTTCACAACCATTACATCATATCTTAACCCGCGTGAATGAAACAGTTTTCAAAAGAATATATTATTCATAATCATAAACATAAATACCTTAGAAAGAAGAAGTTTGGTATCATTGCATCGTATGACTAGTAATGATTAATGAGGACTAAATGATGTCATCATACATGGAAAATGAGTTTTAAAGAACACTCGGACCATTTATTAAAGAATATATACATTACTATTTGAAAAAAATAGTTAAAATCTAAAAATATCATACATAATAAATATATAATTTCATTGAAAATAATTTTATAAAAAATTAAAGTAAGAATTATCTAATTTAGTTTCCAAAATGGTTGAAAATACCATTCATGGGGTGTATGTTAAAACCAAAATTCCATTCATATTTTTAGTAAAAAGTCAAAATTACGTTGTCTGAAAATCGACAAGAAGATTAATTTGATTAAATTTTTCGAAAATTAAAAAAATAGCAATGATATAGTTAAAAATAATTTTACAATTGTAAAAAAATCATTAGCACATTTATTTTAAAACAAGGGAATGTTAGAAAATTTATTTTAGAATATTGAGATAAATAATGTTGATTTTTCTTAGAATTTATTTTCTATCATTATTACATAAAGATACTTAAATGAATGGAATGTTTTTATTATATAGAAATAATTATTGAAGAAGTAAATTAATTTGTTTCTTGAGAGATATATCATAATATTATAGCATCATAAACATAATCATAAACAATCCCAATAAACCATGTGAGTTTTACATAAAACCATTACCATTTTGACAACTTTTGAATCATAATAACCCTGAAATAATAAAATTAAATAAAAAATTAAATATATTTATAAAAAATAAAATCAATATATAATATTTCAATGTGGCTATATATACACCCGATAAAATAATATAGGTGTATAACATAACATATGTCCCAAAGGAGACAAAAAGAAACAATCATTTACAACAAGTCTCATCGTTATTCGTAGACCATTAAACATAATTTGTAATAAATATAGGATTATTAATAATATATTATTTAACCATAATCATATATATCATTACACTTTTGATTTACTTATACCACATTATCACTCATTCATTATAAATTCCCTGTTAAAATTAATGTTTTGTGTAATAACTTCATTGTTTTTATCTTTGTTTTGGTATGGTAGTTTTGGTCCTTGTACATTTATTTTATATACATAATGTCCATAATGTTAAAAATGATAAAAATATCATATATACTCATTAAATCCAAATTTAGAGTCATCAATTGAAATTATACATACGAATATGAATTATACCATTCATTGAGATGTCAGGTCATATGTTCACAAGAAAATCGTTACCCCTTAATAGAAGGATAAAATAAAAGACTCGTAAATAATATTTAAAGATTATAGATTCATTTAATTTTTATATACATCATATATATTCATTAAATATATCCTAATTACAATCCATTTAAATATAAAATGACAAACATATAACATCGCATCCTTGAGGTGGTAGTCTACACATTAGCAAGAGGGATGTTATAATTTTCGAATGTATTGAATGGTAATATGGTAGATTTTATATTATAATTAAATAAGAATAACTATTTCATAAATATCATATTAATATGTTAAATAAATAATTATATCTATTTGTGAGAGGTAATGATGGAATACAAATTACATCAGATTATGTGGTGGTAGTTCGATGTTGAAACAATTGATGAATTTGTTTCTCATTTGATGGAATAAGAAATGGATATGGGATATTAAATTTAATTAATATTTTTTTGTATATTTGAGAAATAGATTTTGCTATATCATATTGTTTTGTTGATTTTTTGGAGGAGAAAGAAGTGTTAAAAAATTCTTGGTTAAGAATGATACTGCCTCTTCGAATAACCTCATTTAGTTTGCACCCAAATCCTTCATATGAGAGATTAATAATAAAAATAAGTCTAGGAAAAGGGGGTTATTTTATAGAATATATTTTAATTGTGAATACTAGAAACAAAAGTCTATAGAAGAGAGAATAATATAGGATAAGCATTACCATTTTATGATTGAGGAGGAGTTTCATTTTTATCAATACTGAAAACTATATTAAATTATGGAAAGTCACAGTCCTCCAAACCAATAGATTAAAACTTTGAGGCTCAACCTGATTTTGTGTATTTCCCACAACCGCATTCTTACTGATGTGTGTCTTTAATGTTTTTTTATTCAGCTTTGTTCCAAATGTACTTTTTTCCATCAACACAGGGAAGATACCAATAACCTTTTCTTATCTTTCACCATGGATTCTCCCCTTTGGAATTATATTACTGATGTGTTTGATTGCAGACGGATTCATTTTGAATCCATTATTTCTCAAATCAAAGGCTGTTTGGCGCATGATTTCTCTCCACAAATCAAAAATCTGTTCACAAAAGTTGTTGTGAAGCTTCTTCATGTTATTTGGTACACTAGAAATGATATTACACACAAGAATTTCTCATTTAATCTTAATTCATGTAGGATGAAAATTATTATGGTCGTCAGGGGGGCGGATTTGATGAAAAAAGATCCCTGTCACAACACTATGGGAGACCTGACGATCCTTAGGCAACATGGAATCAAGGGTCTCTACAGGAAGCCGAGGCGCGCCATTGAGGTTTTCCGGCTGGCTCCACTTCTTAGTTGGATCAATGTCAATGATGATGGTGATTCCAAAGGAAATCCAGGTCCTACTGGATGCGGTGCTATCTTCTAATATTTTCATGGTCGAAGTCTTGGATGATTCTTTACCAGTTGTGGTTCGGCCACCCTGTTAGAGTTAGAAATTTTGGCCATGATCCATGCGATTGAGTTTTTCAAAAAAAAGGGATGGAATAAAATTTGGATCAAAAGTGAATCTACAACCGTTATCCAAGATATTTGGAATGGTATTATGCACCTTGCTTGGCTGCTCACTACCCGTTGGACGAGCTGTCTCGATTCGCTCCATGAGACCAAAATACGCAGCTACACATGCCTTTTGTGAAGCGAAAACAGTTGCGGATGGTCTTTCCAATAAGGGTATCAACAAGGGACTCTCTTGGCTAGAGGATTTAGCAGTTGAGTTACTCCCTCTTTATGAAAAAATTTATTATAAGATTCCATCTTGCAGAATTTTGTAGTAGTCTTTCTGATTAGTAATAAATTATGTCTTGGAATTTTTCCAAGACACCACCTTTTAAAAATATCTCCTCCCAAGAACCTCAATTTTTTAAATAATAGATATTATGGAGGATATGTTAGTACCAAATATTCATAAAAAACAATTATTATAAATGATATCACTTTTTTAAATTTATTTACATTTAATATTTTACTTTACACCATTATTTCATGTTTATTTATTATTTCCCTCATTAATTTTCAATTTAATAATGATAATATAAATTAACATAGATATATAATTTAGGGAAAATTATTTTAAATTTTAATTAATATTTATCAAATAAAATAATTATTTGTGTTAAAAATTAATTTTAACACAATTGCATAAAATGTGATAAACCACAACTTTATGTTTAACCATACTAATTAATGTTTCTACTCATTATGGACAATGACAGATCCTAGAAAAGGAAGATTAGACCATAAGTGGAATTAGTGGAATATTTTAATCTATTTACCATTCAACTATTTGAATTTTCATGACCCGCCTTGACTAAGTTGAGGGAATGGATAACAAACTTCTAGACCCTTCCTTATTCAACTTGAAGGAGATATATTGATCCCATGAGTCCTGCCTTCAATAGGCCCCAAAGTGGAGACTAGAACGAAGGGTATAAAAACTCATGTAAAATGGAAGGCATTTAACTTTTTTATTTTATAAGATCAGGATATAATATGGTAAATCCAAACAACTCCAAAAATAGAACATAAAATTAAAGAAAAAAATTTATTCCCATAAGCATGTTAAAAAATAATACAAGGTACAAGAAATCTCTGATGAATAGTAAGAAAGGAAAGGAAAGAAGCAATGACAACGTGTAAAGCCTAAGCTAGTATGGTGTGGCACATTTCTCAAAGTCCTCATAGAAACCTGAATGCAGTGTTATCTACATAGGTTGAGTAAATAGGTATACTTAATAGGGAAAACCAAAATTTCTCATACACAATTTGGGATTCATTCTAATGCCCAATGAGAAAATGGAGATAACCCAAGAACCTAAAAAGAAACCTATCCACCCAGAATAACCAAGGAACACTCTACAAATAACTAAAATTAGGTGAAGTAATAGTAATTGAAAATTGAAATTTGGGTACCTTGCATCGTTTTCCCACTTGTTATTTATGAGATCCTACGCATCAAGACTCCCGCCAAGTCTCATTATAACCCCACTTCTGCCCCAAAAACAACCTTTTGGGCCATCAAAATCAAGCATCCCACCCATAGACACCTAGGACACCACAACCACACACATCCCCCCTGTAGACACATGGGATTCAATAATAACTACCACACCCAAAGACACCTGGGATATAACAACTGCTGCCATTCCCAAAGACAATTGTGACTCATCCAGAAGACGCTTGGGAAACAATCCTGGCCGCAGAAACCAGGTCCAACCACCACAACACATCCCACCCAATGATTCTAGTTCCATAATTAACTTCAGTCCATTATAGCATGCTCGAAGTGTCTTGGGCTAGCTAGGAGAGGAAGCAGAAAGGATATAATAGCTAGCCACTCATAGGAATGTTGCCAAAAAGTCCATCCCCAATGAAATGGGGGGGTTTTTTTCATGTAGTTCTCAATGTGGGGGGGGGGTGCTTATAAGAAAAACATGAACTAAATTTTATACATATAGGTAACAAGAACTCATCCCAACCTAAGAGCTCCGAAACTAGCACATATAAAAACAATCTAATTACTAGTCATACATGCACAAATATGCAAATGAAACAACCATATAATAAATAATTTCTAGAAAAAAATTCCCCATTTAACCATTTATTATTATACTATTCAATTAATTCCATTCAAATATTTATTCACTAACTGGAATCTGGCATGCATAGCCACAAGCCAAAGCAACAACTAAAAGGAAAAAAAGTGAAGATGAAATTTAAGCATTCACACCTGGTTATCTTGTATTCTCACTCCATCAAAAGGGATATGTGATATGGCTTAAAGTACATGAACCAAACCAAGCCCAGTAATATGACTCCACATAGCCTCAGACCCTCCAACCAACAACTGAAGAACAGAGAATCCCATTCGCATCCACATCACCCACAAGCATTAAACAGAGCCACCACACATATCACCAGAATAGAGAAAGGTTGTTTTTCATATTTAACCACACCATTAATTATGTTCCTTCATTTAGTTTTTTAACCAGGGTGATCACAGAAGGATTCTTGTTCATCAGGTATCCATTTAATCAACCGAGTTTTCCTAAATAACCAATTTCCATGTCACATCCTTTAAATAACATTATTAATCATAAATATAGAGGATCATTAGTGCGAATGGAAGATCCACCAACGAATATGATTTTCAATGGACAAGGGACCATAAAATTCACAACATAAAAAAATGTTTTAACACAACAACAACATCATCGTTCCCACCCCTTCATTTTTTAATGGTTCATTTATTATCTTTGTTAAATTTGATTTCATCTACATCCACAAGGGAACATCGTTATAACCACCCCGCATGATGCACAGTAACGAGGGTTGAAGGATGATCCACTACATGGATGATGAAGGATTGAATTTTTTCTCCTCACATGAAGAAGTGGGAATGAATTACTTCCAGGAAAAGTTTACTTGAAAGCTTCATGGTTGAGCGGGAAGACCTCCAGCACAAGCGCACAATTCATCTCATGAGGAGCGACTACAAATGAACCAAGGAATGGAAAAAGACATGGGAAGATGAATATCTCAAGTGATAAAAGGCCCGTTCCTAGAGTTATAGGATGTGAAATCTCAATGTTCATAAAAAGTTTATCTTGGTTTAACCAGGCTATTGGGAGGATTCAAACATTAAAATTTATTGGGATTTAATAATTCTACACTGATAGGGTGAAGATAGACCCACAAATGAGTGTGAGTTAATGGATATCCTTTAAAAAAAGAAAACATGTAAGAGGGGCTGTGCTATAAAACACAAGATGTCGGAAAACATGACAAAGGGTCGGATAAGACAAATGTTTTGGTATCCTAAAGGTCACCCCACACTTAGTGGATTTATATCATCATTTAAGGGATTAAAACAGCCTTAAACCATATTTTAATTGTAAGAAGACTTAATAAGAGGGTTTATAGTATAAATGTGGAATGATATCTTCAAAACCCCTAGTGCCACTATTGGGTGCTGCAACGATAGGTGAAACCAATAGGTCACACCATGGTGACTCCTTAACAACGACACGAGTGCCCTCCTGACTCACAGATGGTGTCCAGGTAACCCAACTACCAGATTTGAAAATGGTAACGACCACTAGGGTCTGATCCATTACATCAGATACCTCTCAATCTATTATTGTGCTCAAGAATCGAGACTAAACTTGATAAAAAGAGATGGGTCTATACAAAAACCTTGTAAGATACCGCTCAAGGACAAAACCACCCATTATTTCTTCAAAACAGGAAAAAACCTCAATATCTAGGAACACCTCTCCCTCATCTATCTCATGAACAACCATAGATACACCACCCCTTTTCTCCCCCATGTAACCACACAAACAAATAATGGTCTCTCAGTCGATACATATCGGATAGGGAGTCCCATCCTCTATGCCAAGACACTATCCGCTTTGGGCAGCAATGACTCACCTGCACAGGTTTAATCACAACAACCTTAATGATTATTGATTATTATTAGTTTCTCCCCCCTCATTTTCTAGAATTTTCACACAGATTTAGAGAACACGGGTAATAGCTCCTCTCATAGTAAACAAGGTCAATCATTACTTCTTAGTCAATTACAAAACATCCCAAAACAAAACTCAAAACATATTTTGGTACTGGGCACGTATCTGTGCCTCCTATTCCTAAGTAATCTCATCGAGGCCACCATGCCTCCATAACACACGAAACAAGGGAATGGTTAGTCCTGGAATCACATTCTCCTCATGATCCTCAATCCCCACTGGCCACTCTATGAATGAGTAATCATCCTCAATATATAGTATTACCCAGTCAAGGACGTGCAAGTCATTGTATAGATAAATATGGATGTGAGACACATGGAAGAAATCATGGAGCCTTTGTAGTGATGGTGGTAGTTCCAGCATATATGACACTTCCATGATTCACCACAACACGTCGAAGGGTTCAAAGTACCTAGGAGAAAGCTTACTCCCCTTGATGAACGTCTACAACCTGCTCCGAGGGGTGACAATTAAGAACACATTGTCCCCATCCTAGTACTCTATGTGTCTCCTCCAATGATCAGAATAAGAGTTCTACTGGCCGTTAGCCACCTTCATCCTCTCATGCAGTAGATGAAATTTTCCTTTTGTTCTCTGCACTACCTCTAGGACAAGAACACATGCTTCCCCATCCTTTATCCAGCACATGAGTGAACGACATAGTCTCCTGTACAAGGTTTTGAAAGGATACATGCCAATGGTAATGATATTGATATTGTTGTAGGAACACTTCACCAAATAAAAGTCTCAGCCACACAATCCCCTGAAGTCTAGAACATATGCTCATAACATATCATCCAATATATGGATAGTCCGCTCTATCTACACATCTGTTTGAGGGTAGAAATTATTTCTAAGGAATTTATGGGTGACAAATTCACATTCTAATCCATACAGACTCATGAGGTAAACCTTCCATCCCATCCTGAGAATATGGACCTTTGAATTCCTTGAATCCATACCATGTCAACAACATACCTCTATGCTAACGCATCCACCACACTCGACTCCTTGATCGTTAGCAAGGGATCATATTTCATCAGCTAGTCCACCACTACCTAGATAACATCATAGCCTCCTTGAAACCTGGGTTGTCCCTTGATAAAATCCATTAAGATGTCATCCCACTTCCACTCGAGGAAATATGAAGGATGCAACAAACGACCTGGAATGCGGTGTTCAACCTTCACCTACTGACACACTAGGCACCTTTACACAAACCCCGCCACTGCCCATTTCACCCTGGGCCACCATAAATATTCCCTTAGGCCATGGTAAATCTTGTATATTACTAGGTGTACCTCTTGGGGTGAGTTATATAACTCACAGAGAACTCCCTCGTGCATCATCTCTAGGACAAATAACTTCCCACCGAAAAACATCTTATTCTAATCATCATCTAACAACCCATCCAGAAAATTGCCCAGGTCAACCTGATCATGCATCACATCACTCTCTACGTCTCCCAACTGAGTCTCCTCCATATTCTACAATAGAGAGGACTGCACTGTCATATGGAATAGACAACCACTACCACCATCCATCCTATCATCCAGGTGTAAGGAATCCAACTCCTCCATCACTCTCCAAGAATCCATAGATTCATGAATAGCTTTCCTATTGTAATCCAACTAAATTCATCAGCCACACCATTCCCCTTACCTTCATTATAAGTGATCTAAAAGTTTTAGTCCTGAAGAAAATCCACCCACCTTCATTGTCACATGTTCAAGTCCATGTGGGGAAAGATATGCCTTAGTATCTTGTGATCTGGGAAGACCAAAAGGTGTTCCCTAATGAGATAATGCTTCCACAAATTCAATGCAAAAAATACTACTTCAAACTCTAGGTAATGGGTGTCAAAGTTAAGAACATGGGAAAATAACTTCCTAGAATCATAAGAGTTCACTCCCTAATTCTGTATCATCACACACCCCATGTCAAGACTAGATGCATAACAAAACACCTCAAACATCGTCCCTTTCTAGGGAAACCTAAGCATTAGAGCACTGACCAATTATTCCATTAGATAGATGAAAGATTCTTGGAACATCTCACTCCACATGTAGGCCTAGTCCTTTATGGAAAATGGTGTCAAAGTAGCTGTAACTTGAGAGATATTGGTATAAACCTCTGATAATAGCCTGTCATACCAACGAAACTACAAACCAACAACACATTCTTTAGCACTGCCCAAGAAACAACTGCTTCATGCTTTGACAGATCTACCAACACCCTGATGAGAAACTATGTGTCCTTGAAAGTTCCCCTCTTATGTCAAGAACATGGTCTTGGGAAAATTACCATAGAGATCATGGTGTCGAATGATCTCTAAGACCATCCTAATGTGCTCAGTGTACTTCTCCGTTGATCTTGAGTAGATTAGGATGTTTTCAATGAACACAATGATGAACTGGTTCAAGAACTCATGGAAAACAGAGTTCATAATCCCTATGAACCTAGTATGTGTGTTCGTAACATATAACAACATGACTGCGAACTCAAAGTTCCCATACCTACACCTGGCCAATGCTTCTTTGGATATCAAATTCTTTCACCCATAACTAGTGATACCCATAGCACATATCAATCAAAAAGAACCAACCTGCCCTGCGCATATGGTCAAAGATATCATTTATTCTCTAGAGAGGGTAAACATATTCACTATTACATGATTCTATCTCCGGTAGACTATGCATATCCTGATTCAACCATCTGCCTTCATCATTATCAAGTCTGGAGCACTGCATGACGACACATTGGGTCAAACAAAACCCTTCTTCCTTAGATCGTTAATCTGAATCCACAACTCCCGCAACACAGAAGGCTACATATGATAAGGATCCATCGAAATTAGATGAGAACCAGGTTGCATGCCTATCCCAAACTCTAACTCGTATCGATGGGGAAAAGACAAAACCTCCTCAGGAAAAAAGTCTATGAACTCTCTGGAAACTCCCCAACCTTCCACCATCTCTGTGTCTGCTGAATCCACTAAAATATGAACTAAAATAGAAATAAGGGACTTCTCTCACCGGCTTCCTTCTTAGAAACCCTGATCACCAACAAAAGCTACACTCTACCCACCCATATATAAAAAATGAAACTTATCTAAAAGTATTTGAAAACATTATGTATGGAAAACAACCAGTTAATGCATATGATGACATCGTATGGCTTCATTTGTTGTAGAATGTGATCCCCACTAGACTGATGTAGCCCTAACATCAGTCTGCATCCTTAAAAAACAACAAATAGGTTGGTCTGACCTCCAACTATTGTACTAAGAACCATTGGCATGGAAATTCTCTCTATGCCTAAGCCCAAAGTATGGGATAAAACATGTGTGACAAAATATTGTGATTCTATGGAATCAAACAAGTCAAAATAAATAGTAATAAACAAGATGATTGTACCTTGAATGACCTCTAGCCCTAGTGGAAGTACAGCCTCTGCTGCATTAAAATCCAACACCCAGTTCCTCTTCCCCTTAGCTATTGGATGCCTCCCCGACCACGCCCTAGTTGATGTCCCTTTGGAGCTCCCTGGGGGTGAATTCACCTGCAATGTCTTCTCTCAAAGGAGCCTAATCTCGTTTTCCCTGCTGCTTCTCTGTAAGGGCCTGGCCAGAAATAACTACTATGCTGAGATGGGATTGAGCCTGCCAACCCCACCATATTGCACATGGTCAAGGTACATGTTCTGAATGTGCACATTGCTGTATAAAATATATCACCTCAATCCTAGGAACATAGAGAAAGGGATAAGGACGAGAGATCAAGACTGGAACGGATGGGGCTTTCTCCTCATAGGTCGAAACCTAGAAGGCCATGATGTTGGTGACCTACTGCCGATGGAATTCCCTTTTGATGAACCTAACCGAATCCCCTATTGTCGAACACCTCCAAGTATGGGCATCCTCTCCACCACTTCAGACCTCTCGTAGACCTCCAAGTACGTCTGTAGAGTGAATGGTGTAACAACATACTGAAGAGAAGGTCAGAGTGCCTCCTTTGAACGTCCCACCCAAGAATCCTAATCCAGAAAGTGGTCTAATGAAAAATGAAGGTGATCCTTTTACTTGATCCCCTACCCCCTCAGTAACATACTACCTGACTTGAGGGAGAGTAACTCCTACCACTTCCCTGACTTTATCGTACAATAATGGAATTCTTCCCGGAACTCATTCTCGATGTCATCCCACAAAACCTCAAAACCCATCCTCTCTCTAAGGTAGAGCATCCACCAATTAAATGTTGCTCCCCTCATCTGACTGAATTCTAATAGAACCTAGTTCACTCTCGGAGCACATATCTAGTTAATGGTGATCACCATCTCCCCAACCTATCCCCCTGTCTATATGTCAGAAAAAAATTCCTCGTACATCCTGAGGGTCTTCCGCAGGAAGAATCGTAAGGTCTTATAACTATTTCCACCCATTTCCTCTCGGTTAATCTGCAGCTGATCAACGAGATCATCCTCTTGGGCCTCAATAACTCAAAATTCTCATGGAAATTGTCTGGGTACCATAAATGCAAGGTAAAACAATAAATTCCTAATCCCGAGTAGTGTATATGATTCGTTGTAGATTTTTGAATATATTTTTATTTAATTTAAATTCAGAAAAATCATAAATAACACAAAAAAATTCATTATGATGCATACACCTTTACTAGGCCCTTTACCATACAATTTGTGTATCCTCACTTGATCATTTGGTTAGTCTAGAGTCCTTACATCAGATCATTGGGAGTCCTAAAATCCTATGTCATAACCCATCTTCCCTAGTCTATTTCACACCCCAATATTACCAAGCACTATATCCCTTCCATACCATACAATCCTAATTGTGCATAACTTCAAACTCCTTCTAATCTCTTAACCACACCTTTGATATCATTCATTCATGAACTGCCTTCAATAATATGAGGGAAGGGATAACAAATAGCCAGACCCTTCATTCATCAAGTTGACAGATAGATAATGACCCTCGAGTCCCGCCTTCAATAGCCACTGGAGTGGCGACTAGCACCATGGGTATTGAATCTCGTGTAAAATGGAAGGAACTACCCATTTAATTTAATAAGATCATAAGAAAAGAATGTAAATCCCAACAACTACAAAAAATGTAAATTAAAATAAAGATAAAATATATATTCCCAAATGCAAGTTAAAAAATCTGATACAAGGTAAAAAAAACTCTGATGAAAAGTACCAAAAGAAAAGAAAAATAGCAACAGAAAATCCAGAATCCTAAGCTAGTAAGGTCCATCACAGTCCTCAAAGTCCTCCTCAAAACCTTAAATAAATTTTATATATGTAGGGTGAGTATACACGTATACTCAATAGGGAAAATCAAAATCTCTCGTGCACAAGTGGGGAGGCATTCTAATGCCCAGTGAGAAAATAAAGATGACCAAAGCACCTATAAAAGAAACTATCCACCCAGCCTCACCAAGGTAAACTCCCTAAATAATGCAAATTAGGTAATGCAGTTGTAATATCACATCGATATTTGGGCACCCCACACTGCTTTCCCACTTGTTATTTAGGATATCATACGCATCAGAACTCCCCCACAAGTCTTACTACAGTCCCACTTCCACCCCAAAAACAACCTTATAGGCCATCACTCATGCACATGCCACCCACATACACATTGTCAACCAAAACCAAAAAAATTTCTTCCCACAAACAGTTGGGACACAACAACCACAGCCACGCCCAGAGACACCTTGTCCATAGAAACTATTGCCACACTCTAAGACACATGGGGCTCATCCCGAAGATGCTAGGGAAACAATTCTTCCTGCACACACCTAGGCTAACCAGTAGAACGCAGCATGCCTAAGGTTTCATGGGCCGTAATGTACTTTAGGCTGTCACAACCTGCCCGATTTGCCCTGGGAAACTTGGGAGAGTGAACATAAAGGAGATAATAACCACCCACTCATAGGAATTTTTGGAAAAATACCCTCCCCCATGAAATGTGGGTGTTCGGAATAGAGTTCTCAATGTGGGTGGGGTGTATATAATAAACACATGAATTAAATTTTATTCATATAGGTATACCAGAAGTCATACCAACCTAAGTGCTCTAAAACCATCTCATACAATAACAATATCATCACTATTCATACATGCTCAAATACGCAAAATCCAGTACCTAAGGAAACCCATTTCTGGAAAACAATTCCTCTTTGAACCCATTCTTAGTATCATGTTCAGGTTATTCCATTAAAATATTCCTTCACTACTGGGAAACTTACAAGATTTTATAAAAGCCAATGCAACAACTAAAGGGAAAAAATTCAAGCAACAATATAATCAACCACACCCAATTATCATGTAATATTACAACATAAAAAGGGATTTGGGAGATCCCTCAAAGTACTAGAACCAATGCAAGCCATAAAATATGTCTCCAAACAGACTCATATCCACCAACAAACATCTAAAAAAAGGAATCCCATCCACATCCACGTCACCCCACAAGTATCAAACAGTGAAACCACACATATCACCAGAATAGAGCAAGGATGTATTTCTGATTTAACCAAACCATTAAATATTTTATTTATTTATGTTTGTTTAACTGGGGTGATCAAAAAAGTATTCTTATTGATTGGGAATCCTTTTAATCAACTGATATTATGTGATTAACTAGTTTCCATGTTACAGCCATTTAATAACAATATTAACAAGAAAAACAGAAGATAATTAGTGCACAAATAAGGACCACAAATGACTCATGATTTTAAGTGGAAAAAGGCCCATAAAATTCACAACATAACATCCACGGTATAACAAAACAACAACAACATCATTCCCACCCCTTCAATCATAAAACTTTCATTTATTATTTTCATTACATTTGGTTTCATCTTCATCATGGGGGAACATCATTATACTAACCCTGCATGATGCACAAAAAAAGAGAGATGAAGGATGAAATCCTACATGGATGATCAAGGACCAATGTTTTTTCTCATGCCATGAAATGGTGATGCTGGACATCCAGGAGAAGACAACTCAAAGGCTTCAAGGTTGAGTTGGAAGTGAACCAGCACGATCACACGGTTCATCTCTAGAAGAGGGACTCCAAATGCACCGAGGATAGGAAGGAGATAGGGAAAGACTAATATTTTGGAAAAGGCCATAACCTAGAGTTATGGGATGTGAAATATAAAATTTATGAAAAAGTGGATCATGATTTAACTACACGACATGGCAGTTTCACATGATATAATTTATTGGGGTTTAATAATTCACTTCGAAGAGGTTAAAGATAAACATGTGGATTCTTGTTAGTTGTTGGATATCCTTTAATATGAGAAAAAATGTAAGAGGGGATAAGATTGAAATCAAAATACGATGGAATACATGATAATGGATGTGATATGCCATGTGTATTGGATACCCAAGTGTATCCCCACACTTAGGGGATTTAAAGAATCATTTAAGGGATTAAAACAGCCTTAATCCATATTAAATGAGTAAGAAGACATAAAAAATGAAATATAGGAAAAATGGGGAAGGGATATTTAAATACCCTTGGTGGAACCATTTGGCTGTGGCACTGATTGGTTAGTCCGATTGGTGATGTACAGGTCGTTGTCACCGATAGGTGACACCACTGTCACACCCTACCACTGACATTGACGCCCTCCTAACTCACTAATGGTGTCTGGGTCAAACCATGCACTATAATTGACATAGTAATGGAACACGAGAGTACGATTCATTACATGAATATAATATTTTTAGAAATTTTAAATATTTTATTTAAAACAATAATTGTTGTAAAATATCATTATTGTCAATTTTGACACTATTCAATTTTTTTGACTTAAAGTGTCATGAAAATAAAAAAATTACAATAAAAACATTTTACACTTCCCTAATCTTTTATAAAAATATATTAAATTTATTTAAAAACAAAATTTATTCGAATTATATTACTCTTAATATTTTTAATGTCTATTATTTTTTCATTTAAATAATTTATTACTATGCCTTTGTTCTGTATGTGTATATTGAAATGATTTCATATTTAAATTATATGTAACATAACACAATAATTGAATATTATTAATCATTCCATTTTTTATAATAACCAGATATACATCTTTTTTACCCTTATATGAATAAATAATAATTTATTAAAAGATAAGAAGTGACATATCCCCCTATTCATTACAAAATTTATTAAAATTTTAATAATAATATAAATGATGTCCCTAAATTGTACATTTCAATTAATTATATGTGTTAAGGAAAAAATATAGTCAATAAATATAATTTAGACAGGTATTTAGCTCATTATAACCATTTATCTTTAGTTTAACCTCATACAAACTTGTTTCACCCTAAATCATAGTAATAGATTTTAACTATTTAGAAATTTTTTATATTCAAAAATTATGTTGACCATATAACCTAATATTAATTAGAATTATTAAAAATAAATAACACATTTTATCAAATTCAACACAAATTAGTGGTAGAATTTAAATTAATATTTAACCCCCAAACGTGATGGAAAAATGTTTTCCGAATGAAACGTTATATATATATATATATAATGTTTTAATGTCAATTTTCAATATTAAATTGATATCAATGAACAATTTATTAATAATAATATATTTGAACTTATTTTAATTTCATAAGGATTTAAAAATATTGTAACATTTAAATTCATTAAATGGCATGGAAATGTTTAATAATAATCAATATTATTACTATTAAATGAAAAATTAAACTCCTTAGAAACATCAAGAAAATTAACTAAAAGATTTTTTGCAAGTTGGTTTAAAAAATTTTGTTCAATTTTTCTTCTTAATTTAATATATTTTTAAATAACTAAATTTGTTATTTTTTTTAAAAAAATCAATAAAAATGATTGTGTATCCAATTTTTTTATTCATAGAATATAATATTGTTATTTAAAAGTATTTTATGATCTATCAATATAATTTTTCTCTAAAATAATTTTAAAAAATTTTACTATTATAATTGTTCCTATTTATATCTCAAATTTTATAATCATGGTTATAACCTCTAAGTAAAAATAATAATAATAGTATTATATTATAGTTTGATAAAACATAGTGTTTCCTATAATGATAGTTGATAATAAAATTAAATCTAGTGGAAAAATATATAATTTGTTAACTATAATTATTTTACATTATCAACCATTAATAAATTAATTCACCATAATTTGAATTTTTTCTTGTTAAGAAATGGGTTTATATTTAAAAATTCATTTCTAGAAAACCGACAATGTAAAAAGGTTTTTTATGAAATCCATATTCAATGATAGAAAGGTAAATTTTACTGTTTTAAGAAATAATAAAAAAATTATTTAAAATTATTAGAAAATTATTGGAATGTAAAAATATGGCCATGGAAGAGAATAAAAATACCAATTATTAATAAATAGTGATAGAGAACATGTTAATGAAAATGGTAACCACTAGAAAACCAAAAAAAATTATAAATTAAGATACCATTGATTCATCAAAAATGAAAGAAATAGGGAATTTTTTTTCTCAATTTTATTTTCATATTGTGGAGTGAATTTTTATATCAATATATATAATTTGAAAAAATCATATACATGATATATTTATATTTCAAAAGTACAATATCATCATTTGGTTTGGTTGTGGTCAATTTTCACTTCAACTAATACTATAGGTAATGGAGATGAATTGTTGAAGCCTAAATCACTAATGGATCATATGATTTGTAGAATAACAATATATCATTCCATATACCTCTAGTTGTATTGAATAACAATATAGTTATAAAAAGTTCTCTAATGTGTATAAATAATTATATGGGGACATAATTCATCAATATCCACATCCTCATCAAAATTTAACAAAAACATTTACATAAAAGGATTACTATATGATCTTTTAAAATTTTTGGAAATTATAAATATTGTCACTATGTTTTCAAAGACTACATAACATTGTCACGCCAAATATCAAAATGTATCCCGTAATTGACACATACAAAATATGTGAATACACTTGGTCATATAGTCTCGTTAAAAATAGTAATAAATATAATTACTACAATGCATTAATAAAAATATTAAGGTTTCCTTATACCATTATTATACCATTGGTTATTGAATATATTCCATAAATCCAAAAATATTATAAAAAACATCAATGATAACATAAAACATATTTTTAGAAAATCATTGAGCAATTATGAAGGAATCAATTCTATCGAATTTTTATTTTCCATATCAATCATCACTTTATCCAATCTAAAAACCAGTATGTCATCATTATGAACAAATTAAGGATTATATTTCCTTTAATAATGTTTTTTCTAAAACATGTCACCTTTCAATTAAATAAACATTCATGTTCATCAATACCATTCATTATTATCTTGAAAATATATATTGTAAATATTTCAACATAAAAATCCTTTTATATTTCATCATTCATATATCATAATTCATGAGATCTAATAATTGAACACTTTTATCCACTCCATTCATAACCAATTTACTAGGATTAATCTTCTCATTCCTAAATAACTCTTTTACATATTTCATTTTAAGTATCCCAATCTTAAAATGAAAAACCATTACTCGTACAACCTTTTTATCCTCTTCTTGAGATTTTCTATTAAAACATTGATTTTCATAATTCAAAAAATTTCATCGTTTTAAAACATTCAACCATTGATGATGACTTAGGGGAACCCTTACTCACATAAATTACATTACTTGAAACATTAATTTTTATATTAATATTCCTTACTTTAACCCCTTATTCTCCACACATAATAAGTCATATTATTCTTCTAATACATTCCCCAGAGTGCTTCTTCCCAAATTCATAACAGATAAGAAAATTAATCTCCTTTAACCCATAGTCTCCACCACCTAGGATCTCATCCAAATATATACTTCTAATTGTATGGGTTTTGATATTTTGTTATGGAGTATATTTTTAATCATATAACATGATAAGATATTATGAATAATCATAATATCCTTTAATCTGGCCATCATACCATTAGAGTTCCCATTAAAACATTGTTTAGCACATTGAACATCAACCCAATTCCTTTTGGTTCATGCCACTATCTAAAACCTAAAATCATCCTGTCAATAACAATATTCATATTGGAAACCAACATAATAATGATAAAAATTATAAGATTTAAAAATAATGATACCTTGTTTTATATCTTTTAAACCTCATGTTCAATATAGTTTATTCATGTTCATCATCTATTGAAATCATTTATGATGTTTTATAAAGTGGTTTTTATTTTGTTAAACATATCCTCTAGGAGTTTTAATCTAGTAATGTTGAAATGCCTATAATCATGTACTATGTGATGATCATGTAAAACCATAATGATATATTTTCAGAGATATTACCCCTAGGTAAAACTATTCTACAGCCACATCCACATGTACTATCAACATAGTGATATGATTTATTTAGAACCACTCTCTCTGCCCTTTTTAAAAAAACAAGGGTATTTTCCAATATAGTGAGTTATTCTGGGACTTATCCTTACATATATCCCTAGGAATATGACTAATGTTTACTCATAATAGTTCATAAAGGTTAACAATTTTTTTGATACCATCTATAATGTCCATGATTTCCCTACATTAATATTAATTATTTAAATTAATTTGTCCATAAATTCGAAAAATACGTTCCTAATGGAAATAATGTTTTATTATAATTGAATACTAGGTAAAAATAATATTATTTCATGAAATAACTTCAATATATCCGATAAATATCCTCCCTTTTATTATACATCAGTGAAATAACCTATATAAACTGTTCTTTTATAAATGAGTAAAAGGAAACATGTGATTGGGAGAGCTCATATGCTCTGTAAGGGTATTAAAGAGGGATATTAGCCAATGATTATAAGATAGTATAAGATAAGAACAAGGGTATGAGGTCTTATACCTAACTTACACGATTCATAACAAATCATTAAGACAAAATTATCATTATTTATGTAATAAAACAATATATTTTCAATTAAATGCATCATAATAATTAGAAAATATCATAAACCAATCACGAACCATTAGTTCATGTCATATAAGTGTGGAACCTTCATATGCATAGAAGCCATTTAATATGTAAATATTAAATACTAAGAAAATTAAATCTTAGTGGATCATGAATCCATTCCCCTTTCCCATATCATGACTATTCATGTTTCATCACATGTTTCTCATAGTAGATCATGAACATTGTCATGTTTACCATATGGTATCAACAAAATCATATTATTTCCCATAGTATTTCAAGAAGATCACATTATTTTGATAATTATATCAATATAAATAAATCATTTCCCAATTAATTTTGTGAAGATATAGGTCCCACATGTCATATAGTAGATACATTAGTGTTCCAAAAGAAAAAAAACATTCATGAAATCATAACATGTGTAGGGGAAATAGAATTCATTAACATTTCAACATAGTTTAACAAGTGATGTACAAAACACAGACATCGTCTCACATCTGAACTAGAATCAACTTTTTTTCATAGCGGAAGGGTGTTCTCAATCCTTATATGGTGGATTCAAGGACATGTGCATAAAAAACCCATAGGGAATGGTTTCTCCCAACATATAGTAGAAAACATGAAATATATATTTATACATGAAGTAAAGAAACAACAGAAGATGAGAAAAATAAATATTTCATCCCAAAAAGGGAATGACTGATGATATAGAACTCAAAAGTAGCTAAATAATTTCCAGCAGACAATTCCAGTTGTGAAGGAAAACCAAAAACAAAAATATCTACTCCATGTGATAATAGAGGAAAACCTCTACTATAAATCCAAGAGATACATATTCACCACAGAGACAAAACTCATTTCTTCAATAGAGCACCATGCATTTTCATTTACCAAAATATGTACAAATGACTATATACCACCAAAGGGGTGCTCGTGGTGTGAGATAACATACTCACTATGATCCCTCCTAGATCTTCCATAAAATAATTCTAAATAAAAATATGAAAAATGATCAATTTTAATAAAAACATGTAATGAAAAAAAAATTATTTTTCTTATACCAAAAATATTGAAAACCATTTAATTTATTATTTTTTAACATTTCCAAAATAATCCTGTTAAAACAGTTTCAACGCTCTTCAAATACATCAAAGAATCCAATTTAAACAATAAATGTATCATATATCATATAAAATCCAAGTTAGTAAATAATAAAATAGTGATAACAAATAAATAATATGTACCATCATTCCAAGGATATGTAAAAGTCATAATAGCTATGAAAAGTTTGCCAAACACATAGAAAATCAGTAAAGTCCAGCTTGTAGATATTTTTATAAAATCTATAGTGATTAGGGAGACCACCAAAAGTGAACCTCCATGTAGTTTTTACAAATAATCTTGATGAATAGTCCTAGGGAAAGGAATTATCCCACATGAGTCAAATCTCCACATGTATAAAAAATGGTGGAATATTTCTGCACCATCCACCTAATACAAAATGATTCACATGTGCTATATTTTCCAAACAATTAAATAAAAAACCATTATAAGAACTAAATTTCATTAATAAATTTCACTATTCATTGAAAATAATCATTTTCATTTTAAAAAATATGGGAAAACCATGTTTTCTCATAACCATATTTGACACAGACAAATCAATCAATCAATCATAGAATTTAATTTTATAAAACAATTTTTCATGAATAGAGAAAAACAATTCGCCAAACATATGATAGAGATGAAACTACATTCCTAAAATTTATGTTACACATGCCCAAAAAAACATTGAAAACATATAACAAATAATGTATAATTACTGATGCCCTATGATTTATTCCCATGACAGAGAATCACATCCAACAAAAAAAGATTCCAGAAAGGGTAGATAATGAAGAACCACATTGAATCCCACACATTCCATACCCAACCCAATAATGTTTCACCCATCAGAAGAAGATCATGCAACAAATCTATATGGAATCATGAATATTACCATCATAGATGACCTGATCTAGTAACAGAACATATCTTTTATGCTGAGATCAATGATAATGAAGTAGCTAAATGATTACCCACCTAATAAGGGTAATGAAACTAAAATGGATATTAATCACTAAACTACGTGATCTAGAAAGAGCGTAGGTACCCAAAATCTCTTGGGAGATCGACTATGTTGAAATAGAAATGTCCAATAACAAAATGAAATAACAAAATCCATTAACCTCTCTAGAAACCCAATCTCTGGGAATTACATGGCATGAAAACCCATTTCACGTCATGTAATCCAAGAAACGTTAAAATGATAAAAAAATCACCATATGTTAAAAAATACATATCATAATATTTCATTATGTATAAGAAAGAGTAATGTAATTTAATTCATTCATACCTTATTCATATTTTTTAAATCTTCTCAACCCCTAATATTTGACATGATCATTTTATATGACATGTAAAACTTCATAGGGTCTCATCATTACATACCATCTAATCTCCCTGCATACATCAAAAAACTAGATTCTTCAAAAAAATCCAAAACCACTGCCAGTATATTATAATCCCTTCGTGAACCCTGAATATATGTTAACATAATTATACATGGAATCTATTAATTAAAAAAAAATACATCCCCATACATTAGATTATTTTCTATAGCAAATAATCTCCATCCTCAAGAGTCCCAAAACACACCCAATAATGAGGGATATGAAATTAGAGATGATAAATTCCTATAATTGGGTATCATGATATTAAAAACACACCAAAAAATACCCTTCTTCCCTATGAAGTCATGTTTAAGAATACTTTCTTGAAAAGTTGTGATTCCACTTAATTTTCATCAGTGACTCGTGCTCTCAAGTATCATGAGAATTAGATCCATGTCCCTATAATACTATAACTAACAAAATCTACATCCCATGTAGTATATTCACTTGAATATAAATGATCTAAATTGGTGTATCTATAATAGAAAATTATTGGTCTTGATCATTCTCTTCTAAACTCAAAATGTGAGAGGGAATATGATGAAATTTCCTGAGATGTCAAATATTGAAAAAATAAAGAATAACTATCAACTGAACTAGAAATTCTAATTTATATGGAAAGATATCAAGCCATCATGTTGCATCAAATGGTCCAACATATCTTGGATCCAACATTCAATTATTTTAAACTTAATGATGACCCAAACATGGATAAAATTTCCTGAAAACCCACTCTTCGATGGAAAACACCTAAGGAAAATTAGTTGACTGCGATATTATTTCTAGAGAATTTGTTCTACAATTATAAACTGATGTATATCATAATTCATTAATTTTGTCTCATGAAAATGAATTAATGACCCCAATGAGGCATGGACCTTCTCTTCCCTAAAAAGAGGTGATATTCCCAGGTGAACATAAAAATTCATGAATGGATCCATTTTGATAAAATATAGAGAAATATTTTTAAACCAAACATAACAAGTCCTAGATGGATATCCCATGATCCGATAAAAACTAAGATGATGTCACAAAGAATATAATCCTATATATGAAATAGCATTCCCTCCCTATAAATCTTTCCATGGATGGTAAGTTGTGATAAATTTGAAATGAGTCTCAATCATTTCTCAGAGACTCTTCCATAACCTATATGTAATCATAGGATCCATATATAAAATATTTCATAAGGAACAACATGTATCCTCATGGTCTCCTAAAAATATAGCCTAAACAAATTTTTAACTATTGTGGTGTCTCTGATCAGAATGATGTGATATGACTTTTTCAACCGATCAGTGACAACATAAATAGCCTTCCTACCCTAGGGTGTCCATGAAAATTTAGAAAAAACACTTATGGACCCCATGATCAATATCTGTATAAGAACTGAGTGTGATTCATGAAAATGAGAAGTTTTCATATTCCATATCATTATCTATTAGAAGGTGTAATAGAGGGACACATAATATTAAAATTTGAACTCCATTTCAAGACTTATAAATCATCGTCTCTTATCATAAAACATCTTCTTAGTTCCCTCATGAATTTCCCAAAAATAGTTATGATAATAAAAAAACAGCGATCCTAAAAAAGGATGGGATGAAAAAAAATCCTCAAAATATTGAATATCATCTAATGGGATAGACCGACCATAAATGGTCTCTCCACCTATAGGGTTTCTTCAATTCCTCTAAAATCATAATCATACTATTTAAACTGTTTAATAGACAATATGAGTGATAAAGATAACTAAAAACTAGATAAAAATATTTCAAAAATATATTCATAAGTGTTTATGTGGAACTGGGTGAAGAATCCCATAACATAACAACCCAAACATTTATAAATAAAATTCCCATTATAATTCAATAAAGTTACATATTTTGTATTATGGTTTTTGAAAATATATTGGAATATTTGGAATATTATATAATATTAAATTTTAATGAAAATAAAGCAACATAACCATTGAAAATATAACTATTTAATAATGTTCATATGATTAGTATAAATTTAGGTTTTTGATAAATCAATTTAAAATAGGGAAAAGATGTGGTTACCTTTAACTATAGGATCATACAATGTGAATTCCATTTCTCAATGCTTTTGGGGGGGATAACATCATTGGGATATTACCTTGACCAATACCAATCCAAAATCGAATAACTAAAGCATGAGAAAACCATTTAAGGGATCATATCACGATCATCAAGATTATGGCCCAAACCATGTATGATAAACTACATCATGAAAATCATACCATAACACACCATACACTTAGGGAATTTTATGGTGTAATAAAGTTCAATTGATCATGGCAATAACAAAATGATTATATATAATCTATATTTAGTAGAATAATAGTTATTTTTTTGTTAAATTATAAATTATTTTGATTTTTGATATGAAAAAATAGATATTGGAATTTTTTTTGCAACATGAAAATTTATTTAATACATTAATTTTTTATTAATTTAATGAAATTTTAAAAATAAATTATACAAAAAATAAATAATAAATTTATATAACATTAATTAAATATAAATGATAATATAATATATATTATGTAAAATGTAATTTTAATTCGTGTTGGATAACAATTAATGTCAAAAAAACATAGCATTTATCAATAAATGAATAAACATATATTAAAAGTAAAAATTCAAAAATGTAGAGAATTATTTGGATAAAATAAATATTATTTTTTTAGATTGAATGTTGAAATTATCCAATAGATAATTTTTCATATTTTCATGATAAAAACTAAATTTTGAGTAAAACATTAATAAGGTATAATATATAATGTGTTCTATGGTATCCAAAATGCCTAAAAAGTGATGTACTATATTCAAAAAAGGTGTAAAATACACAATATAGGTTTCCAATTTAATAAAATTTTATTTTTAGGTTATATTTTTAACTTTATATATCCTTTATGAATCATCCAAAAACCTATATTATATTTTATGGTATTAAAATAATTTCATTATAACAATGACACACATCCAGATCAAAAAAAGAATTATTTCTCTATTTATGCCTATGGAATTATAAAATAATTAAATGAAATTTCGTTTATATAAACCAAGGGAAATAACCAAGAAATTGTTTTTTGTTATGATAATATAATTATATAAAGTCAAAAATAAATTTTATGTAAATAATAAATAACTCCCCTCCCTTTTCCAATTAAATCCCACAAAATGTCACATGTATCCTCATTAAAATGAATTTAATGAGAATTTAATCTACCCTCCCCTCTCTAGATACCTCACATGGTTCCCTCATTCTATATATAAACTCCTCCCATGTTTTTTGGAATCATCATCTCAATGGTCTGGGACCTCTCTCTCCCTTTCATATCGAACACCTTTTTCATTTTGAATTTAGAATATAAACTGGTTAAAATGTCAAGAATTTATAAATATCCCCATATAATTTTTTTATAATAATTATATATAATTTATCCCCTCTCAATATATAATTTACCTAAATCGTTACTCTACCGAAATTTAGTAGGGGTCCTCTCTTTCTAAGAATTATTCTTACTTTGTATTTATGTAATGGACATTTTCATCCAATCCATATTGATGGTATATTATCTTCTACATCCACGTTAAATCCTTGATGATTTCTAAGTGATGACTGATCCCTTATCTCTAATTATCCCGCCACATAATTCATTTTTACCATCTTTACATTGAAAAAAATATATTATAAATTTTCAAAGCCATGTTTTTATTCAACACCCCTCCATGTGTTTTGGCTATATTTTTTAAATTAAATATGATAGGTTATTTTACTAAAAATATCTCATATTTTTCATTTTACATCCAAATTATTTAGAGACTCATTTTTCTCTCATTTAATCATTTTTTGAATCTACTTATGCTTCCATTATGCTTCCAAAATGTTATTGTGATTTTCTAGGATGAATATTTTTTTCTGTGTATACCCTAACCCATATCCACTCATGGGTATTCACGTTGTTGTAACTATACCTCATTTATTTGAAACTTCCATGTATGTGACCCATAATCCATAATCATGATTTAAAATTGGATTAAATTTTTTCTTATGTTATATGATCTATTTGAAACACTTATGCATTTACATGATCTAATTATTATGGGTGCACCCAGATAGCACTCTAATGCATTGGGTAATGTTTTAGTCCCCTCAAGTTCCATTTTTAGTGCAATTTAGGATATACTAATCACACCATGTTATTATATATTATTTTTTAACCTTTAAGTAAACTTATGATTTTTTTAATGTTGTATGCACATTCCCAGATTTCCATTCTGTTATCATGTTATATCATGACACATTGTTCATGGTTATGAATCTCACACCTTTAATTCCCCATTGAAATGCCAATTTTTTAACATTTAGTGCATTATTTATGTAAATTTTCTTTATTACATTAATGGTATTTATATACACTTCCTTTATTTTATATGTATATAGGTTATCCCATGCAGTTTTAAGAATGATATAATATTATGGGATTGTAATGGATGTTTTAAATTACACTAATGTACCCCTTGAATTATGTTTATAAGTTATGTACATAGTTTCCCAAATAAACTATACATATTGAGGTTAGAGGAGGTTTTATGTGCATTAATATATAATAAATCACAAATTAATTTGAAATAATGAAAAGTGTACTCTTGGATGGTCCCATTAGAAAAATAAGTAATCCAATCCTCGGGAACTCTCATGTGTGTGCATTGGAAAAATAAGGCCTCTAGATCCACGGGATTCATGTGGAAAATATTCTACAATGTATGGTATTATGTCCTACCCTGTAGGCGTTTCTACCCATATAGTTCCCTGATACATATCAATTATTTTCCAATGGAGATAATTTTAGACTACTATAGTTGGTTTCATATGAATGACTTGTGATTTTGGGGACTAGGATTAGAAATATCAATAAAGTAGAAATTGGTATTACACTATACATAGGAATAAATTTCTTTATTTTTGAAAATTATAGTTTATGTGGTATCGAAATAAATACATCCCTTTATGGATTCAATAATTGGATGTGTATCTGGAACATAGGTACCTAGGGGTATTAATCATGAAAATGTCCCATTTTGATGGTGTCAATCATCACTTGGTGCATGAAAATGGGTTTTCCGGCATTCCTAGTTTGATACTCAGAAGAGATATGCTATGGTTAATTTAAAATCTCATTATAAACCTTTATTGAGGGATAAAATTACAATAAGTTTCTACATTAGGAAACACATCATGGATAACAATGATTAAATATTAAAAATTCCGATGTTAAGGAAATAAATGTCATTTATATATTATCCCTATAATATTATTGGATTCCCATTACTATGTTTAATAAATAAAATATATTCATTCCTATTTTCCCATTATTCATTCCAATTAATTGAAATAATAGGACATTATTAAACAACTAATTTGAAAGAAAATTAAATGATGGCCATGAAAAACCATTTTGATCAAATCTGTAATTTTTTTGATTAGATAGGTACTACCATCAATTTGTGAAAACTTTATCATGATATTGAAACCTTCTAACAATTTTCCCTTTTAAGTGATTCATTTTTCTTTTAAATAATTAATCTGATGGTTTATTTAAAGATTTTAGAAAGAGGGTTAATCATACACCTCTATATATGCAAAACCCAATTGAATTTGTTTTTGGTATACAGTTATAATTCAATGAAGTTATTAGGGTATGTTCTAATACAAAATGAAAATTTGAAACCCTATACCTCAATCCAATTGAATATTGATTAATATAAATACACAATACATTATTCTGAGATAGTTGTAGTAATATGCACAACTAAAATTAGGTGACCTTATATTTTTAGGAAAATGTGTGAAATATATTGGTATTGTAACACCCCCTAGTATATATTAACAAAAAATCAATCAGAATGTGTGAAATAGAGGATGAATGAATTTGATTAAGAACTATTAATGATCAACACACTACCGTCCCATGAAAGTCAATAATGTTGTAGTCACACTAATAAAACATTACCTATAATGTTACTATTAATGAGAATTGAGATGGATGTGATCTTTTTTGAAATAAAAAGGATGTAAATAGGAATAATAAATGAATGAATATAATAAATTTGTTCACAAATGAACAATCAACCATCCCATATAGGGAAGATAATGGATGATGAAACATACTATGTGTAAATTCTGAAAAATGTGGAATCTATAAAGAAAATGGAAATCCATAGAGTTCAAAGATAATTAAGAGGGAGGTTTAATATTTTGGTGACAATTATATGTAACACCAAATCCAATGTTAAATAAGGTGTTCTTGGATGATAATTATTTTTCAAGATTCTCCATCTATCCATATTTCACAAAGTTTTACACGTACATCCAATATCATTATTGGTGGGACAATATGAATAAGAATATTGAGGAATATACATTAAGGTGTCTAGTATAATATAATGTGAATGTGGAAATAATAAAAATCCAAGGGGGTATCGGAACCACTACCCATACCAATATGGAAATGATAAAACATAACCATAGACTTTTTCACTACTATACCAAAGACACAAAGTGGAAATAATTATATATTGGTTATGTTGGATTTTCATACAAATACTTATCCCTTAATTGGAATTTTAGAGGAATTCTCACTCAATCAACCTATAATGATATACATAATAGATATTGTGAGACTGCAAGGATCATAACTATTGATTGCATATGATTATGATCCTAGATTTATCTCATTATTTTGTATGACTATTTGTCATTATATAAGTACTATGTTTAACATCACCATTATTTATCATCCCAAAACGGATGGGATATCTAAAAATTAAATAAAAAATCATAAGGCCATGTTGATTGAATTCTTGATGGACTTAAAAAGAGGATCTGATTAATATCTCTCTTTTCTCCATTTCTCATAAAATAATATATTACCCTCAATAATTGAAATAGATATATATAATTACCTTTATGGGTAGAGGTTTATAAGACATTCATTCTTGTATAATGTTTATGAACACATATATGTGGGTCCTAAAATGGTCAAGGAAATTGTGTAAAAGGTCAAGAATATTCAGTATAACATTAGGGTTTAAGAGTTGATAGATGATTGATTTTAAAAATAATATATGATACCTATACTATGAGGTTGGATATAAGTTATTCCTCAACATATTTAAACTAATAAATTTCATGTGATTTTGGAATAAGGGAAATCTTATTCCAAGATACATCCATCCCATTGACATACCTAATTGTATCATATAGGTGTCCTGTCAACTATAAATCTAAACTAAACTATCTCAAGAACAACATTTTTCCATGTATCCTTGTTGAGAAATTACATAAATGAACCTTAACATTTGATGAATATAGATTTGGTACCACTTGATAATGATAATTCACATTATGAGTATAAAATTAAGATATTACTTCATTGTCACAAAGATCAATGGAATATAAAAATACACCTAGTCAAAGTGCTATTGTGAAACAAAAAGTTTGAAGAAATGATGTGAGAATCATAGGAGGTGATGAGACAAAATTACCCTCATCTATTTGAGTGTCTGAAATGAATTTTTTTGGGTGAAATTTCTGATGGGTGGAAGATGGTAACAAACTCAAATTTTATAAATAATATTTCCTTTATGATTGAATTAAATGAACAATTATATAGTTTTTTTTATAGAAGTCATATTATCATATTTATAATATTATATCCTATCAAATTTTAAAAAATCTTAAGAATAATAACTGTTTATAATATGGGTTTTGAAAAATGATCCTATTACTAGAATTAATATAGGATTTTGATAAATATAATTCAAACAAATAAATATGTGATCACACTAACTAGTAGGATCGTACCCATGAATCCCATTATCATATCATCCAATAGAGATAACGTCATTGGGGCATTACCTTCACCATTCCTAAGATGAGTTTCCAAAACTAATGAACGAGTGAAACCACTAATGGTAGACGTCAAATCTCTTTAAGATCATGACCCAAACCATGTACGTTGAACCACCCTGTTAAAACATTACCATCAGACACCTTACTCTTAGGATGTCTTCAAGTGTAGTAAAATTCTAAGTATCAAGATGAAAATAAAATTAATATATATATTTTATATTAAATAGAATAATTCAATATTTTTTCCTTTATAAATTAATTTTATTCTCATATTATAAATCACAAATTTATTTTTTGTGTAATTTGAAATTTCAATGAAGGCGTTATATTTTAATTAATTCATAAATTTTATTAATAATAATTTTTATTTTAACAAAATAATACAATTAACTAAATTTTTTAAAATATAAATGATAATAAAATTATTCTTGAAATAAAATATAATTTTTATAAGGGTACGAAAAACGTTACTGATAAAAATCCTTCATTTCTCAATAATTGTTGATTTTTCTTTTAAAAGTTATAATATCAAAATATATATTTTTATTTGAAAAAAATAAATAATATTTTTGTAAATAAAAATTTTAAATTATCGAGTTGTGTACTTTTTATAAATTTTTATGATAATCAAATTTTTATTAAAAAATTAAATACCATATAAAATATCAAGTTTATTGTCACATCTTCAAATCCTATCAAAATATGATGTTGAAAATAATATAATAAGTATCCACTTACAAATATATGTTTCCAATTTAAAATAATGTGATTTTGAGGTTATTTTATTATTTATATAAAATCATTATAAATCCTCCACAACCTATATTATATTTTAATTTTTTAAATTCATTTATTTATAAACATTACTAAAATTTATATCACAAAGTGAAATATTTTATTGAGTTTAGAAAATTTCCTTATAAAAATTGGAAACCAGTTATCTTTTAGAGTATCAATTTCCAAAAACATGGGAATGTTTATGCTTTTGATTACTTTATTATATAGAGTCCAAAACCTATATTTGGGAAATAATAAATAATTTCCCTCTATATTCATATATAAGCATAAAAATATCTAATTCCTCATATCTCAGAAAGTAATAAACATGTCCTCAATCTAAACATGCCTCTCTATATATTCCTCTCATTCTTCCAAAAATCATTCAAGAAACTACTCCTAGGATTTTGGAATAACCCACTAAAGGAAAGGGACCTCCCTCTATTCATTTCAATTCAATAACATTCATTGAATTAATCCCTTTGAATCAAAATTTGTTATGATGTAATTGATTTGTAATGATCCCTTTATTATCTAATTTACTACAAAATAATGTGATATCATTTCTCCCCAATCATTATATCATTTAAATACATCATTAATATGAAGAAAGTTGACAAGATATCTTCTCTTTCTCTTCATTATTCAAGAAAAATATTAATGTAATTCTCTTTTTCATCCCATTATTGTTGATGGTATGTGATATCCCACATCTATATTATTATCCTTATTTTATCCAATTTACTAGGGACACCTTAATATTAATTTATCCTTCCCTTGATTCAATATGTACCCCTATTACACTGCACAAATTATCTTTCTATTTTTCCATGCCATGTTTTTTTAAATCAACCTCATTTTATGATACTTAATAATTCAAAATAATTCATGTTGTATAATGTTAATAAATATCCCACCTAATTTCCATTTAACATTATGTTTACTATAGAATACATTACCCCTCATGGAATAATTTTATAATCTTCAAATACATCATTACACTACTGAAAAATAATTTTGACTTACAATGTTGAATATTTGTGAGCTGTACACCTATAACCATTTCCACAAAAGGTTTTTCACATAGTTGTACAGATAATTTACTTTTTTTAAATTTCTCATTATGTGACCCATAATCATTAATATTGGGAATAAATGTAATGAAATATATTCTATAATTATATGATCTATGTGGAACACATTTTCATGTACATGATATGATTTTTATTGGTACGCCTTGATAGAACATCAATGCATTGGTAATGTTTTTGCCTCATGATATTCCCATTGTGGTGTATCAGATGTTATCCTAAGAACATTATGTTATGATTTCTTCATGGGTAACTTTTAATTATTCATATGATTTCATGTTTAATTTTTTTATTATTCCAATGTTTTCTTTATATTATCATCCTATATCATTCCCCATTGTTAATGTTTATGATTCTCACCCCCTTTATGTCCCATTGAAATTAAAATTCTATGACATGTAATAGGTTTTTGATGCTATGTTTTGTTTATTCAATAACAGAGATTTATAGATCACCAATTTTATATGTACATCCCAGGTTTTCCTATGTAGTTCTAAAAATGATGGAATATTATGAGAATGTTAATGATATTTTCAACAATGCTGATGTACTACCTATTTTATGTTATCAAATAATGAGACTAATTACCCAATGAACCTAAAATTATCATTATTCGAGGTGTAATTAATTGTATTATTAGGTAATTAATCTTGAATTAATGTGTAATAAAGAAACGGGTTGGGGAACAAATGTTTTTACTCCTTCATCGATTCTAGAATATCCTATAATGGTACATTCTAGCTGGGAGATTCTGAAGTAACATTCCCATTTTCTTGGATTTTGGTGATGTTGAATTCATATATATGATCGTATTTAAACCGCATACTTCCTCTTAAATTCATTTTCATGATAAATACCTATATTAGACTCTTCTAGTGAGGAATGGTTGTGAATGGATTCAAAAAATGATAGTTCCTCTTGCACTTAAGTGCATGCATGACCACAAAAAATATAAATCATAATATGGATAATTGTTCCCAGGAAATCAATCCTGGATAGATTTTTAATTCACTATATGATTATCTTTAAAATTCATGAAACCCAAACCAAGACTGGAAGAATCAATGAATCCACATACCCTGACCATGCTCATGTAAGATTAGAATAAGAGATGTTGTTAGAAGTCATTTCCACTCATTCAAATAAAACTGACACTTCATTCCCACTTTCAATTTCACCCCTTTCTTGATAAGGAAATAAAATGGTGACAATAACATTGAAAAATCAATGAAAAAACATCAAATTTATCTAGAAAAACCATGTAAGCCAAAAATATCAAAGAAATTATAGGGTTATTCTCAAAAAATTACAACCTTCACCTTACCAAGATCAACTGATAATATAATGTAAATATCATATTCCCCAATAACGTCACAAATTCTATCCAGAGATAGAAATTTAAAATAATTCCATACAAACATCGAGTCATGTGGACTTCCATAACCTAACTAAAATGGTGTTAATGCTCACACTCATATCATGAATATACAAAAATATCATACATAAACATTATCAAAAAAGTGTTGAGAGACTAATGGAAAATATGATTCCTCAAATACATAAAAATGAAGGAGTTTTATTCAAACCAAATGGAATAAAAAAATAATCATAATGGCCAAAAATTCTACTAAAATCTATCTTTGGTATATCAGACTCATGAACACTAAACAGATGATAACACGACCATTTATCATTATTTTAAACCCACTATTCATCCTTAAACTAATAAAAACCATCATCCACATTAGGCAATGGATACTTGTTCATAGTCATTATATGGATAAAATTTTTATTTTCTATATAAAATTTTAGTGAAACATAATCCATATTGGAATAGAGAATTATGGATGCCTAAGGTGAAAACATGGGCAAAAAATCTTGTTGCCATCATAAAATCCATCTAAATATTAAGATCTATTATCTCCATATTTTCTATAAGATATTAGTGTATTGAAATAGGTATAATACTTGGAACTAGTTCATTCATAAACCATACCTCCCTCTCTAGAATAAGATTAGAGAAATCATTTGGTAAAATGTTATGAAAGCCCTAAAATAATGTATTTATATCAACAATATAAGAAAAGTCTCCAGTCTCAAATCCCAATGTATAAAATAATATATTTATATTTGGGATATAAGGTTTTGAATGACCTTAAAAAGGATCCTAACCTTTCTAAAACAACTGATAGCTCTCTTTGGATGTTAGAAATGAGCCACGACGAGGATAAGAATCAACCTAAGAGTGAAGATAAAAATAGAAATCAATAAAGATGATATTATCAGTTCAATATATATCTATACTGACTAAATCGTAGACTAACTCTTCCTCAGTTATCAATAGATAATAAGTACACCAAAAACCCATCTTGTTCCTCCTTAAAAAAGGATTCTCTATGACCAGGAAAAAGGATATGGGCTCTATTTGATGTTTTTGTATATCAATAAAACTGATAAATATAAATGTGTGTGAGAAAGATATATCAAATAATTAAATTAGTGCAGAATATTTAATAATTACTATACCACTAACATTCATTGGACTTTCATCTACCTCTTCAGAAAACTCTTATACGACATCAAGGTGCATCAATCCCAAGGCATGTGGCTAGATCCTTTTATTCATTGAAGCATCACAATGCACCATAATAGATTTTATATCCTACAATACCTAACCATTATTAGGTGTAGATATATTCAGAAAGAAATATTTCATATGTCCATAGCACCCACAACCATTAACCATCTTAAAAGGAGTAGAAAAAAGAACATTGAGTCTAAATAACATTGCAACACTGATAGAATGCTAGGGGAACCCTACTATCTTTTACTAATGATGAATATCCGAAATTCGTCTGAGAACCACCTCCATCACTTCTATGATGGTCAAGAAACTTCACCTTATTTCCATTAATGCCACTAAATCTACCACTAGGTGGAACTGAAATAGAATAATGTCTAATCATTACTTCTATATCCATTTCCTCCATCATATACCATTCTATTGACTTTGTATAGGTAAAAAGTTATAGCATAAATACCTATTATCTAATATCTAGTCAGAAACCCTATACGTGCATTTATGATTTAGTCTATTCATTATTTACTACCTCTCAAGAAAAAAACAAGATCTAATAAAATATTTTTTTCCCAACATTGAACACGCTACATATTATAAAGAGAGAATGTCCAAAGGCTTTGTTATCATTATAGACTCTTGAAAAAACTTCTTGAAGATAAGAGTCTAAAAAATCATCAAGTCAAGACCACAAGAATATATTTCTATAAAAAGGAATCCCATTATCCCATGGTGGGACCCTCATGTCATAATACTATAGATATAACCTTTATATAATCAAGTTTATCTAGGAAGATAGAGATCTGATTGATCTTGTAAGTCCAGTCCTTTGCCTCTTGAGATTTATTCATACCCTCAATGGATGATGGCATCATACTTAAGATCTCCATTTAATTAAACCTATCTCCTCCATCTCTTGGTTGTAACTCAAATACTTTATTTTGACCTTGTTGTACATTTTTATCGATAGAAAAAACTATACATAAAAAACCATTTCACAAATCCATTTCAAAATGCTTTTAAAATACTATATTATTTTTATAAAATTAGTGGAAAAAACCTCTTATCAAAAACCCATACCACACAAAAAAACCAATCGATCAAACATGACATTTTATTTTATAATGTAACTAAGCATAAATAGATAAATAAATTTCTTCGCACACAAACTAGAGATGAAAACCAAATACCTTATACTCATGTCTCACATGCCTGCAATAGAATCCTCCAAAAAATAAGAAATAAATGTTAGAAACAAAGTCCCTAAGAATGATTTTAATGACTTATAATAACATAAAAAAGGGTGGTAAGGTTATATCATTAAAAAAGTAAATGATAACCACAAAATCCACATTGAACTCAACAAAGCATCATCCCCCAAAAGAAGATGACACACCAGGTCTAGAGAGGATTATGAAGATTATTATCACATATAAACAGTTATAGAAAAAAACACAATACTTCCATTAATAATAATGGAATCAAAGTGGAAGATAGATTACTCACCTAGATAAATTCCCTACAACTACAAAGGATGCCATGCTTTGAAATATGTGATCCTGAAGAGTCTTGGGTCCCTAAAATCTATTGGGAGAGCTCCTAGGTTATGAGAGAAAATTTATATGTCCAAAAAATAGTAATAAAACATGAAGATCCCAATTAAAAAAATTTTAAATAATGACATTGTTTTAAACCTTATTTCACAATATGTAACGTATGAAAAACAAAAAGGAAAAAATTACATCATCTCGGGTGAAAAATCACAATTTTACTACTTTATAACATGTAAAACCCCGGATCTTATAATCAATTCACAACTTGAATGAGTTCATGGAATCTTACCAAACCCCTATAAACAATGTCTATATTTTACATAAAGTGATAATAAATCATGAAATGTAATCATTATATTTTTTCAAATCACAGAGTAAATAGAAATCTCTAGAATTTGATCAAAACCCAATCCACCAATAGTATTACTTATACTCAAGGAGAACCAATCAGTTATTTTAGAACATATATACTAATAATCCTATAATTTAAAAAATATACATAATAAAACCATTATTATTTTTTCAAAATTATGCTCTTATTCCTTGGTATTCAAAAAAACAGCCGAATAAATAGGGAAATGAAAAGAGTTATGATAAATAACTTAATATGGGTAATGGAAGAGATACATATCCGAATGGAATGAAATGATTTTCATAAAAATATATTAATTATAAGAATAAAAATTAATCATACATAGAAAGAAAAATGGTGGTATCATGGGTTAATATTCCATTGTCTTCTACTTATCATTATATGATTTCATCATAGATGGAATATTATTTTGAAAGATCAGTATGAAATTTTTTTAGGGAAATATCCATTCCATTTAAAAAAATAAAATAAAATATTAATGTTCCTTAAATAAGAAGGAAATAAAATTAGTTCAAATTAAACTTGTAAATAAGTAATGTATTATTTATATCATTGGTAATTTAGGATGGTTGGATAATATATGTATTCTTTATATGTTAAAATCAAGATTCCTTTCATATTTTTAGTTGAAATTAAATGTTACTCATCTGAAAAATAAAGAATCCAAATAGGTGTTTTTTAAATTATGAAAAAGTGTAATATTTTCATAAGATATTAATACTATAATATTAAAAAAATTATGGGAAACATTTTTTAAAAAATTTACCTCCATGAAAAAGGATTTTTGGAGGATTAGAGAAATAAATTTTTTTTTGAAGTCATTTTTTTCAGACAGATGAATAATTATTAAGTGAAAAATTATTGTAATTCATTAATTATCTTGAAAAAACTATATGATAATAAAATTAATTACATAATAAATATATACATCATCATATTTAATAATTGGATAATTATTCACAAATAGTCCTGATAAACAATAAGATTGTAACATAAAATATTTACAACATTCGTAACTTCTGAATAATAATAATCATGAAGAATAAAATTATTTTAATATTATAATATAGTGATAATAAATAAATTTATAATTAACAATCCAATTAATAAATATTTGGGCCAAAAAATGATGATAAGGTCATAACACGACATACGTCCCAATGAAAACAATTTGAGACAAAAATATTTTACCTCATGTATTGACTTTCATCATAATGGTACAGACCCAAAATATAATAAATATAGTTTTATTATAAATATATTCAAGAAAAATACTATTATATACCGTAAAATATATGATTTAATTTTAATCAATTTTCACCCATTTGTTATCAAGTCATTTAAAAAACAATATAACATTTAAGAATTGCTTGGTTTTCATTTTATATTTTGATTCTATAGTTTTGGTCCAAGCACATTGATTCTTGTCAAAAAATCTACATATTGTTAAAAATGATATAAAAATGATATATACTATTTTTATATATTATTGTACTCATACAAATATGATATATATTATAAAATGAAATAAACCATTCCTAGAGATGACAAGTCATACGTACGAATGTATGCTCATTACATTTTCATGAAGTATAGAAATAAGTAAATATAAATAATATATCAAGCATAAGGAATAAATTATATTTCATATTTATCATTTATATTTATTTAATATATCTTAATTACTATATATTTAAATATATAATGATAAACATGTCATATCAATTTGTGGAGGCAGTAGTTTACACGTTCCCAAGAGCGATGTAATCATCTTCCAATAGACAGTAATGAAAGAAGATATATATGATATTATAATTATAAAAGAATAATTATTTCACAAATATAATTTTGATATATTAAATTAAACATTATATGAATCCATTAAAGGTAGATATAGATAATGAATTACATCAGTTAGGTAGGTGGAAGTATTCTATATAAGGAAATGACAGAATCATTTCTCATTTAATGGAAAAGGAGATGGATACAAGTTATAAAATTAACATAATAAAATTTCATAATATTTTATATAATTATTTTATTATATCATATTATTTATATGATCATTTATGGAGGTTAATGTAGAAAGAAAAAACATATGGTCAGGAACAATACAACTTCTTCGAACAACATAATTAGCATTGATCCAATAATTTTTTTAAGAGGAATTAAAATTAAAAGTAATTAAAATAAGATGTGGGAATGTAATAAAATAAGATATTTAGTTTTTAATAGTTTGAAAAAAAGTCTTCGGATGCGTGAATATGAGAGAAGAGTGGGTGCCTTTTTATAATAGATGAAGTGTGATATTTTTGTAAATTCCTGAATATTTTCTATAATAGAGTTTCATGTCTTAGAAAGTGCATAAAAATATAAGAATAATTTATTTTATTGATGGTATGGTAATTAATTAACACTAACAAATGAGATAGAAATTTTTATAACATGTTATTCCCTATTCTCTATGTGAAGTTACTTTTTTCATTTTATTTTCCAACATGGTAACTATTTTTTTATTTAATTATCACCATAATATTTAATTTAAAAATAAAAATAAAATAAAGATTATTAGATAAAATGGACCATTATATTCTCAATGTTAAATCCAATTTATCAAATTAAAATCCTATGTGTGTGGAAAATTAAATTAAATCAAGGGTATATAACATGAAGAACAACGTTTTATCCATAACCAGGATAATTGATGTTTTAACTATTTAATTCAAAGGAAATTTTAATGAAAAGGAAAATATGGAACCTAAACTAAAAATAATTGATATTTTAATCCACCACCATTCAGATAAAATAATATAAATTTTTTTGTAATTTAAATTTATTTTATAAAACATTATTTATTAATAAATATCATATATGTCAATTTTGACACGATGTATTTAATTTGATTTAAAAATAAATATAAGAATATATTTACAATTTAAACTATAAAAATATAATTAATATATTCTAAATATATATAAAATATTTATTAGAACAATAATTTATTAAAATTATATTAATTTTCAAAAAATTTAAATCATTTATTTCATTCCTTTGAATTAAATAATTACAAAGCCAATGTTATGTATGATTTTAAGAAAATAATTTCATTAAAAAAATTACAAACATAATTCAATGATATTGAAATAATATTTATCTTTATATTTAACATTTATAATAACAAATACATTTTAACCGTATTTTAATACATAAGATAATTTTAAAAGTTAGAGAGTAGAATTTTGTCCTTTCCATTACATAAATTTTTATAATGCACACAATCATATAAATGTGGTTCGAAAATGAGATATTTCAAATATTTATTTTTTATAGAGTCCAAATATGTTTATATAATAGAATCTATAATTTTTTTTGGCTATTATAATCCATATATCTATATTTTAACCCCCTGTAAAAATGTTTTACCTTTAACTGATTTAAAATAATTTTACAGTTTTCACTATTCATTATGACAAACAACTAACTAGACATTTTCAAATAACATTAATTATATTATTACAAATATGTAATCCATTTTAACAAATTCAATTAATATAATTATAAGAATTAAATAAAAAATCGAAACCATATATATGATGAAAAATGGATTTTCTAAAGAAAACATTTCCACAAGTATGAAAACTATAAATATAAAATTCAATATTAAATGGATTCCAATGAACAAATTGTATTAATAGTAACAAAATCAAACTAATTTTTTTAAACATTAAATGTGACCCTCTGAATCCTTTAATGGAAATGACTATTTTTAATAAAAATCATTTTTCACTATTCCATAAGAACATTATATTTCCATAAACATCAAAAAAATTCACACTATGGTAACTTTAACATGTTTATTTTAAAAACTAATAACTCTTTTAGAGATAAATTTCATAATGTTGAAAAAATATTTTTTATAATTTGTTAACAAAAATAAATAAGAATCATTTTTTAGAGAAAAATGTATGTTTTATGCATATTGAGGATTTTCAAGAAAATAAATCCTTATCTGTCTATATATATTCATGTTCAAATACCATAATACAATATTCATAGAATTTTTTTTAGTATTCAGTTTATAATGGACAAATTTAAAATATAATATTTAAATCATAATGTGATTCATTAAAAATGATTTTTGGTGTAATACAAGCTATCTAAAAAATAATTCTATTGTAATTAAATAAATAATTCATTAAATGTCATGCTGTTATAGGCTCCACCTATAAAATCATTTCTAATACATACACATATATTTTATGATCACATTAACTCATAAATAATATTCCTTATTAACAAATATCTAAATTTATTAATGAATTTGAAATATTATGATTTTCCCCATCAATAAAATATCATTAATAGTATTAAAATTATATTTATAAATGGAATATTGCTTTGTAAATAACCCTATCAATGATAACATTAATATTTATATTTTAGATAAATGAAATTTCTAATGAAAAATGATCATATGAACGTGAATTTTTGAAGAGAATGTAAATAACCGCAAAATTAATGAGAGATAAAAGATGATAATCAATTCACCAGAAATATAATTTTTATAATAAAATCATATCATTTGGTTAAAAAAATTATAAAAAAAATTATAAAATAATATCAATAAATATATTTCTATTTAAAACCATAAAAATATTTCAGAATAAGGTAAATTGAATAAAATGGATATGTTTGTGGGAGAATCATTTAACGCAGCATATGATAAACAAAAACATTCGTTGTGGAATTTTGTTAGTTAATTATATTTTTAACCATTCTGAAAACATTAAAAGTATTCATTTATAAAAATTTAAAAATTAATTTATAGCATAAATTATACTTAATATATCATTTTAGTAAATAAAAATGTCTTTTGTAATATTTTTTGAATAAATATTCTCATAAAATAAATAAAATAATCGATATAACAAAAACTAAGATCTATATTAATATTTAACATTTATTTACTAGATTATAGTTACATAAGGAGATTTTTTTATAATAAAACATTGAAACTTATTAAATATCAATTGGATATCAAAATATATATTGTATATTAATGATATATTATATGTTTCCATAAAAAAATTGAAATCCGAAAATATATATTTCAAAATAATTTCTTACCTATTTTATAACATTCAAATTTTATAATAGTGCAATATTAAACTATAATTGATAAATCACTCATCATTAATTTGTATATATTCATGTTAAAAAAATCAAAAGGATGAATATTCATCATATTAAATTAAATCTATGAGTAATACCAAATATTCCATAATGGATCAGAAATTTAGACAAAATCCCTTACCTCGTGATCTACATTCCATTGACGTTATTTTAGTAATTAATATAACAAATATTGATTTATTATTATTAAATAACAAAACATTATGTTCATATATTTTATCATATATATTCAATTTATAACAACTTATATCCCAAGTGATAACAATATTTCATTATTATCAATGATTCTGGTTTTGACATCTTTTTTCATGCATGTTTTGATTTCACAACTATGGTCCATTTATCATGATCATCGTTATATCATATTTAGAATGTTAATAATCATATAATAAACAAATATATATATATATATATATATATTAATTATATAAATATTTAATATCATCCATGAGATACATACATGAAAATGCATCACATCACCTTTCAGATATTGTTTTTCATACATACGTAAAAGTGAAAATTGCATATTATTAATGGGTGTATGCTTTAGTAATTCGTTAAAATACAATAATTAAAAAATATATATTTATATGATTATAATTATATATATTCATTATTTTTCACCTTATGAAAATCCATGTAAGACTGTGTTTGAAAAAAAATTACAACATTTAGTAAGGAGGTAGTCCTCCATATACACAATTGATGGTTTTTTTTCCAATATGATTTATATTTAAGGGGATAAATATTCTTCAATATATAAAATAAACTTGTACTACTGTATTGGATTATTTTTGGATGAAATTTATGTTAGGAAAATATATAAAGAAAGGATAATGTTCGATGAAGATGATTACCTCTTCTTTGATTGAGATTTGTTTGATCTCTTATTATGAGACGTGGAACCTGTTAATATTTTTTAACAATGTTAAATGGTTGTTCAATATTTTTTTATTCTAATTATATCATGTTGTTGTATATAAGACTAGAGTGTTCATAAATTTTATAATGAATGAAAGGACACAAATAGAATTAATAAAAATATAAAAATATAATAAATTAATTATAACATGTATATGGAATTAAGTGGTAAGAATTTAAAATCTAATATATGAAATTACGGGAATATATTTACAAAATAAAATTTTTACATGATTAGGTAGTATTTTAAATATTATCTCTTGCTTTAATGTTATGTGTAGTTAAAATTTTTTCAATTTTAATGTGATATAATGTTACTTATAAGGTAAAAATATTATATTAAATGGGAAAGGGATGAAATTTTAATCAAACCATCATAAAAATAGTCATCTGAGAATATTTTTTTAATTATATATAATGTAATAAAATATTACTTAAAATATTACTATTAAATACATTATACGAAGCATTCACATAAGTTTAAATTAAAGTCATTAAGTAAATTATATAATTTGAATAAAATTTATGTTAAAATAATATGAACTTATTATTAACATAAATTATATTTTAGACCATAACTCATTTTGGAAAAAATATTTTTAATATTTTTAAATTTATTTATAATGATTTTTTGGACTACAATTAAATGTGCATTGTTAGTGTTTTATAAGAGATTATAGTAACTAGACATTCACTAATAATTATTTCAAAATTATTATAACAAAAATAGTTTTATTATTCACACTATCACCATTAATAATAATTGAAAACCAATTTTCATACCAATGTGATCCTGTAATAGAATTTTATTATCAAAAAAGTTACATTTAATATTATTCATTACTTAAAATAAGTTCAATATAATAATAAAAGGAAAAAGGAACCAAAATTAAATATATTCATTGTTTGGATGGATTTATTAGAATTCAACTCATTCAATTAAACAGAAAAATGTATTGGATATATTTTTAATGCCTTGTCTCATTATTTTTAACCAGAAGTATCTATTTTCGACATTACCATGGTGAAAAATTTTACCATGATCACAATTCATAATGCATTAAAAATTGTAAAATATTAAAAAATTATACATAATGATTGAAGATGTAGAATCCATTTTTAGATATTAAAAATAGATAGTTTTTAGTATGTATTATAAAAATAAACCTACAAAATGTGATGAAATATGATTATCTAGAAAACTGACATTATAAGCCTCCAAATCAACTCTTATAAAAATAATGTAAAATGATAATATAAATGGGATTAATTATAATATTATAACTAAAATGGTTCTTACATAACAATAATAAAAAAAATAGGAAAATGATTGCGACTTTAAAATGAATTGATTTAATATATAGAATTGATAGTTTTAGAAAGATTAGTTTTTTTCATTAGTCATTAAAAAAATATTTTTTAAATAATTTCATATATAGAGCATATGATAATATTGAAAAGATGATTTAAAAAATTATATAATATTTATATAATAATATCATAAAATGTTACCATAGTTTCTTTAAAATCATCATTTCATATAATGAAAACTGTTAAAAAAAGTTTTTTTAAACAAAGAGAAACATGTCATAAAATCATTTGGTTCTATATTCAATTAATTTTATGAATATATGCATGATTTTAAGTCCCTTGTATTAAAAAAACATGAGGATGAATCTTCTACATCAGAACTTTTGGATGCCACATATCTTACTATAATTTATGGTCTCACTGAAAAAATCCGACCTGGTGAGTGGTCATGTTTAACATCACATTATCTTACTGATCTAGAATATCTACATCTTATTAGACCTAGGAGATATTACACACCACTGGACAAAACTATGAGTTTATAAAATGATAAATATCAGTTATGTACATCCATAAGAGAGATACATGAAACATAATATGAGATTGTAAGAGATTTAGTGGAGGCACAAAACCACACTCAACCTCATAATATGATCATCTTTTTAAAGGGCCCAATTAATTGAGGGAATATATTTCCCTTCCTTAAAAATGTAATAACCTCATTCCTATTATATTTTTATAAGAATAAATTCTCATAATGACTCAAAATGTAGATCAAAACTATGATTATCATGATTACATTTTTATTAATTTGAACCATCCTTCTGAGTTGTCAGATGGATCTAACCATCTCTACAATTTCATCTTCCTTATCGAGTATCAAAAGAATAATTTATCCAATAAGATCCCAACACATTAGTTTTATGAACATCTATCCATAAACAGATTCATATGGAGCTATCTAAATACATGAGTGAAAAAATTATTTTATGAAAATTACACCAATGTAAGGTGTTGTTACCCAAAACCTTTAAAATACATAGAGGGAGATCTCAACATCTAATTTGGAGTGTGAATGGTCCCCTTATACAGATCATCAATTTTTGTATGATAAGAAGTACTGAAACACAATTATGAATCATGCGCATTTTGTATCTGCTCAAAAACATTGATGTAAACCATAGGTCATGAACAAATATGATTGAGAGTTATACTATATAAATTGTTGAAAATTTCATAATGAATAATTGATTAATTCAATTAATATAATTTTTTTTGTAGTTGAGATAAAATGCATTGAATATATAATGGGACTTACAAAATTAAAAATAAAATTATTCCTATTATATTTTTATGAGATTTTTCATGTTGTCATGTGTTATAATGTGTTACTATTTATAGTAGGGAATTATTAATGGTAATTGAATCCCCTCATAAGTCTGTCACCCACAAAAAAACTAAACAACACATTAAGCATAATGCACACACTCTACAATATCCCTTCTCATTTTATGTATCTAGAAATATTATTTTATATATCTACACACATTTCGACATCTGTGTTGAATCGAGAATTGTGAATAAGGATCATAATCCAATAGCTCGTAAATCACATCTGGTATAGATGGATGACTTAATCTATTTTTGGACCTTCTAATTCTTGCATGAACATTGTAGAACTCATGAACATTTTTCCCATTATTCTATAATTTCATATCTTCATTCGTATCCAATTATAACTCTCATAGATGGATTTTGGAGTATTCGTATAACAAAGATATGATCTATCACATTTCCATAAAAAAATCATGATATAATATCTATAAATACATAAATATTGTATCTCATCCAATGCTCATCATGGGAAAACAAGTATGGGGTTTGAGACTCAGAGCATCACCCAACATTTTCACCATCCAAGCGTTGTAATGTATTTAGTATTGATAATATTTGACCAACGAAAATTTTCTTATGTAGTACATATTTTTTACACTATATTTAAATATATACATAATTATTTTATTATTAGTATAAATATTACGACCTTCACCACACAGTTAATGCCTCTATATATCTAATAAAAAATTACAAATACTATCTCAAAATTTTTATTCAGGTAATTTTTTGATAAATTATAAATTGGTAGTAGGCATGGGATATGACTATATAATTTTTTAAGGGGAATCATCCAAATACATTCCTTAATTTTTAATTATATATCAAAAATACTTCAATATGATTTGGTAGTATAATGATAGGTCTCGTAACTAAATTTCTCTTTAGATCATTAAAATTCTCCACACATTCATATGCCCCCCATAAACCTTGAACCCTTTTGGGTTTACATGGTTAGTGTATTAGATAGTCCTGTGAAGTCTATAATTATGTATCAATAGAATTGTCCATAACCATTGAAACAATGGATATATATTGCCTTGGTTGTTCCATTTTTTAATGAATTCAATCTTTATAGGATCTACTGATATACCCTCTCAAGAAATTATATGAGATAAGAATTTGAAATTTTGTAACCAAATATAATAATTCTTAAATTATTCATATATATTATCCTTCATGAAGACCATAAAAACAATATCCAATTTTTTTTCATACTCTTACTTGTATTTTTAAAATATAATAATATCATTTATAAATAATATCAAAAATGGATCAAGGAAATCTATAATTAATCTATTCATTGAATACATGAATGTAGAATCAGGATTCGTAAGTAAAAATGTAATTACTATAAATTCATAATGAACACATCATATTATAGTTTTTTGGTACATACTTTGTCTTTTCCAATAGTTTAAAATATAAACATTGAAGACCATTCTCGGATAAATACTGATCTACTAATAATTGATCAAACATATCATCGATAATAGGTATAGGATAATTTCATAAAGAAGGGATTTTGTTAGGATGTCAATAATAAATGAAAATATTTATTGACCCATCTTTCACCATAAAAAAGAATAAGATTCACCCCATGGTAATGTACTAGGTTGAATGAATCCATTATCTTTATTATCATGAACTTTCTTATTTAATTAATTAAACATACATCGCACCAATTTATTTGGAGTAATTGAAATAGGTATAACACCGAATATTATTTCTATTGAAAAATAAACATCACCTTGTGGGTTATGAATAGGAAAATAGTTTGGAAAATCTCCCACATACTCTAGCACAATAGATATATCAAAAATGTTGAGTTTTTTCCAAACAATTTGAGATAAATATTCAAACTAATTGGAAGTAATACCCTTTTTATTAATTTATTGTCCACTGGGTGTTCAAGTTCATCCCATAGTAATAGAAATTTGTAGGATCATTCAGAATATCTAAAGTAGTTTCTCTATGTGAAAATTATTTTTTCATGTGACATAATCAGTGGATTGACACTTCTATTAAAATTTGTAATCTTAAATCAGATGATGTGTTACAAAATTGGTGAATCGTTCTTTATAAAAATTAGTCACACCATATGGGTGTGTTTATTTTTCATAATTATAACCAACATCCCAAATATGGCTATGGTCTACTCACATCCAATACCATCTATATTTCCTTTCACAAAATAGAAATCCTTATATTTACTATGGGAGTTGATTCCCTACTTTCTGTTATGTACTATAATTAAATAATGGAAGACAGGATATTTTAAAACATTAACATCATGAATATTTCTCATAAAAAATATCTCCTGTAGTAAAAGTTCCCAAACACGATAATTGATTTTTTGAATTTTTAGCCTTGCTTTATTGATTTAAAATCTTATTCCTAGGGTTTTTGTTGAATTTCCTCTGATACCAATTTTAAATACCCAAAATATAGTAACCCATATTCGGTGAATAAATTATTACATTATGACCTGATGAAAGGGTTCAAATCCTTAATGATCAATTATTTTAGTAGACTTGATGAAATATAAAAATCCATGTTTCCCATATTAAATTGGTAATATGAAAACATCATATCATATGAGAAACTCTTGAATCATTGATATAACATACAAAATACTCCATCATATACAAGGTAATGGAAAGAAAATAATGTGTGATCTAAGATTCCTAGTATGGGTCATGTAAAATCAAATCTATCACGTATAAATAAAGAATAGTCAATATGAAAATTTAAATAACAAGAAAATCAAACTATATAATAAATAACATTATCATAAAATGAATCCATGGAAAATATAAATGATGTAATTTATTTGGTAATTATTACCAAATTCATCATGAAGATATTTCATAATATTGGACACCATTATTTAATACAAAATTGTATATAAATATCATGGCCTTATTCTAAAATATTTTAATTTTTTGATTGGTATATACCAAAACCCATTTTAACAAATTTGGACATCTAGTTTGTATCATGATAATTTTTGAAGCATCTAGGGGATATATATAAATAGGCCCCATCATTCACTTCTTTTCAAATGAATTCCTCATAAATTAATGATCAATTTAATTCAAAATTAATTTTCCATATCAATAAAAATTACTATTTTGTAAATAATATTAAATATATATATATATATATATATTTAGTCGATCAAATAACATTCATATTAAACAATGATATGTAGAAAATGTATTTTGTTTATGAAATAATCATATCATTGACACATAGAATAAATAAATTTAATATTAATGTAATGTCCAATGAATAATCATAACAACAAATTGAATGTTTCAAGGGAATTATGATGAAATTTTTTTTATAAGAGATAAAATATGAAAATCAATCCCTATAAATATAGGTTTCGTACTAAATTAATGTCCTTTGGATAATTAAAAAATGGAAGTGAAACTATAAAATAAGATTTCATTATTTTGTATTCTTTTTTAAAACTATTTAAATGTTATTGAAGAATATAAATTCTATAAAATCGTTATGGAGGTGAAAATATCTATTAATGTAGTATACTTTAAAAACCCATTTCATTATTAATTTTTACAAATAATTATAATTCCAAGCACATATAAGGTTTCAATTAGAAACATGTAAAATGTTAAAGATAAAAAATTGTATTAAATAAATCACATTAATATATTGAATTTAATTTTTTAATACAATGTTAAAAAATGTGGCATATAATAAAAATTTACCTGTTCAAAAGATAAATAATATTTGATACGATTTTAATAATTTAATTTCTTAATTCTTGTTTGAATGAAAGGAATATTTAAAATATTACATTTAAATTAAAGAAATATATATATAATAAGAAAATATATGGTGTTTATTTAGGAATTATTATAAAAATCTTTTGAAAATAATTAAAACCAAAAATGATATTGGAAAATACATTTTTACCAATTTATAAAGATTTATTTTATAATCCCTTGAAATATTAATTTTCTTAAACACAAATCACAATTAATAAAGAGATAATAATGTAAAATATATCTAAGAGAAGTATATAAACCAAATAAAAATAAATAGTTTCATATAAACAAATATGTCTCAATGATGTGGAAATTGAGATGAAATACATTTCATCGTGATTAAAATTATATGTAATTAGTTTTCACCTCATATATAATAAATAAATATTTATTATAAATAATTTCTATAACCACATATATATATCCTTAATATAATATTTTATCCACTTATAAAATTTTTTCTCATAGTTTTTTACTAAATTGTATTGTTATCATTAATTTTTGTGTAAACTACTTCATTTTTTCATTTTTGTTTTTATTAATTAGTTATTTTCCTTATATAATGATCATTATTATATTATATCCACAATTTTAATAAGTATATTATCATATAATATATTAAATATAGAAATATTTAAAATCATCAATGATATTGTGACATGAAAAATGAATAACATCGCTTCATGGAGACGGTATGACATATATACGTAAGAGCGATGTTTTAAATTTTTAACAAGTGGAATTTTTATGAAGTAGAAGATATATTATATATCCATAATTATAACATTAACATAGTTATCCAGTATAATAAATTTTATAATCCTTATTATAATCCATCTAAGGAGATGATGGAAACAAAATTTACATTATTCGATGAGGTGGTAGTTAAACATACACACAAATAATGGTTTTGATTTACTTTTGAGGGGGATTAATATGGACAAATACTATTCCACCAATATAATAAAAAATAATTAAATCAAATATAATTATTTTATAATATTTCAATTTTTATTAAAAATTTTGAGGTGGGAAATAAATTAGAAAAATCAATTCTCTAGGTGAAGATGATTACCTCATATTTGAAAGACCTACTATAGAACTTATGTAAAGGGAATTAGGGTCTGTATTTTGGGATAAAAATAACCACCATATCATGGATATAGATTTTTGGATGTGGTTTTAATGGTTTCATCATACTATGTCTGTCTAGTTGGTTTATAATATAGATGAGAGGTGGTACATTTTTATAATGGATTTAAGAGACACATAAAATTAATGAATATACATAAACATAATAAATTAATTTTCAATTATCAATGGAACTTTGTGTAGATAGTTTCCAATATAATATTGGATATTTCATATACCACTTCATAAAATAAAATTTGGCAATTTTACATGTTATTTCAAACATTATCTCTTGGTTTAACCCCAATGTTTAATAATTTTATCCTTAACTGCAGTAATGACTTTTTAGTCTTAATGTGTAGTAATAATTTTTATATGTTAAAAAATTATTCATAATTTTCCTATAGTTAAAAATTTTCAAAAATTATACTCCAACATGACATTATTCAATATTTTTATGATTTTTTAAAAAAATTAATAAAATATTATTAATCATAAAGTACAACAAAGTCATTGTAAAAATTAATAAAATAAATTTACAATAATGATATCTTAAACACAATAAATTAAAATATAATCCTTTAAATATCTGCAAGAAAATTGTACTATACATAATATTTTTTGATTCAATAAGGTTTCCCTTAGGACTTTTCCATTCCTTCTTGTTTTGAAAATCACAAACACCTTATACTTAAGCAAATCTATATTTTACTTCTATAAGGAAAATATCCTTCCTTAAGGAAAATTACCCTAACCTATATTTCATTATACATACCAATATTTTTATGAAGTGTAAAAATCGGATTCATATCAAAAACCTCAGAATCATATAATTCTTAGATATGAAGCATTCTGTTTTAGGATCCGTATTATGGATGTGAACTATAATGAAGTTACACTCCGAATGCTGGATATTAACTATAATGAAGTTTCACTCTGAATTTAGTATGTGAAATATAATGAAGATCCACTCCAAATTATGGATGTGAACTATAATGAAGTTCCACTCCAAATTATGGAGGTGAACTCTAATAAAGTTCCACTCCGATTTCTGGATACGAACTCTAACAAAGTTCAAATCCGAATTCTGGACTCTGAAATTCTATGATTTTGACTCCGAACATTTATAATTTCGACTCCGAACATTTATAAGTTTGACTTTGAACTTTTATGAGTTCGACTCCAAACTTTTTGAAGTTCTACACCAAACATTTATAAGTTCAACTCTGAACTTTTACTAGTTTGACTCAGAACTTCTATAAGCTCGACTCTGAACTATGTAAGTTCAGATTCTGAACTCTGGTGAAACCAGAATCTGAATTTCTATAGAAGTTCAGACTCCGTATTTCAATTGAATTTAGGTTCCAAATTCCTATAAAACAGAATCCGAATATATTTCTACTATAGAATCTGAATTCCATTTTGGATAGACTCCGAACTTTTATTTCCATACATTCCGAACTTCAATTTTTCTTATGCTTATACATGTTTTGTTATAAAATGATGTCGTCCATTCTGTTTCTAACTAACCGTTGGTTGAGTGAAACATTTACAGGTCCCTCCGAAATTGAAGGAAAATATGACCGTTGGAGGAGGGAGCCGACTGTTCCAACCAAGCCTATAAATAGGAGCTCATTTGAAAGAGCTTAGAACTGAAGTTGATCAATCTAGAGACCACATGCTGTTAAGGTGATTTCTAGAGAGAGAATATTTTCATGCCTTGTTCGTACTGAACTGCACATTCAGATTGCTTAGTGAGACTCCGAATATTGGTGATTACATTGGAGGGCTTCTGGGGATAGGATGACAGAGGTGCCGACTATCTTGAAGTTCGAGGGATTCCTTGCTTAGGAAGTCAGAGGTTCCAACTACCTTGAAGTTGAGAGCTAGCAGGTATAGCAAGACAGAGACTCTGATCTTCGTATCAAGGGCATACCCTTGTGTGGGTAAGACAGACTTTATTGAAATTATAAATCTAGAGACCCTTATCCATGGTTGTTGGATACCCTTCTCTTTGGGTTAAAAGACATATATCTTGTTACTTATATTTTTACTACTTGTTTTTCCACTGTATTTTTGTATTGTAAGGAAAGTAAATTCTTTTTATATTTCCTTAAAATTGTACTCTGATTCATTTCGATTATATACGCTTTAAGGAAGAGTCTCATATTGTAAACTTTAGTTATGTTTCAATTTCCGGATCCATATTTCAAGAACCAGTTTTTCGGAATCACATTCCAGATTTAAGAAAGTGTATAGAACTAGAAGTATGTAACTTCATATCTTGTTCCAATTCTCTAATTGGTGTTACAGGTGTTGTGAATTTTCTTAGTTTAACTTTTTCAAACATTGATCTTTCCTTATTTAAGAAAAATTTTAAAATATACAATTCACCACCCCCCTCTTGTATATTGAGCATCTAAATCGTTATTTTGATCCTACAATTGGTATCAGAGCAGGTCTCTGAAATAATTAAATTCACATATAAGTTTTTCGTGCTCAATTTTTCATTGTTCTATATTTTTCCCTGCTTATGAATATTTTCCTTGAATTCGAACTTTTTTTATTAACATGTTTTTGTGTAGAATGATTTTTAAGATAACTGGAATGAATGTTGGTTCCATTGAAAATCTAAATCCTACAAGACCACCAATTTTTGATGGTAATGATTATGAGTATTGGAGAGATCAAATTAATACATTTGTTATCAATACTAGATTAGATAGATTTGTTATTATTACTAGAGGTTATAAAATTCCAGATAACGATGTTAGTACTTTCACCGACCAAGAGAAGCATGATTATCAACTCAACTATAAGGTACACAATACTTTACTATGTTGAATGACTAGGAACATATATAGCCAAATTTCTTCTTGTGAAGAAGCTAATTTTATATTGAAGAAACTTTATGTTACTCATTTTGGTACATCTAAAGTGATTGAGACTAGAAGAGCCATGCTTAGATATGAGTATCATGGTTTTAACATTCCCTATGTAGAACCTATTTGTAATGTGCAACAAAGGTTTATGACTATCATGAATAACTTACAATCTATGGGAGATAAAGGACTGGATGATGAAGCTCTTGTGGATAAGATCATTGATATTATGCCCAATGAATGGGAATCAAACAGAACAGCAATTGATGAGAATATGAAGGTTACTCAAATTTCCTTAGATGAGCTGTTTGGAACTCTTCTTCACCATGAAACAAGGATGAAGATAGATGTTGACAACATCAAAAATAAGAATGGGAATGGTACTGTTGCATTTACTACAACTTCAAATCACATGAAATCCACGACTCCTAAGAGAGTAATGAGATAGAAGTCTAAGAAGGTTACTATCTAATCCGAATCTAGTGAGAGTGAAGTCTCAGAGAATGAGTTAGCAAATCTTGCTCGGAGGATGAACAAGATAGCTGGTCAAAGAAATTTCCAATCTAGGTATATGAATAAGGAAAGGAAAGATAAGAAAGATTCAGAGGTCACATTCTGTGAATGCAATAGAAGTGGACACATACTACCTGATTCCCCTATTCATAAAAAGAAAGAAAGAAATGAGAGGCATTCTAAAAGGAATAAGAATAAGTTCTACAAAGCTAAAGCTAAGAAAAGTCTGAAAGCTACTATTACTTGGAGTGCTAGCTGTGGAGACTCTTCAGAAAGTGAATCTTGAGAATATTATTCAGCATCTCAAAAGAATATGGGATTCTTTGCTAATACTTCTTTTCCACATACATGTTTTATGGATATGGTATGTTCTGCCGAAGCTTTAACAAATTTATCTCTTAATAAAAATTACTACTCCGAAAATATTACATCTAATGAAGATACTTCGTCCTCAGAAAATGAAGAACCTTCATATGAAGAAGTATCTAGATTATCCAAGTTACTTAAAGAATTTATTTTAAAAATTTCTAAGAAATTAGTCGAGGAAAATACTGGGGAAGACATTATTACAAAATAGATTTCTGATCTTTTATTGTATCTTAATGACAAAGAAGATATTTTAGAAAAACCTTCTAATGACCTTGAGAAATCAAATTCTGATAAGGAATATCTTTATAAGGATCATAAGAATGCTATTTCAAAAATATAAATTTTTTAGGAAAAATCTAACTCTAAGGAAATGATTCCTGAGGATAGGAATTTAGCCATTAGACTAAAATCTGAAATTTTTCTCTTCAAGAAGCTCTATACAAAATTTACCTCTAGGAATGAAAATTTTGACAAGTTTTATTCTCACATCAAACCTAAAGGAAACAATACTGGAGTATGTTATAATCACCAAAAACTAGTTTTCAAAAACAATTATTTTCTTCTTCTAAAGCCCCTTTTCTCACTAAGTGTCAAAGTGGTGGGATTTGGAAGAAAAAATGTTCTTTGAATAGATTTCAATCTCTTGGGTTTCATAAAGCTTATTTCTCTAATCAAATGTGGATTCCCAAAATTTTTTTATATGAATATCTCGGATCCAAACAAGTTTGGATTCCGAAAGTCTAATTATTTTCTCATTTTCAGGAAAATATGGAGAATTCCAACAACAATACTTGGTACATGGATAATGGATGTTACCGGCACAAGACTGGTAAGAAAAACTATTTCGAAAATATTTTTAAAACACAAGGAGGAAATGTAACTTTCGGAGATAATGCTCAATGATAAATTGTTGGTATAAGTAATATTGTTCTTCTTAGTGAAACTTTGATTTCAAAAGTTTTATTTGTTAAGGGTCTTAAGAAAAACCTAATTAGCATAAGTCAATTATGTGATGAAGGATACCTTGAAATTTTTAGGAATGATAAATGCTTAGAACACAATTCCAAGGAAGAGTTTATTCTCTCTGCCAATAGGCAAGAGAATTTTTACACATTAAACATAGAAGACCTTAGGAGCCATGATTTACCTTGTCAAAGTGCAATGAAAGATCATTCTTGGTTATGGAATATAAGACTAGGTCAATGTAACCTTAGAAACTTATGTAAACTCTCTACGAAGAAACTAGTTAAGGATCTACCGGAGCTTAGATTTGAATCTTCTAAAGTTTTTTTTATCCTTGTTAATATGGAAAGAAACATAAATCTAGTTTTAAATCAATCGGTGAAGTATCAAAAACTGATGCATTAGAGTTAGTGCACATGGATCTTTTTGGTCGAACACAAACTGGATGAATTGGAGGCAAATACTATGTGTTTGTTCTAGTTGATGATTACACTAGATTTACATGGGTTTATTTTTTATCAAAGAAGTCTCGAACTTTTTCTTATTTCAAAAGTTTCAGAGCCCATGTTAAAAAAGAGAAAAAACTTCCACTGATAACTATTCATAGTGATCATGTTGAGTGAATATTCTATCGCTAGACATTTTTGGGCTGAAACTGTAAGTACTTCTTGTTATACTATAAATCGAGTTTTGATTAGACATTTTCTTAATAAAACTCCTTATGAGTTATGGATTGGAAGAAAACCTAGACATTCCTACATCAAGGTTTTTGGTTTCAAGGTATTCATCCTGAATACAAAAGATAATATACAAATATTCACACCAAAATCTGTTGAAGGGATTTTCATAGGCTACTCCATGACTTCTAAGGATTATAGGGTTTTCAACAAAAACACTTGTGATGTTGAAGAAACAATGCATGTAAAATTTGATGAATCTGATTTTTTTTGTTTTTAAACTATCTCAACCTACATCCTTGGATGTGTTTTCAAAAACTGATTATAAACCCTTGTTAAAAGATCCTTTTGATAAAGAATGTGTTCAAGAAGACACTTCAGAAACATTTACCCCAGAATACTTTCTACCCTATGTAGATGAACAGGTTTAACAAAACCCAAGTAAGGTGTTTCTAAAGAATCATCCCAGTGATAGTATAATTGGTGATTTCAACCTGTAAGAACTAGAAGTTCCTTGAGGAATGAAGTAGAACATCAAGCATTCCTTTCCCAATTAGAACCATAAAACACTAATTAATCTTTAGGTGATGATGATTGGAGCAATGCCATGCAAGATAAACTAAATTAATTCGAAAGGAATAAAGTCTGGACCTTGGTTGAAAGTCCTATGGAATATTTTGTTATTGTAGTAAAGTGGGTCTTCAGAAATAATTGTGATGAAAATGGAGTCATTGTTAGAAATAATTCTAGACAATTTGCTAAAGGCTATAATCAACAAAAGAGAATAGACTATGAAGAAACCTATGCTCCAGTTTCTAGACATTAATCAATTTGTATTTTACTTTCCTTTCCAGCATTCTTTAATTTTAAACTTTTTCAAATGGATGTGAAATGTTCTTTTCTTAACAGTTATGTTCAAGAGGATGTTTTTGTTGAACAACCTCCTGGCTTTGAATATACAAAACATCCCGATCATGTTTTTAGACATACTAAAGATTTGTATGGCCTTAAATAAGGCCCATGATCTTGGTATGATAGACTTACATGATTTTTGCTTCAAGATAACTATGTGAAGGGAAATTAATATCCAAACCTTTTTACTAAGAATGAAATGAAAAATGTTTTGATTGTTCAAATTTATGTTGATGACATCATATTTGGTTCAACTGAGCAATCTTTAACTAATTCCTTTGCAAGTCTAATGAAATCTGAGTCTGAAATGAGTATGATCGGTGAGTTAACATTTTTCCATGGTTTTAAAATTTCTCAAAAACAAGAAGGAAACTATATATCCAAATATAATTATATTAAATATATTCTTAAAAAGTATGGATTTGACAACACTAAAAGTATTAGTACTCCCATTGGTACCTCAAACACACTTGACCTTGATGATGCTGGGAAACCAGTAGATAAACCATATTTTAGAGGTATGATAAGAATTCTACTATACTTGATAGATAGTAGTCAAGACATAATTTTTTTAGTATGATTATGTGAAAGATATCAATCCAATCCTAAGGAATCTCACTTAAAGGAAGTGAAAAGATTTTTTTGCTACTTAAAGGGAACCATGGATTTATGACTCTTTTACACTTCTGGAAATGATTTTGTTTTAAAAATATTTTCGGATACTGACATTGGTGGATGTAGAATGGATATAAAAAGTACATCCGGAAAATGTCATTTCTTAGAAGATTCATTAGTTTCTTGGTCATGCAAGAAGAAACACTCAGTAGCACTCTCCACTGTTAAAGCTGAATATGTAGTAGCTGGAAGATGTTATGCTCAAGTGTTGTGGATGCAACACACACTCACAGATTATGACTTGAGTTTTACTAAGACACAAATTTTGTGTGATAACACAAGTTCCATTTCCCTTAGTAAAAACCCTACAAATCACTCCAGTGCAAAGAACATAGATATTAGGCATCACTTTGTTAGGGGTTACACACTTAAAGGAGATATCATTCTTCAGTTTATCGGAATGCAAGATCAACCTGCTGATATTTTCAAAAAATATTTACCATCTGATAGATTTGAATACATTAAACAGAAGTTAGGAATGATAATCATGAGGTAATCCTTCTTCATTAAATTATTTTTGAACAATTATCCTTACATTAATAAACTCCTTTTCACAGGGGGAGTTCATTTTCATGTTAGTATAATCAAAATTTGCGTCCTATGTTTTTTTTATGCTTTTGTAATCAAAATTTTCGTAGTCAGTTTTCTTTTCAAACTTTTGTAACTAAAATTTTTCAGAACATGTATTTGAAAATTTTAGGAACTGATATTTTTTGAATGAATATTTTCGGAACTGTAATTTTTGGAATGAATATTTTAGGAACTGAAATTTTCGAAAAGAAAATTTTCGTAACTAAATTTTTTTAAAAGGAAATTTTCAGAACATAAATTTTCCCAAGGAAATTTTCGTTCTGAGAATTTTCATAATGAAATTTTCATACTGAAATTTTTGTAATGATGTTTTTCGTAGTGAGTTTTTCTATGTCAAATATTCCTCATGAAGAATATTACCAATTACGAAAAATCTTTCTATCCAATCCGAAAGGTATGACTTCCTTACATAAGTCTTTGTAATCATATTTTACTTTCTAGTGTTTTCTTATGTGTTTTAAAAAAATATCGGATTCTAGATATCTTAAATCTGAATGTTTTTCTTAAACCCTTAAAAGATTGGAGTCATGTTTTCCTTGCGGTTTGTATCTCAACTGTCAGATAAAATCTCAATGTATCTCAACTGTTCGATCAACCGTGGAAACTGAACCGTCATCGCAATGCCTATATAAAAGGGACCTTGAGAGTTATCCCACATCAGAATTTCAAAGATTTCACATCTTGAATCCCTTTCTCTCTCCTTATATCCATTCCAATCATTGTCAAAGCCCTTTCTGAATCTTCCCGAACTCTCCATTCTGAATGTCTGCTGAAGCTACTTCTCAGTATATGTCAACTACGAATACAATCTCAAAGTGTATAGTCTATAGGGAGAGGTTAGTGCATCCGAGATTCTACAAGTATGATAATATTATATGTAAAAATATTAGATTGAATGGCTGACTGGATGTTTGCTTGTCAAAGTCATAGAAACAGGATCTGGTTTATACAGATTTGCTTGTTGAGTTCTACAAGTCTGTTTCCTTCCAAAAGGAATATGACAGAGAGTTGTTTTATTTCAAGTCTTATGGGAAGACATAAAATTTATCCTACACCAAGGATGAATGTTTGGGGGGTTTATCTTATGAAGGTGAATCTGAGTTTTGTTCACATAAGCTTCCTGATGATCAATGAAGTTTCAACAAAGTGAAGGCATTGAAATGTCTTGGACTTAAAGATGCCAAGACTGCTAAGAGTGCTCATCTCTCTCGTAATAATCGGATTATATAGCTGTGGGTACATGGATTTCTCGTACCAAGAAGGTGTGATAAGTATAATCTGAAGAAGAGTGATATTTATGTCCTATATTTCATGGTAAATCTATGGAAGATAAATTTGATGAGGCATGTTTGGATTATAGTTAAGAATATCAAAGAAGGGAATTTGAAAGCTCATATCATTATGTATCCAGCCCTAATTTCCAAACTTATCAACATATGTCTTGATTCATTCAATGTTGCTTGCACATCCAAGAAAAGAAATTGAAAGGTAATGTTAGTATGTGATGATACATTAAAGAGGATGAAAATGGGTTTTTCTGATGAATCTGAAGAGTTCTACCCTTTAGCAGAGGGAGAGGCTTAGGTAGCTTAGAAAGATCAACAAACTCCAGAACCATCTAAAAAGGCATTGAGGAAGAGAAATATTAAGGAAGTGGTGGCTACTTACAAGAACCCCAAAGCTAAGGAAACCCAATCCGCACCTCCCAAGCCGAAAAAACAGAAAGCATATCAAGATGAGGTAGCTACTAAGTGGAGAGAAGACAAAGATAAGAGGAAATAAGGGGATCCACAGTTCGTATTGGACCCTGATTAGGCTAAGGTATTAATAGAAAAAGCTATGGATGAATTATAAAAACTAGAAAAAGTGAAAAATATGAAGAAGAGGATGTCAGAAGAATAGATTGTTCAATCTCTTTTGAAAGCAACAGAGATGTCTTTTGAGCAGATTCCTATTCGAGAAGCCTTTGATGTCCAAACATCTTTATCAAAGACTCCATCTAAGAACTATATAACTCCGGAAAAGTCTAAGGGTAAAGAGGTAGTTGAAGGAGTAGAAAATGAAGCTGGTGAAAAAATAGAATAAAAAGGAGGAGGAAGTGATGATCTGGATAACTTGATCAAACAAGTATAAGATTATCAAGAAAAGGCTAAATCTGCCAAATTAGTCACTCCGGGAAAGGGAGTTCAGAATGAAACTAGAAAGGATGATGATAAGCAAGAGGAATAAAAGGAAAATGTTTTGTATGATGAGGAATAATTATATGAGAATAATTTTCATGAGGAAGGAGAAAAAAAAGAGAAAATTGATAAAGACCAGATTGTTCAACTATCAGAAAGTGATGAAGAGTCCCCAGATGATCAACCCATTCCGAAAATAGATAAAGGTAAGAAAGTGCTCATGGATACACCAACAAAAGATATCATTAGAAAAAAGAATTTGGTGGTTCTTCTAGAAGAATGCTAGCGCAGGATGAGGAAGAGCAATCTCTATGCAAGGTCTCTGATTCGGGGTCATCAGCACATGGTCATGACTTTTTTGTTGAATCTTTGAAAATGTTGGTGGACACAATTCTGATATTTCCCACTATAGACTCCAGATGCCAGACGCTGCAACACAATATGAATCCGAAATCGGATTCCTTATCCATGGTGATGGATATGTGTGTGAAGATTGAAGGCGACCATAAAAAATTTCTTATCAATTATGATGTGCACAGGAAATCATGAAGCAAAATCACTTTGTGGTGTAAGAAAGTTGAAGAAGACTTTGCTGAATTTGGTCATTTTCAGAATGAGGTTAAAGATGCCTTTGACAACGAGGATAACAAGATTAAGAATCTTTAGGATGAGCGGATCATTGAGAAAAGTTCACAGAATCAACTGGTTAGAGATCTAAATGGGAAGCTTAACATAGTTTCTCAGAACTGGAAAGGGGAAAGAGATTTTTGTATTGAGTTTAAAGAGAATATGGAAAAGAAAGAATAGTTACTGAAGATGCAGGAAGAGGCTATGAAGGCTCAGGCATATGTTTTGAAAGCTCAAGATGAAAGGATAAAAGCTTTGGAGAGGAAAGATGATGAGGATCAATGAGATTTGAAGAAACTGAAAACCTTATTGAAGAATCTAATCCTGAATGAAAAGGAATACAAATATTCAAATCTGATCTTTTATTGCATTTGTCTTTCCTTGTAAAATTTTTCTCAACTCTAATGAAATTTTTGGATTGGTTGTGTCTTGTGTTGTTATATAGTAATGTTTCATGTATCATATTTTTACTCCATTCCTTTAAATTCTTTTTGGAAATCACAAAGGGTGGGGGGGAAGAAATAAGAATTACTCAAAAAAGGAGAATGAAAAATTTAAAATGGAGAAGGAAAAATTTCTAAGGGAAGATATCCGTAAAGTAAGGAGGAGTTTCTCATTATGAAGTCTTTGATATCCATGATAATGAAAACTCCATTCGAGAAATTCAGAATACAATCCTTATAGTTTCAATGCCTAAGGGGGAGCTAGTTGTATTCACTATCATCCATGAACAAAGTGAGATAAGTTTTAATTTCAAAGTCAAATGAAAATTTTCAAATTCCTTATATTATTTTTCTTAAGGATCTTTGTGCGTTCCAAAAAGGGGGATATTGTTGAGTACATAATGTTTTCCATATGTCTTTTCCATTACTTCTTGTTTTAAAAATCACAAACACCTTATACTTAAGAAAATCTATATTTTACTTCTATATGAAAAATTTCTTTCTTTAAGGAAATTTACCCTAACATAGATTTCCTTATACATATCAATATTTTTCTTAAGAGTAAAAATCAGATTCCAATCAAAATCCTCGGAATCATATAATGCTTAGATATGAAGCATTCTATTTTAGGATCTGAATTCTGGATGTGAACTATAATGAAGTTCAACTCTGAATTCTGGATGTGAAGTGTAATGAAGTTCTACTCCGAATTCTGGATGTGAACTGTAATGAAGTTCCACTCTGAATTCTGGATGTGAACTGTAATGAAGTTCCACTCCGAATTTTGTATGCGAACTCCAAGTTCCACTCCAAATTATAGATACGAACACTAACAAAGTTCAACTCTAAATTATAGACTCCGAACATCTATGAGTTCGAGTCTGAACTTTTATAAGTTCATCTCTGAAATATTATAAGTTCGACTGTGAACTTTTACTAGTTTGACTCCGAACTTGTACAAGATTGATTCCAAAATACGTAAGTTCAGATTCGGAACTCTGATGTTAATATTCTGGGCACTTTTCCCAACAGTTTCCCAAAATCGTTGGGAAAGGGTAGGCTTTCCCAACAGTTTGGCCAAACGATTGGGAAACGTGGCCACAAATTGGTCCTTTCCCAATGGTTTGGCCAAACCGTTGGGAAAAGTGTCCACAAATTGGACCTTTCCCAACGGTTTTGGAAAACCGTTGGGAAAAGTGGCCACAAAGTGGGATTTCCCAACGGTTTGGCCAAACTGTTGGGAAAGGGGGTATATAAGTGTTGGGAAAGGTCACATTTCCAGTAGTGTCACAACACATATAATGATACTTTAGGTAGTAATATTTGGTGACACATTTATGTTAAATTACTAAAATCCATGAGAAACCTCTATAGAAAAATATATATTTATGTTTATTATTATATGTAATATATACTTCATGCATGACATCACATGCTGGCCAGAGGTGGTAGTCATCAATCTCTCCTCCCATCAGGATGTTGGGGAAACCACTCTTTCAAATTACATTGGTTTCTAGTTTCACTAGCATACATTGGTGGTGTGTAATATGAAATCACCAAAAGTAAAAGATATAATATAGAAGAAAACCATAGTATGGACATAACCTAGTCTTAGACTCAAATATATCTAATATATCTCAGTCTCCCAATAGCTAACACTACAAATTATGGGTCCTATAAGCACCAATAATTTATACAGATAACTTAAATTACATTCTTTAATTTTTATCATATCTTTACAATAAATAATTCATTAATAATTAATTAATAATATTAATATAAGGTATTTTCATTACCCATAAAATTGAAGTCCATAATATCCAGGAATAAGAAAAACTGTGTCAACAATTTCCCATGATCATTTTATTTGAATTACGAAAAGTAGTAGCCCCATGGGTTTAGTCATTTATTAGACAATATTAAATATTCCAAATTCAAGGTACTCTTGGAAAAACTCCTATGAAATTATTAATATATTCAAACCAGAACATCCAACTTCTTGATATATCTGGAATATAATGTGGATAATAAACAACTAATCCATTTACCATTAAATAGGCAAATATCGAGAATGAAATCATATTTATCACATTAACTGGTAATCATATATACTACTTGTCATAACCATCCATGTTCTATCCCCTACATAATCATATATATCCATATGCATCTCCCCATCATAGGAACTTACTATTGCAAAAATATTGGGACTCCCATCCTATATCTCATTAGAAATTCTAGCCTCATCCATCCTAGGATCATATGACATAAAATAGGATGTTTAAATACTATGTAAAACGTAGTATGGTGTATGGAAAAAAACTCTATAGGGTAACATGGATCCCTAACATGGAATTTATCGTCAATATAAAAATTGGTGCTTAGACCCCCCAACTTAAGGGATATAGACTTTATAAACTAGTGTGTGGACAAAGCCCCATATATTTATCATAATCAAACAACTATAATTTTTCCATAATGAAATATATGATTCACAATTAACATGTTTAATCTATGGGAAAACTATAGTATAATATATAACATACAATCAAACATTCCTCGTATAATAACAATAGCTTCAACATCATTTAAGAAGAACAACCCTCATTTATCATTCCCATTATCATTATCACCCAAATGAATTTACACACATCCAATTCATTATATATTCATTTTTCACATGGAATAATACATTAAATTAGACATGTATACATACATCAATTCAATTACCGTAAAAGTATTACACTGGATTAAAAAAATAATGTTCATTAATTATTTAAAAAAAACTCAATTAATTTTGTATTTAAATAATTTTTTACTTTCTTTCAATTTCAAAATGCTATACAATGGGCAGAAAAATGCTAAAAAATTATAGTATGTATATAATAATATTTATAAAAACAATAGTAAAACCATTATGATTTCATTGAAACATCACTAGGAAATCACTATAAAAATGATTATTAATATTTTTCAATACTTATTTTTTTATTTAAATTAAAATCCCAAGGGCTCCACAAAGATGAAATTATGATTTAACATAAATAAAATATATTTAATGAATCCCATAAATAAAAGGCATCAAAATTTAGCACACTAGAATAGAATAATGTTAGGGATTATAATCAATTCTCCTACGACTAGACTACATCCCTCCGAGGACCCTATTCCAAAATTGTGCCAACAATAAACAAAATACATTTTAACATTTATAGGAAATCCCCATCTCATGTAAATAAAACCTATGAAGATCCATACCAAATAAACAAAGGAGAAGTGGAATAATATATAATGGATCAGTGGAGAATAATAATGGAAGCTGGGAATCAATCCCCTTCCATGGTTTTCTAATTGACTCAAAAAAAACACTTCGAGACACATAGAGATTTAGGTGAAATCATAGAGTTTGGGAAAATAATATATGAGTGCTACACATTAAAAACATATTTTCAATCACTAAATTATTAATCTAGTCATGCATTTACCATGTAAAAGGTCTCATTATTAAAATCCACTAAAAATAATCAGATGAAACTACCAAAGCTATATTTTACAAACCTCATAAATAATAGGTTTACGATGTAGATTCCATGGGCATGGTCACAAAATCAATATTAATATTTAAGGATATATAAATCCCATATGTCGTAAAAATCATAATTATGCCAAAATTATTCACAGTATCCATTATTTAGTTAGAATACACATATGAATCCCCACTATGCCTCCCCTGAGCACTATGTTATTCAAAAACCGATAATGTTATTGAGTAAATATTTTCATCCATTTACCTCATATACCACTCAAAATATTATAACTCTGTCAAATCTGAAAACATATATGGAGAGAAAAAGGGATAAAAATGAAGGTTTCACCCATAGAGAAATCCCATAAAATACCTCACAAGAGTCTCACCATCATAGGATCTCAACCACATCACATATAATAACAAATAATAAGTCCATACAACAACAAAAACAACCATCTATGAACAAATACCTCTGGGAGACACCCGTTAATTGTGATTAAGGAAAAAATGGATAATAAGGGAAAATATAACAAAATATAATAAAGAATTTAAAACTAAAATGTTAATAATAATAAAATAAGATATTAAAACCCCAAATCCTATGGTAATGAATTTATAATTGACTAATGTTCCTTGGTGCACTCTTCCACTATAGTTTACATCAACAATACATGAACCAAGGTAATAAAATTCTTGTGTAACCCATTATCCTTATGTGAATGAATCCCTAAAAGACTCTAAAGAATGTATTCATTGTCATCAACATCAATTAAAACCCAATAAATGACGTGACAATCATGATAAAGGTAACTAGGAATATGAGATATATAAAAAACAACATGATTCTAGCTCATATTTGTGAATGTTCTTTCTGATATTTAATGAATTCAATGCGATCAAAAACATCCGAAGGTCTAATAAACTAGTTTGAAATCCTATCTTCAAAAAAAAATATTCACCACCAATCTTTTGATGAAAAGTAGTGATAATGAATAACTACGAGATAATAGATTGTTTTCAAAACGCTCTACACCCTAGAGCTAAAATATGGATCTCGATAAAAGACGATCTTCTTCAATAATTCGTAGAGTCTCAAAACCTCCTCCAAATGGTGTCTTTAATGAACCTCCTATTATATTGACTCCCGGAACTCTATGATTTTTTTCTGTTTCTTCAAGGGATCTATTTTAACCTTTATAGTATCTTATCCCCCCACTTTTGTGCATGAGATACAATAAAAATGAACTCCATCAAGACATACTTCCAATTAAATATTATAATATATATCATTTGAAGAAATACATTAGGATGCTGATTTTTGGACTTTAACTTCTGGTATAAAATTCATCGAGATAAAAACTGTACAATTTTATAGTTTAAACTAATACTGTCAAACATACCATTAAAGGATCAATACATTTTTTCATTCTATAATTTATTACTAAGGATGAGATATGGAACTCTCGGAGAACCATCTCATCCATTATTGTAGGGATGAGAATCAACCCTTGTAATTACAACCGATGTTTTCTTTCAAAAATCCAACCATTAATGGAATCACTAAAAAACATGGTCTCTCTATACCTCCCCCTTAGAATCCCTAAACTAAGACTCATGCACCTACTATGCTAAATATTACTACCCTTACATCTAGAAAATAAAAAATATAGCTTAAAATATACCAATATCTATATTTATTGATGATATTTACTTCATCACTCTCCAGGTATCTCAAGAATCAAATATGTCATAACATAGTTATTTCCTTCATAGTTCATCTCCTAAGATATTTCACCTTTCCCAGTGTACACAAAATATTAGAGTCATAATAATATAAAAATATTTTACATTATCACCATATATTTTTCATGTCATGTGGGTGGATGAATAACCACAGGTTCTTATGATTGGTTAAAACAACTAATTCCTCGCTAATGAGGAAACATCCCCACAACATTATGGAAAACACAACTATAACAAATTGTTCATAATGGGTGGGATAGTTATGTTTAGGGGGATATACTTTTAGGACCAATAATAAATAATTGATCAATTCTACCTTAGTACATGTCCTGAAAAAAATTTAAAATACATCACAAAAGTCCTCAATCTATATTAAATATTTTTCAAAACAATAAACTAGAATGTCGACCAACATCTAATTCAGGTACTCAGAAGATATCTATAACTACTCAGTATATTATAACACCTAATACATATTATTCAAGGTTTTCATAGTAGTCACAAAAAAATATAAATTGGATACAAACAACCTAAAATAGCCTATAGGACCAGAAAAACATTTAAAATTTACAACAATCTTGGGGGGAATTCAGTAAAAATAATCATATACCTTTAAAGGATCTACTATCACTATTACCTAGGATACAAATTTCATTGTGAAAATAAATTCATGATCCTAGTAATAACATATTGGAAATATCATCAACTAATACAAAGGAAAAAAGAACTCTAAAAAATGAGTTCAGGTGACCTACATTTAAATTCTCATAATCGAAGTACAAAAAAAATTCATTGAGGAAACCCACCATGATGTGATCCATAAACACCATGAACATTTTATTCATGAGACCCAAGAATATAGTAGGAGTTTTCATCATACCAAGAAAATCATAATGAAATCACAATTCCCATAATGATAACTAAATGTTGTCTTCTAAATCTCATCATCCATCACATGCATATGATGATATCCATACCACACTTCAATATTATAGAACCAGCATAATTCTTTTAGATGATTGAATAAATTATAAATATGTGGTAGTGGATAGATGTTATTCAATATCACCTAACTCAATTTTTTATTCTTGACACAAAGATTAAAACAATTATTGGACTTCTTCACAATATAATTAATTGTACCCTTAGTGACACACTTGGTAGAAAAAAATAAATTAAATTGATCATAGAGTTGTAGTCATAGATCTTAAAATTATGATGCCACAATCTTATATAGATACATTGATATTGGAGAAACACAATTTAAAGATTAATCTCAAACTCAATCTCATGTTTCATGTGAAATGCTTCAAAATCCTCTAGAGATCAATCAGATTAATCTTCTATAACCATGATTAAAACCACAGGACGAACCTATAATGAACTTAAAACATCATACCCATTAATGATGACATCTAAGGAACATTCCTCTGACCCATCTTTGGATCCTTCTCTAAAATAAACATTGTGGTGAATTCATTGAAATCATATAACCCAAAGTATATCCTAAAAAATTCCATGATTTATTTCATTGAGTAAACACAATATATTCGATGAATAATGAAATTTAGATGTATCTATAAAATTAGAAGCGTTTACAACTGTGGTTCTACCCCATAACAAGATAACAGTCTCTATATATTTTATACATTTAAACTCAACAACAGACCAACATATTAAACACCAATGATAGATGATTCATCTCTACCTCTTGTCACAAATAATAAACAATGGTAGGTGATATGAAGGAGTGAATATATCATGAATAAATAAATAATACATTTGTGAGGAAAATATGAAAATAGAACAATGAATGATGTTTAAATCACCATGAGATGAAAACGATAGACTATGGAGCTATCCATGGCATGATCCCAATCATCATAGAATTAAACGAATACCACATCAATGGTTATGCTATATGATCCGTGGGTGAGGAGAATGTTGAGGTTATCCTATTATTTACCATTATAGTATGTGATATTTTCAAACATGAATACTCCTCTATTTATTACATGGTAGAATGTACCACAACGGTTTTGCCTCAAGAAGAACACTTGGTTTAGGAAAATTATTAATAATGGTAGGGAAAAGTAACTATTAATTAATAGAAAATCTATAAGAAAAACTAATGTCTGATCGATTTTCATGGTATGTGAACCACCAACCAAAATAAAATGATATGAAATGTGCTATGATGTAGCCAAATTTGGCCAAAATTTCTTTAATATAGTAAATTGGGATCCCCGGACAATAGATCTACATTATAAGGAATCCTAAAAACATTTCCACATTGTAGTACAATTCTAGAATTAATTATCTTAATATGCTATAATTTTATCAAAACATTAATATTTGTCTAAAAAATGAGTGGGGTGAAATAGAACTAGATCTATGGATGCATTGCTTCCTCAAAATTCCTCACTCAGGCCTCCTCATTTGTTTGTAAGTCTGATGCATCTAATAGAAGTGTCCAAAAATAGATCTCATACTCCCACATATTGGAACTACACGATCATAGGGTTAATAGTTCATAGGGACTCACACCCTTTTCAGTTAAAGAAATAAACTCTCCTCAAACCATTTCCCCCAACTTTTCCCTTATTAAGATCAACTCCTCACGATCCCGGAAGAACATGTTCAATAATTTCATTACTACTTAATTAAATATCCTTACATAAAATGAATCCCATTTTTCCATTTGAGAATGGTTAATACTGAATGATATTTCTACAACCTCTTACTAATCTTATATCATAATGTATAAAAAGGATACCTCACAAATCTATAAAAGTATAGTGCAAAAAAACACAGAGTGTCTTCCCCCATTTTTAATCCTCACCAGAATCTTATTTTTTCCGATCTTATTGAAAGTTCTATTAAACATCTTATATAAGAATATAAAATGGACATTGACATAAATCTACGCACCCAGAAAGAATAAATAGGTGGAATACTAATCCATAATATGAAAAAAATAATGACTTATTTTATTAATTAATTAATTTATTTAGGGAAATCATGTCTACCCATTTTAAAAACATCAATAAAGAAGAGTGATGCATGATTAATTACAAGGTCTCTAACATATATTTTTTTTAAATTCATTTAGTTTAATTTGTAAAATTAATGGTCCATGAATCATACCACCAGGGGGCCCAAAATACCAATGTATTGACTAGACTAATGTGTTTAAACAGTTACTAAAATTATATGACTACATTTCCCAAATTACCCATGTAGTCTCATCCATGTCTAAATAAAAAATTCATTAGATACCTCACTAGAACAATGGATACCACTATATCCTGACCCATCCCCATAATGAGTAGCCGCTCTATACCATATATGAGATAAGGGTGTTTATGTCTACCAAAATCCAACCTCTAGTAAGCCCCGTGATGGAAACCATGAAAAGAGGTATATCATTCAAATAAATGTGAGGTAATATACATTAAGAGAAACATAAAAAATAATGGGATAAAAAAATACACCAATAAACACCTACTCACATATTAAAAATAGTCACAATTGCATAAATTTAATTTCATACAAATATAAAATACTATAAGGGAAACAAAATTTTTAAAAAAATGTAAACTCGGTAACAACCATGATCCCCGAATCACCCCAAAAAACTGTGATCTTGTAATATCTATCCCAATCTCAAAGCTAGTCTTACTTACATGAATAGAGTATATATATACATGAGGTAAGAATAATAGTTTACTTAGTAGGATCCTCCATAGAGACTCTCCAAAAAAAGATAATGAATGAATAAAAAAGTATAGTGAACAATAGTGAAAATAAAACAACTCTTAAATAGGTATAATAATTTTCTAACCTCCCCATCGGTATCTCTCACTATGTATCACATACAATAGATCATATATTATATTAATGGTACATTTAGGTTACCCCACACCTATTCCCCAATAGTTTGATACTATTCCCCAACATCACACTTCTGGATCCTTCTCTAACCAAAAGTATGAAAACCACCAAATATATGGGGTAATAATCAAAACATGAATCTTATTCATAATATCATGACATCAACCATATCACATCTCCATCAAGTAACCAATTATATTCTAGGATCCACCATTGACTGTACAATATGAATCATACATCATGTATTATACCAAAATCCATCACGACCCTTATGTTGTGTAATTATCCCCAAGATATCACAACATATACACACTTTTCTATTAATTATCCATTTTACACTATATATGTGGAACCATGAGTGTGAAATAACCAAAGGATAAAATGACCCTATACTCTCCCTTTAACACAAACACACACACACACAGATATATGTGTGTGTGTGTGTGAAACTACTCTCTGTGCATACTAGTACATCAATATCTTAAGAGATGAGTGTTTCGAGAGAGCGTGTCACCAACCATCCATCATCCCACCTGGATGATGGTGAAAAATCCCCTAGAGTCGACTGGGTATCAATATCCCTAATAAAAAAGGATGGAAATTCATGTGAAATCATAAAAAATAAATGATATAACATATGTCACAACAACACAATCTGAGTAATCTATTCTTTGAGTTAAATGAAGCTAATGTCTCTCGAAATTATGGCTTTCACTTTTAGGAACTAGGTATCCTATAACCAACCATTCATTTAGAGATCTATATTTAGTTATATTATTTAATTTTAATCATATCCTTACCTTAATTAATTAATTAAAAAATAATTAACAACATTATTCCAAGGTATATTTATTATATATCAAACAAATGTTCATTCCCTTGAGGAATATGTAAATCTGTGTCCACTATTTCTCATTATCATCTCTCTTCAATTACAAAAAGAATGAAACCCATGGGTTATGTAATTTATTAATCATTTATAATCTTCCCATATTTTCAAATTTACTAGGAAAATATCCAATTATTCCCTTGAGATATGTATCTAGGAACATCAAGTTTCCTCAATGACTGGGAAAATGAATACATATAAACAAAAAATTTATACATCAGACATTAAATAGATTCATATCGATTATGAATAATGATTTATCAAATAAAAGGGTAATCACGTTTTTAGCCCATTCCAGCCATCTTGGTGTCATCCCCGACACCAACTTGTATATCCCCATGAATCCCACAATCATTGTGTCAAGTTCTACAAAAAATTAGTCCACCCCTCTTATTTATCCTCAACATTACTAGGTCCTTCCATCTCCAACAAATATCACATCATATACCATGATCAAAACAATTGAAAAACAATGAATTAATCATGAAAACAAAATCATAATGAACATAGAACCTCATCCATAAACAAGTCATTTTTTTTAGATGAAAATGGGATCGTATATCCCCCATCAAAAGGAACACAACCTTTATGAAAAAAATGGGAAATAATGGTCTATATAGGGTTATCCTTATCGAACTACTAATTTTGGTTCATCTTGAATTATCTAACTAATTATTCACAAGTTCCTACAATTTTATTCCTAATGAATCATCTATAACAAGATATCAAACATGCTTCCCAGCTTAACACTAGTTTCATCAATCAATTAGATGAAAATACCTCATTTATCATTCCTTTTATCACTATAATAAAAAATCATTAACATTATTTCTATTCATTATAAATTTAATTAACTTATGGTCTACAACACTCTATTACACATGTATAATGTCCTGAATTTTTTTATCATCAAATTAAAACCATGGATTACAAACATGCCTCTTATTTAATTCTTAATCAAATCAATTAATTAATTATTGCATGAAAATATTTACCATTTCCATCAATTTCAAAATATTATAGAATTAATAAAAAAAATATTTATAAGAAAATTACATATAGAACATTATATTTTGAAATAAGTGACAAATTTTTATCAATGTATATTAACCTCAACATGTGATATCTGTCCAAATTATTTATTAATATCATTCAATTATTATTTGTTTAATTACACTCCCATAAAAAGGACTAATCCATTAATCAATGAAATTATAGATAAATAATTGAAAAGAATCGATACACTATATTTTAGGATTCTACAATTATTACATGATAATAGACCAATATCACAGATCTGACCATTTCTTAATAAAGAAGACTACATCCCTCAATGGATGCCACACCATAACTACACTAACAACAACAAAACACCATTAAAATTTGGAATGAAAACTTGCATTGAATGGTAAGAAAAAATTGGTGTGACTAAAAATTATAAATATAAGACATGAATTGGAACATACCTTGGATCTCCATTCATGAAGGATGGAATCTAGGTATCTATTCATTTGTTGGGATTCCTATCTCCTGAAGAAAAGAATTTTATCATCCATGATATTTGGGAAAATGTGTAAGGTTTTGGGTGAAAACAACAGTTGTTACACATTATAAAATGGACTTATTAGTGTAGATTTATGTTATGAAACATGTATATACATAATAAATGGTATTTAAATTATCTATTTCCAAAATACAGGTGGACACAAATAGAAAAGCATGTATTTAACATATAAAATAAATTTCAGGTTTATAACGTAAATTCCACATGCTCAACCAAAAAATTAACAAAAAATATAAATGTTGTGAAACACACTTTTGGTTTAATATTCATTCATACATTGTATATTCTATCTTCATCCAACCTATAGTAGAAAGAAACCATTATTAATCTATTAATAAAACTATAAGCATCATTGGATTTAAAAATATTAAAAGGGTCAAACTACATAGATCATTCCCCTCACACGTTTTCCAGGTAATTAACTATTCAAGATCTTATTATTTAAAAAGTGTTAATCAACACATCTAAATAAAATATTTTCTATTTTATTTATTTATTTTATGTAAAAAAAATTCATCCAAACAACATCCTCGGGATTAATCATTGAACTCAATAGTTTATCAACACTATATTTTATATTATGATGTTATGGGTTAAAAATTAATGTAGCACATTTTGGAAAATTTATAGTCAGAAAAAATCATGATTTCAGTTAATCTGATGAATAAATATAAATCTTTAAATATAAAAATAACAAAAAATAATTTTTTATTAACACCAACAAACATATTTTTGTTTCATTTTTTTGGATATGGAATTAATTTTTACTATATTTAATCAAAATTAAATTAATATTAATTTTTTTTTTAAAAAAAAATAAAACATTCCTTATTTTCATTTTGGTAAAAAAATAGCATAATAACTCTGGTAACTATTTCATTCATTAATTCCTCAATTAAAATATTTATGGTTTTATTAATATGAGTTTATAGTCTTCATTTTTAACCTGATGAAATTGTATAGAATTATTTATAAATTTTTCTTATTAAAAATATGATATTTTATTGATATGTAATAAGTAATATTAATTCATTATTTGGATATAATTGATATAATTCACGGAACATGGGAAATAATTAGTGTAAACTATTAAAAAATTAGATCTACCATATTTTTTTTCTCAAAAAAATTAAAACATTATTTCAGAGAACTAATAAAGGTAGAAAATAAATAAATAATATATGATTTAGCATTATTAAAATGATCAAAATATTCATGTCAACTACATGTGGTTGATGTATGATAAATATAGTGACTCATGAAACCAAGTAGTGTATCAGAATCTTATTTATTCACATGTGGAAATTTTAATTTTTAAAAAATGATCAAATTGAAAATAGTGAAATCCCAACCTTTTCAAACCTGTCGAAAGTGATATTTTTTCATATATATGAATTTTAATTAAGATTTGATGGTTCATGAGGGAAAATAATTAGATGATTACTCAATTATCAGACCTTTTAAATTATAAATTTTTAAATGAATATATGAATTGAATAGAATAGATGTTCGGTTAATTTTGATTGGATACATTGAGATTGGAAAACTATAATCTGATTTATATGAATAATCTTATAGAAAACATTCATCTTGAAATTTCATTATAATAATTCAATTTATTTTCAATTTTCATAGATGTTTATGATTCATCTAAAAAAGTAGTTTTCTATGAGGGCCATTTCATGCTAATGGAGGAACAATTTTTATTGCATTCACCAACATAAAAAAAATTAATTTGAAACCTTATCAAAAATGGTGGAATACAAATTACTAAATTTCATTAGAAATAGGTATATATAGAGGTATCCTAATATATCTCTGTTTTATAGTTTTCCATATATATCCTTATAATATAATAGAATTTTTTTCAGAGTATTTTCAATGGTAAAACCCACATGTGGTGGTTGAAGCTCAAAATCTACGATTGTTAATAAGGTTTTGATAGGCGTACTAGGAATGTTTATGTAGAATACAATAAATATAGCCAATATGGGAGGTAATCAAATAATATTCATATATTTAAAATTAGATTTTTTTATTTTATATGTATTATTTTTTTATTTATAATATTGTTTTTATAATGACTAACCCACTAATTAGAGAAATTTCTTCTTTGGGAATACTTTGGAGTTATAATGGAGAGCCTCACTCAACAAACCAAAATGGCAGTTTCAACACATGATGAGAGTCTATTATTCGTTTATTATATTACTCTTCTATAATTTATTTAATTGAATAATGTTATTCTTTTTTATTACAATTAGGTATAACATAAATATGATGTATTAGATTACATATGTGTAACACATTTATGTTTTTATTCATATTTTAATATGGTAGATGTTTTATTTTTTAATAATTTAATAACCCAATTAGTATATAATGAATAAAATAAATATATTAAAAACCGAATTTACTTATTAGTTTTTTATCATAATGCATTTAATTGAGAAAAATAACTTTTTTTTATCATGGTTAGTGTTTTCAAATTACATGTTTTATAATTTAATTTTAATTGAAATATTGATAAGAACATTGATTCATGTATATTTAGGGTTTAAATCAATCAAACTAAAACAATCAACTATAATTTTGATGGTGTTTTGTACATAAATGATAATATATAAAAAATAATATAATCAAGGTATAATAAAATTCAAAGTATTAGATTTACCAAAGACCGGTAATCCTTGTGATATTCACACATTGACAATAAAAAATAGTCTAGGGTAATTATTATATATTATTTAGCTATAATTAATTTAAAATTCAACAAAAAATAAATAACTATAGATTTACCCCTCTAATTTATATGATTATTTGAACAATAAAATTAAAGGGGGAATTGATGTTGAATACATGGGTTGTGATTGGTTTTACCAAAATGAAATGAATTAGTTATATCAATAAAATTAACAAATATAAATATTAATAGTATTTAAAGGATTAAATATAAAATTTTTCGTAATAATAAATAGGATTAACATGGAATTATTTCTAATGAGTAGTAGATTAAAATATTGTTACAAAATTTAAAAAAAAATCAGGCATAAAAAGTGATTGAATTATTTATAATGAAATGAGATTCTATAATATAATAGTTAGTTATCATTTTAATGTAATTGATGGGTTTAATTATTGAGTAATATAATATTCAAATATTATGTGTATATTGTCACAATTATTGTATAATAATTTCTATATGTATTATAATGGGTTTTTATATTCATTAAAATAGGAATACACTGATATTTAATGCGTCGTTATATTATAAAACAATTTGGTACAAATGCATTGCTATGAATTTTCATTATTACACTAATGTCATTTAAGACATAAATATTTAACTTATAATATATATTTATGTCTAGAAAATAATTTTTATAATTTAATGTATTTGAAACTTAACTTTCACATATATGTAATTAATGTTAAACATTGTGTTTCATGAGTTTATATTGATTTCCTCAATATGTATGTGTTAGGATAAATTAATTGTAATATCCTAGGTAATTAAAGAATAAGGAATTTTCATTTTATTAATATTTTTCGATTAAATATTAATTTTACTTTAAAGGGGTTTCATTGTTCGATGGCAAACCTGATACGCAACAACGAGTTTTTTTTGAAACCTTACATTGCACACTAATAATATAATAATATTATATTAAATGGTAGTGAACACCTTGCTGTTGTATTGGCATTAATAAATATAAATAACTAAAATATGATTATAGATGTTTGCTAAATGTTTTTACATTTATCCAATAAAAGATAAAGGCTTAATATTAGAAAAGAATTCAATTTTAGGCATAAATACTCTAATATCCACTAAAAGGTCGATTTATCGCCTTTTGATGGAGAAACCTCATTAAAAATAGTTTTGGTCACTCTTATAAATTCTATTGGACCAAATAAAATACTTATTTTGAATCAGGACATCAAAATTTACATTGTGTTTGTTTTCGTTATTTTTCTGATAATGTTTATTTTTTAATGAATAGCAAAAAATGTTGTATTTTAATTCGAAACATAATTTTATTCTAATTTGTTTATATGGTTAGATTATGTTTTTAATTGGTTTTAAAGTTAAATTAGAATATATTTTTACCATTTAATTCAATGGTGGACATTGGAATTAATTTCACTTTGAAATTGGACATAAACAAGTGTCAATCTTTTGATAAATATTGTTTCTTAAAAACACGCTAATTGATTTGACAATGGGAATTAATTATAAAATTAATTAATGAAACTTATATGTTTTGAATTTTTTAAAATAGACATCATTTTTGAATTTGGAATATCATGTATAGATTAGGGTGAATATTTGGTATTTTTCTGAAAAACATCAATTTTTTATGAATACTGAATCCACTTAGTGGTAGTTAAAAAATTGAATTTTTCATTTAAATGAAACAGTACCGCATCTGTGAATTGAATTTAAAAATTCCGATATACATGGTGATCATTAGTATGTAAAATGACGTTCAATGGGATGAAAATAATTTTCAGTGAATAGTAACTTCTGAGTTTTATTAAACGCGATTTGAGGTAATTATGGTAATTTAAGGTAAAAATAATATTATAAAATTATAAAAATACCTTGAAACATGTCCTAACCTTATTGGATGAGTCATGAACGACCAAGAAAATCCATGGGACAATTTTTGGGACCCCATAGAGCCACTTGGGTAAGATAATGACATTAATACCTTTTATTTAAAGTGAAAATAAAAATGTCACAAACATGTATTGTTTTACTAAAACAATTTTGACATGGAGTTATATAATTGATTTGTTAGACTATAAATATTAATTATAAATCTAAAACGATTTCCTACAACATGGTAATTTTTTTATAATTTTTACTCATCAAATAAATAAAATTATTTATGACACATTGATGATGCAATGTTTACATCATTAATGAATAAATTAAATAAATATGAAGATAAAGTTTAAAACAATATCCAACACATGCTTGATACCTATTGGATGATTTGTTTTCCTACATGTCCCACCTTGTCCTCGACATTACTGGTTTTTTGTGCTTTATAAACCAAATTTAATTTTATAATAAAACAATAGTTTCAAGAAACCCTTTTGGTTCAAACTAAGGGGAGTTACCAGATTTAAAGGTAATGTATTCTCTTATGTCCTTTTGTTTTATTTTGCTTCTCCAACCCCCTAAACTCAATTTATTACTTTATTTTGTAAAAAAACCAGTATATTCAATATACTAGGATGTTTTTATGATAAGTATTTTATTTACACTTACACACACCTCGGTCTAATGGTTAAAGAACCTACTGTTTCTGTGGATGGAGAATTACTGCCTCACGAAACGCTGATTGTTCAATCTTATTTTAACACCTTTCATGGTGGCCATTATGATGTCACAGTATTTATATATGATATATAATATATTTATGCCCTCTATATGATTCTATATTTTATATTTAAAACATACCTTCATGCCTTGCATGTTGTGCAAATGCGATAATTTCATTTGAGAAAGTGTGGACTACCACCCCTTCAAGTGATGTGACTCATTCATGCCAGACATTGAATTTATAAATAATGTAATTAATGAACTTATGTTACCCATATAACATATATATTATATTGGAATTATAATATATATATATGTCTCATTTAGTTTTTATTCCTTTGATATGGAAAAGAAATAAAAGTAGCGTTCATGTGTACGTACGGACTACCATTTCCATGAATGGTGCACTTCATTTTTTATATCCAAATATTATGGAATAGTATAAAATGAATATATAATGTATATACCTGATATTTAAATCATTAATACTATTATGGAGATGATTTACTTATAACTACATGGGTAAATATTTTAAAAAAAAGTTTATTTTTCACTCATATACTGAACATCGTCAAAAACTATGAAATGAACTCACATAATTAACTAATTATTATAACATGATAATATGTGATATTAATTGATTAATAAACATTAAAGGAATTCCTTAAGAAATTATTAATTGACCATTGTTTATTATTCAGGAATATAATGAAATGAACAAGACAAGTCAAACTTGAGGTAAGGGACTTCTTCTCAATATCCTTTCATTGAGGCATATATCAATTTATATACGACCATATTGTATTAGTTGTATAATAAAATAGTTTGAATTTTAATTCAAAAAGAATCTTTTTACATGAATTGTTTTACTAAACAACAAAATGGAATGTTTTTGTCTTACGTATGCGGCGACAATGACTTCTCCGTCATCGTGACCATTATTTGAGTTTTGGCTTCCTCTAGAAGCGATACCATTTTTTTAAATGAAAAATAAATACCATGTTTTAATTTTATTTTATTTTGGTAATGAAAATGGTTTTGATAATGTTTTGATTATATCAATGTGTTTTTGATATCTTGTTATTGAAATGTGGAAATTTTATGTTTCCTTCATGAATGTTTTATGTGATACAATTATTTTATGGTTCTTGGGCATTATTTAGGAAGATGGGTTGTTCCGTGATAAAGGAAGGGCATATGAGTCTAAGATAGCTCTCCAATGCATTGGGTAATGCGAAGGGGTTAAACACAAAGGTTTCTCCGAGTAGATTTAGGGAATATACTGTAATGGGTATTCCAAACGTAACCATGAGGGTTACTCCATACATAAGAATGTTGTGAATGCCTCAAGTTACCTTTATATCTTATTTTTTCTATGAGTTATTCATAAATCTTAACATTTCATGAGGTATGTTAAAGCGCTTATATTTTATGAATAAATTATGATTTCATTGATTCTTATGTATACATGGACTAATCTTTACTTTTCATACTTTTATATCCCTTAGTGAGAATTTTTTGCTCATACCATTTTTTTAAATGTTTTTCATAGGACATAAAGTGGAATATGGTCCATGATGGGATCACGGAAGGTCATGTTGTCTAAAACATGGAACTAGACATGAATTTTTTATCAAGACTTTTTATTTTATGAAAAAAGTGGAATCTGAGTAGAAGTGTCTACTTTTTAACTTTTGAGATGTAATATCTATGGCCTAATTCTATAAATCTCTAATCCTGAAAAGATCCATGTGTGAATTATTCATTTAATTCAGGATTAATTAATTTTTTAAGTCTGGTTCCTTATAGTTGGTATCAGATTCCAGTTTAGACAACTTTAGGAGTTAGAATATTGTTAAATTCATTTCCATAAATTAATTTATGGTATGATTGAAATGATATAGCATTTAAAGATTACCATGTTGCTTTGCCTAAGATATTTCTGTGTTCAGAATGGTTTTTCGAAGAGGAAACATGGAAGCTATGTTTGGACAAAATCAGGAGGAAAACAACCTTCCAAATTAGCAACCTGAGATGGTTGGAATAGTAACTGAACCGTTTATTGCATTGATGGAACAGTTGACTCAGGCTATAAATGGTGGTGGTATCCGTACACAAGATCATCCAGATCGACCACAAAGGAACATGTCAGTATTGGAGCATTTTATGAGGGAACATACCACATCATTCAGAGGATCATCTGACCCTGTGCTAGAAGAAGGGTGGATTAAAGCACTGGAGAAGATTTTTGATGTCATGGGGTGTTCAGAACATCAAAAGTCTTGTCTTGTTGTATACCGTTTTGAAGGTGAAGATGATCAGTGGTGGTCGATGGTGAAAAATATCAGGGATTGTGAGGAGATCGATGATCATGACTGGGATGAATTCAATGGTATGTTTCTTGAGAAATATTTACCAAAGATGGTTTGTCTTAGGATGGAAAAACAATTCCTAGAATTGAGGCAGGAGGATGACTCAGTGGATGCTTATGATGAAAAGTTCACTCGACTGGCAAGGTATCCTCCAAATTTCATATGAGATATTGACAGTAAAATCAACAGTTTTTACTCAATTTTAATGCCAAAGTATTGATGTTCTTTATCTTCTCACAAGTTCAAAAGTTATGAAAACTTGTTCGAGGTGCAAAGAAGGTGGAAATGGAGTTTTCTGATGATCATGTGTTCTTTGAAAAACAACATAATAAGAGTTCTAGTTGGAAATAAAAGGGAACTAATTCATCAAATAAGCCTGGAGATAAGAAACCCAAATATACATCCTATGAGAAGTGTGGTAAAATGAATCATGTAGAATGTTTATCCTTGTCTAGAAAGTGATTTTGGTGTGGTAAGTCCTTTCATATTTCTCGTAACTGTAAAAAATATGGTCATGCTGGCAATGAAAGGACAACGGTAAGATGTTTTAAGTTTAATGAAATTGGTCATCATGAAAATGAGTGTCTAATGAAGAACTCAACCGAGGGAAAGTAGCCAGACTATAAGAAGAAAGGGGTGGGGAAATCCTTTGCAACTACTTCTGTAGATGTTGGGCCATCAAATGAAGTGGTATCAGGTACACTATTTGTTTGTTCAAATTATTCCAATGTGTTGTTTGATTCAGGGTCTACACATTCTTTCATCTCTGAAAAATTTTCAATTAAATTGGGAATTACATCTCAAGAAATGACTCCTGAACTTGTGGTTAAAACAACTGGGGGAAATGTTGAGGCAAAAAGAATTTATAAGAATCTTCATATCCTTATCCGTGGAAGGAACTTACTTGCAAGCCTTATTGTTTTACCTCCAGTAGATTTTGATGGTATACTGGGTATGGATTGGCTCTTTGTTTATCATTCTAAGATTGAATGGAGATCTAAAAAGGTTTATTTTTTGAAATATTTTCAATTTGTGTGCAAGAATGAACCCTTTCTTTTGATAACATATCAGGAACTTTAGAAACTATTAAAAGATTGAAATGAATGTTACCTTGCACATATTGTAGAAAACAAAGGAACTGTTCAAATTAATGATGTGCCAGCGGTAAATGAGTATCTTGATGTTTTTCCAGATGAGTTTCCTATTATTATACATGATTGGGAAGATGAATTTACTGTTGACTTAGTTCCTAATTCTAATCCAATTTCAAAACCCCCATATCAAATGGCTCATGTTCAACTTTTAGAGTTAAAGAAGCTTTTGCAGCAGTTACTAGAAAAAGGTTTCATTTGACCTAGCACATCACCTTGGGGTGATCCTATCTTGTTTATTATAAAGCTAGATAGTTCAATGAGACTTTTTATTGATTATAGAGCATTGAATAATATTACTATTAAGAACAAGTATCATTTTCCTCATATCGATGATTTTCTTGAGTAGCTCCATGGAGCACAGTATTTTTCGAAGATTGACCTGAGGTCAGGGTATCATCATTTGAATGTAAAATAAGTAGATGTTCTGAAGACCACATTTTGTACTAGATATGGGCATTGTGAATTAGTAGTTATTCCTTTTGGGTTAACCAATGCACCTTCTATATTCATGGATCTAATGAATAGAAATTTCTATGTTTTCTTGGATAAGTTTGTGGTGGTGTTCATTGATGATGTTTTGGTTTATTCAAAAAAGTAATGAGGAACATGAAAGTCATTTAAGGGTTATCCTGAAAACCTTAAAACAAAAGAAATGGTATGGAAAATTCAGAAAGTGTGAGTTTTGGTTATAACAAATTTCTTTCATTGGTCACATTATTTCAAAAAATGGAATAACTGTTGATCCTGCTAAAACAAAAGTTGTTGAAGAATAGCCAAGACCCATAAATATAACAGAGATCTGTTTTTTTCTTGGTTTGGCAGGTTATTACCAGAGGTTTATTGAAATATTTTCATGGTTATATAGTCCAATGAATTTGTTAACTCGAAAAGGTGTTATGTTTATTTAGACCAAAGAATGTGATGATTGTTTTCAGGAATTGAAAAGAAGATTTGTGAGTGCTTCAGTTCTGGAACTGCCTTCCAGAAATGGTGAGTTTATTATCTACATTTATGCTTTGTTGAAAGGACTTTGGTGTGTCCTTATGAAGAATGATCAGATAATTTCTTATGCTTCATGTCAATTTAAAACTCATGAGTTAAATTACCCTACACATGATTTTAAATTAGCTTCTATTGTTTTTGCTTTAAAAATTTGGAGGCATCATTTGTATGGAGTAAAGTTTGAAATATATACTGATAATTTTTTTTAATGTATATATTCACATAGAATGAATTGAACATGAGACAATGGAGATGGTTGGAATTAATCAAGGATTATTATTGCACTATCCTTTACCATCTGGGAAAATCAAATAAAGTGTATGATGCTTTTTGTTGAAAAATTAATGCTTCATTAACCATGCTACGTTTAGAATGATATCCTCTGGTTTTTGATTTGATGAAATTTTTCATAGAGGTTGTTGGTGAAGGAAGTTCTTCTGTTTTGTTTCAGCTGTCAGTGAGATCATCTCTATTAGACAGAATTATGCAAGTGTAGAAGAATGACAGTGGGTTGCACAAAAAGGTAGAGGTGGTTCAGAAGGGTAAGTTTCATGAATTTAACATTGATAATGATGGTGTTTTGAGGTTTGGGAAGTGATTATGTGTGCCTTGGGATTCATAGTTGAAGAATGAGTAGTTATGTGAGGCTCATAGTTCCCCATTTTCAGTTCATCCTGGCAGTACTAAGATGTACAAAGATCTGCGGGAGTATTACTGGTGGGATAGAATGAAAAGAGATATTGGTGATTCTACTGTGAAGTGATTGAATTGTCAGCAGGTTAAAGCAGAGCGACAGTTACCGAAAGGGATGATTTAGTCTTTACCGGTGCCATAGTGGAAATGGGAAAATATATCCATGGACTTCATTGTGTTATTACCAAAGACATCTCGAGGTAATAATGAAATCTAGGTTACTGTTGATCGATTGACTAAATCTGCTCATTTCCTTACTATTCAAGATAGATTCTCTCAAGATCAACTTTCTCGGTTGTATGTTTAAGATATAGTCAACTTACATGGAGTTACCATCTCCATTATATATAATCGTGATCCCTGGTTTACCTCTAACATTTGGAAAGGCCTTCAGAAGTCGTTAGGTACTGAATTAAATTTTAGTACAGCTTTTCATCCATAATTAGATGGGAAGTCATAATGAACTATTCAGACCTTGGAGGATATGTTATGTGCTTTCACGATGGATTACTAGGGAAGTTGGGACCAACATCTTTCTTTTGATTAATTCTATTATAATAACAAATTTTATTCCAGTATACAGATTGCTCCTTTTGAGGAATTATATGGTAAACGGTGTCGAACTCCAGCTTTTTGGGATGAAGTAGGGTAAAGGAAGATGATGGGACCAGAATTGGTAGAAGAGATGGCAGAAAATGTTCAGCTGATTCAGAAGCACATGAGAACGGCTCAGAGTCGGCATAAAAGTTATGCAGATAACAGGAGGAAGGATATTTCTTTTAAGGTAGGTGATCATGTTTTTCTAAAAGTTTCTCGATGGAAAAGTGTGATGTGTTTGGGCAAGAAATGTGTCACGACCCGTCCTCGGGGCCCATTCCGTGACTACCCCGAGCCTGCCTTCCATAGGCCAGGGGCTGGCGACTAGCACCAAGGCATAATTCTTGGTAAAAAGGGAAGGCATTGCCTTTGTAAAGTAAACAAACACCGTAGAGCAAGCAAGTAGTAGAAGTAAACACTATGTAAAAACTGGGTACAACAGTAATTGCAGAAAAGTAAGTGGGCCAGTATACAAACCCAAACTGAAAGTAAAGTGCAACTGGAAAGGAAAACAACAACTGAAAAGTAAAGCCGCAACGTCGAGCTATCCACTAGAAATCCCACCTGATGGGTGAGTACAGATAGCCTCCACAGCTCCTCGGGTCCAGCCGACCGCTCCGAGTACGTCCCGCCCAGTGGTCCACCTCCAGGTATCGTCCTGCTCCGCAAGCCTCAACCACGATCAGCGATTTCCATCGTCTACAACTAACATAATGTAGTGCGGGCATAGCCCGTGCAGGGGTGAGTATAAGCTACTCAGTAGGGACCCTGAGACCCCCGAAGGTCTCCCAGAATCCACAAAGGATAATCCAAAAAAGAAAGATACAATCACGAAGTAACATCCGACACTGCTTAGGTATATGCCCATACATATACCTAAGTCATCAATTCTCGTTCGGATCCAACATCCGAGCCAAAGTACAACCCAGTCCACACAGGAAAGAAAAACGTAAATCCACACAGGATAGCACAACACAATCCACCAAGGAAAGAAAAACAGGATTCAGCTCACACAGGTATACTTCTTCGTATGACTATAGAGATGATCAGATATAGCCATTGATTCATATAAGTTGTCAGACCCAAAAAGGATCGATAGGTACTAACCCCCGCAATGACCCACAAAGGATCTGAACCACAAAGGATCGATAGGTAACAAACCCCCGCAATGACCCACAAAGGATCTGACCCACAAAGGATCGATAGGTAACTAACCCCCGCAATGACCCACAAAGGATCTGACCCACAAAGGATCGATAGGTAACTAACCCCCGCAATGACCCACACAGGATCAGACCCACACAGGATCTGTAGGCGCTGGCCCAAATAGGACCGCTGAGCACTGAACCACACAGGATCAGACCCACAAAGGATCTGTAGGACTGATCCATGGAGGTTCGTTGAGTGCTAAAGTTGTCGTCGCTGAATCCACTGAGGATCTCGGTATAGTCGCTGTTGTCACAGTCGTAGCCAGCTCTAGGGTTTCCGCACACAGCAAGCTCTTCCGGGAGGGTCCGATCCACAAGCCCAGAGGCTGATACATCAAATGACACATAGTCCAGAGTTGATGTATCCAAAAGTTTTGTATCGTCAACAGGAACTCAACGTTGCAGACGACGCGTCAATCAAACGCCCGGTCTGAGAGTTATTGGCTTTTTCGTTCCAGGGGCTCGGTTGAGTTTTATGGAAAAACCAACCCGGCCGTACTCCACCTGCATCCAAACCTCGGGAAAAGTAATCCAAAAGATCTGTCTCACTTAGTGGAAACCATCAAAGTCGACGGCACACCAATCAGACGTTCGGAGTTTAAGATATAAGTGTTTCCGCTCCGAGGGCCCGGTTGGTTTCGTGTACGAACCAACCCGTCCAAACGCAAATTACTCTGAAACCTTTAGTGCGATGTACCAAAACGACCGTCTCAATCCAAGGATTGCATCGCTAGCGACGACGCGACGATCGGAGGCCCGTAGCTCATGTTATGAGCAAGAGACCGAAAAGGTCTGAAAAAGGGGGGTCTGGGCCCGGACCGACCCGGCCCAACCCCCCCTGGGTCGGCCCGAACCGGGTCGACCCGTCCCGGCTCGGCCTGGGCGGGACCCGTCCCGGACAACGCGGGTGCGGCTCGGCCGCCAGGCAGGTCGGCTCTGCCGGTTACGGCCGAGCGGAGCGTGGGGGGGGGGGGGGTGCTGCCCCCGCTTGAGGGAACTGCTGCCCTATGTGGGGCCGCCGCACCCCGTCCTCCATCGGTCCCGCGTGGTCGCGAGACTGTATGCTTCCGCCACAGCTTTAGCCGCGACGGTTCCTTCAGGCGGTGCACTGGGCGCCGCTGCCTCCTGCCGCCGGCTCCGCCGTGCCGGTGAGGCGCGCCGGCGGTCTGCTCCGCGGACCACCGGATGAGTTCCGGTGGTCGGCATTTCACGCCGTCTTCGCCAAAGGCCCTCCCGGGGTCCGTCCTTCACTACAAGGACCTCACATTGCCCGTGCGGCCTGCTTTTTCGATGTCCGCCATTTCGCACACCAAGAACGAATGGGGCGGTGGGTTCGGACTTGTTCATTAGTCCGCACCCACCGCGTTAGCGGTTTTAAAAGTCTCAAAACAATTATTTAATCAATTCCACGAGTATAAATCACAAAGATTTAAATGAATCAAAAACCTACCTCATCATTGTCTTCGGACGTGAGTTCTTCGCGGAATTGACCGTCATAGAAGAAGAGGATCGTCGCGTCGCGGAAGAGGGCGTCACGTCATCACGGAACATGGTGTCGCATCGACGATATCCAAGGGTTAAAGAAAACACACAGATTTAATTGAATGTTTAAACCCATGTTGAGGATAAAATCCACAAATAATTGAAGAACCGTAATCCCCTACCTCAAGCAGTTGATGATCAGAGATTGTTGTGGGGAAGAAACGTCACAGAAGAAGAATCACAGAAGGAGAATCGTCAGCGTCGCGGAACACAGCGTCACGTCGTCGATCTCTGAGGGTTCGACGTTCTTCGCATTCTTTGTGTTCTTCGCGTTCTTCACGAAGGAGGATGAAGATCTCAAGCCTTAGAGTCTTCTCCAAGTCCTCTCAACGAGGAACCCTCAATTAAACACGTGTTGGTCTTATTTTATTCTTATGCCAAAAAATGAAAAACTAGGTAAGAAACGTACCATTAATTCGATGAATTAATGTAACAACTTAGCTGCCCAATTAATAGGGGCGTTAAGAATTTAGAAAATGCTCCAGTTGACTTTTATTAAAGAGGAGTTTTCGCGGGTACGTTACTTAGGGGGAAAGAAATGGTGGGGCTCATGCGGGCCCCACCTCACAAATATCCTACCATGAGGGTAGGATATTTTGGGTTCCACCCAATCCACTTCAACTTAGCTTAAGTGGCTTTAAGTGGAATTAAGTGAAATAAAAATAAAGTTGTCGCACCACTTTATTTTTTTTCTTAACTTAACCCCAAAAATTAAAAACCACAACCGAGAAAACGAAACTCCAGAAAAAGGCGTTTCTAAGAAAATTCCGGCGCTGCGATTCCATCGGTGCCCTCAAAATTCGATTCCGAGCATCGGTTCCAAAGTTAGAATAACCCGCTCATTCATTCACAGAACGTACCCAAGACAAACTTCGTAAAATGATTCTGGGTACACCGGGCCTTGGAATCAGGTGCCGTCAGAAACTGCATTCTTGTAAAATTCCAAAGAAAATTAAGAAAAAAAATTCCTTGAATTTTATGGGTCTTTAAATCACCCCCACATCATGGATTTACGTCCCCGTAATGATACATCATAAACTTGGGAAACAAAAGTGGGTATTGAGCCCACATCTGAGCCACCTGATCCTAAGTGCTCTCCTGGAGGTTCTCGTGCTTCCATCTGATGCGAACTAGAGGAATCGACCGTCCACATAGGACCTGCTCCTGTCGATCCTCAATCTCCACCGGGACCACCGCAAAAGTCTCCCCATCATCAACATCTTGCTCCCCATGGACAATGATATGTGTTGGGTCGTGCACGTACCTCCTCAGCTGGGATACGTGGAAGCCGTCGTGCACCAGGTGCAACTGAGGTGGTAAAGCCAGGCGATAAGCCACCTCGCCAATCATGCTGAGGACCTAGAAGGGTCCGATGAAGCATGGAGACAACTTGCCGCCCTGGCCAAATCTTCGTAATCCATGTCGAGGTGAGACACGCAAAAATACGTGGTCACCATCCTCAAACTATAGTGGCGTCCACCTCCTATCAGCATAAGGCTTCTGTCGGCTCTGAGCTGTCCTCATCTGCTCCTGGATGACCTAGACATTCTCTATCGTGGCATGGACCATCTCCGGTCCCACAAGTGCTGACTCCCCTTGGTCTGTCCAGCACAAAGGAGATCTGTAAGGTCGGCCGTACAACGCCTCGTATGGTGCCATCCCGATGGTGGAGTGTTAGCTGTTGTTGTACGCAAACTCCACCAAGGTTACGTGGTCCTCCCAGCTACGACCAAAGTTGAGGACATATGTGAGGAGCATATCCTCGAGTGTATGATATGTCCTCTCCGTCTACCCATCCGTCTAAGGGTGAAAGGCGGTGATCAGACGTAGCTGCGTCCCGAACGCCTCCTACAACCCCTTCCAAAGCCAGGAAGTGAAGCGATCATCTCGATCGGAGATGATAGATGTTGGCACACCATGAAGCCGTACAAATCTCATGAATTTAGAGACGTCCCAAGCTCTCCACTGAGCCCTACTCTCTGATGGGTAAGAAGTGAGCTGACTTGGTGAGTCGGTCGACAATCACCCAAATGGAGTCGTGACCTATGGAAGTGCGTGGAAGTCCCATCAGGAATTCCATAGATATGCCATCCCCTTTCCACTCCGCGACCTCCATGGGTTGTACCAAGCCTGCTAGTACCTGGTGTTATGCTTTCACCTGCTGGCAGGTGAGGCATCGAGAAACGAACTCCGCTACAACCTTCTTCATGCCCGGCCACCAGTGCCGTCGCCTAAGATCCTGGTACATCTTTGCCCTTCCAGGATGTACCGCCAAAGGAGAAGTGTGAAACTCTTTCACCACCTCCTCCCAAAAGACAACTGGTACCAAGGTTCATCCTCTAAAAAGGACGTCGTGCTCTCCTCCAAAGGAGAAACCATCAGGTGCCTGCCCTGAGGTTATCTGCGCACGCCGCGTCTCACAGTCAGCATCCCCACGCTGTGCCTCTCTGACCCGCTACAGTAGTGGAGGTGTGACTGTGAGAGACTGAAGGAAGTCTGCCCCATCTCTATCCACGAAGGATATCTAAAAAGTGGCTAGCTTCTCTGTCGCCTCCTCAAGTAGCTTAATGCACGTCCTCCTGCTGAGAGCATCGGCTACTACGTTCCCCTTCCCAGGAGTATAGACTATCTCAAAGTCATTTTCCTAGAGTAACTCGTGCCATCACCTCTGTCTCAGGTTCAGGTCCTTCAGAGAGAAGATGTACCTGAGACTCCGATGGTTAGAAAATACTGTAAAGAGCTCACCCATCAGGTAGTGTCACCAAGTCTTCAGAGCGAAGACCACTACTGCTAACACCAGGTCATGGGTAGCATAGTTCTTCTCATGCAGCCTCAACTGACGTGATCCATAGGCAATCACCTCCCGCTCTTGCATCAGGACACATCTGATTCCGGTCCCTGATGCATCGGAATAGACTACATAACATACTCCCTCCTCCAGCAACCTCAAGATAGGTGCACTGGTCAATCTCTGTCACAGCTTCTGGATGCTCTGCTGACATCTGTCTGACCACACAAAGGGTTTCCCCTTCTTCGTCGATGCTGAGAGTGGTGCCGTAACTCTGGAGAAGTCTGGCACAAATCTCCGGTAGTATCCAGCTATTCCCAAGAAACTCCGCACCTCCGTCACACTCCTGGGTGGCTCCCAAGCTAGCACTGCCTCGATCTTCGCAAGATCCACCGCAACTCCTAACTTAGAGATGATGTGTCCCAAGAAGTGGACCTCGCATATCCAGAACTGACACTTTGAGAGCTTTCCATAAAGCTGGTGCTCTCAGAGTGTGTCCAGTACAACTCGCAAGTGGTAGGCGTGTTCCTCCTCAGTCGTCGAGTATATCAAAATGTCGTCGATGAAGACCACGACAAATCGATCGAGGTATGGCTGAAAGATCCTATTCATGAGGCCCATGAAAACTGTTGGAGCATTGGTTATGCCGAAAGGCATAACCAAGAACTCATAATCTCCATACTGACATCTGAAGGCCATCTTCTGCACGTCCTCATCCCGAACTCGGAGCTGATGATAGCCTGACTTGAGGTCTATCTCCAAGAACCACCGTGCTCCCTTGAGATGATCTAAGAGGTCATCAATCCTCGGTAGAGGATACTTGTTCCTCACTGTCACCTGGTTCAGGCGACGATAGTTGACACAAAGTCGCAAGCTCCCGTCCGCCTTCTTGGTGAACAATATTGGGGAAGCCCAGGGTGAAACACTTGGTCGGATGAATACCTTGCCCTGCAAGTCCTCCAATTGTACCCGTAGCTATCGAAGCTCAGTGGGGGTCATCAGATACGCTGGAGTTGATATCGGGGCTATCCCGGGGTACAGGTTAATATAAAAGTCTACTTCTCTGTGAGGAGGTAGCCCTGAGACGTCGTCGGGGAAAACGTACGCATACTAATCCACCACTGCAGGAAAACTAGGACTCCGCACGTCAACTGCTCCTAGGATGAGGCTAGCCAACTAATGAGTGATGGGATGTCCTCTCCTCGGCGGAAGCCCATCCTGTTCTGCGAAGGCTCCCTTCTCGTCGGTGAAGGTGAACCTGCTCCCGTTGGTGCGTACACATCGCACCTTGGGCCCAATACAATCAATTTGTGCATGGACTGTAGATAACCAATCCATGCCCAAGATGAAGTCGTAAGGCCTTGACGCCGCTACAAGAAGATCCCAGCCGAAGCTCTCACCTCCTAGAGTAAGCTCACACTGCCGGCACCAGTGCGTAATCATCGAGTCTACTCCCATATGATTCTCTAGCCGTAAGGATCGATCCAACGGCTCTGCCGGAATCTCCGAGCTCCGAACAAGGTCAGCGGCTATGAAAGAATGACTCGCTCTTGTGTCTATAAGAACAGCAACAAGGGTGGAATAGACACAGATAGTACCTCAAATCATCTCGGGCACGCCATGGTCGTAGGCCTCCGCTGCTTGGAGCTGTGCCTATCTCTTCCTGCCAGCTCCCTGTGGCTAGGGTGGACCTCCTGGTGGTGGTGGTGGTAGAGCCTCAAAGCGTCGCCCACCAACTACTGCTCGGATAGCTCCTCTGCCTCATCCGCCTGCTCCCTGCGGACCGCCACGTTCGACCCTCTACCTCTGCCTGGGTGGCCCCTCAACCGTCTGCTGCTCCTCGACATGGTGGGTCAGGCAGTCACGAGCCATGTGGCCCCGCCTTCCGTATGTGTAGCACTTATTGCCTCTCGAAATACTAGCTCCGCGCTGTGTGCCCCGCACTGCTGAGCCAGTGTCCTGAGGTCATCTACCTGAGGGTCTAGTCTGTCTAGACCCATGAGTCATCTGTCGACTGCCTGCTGCAGAAGACTCTGCTACGTGCCACCCTGCGGTAGGTCTCGCTGCTGAAGAAGGCTCAGCAAGAAAGATCTCGATCAAAAGGGCTCGCTCCAGTACTCCTTCCTGAGTTGGAATGCTGAGGGAGATCAGTGATGCCCTGATCTCATGTCTCAATCCCTGCTCAATGGTTTTGGTACATCGCACTCAAGGTTTCAGAGGACTTTGTGTTTTAGTAGCCTTTAAACCTTGAGTCCGGGTCGGTCCACCTGAAGGCTATATGTCTCAATCCCTGGTCAATGGTCGACGATCGGAGGCCCGTACCAGGGGCTGGGGACTAGCACCAAGGCATAATTCCTGGTAAAAAGGGAAGGAATTGCCTTTGTAAAGTAAAAAAAAACCAAAGAGCAAGAAAGCAGTAGAAGTAAACACTAAGTAAAAACTGGGTACAACAGTATGTGCGGAAAAGTATGTGGGCCATTATACAAACCCAAACTGAAAGTAAAGTACAACTGGAAGGGAAAACAGCAACTGAAAAGTAAATCCGCAACGTCGAGCTGTCCACTGGAAATCCCACCTGAAGGGTGAGTACATATAGCCTCCACAGCTCCTCGGGTCCAGCCAACCGCTCTGAGTATGTCCCACCCAGTGGTCCACCTCCAGGTACCATCCTGCTCCGCAACCCTCAACCACGATCAGCGATGTTCATCGTCTGCAATAATCACAACGTAGTGCGGTCATAGCCCATGCAGGGGTGAGTATAAGCTACTCAGTAGGGACCCTGAGACCCCCGAAGGTATCCCAGAATCCACAAAGGATAATCCAAAAAGGAAAGATACAATCACGATGTAAAATCCGACACTGCTTAGGTATATGACCATACATATACCTAAGTCATCAATTCTCATTTGGCTACGACATCCGAGCCCAAGTACAACCCAGTCCACACAGGAAAGAAAAATCTAAATCAACACAGGATAGCACAACACAATCCACAAAGGAAAGTAAAACAGGTTTCAGGTCAAACAGGTATACTTCTTCGTATGACGATAGAGATGATCAGATATAGCCACTGATTCATCTAATCCATCGGACCCACTAAGGATCGATAGGTACTAACCCCCGCAATGACCCACAAAGGATCTGACCCATAATGGATCGATAGGTAACTAACCCCTGCAATGACCCACAAAGGATCTGACCCACAAAGGATTGATAGGTAACTAACCCCCGCAATGACCCACAAAGGATCTGACCCACAAAGGATCGATAGGTAACTAACCCCCGCAATGACTCACACAGGATTAGACTCACAGAAGACCTGTAGGCGCTGGCCCACACAGGACCGCTAGGCACTGACCCCCACAGGATCGGACCCACAAAGGATCTGTAGCACTGATCCACGGAGGATAGTTGAGTGCTGATGTCGTCGTCGTCGAATCCACTGAGGATCTCTATACAGTCGTCGTCGTCACAGTTGCAGCCAGCTCTAGGGTCTCTGCACATAGCGAGCTCATCCGGGAGGGTCCGCTCCACGAGCCGAGAGGCTGATACATCAACTGACACATAGTCCAGACTTGATGTATCCAAAAATCTTGTATCGTCAACAGGAACTCAACATCACAGACGACACGTCAATCGGACGCCCGGTCTGAGAGTTATTGGCCTTTTCGTTCCATGGGCCCGGTTGGTTTTTAAGGCAAAACCAACCGGACCGTACTCCACCTGCATCCAAACCTCAGGCAGAGTAAGACAAAATAACCGTCTCACTTAGAGGAAACCATCAAAGTCTACGGCACATCAATTGGACGTCCGGATTTTAAGATATAAGTGTTTCCGCTCCGAGGGCCCAGTTGGTTTTGTGTACGAACCGACCCGGACAAAGCCAAAATACTCCGAAACCTAGAGTATGATATACTGAAATGACTGTCTCAATCCAAGGATCATATCTCCTCTGACAGCGTGTCTATTGGAGGCCCGTAGCTCAAGTTATGAGCAAGATACCGAAAAGGCCCGAAAACTGGGGGTCTGCGCCCGGACCGACCCGGCCCAACCCCCCTGGGTCGGCCCGAACCGGGTCTACCCGGACGGAATGGCCCGGCCCGGCTTGGGTGGCCCGGCCCGGCCTGGGTGCGACCCGGCCCGACTGGTGTGGGCGCGGCCCTGCCGCTAGGCTTGTCGGCTCGGCCGGTTACGACATAACGGAGCGAGGGGGGGTGCTACCCCCGCTTGAGTGAACCGCGACCCCACGTGGGGCCGCCCTTGCCAGCAGACGCGACCGTGCCGCCGCGTCCCATCCTCCTCCGGTCCCACGCAGTCACGGGACCACGTGCTGCCGCCGCGGCTTCAGCCGCGGCGGTTCATTGCGGGTCGCGGCCCGACCGCCACGTGGGTCGGCTCGGCCGGTTATGGCTGAGCGGAGCGGGGGGGGGGGGGGGGGGGTGGGGGTGTTGCCCTTGCTTGAGGGAACTGAGGCCCCGTGTGGGGCCGCCCATGCCAGCAGACGCGGCCGGGCTACCACGTCCCGTCCTCCTCCAGTCCTGCGCGGTCGCGGGACCGCGTGCTGCCGCCGCGGCTTCAGCCACGGCGGTTCCTTCCGGCGGTGCGCCGGGCACGGCCGCCTCCTCCCACCAGCGGGCTACTCCGCGGACCACCGGACGAGTTCCGGTGGTCCGAATTTCACGTCGTCTTCGCCAAAGGCCCTCCCAGGGTCCATCCTTCACCACGAGGACCTCGCATTTCCCGTGCGACCTGCTTTTTCGATGTCCGCCGTTTCTCACACCAAGAACGAAAGGGGCAGTGGGTTCAGACTTGTTCGTTAGTCCGTACCCACCGCGTTAGCAGTTTTAAAAGTCTCACAACAATTATTTAATCAATGTCACGGGTATAAATCACAAATATTTCAATGAATCAAACCCCAACCTCATCGTTGTCGTCGGATGTGAGTTCTTCGCGGAATTGACCATCACGGAAGAAGAGGATCGTCGCGCTACGTAAGGGGGCATTGCGTCGTCACGGTACATGGCGTCGCGTCGACGATCTCCGAGGGTTAAAGAAAACACACATATTTAATTTCACGTTTAAACCCATGTTGAGGATAAAATCCACAAAGAATTAAAGAACCGTAAACCGCTACCTCAAGCAGTTAATGATTGGATATTGTTGCGGGGAAGAAACGTCTAGGAAGAAGAATCACCGAAGGAGAATCATCGGCATCGTGGAACACGGCGTCATGTCATCGATATCTGAGGGTTCGGTGTTCTTCACATTCTTCATGTTCTTCGTGAAGGAGGATGAAGATCTCAAGCCTTAGAGTCTTCTCCAAATCCTCTCAATGAGAAACCCTCAAGTAAACTCGTGTTGGTATTATTTTATTCTTATGCCAACAAATGAAAAACAAGGTAAGAAACAAACCATTAATTCGATGAATTAATGTAACAACTTAACTGCCCAATTAATAGGGGCATTAAGAATTTAGAAAACGTACCAGTTCACTTTCATTAAAGAGGAGTTTTCGCGGCTGCGTTACTTAGGGGGAAGGAAACGGTGGGGCTCGTGCAGGCCCCACCTCACAAATATCCTACCAAGAGGGTATGATATTTTGGGTTCCACCCTATCCGCTTCAACTTATCTTAAGTGGCTTTATGTGTTTTTAAGTGAAATAAAAACAAAGTCGTCGCACCACTCTATTTTATTTCTTAACTTAACCCCAAAAATTAAAAACCACAACCGAGCAAACGCAACACTAGAAAAAGGCATTTCTAAGAAAATACTAGCGCTGTGATTCCATTGGTTCCCTCAGAATTCAATTCCGAGCACCGGTTCAAAAGTTAGAAAAACCCGCTCGTTCGTTCACTGAACGTACCCAAGCCAAACATCGGAAAATGATTCCGGGCACACCGGGCTTCGGAATCAGGTGCCGTTAGAAACTGCGTTCTTGTAAAATTTCAAAGAAAATTAAGAAAAAAATTTCCTTGAATTTTACGGGTCTTTACAAAAGGTAAGTGGAGTCCGAAATTCATTGGACCTTATTAAATCCTAGAGAAAGTTGGATAAATTGCATACGGAGTGGCATTACTTCCAAGTTTGTCCTTGGTACAATTTTGTTTTTCATATTTCAATGTTGAGAAAGTATATTCCAGATCTGTATCATGTTTTGAGCCCAGAAATAGTTTAGTTTGAAGAGAATATCTCTTATGAGGAAAAAACACTCTAGATTATTGACCGTTGAGAGAAAGTGTTTCGGAATAAGGTAATTCATCACGTTAAGGTTTTGTGGAAAAATCATATGGTTGAAAAGGTCATGTGGAAATCTGTAAATGTTATGAGGGATAAATACCCCCATTTATTTGATAAGTGAATAAAATTTCAAGGATGAAATTCCCAAAAGGGGGGAAGGATGTAACATTACAGGTAAATAAAGAATAAGGCATTTTCATTTTATTATTATTTTTGAATTAAATATTAATTTTAATTTAATGGGGTTTCTTTGTTCGGTGGTGTGCCTGATACGCAACAATGAGTTTATTTGAAACCTTACGCTGCACACTAATAATATAATAATATTATTTTAAATGGTATTGAACACCTGGCCTTTTTATTGGAGGGAATGAATCGAAATAACTAAAATATAATTATACATGTTTGTTAAATGTTTTTACATTTATCCAATGAAATATAAAGGCTTAAAATAAGAAAAGAATTCAATTTAAGGCATAAATACTCTAATATTCAATAAAAGGTTGATTTATTTCCTTTTTATGGTAAAACCTATTTAAAAATAGTTTTTTTACTCTTATACATTCTATTGGACCATATAAAATACTTATTTAGAATCGGGACATCAAAATTTACTTTCTGTTTTTTTTGTTATTATTCCGATAAAGTTCTTTTTTAATGAATATTGAAAAATGTGGTATTTTATATATGAAACCTCATTTTAATGTAATTTATTTATGTGGATAGATTATCTATTTAGTTGGTTTTAAATTTCAATTACAATATATTTTTATTATTTAGTTCAATGGTGGACATTGGAATTAATTTCATATTGAAATTGGACATAAATAGGTGTCAAAATTTTAATAAATATTGTTTCTTAAAAATACGCTATTTGATTTGACAATGGGAATTAATTATAAAATTAATTAATAAAACTTATATGTTTTGAATTTTTTAAAAAATAAATCATTTTTGAATTAATCATATCAAGTATAGCTTAGGGTGAATTTTTGGTATTTTTCTAAAAAACATCAATTTTTTTATGAATACTGAAACCACTAAGTGGTAGTTAAAAAAACTGAACTTCTTGTTTAAATGAAAAATTACCGATTTTGTGAATTGAACTTCCAAAATTCAAAATACATGGTTTTCATTAGTATGTAAAATGAGGTTCAATAGTATGAAAATAATTTTTGTTGAATAGTAACTTTTGAGTTTTATAAAAGGCGATTAGAGGTTATTAGGGTAATTTAAGGTAAAAATAATATTATAAAAATATAAAAATACCTTGAAACATATCCTAACATTATTGGATATTTCATGGAAGAAAAATAAAATCCATGGGTCAATTTTTGGGAACCTATGGAGCCACTTGGGTAAGCTAATGACATTAATACCTTTTATTTAATGTAAAAATAAAAATGTCACAAACACGTATTTTTTCACTAAAACAATTTTTACATGAGTTTATATAATTGATACATTTGAATATAAATATTCATTATAAATCTGAAAATATTATCTACAACGTGGTAATTTTTTTATAATTTTTAGACATCAAATAAATAAAATTATTTCTGACACAATGATGATGTAGTGTTTACGTCATTATAGAATAAATTAATTAAATAAGAAGATAAAGTTATAAAAAATATCCAACACTTGTACAATACCTACTGGATGATTTTTTTTCCAACATGGGACACCTTATACTCTACATTAATTATTTTTGTATCTTTATAAACCTAATGTCATTTTATAATAAAATAATAGTTTCATGATTTCCAAAAGAGCCCCTCCTCTCCCTTATAAAAAGACCCCACTTCCTACCCATCACTCACAGTTCTCAAGACCTTTGTCTCATAAAAAATCTACTCAAATAATCTCCCAATATTCCTCTTTTAATCCTAGAATCCTTACCTTAGGCAGAAAACACTTCAAGAAACCCTTTTGGTTCAAATGAAGGGGAGTTACCCGATTTTAAGGTAATGTCTTCTCTTATGTACTTTTGTTTTATTTTGATTCTCCAACCCCTAAAATATTTTTATTCCATTATTTTGTAACAAAACCAGTATATTAAATATTCTTTGATGTTTTTGTGAGAAGTATTTGATTTACACTTATACACACCTCCGTCTAATGGTTAATTAACATACTGTTTCTGTGGATGGCGAATTACTTCCCCAAGAAATGATGCTTGTTCAATCTTCTTTTAACACCTTTCATGGTGGCCATTATGAAGTAACTATATTTATATAATATATATAATATATTTATTCCTTCTCTATGCTTCTGTATTTTATATTTAAAATATACTTTTATTCATTACATGTTTTGCAAATGTGATAATTTCATTTGAGGAAGTGTGGACTACCGCCCCCTCAAGTGATGTGACTTGTTCATGCAAAACATGGAATTTATAAAGAATGTAATTAATGAACATATTTTAACATTATAAAATATATATTATACTATAATTATAATATATATATGTCTCATTTAGTTTTAATTCCTTTGATATGACAATAAAATGAAAGTAGCGTTCAAGCGTACGTAGGGCCTACCGTCTCCATGAACGGTGCATTTCATTTTTTATTTCCTAATTTAATGTAATAGATTAAAATTAATATATACTAGATATATATGATATTTAAATAATTAATAACTTTCCAGAGATGACGTATTTATAACTACATTGTCAATTCTTTTCAAACAAGTTTATTTATGACTCATATACCAAACATCGTCAAAACGTATGATATGAACTCATATAATTAACTAATTATTATAACATTATAATATGTGATATGAATTGAATAATACACTTTGAAGGAAGTCCTTAATAAATTATAAATTGACCAAAATTTATTATTCAGGAATATAAATAAACTAATAAGACAAGTTGTACTTGAGGTAAGGGACTTCGTCTCAATTTTCTTTCATTAAGGCATATTTCAATTTATATACGACATTATTTTATTAGTTATATAATAAACCCTTTTGAATTTTAATTCAAAAGTAATATTTTTACATGAAGCATTTTACTAAACGACAAAAGGGAATGTTTTTGTCTTATGTATGTGGTGACAATGACTTCTCTGCCGCTGTGACCATTATTTGAGTTTCTACTTCCTCTGTAAGCCATAATTTTTTTTAATGAAAAAAATACCGTGATTTAATATTATTTTATTTTGGTAATGAAAATTGTTTTGATAATGTTTTGAATATATCAATTTGATTTTGATAACTTGTGATTGAAATGTGGAAATGTTGTGTTCCTTTATGAATGTTTTATGTTATACGAATATGTTATGGTTCATGGGAATTGTTTATGAAGATGGGTTATTTTGTGATAAAATAAGCGCGGGTGAGCCTGAGATAGCTCTCAAATTCATTGGGTAACATGTATGGGTTAAATGTTAAGTTTTCTCCAAAGAGATTTAGGGAATATACTGTAATGGGTATTCCAAACGTAACTATGAGGGTTACTCCCTACGTAAGAATGTTATGAATGCCTCAAGTTACCTTTATGTCTTATTTTTTGTATGAGTTATTCATAAATATTATGATTTCATGAGGTATGTTAAAGTGATTATATTTTATGAATAAAGTATGATTTCATTGATTCTTATGTATACATGGACTAATATTTACTTTCCGTACTTTTATATCCCTTACTGAGCTTTTTATGCTCATCCCAAGTTATTGAAATGTTTTTCACAGGTCAAGGGAAAGTTACATGATGTGTAGATAGTATCGAGGAAGTGTCAAGAAAGAATCCATGTTTTATTTTAAATATGATTCCTTTGATGGAAAAAAATGAACATTGTCTTTGTGTAACCACCTTGTTTGAATGTGGAATGTAATGCTTCATTTTTTGATCTAATTATCTAAAACTCTAAACCTGAAAAGATTCTCAATGTGTATTCCTGAAATAACTCAATATTAAGTAATGTTTAAGGTTGGGCCCTTATATTAATTATGAATTATTAATTTTTGATCATTCATAGATGATTTTATATGTTTTTATGGTATGAATATTTTCTTAAATAATATTTCATCAATATTACATTAGTGAAAATGAATTATTTTTAAGCATATGTATGTTTTTATCATCAATATAATCATTCCATAAAAATTATGTGATGAATGAACTGCCTAAATAATAGTTGAGATATTTTAAAATATGAAATATAAGATAATAAAATGATGAAAATATTAACACTGTAGTTTTTTCATAGTTAGATGATGTGCATAAGAGATATATGATCCATGGATGAATTTTTGATGACTTATTCATACTATCACATCTCAGTGTTTTTTTATGATCTCACACTCATTGGTTTAGATGATTATTTATTTGTTTCATCTCTTCCAAATTTTTTCTTAATTTTTGAGGTTTTTGAAGTTTTATAGGATTGTTCAATTTTGTCATAGTTAGTGAAATCCATCATAGTCTACTTAGAAAACAATGTTCCCTATGATTTGGATTCTGTAGGGGGTGTATGGCTAGGTGCAAAGATAGTATATTACAATCTTCCTACTCTATGATGTAGTTTATCCTCTGATATTGGGGTTATAGGTGGTTGGTACATAGTTTGTGTAACTATGAAACAAAAATATACATCTCTTTATTTATCTTAGAAAGGGTTGTATGGTTAGTGCATTGTTTTCCAAAATGTGATTCCAAATCATGCGATGTGTTTTTTTTATGAATTTTTTATTTTCATACATGAAAAATATCCACTTCATATATATTATACTCTTTATAATTTGTATCTCATCATAGGATACTCCAAATGGTGTTTTTTTGCGATTACTTTCCTCTTTGAGGTGGATTTGGATGTATATTTTGGTGGTGGATCAAATATTTAAGAAGGATGTTCCCCTAATAAAATATTCATCACTGAAATTTTAGATTTGAACCGCTCCCCTAAAACAGAACATTAGATTGGTGATATAGATGTTATAACTAATATTTTTATCATGATCTAATTACATTCATTATAGATCTGTTATACAATTGATATTTAATTTTGATAATTTTCGTTTTTTGTTGTTCATTTTTAATGAATCACTATGGTAGATATTTTCACTCTCTATAGTTGTTCTAGAATTTTCTTAGAGATTCATAATTTTTTATTCTTGATTTAGAATCCCTTCTCAATTCATATGATCCTTATCTCATCTTGGATTATAATATTCTATTGGTATATTTAATTCCATGTGGTTCATGGAATTATGTTTCAAGATATGATATAATATTATGAAATTAGTTATATTAATTCATGAAATTTAATACCTTTTGTTAGATTTATTTAAATTTATTTTTATTGAATGGAATAGGTTTTTCTATTGTTTTGAAATTATATTTCTCCTTTGGTGATACAAAATTACATTTTCTTAATGAATGATTTGTGTGGGTTTAAGGAAAAAATTACCTTGAATTGTATTATTATTATAATCCTAGTATTTATCAACTATGTGGAAGGGATATATCCATGAGAATGGTATTTTTTCAAATTGACCTATTCTTCAAGAGTATTGTCTACACCAAGTTGCATAAGTTGTGGAATGGATTCACTCTGAAAATTGATGTCTTACAAAATAAACTGATTCTTCTTATGTAATTTACAAATCAGTTGGCCTACTGATCTTTATGATATAAATAGGATTCCCAATTAATAGGAATTGTATGTACATGTGGTCTCATTTTCACTATTTAGAACCTTGTAAACTCAATATTAGGTTGTATACTAAAACAATTTAGAAAATATATTTATAATAATGAATTTGATAAATATTGAAAAGGATAATTCATCTATGTTATATGTTAAAATACTTCTCATTACTTTATTAAAATTACCTATGAATTATTTTATTATTTTATAAATCATATTTTGGAAACACATGGATAGATCATATAGGACTCCTTTCACACATCTAAAACTCACACAGTTTTGTTTGCAGATCTTTTTTTATTATATGTAGTTTATGGAGTGTTTTTATAGGATATTGGAAGGTTTCTCATTATCAGTGTGTGAATATTTTTTAGGGGACATCAGTTAAAATACATTTTTGACATTATGGTTTTGTGTACTTTAACCATTTATATATCTTTTCACCATTTTTAATTGACTATAAGGTATTTTATTGAAATTTTTGGTAATTCAACATATTCCACATATTCATATTCCTGATTTTGATTATTTTATGTATAAATCATTAGAAAAGGTAGTTCAAGATTCCTAGGAACATGTGACAAACCCGCGTGGATTGGGTACACCATTGAAACTATTTTAGAACAAAATCAGGTTTTATAGGTTTTGGGTATCCTTGGATTGTTTATTAATAATTAGTATCATAGGATTATTTTCACATTTATCATTTTTGATATTTAATATTATAATTATTAGTAGAAAGGAAATATTAATATGTGGAATTAAGGGGTAGGTTATGATCGATCTCCTTAATAACGTTTTTTGTGAAAATACTTAAGTTACGCCAAATTACATGGGAATGTGTCTTTTGGATTTGGAGAGTACTAATCGTATTTCTTATTTTTTTTATTTTTTCATATTAATTACTATTGATTTATATTTCTTAAAATTATAATTTGATCATGGATCTCACGATTTCATATATCTATAAATGTTTATGTGTACTAGAATTATATTTTGAATACTTATAGGGGTTCTTCATGACAGTTTTGCTGATAAACCAAGGTAAAAAACCCTATAGTTGAACAAAATTTAATAAAGTGGTAGAACACATGGTTTGATATAGAGAAGATAGTGTCGAACTATCCCCATTTCATTTTTAGAGGAAAACATGATGGGATGAGGAATATATTTTTTATTAGGAATCTCTCTCTAGTAAACACCACAATTCCAAGTGAACAATGACCCACAGGAGGTGATGGGTTTTTTGAGAAATCATGATCTGATATTTGAATTTATGTAGAATCTATACAATGTCAATGTGAAATAAACTATTTTAAAACATGATAGACTTGTAATTATGATTTGGGATTCAATAATCTAGGCAAGGAATTTTGATTGATTGAAGTGGAAATTTATAAGGACCATCTTTACTAAGAAGTTAATAATAGAATCTATGACCATGTTGATATCGATTGAGAATTTAATTCATCAACACTGTTATTGGTAAATTATTGTGTACTCTAATTATATATCCAATATCTCCTAGATTTATTTCAAAGAGGTTCCTAACTAAAATATGAATGATCATTGGATTCATGAGCTTCAACTACCTAATATTTGGTCAAAGGTATTCATGAAAATGATGATATCTTATAGTTATGTAATGGATAAGGCCATGAAGAATGATCTTGACCTTGATAGTAAGGCTACAGTTATGATTGATTCACATCCTTATAGTTGTATCTCGAGTGGTTTTTTCAAGGGAAAGAGGATATAGATATATTTCTATGAGGAAAGTAGTGGTGGTGTTTTTTAGATGAATCATTCATTTCCTTTACTAATAACTATTAGTGTGATGGGTGACTAGATTCGAAAAATATGATAACATGAAATTTTCTATAATATGACACAAAATTCTTGAATCACTGTTAGATTTTGGGGTAACGTATAGAATTTGTGTTCTGATCTATATCTCTTATGAAGTACTAAATACTCCTTAGAACCTAGTGTATCAATGGTTTAGTAAAATAAATAATCAACTATATGTTTCTAGCCACATTAATTCAGAATAATTTAGTTACTCAAATTTGTTGAGTTTTTAGTGGATGTAATTGTAAGTCCTATGTGTTTTATAGGAACAATTTCTATTTATTCTAATTTATCAACTATAATTTTTCCTACATGTGAAATTCAGTCATTTATAATTACTATTATTGTAGATCTTTGAAAACATTCAATTTATACCATTAAATTGATTATATATTATTTTTTTATTTATGAATGAAGAAGGAATATAGTTTTTTATATCATGCTCATTCGTTATTAGTGATGTAGAGATAGTATGAAATTTCATCAATATCAACCTGAAAACCTTTTATGTTTTCATCAAGATGGATTTGGTAATCTATACCAAGCCATAAATAAATTATTATCATCATTGAGTGTTTTTCAATAATGTTGATGGGAAATCCATTGGGTATTAGAGATATTAGGATCCAAGAACATGTAGGGTAGGCTTATCAATTCTAGAGAATAGTATGCTTCTTTTCTTATTGAACACCATGTCGAAATATGAATATTTTACATGTATCCTTACTCTATTAGTAAATTATTTTTAGGAACAATTCGTAGAATATTTCCCATGTTTTCCTCTAGAGTTGGAGTTTGAGTTATGGATTTAAATAGTTAAATGAACTCAAATGATATCTATGTCATCAAATTATATTCCTCAATACAAATTAAGGGTGTAAAAAATTAATTTAATGATTTGGGAGACATGGTATTTAAATGAATATTTTTCACCTTGGTGAACCCCCATGTTCATTCCATGAATACTAATTAAATTATTCACTTATGAATAGATTATCAAAATCAAAATTGATTAATAGGTAAGAAGAAATAACATTTTCCACACAATTATGATTTCTTTGAATAGTCAAAAAAAGGAAGGGTTTTTATAAAAAAATATCTTTATCATGGTTGTCATTAACATAAAATAAAGGCCTTAGATTTCAAAAAACATAATTTAGGTGATAGTATGGCCATTTTATATATACTTTTATGTCATTTAGACTAACTAATTTTCCATCTATCAATATCCAATTGATGAATCAAATGTTCCACTAGTACTCGTACACATTTTTCATGGTGTTTTTGGATGAAATATTTGTTCACTACCTAACATTTGATGATCATGAGGGTCAGTTAAGGAATGTGTTGAAAATAATGAGAAATTAAAAACATTATGATAAATTATCAATGTTATACTTTTTTGATTGTGTATAAAATTAAATAGGACATGTGATATGGGAATATGTAATTTCATATGACTATGTAATGGTGACGAGTGTACAATCATGGGAATATAAGAAATTATTTTTGAAACATATATTCTTAGGTTAGGTAGAATATTACATGTGATTTATTGAGGAATTATTGTTGTTTTCATTTCTTTCAATTCTATCACCATGAAGGGGGTGATTTTCTTGAGGGACACAATGTATTTGTAATCCTCTAAAAAACTGAATTAACATTTTTCTGCAATAAATATTCTAACTCCACCAAAGGATGATCCATATGATGTGGTTTTCTGTGATGTTCTAGGATTAGTTTTGGGATTTTTCCTTATGTAGGGGTAAAATAGTGGCTAATGGATCATCTTAACAATGACCTCAGGATTATAATTATCCGACTTTGGATTTGGAACATGTACTAATGGTAAAAAAACATAAAAGGTCAGAGTTAATAACATTTTGTGGAAAATGATTCTATTTACTTACACATTAAAATTTTGGACTATGAATTTCAATTGAAATAATTGAATCTATAGTGTATTTTTTCAGTAAAATACATTCATTAGTTAAAATATAATTTTTCCTATAATTCAGAAATGTTTAATGTTTCTTATGACATTTGATGTAGGAACACCTTCTTAGGCAACAAAAGAAGCAATGTATAATTGGAGGTAGATGGATGTTTTGGCTTAAAACCCACTGTTAGTAATGGGGGATGATACTAGTAATGTTATTTCATGATTTAATGTTAAATAACTATTCATTAAGACGATTATATAGGATGGAAATATTTATTATCCATTATGGTGTGAAAGGGACTCTTGATATAATGAGAAGACCATCCTTGATTGGCCTATTTCAACGAAGTGTATCCTTTTATTTAGGAAATAATATATTGTTGTTTTTCTATATGAAATGAACATTTTTTCATTATAATAATTCATTATGGAATATACACATTAGAAACACAAAAATGTTCTATGACAGGAAAAATATATTTTTTGGTATCCTAGTATGAATTAAGATATATTTGTCTTTATATCTAAATGTGATAATTTACAACAAATAAATGATATGCATCAAATGTGTTGAATTTTCTATTGTCACTCACCATTCACATATTTATGTATAATTAAATCTATATTTATTTCATTTTTATATTACATCAAACCACCACATTCCAAAAATTACATTTGGGTGGTGAATGATTACTGTACTAAATCAGATCATTTCTTACTTTTTTGTTATAACACATACATGGATGACCTTGGAAATATTTATGTGATGGAGATTTTTAGGATGTATCCAATTATAATGACTATTTCTTAGATAGGGACCTTATTTTTAACTCAATATTTATAAATTACAATATAAGGAAATGGTTCCTTATGTTCGTTTGAGCACAAAATATCAACCATGAATGGATTAGAAAAATATAATGGGGTAATCATATTTTATAGGATTTTTTTACCACACATGTCATTGAATTCCTAGGAGATTAGGATAGGAATTTGGGTTGGGATTAATTTTATTATGATAATAGAACTCATTAACCCATCAGAATGGAACATTTTCTATCATTATATGTTTTTCATTAAAACATTCCTCCCTTATAGTCCGAGATTAGAGAAGATTCCATTTTGGGACTAAGAATGGATTAAGATATAATGATTATGATATTGTTGGATCATCAACATTTAGTGATGGAATATAGATGGTAAAAATCATTGGTGTACTTAAATCATTACCCTTTTTAGTTTCCATTATTTTATTTGTGGTTTAATATTGTATCCTCGGGATTATTTCATCAGTGAACTCAAATGTGATGAGCTATTTATCTCATTTATAAGATCCCTACTGAGATAATGGAATGTATTTGAAGGGTTAATTATTTCTTTTCTATACCACCATAGTTAACATTTATTCATATAATTTTTCATGTATCTCAACTCAAAAAGGGACAATGAGAACTCTATCAATGTCTGAATTGGAATGATGCTGATATTAAACCGGATATATATGATTGAGAAACCAATTTAGGTTCATTATTGTCATTTAATGGTTCTACATAGGTATTCCACACCCTTAGTTTGAATTCTGTTGAAATATTTTATTTATACTCATGATTCATTAGAGTTGTTGTAACTGAAAAGGGAGAATTCACCATAAATCTGTTGGGGAAAACCTTGTTTGGAATAACTTCCTTGAAGAATAAAGAAATCTGGTTTGGAGAACTGTCACACCTTGTTATATCATTAATTTACAGAAAAAATTTCTATTTGATCATATTTTATTTTGGTTTTCAATTTTTTTTTTTGGGTATCATTTTTATTTTTTGGATATATCTAGGACAATGAATTTCTGGTTCAATGTTAGGGAAATATATGGGATTCTACATTAGAAATTGTGAACCACAGATTAGATATTTAGGGACTATCTAAAATTAGGCACATGGTTACTAAAAATCATATATCTTACCCCAGGAAACAATGAAACTTGTGATTAAGGGATCATGCATGGTTTGTTAATTGCTTTTAAAACTATAGATCCAAACTCAACTAATCATCCTACAACATAGATAAGGGAACAAGGTTTTCCTAAACATGTTGCCAAAAAATGAATCCTTTTTTAATAACATTAAATTTTTTAAATATATAACATATCAATTTCACCAAATTATTCTTCTAATGAATTTGGATATTAACTTAGGAGACTCTACATGGTGATTTTGGAGATTCCTCACCTCTTGGTTGTTGATTTAATTTTATATTTGGCTTTTAGTTCAAATATTACAATGGTGTATGCCTATTGTTTTATTATAATCATTGATATTATTGATTTGACCCCCAATCCCAAAACAAAAATGTATATCAGGGATGAAATTAATAGATCTATTGTTATGGAATGATTCAATTATGTTTTTTGTACATCATTCAGGGAATATGGCATTGTTTTCTAGAATCATGGAAGCTTTTTCTGGGTTATTTATGAATCTTTATGTTTTTTATTCCAATTTCCATTATTAAATAAAAGATGATTTTTATATTATTATTTAGTAATATATATTTAGTATACCTTATAAATTTCTAATACCCTCAGATCGTCTCAAATTATTATATACAATGGTAGTTGATAATTCAATGTGTTTTAAGATATCAAGTTTCACCATATGGGGTTTACATATTTACCTTCATTGGTTTCATTGTGGAAATGATTTATAATATTTAATAAGGGAAAAAAATGTTTTTATAAAATGATATAGTTTTGACATGAATTTAAACATTAATTTACCCTTCAAAAATTTCAAAGGAATTGGATTTATTTCATCAATAGTGTTGTTGAAAAATGATATTCCTTTGAATGATATTATTTAGAAAAATCTATAAGAGGTAAATGATTATGTAGGGTTCCATCCTCAAGGATGAACTCATACCACATAGATAAATTTTATTATGGTAATTTGTGCATTTGGAATCCTAATTTATGAAATGGATTCACTCTCAGGAGTGTCATTTTTTCAGAGGATCATTTCTTCTAGGGCTCTGTGAAAACAAGGTGGCCTACTGATCAGAATGTTGTTAAAAGTATCCTCAATGACATGGAATTATTTTTACTCATGGGATTGTTTCTTTTATTGATTATCACTGAAATTTTAAAATAGTGTGTGTAGAGAATAAATTGTGAATAATTGTTTATTATCATGATTTTCTAAATTGTGTAATATGATGATTTAGACAAGATATTATTAAAATTATTTATCATAACTTATTTTAAATTCATTGATAATTATTAACTAGGAAGGTTCGGGTAGAGCACTTTTATTGAAAAACAATGAAATTACAGAATGGAGATGGATGGGGTCATACAAGCATCATGCCCTTATGCCAAGAGATACCCAATTAGATCAAACAACATAATAAAAAATCACAAGAATCATAATAATCACTATACCATTCAGAATCATATTCTAAGGGACCATGAGGCATTGTGACCATAGTTGGTTTTAGGTAGGAATAGTCTATCCAATATCTTGATTTTCTAGGAGGAACAGGTTGAAAATCATCATCATTCACAACAACTTTATTCCCTTTGAAGAATACCTCACTATAGGATGATTTTTTTTGGAACCATGCTCGATATTTTCCCAACATCCATGGATTCCATGGGTATCCTTTAATGTATTAATTTACTCTTGAATCTGTGAATGATTCCCTTCGGTACTCAGATTTTTCAGCCCCTCAACCAATGTAACACCTGGTATAAGGCCATCATCATCAGTTTGAGACCTCACTCCATCCCCTGACCCATGAATCTCTGGTTGCAATCCCTTGGTCTATTGTGATGAATCTTCTCTAGCCTGCATACCTTTTTTTTTGTCACAAGTGGGTTGTCTGTCACCAAGATGGTGCACATTGTTTTGTTTACTCTATATTTCATGTTAGTGAAACACTTTTTATGATCCTATGTGGATCATTTTCTCACACCTTCCATACATTTTTGGGTGCTTGTAGATATCTTTTGACATGATATAGGTGAGGGAAAGGCCCTATAGTATTGTGGAGTGTTTGTTAGTTAGAATGGTTTTAGATTCAAGAGGTGAAATCATATAACCTAGAGGTTCCATTTTTCAGTACTTTTATTATTTACATATCTTGGAGAAAATTTTTCATTTACTATACCAGTCTATTATTGTCTTGTTTTTAGAATAATCACATATTATAAATATTAATCATTGTGTTTTCTATTATTTGTGGCTAAATATTTCCCACCTCTAGTGATTGGTGCCCAGGTGTTCTCTCCATCTTATGGAATTTAGGGACACCCTTTAGGCCATGTAAGGACATATATTGGTTATATATTCTTCCAGTAATCATAGTTGGTTCATTAAAAGGACATTTTGTTATAGACAAATGGATTACATGATAGTTAGAGAAATTTATCATAATTATAATTTAATTTATCATGGGTTGTGTAATGGTTGGAGCAAGCCCCACAATGGTATATTCAATGTGGTATAATGGTAAATTAAATTTTTTAAAAATGTTTTAAGATATTTTACTTTAATTATAAAATGAAATTAATATAATATTTATGAATAAACTATGTGTTCAATAAAATTTGGGGTCTGTTTCAGGAGAATATATAATAGATAAAGATCGTAAATGGGTGAATTTATCATTTTTATTTTCTAGAGGAGAAATATAATTTTTTATAGAATCTTTCTATACCGAGGAGCATGGTTATTTAATAATTTTGATCATGGTGTTAGTATCATTATATATACTGTATAATACTAAATCAAGGCTATATTTGTTAAAATGTTAGATTACATTTACGAATTCTATTCATTTAGACAATAAATTAATAGGGGTCAAAGAATATGATATCAAATGTTGTTCTAAAAAGAGATATGATCGATTCATTAGGACACTATGAAACCTGATGTAATCATAAAGGGTTTGTTGAATATAAATTATTGAAACTATAAGAAAATTTATATTACATTTTGATGTTTTAAAATTCTCTTTATAAATAATAGATATATTTATTACATCTTTTATATAAATAACCAACTTTTGAACCCTCCGTAGGAAGGTCTTTGAGGTCAGTTTCAAAAAACAGAACATCAAAATGCATTCATAAATGACTTTAATGTTGTAATTTAGAAAAACAACATTAAATTTTCTTTCATGGGGGTTTTAACATCATTTTTTTATAAAAAATGTAAAATTGAATCCTTAATTGATGATAGTGATAAATCATGTTTTTCATAGATATTATTTGTATTATAAAATTTTTACCTAAAAATTATTATACTGTGATTCAATTTATCTTCAATAATATATATTTTTTTCCCATCGATATTTTTCATTTTGGATTTACTCTTTCAATCGTCACCTCTATTCCAGTTGTTATTCATTCGATGATTTAAACACAGTATTGAAAATTTTTCTTTTAATTATCTAATATTTCTATGATTAGTATTCTTAATTGATATAATTTCTAATGATTCAATTGTTTATTAATAAAAACCATTTTCAATCTAAATTAAAAAATATATGTTTTTGTAAATGATCAATATGATTTATGGAAAAATGAATTACAAGACATAACTTTTGATTCCTCCTGATTTATTTTGATAAATTAAAATTAATTCTATTGATAGAAAATAATAATGGAAATTATATCAATTAATTAAGTTATTTCATCTTGACATCATTCTATTTTTATAATTTTTTAATTTACCATTCTTGTTTTTTCCAATATAGGATTAATCATTATCAAAATATTGTTACTAATTAAATAGATTTAACATCATTTGTAATATACATTTTTTAAAATAATATATCATCATCCATTAAAAAAAGAGTGTAAAAGTTATTTAATTTGAATAAAATTATTTCTTTTATTATTGGTTTTAATATAAAAAGTTGAAAATATATGTACAATGTCACATAAATCAAATTCAGATAATAAACTGCACTTATAATCACCAAAAACACCAATGTAATGAACCTATTTTATTACTAGTTTCTCATAAGCGTATTGTATCAAAGGGGATGAAATCAATCTATATGAACGTCATGTTGATCTATATAATACGTCTAGAGGAAATATGTATTACATTTTGAGGATTTTTTGAATATTTTCATTACTATATTTGATTGTCATACTTGGTTAAACTAGTATATAATATTAATTATAGTATTATGAATTGTCTTATTATAGATTTATATTTAATTTATTATGATGTGATTATTTTTTAAATTATATTTAATTATCTGTATTTTTTACTCATGTGGTCAAAATATACATGATTATAGTGTGTTTTTTATGTACTAATTCTTTAAACATATATTGAAAACTTGGGAAATAGAACACCATCACCCAATGGGGGTAAAAACAATCCTAGATTGGTGGCAACAAAATTATCATTAACAAATAATATTTACCACCCCATTAAAGAATTGTATAAAACTGTATGAAGATATTTTTTATTGGGATCATATCTAATGAATATTCAAAGAGTTATTTTGAAGTAGACTGTGGTTTCCTCGATATTTTTTCATTAATTATATTTTTATTGATATAGTTTATGATTTCATATTCACATATATACAGGATTCATATTAATAGATTTCAATACCCTGATAGACAGTATTAATTTATTCTTTAAAATAATTCCTAGTATTTTAGAGGTTTTCCGTTGGGAATTCACACCTCCATTCAATATATATTCGCAAAATCCCATTTAATTTTTCTAATACATAATTATAAGCGAAATATTATTTCATAATGACTTAACCTCATACCCACCATTTTATCAATTTTTCAATTGATCACATACAGTTTATGGGTATACCAGATATCAAAATGGTATCTACTAGAAATGAACCTCATTATATAACCTTTCTAACTTTGAATCTATTCAATATCTATGTATTATTAGTAAATATGTTAATGGATAAGGGATAAATTGATATAGATTCATATAAAAAACAATTCCTTGAATAGCCCAAAAATATGAGTTTAACATAAGGGAGTTAACATTCTATCATTCCCATGATCATGTACTATTATTGATTATGGGAATTTAGAAAATTGTAATATATCAAGCCCATAAATTTCAATGTGGAAACATCTACTAAATGTTAATTTTTTAACAAAAGAATATAAATGGTGAATTTTGGCTTAGGATGCATTCTAGTTTGTATTCAATAATTAAAAAATGATCCACTATAGAATAAAAATACAACTTTCTATAGTTTTTACAAATCCTTACGCCGAGTGGAAAACATTTCATAACATAGGATGGGGAAATCATTAATGGATATAAAAATAAAATGTACTCACTATTTAATTTTTAATAATATGAAATATATATAAAATCATTTCCCCATTTTCATAATTAACTATGATATGTAATAATAATTTAATGACTCATAATATAAAATTTATTTCCAAATTACTTTGAAATACATGATATAATATAAAATGAATGAAAAATAATAAGCATTGTGGTTTCTTTTAAAACATGATATCTTATGAAAAGTGTTTTTTTTAAATTATACCGTTTAATGTTAAAAGTGTCCTTAACATTATCAATACATAATCTCATATTTTTACGATGTGAAATAAAGGGGTTTCAAAAAATAATACTATAATTACCCTCAACGTAGTAACCTAGAGCTATTTTCAACATTATTATATTGGAATTTATTCATGGTGTCAAATCCAGAAGGACATATTTGTTTAGTAGTTTCAGAGAACTACATAGAATTATGTTATCCATTTTACAATTGGATATAAAATTCATTGAATTGAAATGTAAATCATATAGAATGCTAGAAATAATTCGAATAATTCTTGTTCATATCGCAATGAAAGGAAATATACATTTTTTTCACAAATTATCAATAAGGGTTAAATATAGCTGATGCTATCATGAATCAATAATTACTAATAAATATTAAAATGTAAATAACATAAAAGATCTGAAATTCAATTATTATCTTTTATTTCATAATTAAAATTGTAATTATCAGTATTTAAAAGTCTTTAATTAGACGCACATCCATTTTAATACATGATTCCCTCAATAGATAAGGAATTAAAAATATAACAGGATTAGAAATTGAAACCAGATTCCCATTAATCAATAAACTGAAAATGAAAGGCATTCTGAGATAATATCATCATGAAAATATCATGGATAATTACCACTTAATTATGAATGAAGGAAACTATTAATTAGTGGACATCAATCATTATGTACATCATACCTCTATTGTGAATACCATTAACAAGTAAGTTTAAAACTATTGGAAGAAACCCATTTAATTTGGCCGAATTGTATGTATGATGAGACATGTCGATGTATCGAGGGGATATATATTACTAGGAACCACCTATGTTTAAATTTATAAATAATTCCACATATTTCATATAATCAATTAAATTTTGAAACAATGAGACTTATCATTAAATATTTTTATTGGTTAAATGATAATGATTTATCAATATATCCTTAATTAATTAAAAACCATACAAAGTAAACCTATTTTGTTAAAAATTATATATTATTTATGAAATAATCATACATATCACAAAATAATATGGATATTTGATATAAATTTAATATATAATAAAACATGATCAAAGTAAAGTTATTAATACAGAGAACGTTAATAATCACAAAAAAAAGTGAAATTGTACAATAACCTATACCATTTGGAAATTTTGAATTCAAATCCCCCAGGATGAAATGATTCAAAATGAAACAAAAAATTCTGTGAAAAATAAATTAATCATGATATTACATTTAAAAGGTTAACTATATAAATAATATAAAATTCATTAGATAAATAATATTACAATATTCCTAAATGAAGGGAAATTAAGATGAATTACCTTACCATGAGTCCAAAACATCACGTTCATTTTTTATATTATTTAATTATAAGCAAATATTAATTATATAATTACTTAATATACTTTTTAAAAACTCTTATTCCATTTATTTTCCTTCTTACCTTGTTATTGGAAATTAAATAATAAATTTTTTATGTTTTATCTTTTAATAATATTTTACTTATTTTTCTAAAAATGACATGGGAAGGTGACCACTATTCTAAGAGGTCATTATGTAAAAATATAAATAATATTAATCAATAAAAAATTATAAAATTTATCAATCAATTAAAATTGTAAGTCTAATCCTGAAATATGGGTTTGAAAGATGGATTACCTTACGATCGTGGAGATCATACGCCATACGTGTGGATTCGTAACATTTCCATTTATCAATGATAAATATGGAAAACATGTAACTAATTTTTTATAATTATTAAATAATAATAAAATCCTTACTATCTTATTATTTATTTAAATATATATATATCATCCATTTGGCGTTGTGATGAAAAGAGAGCCACATCACTTCATGAAGGCAGTTGTCCACTCAAACATGAATAATGTTAAAACCCTTTAGTGTAAGAATTAAAATGATAAAGTATATTTAAAAATAATGAATATTTCATTAATATAATAATTATTTCATGTATATCACTTTTAATCAAAAAAAATATATCCTAATAACCTTCCATGTAATGGTTTATTGAAATATGAAAAACATCAATTCCTGAGGTGGTGGTCTGTCGTACACAGTGATGCTATCATATACCATACAGAATGGAAATTAAAAATATTTATAATATAAAATTACTCAAGATGTATAATTATGTCCTAAATCTCACATATATAATTTTTAGACATCATCATCCGGCACAACTATGTGAGGTGGTAGTGGGAAAATGAATGACATCAGTTCGTGAGGTGGTAGTCTTCCATACCCATGAATAATGATTTCGTAACCCATGTTATAGAAGTTGGGAGGGTAGTTGTTCTTGAAAATATCAAAAAAATAAATTATTATATTTATGATACTAATATTATTATATCATCATGGTGTAATAATTTTATGAGGTTGAGAATGAAATATAATTATGATGATCATTGAAGAACATCACATCTTCTTGCATAACATCCATATATATGCCCAAAAGCCATTATATGATGGATTTGTGATAGAATATAAGGATTATCAGATGATAGGATTGAATTTGGTATTATTTGGGATTTTAATGGAAAAATGGGTCTGGATGTGTGAATAATCGGGGATAGTTGGTTGCCTTTTTTCAGTGGGGTGTGTGGCCCTCTTGTAAATTTTTTAAAAAGAATGGTGTACCTCATTTTTTGACCCCCCAAAATGGTAAAAAATTGAGTATTATAGAACATAATAAACGATAGAACCATAATATTTCCATAAAATATGTCCGGATAAGCCTACGGTTAATACGATGACTTATATTTTTTGTTTAATCCCATAAATTAACAAATTTTCACATCAGTCACTATAAATAATTTTTTCTATTTTCAATTTTCATTTTGGTCAAAAATTATGTTGATGTTATTAGATAATTTTAGTTATTTTGATTCCAAATACTCAACACATTTTTTTAAACTAAAATCATTTACTTTGTAAAATTTAATTTTTAATTATTCCCAAAGGTAGGACGAGAAATCATGGTTTCAAAGAGAAAATCTTAAAATGATTATAATGTTTTTATAACCAAATTAAAAATGAAATTAATTACAATGATAAAAATTGGATTAAAATATACATAATTGAACTAAAATTATTTAATGAAATCAATTATATATTCACTTTATATGTAATTTAACAAAAAATGTTGTTTTAAATTAATGTTAAATATATTTCACTATTAATAAATAAGGACTCATTTCAGAAAAAGCCCAAAATTGCACCCGATGATAATTTTGACATTCATATTTCCAAATTAATTTCAACTTTTTTATATAAATTTTCTAAAATAGTTAAAAATTAATTTTATCATATGTACACAAGAAGCGATGAAACTATTTTCTTTAAAAAATATTTTTTCATAAAACAAATTTTTATCTAAAATTATTATTATTTATTTTTATAACATATTAATAAATAATTTATGTTTGTAAAATTATATATTTTTCATAATTGGGTAATTCATATTCATACACAGTAATTTTATGGATTATTTAATTTGGTCTTATTAGAATAATATTTTAATATAGTATCTCATTTTTTTAAACACATTGTTTCATGCATCTAAAGATATCAGAGAAATTATATTTAATCTAAATGAAATATATTTCAAAAATCATGAGTTGTTACATTATTACCTCTTAAAAAAATTCAACCTCAATATTTCATGGATATTTAATTCTAAATTGTTGATGTTAGTTCTTCTTTATAACATAGTTGATGTCCAATGTTTCTTCCTATGTTACTAGATTTATCAAAAGTAGTTTTAATGATGAGTGACCCAATTTCTCAACACTTTCTCTCTAGTATCATGAATCGATATTGGTTATTCATACAATGATAGATCAACTTCCAATTATTTTCTAATAGCGTTGATTAAATATGTTGGGTCTGGTAAATATATCCATAACAATGATATGTGAAACATGTCATGATATTTTGAGAGATTTTGTTCAGATCATCCATATGACTAGAATGGAATACATTTATTTAATAAATTTAATATGGTCTGATGTAACTTGGTCATTATTTATTTTCTTTTTTATCCTTATAATTTCCTTCAATGGATATACTTCCATGAAAGCAAGATCCAAAAGTAGGTATTCCCCATCCATCATCTTACTATCAAAATAATTCTTTTTCCCACATTAAACTGATCAATATGATCCTGAATATCATTTACCTTTATTGTTCTCTCATTTAAAATTTTAGGCCATACGGGTATCCTTTCACCAACTTCATCCCAAAAAGATTGAGTATAACAAATATTTCTATATGATGCTTCATATGTGTGCATTTTAATAATTTATTAGAAACTATTTTTATTGGAATACTATTCCAAAGTTAAATACTAATCCCACGTACCTTGAAATTCAACTAAACATGTCCACAATATGTATTTTATTTTTTGAATAGTATTTTGGATGATACATCAGTTTGTCTAGAACCCCAAGAATTTAAATTATTTTCCATTTCTAATAAAATATAATTTTTTTCTATATTTTTGAACTAAAAATTATTAAGCTTATGCTATACACAATAATGAGTTGTCATGTGTTACACACAAGGCCCAGTTTTACCAAACCAAAATATATTAATATTATTAATTAGGATAATATATAAACTAGCCATTAAATTAGTGGTTATTAATAATATAAACCACATATTTAGAATTTATATTCTGTATTTAATTTTAACATTAATCTTATGTTTTTTCAAGATATTATATTTTAACAAACTAAGTATTTCAAATAAAAGTTTTTTAAAAAATGTATCATTTTATAGCCTTTCAATTGAAAACTATTTTGAATAAAATATCTACAAATTTTATATTTTAAATTTTATAAAATAAAATTCTACTTTTAAAGCATAATATCGAAAGATTCTTTTGTTCAGCTTTTGGTATTTTCTGATAAGTTTAATGTTTTGATGAATATTAAAATATACTAAATTTTAATTGAAAACAACTTTTTTAATTGAAATAATTTATAATGATAAATTATACATATTATTGTATTTAAATAATACATATATTATATATTTATTATTCATTATAATTTAGTTCCTTGGAATTGTTTTCAATTCAAATTGGATATAAAAACATTCCAATCTTTTGATCACTTTTACTTTTGAAAACTCCATTTCCTCATTCTACCAATAGGTTAAAATTTAATTTAATTACTGATATATTATTTTTTTTATTTTTAATAATTGATTCCATGTTTGGATGTAGTGGTTCTAAATTATGGTAACATGTTTCATTTATTTTTTGAAATTATGAATAAAAATAGTTGAATTGCTTTTATTATCGATGTTATTGGTAAATCAGGTAATTAAAGACAATAATAATATTATGAATTATCTTAAAACCTGTAAAAATACAATTTTATGAATAAATTATTACATCATAATATATTATTTGAAATGGAATCATTTATTTGACACTTTTACATGAATATGATATGAATACTATTAAAATCAATGAATGTGAAAAAATGTCACACTCTCATTTATTATAAGTATAATAGTTTTAATTTATAGATAACAAGGAGTTAACATAGATTATAATTAGACTATAGAAATATAAAATATATTATTTTATTTATAGTTATTTGATATTAAATAGTTACCATTAACGATGACACAGTAGTGATGCATAAAATATTTTATTAATTGAAATATCGAATAAATTGTTTTAAAAATATTAAAAGAGACATAATTTGAATTAATTAATGTGTATCTATAATTTTATAGGTTAAAATGACCATTTTGGAGTATATTAAATTATATGTTCCAAATTTATCCTTTTGTTTTTATTTTATTTGAATTCAATGAAAGGAATTATGTCAAAATTGACATTTTTGATATTATATAGAAATAAAATTTACATAAATTATTTAAAAATATTAAATAACTTAAAAATACAAAGTAAAAAATTTATGATCTAAAATTTCAAAAAAAGTTCATTTATAGTCAATTGAAACCATATAGTTAAATATTTACAACAATATAATATTTAGAATATTATTACGATTATTAAAATTAAATATATTAATTAAGGATAAATAAAAATGAATGATTTTGAAATAAAATACAAACATGTATACAATTTTTTGTCAGTATTTAGACCCATAATCATCTTATATTAATACTAATTAATTTTTTAGACAATTTTAATAAAAAACTAATATATTAATTTAATACTTTGAGAGTTATCTAATGTTCCCCACACCTCTCTTATAAAAAGGCACTTATCCTTCTCTTTTAATCACAACTCTAAGATATTTTTCTTGGATGAACCATTCTCACATCTCCTCCAAACTTCCTCACTTCATCTAAAAATCCATATATTGGGTATAAATCCAACAGAAGGAGTCCATTTGTGAAAATCCATTGGATACACTCAAAGAAGAGGTAATTGTTTTACCAATTCAATTAAATTCAGTCTCATCCTCTATATCATATTCCTATGTTATTTCCATACTAATGTAATAAATTATTTATATTATAAATGAAAGTATTTTATTATAATAATGGGACAACAATTTTCCACCTTTTATCCATCCTACTAAAAACAATATCACCATACATGTGTTAGTATGACTTATCGTCTACACATCATGGTGTCATTTGTTATTGAACACTACTTTATTAGGATTTGTACAATGATGATTATAATGGACATAAATATTGAATATAACAAGTTAATGATTCTTAATAATTAATATATCATCCAATTCTATACCATTTACTATTGATGCAACAATATCGTTGCTTGGAAGTACATACGACATATCCTCTCCACAAAATGGTGAGATTCATTCTCCATGTAAACTATTAAAGAATGATTATAAAATTTATTGGGTGATTAAATTATATAATTATAAACATAATATAACTGTTGATATGAATAAAATACATCATATTCATATGATACATGACATACATATAAAAATTAGAATGGGAAAAGGAAGCAGTTAACACATACAACAATGGTAATAATGAAATAATATTAATAAGACAATATAATAGGATAATATATGATATATTAAATATATGTTTCATTTGGGTATAATTTAATAACAAAAATTAACCATTATATATGATGGTTAAGGTTCCCTCGAGTACATGAAGGTACAAGGTAACAGTTAATTTAACTATATCATTATTATCTAAGGTTGTTTATACATTAGTATCTAATGAGATATATTTATCATCCATGTAAATGTTTCTTAAAATCTATTTCAAAATATTATCAAAAGGTTTTAAACTCATTTTATCCATGTTTGACTATTTATAATACATTTTTAATTGAATATATCTATCATTTTCCTAATGAGGTACATTATGACCTTTTGATAAATTATAGAATTATTTTTTTGAACTTATACAACGTAAGTGGATATTTTTCACCATGATGAAATCATAGGATTCTAAAGCTTCTCTTACAAAAATAGAAGAATATTTTCTAAATAAATGTTTTCTTTTATAATTTCCTGGCCTTTAAATGATTTTTATGTAAAATAGGGATATTTCTCTCAAAGAGTTTAAATGATTTTGTTAGATAATTTTCATACATTTTAGCATCCTTTGATGGATATTATGGTTAATTGAGGTTTATTTATTATAACAGAATCTTACATATTGTATTGATGGTTTTATGATATGTTTGATTGTGGATGTTCTATTTTTAAAAAATTCATGGTTCATAGAAAAATTATTAACATTTCGTATGTTAGTTTTAATAAGAATGTTAATTTTATGTTTCACCCTTTTCAAATGATGAATGAATTGAAACTAGAATGTGATGAGCATGACACTCTATAGCCCCTAAATTAATTGGTAGGTCTCATGAGACAAATTAGTTCCCTAACACGTGGGAATTATGGTGTGGTTATGTATGGTATTTTCATGAGGACATGGCAGTATGTTTATGTTGTCTGTAATTATGTATTTCAACATTATTGGATTTTTTATTGATATTACATGTGATTATTTGACTAGAAAAATATCCATTTGAATGTTTAAATGGATTTATTTAATTTAATTTTTCCATATTATGTTCAATTTCATGTATATAATGCTTGTGTTTCAGTTTTACACTTGCTTAAAGTTTATGATTTTTATGAAATCGTCTGATGTATTGTTTTACCTTACTAAGTATCTAACCTCACCCATTTATTATGTTTTATTTTCCAAGGATTTTATGAAATTTATTATGATTTATATACACTGTTACAGATAGATAGTAATTTCATTTTCAATGGATTATCTATGTGGTATTTTATGTATTGAATTATAATGAAATGTTCATGTATTTGTTCTATTTCCCAAGACTACTAAACTGATCTGTCCATTGGGATTTGAATCCATGTAATCATGAAAATGTGTTAAAATAATTAACAAGATTTGAGAATATTTGATTGTATCCTTACATTTTGAGGATAATAGTATGTTCATAAATGGTGATCAGTATCAATAGCCTTCTAAAGACCATTCAATGTTTTTGATACAAAATGTGTATCATGATGAGACCAAATTAATGAAGTCCATCATGAAGTACTAAAAAATAATTAATACAATTCCTTTTGAGGTTATTAGGAGGAAAATATTCTCTTATAGAATTGAAATTTATAGATTTGGATAGGTGATTAGTAATAAGACTTTTTACATGATTCTTTCCTAGAGTATTTGGTAATCATATAAAAATGACTATAGTATTGTCATCCAATGGAAAATGGAAAAGGAATATTCTTAATGACTCCTCAGGGATTTTTTCTAATGAAGTTCCTACACGCATTGTTGAATTCACATTAGATTTAATCAAATTATAATTGTATTATCTTCCTAAACATCACATGCTACAAGGACGCAGTATAGTGAAATTCTGGGGTTGATCTCATGGGGATTGAAATTAGGAATTGTGAACCTATATTTTGGGAATTTTTGTGTGGGAGACCTTTATAGTTAGTTCAATTTTGGAATTATATAACTAGAATGTTGAGGGTCGGATTTAGGAATAGGAGAGGGATCATGGTCAATTTCTGGTATCTTTAGAAAAGTTGACCTTAATTTAGATTTTTTAGGATCTTATGGTTTAGGCTATGGAATAAGAGGAGGAGGCTAGTTAATTTTGGTCAAACAAACTATTTCTACATAAGAGGAAACTACTCCATGATCCATAAATTGTTAAAAAATAGTCCACAATCATGAAATAATTGGGATTCACTAATGTGAATGATCATGCAACCACCATTACAAAATTTTAATCAAAATTTAATTAACTAATCATTGAAATGATAGCAGAAATGAATTAATCACAAGTTCAGTGATGATTGAAGATGAACTAAGGTGATGATGTGAAATGGAATGAAGGTTATGTTGAAAAAAAATCCTTCATTTCTTTAATGAAATTAAATAATGAAATAGATAAAGATATTTGAGTCTTTTAGAGAGGTAAATTGAATAGAATGAGAAAGGAATGAGAAGCATAGAATTTATCTACATTGGAATCCCTACAAATCTGCAACATGAAAAATATATTTATAGACTAATAATTAAATAATGTGTAATATTATTCAGATAATGTAATTCTAGATCTGTGTAATTCTACAAAAAAATTCTATCTATGATTATCTTGTTCATATCTCATATATGATTTTAATATTTGACTTCTTTCTGGTCATATATCCTAGACTCCTTACATGCACCACATTTCTAGTTATATATCCTGATAAGAATTTATATTCAAATGGTTCATGATGTATACTTTCAACTCACTACATGTAATGGATCCTCTTTTTGGAATCCTTATGACTTTAATCATGACTTGGTTCATTCTGTGAAACTTTTACTACATGACGTGTACAAAGGTTTCACGATGCGTAATACGGAAATTATGCTCCTTTATTCATTGTATAATTTGAAACCTGGGAAACAAGTTTTCATGAAAATTAAGCACATACCAAGTGTATTATCAAATAAAGAAAATAAAATACATAACTAAATGTCGGAAAAAATAAAATATGATTTTAGATTATCAAATTCACAAACACATTAAAAAATATTTGTGCTTAATAAAAATCGTCTAAATAATTATTTCAAAGAGAACATTAATTTCTATATCATGAAACATTAATTATATCTAGGAAAATAAAATAAACTATAAGAATAAAATACTAGTCTCTAGAATCATACCATCATTGAAAATTGGACATGCCTCTAATATCAATTCGTTAAAAATATAATCAATTAGTTATAATTTTATAATTTTTCATTTAATTCTATACCATTTTTTAATTTACCTCACAATGATTTATTTGTCATCACTCTAGGTGAAATGAAATTGGAGTTATGCTCATTCTGAGATTACATGCTCCTAACCATTGTATTTAATTGGTTCTATCATATCCACTTTGTAAATATATGTACGAAATTAATCATGAGGGCTTCAACAATTAGGTTCTAATGACTCTAAGGATGTGGGTAGGTGGGTATGTGGTGAAAATAAATCTCAAATGGAGTGTATGATCAGAAATATAATGCGTGAACATATTGAGAGTTGTAATAAAGTGACTCCTTTAAGAAAATAAAGCCTAACTTTCCGAATCTCAAATTGGATCCATGTATATTTTATGTATGTTCAAGAGATACATCTTATTCTTTTCATTTTCTTTTGTACTTTTATATTTAAAAAGTCATGTCTAAGCCAGATCTCACATCCCTCCAATAAAATCATATGATCCTTCAGGTAATTCATTTATCTAGATATTTTATTTTTTAATCCTATTAATACACAAACCTTGTAAATTTTCATTATTTTTAAAATTTTGAAAAGGAATATAATATAATTTTAATTCTACAAAGTATAAATGGACGACAATGAAAAAGAATGATGAGAAACACAATACCTATTCACAAAAGAATCGTCGAGTTCTTTTGGAAAGACTCCCCCACAATTGTTCAATAGTAAAATCATGCATTACACTAGAAGCTATGAAGGAACATAAAATCATCATCGAATAGCTTCATCCTGAAAGGTCATTCATTGAATCTATGGGCTTAATGAAGGAAATATGCAAGGTGGTTCTCAGGAAAAAGCATCTCGCCAAAATTTTCATCAGTTATTTTTAAAATTTATACTTGTTCAATCATTTACCCAATAGTATCTCAATGAATGTTATGATAGATTTTTATATCCCAGCTATCACTCATAATATATACTCTAATGAATATACAATTGCAGGGTCATAATCCTCTCGGGTAATGATAAAAAAATAAAATAGAATTCACTAAGGGAATAAAACTAAGTAGAATGTCAACAAACCATAATTTCAAAATTTTTTAATTTTAATTGAATTTCTATTCACATGAAACATTCAAAAATTCTAAATAGAGAAAAAAATGATTATATACTTTCCCAATTAAATTTATCTTTACATTAAATACTGATAATTTATTTTAGGTTTCACTACTAGAAAAATTATTTATATCCAAGGACCTGTAACAACATTTTAAGAGGTTTGTGGAAATATGTTAATTTACAGCCATAACTAAATTAAAACCTATGACTATAGGGATTATTTAACTCATAGTTTCCTCCTCTATATGGCCCCATCTCACAATACCCTCTATGCATGACCCTCCTTCCATGATGGTTCCCTTGACAACTTTTCCTCACCCGAGACCCTCCTCCATTATTAGTTCACAACGTTACATTTCCCATCACTACCACCGAACGAGGAAACCCCACAATGATATCTCATCTCCAAACCTACTCCCTTGACACCGCCAGCAAATATAGAAACCTCACCTCCCCTCATTAATGTCACTCCTAGGTAGAATCTCCACCTCCTTCTCTAGAACTCCTTTGATGTTGCCACCCCCTCCCAGTGATCATCATCCTCCATGGAAATCTCATCCTGTCACAACTCTCGAATTTTCATACCCATAAGGGTATTTATGGTTTTCTCTTTAATTTTGAGTGCCCCATATTCCTTATCAATATAACATAGAATATAGGCCTTATATATTTTTAATTCATTGACACATAATACCAACAATTTATTCATGATGCCCCATTTTTTAAAATAAAAAGTAGTAGAAAATAAATCTTGGTTTACCCTTATGTGTAATTTTCTAGGTAGTTTGCCAACAATTTTGATTAATTTTAAAAAAATTTAGGGCACATGAATTTACATACTTTTTAAAATCCACCTTCTATTATGTGGTGTTATAAAATCACTCTTCTTCACCCATAACTATCCAAATTTTGTTTTGAAACCTACATTAGCAGATAGAGATGCAAGAGTACAATCAAAACTATTTGGACGAAAATAGTACCTTTCTTTTGAGAAATTGTTTTTTATAATATTTTATCAATCTCTTCATTTAATATTTAGATATTTTTCTTAAAATAAACTTTCTAATAACATCCCATTTTATAGATATTTTTCTAAAAAACATTAAAAATTAAATATGTGTTGTTTCCAGATTTTAAAAATTTACATATATCTCAAGGCATATAAAATTTAGAGAGATATTCTAGAAATCATTTGTTTTCAACCGTTCATTTGATTCAGTATTCATCTTTTGAGTCTAATATTAATACACATTAATTTTCTCTAATAGAGAAGCTTGAAATTTCATTAAACTCATTAATTTAATTTTTAGTTCATCATTCCTGATATTATAATATATTCCATATATCTTCTTCACTCTATATTTATATCATTTGGAAAAATATATTAAACCACTTCCTTCTAAAATATACCTATTTTAAATTTTTTGTCAACTATTTAAATATTTTTCTTGTAAAGTGTTAATGATTATATCCATAAATCTTTAAACCGGTGAGATTTTATCTAGTATAACTTCAATTTCAAATCTTAATCTTCCATATGTTGTGTGATGAAAAAATTTTATGAAAATTCTAGGTCAAAAAATTCTTCATTTCATTTTCCACATGTCCTAGCTGTGTTTTTTTAAAAATAGTTCCCTCATAAAACAGTGTATTTTGGTTACTACCTCTATAAGTAAATTCATCAAATAATATTTAACTATAATGTATAATTTGTTAATATTTTTGATAGAATCATCATACTCATACACTCTAAAACTCAGACTTCCTCTTCAAGAGGATCACTATAAAAAGTTTTTTGACATTTAAACTTATCAAATTGATCAACTTAAAGTAATTATTGTTGTCTATTAGATTTTTTTTTTATTTTTATGAATATCATTTTCATTATCTCATTTATATTGTTGAGTTTTTTGTTGATACTTCCACATGAACTACAAATGGAGTCAGAATTAAATTCTCAATCTGAATCTCTCATGTATACTGTTCAAAAATTAACATCATATTTTTTGATAAAAGTAATTGTGTTAGATAAATTAATCAAATCAAGGAATAAATGGACAAATATGATATAATTAAGATAAAAAACTACGTACAGTTAGTGGTAACCATCTACTTGGTACTAAATGTGGTGACAAGTAGATCATATGGCCACACTGAGAGGGGGTAAATCTAGTTTGACTTGTTTCATACAATTTCATTATCACTTATACCATTATCCATTTATTTCAATCATTTGTCACATATTAGGATGAATAAATACGTTTATATTTAACTATCACATAAACCACATAAAAACATAAACATAATGATGAAAAAAGTATAATATTTTTACATTATTCACCCACAAATTGGTTGACCATGCCTTGCATTGGTTCATATCAATATTCAATATAATTTTTATTCACTTGTAAAACCAAGTTATTAAGAGATAAATACTTTAAAAATGCATGAACAAAAATGATAGCATTCAGTCGTTTCCTCATTGGTTCTTTTTAAATTGAATCCCACCATTATTATTTATACTGACTCCTATGAGTTGGAGCTATCTTGAAAAAGAAATTAGTTTTTTTATCCTCTATCACAATATTCCATCAATGGTCTTATAAGCACCCTTGAATATGTCTTCAACTTCCTCTATACTATGATACACTAATATATTATTATTTTTCTTCATTTTTGAACTCAATAATATTATGTTACTGACTTAAATTACAATTTCTCACCTTTAATATGTAGTTCACATGTCCATATCATCTATATGGATCACTGTAATTTTTCACATCATCGTAGCACTATATGTCTCTGACTACCATTGAATGTGATTAATAGTAATGTATGCAATTTGGCCCAATACTCCCTATAATTTGTATAAGATAAAACTAACACTTTAGGTCACTGTAAATTTATATCACATCACTAATTTTGATGAAATTCAATAAAATAAAATCATTATCATCTGTCTATTATTCACATTCAAGAAACATTGTTTTATATAAGAACTATACAAGATCACATTTTTCTTTACATAATAAACAGACACAAAAACTAATCCTCAAGATAATCTTAATCCCATGGAACAACAATAATTCTATAAGAAACATTGTGATTGTGTATTATAGAAGACATGGAAAGAGAAATAAATCTTTATATAGTCATTAAATAATTAAATATGATAAAAAAAATAATACATTAATCTGTTTTCAAAAAATAGATCTCTTCCCAATCTATATTTTTCAATAAATATTTTATCCTTACCTCCATCTATATTGGTATAAACAATTAATATCACTGTATATCTATTTAAGAGTTTTAGTTCATTTATTCATTTCCAAAAACCATTATTGGTTTCATTTACATTGCTACATTGAGTATTTAATAAATTAATGTGTTATTTCCATTGATGATATCCACATGAAACTGAAATCACATAATTCATTGGTAGACCATATTTTATATAAATGGTATTTTAGATAATCCACACAAAAGAATATATAATTGATAATTTAAGAGGAATTTGTTTAGGTGAGAATGGTTTCTAATATCTAAACTATTAAATGATTATTCCCCTTTATATTGAACACAAAAATAAAATTCATATGTTGGATTACACTTCTGTGATTAATCCAAACTCCAAAAAATATATATTTTTTAGTGAACACATTAAAAAATTAATGTGTTGAAAATTTCAGAACAAAATATATTTAGATTTTAAAAATTGATTAAATGGTATCTATTATCATTTAGACTTTCAAAATTATGTGGTGTTATAATCCACGATTAAAAAACATCAATGGAATGGCGTCCTTCCACAAAATATGTTATATTGGCGTCCTTCTACACACTTTGGAATATGACAATGTTAATATTTACAAAATTTATCTACATTACAATAAATAATTTTATAAATAATACAAAACATCACAAATAATTTTGGATCCTTTAAAAAACATTTGTTAATTGATTATTTTTATCTATTAGATTTCATATAATGAATTTTTTACTACAATAAATCCGCATTCGTGGAAATTATCTGTGACTATTAATGATTTTTGATAATGAAAAACATTTATAAATTCCCTAAACCATAATTTTAATGTATTTGTTATCATTTATTTATGAACATGTTATTGATGGTAACTTATTATCATATGAGACAATATATATCATGTTTTTTAATTTTCTATATTATTTATTTAATGTATGTTTATATCCTTCATAATTAAAAGATAATGGTTGTACAATTTTTATCAGCTCACTGACGAATTTCATAAAGAGTTATGATTTTTTTGACTTTGCATTAACTAATGATTCATATGGGGTTTAATTCAATGCCCATGTTTTGACTATTTTGTAAGACCATGGCTACCTTGGGAGGAAGTGAGTTACTATATCACTAAACATGGTTTCCAAAAAAAATATCATCTATGGTGTCACAATGGATAAAATGTGGAAGGTGTAAATGAAATCAATTCAGTAGAAATGATTGGTCGAAAAACATGATTTTTAATTGGTTTCATTTTGTTTCAAAAACTATCTCCTCATGTAGACTACTGTAAGAGGAAATGAATACTAGAACACAGTTTTCATCTATTAATCAGGATAAGGAAGTTGAGAGTGTTATAATGCTGATGAAAGATGTGAATACCCCAGTATATCATTCAAGTGAAAAATGGGAAAACATTAGATTTTAATGTGATTATATCATGGGAAAATAATGTATGGATTTAGTACTACTAGATTAAACTATATACTTACATTTATTAAGGTTGTACTACCTGATGATGCATGTATTAAATAAATTGAATACATGGAAAAAATGGTTGTATAAAAATATTTACTTTCATCTATTAAGATTTATTCTTTCCCAAAATATTTTTTTCTTTTCTGGAAGAAAAATTTAGAGTTCATTGAGTGCATACAGTGTGGCACATGAAGGTGGAATACTAACAAAGATAGAACTCAATCTCGCATCCTAGAAAAAAGTAATGTGGAACTTTCCTTTAATTCATTAGAATCAAAAAAAATTATGTTCAATAAATATCAAGGAATATGAGATGGAATGAATATGAAAGAAATAAGGAAAATGATAAAATAGCACATCGTTAAGATGGGTTATCTTGGATGATATTTGATATGATACATCTTTATATTTCAGCTGAACAAAGAAATGTTCGATTGGAATTATTCATTAATGGGTTCATCTTGCTTTTTCAAACACATACTCTACGCATTAAATTTCCTGTTTTCATTAATATTTATAACATTCCTTCATGGATGTGTATGAATAAGCAGTTTACTATAATAATTATATTGATATCTAGAAACACTGATTCGAGAATTGATATTTATATAAACATGAATTCATTAATTGATTAGATAAAGGATATTTGTTTTATTGGTGCTTAAGTGTATAATGCATTTAGGAATGATTTCTTTTGTGATTTGTAGTTTTTCTTATTGATGACTAATGATTTCCCTACTTACGGAATGATTTCTAGTTAGAGTACTAAAGAGAAATTACCCTACCATTTCTGTATGAAAGAGAAATTTTCCCAAATATTACATGATCAATGAATTTTCAGATTTAAATGGAATCATTGATTTCAATCGACATATCATCCATAAAAGGAAAATCAGAGAAATTTCGATAATGTCATCGAGAGAGATGAGACACCTCAATGAATTTCATTGAATGATATTATTAAAAAAATTTATGATTTGAATTTGTTCATGGAAAAATTAAATCAAATATTAGAAAGAGAAATCATGTTTATTCTAATTCTAATAGTAGTTGAAGAATGAAATGAATGTTCTTTCAGTTTCTGTATTGGTCATAAAATTTATTGCATCATTTTTACGATGTAATGCATATTGAGAAAAACAATTTGTGAGATGTTACGTAAAACAATTTTAATTGTAAATGAATAAAATAAAAGACTATTTGTGGTCTTTTCATGATTTAATAGATTGGGTTATAAGAGAAAGAGATATTTTTGAGTTATTTGTACACAATAAGTGTAATTTCCATTTTTCTTATTCATCATGAAAAATTATGAGAATAAACAATTTCTTCTGGTCAAGTAATTATTGAAGGTTCCAGATTGTTATTCATGTAATATTTTGAAAAGGGTGAATACATCATATGTGAATATAAATTCCCTTAAAACCCATGATTTTCATGTCTTGTTACATGATTTGAATACCATTTCAATTCTAAATTTAATTTCACATAATGATAGAGTTAATGTGATTATGTTATGTCATTTTTATCAAGACCTATGTGCCAATAGACTATGCAAGAAGTGTTGTTCATAAATTTCAATGATATGCACTGATTATTCTTTTGAACATTGAGAAAATATTCACAATGTCATTTTTCACAAGTATATTACATCTGACTATGCATCTTCCCATAAAATTTATTTTTTGTGGGACTATTTTGAGTCAGTGGATGTATCCTATAGAAATAATGATGTTTATATTGAAATATTAAGTGACAAATAAATATAATCCCGATGGTTCTATTCTGAAATGATGTTTACAAAAATAATGCATGGTTTTCAATTCATCATATTTGGATAACATAAAAATGAGGTTTCATTGACTTATGAGAACTGAAGATTATCAATATGATCCCATTGATCCTTCATTTCATTCTTTTCCCCAAAAATGGGTTATTTGGATTGTAATCATTATGTACATTATGAAAGGTAATTTTGGGAAATGGCTCATCATACAATATTATTTTATTGTACTGTTCTTGATGATTTGATCAAGTATGTATACTAATAAATTTTCATTTTTCATTGTGTGATTTATCCATATCATTAAAAATTTTAAATCGTTCATATCTGTAGAGAACATTTATAATGTATAAAAATGTGAAATCATTTTCAATCTATTAGGAGGAATGAACTATTGCACAATAATTAATTTTCAACCTAGATAAAGTCAAAGGAAATAGATTTGATTCCTTCTCATAACATAATTACAAATATCTGTTTAATATTAAATGTCAGTATCTTTTATGTTTTATCTCTACCAATGAATGAATCATAAAATGAAATAAAAGCATTGTCCTTTGGTCTAGAAAATGTGCTACATGATTGTAACGAAATGCTTGTTAATGCATTTATATTTCATATAAATAGTTTTGAAACAAATATAGAAATACAACACGATAGTGTCATGTTAAGGGACAACAAATATTTTTATATGAGTGCATTAGACATACATCCTCCATCAGAAAATATATCATATTATAGTTTTGTTGAAAGAATCATTTTAATATATTATCATGCACATGGTCTTATCACAATGATGAAATTGAAGTTGATTTATTCAATGGAATTCAATGGAATTGAAATTGAAAAATATTTATTTTTAAAGACTGATATGAACCAAAATCTTCTTACAAATGGTCCTTATATTCTTGCATCAAAAGATAGATATGTGATTTATATTACTGACCCATCACGACAACAATATGGTGTTATTCAAGAAGTCATTCATAGAATTTTTTTTAAAAAGTCACAGATGAGAAGATATTTTCGATGAACTTATTTATATTTATTCGAATTTTACATTTGAAAAAACAAATGATTCAATTATTAGAATATATTGTGAATAATAAATGTTCAATAGAACACAAGGCATTTACCCATTTGTAAGTATTTACCTGATTTTATGGCAACATTGTATGTCTTTTTTTAACATTCATACATGATATCAAATTAACTAGTATATTATTTAACATTTATAAATATAAATATATTAATAGGATGGACAATTTATGTTTATGTATATCAATTCTAATTCAAGAACATAAACATTTCTTAATAAATTATCATTATAAATATCACACATGTAAATGAATCTAATTTTTTTATTACACAATTTTATTATTTAAAATTTTCATTTATTTGTATTTATTGAAAAATATTATTTTAAATTTACAGGTCAAAATGATTGATTATGATAATACTAGGAGATGTAGAATAGTATTGTGAAAGGAAAAATGTTGGTCTTTTCTAGGAACCACTATAAGTACAATTTATGTTTTAATTTTATGGTCTTTCATATTATTTATCTTGTTATAGTTCATTTTATTTTATTATCTATGTTATTTTACGATACATCACCAAGGAGATAGTTGGATTATGCCATTGAGGTGGATAATATGGGAGGTGCTGCTACAACGGATTCTATAGTTCAACCTATAACTATGCTCACTGCATCACCAGGATGTCATCCTCTAATTATTCAACATCCCTATTATCCATACCCATATTTTCCATATCCCATTAAACTGTACCCACATCGGATTGGAGTTCTCGAGCTCCAATCCCTCCTTATATTCTATTCCCACCATCCACTGTATAGGGAACCACACCCCCATATATCCAACCACCATATCCATATCCATATCTAACCTTATTTTTATTGGGTTATCCATCTTGTTTAATCCCTCAATAATTACACTTATCATCATCTATTATAAAGTGCACTCCAACTATAGATATCCCTCCAACCATAGAGGCTACTCCACCTCCTCTAGACGCAGAAAATCATGGATCCTCAGATGCCACATCTTCTGGTATGTCTTAAAACATTACTATTAGTGATAAATGAAAAATAAATATATATTATTTTCCTTTATTATTTTTTGATGATTAGATAGAACCTATACCAAATGAAAATGATTCACAAAAATAAGAGATTTTTGGAATTTACACATGAAGAACCTGGTTGAATATATTGTGGAAAGTGCTATAATTTAATAAAATGATGTGGAATGTAAAATATTTATGGGAACACTTTATAGACACAGAAATATCATTCATGTTAAACAATTATGTTAGAGGGATGTTGGAGAACAAAAAAAGAAAAATTCCTAGGAAGAGATCTGGGTATGTAGTGTTAATCACATTTTATATATATTAATTTAAAATATTTTCATAAGAAATATTTTTTCTATTGTAGCTCCGATATAATTTTCCTACATAACAAAATTCCATTGCTGACAGGTTAATGGAATTAGGTGAAATGGGGGGATAATTCAGGTAGGACATATTTTTTGGTTTGAAAAATATTGTTTTCATAGAGTTTTAGGAAATATCAATCATTCATTATTGCCCGATATCACAATAAAAATAAGTGATCAGCTATTGGAAGAGTCTATGTTTTATGTTATTTGATATATATATATATATATTCATTAATTTATTTCAAAACAATTTTTAGCCTATAATTTACATTTATTATTTATTTTAATGAAAATTTATAATAATTTTTTGTATGATAAATTAGAATGAAATAAATAAAATAAGAGTGGAATGAATAACATTTATTCTAATGGACACACTTCACTCCCAGATCATGAGAAATCATTGGTAAATTAATATTTAATATATTTCTCTTGGATTGGGGTAATTTTTTAAATTTCCAAAAAAATTTCTAGAAAAAATGCATTGAATATAGGAGTTAAAGTTCCTTTATCTACATTGATAATTACAGGTCGAAAAAAGAAAAATTGTACTATAAAAAATAACGTCACTAAGACGGTGATTGTAAGTATATATCAATTTCATTTAGTTTGGAAAAATTTAATTACTTATATTATTTTATAATTTAAATATATTATATATATATCCACAAATAGAATGTTTTAGAGGCATTGGAAGAAAGATAACAGGATCATTTGGGCCTAAATTTTCATCTACATTAGGAGCTAGGAGATGAGAAATAGGGAAGAGTGATTCACTGGCCTAGAAAGAATATTTTACCATCCCAATACATGACTTACAACAACATTTCACCCAGTATTAGTTATAGTTTTGTCATTGTGGTACAAATGAAAACCGAAATCAAAGAAGATGCTCAAAAATCAAAAAAGGTGTTGACTGAAAATATGATGCAAATATGATGAAAATTGTATTCCCATTTTCTTATTTTTATACCAGAAGCCGCTACATTAGTGGATTATTATTTTATGTCGATGCATACTTTTTATATAGAATCCTCTACCGGAGCTGGAGACGGACCTAGTTTCGGTGTCGGTGCCGGTGTCGGTGCCTTAGCCAGTGTTATTGCCGGTACTGAGGCTGATGATGATGATTCTTGTGGTGGTGTGTGAGGTGGTGAAGGTGATTCCAAAGGAGGAATCGATGAGTGTTCTCATGATTTTGATGATTCTGATATTGAGCCTCACTATTGATGTAAATTATATTTTTTTGTAATTAATATGTGGAATTTTATTATTCACTAAAGTTTGATTACTTTAATATATAATTTTCTTGCAGTGTTTCTATCGATTTTGAAAAATATTGATGTAATTCATTGTGTAGTCTGTTTTTTAATTTACAAGTTCTACTTTATTATTATTATATTGAATTTTATCCTCCTTTTATGCGAGCATCATACATCCTCACCGACACTGCATTACCGCGGTCACTCTACCTCATCTAGCTCATCTCTTATGAAGTATAGTCCAATATTCCCCCTTATGTTGATTATTTTCTATTTCTACTATTAGTTTTTCCCCATAATTGTTTATTCTTTTTATTTTTGTCTATAAGTGAACCCATTTCGGTGCAGCTATATTGGTATGTTTTTTGTGGCATGAAACTTCAATGTCATAGTATTATTATCAAATTTATATTCGTCCATGAATTATTTTGTCTGTTTATTTGTAACTACATTTTTTATATTCTAAAATTATCCTTTTTCAGATTATTATAATTAAGCTATTAAAATATAAGATCGAAAGGAAATTTTTGGTTGTACTAATGATGCCGAAGAGTTGTGGAAACATGTTGGATGTTTTATTAATTATGTTCTTTAGATTCAATTCACATAAATATTATATAATTGATATTCCTCATTAATTTTATAGGAAATTGAAAACTACCAAAGATCTGTCCATGTCAACTGGAAAAATTCCCATGCATGTCATACATATATATGTTTTTGGATCCCAATTGATTATGTTTATCATTATCATTTTTTCCCTGGTCAATATATTTCATATATAAATATGTAATGTATTAATAATAAACAAATTAATTGAAACCATGAGATCTAACCATGAATTATTGGTAAATATGAATAGTATACTATAATTAGAGTTACGAAAGAAGTCTCAAATAATGGAAATGGTGTTTGGAAGAGTTGGATACCTTGTCAGTAGCCCCAATAACATGTGATTGATTATTGAAACCAAATAAACATAACTCCATTTTAAAAGAAGTTTCTATGTAGATTGATATCAATTGGGTTTTAATATTTTCATATACTAGATTATGTTGTTGTTTCCATGTTTAATAGGGCATTACTCATCCAAAATGTTGTGGTTATTTCATAATCAAAGGTGATAGATTTCTATATTTTACGTGTTATTATTCAGTATTTTTTTTGATTAGTTTTGATCCATTAAAATAACCATGTGGGCCAGGGAGACATTTTAGGGGATGAAGAATTATTTAAATAACCATGGAATGAAGTGAGATACTAGGTACAATATAGTTTTAAGAAGAAGGTGAAATTAACAAGTGATTATCCATGTAATTTCCTAGGGAATCCATGAAGGAGGAAAATTGAAGAAACTAAATATGATACTTTTTAATCATAAAAATCATATATTAGTTCTAAATTCTACATATTAGTTGGATAATATTGGTCAAAGATATCAATAATACAGTTGTATGTGACAAAAAGTGTTAAATTTTAATATGAATCGATATAGTGGATGTAAAAAGAAGGACCTCCAAGGTCACATGACTTATTAGGCACCGAGTTCATAATAATAAGCAATCTATCAGCTATTTTGAGTAATATATTAATTATATAATGGAATACCATGTTTTTATAATTAGAATATAGTATTAATTTACCATAATAAGGAGGTGTAAATTTAATCAGATAACAGTGATTTGTAAGAATGAAATAAAAATATAAGCCTATTATAGGGAGGGGAGACTGACATTCTAGATTAAACTAATTCTAGCAGCTTCATTCTATAGTGAGGGAGAAGACAATAAATACGAGATGTGATTATGATATTCAAAAAATGAGGGGAAGTTGAAGATGTTGTACAGAGATATAGACTTCTCCATGATAGATTTTATTTTTTATTTCTATTTTACATTTTCTTCTATTGAATATATATCTATTGAGATTTTGTTATCGCTTAAATTATTAATCATTTTGTTCTAAATTTAATATGGGTAAAAATTTATTTGATTTTGATGAAATCATTCTTTATTCTTGATTACGTCTATCATGGGGTTAATTCATCCTTTATTAACTATTTACTATGATTTATTCATTTAATTTGGTTAAGTATCAATAGAATAAAATCATTATCCAAGTGTTTTAAATTTATTTTTAGTTAAATTTAATAACTATTTTAACAATGATTTAAAAAAGTAATGTTTTTTCATATGTGAATGATGGTTCAAATTTTTAATTACCTTGTAATCGCATCAAATCTCACCATTGAGTGAGGAAACTATCATGATAGAGATCATGATTGAATTTAGAGGTAGTTTTATTTTAGTTATTGAATACAAGAAATTTTGGTTTTCCAATTTTACAGTTATTTTGAAAGAAATCCCCAAGAACAACATACATATTTCATGTTATTTCAATTGAACTTCAATGATTATGTTTTTAATATCATTTTTCCTTGACATATTATAGTTATAACTCTTATTACACCACACCTTAAATATGTACACATTATTCTCCTCTATTTATCATAATTTTAGTCTAAATTTTCATAAGATTAATATTCTAAAAATATATTATATCTTTTCACTAGAAATGTTGGCATTTACTATGTGATATAATAGAAAATATTATGACTATACTAACCTCCGTTTCCCTTAAATATACCATACAATTTTATCATCACATAACAAGCATTCTCATGTCACAAAAATTAGAGATGGTGAGGGATATAGTAGGGATTATGAACATGTGCATCTAATATGGTAACAGTCACAGATGTTACCCATTCATTATTTAGTGGAAGCATGCAAGAATATGGGTTTTCCTTAAGTATGTTATCTACATGGATTCTATATGTTAGTAGTAAAGTATATCTATGGGGAATTTGTGAGTGTACTACCCCAGTATATTGGGGGCCATCCCTTGCTCTTCACATGAGGATATTGATTCCCATCACATTAGGAATCCAAAGCTCGTCACTCGAGGTATCTTATGATCATTTAATAGGGTAGAGTTATAGTTTAGTATAGTGTTCAATAGATTTTTTCGTGTATTCTAACATCTTTTGACCAGTATATTTTAGTGCACTATTTATTTTCTTATATTTGGGATGTGTTGTTATAAATTTTAAATTTTTTCATCTCAAATAGTATAGAGATCATTTATTGACCTACACAACCCTAATCAATATGGGAAGTGATCTGGTTAATCATGTAACTTGAGCTGCCTTTAACAATCCATGAAAAAGTTATTTTTGGCCAAATAAAAATCATATGCTCTGAAAACAAGAAGATATGAAATCTATTTGGATATTGATGAGTTAATTTCTAGTAACACTGATCCAATCTACAAAACTTTTTTATACATTTTTAGTCTCCTCAAACACAAGCCTTCTATTTGGATCTTGAACCCAAATATCTATGTCATTATTAGTAAAGGAAGCTCACTCCAATTTTTTATGATTTCATTTCATTATAAAAACTAATGATGATTAAATTTGAATATTTTACATAATTGTTTACATATGAATTTATTTACCGTTGCAATGAAACTTTATTAGGAATTTTACTTTTGATTTTTTCATTATTTCTGATTCTCTATTAATATTCTGGGTTTTAAATTATTATAGAAGATCCCAAAAAGATATAGAACTTACTCAATCTCAGCAAGGATAAAGAAATGGTTCACCTATTCAAAGAAAACCTATAAGATGAATGTTCTATTGATTATTTGGTTGAATGGTGTAAATGTGTCTTCAATACTACATCTCCATTTTATCGTGCAGTGATGGATCTTGAGGTTACACCCTTTAAATGCCTTTCAACAGATATTAGAATTTAATTTGTTAATTATTTTTCATCCATGATAGTATTATATTATTGTACACTAAATTTTCATGGTTCTCGTGCAAAATAACCATCATTTAAGACAGTGGTTTAGGAATCTTCAATGGAAGTTTGAGGGATTAATATTGGGGGGGAGGGGTGTACGGGGGGGGGGGGTGTGGGGGTGATGGAGGGGAGGGGGGTTGGTAGTGAAACATCCTTGGTAAATAAATAATAAAACATTTTCATATTTATTAATATTTACGAAGTAAATATTACATTTACTTTAAAGGGGTTTCTATGTTCGATAGCGTGCCTGATACTTAACAAAGATTTTCATTGAAATCTTACGTTGCACACTAGTGGTAAAATAATATAATTTTAAATGGTCATTAACACTTTGATGTTGTATTGGAGAGAATGGATAAAAATAACTTAAATATGATTATATATGTTTTTTAAATGTTTTTACATTTATCCAATAAATGATAAAGGCTTAAAATAAGAAAAAAAAATTCAATTTTAGGCATATATACTCTAAGTTTCACTAAAGGTCCACTTATCGTCTTTTGATGGAAAAACGTCATTAAATATAGTATTGGTAACTCTTATAAATTTTATTGGACCAAATAAAACTCTTCTTTAGAATCGGGACATCAAAATTTACTTTCTGTAAATTTTTGGTATTTTCCGATACAGCTCATTTTTTAATGAATAGTGAAAAATGTTGTATTTTAATTCAAAACCTATTTTTAATATAATTTATTTATATGATTATATTATCTTTTTAATTGTTTTTAATTTCAATTTAAATATATTTTTACAATTTAATCCAATGGTGATCATTGGAATTAATTTCACTTTGAAATTGGACTTCAACTAGTGTCAATATTTTGATACATATTGTATCATAAAAACATGCTTTTTGTTTAGACATTGGGAATTAATTATTAAATTAATTAATGCAACTTATGTGTTATGAATTTTTTAAAAAAGGCATCATTTTTTAATTCGGAATATCCAATATAACTTAGGGTAAAGTTTTTGTATTTTTCTGAAAAACATCAATTTTTGATGAATAGTGAAACCACTATGTGGTAGTTAAAGAAACTGATTTTTCATTTACATGAAACATTAACACTTCTGTGATTTGATTTTCAAAAATATGACATACATTGTTGTCATTAATAAGTAAAATTTGGTTAATTGGATTAAAATAATTTTTTGGTGAATAGTAACTTTTAAGTTTTCAATCACGGTTAGAGGTAATTAGTGTAATTTAAGGTAAAAATAATGTTTTAATAATATGAAATGACCTAGAAACATGTCCTACCCTTATTGGATGTGTCATGTCCGACCAAGGAAACCCATGGATCAACTTGGGGACCCCATGGAGCCACTTTGGTAGGAAAATGACATTAATAACTTTTTATTTAAAGTTAAAATAAAAATGTCACAAACATGAGTTTTTTTACTAAAACAATTTTTACATGAGGTTATACAAGTCATAAGTTAGACTATAAATATTCATTAGAAAGCTAAAACGATTTCCTACATAATTATATTTTTTATATATTTTATACATTAAATAAATTAAATTATTTCTGACACCATAATGATGCAGCGATTACCACATTATTTAATAATTTAAATAAAATGAAAAGATAATGTAAAATCTAAGACCTACACATGTCAAAAACCTATTGGATGGGTGGATTTAGAACTCGTATCACCTTATCCTCGAAATATATAATTTTGGGGCCTTTAAAATCCTAAAATAATTTTATAATAAAGTAACCTTTTATAACTTTCCAAGAGTGCCCCTCCTCTCCTCTTGTAAAAGGCCCCCACCTCTTCCACCTTACCCACACCTCTCAAGCCTTTGGCTTGGCCAAACCCTGCCAATTTTGTCTCTACACATCCCTATTTTACCCCAATAAGCAAAAAATTGGGCAGAAGTCTTCCCAAGGAAGCCTTTTAGCTCAAATCAAAATGAGTTACCCGTTTTAAAGGTAGTGTCTTCTCTTGTGTTCTTATGTTTTATTTTTCTTCTCCAACCCCCTAAACTCATTTTATTAATTTTTTTGTAACTACACCAGTATCCTAAATATACTAGTATGTTGTTATAATAATTATTCTAGCTACACTTACACACAAATACATCTAATGGTTAAAGAACATACTGTTTCCGTGGATGGCGAATTTCTGCCTCACGAAACGATGATTATTCAACACTCATATAACACCATCAAAGGTGGACATTAAGATGCCACTATATTTATATATGATATATAATATGTTTATGTTTTCCTTAAGCTTCTGTATTTTTCTTTTATGTCATACCTTTATGGTTTCCATTATGGGAAAACGTGATATCTTCATTTTAGGAAGTGCGGACTACCGCCCCCTCAAAGTGACTTGATTCGTTAATAACATATGTGGTACATATAAAGGATAGATTTAATGATATTATATGTGATATAATACTGGAATTATAATAATATTATGTATCATTATGTTTTAATTCCATTAAATATGAAATATAAATTGAAGTAGCGTTCATGCGTACGTACAGCTTACCGTCTCCATGAACGGTGCATTTTATTTCTTATCCCCAAATTTAATGTACTATTATAAGTAAATATATATAATGGATATATATGATGTATTTTACTTCTAAACGATGAATCTAATTCTGGAATTAAAATATACAAATCTCTCATTTAGTTTTAATTCCATTAATATGACATAGAAATGAAAGTAGTCTTCATGCGTACGTACGACTTACCATCTCCATGAATGGTGCATTTCATTTCTTACATCGAAATGATTATGTAATATTATAAATACATGTATATTATAGATATATATGATATATATGATAACCAAATCATGAATATCATTCTGGATATAATGAACCTTTGACCACACGAACAACATGTAATTGTAAGAATTCCACTTTCAACTTAAGAACCAAATATAGACAAAAAAACCATTATTAACTTAAATTATTAAATAATGTTTATAACATGGGAATAAGTGATATAAAAGGAATAATAATCTTGAAAAAGGTTCTTAAGCATTTATAAATTAACTTTAGTTTATTATTCATGAGATTAAAGAGCAATCGAGTCACGTCGGACACGAGGTAAGGGAATTCGTCTCAATCTACTTTCATTGAGGCATATTTTTTTATACACAACTTTCCATTATACGGTGTATAAACCCCTTTGAATTTTAATTTTATACAAAAGGAATATTTTTCTACGAAGCGTTTTACAAAATGAAAAAAAGGAATGTTTCATTTAACGTACGCAGTGACAACGACCTTTTCTGCCGCCGTGAGTATTATTTGGTCATTGGTTTCCTCAACAAGCCATAATGTTTGTAAAATGAAATAAATACCATATACTAGTTTATGTATTTTGGTATTGAAAAGGGTTTTTATAATGTATTTGTTTTTGTCAATATATTTAAGTGATATATTGTGATTTAAACATGGAAATGTTTTCTTTCCTTTATAATTGTTATGATTTTATAATGGTACATAGACATTTGACGGGTGGTTACGTGATAAACCATATTACGGGTGGTGCCGTGAATACCAGGATGGGTGGTTACGTTATAACCTCCAATTCATTGGGTATGGAAGTCAGTCGTATGGCTTTTCCATTAAGTGGTATGTGTGGATGTCAACCGTATGGTTATTCCATTTAAGTATGTTTATGTCCCAAGTTACCTTTATATGTTATATGTTCTTTATATGGGTTTTATGGTAATCTTTTGGTTACAAAATAGTAAGTAATGATCTTTTATTCAATGAAGAGTGTTTTCTTCTTCATAAAGGTGAAAAGTATTACTTTGATAAAGTATTCTTGGTTTACCGGTTGTTTTGAAAAACTAACAGTTTTCCATCTTTGTGTATCCCTTACTGAGCTTTTTATGGTCACCCCAAGTTTTTGAAATGTTGTTCACTGGACTTAATGTGGAATAGGGTCATGGATGGGATCAAGGAATAATCATGTTATTTAATACATGGAACTAAAAATGTTTCTTTTTAAGAGTTTTTATTTTATGGAAACTTAGTAGAAGTGTCTACTTTATAATCATTTGAGATGTAATAGTTATGTACTAATTCTCTAAAACACTAAACCTGAAAAGATCATCAATGTGAATTATTCATTTAATTCAATATTATGTAAGGTTTAAGGCCGAGGCCTTATATTTGGTATCATAGGTCGGTTTAGATAACTTTAGGAGTTAGAATTCTATTAAATGATTATCCAAAATTATTTTTATAGTAAAATTGAAATGATATAGAATTTAAGGATTACCATGTTGCTTTTTCTAAGATATATATGTGCTAAGAATGCTTTTTTATAAAAGAAATAGAGAAAATTTTCTGGGAAGGTATACAGAGTTGAATGACTTTCCGAATCAGCAATCAAAGATGGTCGGAATCAGAATTGAGCAGTTTACTGCAGTGATAACTCATTTGAATCAGGTGATAAATGGTGGTTGTGTTTTTTGATTATATTTTGGTGTTTTCTAAAAGAAAAGTGGAGCATGAAAGTCATTTAAGGGTTATCTTCCAAACCTTAAAAGAAAATCAACTGTATGGAAAATTCAGCAAGTGTGAGTTTTGGTTATAACAAATTTATTTCCTTAGTCACATTGTTTCTAAAGATGGGATAACTGTTGATCCTGAAAAAACATAGGTTGTTGAAGAATGTCCAAGACCCACAAATGTAACTGAGATTCGTAGCTTCATTGGTTTGGTAGGCTATAACCGAAGGTTTGTTAGAAATTTTTCACGGTTATCTAGTCCAATGACTAAGCTAACTCGGAAGGGTATTAAGTTTATATGGACAAAAGAATGTGATGATTGTTTTCAGGAACTGAAAAGAATATTGGTGAATGCTCCAGTTTTGGAACTTCCTTCTAGTAATGGTGAGTTTGTTATATACAGTGATGCTTTATTGAAGGGACTTGGCTGTGTCCTTATGCAGAATGATCAAGTAATTGCATATGCTTCACGACAGTTGAAAACTCATGGGGTGAATTACCATACACATGATTTGGAATTAGCTGCTGTTGTTTTTGATTTAAAAATTTAGAGGCATCATTTGTATGGAGTAAAGTGTGAAATATATACTGATCACAAAAGATTAAAGTATATATTCAGTCAGAAAGAATTGAACATGAGATAGTGGAGATGGCTGGAATTAATCAAGGATTGTGATTGTAGAATTAATTACCATCCAGGAAAAGCAAATAAAGTGGTTGATGCTTTGAGTCAAAAAAGTAATTCTTCATTAACCATGCTACGTTTGGAACGAGATCCTTTGGTTTTTGATTTGATGAACTTTGGCATAGAAGTTTTTGGTGCAGGATGTTCTTCTATTTTGTTTCAGTTATCAGTGAGATCATCCCTATGAGACAGAATTATGAAAGCGCATAAGAAAGATAGTGGGTTGCAGAAAAAGGTAGAGAAGTTTCGGAAGGGTATGTTGCCTGAATTTAACATTAATAATGATTGTGTTTTTAGATATGGGAAGAGACTGTGTGTGTCTTGTGATTCATAGTTAAAGAGAGAGTTTTCATGTGAAGCTCATAGTTCTCCATTTTCAGTTCATCCTGGCAGTACTAAGATGTACAGAGATCTACGAGAGTATTACTGGTGGGACAGAATGAAAAGAGATATTGCCGATTTTACTGTGAAGTGTTTGACTTGTCAGCAGGTTAAAGTAGAGTGGCAGTTACCAAAAGGGATACTGCAGTCATTACCGGTGCTAGAGTGGAAATGGAAAAATATATCCATGATCTTTGCTGTGGGATTACCGAGGACATCTCGGGGTAATAATGCAATCTAGGTTATTGTTGATCGATTGACTAAATCTGCTCATTTCCTTCCTATTCGAGATACATTTTCTCCAGATAAACTCTCACGATTGTATCTTAAATAGATAGTAAAGTTTCATGGAGTTCCCCTCTCCATTGTATCTGATCGTGATCCCACGTTTACTTCTAACTTTTGGAAAGGCCTTCAGAAGTAATTGGGTACTGAATTAAATTTTAGTACAACTTTTCATCCTCAGTCAGATGAGCAGTCAGAACGAACGATTTAGACTTTGGAGGATATGCTACGAGCTTGTTCGATGGATTACCAGGGAATTTGGGACCAACATCTTTCTTTGGTTGAGTTTTCATATAATAATAGTTTTCATTCTAGTATATATATGGCTCCGTTTGAAGAATTATATGGGATGTAGTGTCGAACAACAGCTTTTTGGGATGAAGTAGGTGAAAGGAAGCTGATGGGAATAGAATTGGTAGAATAGATGAAAGAAAAAGTTCATTTGATTCAGAGACACAAGAGAATAGCTCAGAGCAGAAAGAAATGTTATGCAGACAATAGGAGGAAGGATCTATCTTTCGAGGTAGGTGATCATGTTTTTCTCAAAGTTTCACCATAGAAAAGTGTGATGCGATTTGGTAAGAAAGGAAAGCTGAGTCCAAGGTTCATTAGACCATATGAAATTCTGGAGAAAGTTGGATCAGTTGAATACATAGTGGAATTACCTCCGAGTTTCTCTCAGGTACACAATTGTTTTCATGTTTCGATGTTGAGAATGTATATATGCCAGATCCATCTCATGTTTTGAGCCCAAATGTAGTTAAGTTGGAAGAGAATCTCTCTTATGAAGAACAACCAGTCTAGATTCTTGACCATGGAGAGAAAGTGTTGTGGAATAAGGTAATTCATCAGGTAAAGGTTTTGTGCAAAAACAATATGGTTGAATAGGCAACATGGGAATCTAAAAATGCTATGAGGGATAAATACCCCCACTTATTTAGATAAGTGAATAAAAATTGTGAGGAGAGAATTCCCAAAAGGGGGGAAGGATGTAACATCCAAGGTAAATAAAGAACAAAACATTTTCATATTTATTAATATTTATGAATTAAATATTAATTTTACTTTAAAGGGGTTTCTATGTTCGATAGCGTTCCCGATACGCAACAAAGATTTTCTTTGAAATCTTACGTTGCACACTTGTGGTAAAATAATATTATTTTAAATGGTAGTTAACACGTAGATGTATTATTGGCGGGAATGGATAGAAATAACTAAAATATGATTATATATTTTTTTAAAATGTTTTTACATTTATCCAATAAAGGATAAAGGCTTAAAATATGAAAAGAATTCAATTTTAGACATATATACTCTAATTTTTGCTAAGGGTACACTTATCGCCTTTTGATGGCGAACCGTCATTAAATATAGTTTTGGTCACTCTTATAAATTTTATTGGACCAAATAAAACTCTTCTCTAGAATCAGGAAATCAAAATTTACTTTGTGTAAATTTTTTGGTATTTTCCGATAAAGTTCATTTTTTTAATGAATAGTAAAAAATGTTGTATTTTAATTCAAAAACAATTTTTATTATAATTTATTTTAAATATTATATTATCTTTTGAATTGGTTTAGTAGTGAAATTAGAATATATTTTTACCATTTAATCCATTGGTGTTCATTGGAATTAATTTCACTTTGAAATTGGACTTAAACTAGTGCCAATCTTTTGATACATATTGTTTCATAAAAACACAATTTTTTTGACAGTGGGAATTAATTATTAAATTAATTAATGAAACTTATATGTTATGAATTTTGTAAAATAGAAATCATTTTTTAATTCAGAATATCAAATATAGCTTAGGGTGAATTTTTGTTATTTTTCTGAAAAACTTCAATTTTTGATGAATAGTGAAACCACTAAGTGGTAGTTAATGAGACCGATTTTTTGTTCAAATGAAACATTACCACTTCTGTGATTTGATTTTAAAAAATCCGACATACATGGTTGTCATTAAGAAGTAAAATGTGGTTCAATGGGATTAATTTTATTTGGTGAATAGTAACTTTTATGTTTTAAATCGTGATTATAGGTAATTAGTGTAATTTAAGGTAAAAATAATATTTTAATAATATGAAATGACCTAGATACATGTCCTACCATTATTGGATGTGTCATGGCCGACCATGAAAATCCATGGGTCAACTTGGGGACCCCATGGAACCACTTTGGTAGGAAAATGACAATAATAACTTTTTATTTAAAGTTAAAATAAAAATGTCACAAACATGAGTTGTTTTACTAAAACAATTTTTACATGGGGTTATACAAGTCATAATTTGACTATAAATATTCTTTAGAAAGATAAAAGGATTTCCTACTTCCTGATATATTTTTATAGTTTTTAGATAGTAAATAAATTAAATTATTTATGACACCATGATGACGCAGCGATTACCTCATTATTTAATGATTTAAATAAAATGAAAAGATAATGTAAAATATAAGACCTAAACATGTCAAAAACCTATTGGATCGGTGGATTTAGAACTCTTATCACCTTATCCTCGAAATATATAATTTTGGGACCTTTAAAATCCTAAAAGCATTTTATAATAAAGTATCCTTTTACAACTTTCCAAGAGTGCCCCTCCTCTCCTCTTATAAAAGGCCCCCACCTCTACCATCTTACACACACCTCTCAAGAATTTGGATCAGCCAAACCCTGCCCATTTTGTCTCTCTAAATCCCTCTTTTACCCCTAGAAGCCTCACTTTGGGCATAAGTCTTCCCAAGGAAGCCTTTGAGCTGAAATCAAAAAGAGTTACCCGTTTTAAAGGTAGTGTCTTCTCTTGTGTTCTTCTGTTTTATTTTTCTTCCCAACCCCCTAAACTCTTTTTATTCTTTTCTTTTGTAACAACACCAGTATACTCAATATACTAGTATGTTTTTATAAGAAGTATTCTAGATACACTTACACACACCTACATTTAATGGGTAATAAACATTCTGTTTCCGTGGATGGTGAATTTCTGCCTCACGAAACGATGATTGTTCAACACTCATATAACACCTTCAAAGGTGGAAATTAAGATGTCACTATATTTGTATATGATATATAATATGTTTATGTTATCCTTAAGCTTCAGTATATTTATTTTATGTCATACCATTATGGTTTCCATTATGGGTAAACGCGATATCTTCATTTTAGAAAGTGCGGAGTACCGCCCCCTCAATATGATTTGATTCATTAATACCATATGTGGTACGTATAAAGGATAGATTTAATGAAATTATATATGATACAATACTGGAATTATAATAATATTATGTATCATTATGTTTTCATTCCATTAAATATGAAATAGAAATGGATGTAGCGTTTATGCGTACGTACGAAATACCGTTTCCATGAACGACGCATTTCATTTCTTATCCCCAAATGTAATGTACTATTATAAGTACATATATATAATGGATATATATTATTTATTTTACATCTAAATTATGAATATAATTCTGGAATTAAAATATACATATCTCTCTTTTAGTTTTAATTCCATTAATATGACATAGAAATGAAAGTAGCTTTCATGCGTACGTATGACTTAACGTCTCCATGAACAGTGAATTTCATTTCTTACCTCTAAATGATTATTTAATATTATAAATACATGTATATTCTGGATATATATGATATATATGATATCCAAATCATGACTATCAATCTGGATATAATGAACCTTTGACCACACAAACAACATGTAATTGTAAGAAGTCCACTTTCGACTTAAGAACCAAATATCGACAAAACAAACATTATTAACATAAATGATTAAATAATGTTTATAACATGGCAATAAGTGATATAAAAGGAATAATAAGCTTGAAAAAGGTTCTTAAGAAAGTAGATATTAACTTTAGTTTATTATTCAGGAGATTAAAGAGCAATCGGGTCACGTCAGACACGAGGTATGGGGCTTCGTCTCAATCTCCTGTCATTGAGGCATATTTTGTTTTATAAACAACATTCCTTTATAAAATGTATAAACCCCTTTGAATTTTAATTTTATACAAAAGGAATCTTTTTCTACGAAGCGTTTTACAAAATGACAAAAAGGAATGTTTCTTTTAACGTACGCAGTGACAACGACCTTTTCCACCGCCACAAGTATTATTTGGGCATTGGCTTCCTCAACAAGCCATAATGTTTTTAAAATGAAATAAATACCATATACTATTTTATGTATTTTGGTATTGAGAAGGGTTTCTCTAATGTATTTTTTTATGTCAATATATTTAAGTGATATATTGTGATTGAAACGTGGAAATGTTTTCTTTCCTTTATAATTGTTATGATTTTATAATGGTACATGGACATTTGACGGGCGGTTACATGATAAACCATATGATGGGTGGTGTCGTGAATACCAGGACGGGTGGTTACGTTATAACCTCCAATGCATTGGGTATGGAAGTCGGTCGTATGGCTATTCCATTAAGTGATATGCGTGGAAGTCGACCGTATGGTTATTCCATTTAAGTATGTTTATGTCCCAAGTTACCTTTATATGTTATCTATTCTTTATATGGGTTTTATGGTAATATTTTGGTTACAAAAGTGTAAGTAATGATATTTTATTCAATGAAGAATATTTTCTTCTTCATAAAGTTGAAAATTATTACTTTGATAAAGTATTCTTGGTTTACTGGTTGTTTTGAAAAACTAACTGTTTTCCTACTTTGTGTATCCCTTACTAAGCTTTTTATGCTCACCCCATGTTTTTAAAATGTTGTTCAGAGGACTTAATGTGGAATAGGGTCAAGGATGGGATCAAGTAATAGTCATGTTATCTAAGACATGGAACTAGACATGTTTCTTTTTAAGACTTTTTATTTTATGGAAACTTAGTAGAAGTGTCTACTTTGTAATCTTTTGATATGTAATAGTTATGTCCTAATTCTCTAAAACTCTAAACCTGAAAATATCCTCCATGTTAATTATTAATTTAATTCAATATTAAGTAAGGTTTATGGGCGTGGCCTTATAGGTAGGGTGTTGTTCAGTGTGTGCTGCTGTTATTAATGGTTGTAGGGTGGGTTGGGGTGTTTGAAGGTTGGTGGTGGAAGTGTTGTGAAGGGGGTAGAGGGGGTGTCGGGTTGGGGGGGGGGGGTGCAGAGGTGATAGAATGTTAGGTGTGCATGGTGGTGTGTGTTTTTGGAGAGGGGTGGGGGTACTTCTGTTGTGTAGTGGTGGAATATGTTTTGAATGGTGGAGTGTTTGGGAGTGGTGGTTTGACTAGTGTACTGGAGGGGGTGGGGCTGGTGACGGTGTTGTGTAGGCGGGGAAGAGGGGTGTGTAGGGTGGGGCGGGGTTGCGGAGTTGATGTGGTGATGAAAGTGTAGGGTGTGGTGTGGGTGCATGTTGGTGTTAGAGGGTGTGGTGATGCTATTGTGATGGTGGTTATTGTGATGGAGATTGAACATTTTTGAAATAGCGAGGCGGAAGGTATATTAATTATAATAAAACATGTGATTGAAATTTTTTAAAACCATGAAATTATGTGAAATATATTAAAAAAATGATTTTTTTTTGGGAAAATATTATTATGTTATAAAGTGGTAAAAATTTTATATTTTAATATTGCAAAAATTTATTATCATTTACAAATCACACTTTTTAGCTTGCATGGAAAATATAAAATCCTGACACAATTTTGTTGCATTATTATAATGATTTCATTCATTATTACAACCATTTTACCTAATGATGTAATTCATTTGAATGGTTATGGTTTTTTATGAAACGTTATCACAATAGTAATTCTTAATATTTTATATGAAATGGAATAATAATTTATTTTCACAATGGAGAAAAAAATAATACATTAAATTTAATGCATTTAATATAATAAATAGAAATAATAAACATGGGAAATAATAATTGAAATTATAACAATAACATAAAAGTTATTGTCTTGAAAAAATTGAAACATAATATAAATTATATAGAAAATGACTTGTTTGATAAAATAACTGTGAAAATGGTAAAAATAATAAAAGTTGTTTATGGTATCTGGTGTACTTGTCAAAATGACATATGCAGGTTCCTCCCTCTTATTACATGCCTTCCAAATGTGTGCATATATTCTACAATGGGTGGTGGTTGAATGTAAGGACATACCTTGAGGCTATTTAATTAAACTAATTTAAAATAAATTGGGAAAACATTACATAGTATAACCTATAATAATTAGATATGATTAGTGTGTGCAATATATGTGTTATTAAAAGAAACCTATATTCTGTAATACAATTAATGTTAAAATTAGTCGTATAAAGGTATAAAATAATTTCAAAAGATAAGGTCCAATGAGGTTGTCTTTGTATCTTTGAAATTCCCCACCTAAATGAGGATGTAAATCATTTTCATTACTTGTTAATGCTGCATCATCTTGAGGCATTTCAACTCTTCATTAGGCAACATAGAAAAAAATCAAACACATCCATCATTTTTTTACATGAATAAATGAATTAAATCAATAATTAGAAAAAAACCCTTACCATTATAGTCATTTTCATTGTAATCTGATGATTACAAGTAGAAAAATGTGACCAAAAATACAGATTTTTTTAATGATACATTGAAAATGATACTGAAAAAAATAATTATTTTCACATCAATTCATGTAATGAAAAAAATTAAAATGAAGATAAAAATATTGACATGGGTTGTTGTCTTTACAGCAACCCTGAATAGAGACCAATCCTGGTTATGTGTTGTGGAATCCATATATCATTTCCCTGAACGGAGAGAGACACCCATGAGAAGAATAATTAGAAGAGAGCCTTCAACTACTCTACAAGACAAAATAACATGAAATTGAATCAAAAAAATATTTGAATACATGATTGTTTTCACAGATTAGAGACATTCACCATTTCAAAGAAACATCAACAAAGAGATCTCAACCACTTTAGATATCCTAGTAACATGATATTGAGTTAAAGAAATATATTTTAAGACAAATTGAATCATGGTGTAGCATGAGAATCAATATCAACATTCTATTCAATTTCAAATATGTAAAAATTATAAGTTCATGTTGAATATGAATAGATAGATATGTGTATACATATTCAAAAATCCAAAAATTTACTTATTATACGGCTGAAATCATATATTCTTGTGTTTAATGGGTGATCATCACCTTTAATCAAATGCATTTTTAGAACCCAATAAAAATTCCAGTCAATCATGGTTCAATAGTGAGAGGAAAAATCTCCATGATTATTTCATTGTAAAAATTGAAGGGAAAATAAAAAATCTTCCAAGATCCAAATTTGTTGTGCTTATTAAATGGTCTATTCAAAATATGAAAACATTTTTAGAAAACAATGTTGTTTTGACCTATTATTTAGTTGTTAGAAGGAATTATAATGGTTGAAGAATAGGTAATAATCCAGTAGCTAATCACCTAGACATTCATTCAATATTTTTACCTGCACAAACAATAATGTTTCAGAATAACACATAATATGCATGACCAAATGGGAAACACTGAAATAATCAATCCATAAATGTGTAGAACATATTTGTAGAAACACCATTTTTTCACAATTTGGATAAAAATCAATACGAAATACTTAAATATCTATGTAGAAATAATATTTAAGAACTTATATATAACTAATGTGGAATCTGTTAAGATTAAAAAATCTGTATGTTATTCAGTACATTTAAGTCCATTTTGAATACAGGTTCCCCATCATGTTACATCGAATTACATAATTTACATGCTATGTAGAACAACATAGAGATGTTAGTGGTATTGGATACATATCAAATACATTAGGTTCCACTAAATAAAATACCTTGATAATTGAATTTCTAGGTGATGATTCAAATCTCCCAGTACATTGTAGTTAGTATCCATATAAAGCCCAAAACATCCACCCTTAATAAAAGTGAAAAAATTTAGAATGAATGAATACTCACATACACATAATATCAGGACACAGTACAAAAACATGAAATTAATAGCATAATCAAACATAATTTATTACTAAAAGCATGAAACCATAATTAATGAATAGTAAAATTACTGGTATTGTAAATACCTATGAAAAATATCATAGTAGGGGGAAATTAGAAATACATTATAAAAGAGGGAATTAATTCAGAAGTTATGAAGAATGGACCTTATATAGTGCACCAATATGTCACATCCATGAAATTCATTAACATACGGTGTAGAATAATATATGGAAGTCAGGGTGGATTAAGATGTATCCAAGATAATATGTTCCCCTGAAAAAAATTCATCAAATTCTAATTTTCTAGGATATGAGTCAAATTTCCCACTGCATTATACTTGTCATCCCCACAATTCCCAGAAGATCAACCATTACGTAATGATAAATCAATTTCTAGAAAAAATAAAAACTCATAAACTCTAAAAGACAAGATCTAGTGCAACTACATGAGAATATTAACATAATCAAACATTATTTATTACATATGGAATGGGACTATAATTGTTTAATCATAAAATTAGATGTATTGTATTAAACTATAAAAAATTTATTAGAATAGTAAAAAGTAAAATATTTTAGGGAAGAAAAAAAATTAATTCAAAAGTTTTTAATAACGGACCTTATGCAGTGCACAAACATGTTACATCCCAGAACATCATTGACATGCAATGAAGAAAAATATAGAGTAGTTAGTTGGGATAGTGACATATCTAATATAGTGGGTTCTACTAAAATATATTACATGAAAGATTATTTTATAGGATAAGATTCGTATTTCATAATACATTATAGTTTCTATACCAACTATCCCCAGAATATCCACCATTACTAAAAGAAAAATATGTTTACGGACAGACTGACAGCTCCCAAATACCTAAAGTTAGGATGTATTACAACAACATGAAAATATTAACGTAATTTAACATCATGAATTAACTAAATAATTATAACCTAACTGATAAATCATTAAATTAGATGTATTGTAATAACCTCTAAATAATTATAAGAAATTGTAATAAAATTTTTTTTAGAGAAGCAGGAAAATTAATTCAGAAGGTAGGAATAATGGACCTTATGTAGTGTGGAGTACATTTAGGGTCAGTATAGGAACATAGAGTTTATAATGAAATAGTTTGAATGGTACTTGTGTTTGGTATAATTAAAATTGTTATTGATAAAAATATACTTAACCAGGGAACCTTGAATGCATAACATTGACAGCATTTGTCAGGACCCATCCTCGGGGCCCGTGCCATGACTACCCCAAGCCCGCCTTCCATAGGCCAGGGGATGTCGACTAGCACCAAGTCGTAATACCCGATAAAAATGGAAGGCATTTCCTTTGTGAAGTAAATAAGCGCCACTGAGCAAGCAAGCAAGATAAAGCAAACACTATGTAAAGCTGGGTACAACAGTAAGTGCGGAAAATTAACTGGGCCAGAAGACAAACCCAAACTGAAGTAAAGTGAAACTGAAAAAGGATGTACATTAACTAAAATGTAAAGCTCCAACGTCGAGTTGTCCACTCGTAGTCCCACCTGAAGGGTGGGTACAGATAGCCTCCATAGCTCCTCGGGTCTAGCCGTCTGCTCTGAGTATGCCCCGCCCAGAGGTCCAAATCTGGGTACCGACCTGCTCTTTGTGCCTCAACCACGATCAGCGCTGTCCGTTGTCTGCAACGAACACAATGTAGTGCGGGTATAGCCCGTGCAGGGGTGAGTATAAGATACTCAGTAGGGACGCCGAGACCCCCTAAGGTCTCCTAGAATCAACAAAGGATAATTCACAAAGGAAAGATACAATCACGAAGTATCATCCAGCACTACATAGGTATATGCCCATACATATACCTAAGTCATCAATTCTAGTTCGGCTCCAACATCCGAGCCCATGTTCGATCATGTCCACACAGGATAGCACAACACAATCCACACAGGAAAGAAAGTCAATCATATCGAAGATAATGATTTAAATTCATGATTCAACTCACACAGGTATACTTCTTCGTAAGATGATAGAGATGATCAGATGTATCCATTGATTCATCTAAGCCGTCAGACCCACACAAGATCGATAAGTACTAACCCCCGCAATGACCCACAAAGGATTGGTAGGTACTAACCCCCACCATGACCCACAAAGGATGGATAGGTACTAACCCCCGCCATGACCCACAAAGGATCGATAGGTACTAACCCCCCACAATGACCCACAAAGGATCGATAGGTAACTAACCCCCGCAATGACCCACACATGATCGGACCCACACAGGATCTGTAGGCGGTGGCCCACAGAGGACCGCTGAGCACTGACCCACACAGGATCTGACTCACACAGGATCTTTAACACTGATCCACATAGGATCGCTGAGTGTTGTAGTCGTCACCGTCGAATCCACGAAGGATTTCTGTACAGTCTTCATCATCATCGCAGTCGCAGCCATCTCTAGGGTTCCTGCACACAGCAAACTAGTTCGAGAGGGTCTGCTCCACGAACTGAGGGGCTGATACATAAACTGACACATATTCCAGAGTTTATGTATCCAAAAGTTCCATCTCGTCAACACAAACTCAATGTCACAGACGACACGTCAATCGGAAGCCCGATCTGAGAGTTATTGGCTTTTTCGTCTCAGGGTCCCTGTTGGTTTTTAAGTCAAAACCAACCCGACCGTACTCCAACTGCGTACAAACCTCGAGTGGATTAAGCCAAAAGGTCTGTCTCACTTAGAGGAATCCCTCAAAGTCGACGACATGTCAATCGGACATCTGGAGCTCAAGTTATATGTGTTTCCACTTCGAGGGCCCGGTTGGTTTCGTGTACGAACCAACACGGCAAAACCCAAAGTTCTCCTAAACCTTGACTGTATTATACCGAAACGACCATCTCGATCCAAGGATCGCATCGCAGCTGATGATACGTCGGTCAGAAATCCACAGCCCACGTTATGGTCAAAATACCGTGAGAGGTCCGGTATTAGGGGGTTTGGGCCCGGTCCGACCCGGCCCGGTACCCCCTGGGTCGGCCTGAACCGAGTCGACCCAACCCGGGTCCAGGTCCGGCCAATTAGGGAGCGGCTCGTCCCGGTGGGCATGGCCCGGCCCAGCCGGTGCAGCCTGACCTGGCGGCCCGGCCTTGGCGCACTCAGCCTGGCCCGGTGGCTCGGCCGTAACAGCTGAGTGTAGAGGGGGTGCAGGGGGGGGGGGGGGGCGCTGCCCTCCGCGAGTTCAAATCTGCGCCCCCCATAAGGGGGGCCTCTCCTACTGGCTAGCCGGGTGTTACGACCCCCGACGCATCTCAGAAGCTGGCCGGCCTGGCTGGCCGGCCATGCTGCTACCGCGGGACCCCACTGTCCCGCCCTCCTGCTCCGGCGCCGGCGGCCAGAAACCGGCCGCCGCTCCCTACTCCGCCGTGGCCTATGGTCGTGGCCTTGGTCCATCCAGCATGGCGCGACGGCGCTGCGCCCCTCCGCCGTGGCTCTGCTCCCACTGCGGTGCTTTTGTAGTTCTCTAGCACGGCGCGACGGCGCCGTGCTTCTTTTCCCAATCTCATAGCATCCACGCGGTGCAACGGCCCCACGCCGCCTTACATGTTCCACAACAAAATCAACAACCAAGGGGGGGAGGAGGGTCGGCTGTGTTCGTGCGGTCCGACCTCCTCCCGTTATTGTGATAACAGCCCGCCCAAATAAGACGATAATTCAACGATGAAAGTAATCCAGAACAAATGAAATAATAATCCCCCTACCTCGACTGTAGTTGAACGAAGGCTTGTCGCGGGATTGCACGTTGCGGAAGGAGGCGTTGCAGAAGGAGGATCGTCGTGTCGTGGAGAAAAGATTTGTTTGCATCAAGTCGTTGATCTCCGAGGATTCTGAATTCTTGTCGACCTTCGTCGAAGTTCGGTGTTCTTCGCGTTCTTTGCGTTCTTCGTCGAGGAATAAGAACATCAAGAACTTGAGAAAATTATCCCAAGCCCTCTCACAACCCCACAACCCAATAAAATAAGAGTTTGTCTTATTTTATTTCTCAAGCCATGCATTTTAAAATTCAAAAACGAAACAATCAATTAAATGAATTAATTGCAACGTTTAAACCGCCCAAATTAATATAGGCGTTTCATGAACAGAAAAACACAAGGGTTGACTTCCACTTAATAGGGGTGCAGGTGTGTTACCTTTATAAAGGAGGGGGTGAAGAAAATAAACGTTGGGGCTCACGTGGGCCCCACCACACAAATATCCTACCTAGTGGGTAAGATATTGTGGGTCCCACTCCAATCACTTATCTCAGGTTAAAAGACATTAAGTTATATAAAAATTGGTTGTACCATTTTTATTTTATTCCTATACTTAACACAAAAATTTAAAAACCACACCTGAAAAACGCAACTCCGGAAAAGGTGTTTCTAAGAAATTACTGGCACTGTGATTCCATCTGTCCCCTCAGAATTCTATTTTGAGCACCAGTTCAAATGTTAGAAAAAACCGCTAATTCGTTCAATGGACGTACCCGAGCTAAACTTCAGAAAATTATTCTGGGCACACCGGGCCTCATAATGAGGTGCCGTCAGAAACTGCGTTCTTGTAAAATCCTAAAGAATTTTATGAAAAATTTTCCCTTGAATTTTACGAGTCTTTACATTACTCCCACCTCAGGGCATTACATCCTCGTAAAGATACATCAAAAACTAGGGAAACAAATGTGGGTACTGAGCACGCATCTGAGCCTCCCGCTCCCAAGTTCTCTCTTGGAGGTTCTCGTGCTGCCATCTGATGCACACTAGATGAATTGACCGTCCACGTTGGACCCGCTATTTTCGATCCTCAATCTCCACTAGGAGCACCACAAAAGTTGCCCCATCATCAACGTCCAGCTCCCCATGGTCAATGATATGCATCAGGTCATGAACGTATCTCCTCAGCTGAGATGCGTGGAAGACGTCATGCACCCGGTGCAACTGAGGTGGTAGAGCCAGGAGAAAATCCACCTCACCAATCCTGCTGAGGACCTGGAATGGTCTGATGAAGCGTGGAGACAACCTGTCGCCTCAACCAAATCTCTGTAATCCACATCGATATGAGACCCACAAGAAGACATGGTCGCCATCCTCGAACTCTAGTGGCCTCTGCCTCCTGTCAGAATAAGACTTTTTCCAGCTCTGAGTTTTCCTTATCTGCTCCTGGATGACCTGGACCTTCTCTGTCATGGCCTGGACCATCTCCGGTCCCACAAGTGCTGACTCCCGAGGGTATGTCCAGCACAGAGGAGATATGCAAGGTTTGTCGTACAATGCCTCGTATGGTGCCATCCTGATGGTGGACTGATAGCTGTTGTTGTACACGAACTCCACCAAGGATAGGTGGTCCTCCCAACTGTTACCAAAGTCGAGGACACATGCGCAGAGCATGTCCTCGAGAGTTTGAATGGTCCTCTCTGTCTGACCATTCGTCTGAGCATGAAAGGCAGTGCTCAGGCGTAGCTGCATCCCGAAAGCCTCCTGCAACCCCTTCCAAAGTCGGAAAGTAAAGCGAGCATCTCGATCAGAGATGATAGATGATGGCACACCATGTAGTCGTACAATCTCCTGAACGTAGAGACGTCCCAAGCTCTCCACTGATCTCTTCTCTTTGATGGGTAAGAAGTAAGCCGACTTGGTGAGTTGGTCGACAATCACCCAAATGGAGTCGTGACCTCTGGAAGTGCGTGGAAGTCCAGTCACGAAGTCTATATATATGCCATCCCACTTCCACTCCAGGATCTCCACGGGTTGTACCAAGCCTGCTGGTACCTGGTGCTCTACCTTCACCTGGTGGCAAGTGAGGCATCGAGAAATGAACTCTGCCACAACCTTCTTCATGCCCGGACACCAGTGATATTGTCTGAGATCTTGGTACATCTTCACCACTCTAGGATGTACCACCAAAGGGGAAGTGTGAAACTCTCTCAACAAATCCTCCCATAAAGAAACTGGTACCAAGGTACATCCTCTAAAAAGGACGTCATGCTCTCCTCCTAAAGAGAAACCATCAGGTACCTATCCTGAGGATATCTGCGCATGCCGTGTCTCACAGTCGGCGTCCCCATGTTGTGCCTCTATGACCCACTGCAGTAGTGGAGGAGTGACTATGAGTGACTGAAGAAAGGCTAATCCATCGCTATCCACGAAGGATATCTGCAAAGCGGCTAGCTGCTCTGTCGTCTCCCCAGGTAGCTGAATGCCCGTCCTCCTACTGAGAGCATCAGCTACTACGTTCCCCTTTCCTAGAGTCTAGACTATCTCAAAGTCATAGTCCTGGATGAAATCAATCCATCGCCGCAATCTCAGGTTCAGGTCCTTCTGTGAGATGATGTACCCGAGACTATGATGGTCAGAATAGACTGTAAAGAGCTCGCCCATCAGATAGTGTCACCACATATTCAGAGAGAATACCACTACTGCTAACTCCAGGTCATGGGTAGAATAGTTCTTCTCATGCTCCCTCAACTGACGTGATCCATAGGCGATCATGGCCCGCTCCTGCATCAGGACACATCCAAGTCTGGCCCCTGATGCATCACAGTAAACCGCGTACCCAACTCCCTCCTCCGTTAGACTCAAGATAGGTGCACTGGTCAATTTATGTCTCAGCTCCTGGAAGATCTGCTGACATTTTTCTGACCCCACAAAGGGTTTCCCCTTCTTCGTCAAAGTTGAGAGTGGTGCCGCAACTCTGGAGAAGTCTGGCACAAATCTCCGGTAGTATCCAGCTAGTCCCATGAGACTCCGCACCTCCGTCACGCTCCTGGGTGTCTCCCAAGATAGCACGGCCTCGATCTTCGTAGGATCCACAGAAACTCCCTCCTCAGAGATGACGTGTCTCAAGAAGTGGACCTCACGTATCCAGAACTGACACTTCGAGAGCTTACCATAATGCTGGTTCTCTCGGAGTGTGTCCAGTACAACCTGCAAGTCGTAGGCGTGCTCCTCCTCAGTTGTCGAGTATATCAAAATGTCGTCGATGAAGACCACGACAAATCGATCGAGGTATGGCCGAACGATCTTGTTCATGAGTACCATGAACACTGATAGAGAATTGGTTACACCGAATGGCATAACCAAGGACTCATAGTGTCCATACCGACATCTGAAGGTTGTCTTCTGCACGTCCTCGTCCCGAATTCTGAGCTGATGATAGCCTGATCTACGGTCTATCTTTGAGAACCACCGTGCTACCTTGATCTGATCAAAGTGTCCATCAATACTCAGTAGAAGATACTTGTTCCTCACTATCACCTAGTTCAGGCAACGATAGTTGACACAAAGTCGCAAGCTCCCGTCCGCCTTCTTAGCAAACAATATCGGGGAAGCTGAGGGTGGAACACTGGGTCGGATGAATCCCTTGCCCTGCAAGTCCTCCAACTGTACCCGTAGCTCTCGAAGCTCAGCGGGGGCCATCAGATATGCTAGAGTGGATATCGGGGCTATCCCGAGGTACATATCAATATAAAAGTCAACCTCTCTGTGAGAAGGTAGTCCTGGAACGTCGTCAGGGAAAAGGTCTGCATACTGATCCACCACTGCAGGAAAACTAGGACGATGCACGTCAACTGCTCCTAGGATGAGGCTAGACAACTGATGAGTGATGGGATATACTCTCCCATCTGAGAGTCCATCCTGTGCTGCGAAGGTTCCCTTCTCACCGGTGAAGGTGAACATGCTCCCGTCGGTGCGTACACACCACACCTTGCGCCTAATACAGTCATTCTGAGAATGGAATGTAGATAACCAATCCATGCCCAAGACGACTTCATAGGGACTCAAAGCCGCTACAAGAAGATCCTAGCCGAAGCTCTCGCCTCCTAGAGTAAGGTCACACTGCCGGCACCAGTGCGTAATCGTTGAGTCTGCTCTCGTAGGAGTCTCTATCCTTAAGGATCGAGCCAATGGCTCTGTCGGAATCTCCGAGCTCCAAACAAGGGCAGCAGCTATGAAAGAATGAATCACTCATTATCTATATGAACTAGATCAAGGGTGGAATAGACACAGATAGTACCTCGAATCATCTCTGGCGCGCCGTGGTCGTAGGCCTCCGCTGCCTGGAGCTGTGCCTGTCTCTTCCCGCCAGCTCCCTGTGGTCGGGGTGGACCTCCTGGGGGTGGTGGTGGTAGAGCCTAAAAGCGTCACCCACCACCTGCTGCTCGGCCAGCTCCTCTGCATCGTCTTCCTTCTCCCTACGGATCGCCATGATCGACCCTCTGCCTCTTCCTGGGTGGTCCCTCAACCATTTGTTACTCCTTGGCACAGCGGGTCGGGAGGTCACGAGCCATGTGGCCCTGCCTTCCACATGCATAGCACTGTCTGCCTCTCTAAAGACTGGCTCTGCACTGAGTGCCCCGCACCCTTGAGCCAGTGTCCTGGGGTTGTCTGCCTGAGGGTCTGGTCTTCCTGGACCCTTGAGTCATCTATCGATTTCCTGTTGCAGAAGAATCTGCTACGTGACGCCCTGCGGTAGGTCTCGCTGCTGATGTAGGCTCAGCAAGGAAGATCTCGATGAGAAGGGCTCACTCCAGTACCCCTTCTTGTGTCAGAATGCTGAGGGAGATTAGTGATGCCCTGATCTCCTGCCTCAATCCCTGCTCAAAGGTCCGGGCCCGAAAAAATGGGTCTCGTACCATGTCCGTCGAATTGCCTGAGAGATCTGTAAATCTCGCTGAGTACTGGGCGACCATCAAGCTGCCATGTCGCAGCTATAGAAGCTCCTGGATGTGCACCACATGGAGGGTGGCTGGGATGAACTCCGACCAGAAGAGGCTCTCAATGTCCGTCCAGAGGAGAGATGCCTCATCGTGCACCTGGAGCATCATGCTCCACCATCTGCCTAAAGACGCGTGCAGGAGGCTCGCTGCGAGGATCACCATGAGGTCAGCCGGTGTCCTCACTCACCTGAATACTCATACAACTACCTCCATCCAATCCTCGGCTACCTGAGGGTCTGTCTCCCCACAGAACATGGGTGGTCGCTGATGTTAAAACTCGTGGAGTGCACTAACTTGATGTGAATCGTCAGCGGCTGGGGCTGGTAGCATCAGTGGCTCGGCGGGTAGAGGTACCGCCGATGCCTCTGCTATCAAAGGGCCATGTACCGAGGCCTCGTCTCTTAGAGGGTTGTCATCACATACAATGCTCGGAAAGCTAGTTGGCTGCCATCGTGGGGCCATGTTGAAAAGAAACAGGTGCGCCATGATCAAACTGTATACCTGGTGAGCTGACACAATATGCTCCCAAAGAAAACTTGAAACACGCATGCAATCAATGTTTTCGTGAATTAAGTCGGAAATCAGATGTCAGGGTCCTGGTGTATGGATACGTCGGCCGCTGCACCAACACTGGAATCCCTAGACTGATAAACACACACAATACACTTAACATTATTGCTTCACATAGAAAAAGATCAGAGTCTTGAGTTCTGTGGTAGAACCGAACTCCTTTGATACCAATTTGTCACGACCCCTCCTCGGGGCTCGTGCTGTGACTACCCCAAGCCCGCCTTCCATAGGCCAGGGGGCAGGGGAAAAGCACCAAGGCGTAATTACCGATAAAAAGGAAAGGCATGGACTTTGTAAAGTAAACAAACACCACAGAACAAGAAATCAAGCACAAGAAAAAACTAATAAAAGCTGGGTACAACAGTAAGTGTAGAAAGGTAAGTGGGTCAGCATACAAACACAAACTGAAGTAAAGTACAACTGAAAAACGAAGTACAACAACAAAAAATTAAATCCACAACGTCGAGTTGTCCACTGGTAGTCCAACCTGAAGGGTGGGTATATATAGCCTCCACAGCTCCTCGGGTCCAGCCGTCCACTCCAAGTACGCCTCGTCCAGTGGTCCACCTCCGGGTACCAACCTGCTCCTCGTGCCTCAAACACGATCAGCGATGTCCATCGTCTGCAACCAACACACTGTAGTGTGGGCATAGCCCATGTAGGGGTGAGTATAATCTACTCAGTAGGGACCCCGAGACCCCCGAAGGTATCCCAGAATCCACAAAGGATAATCCACAAAGGAAAGATAAAAACACGAAGTAACATCCGACACTACTTAGGTATATGCCTATACATATACCTAAGTCAAAAATTCTAGTTCAGCTCCAACATCCGAGCCCATGTTTGATCACGTCCACATAGGATAGCACAACACAATCCACACATGAAAGAAAGTCAATCATATCGAAGATAATGATTGAAAGTCAAGAATCAGCTCACACAGGTATACTTCTTCGTAAGACAATAGAGATGATCAGATGTAGCCACTGATTTATCTAAGTCGTCGGACCCACACATGATCGATAGGTACTAACCCCCGCAATGGCCCATAATGGATCGATAGGTACTAACCCCCGACCTGACCCACAAAGGATCGATAGGTACTAACCCCCTCCTTGACCCACAAAGGATCGATAGGTACCAACCCCCGCAATGACCCACAAAGGATCGATAGGTAACTAACCCCCACAATGAACCACACAGGATTGGACCCACACAAGATCTGTAAGCGCTGGCCCACACAGGACCGCTGAGCACTGACCCACATAGGATCTGACCCACACAGGATCTGTAGCACTGATCCACATAAGATCGTTGAGTGCTGTAGTCGTCACCGTCGAATCCACGGATGATTTCTGTACAGTCGTCATCGCCGTCACAGTCGCAGCCAGCTCTAGTGTTCCCGCACACAACATGCTCGTTCGGGAGGGTCCGCTCCACGAGCCGAGGGGCTGATACATCAACTGACACATAGTCCATATTTGATGTATCCAAAAGTTCCATATCGTCAATAGGAACTCAACATCACAGACGACACGTCAATCAGATGCCTGGTCTGAGAGTTATTGGCTTTTTGGTCCCAGGGGCCCGGTTGGTTTTTAAGTCAAAACCAACCCGACCATACTCCAACTGTGTCCAAACCTTGATTAGAGTAATCCAAAAGGTCAGTCTCACTTAGAGGAATCCATCAAAGTTGGAGGAACGTTAATCTGACGTCTGTAGCTCAAGTTATAAGCGTTTCCGCTCCGAGGGCCCGGTTGGTTTCGTGTACAATCCATCCCGACCAAACCCAAAACTCTTCAAAACCTTGAGTGTATTATACTGAAACGACCGCCTCGATCCAAGGATCGCATCACAGCTGACGGTGTGTCGTTCGGAGGTCCGCACCCCATGTTATGGGCAAAAAACCTTGAGATGTCCGGTATTAGGGGGTTCGGGCCAGGTCTGACCCGGCCCGGCACCCCCTGGGTCGGCCAGAACCGGGTCGTCCTGACCCAGGTATGGGTTCGGCCCATTAGGGTGCGGCAAGGCCCTGTGGGCGTGGCCCGGCCCGACCTGGGCACGCTCGGCCTGGCCCGGTGGCCAGGTAGCTAGGTGGCTCGGCCGTAATGGCCGAGCGTAGAGGGAATGAGGGGTGGCGCACTGCCCCCCGCCAGTTCGAAACCACGACCCCCATGATGGGGGCTGCTCCTACTGGCCAGCCCGGGGTTACGACCCCCGGTGATTCTCGGAAGCCGGTCGTGCTGCTGCCGCGGGACCCCACGGTCCCGCCCTCCTGCTCTAGTGTCGGCGGCCAGTTTCTGGCCACTGCTCCCTGCTCCATCGTGGCCTATGGTCACGGCCTTGGTCCGTCCGGCGTGTCGCGACGACACCGTGCTTCTTTTCCCAATCTCATAGCTTCCGCGCTGTGCAACAGCACCTCGCCGCCTTACACGTTCCGCAAAAAAAATCAACAACCAAGGGGCGAGGAAGGTCGACCGTATTCGTGCGGTCCGACCTACTCCTGTTATTGCGACAACATGTGGCCAAAATAAGATGATAATTCAATGATGAATTTAATCAGGAACAAATGAAATAATAATCCCCCAACCTCGAATGTAGTTGAATGAAGGCTTGTCGCGAGATTGCATGTCGCGAAAGGAGGTGTCGCAGAAGGAGGATCATCGCGTCGGGGAGAAAAGATTCAACGGCTTCACATCGTCGATCTCCGAGGATCCGGCGTTCTTGTTGACCTTCATCAGAGGTCGGCGTTCTTCGCGTTCTTCATGTTCTTCATCGAGGAAGAAGTGCTTCAAAAACTTGAGAAAATTCTCTCAATCCCTCTCACAACCCCACAACCCAATAAAATAAGAGTTTGTCTTATTTTTTTTTCAAGCCATGCATTTTAAAATTCAAAAACGAAACAATCAATTAAATGAATTAATTTCAACGTTTAAACCACCCAAATTAATAGTGGCATTTCATAAACAGAAAAACGCAAGGGTTTACTTCCACTTAATAGGGGTGCCGGTGCGTTACCTTTATAAAGGAGGGGGGTGTAGAAAAGAAATGATGGAGCTCGTGTGGTCCCCAACTCACAAATATCCTACCTAGTGGGTAGGATATTGTGGGTCCCACTCCAATCACTTAGCTTAGGTTAAACAACTTTAAGTAAAATAAAAAATGGTCGCACCCTTTTTATTTTATTCTTTTACTTCACCAAAAAATTTAAAAACCACACCTGAGCAAACGCAACTCTGAAAAAGGTGTTTCTAAGCAATTATCGGTGTTGCGATTCCATCATTGCCCTCGAAATTTGATTCTGAGCACCGCTTCAAAAGTTAGAAAAACCCGCTCGTTCGTTCACTGAACGTACCCAAGCTAAACTTTGGAAAATGATTCCGGGCACACCGGGCCTCAGAATCAGGTGCCGTCAGAAACTGCGTTCCTGTAAAATCCCAAAGATAATTAAGAAAAAATTTCCCTTAAATTTGACGAGTCTTTTGAGCATTTCCCTTGGATAATTTCTTTAAATGGGATACGATGGAAGAAAAGCCGCATCACTCTACGACTTCATGCTGATAGTGAAAGAACCAATTCTAATAGTTTATATGAAAGAAAACAGTGTAGAATTATTTCAATGTTAACATTTAACATTCAGATGAAAAAAATGTTCCTTATATTAGGGGCATACCCTACCACATCTAAAACTAAATAAATATTCCAATTGAAAGAATGATAATTATGCAGTGCACAAACATGTTAATTCAAATAACTTCATTGACATGCTATGTAAATCAATATAGAAAATTTAATGGGGAAATAGACATATCCAAAATAAGGAAATAGATTGATATTACAACGAAATTATTTTCAATCAAAATATATAAATATTGGAGGGAAGGGAAAAATTTCAATAAATTGACAAGAACACACCTTTTTCTTACCTATGGATATGTATGGTCCCTGGAGATTCATAGTCGTATAAAAATTGTGGATGACTGAATGCTGTGGATCCGTATTTCCTTATTTTTGAATGAAAAAGTATTATATTTACATATATAAATTTAGTATGAATAAAGTGAAATTTGAAGCATTTAAATAAAGGAATATGTTACATAGATTTTATCAATGAAATATTCCCTATATGCGGGATCTGTCTGTAATAGGTTGAATATGTAGTTAGGGATAATGTCGACTCGTTGGCGAGATCTGCAAACCAAAAGGAATAATGATTATTTACATGATATTATGATAAAAAACCCTTTTCATAGATCTGGATCTATAGTAACTCTAAATAATGTATTGATTATGGTAATGGGGTTCACGAAGAGGTTACGGGCATCCTCCATGATGGTTGACAGTGAAGAAAAATTTGAAGGGCCATACCATTTGACTTTTAAAACCAGATAAATCTTCCCACAGAAAAAAATATTCATTATGCAGTGCACAAACATGTTACATCCAAGAACATATTTGAAATTACATGTAGAAAAATATTTATAATATAATTGGGATGGAGACATATCCAATATAGTAGGTTCCACTGAAAGACAATCCTTGACAGATGAGTTTTTAGGATAAGATTCACATTCCCTAGTACATTATACATGGTAGATTGAATGATGTCAGGTAGGCAATTGAATCAACCGAATGATTCCTTTAATAAAATTTAAATAATTCAAAAAATAGTATAAATGAATCTAACCCCTAGTCTATGTAATAGTAAAAATGTTTTGAATTATATTTTTAAGAAACACAGGTGTGGATGATAAAGAAGTCCTGGTAGATTCTTATGTATAAACAACCTCCGATAATTAAGAGATTGTAAAATTAATACTTACCTTGTACTTTTCCTTCATAGATGGTACTTTAAGATCCTATATAATAGATAAATCATTTTAATTAAATTATACAAGAACCAAAAACATAAATATGATTTTATATATGATCATCTAATATTGCATTGTTAGTAATATTTTAGTAGTATCATTGTTTCTGGTGTTAACTGATTCGTTTTACTTTATATGTTTTGTTACATAATTCATGTTTGTTAATGATATGATGTACTAGACTCTTATACATAATGATATTATGTTATTATACATTATTTTTTAGTCATATAATGAAAATTATTCTTGAATGGTTACGATGGGGAATAAAATCACATCGTGTCGTGGGGACTGTAAGTCTTACGTACACAAGAGCAAAAATATCATTCTATTCATGATGAAATAATATATAATTAGGAGGTATATTATAAGTAAAAAATCCTCAAAATTTTATATTTATTATTTACATCTATTATACTCATTATTATACCCATCCAAATAATGATGTTTTGAATAACAATCTACACCACGACATGGAGATGATAAGTCGTATGTATGCACATATGGTGAAATTTTCAATCATAGGATGGATTGAATAATGAAAATGGTTGTAAAATATTTATAATATCATCAAAATATGTATATGTTAATGGATTTATTATTTTGGTATCGAAACAATAATGAAAGAGGAAGTGGAAGAAGAAAAAAAATTTAAAGAGGTGATGAAATAATTACCTCTTCCTCGGGTGATTCATTTTGATTTGAATAAAAGATCTCCTTATGAGGTATTTATGATCAATTTAAGACCACTTGGATTAATTTAGTGTAGTTGGGATGATATTTTTGTAGGTATTGGCCTATCCAAATGGCTTTGTAGGTGTAAATTTAATATAACGTGATTTTACCTTTTATAAGAGAGGTAAATGGTACTCTAGGAAAATCTTGAAATATTATTTTATTTTAAAATTATTTTATGTTTATAATAGCTCCTAATTGATTTATTTATAGAATAAGGTGGGTTTGGGTGTAAATACTCTCATCCAATTAGTTTTAGACTAGTTAAGGTCAACATATTAATCCTGCATTTTAGATTTAACTCTTAGTTAAATAGTTTGACATTTACCATGACATGTTTTATTTTTATACTACATGTTTAATAAAGTTAATATAAAATGACAAGAAAACCTATATTAGTTCATTAATGACATATCTAAAATTATATATGTTATTTTATAGAATCTCATATTTTTAGGAATGATATATCATTTATTAATATAGTATTTCCTTTAAAACACATTTCTGTCAATTTTGACACTATTTAGTATTTGGTTTTTGTGAAGGTTTTAACTACATTATTACTTCAAAAAAAGACATTGAATAAACCATAAAATTTCATATTCACTTTGATAATTATTTTATGTCATTCAAAGTTTCAATTTACATTTATTTTAATACATATAACATCAATTATTTTAATCATTCATTAATAAGGTAAATACATCATTATCATTAAGTCACAAATAAATTTAATTATTTAATATCTGAAAATTATAACTAAAACACCATGATTTAGGAAATAATTTTATCTTTCTACTAAATATTTATAGTCAATTTTATCTTATGTATAACTCTATATTGAAAATGTTTTTGGTAATAAAATTTTAATGTGCAGATTTTAAGACTTATTTAAATAAAATATAATAAATGTCCTAATCTAATACTAGTTGATAAAAAAGGATCTTATTTTTATCATAAGGTTTATTTGGATCTAAACAATTTTATCCAATGGAATTAGGACATGTGTTGGGGTAATTATTATATCATTTTTACCTTTAATTACACTATTTGATTTTAGCTGTTGTAATTAAAATTTAAATGTTATGATTCACAAAAAAATATTTTCATCCTATTGAACCACATTTTACAATCTGCAAGAAACCATTTCTATCATAATTTTGAAATTCAATTTAGTGAAATGGTAAAATTATGTTTTATGCAAATTTGAAAATGTGCTTAGAAGGTTTGTAAAATACGCTAAAAAGTTCAATAATTTTTTTATGTCTAATCTTGTTATTAAATTATTACAATTAATTAAATTTTACTAATATAGGTATAATTTATCTATTTTAACATTAATGAAAATATATGTTAAGACTCATTATTTAAATAAATGGACTATTTTAAACAATAACGTAGTGTTTTACATTATTCATCAAAAATAGAATGTTTTCAGAAAATTACAGAAAATTTACCCTAAGAAAATTGTGATATTTAGAATTCAAAAACCAAGTAAAATTTGAAAAGTAAAATTTATAAAATTTCAAATAGTATATATTTCTATTTATAATTGCTTCTAAAATGGCTAGTTTGATTGATTGTTGTGTTTTAGAACGTGAATCATCGTACAATGCATGCTATTTTATTATTCAAAGAGAAGTGTATAATAGATGTTTGGGGTGTTATATTCTACAATTATTCAAATAATTTAGTCCTTGAAATTTCTAGAATATTATTTCATAAAATGATTCGTGTGGTTCTTCATCATATGTTCCCCAGGTCCCCACATCACCTCTTCCATTTTATTATTTCTCAAAAGAACATTTACCAGATGGATCTTCTGTTTTCTCAACACATGTTCTCTGGTATCAAGATTCTTGATAGGCCCTTCACAAAAAGACAAATCATGTTCCAATTTTTTTTATTCATAAGTGAGTATATGTGTTGGGTATGGAATGTATTTTCTCAACAGTGATATCTGGAACACATCATGAACATTGGAGAGACATGGCGTCATTTTTAAATAGTATGATACCTCACAAATTCATTCCTGAATTTTGATTCAGTCCGATGTACATGGTACTTGATTTACACTTTTTACCAAATCGTATACAAACTTCCATGGTGATACCATTAAGAAAACATGATCTCCTACTTGAAATTGAAAATCATTCCTTCATTTATCGGTATAGCTCTTTTTCAAACTTTGTGCACCTTTGATGTGGGTTTGGATAATCTTCACCTTTTCCATTGATTCCTCAACATGTTCGGGGTCAATAAGTTTTCATTCACCAACATAATCCTAACAGGATGGTGTGTGACACCTCCTCCCATATAACTCTTCATATGGTTCCATCTAAATAATTGAATAGAAGATATTATTATACGAAAATTCTACAAGAGTTAAATATTGATCCCACGTACCTTGAAAGTCAAGTGGGAAGGATCTCAACATACGTTATATGGTTTGAATAGACATTTCAGATTGTCCATTAGTTTGTGGTTGGTAGGAATTTCAGAAACGAAGTTCAATATCAAGGTTTTTTTAAGACATTTTTAGAATCTTGATGTAAAACGAGGGACAAAAACAGAAAAAATTGATAATGGTACACTATGATGTATAAAAACTACATTAATATATTGTTTTTCTAAAAGTTTAAGTGGTAAATATTCACTAATATCATGAAAATGTGTTGAATTTGTATGACTATCAACAATGACCCATATTGCATCAATCCTTCTAAGAGTACTTGGTAGCCCCATTATATTGTACACTATAATGATATCAAATTTGCACTAAGGTATGGGAAGAGGTTTCATGACTCATCTAGGATGTTGTTTTCCAGCCTTAACCTATTAACAAGCCATACATCTTGACACATAATCAGAAATATCCCTCTTCATGATGTCCCACAAAAAATTATCCTTCAAATCACTATACATCTTAGTGCTACTTTGGTGTATATTGAAATTGGAGCTGTGAGCCTCGTACAATAGTTCCCTTTTTAGATCTGGAATATTGGGAACACCAAGGATCTTCCCAAATTTCAAAATTATGTATTCATATATGAAGTTGTTAAATTTATCATCATTCACACCAATAATTATCTTTTGAAACACCTCCTCATCAGTATGAGAAATTTTTATCCATTCTATTAAAAATGTTTTTGAAGCCATTTGAAAATGTTTTGATGTTCCACCTTCCATGAGTATTCCCATATCCATATTTACTAGATCCATGGATATAGGATCCCTTTCAACTTTATATTTTCCAAAACTCTATGATCCTTTCTGCTCAAAGAGTATTCCAACTTATTTGACTTCCATGGGTTGTATTTTATTGTGCAGTCATAATCAATGAGTAGTTAAATCCATCACCATTTCCTCATGTTGAGTTCATTTTGTGAGATAATATACCTCAATATATTGTGATCAGTATATATCTCACATTTTTCAGTAGAGAGATAGTGTCTCCATATCTTCTAAGAAAAGGTTACAGATGTTAACTCAAGATCATGGGTGGGATAGTATTGTTCATGAATTTATTTCATCTGTGAAACTTAGGGAAACAGTCTATCATTATAAAAAAACATAACCATTTCCTTTATTTGAAGCATCACTATAATTAAAAAACACATTATTCAATGATGGTAGAGTCATGAAATGATAATTGACTAATATTCTATTCAATTCTCAAAAACATTTCACACTATTTTTTACAAACAAATTTAACCCCCTTACATGTGACCCTGGTAATGAGTTAGAAAATCAGGAATAATTCTAGATGATACACATATAATAACATAAAAAACCAATAAAACTATGTACCTTAGTTATATACATTAGTGCTGGCCATTCTTTGATTTCCCTTTTCTTTAAAGGATCAACATATATATGTTTATTAGATACAACATGTTCAAGGAAATACATCTTTTGAAGTCAGAAGTCACACTTTCTAAACTTTCCATATAATTCATTTCTTCTAAGAGTTTTCAGAATAGTGCATAAGTGATTTTTATGATCGTCATTTATTTTGGAGTATACCTATATATCATCAATAAATATAACCTAAATTTGAATAATATATTCATTGAAAACACTATACCTTATATCCATGGAAATAGAGGGTGCATTAGTCAGCCCAAAAGGCATTACTGTAAAATTGTAAGGCCCATACCAGGTTTGAAATGTTATATTTTTAATGTCTTCTTTATTCACGCACAACTGATGATATCCCAACAAAAGGTAAATCATTGAGAAATATTGAGATCTTGTAACTTGATAGAATAAATCATCAATTTGAGGTAGGGGATACTTGGAATTTATTGTTATAACATTGATCTCCCTGTAATCAATTCAAAATATCCAATATCCACCATTCTTATTAATAAAATGAACAGTGGATAGCCATGTAGAAACACGTGGGAGAATAAATCATAAATCAATCAATTCCTATAAAATTTTTTTAGCTCCACTTATTCCACAGTGTCCATTCTATAAGGGGTATCTGATATGGGCCATGAACAAGGAATTAAGTCAATTGAAAACTCAATTTCCCATTTTGGAGGATGTCCAGGTAAATCCTCTAGAAACACAACAACATATTCTTTCATAATACATACATCATTATTTTGATCATTTCTTTCAAGTCCCATAGTTATTTCACTCCCTTCATCCCCAATAATAGAATTTAGTAGAGCTATTGGCGCTGTATCTATATGAGAATAATATGGTGATGTTTCAGCTATAAAGATAATGGATTCCTTATCTTCATGAGAAATTGTATCCTCCTTCTACATACAATAAATTTTTTCATCATGGTATGAAATCCAATTCATACTAAGGATTATATCAAATTAAATCACGGTGATGAAAAAAAGATAGGTAGATAAATCACATTTATAAGCCACGATGGTAACTGATTGACAAAACATTGTTGTAATGATACAACCCTTGGGGGTTTTGAATGATAACACCCTTAATAAGTCAAATTGGAAATATAAAATTTTCTTAGCAAACTAGGATTATTTTAAAGAATGAGATGATCCAGAATAAAATACAACATCGGATAACTTTGTGGAAATGATTAAAGTACTTACCACCACATCATTCAAAACATGAACTTTAGTAGTTGTGATTGTATAATATCTGCCTTTATTCCTTGGAATTTTATGAGGTAAGATTCTGTGACTCTTAGGAAATTCATTTGAATAATTACCCATTTCATTATAATTGTAACATTGAACATTGACAACCACTTTCCTCCCCTTACAATCACAAGCTTGAATCCCTTTTCTCCACACATTTAACAAACTCTCTTCCCATTTAGTCATGTACCATGGTGTTTCATCCCGCAATTATTGTAGGATGGGAATTCAACATTTCTCTCATTTCCCCTTTTTTCCTTTTATAAAGTGTTCACCAGATCTCATCTTCACATGATTCACATTCAATTCATAATACATAGAGAATTCATTAGCTATCTTGAAAACACATGAGACTATATCTTCATACGATGAGAGGGATTTTGAGACAAATACTAGATGGACAACTGGTTTTAACCCATAAAATAATTGATCAATCTTACTCCTTGGGTTACATATATAATTAGCAGCATGCATTTCTAGCATTGTAATGATAACCTCACACATCACGACATTCACATACTATTTTTTTCAAAGAATATGAAATTTCCTTTCCATATTAGCTATATTTTCACTATAAAAGTATTTATCTATGAAAATATCATTAAAATCCCTCAATTCAATATTAGACACTTTTTCATCCTCCATTGTGATTTGAATTAATGAAAACCATTGATCATCATCTCCTAAGAGGTGATAGAAGGCCATGAAAACTTTTTAACTTTTGTTAATACCTAATGTAAGAAATCTTTTTATCTAAAAAACATATCCTTTTCTCTGCTAGAAATGGATTTATAGTACCATTTAATGTTGGTTGTTGTTTTCTCCTGAAGCGGTCTGACATTGATCCTCCACATTGTGGAGTGGGTGATCCATACGGGTATGGATATTATTCAAAACTGAGTGAGTTGTCCTAGTATTGTTATAACATGTCTAGTACCAGTTGCATCACCCATTCAAAAATAATGATCTTCAATAGGAGGAAAATACCTACATTGATTATGTGCATTGATATGGTTTCCATTCCTTCCACTAGGCTCCATTTTCTATACAATGTCATTCACTATATTAGTTAATGAATAAAAATACACAATTCCAAACCTATAAAATGCATAAAATAAATTGTATAGTTTATGTATATAATCCATAATCATAAAAAATGTTTTCTTTGGGGAAGTATTTACTCATAAATCCATCATAATGGTATTTAAAGAAACTACAAATTATCTTAAGAATACCCTTGGGAGTGTCAAACTAGGGGAAAAATAAGGCATGTTGTCATGTACAAGGATACCCCAGGTCAAGCCCAAAACTCCATCTCAGAGATATTTCTCCTAGGTACAACTGTTCCAGAATGACATCCCCTTGTAGTATCCAAATGGGGATGTATATCATTGTAAACCAACATAATATGTACATTTCCCAAAATTTTGGATTCTCTTCTACATTAATCATCAATTTCTATCTTGGGATGATGTTCTCTAATAATAGATGTTATAAATCTAGTTTCCACGGTTTGTACTAACCTTGCCTATGATAACAACTGTAATTCCCCAACATCATTTACCCTCAGTCAGTCCATTATTACAGTACATTATCATGATCATATGATATCATGTCTTGAAAGGCCGATCAGATTAGTATCATTGGATGTACTAGATTCCTACTTATGTTTTACATTACCTTAGGAAATGAATAAGCAACATTGTGTCTCCTTTTAACACACTAATTTCCTTTAGCCAATCCCTATAGGTCAATCATAATATCGTTATTCACATCCAAGGAAAAATAAAACTTACGAAATGGGTGAGCTCAAATTCTCAATAAGGATAACAATATAGCAAAAACTAATATAAATAAAATTAAATATTTAAGGAAATGTATAAGACTAAAACAAAATAATTTTAAACATTAAATTCATCCTAATATAGAATGGATAAATCATATAATTTCATTTACATATTCAAATAGATAATCTACTAGTTTAATAATGAAATTTAATTTCAATATCTAATCTCATAGTGATGGATTTTATAATGTTAGACATCATATCCACATAGTGAAGGCCTCATTCCAAGAAAAAATTTTTTTTTCAAGGACTTGTGCCAAGACACAAGTTTGTCTCTTGAGACCTATCGATGCATTGAGGGGTTGTAGATGGCCCTGCCTATCACTTACTACATCCAATGAATTCCTCATATGAAAAGGGTGAAAAATAATATAATCATTCATATTAAACTAATATAAGAAATGATACTAAATTAAACCATAAATTGTGAATGAAAAAAATAAAACATCCATATTAAAACATATCATGAAACTATAAATATAATATGAAATATTTTATCATAATAAATCAACTTCAATTAAACATAAAACACAACAATAGATGTTGACATTGTTGAAGTCAATACAAAAACTATATTAGTGAAATATCTCTTTCTAATATGAAATCATTTAAAAGTCTCATAATTATAAAATAAAACATTTAATTAGAAACTATTCATATAAACATGAAATAGAAGCTTCAAAGGTGTTATAATAGTGTAAAATAGTTGCACCCGCTGTATAAGTTAAGAAAAAAATCGTTTCCTTAATTTGTCGAAAAGGACATAAAGTACCTTGTCGGGAAAATGAAAGAAAGATACCATATAAAACATTTTATAAAAGTAAAACATGGCTATAAATGAATTTAAACCATATTATATGAAAATTATTTTCTTTTGAATATATTTTTATAAAACATGGATGTGGATGATAAATATGTCCCAGTAGATACTAACATATAAACATACTCAGATAATAAAGAGATCGTAAAATTAACCCTTACCATGAAAATTTCATTAATAGAGGGTGTGTTAAAAACTATTATAATAGTTAAATAATTGTTATTAAATAATAAAATAACTACATACATAAATTTGATATAATATATGATCCTCTAATATTACTTTGTTAATAATATTTTAGTAGTATCATTGCTTCACCTTTTAACTGATTCATTTTCCTTTATATGTTTTTTACATAAGTCATGTTTTATTATTGATAGGATGAATTTGATTCATATAAATAGTGATATTATGTTCTTAAAAATTATTTTTTAATCATAAAATTAAAATTAATCTCAAATGATTACGATGGAGAATGAATTCTCATCGCCCCATGGAGACAGTAATCCGTACGTACGAACGAGCGAAAATGTTATTGTATTGATGTTGAAATAATATATAATTGATGGTATATTATACATGTAGAGTCAATATCATGTTATATTTATTATTTACATCAATTATACTCAATATTATACCCAAAAAATAATTTAGTGTTGAATATCAACCTACACCATGACGTGGAGATAGTAAGTCATACGTACGCACTTATGGTGACATTGTCATTCATAGGATAAATATAGTAATGAATATGGATGTATCGTACTTATAATAACCACACAGTGTGAAGAAGGTATTGGAGTTATTATTTTGGAATTGAAACAACAATGAATGCAGAATTGGATAATGAAAAGAAATTTTAAAGAGGTGATGAAATAATTACCTCATATTCAGGTGTTTCCTTTAAATTTGAACAAAGGGAACTTAGATTGGTTGTCTGATAAAATAAGGCCTATATAATGATGTGAGGGTGGTTGGTGGAGATTTGACCAGGGTTTGTACGATCCAAATGGCTTTGGGGGAGTGAATTTAAGGGAAGGGGATGTACCCTTTTATAATAGAGTTGAGGTCACTTTTGGAAGAACTTGAAATATTATTTAATTATAAAATTATTTTTAGTTTATATTAGCTCCAAATGTATTTATTTCTTGAATATGGTTTGGATGGGTTGAAATACTCACAACTAGTAGGTTTTTTTCATGTTTATGTTAACATATTATCTTTAACTTTTGGATTTCACTCTTAGTTAAATAGTTTGACTTTTACCATGTCTTCTTGTATTTTTATACTACATGGTTAATATATTTATTATAACAGGACAAGAGAACCTCAAGTCCTTCATTAATGTAATATATAATATTATCTACGTCCTTCATCAAAATCATATATTTTTAGGAAAAATATATCATTTAATAATATTGTATTTGTTTTAAAATTTCATTTATGTCAATTTTGAAACTATTTAGTATTTTGTTTTTTTATTTCTTAAATACCTGATTACTTAGAAAAAAATAAATTGGATAAACCCTAACAAGTCATTTTCACCTATAAATTTCATGGATGGCTTCAAAAGTTTCAATTTACAATTATTTTAATATTTATAACATCAATTATTTTAATCAATCATTAATAATACAATTATTACAACAACATTATGTCATCAATAAATTTATTGTGTAATGTCTAAAAAATATAAATAAAATACCATGATGTAGGAAATATTTTTAGATTTTTAAATAATATTCATATCTGAATTTATATTTTGTATAACTCTATATTAATAATAGATTAGTTAATAAAATTTTAATTTAACACTTTTTACACTTCTTTTAATAAAATATAATAAATATCCTAATCTAATCGATGTGGTTCAAAAAGGATCATATTTTTGTCATAAGGATGATTTATGTTGAAATAATATTATCCAATATAATTACGATATGTGTTGGGGTAATTAAAATAGCATTTTTACCTTGCATTACCATATTTACTTTTGAGAGTGGTAAGAAATTTTCAAAAGTTATAATTCCACAAAAAATATATTCTTCCAGTTGAAAAAAAATTTACATACTAATGAAAATCGTGTCTGTCTAATTTTTTATGTTCAATTCAATGATATGGTAAAAATATCTTTTATAAAAATGTGTAAATTTTCCTTGATTGTGGGTTAAAAACGATAACAAGTTTAATATCATTTTACATGTCTAATCTTCTTATAAAATGACCCCAACGAATTATATTAGACTTATAAAAGTATTATGTGTGTATATTGGCCTTAAAATAAATTTAAATTTAAATAAACATTATTTAAATAAAAAGATGTTTTAATCAATAATTCAGTGTTTTTCACTATTCATAAAAAAATCATTGTTTTTATAAAAATACCAAAAAATCACCATAATCTAATTTTGATATTCCAAATTCAAAAATGAGGTCCATTTTGAAAAATAAAAGTTATAAAATTTCAAAATATAGGTATTACAATTCATGACTGCTTCTAAAATGGCCGGTTTGATTGGTCATGGTGTTCTAGAACATCAGGTAGCGTACAACGCGAGTTGTTGTATTATTCAAAGAGAGCGTACCATGGATGATTGTGGTGTTAAACTTAATTATTTTAAAAATTCCCCCTAGATAGATAATAATATTAAATAATTCATGTAAATTTAAAGTGAAACATATGTGAAACTCCCCCATACATAAATGGTTATAGTTTATATGTTGTCCACAGAAAAATTTCTAGCAGTGTTATAGAAAATAATGCTCAAAAAATGAATTATTATTTCAAAAATTAAATATTTAGGATATCGAGAGCTCCATGGATATATTGGAATTCTATGAGGGAATTTTTGCGGTTTAGATGTTCAAAATGGGTCACCTAGAAAATGGTGTAGAAAAAAAATACTAGACTAGATGAATCATTAGTCCACATGTATAAAAAATTGATAAAGAAAATTTATGGTAGGTGCATATTATGGTACAAATGTGTAACCAATTTTTTTCAATATAGAATATTTTTAAAATAAATCTTTCAAATGCACTCAAAATGAAAATAAAAAGGAAATATCATAAAAACAAAATCTATAAATGAAATAAACTATGTGTTTCCTCCTAGAAATAACTAATAGAGTGTTTTTGGATTGACAGATGGATCAAAATATCGTGTCGTGTGGTCCTTTTACTTAGTTTCCGATCTGGAATTTATAGTTTATTATGGCAGAGTCCTCCAACTCATTAGAAAACATGGATGTATTGATTAATTCAGTAGCTACTTGATAAAGAATTAGTTGTGGAACGAATGATATCATAGCTCAATATGTTTTCTTTTATGTAGTATTCTATAATAAGAGTTCCTAAAGCATATGTTCTATTTCGAGAATGTTTTGAGTTACTCATTGTACCAGAATAGATAGAGGTATAAGTATATCGACAACCATTGATTACACAGATGAACCAAACATGGTTATTATAAATGTTAAAGATATGAAAATCCATCCACATAAAAAAATTAATAAGAAATCAATTCAAATATATATCAATGGGTAAAGAATTACAAAATGTGGGAGTATACATATTAAAAAATGGAAACATCCACCCCTGTAACAAAATATAAAAAAACCCAGAAAAATTGGCTGATTAAGGTCCGTCATCTAAACCAAAAATATCACCCATCGTCAACTCACAGTCAAGTGGTGGTGGTGGTAGCTATCCAGTGGGATCAGTAGCAGTTGATTTCGAAAAGGATATTTGAGTAGCAATAGATGGTTGAGTCATAGTGTATAATTAATGAGTCTGGGTAGGTGGTGGGGAGGCATTGTTCTTTAGTGTTGATGTGGGTCTGGTAGCTTGACCAAAGAATGGTACCCTGGTGGTAGTGGTAATGGCTAACCACTTTCTATGATGGCCCTCTTATCTTGGTTCTCATGCAAGGTAGTGGGGTCAGTATTTTCTGGGGTAGTTTGGGTGGGAAATGGGTGATGAAGGAAATGTGGAAGAAAATGGTATGACAACGGATGGTGGTGGTGAAGTGGTGAAACAGTATGTCTCTATTAAAAGGAAGGTCCATATGGGTGGATATCTGGGGTAGTTTCTTCAGAATTCATAACTTCATATCCCATATATCTTTCTGGGTGGGATGGGTGGGTATATAAATGATATATGTTGTTGTGGTATGGGTAGGAATATGGGTGGGTGTTGGAGGTGGGGAAGTGGTGGATATATCATCTAGTGGTAGGTACTCTGTTTGTGTTTCCATGTGCATTCACAATCCCCATTTGTTGATATCATCCTCCCCCACAAATAACGGAATTTTGTACATCATTATGAAATTAAATATCTCAATGGGTCCTATGTAGTTAATAAGAAGGGTTTCATCGAAAAATCCATGGTATCTAGCCAGGTGGGTGATAAATGATCTTTCAATCAATGTACCTCAAATCTGTTGTGCATGAGCCTTGTAATATCTTATGAACTATGAAACCATGTAGACAGATGGGAATCCCATGGATTCTACTAGGATGAGAACATGTACCTCTCTCACACTCCCCCGTTACTCTACCCTATCAAAACATGTGTCAGTCAATGTGCCATGTAGTACCCACAAGGCTAGGTTATGAAACTATGTAGAGTTGGAGATTCATTGTTCATTGGGTAACAGAGGTTTCCATGGAATCTTCTCTAAAAGATATTGTGAATCAGATTATGGTGGCTCTAGAGTAAGTGTTGGAAGGACACTTTATAAAGAAAACACCAATGTTTAAATTCCCAAGAAAATGCTGAACTCGGTGAATGAACGATCTTGTGGTTGGTACCAATAGTAATTATAGTCTATCTATGGCCACCTAATATATAGGAAAAAATTTTAGAAATAGATCCTTGAACATCTCTTCACATACTTCAACAATGCTGTCCAAATGTAATGTATCACGGAGGTTGAGGATGGCCTCAGTGATATTCAATCGGGTCGAAACATGAAATTATAAGGTCTTGATTGTCTGTAGAGTATTATCCTCTAGTCTGATGAGGTTTGCATTATTATTTGGGTAGGTAAATCATTTTTGGGGGTACATATTGAGGTTATCATAACTGGATGATTCCCTTATCCTTGTTGAGGATCCAGCTTGGCCTGCTGGTACAACACGGGCTGCTGTTGGAGGTACAGAAGGTGTAGTGTTGTGCGAGCACTTGGCTACCAACATCTTATCATGGTCTGACGATGACTTGAATGTTTCTAGATTCAAAGTCTTGGTTCGATCCATTATCGTAGAAGGATTTTAGTGTGTATAAGGGGGATGATTGGGTTAGGGTGAGAAAGAAGAAGGAATTATGGGGCTCAGGTTGGTGATTGGGTGGTTGAGATGAAGGCTGACAGTTGATGGAGGAGGTGAGGGGGGTCAAGGGGTTGTCGGGTGAGGGAGGTGAAGGATGAGGGATGAGGGGTCAGAGGTCATAAACAAAGGCTCCAGGATAAGGATTTTTCAAAAACATCTCTGGTGAATTACAGGAAGTGTAACAATGGTTTACGTCTTGCAAAGATGTATTTTAATGGATTTTTGACAGAAATGGAACACGTCGTGTAATATTGTTACATGGAATGTAATTGAAATTTTTAACTCAAAAAAATTTTAAGCCTATTATTTCATCTCATTTCGTAACTAAAACATTCTTATTACTATCGTAATTTTATATAGGTTAAGATGACCTATATTGGGTTATCTCCCATTCAACGCATCCTTTAATGATGTGAGAATGACTCAGTTAAGTCTCTATTGAACATAATACTAATGAAACAACCTTCATGGGAGGGTTCATGAATATTTTCAATCATTGAACATTCACATAGAATGGTGGTCCACCCTCTCTCTAATTTTCCATGGCCCAAAAAGGAACAACATTATGATCTTGGAAAAGGCCAGACAATTGAGATTTCACCTTAACATGGAACAATTTCAGGACACTGTTAATAAGTGGACCTTAATCCCTGGAACAATGATACACCCTTTAATGCATTGATCATTCCATTTTTTCCTTTCATTGTAGATCTTTGAAATTTTATAGGCAAACGTATTTATTTTTTCTAATTTAGTAAACTATATCAACCTATATTTTCCATCATTCATAGAATCCAAATTAATCTTCATAATTTCCCAGTACGAGCAATGCTCTAGTCAAATTGAGTGGTCACACGGTTTTCCATAAAATATCTTGAATAGTTTTTCCCATATGGGTGTTTTTTATGCATTGCAGTATGCCCATAATGATTCATCTAGTTTTATATTCCAAACACTTTGGCTGGTGTTCACCATCTTCTCCAAGATTTTATTGATCTCCGTATTTAAAAATTCAACTTTCCCATTTTTTTATAAGTTGTAGGAGTTCCTATATTCTAAATAATTCCAAAATATTCATGAAATCAATTCATAGGTTGGTTGGAAATTTTTTTTCCTTGATTAAAAATGAGTATTCTTGGAAATCAAAATCAGGAAAACACATTACCTTTATGAAATTTCATGAATATTTTTGCGGTGTCATGTTATTTTTCTTTAGCATCAACCCATTCTAGGACATAGTCAATTCCTTGATAGATATAGGACTTTCCATGAGATTTGGGAAATTCTCTCTTGATGTTTATTGCCCATCTGTAGATGATATTTTCTTCCATATTTTGTTTTTGAGAAATTTCAATCATTTTCTCAATATTGCGTGTTCACTGGAACCTATCACATCATTGAGAAAACTCCCATGCATCTTGATGTAGCATGTTCCAGAAAAGACCCAATTATTGGATCATCTCTATGGTGCCTTCGCATCCATGATATCCTATTATTGTTGATTTATTACATGTTGTTATCACAATTGGGATTTCATTTGTAGGGATGTGACGTCTCAATAAACTATCAACACAACTCTTGAGTAGGATTGGTTTACCAAAGTAGTAATGTTTTTCTGTAAATATTTTTTTCAACTGATGATATGATAGGAATTGGTGTATAAATCATGTGGAAGGATAAATATGAATATCATAAAATATAGTTTCATTTTATTACTGAATAGGGTTTCATCTGGAAAATCGACATCGATATTGGTATCATTGTCCTTCCTAATGATGGATAGAAGAAATCTAGATAAATGATATCTGATCACATTTTCGATGCCTTTGGTTTTTTTGATCATAATTTAAAATTATTAAAATAGTAGGATCCAACTTACTGCCCTTTTCAGGGCATCATTATAATTTGTTAGATACCATAGGGCAGTACAATTAGTGTGTAAATTCACTTTGGATATGAATAGAAAGGAACATAATTTCTCAAAGTCACACACAACTACTAAGACTTCTTTCTCTATAGTTTTTTAGTTCAATACTGATTCATACAGTGTGTGGAAGGAATAATAGATAGGGAATTATATGTGACCATAGCATTGTGTTAATATATAACTAAAAACAAGGATGATGCTGTCACACATCAATTAGAAATCCATGTCCCAGTGAGGTGAAATGATCTAGGGGCTACTATCTGGATTCTATTGAATGTATTTAATCCATTCCAACATTCCATGGTAAGTTCAAACATAACATAATTTGAAAAATTTTGTGTTATTGTGTGAGAAACTTTTAAAATGTATTTCAAAAATCGCATGTATAATCAAGCATAGCCCATAAAGTTTTTTTCCCTAACAATTGAATGTTTTGGTAAATCCTTGATGATCATTATTTTTGACAGATCAACCTCAATGCCTTATCTGAAAATTTTATGTCTAAGTAATATTCTAACATGAACTATAAAATAACACATTTTCCAATTTAGTACAATGTATTTTTCTTCACAACATCATATAACATACACGGGTTTTCTTAGGCAGACGTCAAACGATCTTCCATTGACAGAAAATTCATCTATAAATATTTCTAGGAATTACTCTTCCATATCATGGGAAATATGTTTCATGAATATTTGGAACCTTTTGGAGCATTAAATTTTCCTAATGAGATGTTCATATAGGTGAAGGTGCCAAAGGGGCATGAGAATGTGGGATTTTAATAATTAGCTAGATCAACAACAATCTAGTTGTATCCTAATTATCCATAAAGGAAATAGAAGAATCGATGTCATGAAATTATTTCAAACATTTAAATCATGATGGGTAGATGAAAATTACCTTTTCTAGATATTGCACTCAAAAATGTTTAATCAATGAAAACTCTCCATCCAGTGATGGTGTGTTTAGAAATAAATTCATTTAAATTAGTATTGTACATTGTAGGACATCCATTCTTGGTCACTAGTTGTAGATGGCTCACCAATTCTATATCAGATATGAGAATTATTATTCATTAATCTAAATCTTTCTGAACATATTTTTTAACTACATCTTTCATTAGTGGTGTGATCTACCTTTGATGTTGACATTTGGTTTTTGTGTCTTCCCTAAGTATAATATTTTGTTTTCATACAATATGAAAAGTTCCTTTGATTTTTTTCACTCTCTAAGAAACTGACTACTTTTTTCTCTCCAAGACATCAACCAATTTTCCTTATTTTTTCCCGTGATAGACTAGTGTGGATGATATTAAGAAGAGAGGTTGCATCTCCTATGTATAAATACATAAGGATACTGGGTAGAGGCTTCATATCTTGTGTTAGTGGTTGAATCACTAAGGGGATGAAGAGATGAAATGTATCCCTTATGAGAGTTTCATTGAAACATACTTCTTAAAAATCATTCTCATCATTAGTATAATAGAATTACTCCTCACTATATTCCTCTATTGACATATATTAACATTATTATTAGGTATGAGAGATGGTGTTTCAATCTTTGTAATCCCCTTAGGGTCTAACAGCATCGACGTAGATGAATACTATCAGTTCTTCTCTAACAAGAATGATCACACATCATTGAATTGGATAAATTAGTGCCTTTTGGTGATTAATAATTGCCTTTTGAGGATAATCGGGACATCACCTTCTTCTTCCATGTCTTTAAATAGGAAGTATGCTAGAAAGATGGTAGTTTTGACATTAACTAGAATATCCTCAATAAATCATGAATGGAAATTCACTGATAGGTCTAAATGTTGTACTTCTAATCAAGTTTATTTGATCTATTGATGTCCCAGTTTGTGAAAAATGACTATTGGAATTATGTTGATGCTTTCTCCAAGATCGCATAGATTATTCCAAATAGTCACTCTCTAATGGAACATGGAATTGAAAAAATTACAATGTCTATTATTTTGTATAAGATATCCTTCTGGACATCTATAAATAATTATTCATTTAGTAAGATGAATCCAAGATCTTACTCCTTTGTATTTTAGGAAAATAGATCTTTGGGAAATTTGGCATACTTTGGCATTAGAGCAATGGCTCGGAAATGTGAATGTTGATTTTCAGTTGCCTGAAAATATTGAGGAACATCCTGTATTGTTTCTCCTATCATCATTATATTGATAATTCATTAAAAATAAGAGTTGTATTGTATGGTGGTGGGGATTCATAAAATGGATCTTTTGGTTACTTGGGTTTTTGGGTACCTACATTGGGTAATACCACCTGAGGTGTTACTGGGGTATTCTTTTTAACATTTTCATTTTCTATTGGTGGTTTTTTCTTAGGTTCTTCATTTTATCATTCATATATTCCACATAGTTATTGAAAGTCCAAAATCATTCCACTTCCCACAATATATCCCTACCTCCATCCCTTGTGTATGTCTCTGTATTACCTCGTAGATTACCTTGAATTCATTTTAGGAATAAATGTTTAGAAATGAAGAATTTGAACTTATATATTTCATAAGAAGGGTCATTTTTTCTAAATCTCTGCCTTTTAAAGAGTAATTCAATTGTATAATTTTTTATCAAAAGAGTACATTAGCTTATATATGATACTTTTGATAGGGGAAGGCTATTACTGAGGCCTTGGTAGAGCTAGATAAAACTACTTCAATGCTATTGTAGGGAAATGTTGTTGCTGGATTAGTTGTTGAGATCTGGTAACATGGATCAAGGGAAGATACCCTAATGTTCCTTCATTCTGAAATTGTGGTTGAACTCATCACTATTTATTATAGATATGATTGTCCAGAAGTGGATGGTGAGGTGGAATCTATTGATAATACTACTACTACTGTTGTAATGGAGGATTCTACAAATTGTAATTTATTTAGATACAATATTAAGATATTGGTTCCTCAACTCATTCCTTGCATTCATGTTATATTTGTGGGCCACCACACATTTCACATGATTTTATTTCTAATATAGCAGAAGGATGGGGTTTCCTTGAATGCAGCTGGAATGAATCGACCTTCTTGGTGAGTGCTTAAACTTATGTTTCTGGTCTTGTGTTTCCATCCACCTGGTGAATACCATGAAATGTGTTCCATGATATAATTTACATATGTTGGCATTGTGTTTGACATCATATGAAATGGCTCTTGTGGCCTTAGGTTTCATGAACACTTGTCCTCCATCAAAGAAACCTTCAACAACCATCCATGCTGCTAGATGGAGACCATGCTAAAATGTCTAAATTTGAATCCACATTTCCAGTCTATGTTGTGGGAACATACTTATTAGTTCCTTAAATCTATCTCATGCATCCCATTATAATTTTTAATCATTATGAGTGATGTTATAAATGTCGTTAAAAAGATTCAATGTCTAGATTGGAGGGAAATAATTTTCCATTATCTTCATGGATTGATCATCCAATGTAATGATTGACATGGGAGCTTGACTCTTGATCTAATTTGTGGCCTAGTCGGGCAAAGAGAATTAGAATATGTGAAGTCTAATATTGTCTAATGATACTCCCGAATTTCCAAATCTATGGCATATTTCCAGGAAGTTGGAGATGTTCTCATAAGGATCTTCATAATGATTTCCACTAAATTGACCCAGTTTCAAGATTATGTGAATGACTCCACGATTGATTTCAAATTTATGGGAATGGATAAGAGGACACACTATTATTAGTGAAAATCCGTAGATTGATAGAAATCCATAAACCATGAGGTTCCTTTAATTCTACCTCATGTCTTCTCCATGAACTAATTACTGTATGTTCTGAGGTTTTGGTAGGGTTGGCCATGTGTTATTGTTTATTTTTGCCATTTTTTATTGGAGGCAAGTAGAAATATACCATTCAATATTGGTATAGAATGATAATTCTTCTAGTGTATCATGGCTCCTAGAATGATTCAAAGGGCCTTGGTATATGAATTTTTCTACTATTGAAAAAGAGAAAGAAAAAATATGGAGAGAGGAAAAGTTAATCCCAGGTCAAAACGAATAGTTTTACAATGTGATGCACAACATTACTATCCCCAGAAATAGTGACCAAATTTTACACACCCATGCACATTGGTGAACTTTCCTGGGATGTAGTTAGATTATTATTTTATTTTCTACACAAACATGACATCGTACAAGGGAATATTATAGTGAATGTCTGGGGTCCATCCGACAGGGAAAGAGTGATAGAACCGTTAACCTATCTCTTAGTCATTTTAGTGTGGGATTCCACGATAGTTGGTTCAATGTGGGAATTGTAAAACTCTTGAGTTGAGGGTTTGCTTCATGTTTTAAAGAGGGATCAAGATCAATTTTGTGTGTCTATAGAAAATATGATCTTAACTCAAACATGGTAGGATCTTAGGATTTACGTTATGAAGAAAGTGATGGTCACTAGTTTATTTCGGTCAAATAACTAGTTACACCTAAGATGTAACTGTTTACCAATCAAGAAATTGTGACAACCTGGATGCATTATGAGTTACTTCTAGGGCTAATTTTTTTTTCTTCTACTGGTCATAACCTAATATAATCCAACCAAAATAGGGTCCTTCTCTTAAATACATGGTTGTGAGGGATATATAAAGATTATTTATCTTGATTAATAATCCTTAATGTTACCAAATTGATAATTAATGATTTATTATGTTCAGATACACCTACTCTTGATCCCTACCTTGGGTGGGTTAGAAACTCAGGGTATTATGGAATGTAAATAAATGGATATTTAACATTGTATTTAACATGATAAGAATGATTGAATATAAGTACTTCACATTAATGAAATAATTTGGATTCACCGAAGGGAATAATCATGAAAAAATGATTAATTATTTATAATCAAAATTTAATTAACTATATACTTGAAATGAGAATAGAATTGAATGAAATGTGATTTCATTGATGATTGAAGATGATTTTAGGTGAAAATGTGAAAATTAATGAACAATATATCGAAACACAATCCATAATTCATATATTAAAATAAAATAATGAATGAGACCACGAAATATCAATTTTTAGTAGAGGGAAATCAATGTTAATGATAATGGATTGAAAAGACCATAATTTCTTCTTCACAAGAATCCCTAAAACATTAATTCTCAACTATTATATTTTTTGGTTGAAAATAACATGATGTGTAATGGGATTCATGTCATGTATTGCATAATCCATGTAAATATTTATATATTTTTGAATATATGCATATATCACGGGTATCTTTTCTATGATTTGAAGATGTTCACATGTTCATGTTGCGTATCCCAGACTCCTGACGAGAAAATTCTTCCACAACATTCACTAAATAAAAAACAAAAAATATAGAAATATTATCCTAATTTTCCTAATTTATGATATTATTCAAAATATATTCCCTAAAAACACTATAAATATTTGTTATATAACAGATTATAGAGATATTTGAGTGATGATCTTCATCCTATTATTCAATTTTTTGATCTGGCATTGATGTATCACATATATATATCCATATTTCAGAATAAAATATTCATAAATGAATTATGAAAATTTATCACTATTTATAGCATTATTTTATTCTAAATTTTATCATCATCTGATTGATAACATTTAATAATTCCTAACAAAATTCATTCATAAATCAATTGTAAAATTATTTATGTCTCCCCTTCTATAATAAATTCAATACAGACCATTACAATATCCATAATCATAGGTTTCCTATCAATCTTGATTTTGTTCATAACATTATGATCATTTTTATCATGTCATCGACAACACTATTTGCTTTCCTTAGGTGGTAGTTTATGAAAAAATCGTAATCCTTGAATATCTTGTGAAATCAAATTTTACTAATATTGAGGATTTTAAGTGAAAAGTTTTATTTTAGGCTTATATGATCCGTGTAAATACCACATCATTCATCATAGATACAATTTGTCCAAATATTAAAAGAAAATATTAGTGATTCTAAAATAAGATCTTGGGTTGGATAGTTATGTTTATGGGTCTTTAATTTCATTTTTTATATGAAATAAAATTATCATTTTGTATTAGGACACAAACATGTCCCTTTTTGATGCATCACTAAATATAACAAACTCATCATTTTTAGATGGAAGTTTCAAAAGCATAGATTGACCAATCTCTTCATTAGTTGATCAAAAATAGTCTTCACATTCAATTTTACAATCAAATATTACCCCTTCACATGTACCCTCTGTTAACAAGTTATCCAATTTGTAAAAATTATAAATGAATTAATGATTGTATTGAAACAATTTAATTAATCTATATACCACATTTATGTTAGTTGGTGAAGTCCATCCAATATATATGTATTTTATTTATAGGATAAACTGGGATATCCTCTTTTGAGAAAATATATATTGTAAAATAAACCTATTTATTCAATAAATCAAAGTTACTAAATTTTTTATATAATCCTTTCTGTCTATGAGGCTTTAGAATGATCGAGAGGTGATACTCATCATCCTCATATATATTAAAACGGACTAAAATTTCGACATTAAATACCACAAAATAGAATGAACATATTCCTTGAAATCATATTTTATTAATTCAACAAAAATAGAGGTTACATTAGTAAAATCCTAATGGAATTAATATAATATTATAATATCCACTTATCATATGAAAAGTTATCTTTCAAATGACTTCCTTTGTTAATCACAATTGATGATACCATGAATAAAGGAAAATAATTTAAAAATACTGGGCTCTTTGAGGATTATCAAATAAGTCCTCAAAAGGATGTATAAGATAATTTTTCTTTACCATAATATCATTAATCTCAAAATATTCAATGAACATCCTCATTGTTCCATATTTTATATTGACAAGGAGAACAAGAGCTCCCCAGGGTGAAACACTAAGATAAATAATTCTCTTACCAACAAACTCCTCTTGTTGTTTCTTAGACTCCACTAATTCCATATTGGCCATTCTATAGTTACTCATTGATATTTTCCTTGCATCAAGGGATAAATCAATGGAAAAATGAACTTCAATATAAGGGGGATTTCATGTTAATTCATCGTGAAATTTATTGATTATTTAATATATAATATGGAGATCTCTAATTATATTATTACCATCTCTATACTAGGTTTTTTTCTCCTATACACTTAAAATATAATTTAGTAGAGCTACTAGGGTTGGATATATATATCAACCAGTTGATAAATTATATTGTCTACTAATTTGGAATTTTATATCATCTTCATAAATCATAATTTCATTTTATTGATATATTTTTTTGAGAATATTTTGAAATCTAGTATATACAATGGATTATAATAAAGTCATCCATAGGTATATAAATAGTTATATAAAATAAAGCATGTTTATATGTCATATTAAGGGCTTCTTGAAACATCCTTTTCCTAGTGATGATTCCCCTAAGAGTTTTGAAAGGAAACTACCTAATGGAATTAATATTGGAATATCAATTTTTGTATGAAAACTTTGTAGATATAAAAGTGGTAGGGTTCTAAAATGAAATAAATTATTTGATAAATTTAATGATAGGATTAAATTCTCTACATGCACAACATTGGTTACAGATCCATCAGGTATACTGACCTTATAAGATTAGCATACTCCCATTAACCACTTTTATGGTGTATCCCATTGATACATGGGGAATTCATTTCTACATTTCCCTATTTCATTAAAACTGAAGAACTATAGATCATTGAGTTATTTCTTTATATTCCAGTCTTTTTACTAGGGAACAATATCTCTACTCTTAGTATAAACTCAAAATCCCTTTAATAATTTCTCTGGGTGATTCATTCCATAGTTTTATCAAGATTGAAATCGATTCTACCAATAATCTTATTCGACACATACCCATTATAAGTGTGTCTATAAGATATCTTAATCTATTGATTTCCATTGAATATATAAAATCTATAAAACAAATTCTTCATTTTTAAATATAAATCTATTTCATAAATTTTCTTTAGAGACCATCCCACCTGCCCCGAGGGAGGGGGTAGGGTGAAGATGGGGAGCAAGGGGGGAGGGTATAGAGTTTTTTTCAAGGGTAGGGGAAGGGGGAGGATGCAGGGGGTATTCTGGGTTATGGGGAGGGTGCAGGGGGGTCTGTAGGGGTAGGGGGAGAGGGTGGTGGTCGGTAGGGGGTCTGTAGGGTAGGGGTGGAAGAGGGTGGCACAGGGGGGTGCAAGGGGGAGAACTGGGAGAGGGAAAACTGGAAGGGGGGAGGGTGCATGGGGGTAAACATGGTAGTGTGGAGGTGCAAGTGGGGTGCGGGGGGGGGGGGGGGTCTACAGGGCAGTGGGGATGGTGCATGTGGGTTACAATGGCGGAGGGGTGGGGCGGGGGTGCAAGGTGGGTGTGGCATAAGTTAATGATGAATCCATTATTGAATTAACATTATAAATTCACCCAATAACATATAGTGTCCCCCCTATATAGACTAATTTTTCATTTATTTTTATGAATTATTATAATTTCTCCCTTTCTAGAAATCCATACAAGAATGAATAGATATAATAATATAATTATTAAATAAATATGATTTAATATTTAAACTATCTCCAAATATGATTAATCTATCATTTTTATTTTGTTCTATTTAGAGCATAAGACTGTTACTGTTGATCTATATTCAAAAAATCATTCTTATATCTCTTCTATTTTATGTTCATGAATTATCATACATAAGAATATTTTAATGCATTCATTAATTATATGTGTTCTCATTTGTAGGAATTATGTTTATCAAAGAATTTTATTGTTAAAGAAATGATATTATATGAATCACCATATAAATATTGAATGTTTTCATTAATTAAACATGTTCTCATTTTTTTCATTATGTTTATCAAGATTCTCCGCTCCTTCCACTGAGTTAGGTGCATAAAAAATGAGTATTTCAATAATCATGATGATGGAGGTCGTGGTCGTGGTCAGAGTGGAGGTGTTAATGATGTTTGTGTTTCTATAGGAGATGATGAGTGTCACGATGGTTCCGGTGATGCTGATATTGATGTACATTTCAGATGTAAATTTTATTCTAGGTTTATACAATTAATTTTATCAAATATTCCTTTTTATTATGATGATATAGATATTGAAATTTTATACTGTTTATATTAGAGGTTTTTTGAATTATTATGATATATATATATTATTATGTTGGTGTTCAGTTTTATTTGGAACGTGATATTTTTTTGCTTGTAGCTAGAGGCTGTGAGTACTAATATAAGGTGCATATATTTGGCATGAATTCTGTGATTATGTATAGGTGGGTAGGAATAGATTTACATGGTTATTAACTGTGTGAGAGAAATTTTCATGAGGGTTTATGGACTATGGGACCCATATCAACCTAATTTTAGACTACTCAAGAAAACTCTATATGATATACTAGAATTATGGTATCCCACATTTGATTCTTTTATATTAAATAAGGTAAATACTGCTAAACGTACATGCCCCACACGTATCCTTACAGTTTCCATGCACATAGGTCGTAAAGGCACCAAATAAAACTAACTCTATTGTTCTTATTTATTGTATTTTTTTTATTTTGAATCTATTTATACTAATCATTCATGATGGAATTCATTTTTAATAATAAATGTTGTGTACCTAGTGGACACATACTGTGTTTTTCGTACCACATTACTCGGCATGTATAGGTGTAAAAACCACACCTTTGCACTCTAACACACATGTTGTTTCTTTTAGGGTATATTTCTTGTATGATATTGATAACATGACATAAGTATCAGAAGAGGATACCCCTATTAACCCTAATTATTCACACACTGTTTGTTAAGGTTAAACATGAAATTTGTGTTAGGTTAGATTGGATCAATGTATACTAGCAGTAGACGCCTAAGTAACTCATCAGTCCCATATGTAGTGCACCCTATTAGGAAAGACTATATAGTTAACTCAATATGGATATATGAAAACATTACATGCCCTAACTTTTACAGGGACTCAAAAACCATGTTATGAAATGTACATTAGTTATACTTTGTGACTTCCTATGTTTCTCATTTCTTCTCACCTATGTGGCTGCATAAAAAAATTATATATTATATAAAGAATAATTTTATATATAGATAATTATGGTATTCTCATCTTATACAAAATAGAAATTTAATGATGAGTCTTAAAGTGTTTGGTATTATTTTCTATACAAAAGAGACTACTAGGTTTGGAAAAACTGATCAGATCTGGCACATGGTTAAGTACACTAGATGAGATATGCCAGTGACATGGAATTATTCTTCATAACTCTATGCATAGTTATATACTAACATAGAAAAATATTTATTATAGGATTTACTTCCTCTATATTCTTTCTAGGAGTTCAAAACTACCCCACATACTCAATGTGGGGGGTCCTCCTTTTTAGGGTATTGTTTATGGAACAAGTTGCAGAGGAAGGGGGAGGGGTAGCTGGTGGGGGTAGGAGGGAGGTATGCAGGGCTGGGAAGGAGAGGTGGAGGGGGATTGGGTGGGTGGAGGTGGTAGGGCAATGGTGGTAGTTCTGCAGGCCAGGGGCAGGGGGAGGTCTGTCGGGAAAGGGTAGGGAGAGGTTTGTAGGGTAGAGGGTAGGGGGAGGTCTGCACTGCAGGGAGGTAGGGGTGTTCTGAAGGGCAGTGGGAGGGGGTTGGGGCAGGGGGAGGTGGGGGGTCTTCATGGTAGGGGGCAGGGGGGAGGTCTTCCGGGTAGGGAGAGGGGGTGGGGTGGGTGGAAGGGGAATGGTATATGGGGGAGGTCTGCAGGGTAGTGGCAGACCTCACAAATGGTTTTTAGGGATTTTTATTAAAGATATGTTTTCTCTTTTGTATGAATTATGTTTATTAGAGTATTTTATTTGTAACATAACGATATTATATGAATCATCATATAAATTTTGAAGGATTTCATTAATTAATTGTGTTCTTATTTGTTTGCATTATGTTTATCAAGATTAGTCGATCCTTCAACTGATTTAGGTGCACAAACAAATGAATATTTCAATAATCATGATGTTGGAGGTGGTGGTGGTGGTCTGAGAGGAGGTGATACTAATGGTTGTGATTCTATTGGAGGCGATGAGGGTCACAATGGTTCTGGTGTTGCTGATATTGATGTACAATTAATATGTATATTTTATTCTTGTTTTATACATTTATTTTTATCAAATAGTTTTTTTATTATAATGATATTGATATTCAAATTTTATACTATATATATTGGATACAGATTTAATTATTATGATATATATATAGAAATATTCTTGAGATCAGTTTTATTTAAAAGGTGGTTTTTGTTTGCTCGTAGCTAGAGGATGTGAGTACTACTATAAGGTGCTTCTATTTTGGAAGCATTATGTGATTATGTATAACTGGGTAGGAATAAATTTACCTGGTTAATAACTGTACAAGACCAATTTTCATGAGTGTTTATGGACCATGGGAGACTACTCATGAAAACTCTATATTCTTCACCATAATTATTGTATCACATATTTGATTCCTTTATATTAAATAAGGGAAATACTTCTCACCGTACATGCCCCACATGATTCCTTACAGTTTCCATGCACATAGTCCCTAAAGGCACCAAATAAAACTAATTATTTTGTTCTTATTTACTATATTGGTTATTTATTTTGAATAAATTTATACTAATCGTTGATGATGGGATTACCTTATAATATTACATAGTGTGTACCTAGGAGAAATATACTATGTTTTTTGAACCACAGAACTTGGAATGTATAGGTGTACAAACCCAGACTTCACACTTGAACACACATGTTCTATGTTCTAGGGTATATTCCATGTATGATATCAATAACATGACATAGGTAACAGAAGAGGACACACTTATTAATACTAATGATTCACACATCATGTGTTAAAGAGAAACATGAAATTTATGTTAGGTTAGATTGGCTCGAGGTATATTGGAGGTAGAAACCTAAGTAACTCATCAGTACCATATGATGTGTACTATATTGGGATAGACTATATAGTTAACTCCACATAGATATCTGAAAAATTACATGGCCTGCCTTTTACTGGGAATCACAAACCATGTCATGGGAAGTATATTCCTTATACATTGTGACTTCCTGTGTTTTTCATTTCTTCTCACCTATGTGTCTCATCTGAATATCAAATAATATATTCAGACTAATTCTATATGTAGAGAATGATGGTATGACCATAAAAATTATAAGATAATGTTAATGATGAATCTTAAAGTGTTTGATATTATTTTCTCTACAAAAAAACAACAAGGATTGGAAAACATAATTAGAGTTGCCGCACGGTTATGTACACCATATGCGATCTGCTATTGACATTGAACAGTTCATCAAAATTCTATGAAGAGTTATTTACTCACATAGAAACATATTTATTATAGGATTTACTTCTTCTATATTATTTCTAGTAATTAAACACTGCCCCACATATTTAATGTGAGGTTCCTCCATATTAGGGGCTAGTTTTTTTAGAACTAGTTGCAAGGGAAGGGGGGAGGGGGCTAGGGCAGCGGGTAGGGGTAGAAGGGAGGTATGAAGGGCGTTGGAGGGGAGGGGGTGGGGCTGGGGGTGGGGATGGTTGGAGGTGTCAAGGAGATGGTGGTAGGTCTGCAGGCCGGGGGATAGGTGGGAGGTGTGTAGGAGAAGGGGGCAGGGGGAGGTCTGTAGGGTAGGGGTAGGGGAGGCCTCCAGGGTAGGGGCAGGGGGTATGGGTGGACTTTAGGGTAGCGGGAGGGGGCGGGGGGTGGGGGGAGGCGGGAGGTCTGTAGGTTAGGGGGCATGGGTGAGGTATATAGGGTATGGGGAGGGGGATGGGGGTGGGTGGAGGGGGTCGAGTGCATGGTGGAGGTCTGTAGGGCAGGTGAGAACCTCAAGAATGTTTTTTGGGGATTTTCATTAATTATATGTGTTCTAATTTGTATGAATTATGTTTATCATAGTATTTTATTGGTAACATAATGATATTATATAAATTGATAAATAAACATTAACTATTTTTATTAAATAAATGTTTTCTCATTTGTATGCATTATGTTCATCAGGATTCTTCACTCCTTCCACAGATTTTGGGGCATAAACCAATGAAAATTTCAACGATCATTATGATGGTGGTGTTGGTGGTGGTCTGAGAGGAGCTAATAATTTTGTTGGTGTTTCTGTAGGATATTATGATGGTCATGATGGTTCTGGTGATGCTGATATTGATTTATATTTCAGATGAAAATTTTATTCTTGGTTTATAAATTTAATTTTACAAAATAGTTCTTTTTATTATGATGATGTTGACATTGATATTTTATATTTTTTATATTTTATATAGTTTGAATTCTTATGATATTTATTTTATTATGTCTGAGTTATGTTTTATTTCGCAGGTGGTTTTCTTTTGCTCGTATGATGTGAGTGGTAATATAATGTTCAACTATTATGGAAGAATTTGATGATTACATATAGGTGGGTAGGAAACAACGTACATGTTTATTAAATGTGGTTGTAGGGTTTATTCTCCATGGTTCCGAATGTGTTATTAGTGACCAAGATCCATGGTTTAATTATGGGTGTAGTTAAAAATTACCATTGCTAAGATCATGGATTTATCCTATAATTTCCATGGGATTAATCATTGTATTATCATATAATTCCCAAGGTTATCACATGGTCATACATCTACTAATTTCATAGTTCAAACAATTTCTATACATGGAATAATTCAATGGATTTAAAAGAAGATGTTGAAAACCCCTACTACAATAGATTTGCTGCATATCTGGTTATGGGGTGTTGGTAGGGGTGCGGGAGGGGGACTGGTAGGGGGTGCATGCGGAAGGGTGGTGGTGGGAAGAGAGGAGTGGGGGGGGGGATTTCATGGGGGAAGGGGTGATTCAAGGGTTGGGGGTGTCCAGGGTCTCTCCTAGGGATATGGGAGTCTACCCATGAACTGGGGGTGAGACTGCCAGGGGTGTATGGTGAATGGAGGGGGAAGGGAGGAGTGGGGTGGGGGGATTTTTTTGGGGGAAGGGGTGTTGTAGGGGGTGGGGGTGTCCTGGTTATGGGGGGTGTCCAGGGTCTGTCTTGGGTTGGAGGGGAGTCTGTCTAGGGTCTGGGGTGTTGGTCAGGGTTTTGGGGGGACTGGAAGGGGTGCATGGGGAAGGGAGGGGGTGCATGGGGAAGGGGGTGGGGGTAGGGATGAGTTGGGGGGGGGGGGAGGTCATGGGGGAAGGGGTGCTGCAGGGGGTGGGGGTACAATTTCTGGCGGTGATTAGGGTCTATCCTGAGGGGAGGGGAGTCTATCCTCGGATTGGGGTTGTCCGGGGTTTGGGGGGGGGGGACTTGCAGCGGGCATGGGGATTGGGGGGGGGTATGTCTAGGGGGTGGGGGTGTCTGTGGTGGGGGGGGGGGTCTATCCAGGGTCTATCTGGGGGATGTCTCATGTCTGGGGGAGGGGTGTGTAGGGGGGATTGGGGGTGGGATTTTCATTGGGGAAGGGGTGTTTTAGGGGGTGGGGTCTGTCTAGGCAGTGGGGGAGTCTAGGGTGGGAGGAGTGGATTGTACAGGGTGAGGGTGTCAAGTGTGTTTGTAAGGGTGTCCAGGGTTATTCTTTAGGGGATCTGTCTACGGGGGAGTGGAGGGAGGCTTTGTATGGGGGAAGGGGTGATACAGGGGGGGCTGTGCAGGGGGATCTGTCTGGGGGGCAGAGGGGGGTGAATAGGGGGAGTGGAGGGGGGGAATTGCATGGGGGAAGGGGTGTTGTAGGGGTTGGGGTCTGTCCAGGGGGATTGGAGGGAGGATTTTCAATGGGAAAGGGGTGCTGCAGGGGGAGTCTATCAAGAGGGGGGACTGGGCAGGGGTGTCCAGGGGGAGATGAGGGGTCTTTTCAAGAGGGTAGGGGTTCCATAGGGGTGGGGGTAAATGCAAGTGGTGTGTGGGGTTTTTTTATAAAATGGAAAACCAGATAGACATGGTTTTAAATAATGGATATATCCCTATAGCCATGGTTTCAAACAATGGCTATATCCCTGTGTGGCTTATGGTGTTACCATAATCTCAAACTGTGGCTTTAGGTGTGTATCCACGGTTTGAATTGTGGCTGTAGGGCTACAAAAAAGGTTGAAAACATGGTTATAACACTATATCCAGGGTTTGAAACTAGGTCTATAGGTCTATCCCTATAGCCATTCCAATACCATGAACGATTTTTGGACTTATATCCATGGTAAAAAAACATGGCTATAACATATATTTCTAGTAGTGGTCGTAGTCCACACTCTTGTACGAGGGATACATTGACATCCCATTTGATGGAACACTGGGTGATCAATGGGGGTTATGTTATCATAATAACATTTTTGTGTATTTAGGATACTGAATTATTAAATTTATTATTTATACAATAGATTCTGTGGGGGGTGAATGGAGAAATAATTTGAAAAAGGTCGGGTAGGATGAATACCTCTCATTCAGTTGGCCTTCTTTTAATCTGTTTTTATAGACCCTTGGAATATTTTTTATTAAGTAAGAACATCAAATTCATTGATAAGGAATTTTGGAATATAATTCAATAAGTTGTGTATAGTTTAAAATGATCAATGTGGTGTAAATTACCGAACTAAGGGGTCTCCTATTATAATTTTTGAAAATAGATCATATGGAAGTAATAAATATATTCAAATGTAATAAATTTATTTTAACGAGAATCTAGAACCAGGTGGAAATAATTTAACATGTTTGGAAATACATGGTTCAATAACATTGAAATATAAAAAATGGTTTCTTTTTTTCGATTTATTACCTCAACTTCATAAATAACCCCTTTATTAACCATTATTAACCTCATCCGTAAAAACTAAACATAATATTTTATTTTTTTATAAATTTAATTATATATATGAAATTGGATTATAATTGGAATAGTGATGAATGTTTTGATGACTTCTCAATTGATTTGTTTCCCAATTATAATTTTTTATTTTTAAAGAATTTAATAATATATAATATTTCATAAAATATCAATACATTCATTTCGAAACTATTAATTTTATTTTAAACTAAATACAAATATTTATTAAATGGATTCAAATATATAATATTTAAAAATGAAATATAAATTATTATGAACTATAATTGTTTTGGCATCATATATCATCAGAAAAATGTTACTTTCTAGGCATTTAAAGTCATTTCAATTGATTTTTCTTCTGCTATCACAAAAACTATGGTAGCATTGTATAAGGATTTAGTGTAGCTCCATAAGAAATAAAATATTAAAAAATTACCATATTAAATTTTATTTCCTTATTATATATTCGACAATTATTATCCTTTGAAATCATAATGCAATCCAATTGTGAACATATAATAGAAATTTAAAAGAAATATAATAGCACATTGTATTTTTCATTATATAAAATGACATAAATTACATTATCTAAATAAAATTTAACAAATATTAGCCATATTAAAATATAGGTTACATATTATTTAGTCAATATTCTAAAATGAATGAGGTTATCTTTTTAGTTAATTTTGACACACTATCTCATTGTTTAACCCTATTTTACACATTTTTCCCTTGATAATATATAAAATAATTACAGTGTTTTCTATTAATAATGATCTAAAATTAAAAGTGAACTATTTCAAAAAAATCAATATAATAATTCAGAAAATGGATTTCTTGTTTTAAGAACCATTCTTTTAATGAGGATGAAATCAGTTTTAGTAAAAATTTATAAAACAAATTGAAAATTGGTTGTAGGAGAATGTGTTTTGAAGCCTGAAAATTGAATTATACCAAAATTTTGAATATCTATCAAAAAAATTTAATTAATTGCATTGTTAAAAATAAAATATATAATATTTTAATTTCAAACGAAATTAAAAATATATCTATACTTTTCAAATACCTCATTTAGTGAATACAAATGATAGTATTTCAAATATAAGTAATTTTTTCTAACAATTGACAAATTAATCATGTCAAAAAAATATAGAAATTTAACACTAATGTAATTTATATATTATTATATAATAAATTAATATATTTTTATAAAATAATATTTCAAATTTTTTAATATATTAACTATAATTTGAACACAAAAAATACTGGAAAAATTAATTATTTGATGAAAACTCGTTTTTGAAGAATAAAATGACAACTAAAAAATTGCCTATTTACTAAGAATTAATGATTATATTTTAATTAATTATGAAAATTATATATATAATTCATAATTTGGTTATGCATATATGTACCAAAATTCAAAAAATATGTTTTTTACAGAGATATTTATTTTATAACTAGTACTTTCCCAAGCATTCGCACAGTGATATAATTCTAAAAGACAATAAAATTATCCACAACTAAATTTACATTTAGGATACATTGATCAAATAAAAAATGATCCAATTCTATATAGAAATAACCACTACCCAAAAATTGTACACACACATTATCCCCTTGTCGAAATATTGATTCACTAGTCATATTTAAGACATGTAATATAAACTATTAACAGAATCAAAATAAAATGACTAACTGCTCCAAAATATGCCACTAGCCTTCCGTGAAGGAGTATTTATCCAAAATCTAGTGTTACTTGACCCTATCACCTTGTTTATAGGATAGAATCCGTGCATTAATAATGATTATATTGAATATATTGAAATCATAAATTAGTGTTAGAATATATTGCAATAAAAGTGGATTACACACAAAGATAATTAAAATAGTAGAGAACATAAAAGATAATGTTATGGAACTAGAACATAATAATATGTATAACTATACACTATAATACAATAACATTAGTAGTAAAAAATGATGAAATATTACATTAAAAATAATAAAAAATAATAATTCAATACCAAATCCATTTACCATGTGGAGAACCCCCACATGGACACCAAAAAGGTATTTTTTATAGCATGGATTACTGGTGACTATTTTCCAATGAAATAGATCATTGTGGGGAGGTGTCAACTCTGCCACTACTCTTACATAATATCAAGGATGGCTGTGATGTGACGTAATTAAGAGGAAATATTGTGTCACTAATAAGTGGCCAGAAAGTGGGCTTATTTTGTAGGAACATTGCTGAAATGGTTGTGACATAGTGAAAACTACGCAATGAAACTCCCTATGAGTACTACATCAACCATCTCCCAAAACATTGATTTATACATCAAGTATTTCTATGATGGAGCAACCATAATCTTCTAACCATGCTTCTTTCTATAATCTAAAGTTCACCCAGGGATCTGCTCCAACTAAACTACCCCAAACCTAAAAATGTCAAACATGAGTTTGAGTTTTCCACTCATGACATACTATAGAATTGAGTACTAGTATGTTCCCAGCACTATAGTTGATATATGCATGTTTTTGATGATAGGTTCAAGTTTTACAAGTATAATATCTGAATTCAATAGACTGACTTCATCACTCAACAATATGATTGAAGACTTCAAATCGTGGTAAATAAAATATCATTTTGTACATTAATTTATATGAAACAATACCATTCAACAGGTGGTAAAACAAGAAAATTGACACTAATTGCAATAAATATAGGGTGTGTACAATTATTGTTATAGTGATAACTTATTTGTCTATTTCAATGTCTTCATCATCTATAGAGTCAAGTAAATAGGCATATATAGATAACATTTTGGATAAAAAACACATGATATAATATTCACAAACATATATTGAAATTTCATACTAAAATTGATATATATATATAAATCATCGACCATAAATATACCATGTTATCGAATTTCAAATATTGTTCATGTTTTATGTTCAAAAACATAATAAAATTCATACCTTCATGCATGAAAATATTCAGGAAAGCCCATACCCACATGCCATCTACTGCTGATTTTGTAATCCTTTTTACTTCAGTGTGTTGAGTGTTTCAAGTGAATTGGGGAAAGAAAATTTTTCCTATGAAAAAACGGAAATAATTTACCTAGGAATGTGGAGTAAACATGAATAAAATACATTGGATTATAAAGACATAACCTTGTCACATTTCAGATAATTTGAAAGATTTTATCCATCATGAATGATGTAATAGGGAGTGTTACATTCATGGTATGTTAAAAAAATTAATCGAGGATAATCTAATTAGTGAAACATAAAATTATAATTCATGTGGGAATAAATTAAATAGTATAAATTATATTGTTTTGAAGTTAGAATGACCTGAAAAATGAGAAAAATAATCCTATTAGAATGACTTAACTTGTGAACCACACAAATCCAAATCCCTAATAAAATACTTGTTTCAATGGTATTAAAAAACATCCACATGGATAGTTAAAAACCACATCCACTTCTCAAACAAAGAACATGATACATTTTTCAAAAACATCTTCCATGGGTGATATATACCACAACTACGCAGTTTTCAAAAATATGTATCACATGTGATACTTTGTAAAAGTAAACTAATAAGTGAGAAAAAATAAAATGATCCACTACTTCAAAACATGTCAATGCTTGTCGATTCCATGCTTTTTTATTTATTCAGAATCAAGGTATAGTAAATTCTATCACATTATATGCCGAATGTAAACCGTGCATTAATATTGACTATGATGAATATATTTAATGAATTAATTAGTTGTATAGAATATATCAATAAAAGTGGACTATAATTATGCAGATAGTTATGATAGAATAAATAATAATGGATAATTTCAATGTATCCTTGTATTGAAACTTCCCCCTTAGTATCTTCCATCATAGTCTGAAATATCTGCAGATCACATTTGAAAAAAATTTGAAATTTAATGTTTAAAAATTATTGTACGTACTAATGAAATATGAATGACAATTTATGAAAGACATGTCAGAGTAATTGCTGCACAAAATACAAGAAGGAATGATTTTTGAAAATGGTCCACCATTGGAAGGAAAAGAATATGTAATTGTCACATGACCCATAGAATGAGACCTACCATCCACATGCATTATAATTACTCCAATATGATTGATGTTGGGCCCTGATATACCTACCTTCAAATCCTACTATCCTATAAGAACATACTCTTATCCCTTATGGGATCTAATGATCATTAACTTCTTCTTGAAATAAATTGAGATGAAAAAATATCTATGATTCCATATTGAAGATGTCAGATAATATTATTATATCAAGAATAAGGAAGTCCAAAAATCTTTATTATCCTTTATCCTATATGGTTTCATTTGGTAACCTTTGAAAAAAATTAAAAAATTTAAAATGATATGTATTAGGCAGCATCATTCATAGGAAAAAGTCCTTTATCAACCCCTCCCTAACTAAAACTCATGAAGAAATAAAATAAGAGTAATATGTTATTTCAAAATGTGAAATTGAAAGACTCAATGAAATTAAAATTGTACCTATGATAGTCAACGTAAACTGTTCTCTATATATTGTAAAATTATACAAATTAAACAGAACATATTTAAATTGATGTGAATTGAACAAATGTGAAGATATCCAAAACAAAAACTCATAAAAATCATATAAATTCATAAAAATAAATAAAAGAATCATACAATTAACCATTGGGACATATACCATATATAACAACATTATAACATTAATTATCGACAGGAAGGCCTCTTAACCTCAAATCCCTTATAAGATCCAAAGAAATTTTTGTATGTCCGACATTTCAAAGCCCATAGATATATATATATATATATTTATATTATATGTTTCAACAATATATTTCATCCCACTGCATTCCAAAAAATTTCAAGTCTCAGAGGCTTTTGAAATATCAATTTCACACTACCCTTAATGTCGCTTATATGAAATGTTCAAAATGATATAAATGTAAACATTGGGTTATCTTTAAACAACATTCATTCCTCAAAAACATATATGACTAATTCTATTTCATTTTATGGTATCCAAACACTTATGTAAATAGTTTTAGGACTATATGCTTGGATAAAACCACAAATTCCTAGCCTATAGAAACTCATCAATTGCATCCTCAAGTATTAAATTAATTGTAAGGACCTTAACTGGAAGAATGATTACATCAATAAACCCCTCTAAAATTTTTCGGATCCAATAAAATATGAATGAGGACACACAATTCAATTAGAAATAATTTAAATATATATAGAATGAAACTAGAAAAAAAACATCAGAGGAAAATGTATAATGTTTATATAAATTAAATATAAATTCTATAAAACTCTAAACCATTACTAGTAAAACACCCTAATGGGAAAAACCTATATATGTATTAAATTTTTGGGCCTAATGCAGATAGAAACCTGAAGCAGAAAACGTGAATGGATAGTTGAAAAAAAATACATTAGAAAAATGTCAGTCCAAGAAAAATATAGATGAAATTTATTACTAATATATGATGAATTTTAAATTAAAAAAAATTTATAGATTATATAATTTAAGTGAAACACATATAAAACATGTTAACATATATGATAATATTGTTGGTTGCAAGGGATGGGGTTGATTGCAATATTATAAAGCATAGGTATGAAACTACAAGGTTAAATTAAACATAACCCATGATAATATGAACTGAATGAAAATTTTTCAAAGTCAATTGGTTATGAAGAGATTCAAATTAGTGAGACATACCTTCAATAAAAACTGTTTAGGCAGAAAATGTTTGGTTGAAATGTAGATTAAAACTAGATGCCAAAAAACAGGAATGAATAGTTGAAAAATAATAAAGAAGAAAAATGACAGTACATGAAAATATAATAGGAATAAGATGACATAATTCAATAATAATTAATTAAAATAGATAGAGTATGAAATTGGAAATTAAAACATTAGAGAATACAGTTATATGACATAGGATTTTCTATCATTAAATCTATGACTGGGAGTTTTTTTATGTGGGGTTGAGATGAAAAATAATTTTCTTCCAAAACATCCTTGAACCTCAAGAGTTTTTTATGGAATCTCCAAATCAAATTCTTATATGAAAAAATTATGGGAATGGAATTTGATAAAATTAAATAGGTATATTCTGGAAATTTCAATGAAAAAATTAGTTCATTGTAACTAGTTCATGCAATATTTTTAATAATTATTTGGTAATGCCAATACATTCCATCATGAAAATCTTATACAGCTGAACATTCAGTTAAAATTATTTATATATAATTTCATTTATTAAAATTCTATTAATGATCATTCTATCCCACTTAAATTACACATTGAAACATGGACTAAAAAATTGTATCAACATTCACATAAAAAAATACGAGGAATGGGGGAGATAAGTAGTGCATACAAACAACCAATTAATGGAAGATAAAGTAGACAAAAAATTCCCAATTCTATCAGAAATCAATCCATCAGCACAAAAATTGATAGAAGAAATGTTTCCTTAAAAAATATACATACAGATTAACATATTTTCACTATAATTATTCTGATCGCCTTTCTCAACAGGACAAGAAGGGTCAAGAAATATAGAAGAATGCAATTTAATACGATCATCTAACATAATTCCTAGACATTGTACTTCTTTGATTATATAAGGTATAATATTGGTCACACAATTCTTAATATGAAATGAAACATGAATAATTATGGATATAGTTAGAATAATATAAAACATATAAAATAATAACATTGTACCATTGTACTGATTATCTAACGTGATGATCATGGGACATAGTAAACAATATCTATAAAAAAATTGAAATAATTATAAATATAATGTAAACTAATTAGAGATAATAATAATTCAATGTATTAAAAAAAATTATGAATCTATGACTTGGCCAATGGTTATAAGGGTTTATAACTAAAAAAAGTATGTCATGCTCCATGATTTTTGTAGGAATAGTATCATGAGGCCTTTGAAATATTGTGATGGTTAATAAACATATAAATATTTCATGCTATAAGAGAATACATTTCTTGAAATTGAATAATATAATGAATAAAATGTTATATGAAATCCATAGTTAACGTCATGAAAATAACACACCATCCAAAAAATAAAATATGGAATTATAATATGAGGTCTGAGTATGATTCCATCAAGCCACAAAGATATCATTTACACCTAAAAATCTTATACGAGTAAACATCACCCCAATAATTCTAATTTAACAACATCATGCCGTCAAAAGGACTATGATTTTCATCTTCTGTCAAACAAAAACATCAATGCATACCTGTAATCACACTATCTTGTATTATATAAATGAAAATAATGTAAATAATTATCCAAAACCTAATATCTGTGGATAATCTACATGGAAAATATCAACTTTTAGGGTAAAGGATTATTAGTATGATAAATGGGAAAAATAATATAGTCGAGAATTAGTAGAGAATCAATGGATAAAGCAGGTCACCTAGCCATCCGAGTTTAACCGTAATATCGTTACTATAATGAACTTGAGCGATGCTATCTATTTCATCCATGTGACATTATATGAATGAGTACCTGGTGTGATGTATGTGTTTAAATAAAGATCCTTCATCAACCTCAAGCACTTTCACATTTCTCTCCACTGACATATCGAATTCCACATTGTTGTCCACTTTCAAACTAGAAAGGGTCGTGGTGGTTCAACTTAATGTGAGATGTCGAATGAGAGGGGGTCGGGGAAGGGGGAAGAGAGTGAAGCGATGTCGAGAGGGGTCAAGAAGGTATTCTGGGAGGGTGGCAGTGCCGAGAGGGGGAGTTAAGGATGGATGGAGTTTGCGATGAGGAGGGAAATAATGGTAGAGGGAGAGACAAGGTAGAGGAGGAAGCAAAGGCATGGTTAGAGAGGCATGTCAGGGTGGAAGACGAGGATATTAGGGAACACTAATAGGATGAGAGGAAAATTGGTAGTGGCAGGAGAAGCACGAAGTATTCTAAAGGACTCTTAAACTAGAGGTAGGTAGAATATGGGGTTTTAAAAGAATCCCAAGGATAAATAGGTAGAGGATAGGAAGAGTGATCGGTAGGGGCTGCAGGGGTAGTTGAGGATGAACCGACAGAGGCATTGCATAAATAGGTTGGAACCCTAATCGTAGTGGAGGAAAATCCTGAGTGAAGAACTGTTGGGTAAATGGAACCATAGATGATGGAAGCTCTGTTTTGGTGGGATGATTGTAGTTATTTAGGTGACCTTCCTGTATACCTTGGTGACACTGAAGCTAGAGAAAGTTAGCTATAGTATAATTAATAGATATTTTTATAATATATCCCAATTCACTATAATCAGGGTGTTACATATTAGTAAATATATCATGATTATTATTATTTTAAACATAAAATTTTGATTGTTAAAATATGAGTGGTAATGGCATGAATAGAAAACCAAGACTTATGAGTTTCACTCAATAATTCCCTCTTCATCCATGAAACACTTCATATAGACAACATAATTGAAAATTTTAAAACCCTATAATTTTCATTGTTAAATTCAGGAAACATAACATTTTTTAATAACACTATATTATTCCTAAAAATCACAATTTTCTTTTTGATTATGCTTAATTATTTATATCAATGATAACTACAAGGATACATAAACCAAAAGAGAGGGACTTCTTAGATGTATTGTCTATAATACAAAATTTATTAACTTATTATCAAAAGGGTCATGATCAAAACAAAAAATAGTTAATGATGAATAATATTTTCAAATAATGGATTCAAGTAGCTTCTTTTATGTACCAAAAAATGATGAATTTTGAAATTGATATCCTTTATCAATTCCAACTATCATTATTATCCAATGTTTAACTCTCTGTTTGTGAAAATAAACATGCAAAACATATGGTCGTCATATATTTCATACATTACCACATATAAAATATTACTCTATATTTTTAAATATAAAACAATCTTTGTATTCTACTATTCATTAAAATGGCAATTATCCCCATGGATTTTTATATGATGAGGTATACACATAATTACATAATCACTTTCATCAAAACAGTTCAATGGACATCCAAAATTCCATCACTACAAATAACAAACTCCATATTTATATATAGAAAAAATAATAGTTGATCATTAAACAATCATAATTTCATTTATTGAAAATAGTCATCAAAATTATTTTTAAACGTGATTTTCATTCCATTTTGATATGACTTTGTGAGTAGGCACGATAATGGGGAAAATTATTCAACAACCCATTAGTAGAAACATGGTAATCCATGAAAACATAGATTATTAATCATATTGTCTAGTCTTACTGGTTAAATTACTAGTAATATTATAATTATATTTTTCTATTTATATAAATGTATTAATTTTATTGATTCATATTCATCATTATTTAATAAACAATTTCAGTGGAATTTTTTTAATGAGCTACCTTGTCTTTTTATGTGGTATATAGTGTTAATTAAAAGATGAATTACTTAATTTTAGTAATTTAAATTGATAAAATTGAACCCATTATTTATTATATTATATAATATATAGAATAGGTTTAATTTTTGGGTTTCTATGAAAATAATTATTTTTGAGAGATTAATGAAAAATAAATATTTTAATTAAAACCGTAATTAAATTTTAAATATTTATAAATTTTCATTGTATCATGGATTGTTTATAATGTTAATAATGAAAAAATTGATAAAAATAGGTCAATTAATATCATAGTAATATGTATTATAAATGATTTTTTTAGAAAATTATTCTTATTAATAATATGGATTTTTAGAAATACAATTTTCATTATGGTTTACATTTTTAAATTAAAATGGGTATATATAAGTGGTTTAATATGATTACGAAAACATTTAATTTAAATATTTATGGATAACGATCTTTTTTGATATTATGATCATTTGTTTTCCTTGTGAATCATTACCACGGTAAAAAAATTTTCACGTGGTAATGGGTAAAAGTGGTTAAATAAGATTAAATCTATGTGATAAGTTAATAAAATAATATATTAATTCTTTAGTTTTGATTCCCTATTGGCCCATGTATGAAATAGTTTGATCCTGATTTTTACAGGGTGTATTTCATGTTGTTTTTCAGAGTCCACAATGGAAAAAATGAATTCAGAAAGAAACATCAAAGTCACACGATTTAGGAACATAGTAAGTACTAACCATTTGATAACACTGAGACATGGATATGTGAGTTTCCTTTCGTAATTTTAATATTTTTATCGTGTTTTTTCAAATTGTGATTCTCACCATGGATAACATGCATGTGTATGGATGATTTTCCAGGGGTGTTGCATGATATGAGCAATGATTTCAAAAAGTGTGCATCTCATCTCCAAAAGATTTTGTAGCATATTTTTCATTAAAAACCATCTATGTATGGTTGGAGAACAATTTTTCTAACCAGCTAGCATAACAATGATCCCTAATATAATCCATTAAAATGTTTTATTTTTCAGTTGTTCCCATGAACCTTTTTATAAATAATCACCCCATAATCATCATTTGTATCAAACTAATCCCTTTCAATTGCACTAGAGGTATCACCCCTTTGATTCATGAAAAATATATTAATGGTATATCTATATATTAATCCAATTTCTTCACATATTCTTAGATCCAGGATTGATCTCTTCTCCTCGTGTATCTTTAGAAACTGATTGGGTGGTGGTTTCATGATATAAGAAGATTGATAGTGGTTTGATGATATTTTATATTGATCTAATCTTGTGAGGGCCTGATATACTCATTCCCAATATCCATTTTCAAATTTGGAGATTTTTCCTTCATTTATAAAGAATGTGTCTCTATAAGAAGGTTCCAAATCATAAATTAGCTTATTTTATTTTAAATTCTATTAAATTGATATATTAAAAATAGAACATTTATATCAATGTGTATTGGATTCATGATATGCATATTTTTATGATGTTATTATTTAAAAAAGTTTTATTTGTACTTTCTGTTTAATGAAATTCAATAAAGATTGTTTTCACTTGAGAATTTATTTTAAATCATGTAAGTGGGGATAAATCACTATGAATATAATTTATACATAATGATAATTTCCATAAAATAGTTTTTTGGAAATATATTATACTATGATCTAATGGTGCATTTGGAATTGAGCATGTCAACATAGTGTTTGTAATACCATTAGAGGTTTATATTAATAGACTATGGAATAAAATGGTATCAGTCTGATTAATGTTATTCCTTAAATAATGTTATTTTATATGTCAGTTTATGTATCCCCATATGCAGGATCAAAAGACATTGATGATTTATATATTTGTGGTTTTGCACATGATGCTATATTTCGTGGTTTATTTATCATTTTTTTATCTAGCGTGGCATCTATGCATATATTTTTTAAAGGATCATGATTTTTTTCATGTACACATCATATTAATTGTTTTTTGAATTTAAAAGTATTTAATGAATTACAATGGATGTATTAGGATATTATTTCCAATTTTAATATGAATTATAATATTTTTTAATCATAGTTATATTTCTTACAGTATAATATAAATTTTATAGATTTTTTTATTGAAATATTTCTAGTATTTATTATCACACCCTAATTTTAGATTTTGGAATCTTTATATGTAGTTATGTCTAAATGGTGTAGTGGGATGGGAATCATGTAGTTTGCTGACTTCTCTTATATTCTTTACTTTCTTAGTGTGACATATTGTTGCTGAAATATAGTTACAAGGAGAATTTTTTTTCTATTTTTTTTTTGTAAAAATTGGTAATTTAAATTGATATGGTAATTATAATGTATGTATACTCTTACTCTAAATTTCACCCTATTAGTTTCTATCCTTTCATTAATTGGTGAGGCCTGTTTTATTGTCTTTTTGCTAAAAAATACATGATATACCATCTAAGGTGACATAAGAGGTAGTCCAAGGTTACGTCATTAAAAAATGGTTTTGTATACATTACACTACATTATTATTTAAAATACATCCTGGTTTTGTTTCAATGTATTTGTTAGACCTCATTTATAACCATCAGAATTCAGTTAGTTTGTGTGGGAGGCTTACACAGAAGCTCACATCCATTGATAAACTCATGTAATCATGTGTTGTGAGATAATTTTTTTGCTAAGCTAAAAAATGATGTATATGGTTATTTAGATGAACATGTTTTTATTATATTTAAATGAACCTATTAACTTTTACGGTGTTTCCTTTCATTCATAGGATCTATTATTTATTTTAATTATTTTATTAATGTTACTTATATGGATTCCAGTAGTTGGTTACTAATCTAGAATTATTCAAAATATAACTGTTTATTGCATTTAATGATCAATAAAAAATTCCTCATACAGGAGATCTTCTAAATACATGATGGAAAACTACAAGACATGTTCCAAATTAAAATACACCAGTATTTCCTTATTTGGTGGAATCTATAATCCACACAATTCATACTCTATTATAGGAAGGTGTTCTTAACACGGGATGAATGAAAAATCATGTCTCATAATTTTCTATGAATATTTCACATATCAACAATGTGGATAAGGGAACCCATGAATCACATTAGATTGTCAAGGAAATGGAATGGATCATCCATTTTAAAAAAACAATTGTTGAATCTATGGATGGTTTTACTACATATATTCTTGAATGTTCACAATAGATAATGTGGGGTTCCATCATGAAATATTGGCTCTATAAGGAAAATACTACAACACCCTTAAAGGAATTCATCAACAAGTTGTTTTATCATAGAATGTTTTTGGTGGTAAAGATATGATAATTTATAACATTAGAGTAAGGGGGTCATAAATTTTGTAGTATTCAACCTAATTAGCTAAGTTGATGAACCTAGAACCTAAAAATGTTACTACTGATTACCTTAAATAATAATTGTTCTAAATGGGTCTTAGGGATAATATTTATTCTATGTGGATTCTATAATTCTAACCAACCATTTTTGATGTTTTCAAGGAATCATTTATGGTTGAGGAAAATTCAATTAGGAAAATGGGATTTTTCAAAACATCAACTTCATTATGTGGTATAAAATGTATGTATTCTAGATAGAAAAGGAAATGTAAGGAAGTTAAATTTACATCCGGACCAGTTTTATAGAATTTGATGTGAAAATTTTAATGTTTTTTCCTTTATTATGGGAGGGTTATTCATATAAATTATAACATTATGGAGGATCCTAAGACATTTCATTAGTACAAATAGTCAAGTCATCTAAATAATTTCATAGACAGATATCCCAATTAATAATCCTTGATATTCTTTCACAGTGGCACCAGTTGTTTATATTGTATATTCTATGATGGTGTGTATTAACTTCATGACATGGGGAAAGTGCATGTAGTGATGAAATCTCAGGGAGTAGTCAATAATGGACATAAGTAAGCATTGGAGAATGTTCTAGTGTAATCTAATGTAGTTATAGATTTAGGTGTAGGTATGATCATCTTTTCATCCTCTATAGTACTATCATCGATTTATATTGGTGAAAAAATATTCTTTTATATAATAATATTTAATTAAATATTCTTTTGTATAGAAAATATTTTTTGTTCATGGATCATTCCATGATATTGGGAAAGTGTTTTGAATAATGTTTTAGATGTCCCAAATGTCAGGTGAATATATCCAATCATAAAGAGATGTTGTAATTCATTGTACATATCAATGATAACACTGATCATATTATATTGATGGATTGATTGAAAAATGTTTAGGATAATATTTACTATTATTATAATGGAGTTATATTCTTATCCTCTACGGAGCCTCTTGTGACTTTATGGTGAGTGGGATACCAGTTCTCGGAGACAGTAATCTATTGTTCATTATGCTTTAATGATCTCATTCTAATTTTGGGATATTTTTCTAGATTTTATTGACTCGTTCATGAGTATTCCACATCATGTTTTGGTGTGGGTGTACCCAAAGGACATTAATAATTAAATTTATGTGTTACCAATACAAAGAGAGGATGATTTCTCTAAAGTACTACCCCATAGTAAGGCACCCATTTTTTTGTTTTCATGGTGTATAAAATCCACTAGGTTAAATTAAATTAAGGATCATATTGTAGACCATTAGGATAAGGGATTTATTTATAAAATAATTTCACTCTGGGAATCATCTATTGCCTTCAGCATTAGAGTTTGTATTGAATTTCAAAATATCAACCAATTTAGCATTAATAACATATATACCTTTCAATGAATTTGTTATATATTCAATAAAAATAGAAGATATAATTAGTTTTTAATGATATACCACTGATTGGGGAACCACCAATTATTATTCCAATAAGAGTATATACCAAAGAAAAAATTTATAATCCAGTATAATAATTTCATGTTTCCTATTATACCATTTAGTCTTACTAATTATTCTACTGTATTTTAGGAATTGATGATGAAAATATTTTTTTGGCGCATATAATATCTCATTGTTCTGTTTTTGGATGATATTTTGGTATACCCTATATCATATGAGGAACACATTGATCATTTTGTTAATATCCATTGAATATTTAAAGAACATATATTTCATAGTAAGTTTAGATGTGAGAATTATATATCCACGAACTGGTATTTCTAGATCATGATATGTTTATGAAGGTAATATTAATATGAAATAAAAAAATTTATGTGGTATTTTCCTGGGAGAATCCTTGAATTGAGTTTGACATCCATAGTTTTTTGAGATTCTCTTTGTATAACATGGAGGTTAATTATTATTTCTCTAATATCATGTATCTATAGAATAAATTTAATCCAAAGTGTGTTTAATTTGGGTCTAATAAAAAAATAATAATATCTTTAATGGAACTAAATATGTTGTTAAACTATGCACTATTTATTATTCTTCAAGATTAGTGTTTTTTGTATTGATGTTAACCGTGATACCTCATGTTTCGAAGTAGAGTCTGTCTTGAGGATTGTGAAAGGTGTGGTGGAATATGTTTCTCACCAGTTAAATAAACATGAATAAATACCCTAAAAACATGAATTTAATTTGATAAACATTCTATCAAAATGTTGTGTCACAATCTCTTGGGCGTGGTTTACATTATATTTAGATAAAAAATCATAATTTTTAGTTTTTTATAAAGATATATCATAACTTTTGATAGATTCACTAGGTTTTGAATCTTCTTACTTTTGATTTTGATATTACCTATAATACCATATTAATTTTCCACCAACTCATTATGATATAAATTATCACCTAAACCTCTAATAGAATTAGTTTATTAGATGTCTCTGTTGAGTTTTTTTTCACTATGAGGGGATTTTTATTAGTAGAGGAAATTGGATTGTTGTTATTATCTTTTATAAAGGATAATCCATCATTTGATTTTTATATTTGACATGAGTAGGTATTAGACACAAATCTATGGTGCTCTAGTGAAATCATAAATGGTGGGGAGACCTTATGTGATTGGTATCGATCTCATGTTGGTACATTGTGTTTCTGATGTAGTTTTCTTGTCCCTATATCATTAACATAGGAATTGATAGATCATGGACAACAATATTTTTATGTCCTACACATTAGAAATACTAGGAAATATCATGATTTTAAATATTTCTATTACTTGTTGTGGATGAGGTGGAAAATTTTAGATTTTTTTTCATAGAGATTTACTTGTGATAGGATTATGAAAGGGAACCAAGAACATACTAATTTGTTAAAATCATTTACCATTTAGGAATGAAATTATGATGATATTTCAATAGAATTTATTGTTTCATTTCCATTAACACCAAATAGTAAGGATGTGATTTCTGTTTTTATTGATTCAATTATGGGATCAAATCAATTCCACTCTATTAATAAAATGATTATGTTGAAGCATCTCCAGACCTTATATATCTGAGAGGTTTTGAGACTTCATGGGGTTCCCTCTTTGATTATATATAATATGGTGAAATTATTTATATCCATTTTTTAGAAACATATTCAATATTTTTTGGGTTCCAAGTTGATATAAAGTTTTACATATCATCTATAGATGGATGGGAAATATGATTAATCTATCTAGATTCATAAGGATATACTTCAAGTATTGTTTCATGAAATTAGTTGATCATGGGAAAACAAAATTTTTTGGATGATTTTTCATATAAAAATAATATTCTGGAGTTAATTAATATAGAACACATAAAATTATTGAATGGGTATCCAAGTAGTTCATTATTGTGATAGGTATGGTAGTGATAGTGCTTTATTATTTTATCATTCTTTGTTTTATAGATGATGAAAACTATATGTTCAACACAAGTGTTTAGTGACTATTCAAAATTATTATAAATTTTATATTTACCATTGTCACCACCTGATAGAGTTCACATTTTTTGATATGTTCTTCCTTAGAGTTTCACCAGTTTTGGGACACTGTCAATTGGGCATGTCTGGTATGTTAAGAATAACGATTTTCCCCATTTTATATCATTGTCCGTTATTTATTGGTGTATTATCTGTTGGTATTTTTTTTTGAAAATGATTCAATTTTTTTCATGGTTCTTAGTAGATTAGTTACCTTCTTAACCTTCAATTGTGATCAAATGGAAATAAGGTGATCTTAATCCAGACAGTGTGATGATAGAGAAGCTAGTTTAGATTATAGGACAGAAATAAAAGGTGTCATGTGATAAAAAAATATATATGTCCATGTAATATGGATGGGTGAGTTTGATTACCATGATATGTGGGAGTGGGAATTATTTGTTTGGAATCAATGACCATCTATTTTTGAGATTTTAAAATCATTTACACTGTATGGGTACAGAATTATTTTGTGGTGGGGAGAATTCTATGGCCCTCTGAGTCAAAGGTATGTTTTTGTTGGAGTTTTTTTGTAATTGTTAATTGTCTAGAAGATATTTTTATTAAAAAGTGGTATAAAACATGGCTTTTAAAGGAAATATGAACGGCCCATGGGTTTGGTGAAAAATTAGTAATAATTATTTAGAAAAAGTGAAATATGACTCTGTGAGGTTCCAATGTAATTTTATTAAAATTTCACCATATTTATTCCAATAGTATAGCTATCTAAAGAGGTTGGAGATTTTTCATTCTCGTGTTTTTGAAATAGGTTAATATATATATATTTTGACCATTTCAATTAAATAGAGGGGTTTGGTTTTAAACCAAGAATTGGATAGATGTTCAGCAAGTTGGGACCATTTAAATTGTTGATATTAGGCCTTTGTAAAGGAATGAGGGGATTCCCATGTGGATCAATGGGTTTGAGGAGCACAGGACTAGAAACTAGCATTTGCACGGGTTGAACACAATTAGTGAAAATTTGTGAGATATTCCATGCAACATTCTAAAGGCAATCCATATACGTTCTCATGCGCTACACATGGTTATTTAAACAATGTGGGATATCTGTTCATAATAAATCATGTGTCTATTAGTAGACGAACAGTATGTGCATGGTTTGTCAGACCACACAAGTTAAACCATGCGACATTCCATGTTTTGAGTTTTAGGTCAACTTATTTAAGTAAATTCAAGGATAAAAAGGATTTAATTATGTAAAATGATATGGGGTTTTTTATTTAATCAAATTCAAGGCTATGAGGAATTTAATAAATTATTGTGAAATAGGGGTTTTATTAAATTAAATTTGGATGAATGAATCTCATTATTTGTGGATGAATTTTAGTTTTTCTTTAATTAAATTCCCTTGAAAGAATTAAATTAAATTGTGATGAATTGGAGTTTTTATTTAATTAAATTCTTAGAAGGAAAGTTTTTTATATGTGAAATAAATCTGGAGTTTGGGTCTATCTAGGAGGTGATTTAATTAACTGATAATAATAAATAAAACATAATAGCGATTATTATTATTATTATTATTATTATTATTATTATTATTATTATATTAATCATTTTACTTGTTCTTGTTTTATTTTTAGAGAGAGGATGAGAGTGAGAGGTTGACAACGGACCTGTAATGACCCCCACCCCCTTAATTTCCAATGGTTGAGACACACCATTGCATATCTCATCCTCTCTTCACACGACTATCTAATACAGGCCTCTACATGAATGTTGTCTTTCTCAGTGAGAAGATTTCGCCTCCATGTGTTTTATTATTTGCATCGACATTTTCAAATCTCCTTCATAGGGGTTATGCTTGGTCGATACCCTAGGTTCCGGATTGACCCATATTTCTGGTTTCGTTCGATTCTAGGGGTGCTGAAGATGTATCGGGACCTGTTTCCCATTATTTAGATTAACTCTACCAAATGGGGGGAGTTTAATCTCAATTTTGGTTCATCACCATCAATTTCGGATAATGATTTATACTCATTAATTAGAATCGCTACCCTTGAATTATGTTCTTATGGTTTATTTGAGTTTTGGTAATTAAATTGTGTTTGCATTGGTCATCACTAGACTAATTTCTTATGATTATTTTTTATAAATTGTTGTTATCTATTCCAAGTGCGCACACGCTTTTTTTGAAGTTCCTATTTGTAAGAAGACAATGGTTTGAGTTAGAATTCAAGGGCTTAAACAATTCTGTTTCATATGGTCCTCAACTTTGTTTAATTAATAATAAATAGTAGTTGTTTAATTACTATTGTTGATATGTATGACTACAAATTCTAAGTGATTTGTTTATTTGTATAAAATGATATGTTTGATTACAAAATTACTATTTAAAAAAACATCCAATGGAGGTGAGTTTCCTTCATGTTAAAAACAAAATATTTTTCCTGATATGTTTGTTTTCTTTCTCCTAGGTGTTTTTCTATTTCATCCCTTACAGGATGACTATTTGATGAAATGTATTAATTATGAGAATTAGGCCAGATTAGTTGAGATAATTAATTGTTAATTAGTTATCTGCATTTTAATTATGATTAATATAATTAATAGGGGAGATTAATAATTATTTAGTTAATTGAATATATTTAGATAAATAATTGTGAATTAATTGTGTTCTTGATGATTGTAATTTAGATAATTAATTGACAGATTAATTATGAGATATTGAATTGAAAAACTGATATGATTAATCAAGGGATTAATTATGAAATGTTGTTTTGGATAAATTATGATAATTAATGGGGGATAAATTTTTAGATATTGAATTAGATAATTGATTTTATTAATCTAGGGATTAATTATGGTATGTTGTTTTGGAAAATATTAAGATAATTAATGGTGGATTAGTTAAAATATTTTTTAGTAATGATTTGGATAATTAATTTTAAAAATTAATTATGGAAACATGAGATTTATAATGGGATTATTATTTTTAAAATTAATTATGTTCTTGAATTCGAATACAAATAATTAATCAGGGGAATAATTATGAGATGATATATTTTCTATGTTGGGATAATTAATGGTGGATTAATTAGGATTCTTGATTTTTGATTGAGATATTTATTTGAGAGATTAATTATGGGGATTTGATATTTGGATTTGATAGTTAATAGAGGGAAGTTAACTATGGGTTGATATTTATGATGATGGATTTATTAGTTGCTGAATTAATTTATGGATTTGTGTACTTAGTTAATTGTTGAGTTAACTAATGGATTTTTTTTATATTTAACTAATAGTTGGATTAATAATGGAACAATGTGGGAAAGTCATTATAAATTAGTAAATGAAGTAAATGATTGAGAATGTGGGGTTTCAGACATGTTGTTCCAAACCGATTGAAATGTTGGGTCTTAGACATGGAATTCTACCTTAATATTTTATCAAATGAAAAGTTGTGGTGTTAGACGTGAAGTTCAAACCAAATAGTTTTCCAAGCTCTTATGATGTGTGGTGGTAGACATGGTGATCTAGACCAAATGGGAAATATGGGTGTTACACATGGTGATCTACAGCGATTTAGAAAGAGGGGTGTAAGACATGGTAATGTACAACGATTGAGAAAGTGGGGCGTATACATGCAGATCTACACCGATTGATATTAGGTGTTATACATGGAATTATACACCAATTGTATAAAAATATGGAAGGGGATTTTGGGTGTTAGACATGACATTATTCATCTATGAGATTAGGTGCTAGACATGGTGTTTTACACAAATAATATGTTATATTAATGAATTGTGAATTGAATAAAGGACGTGGATAGAACCCATGTTAAATATGATTATCTAAAAAATTAGTCATGTAGATAATTATTGTAATAGTGTTGAAAGATATTTAATATTTATAAATATACAAGTATTGTTCTTGTGATGTTTCTTATTCAAGCTACGGGCCAGAGAAATTATCAGCATTAGGTGTCCCTTTAGAACCTATATTAGTCGTTGGTTATTTATTCTGTTATGTTATTGCTTTGATATACCTGCATACTATTTAAATATAAATTGCATTGTGTATATTGATCTAGACAACATGTTGTCCCAGCCTAATGAGATTTATATCTCACACCCAATATCAGGACGTCATTGCATTGGGGTACTCGAGTAGACATTATTATTTTCAAGAATGTGTACTTTTGACAATGCTTGTTGCTATTTTATTTTACATGGGAGTTATGAGAAAAGGACCGAGTTGGATCACAAAATACTCAGGGTGATCACCCAGGGGACTTTATGACATTTCACTATTTCTGTTATAATATGTGAAACATACTATTTTGTTTACTGCTTTCATATATGTATAACAATGACATGAATGCATTGTATAAACAGGTGTTTCCCTTTTTCACTATTCTATTTATTTTTTTAACTACTTCCGTTGTTATTTGAGTTTGATAAATTTTAACAATATACACTCCAAATATGAGGGTATAGTCTCTCCACAGACTATCCACAGACACTCACTACTAGTTATCAGCCTCTCGTGTACAGTGATACGTTCTTGACGTCATCTGTCAACCATTCCGTCCACCGGATTGATGGTAAGTTGGGTTGGGATGTTACAATGTTGTATTAGGGGACTAGTCTTCTTACATTTTTTCACTTGTCATTCTATTGTGGGATGTTAGATAGATGACTAGGAAAGTTTCTCCATTTGATAAATATCCATTATTTTTCACAGATCACCACATGTAGGACAAATGGCCAAGTGTTCAGTGATGGGAATTAATTTTTATGTTTTTGTGGTTACAGTTGATATGATTTCACCTTTATGGACTAGTGTATTTTCCACAACATATTGATTTTGGGAATTTTTAAAAATTCCCTTCGGCTGATATAATACTGATATTGCATTTTATTCATCATCATAGGCACTTAGAGGTTCAATGACATGAATATGACATTCCATGTAAAATCATTAGTAAGATGCCAGCTTATTCGGATTTTGTGCCTTTGGTGGAATTCCATGTTGTGATATGCATTAGAATCCCCATTTAGATAGCATGTTTCTGTGATACATTTTAAAATATTTGTTGTTTATATGCATTTTTCCTCTATGATTATCCATCTATTTTGTTGATTCAGGCTTCTGTGTTTGAACATGTTGTTGTATTACTATTTTTGACAATATTCTACGGATGTTTTGATGTGTAAATGGATGCATGAGTGAAAAATGATTGATTTTATCTATAATAGGAGCATGGTTCAGTTGAAAGGTGTATGAGTATAGTATTGTTGGGAAAATTTGAAACCCATGTATTCAATCAATTGAAAAAGTGCTGCTAAGGTTTAAACATAAAATGTAAAATTGGTTTTTATAAATAGGATCCAAATTCCAATGGTACGGTGTATAAGAACCTTATCAATTTGTAGAGGGCCTCCCATGTGAATAATCCATGTATATCTATATAGTTTTTCAAATGTTTATAATGTAATACTTCAACATTTTTGATTAAATGGTTGATAAAATTTAGAAAATATTTAACCAGACCGAAGTTGGTCAGTTTTGGCATGATTTTATGATCTAAAATGTAGTTGGGATGATCTATGAAGATCCTAAGAAGAATAAATGGGACCCTTGGAGGTTTCCTTATTATTAAAATGAATTTAGTTGCTAAATTGGTTTTATAAAATGAAATGAACCCAAATTATAATTGTTTTAGAGGATGGTTGTTAAAGCTTTCCTATTTTTCATGTTTGACGTTGATTGAAAACCATGTACCATATTGTGAAATAGTACATGTGGGTTTGTTAAAATTATTTCAAATGTTTATGGTTTGAAATGAATTAATGAAATTACGAAAATAAAGATGGAGGTTTGGGACTTGTTATTTCTATTTTTTGTGACCAAGATATAGGGTTGACACATATGCTTCGTTGTGGAGTATCATGTGTTATTTAGCACACATAGAAAATTTGATGTGTTTTTTCTATAGTGAGATTTTTTATTTTTGTAATATTAATGTTCAGCTTTCCTTAGTAAAATATTTGGTTTTTATAGAATGTGGCCCTTGTTTATAGGGGTTTTCATTGTATCTTGAATATTGATATGGGAATATGCTTGGGGGAATGAATGGTTCAACAATTTTGACATTCCTTGACTAGGGTTCTTCAATAATGACCACATTTGGTTAACTCAGAAGTATATTTATTGGGGCACTAAGGTATGTTAATACAACTACTCAGGGGGAAATTTTGGGACTCTGATTTTTCACATGTTGATAGGATTATGTTTTGACTTTCATGCGAGAGTGGTTAGCCTTTATTATGACTAAATAGAAACTCTTATACTGCGTAGTGTCATATCATTAGTGTTTTGAAGAGTTATAGTTGTAAGATGTAAAATAACCTGTTTGCCTTGGGTAGTATTGGATCCTGGTTTTGTTTGGGGATGAGTCAACATGTGAATCTGAGGTTTTGAAAAGAGTCGATAGGTAATATAAAAATTTTCCTTCTTGGTGACCTAGGTTCACTCATAGTGCGCTCTTCTGATTGAGAAGATTATTTCCCCTATCATGGCCATGTATTGTAAACATGATGATAGCATCATTCATACACCACACTATAGTTTTAAATGTCTTAGTCATGGTGAGAAGATGTTATCTCAGTTGCAAATAGGATTCTAGGTTATTTGGGTTACACGCTCATTCTTGTTGGGGCATTACAATTTTTCAAAGTATCCTTGTGATGGATTGACTTGGAGAGTTTACTGTAATTCGAGTGGGGTCTTTGGATTACCTACAGTTGGTGATGGAATTGTTTTAAAGGCATTTTGCTGGTTAAAGGGTGAGTGTGTCTTTTCTAGGTTGGTGATGAATTTCAAGGAAATATCCATGGTTTGGGAGTTTTACCGTTTAACTCTAACACCATTAGTGGAAAGAACCAATTAGAGGGTGGTTGAGGGGATGATGTTGGGAACATTTATCTAGTTGGGTGGGCTCAGTTATACACCACATTGATTTTTGGGTTTTATTTTGAGATTTGGATTATGTTTTTAAATTTATAATCCTTTGGGCTTGTGAAATGGTTAAAGGTGGAATTATTGTCTTTTAATTCAACATAACCATTAAAATAAGACTTCATGACCTCGCTGCGTTTATTAATGTTGTGGTAGTTCCCAAAGGGTTCCCATGGATGAGATGTTTTTATGGTTGGTATATTGTAGAGACTCGTGTTATTAAATCAGTTTAAAATATATAAGTGTTTGAGGTTTTTCACTTTCTAGATGGGTTGGTTTTAAAAAAAATATTTGTGTTTATGTTCTACTAGATGGTACCATTTAAATTGTTGATACTGGGATTGGGTAAAGTTTCATGGAGTTTACTAGGAGGCTTAATGGGTCTTGGATGCATGGGACCCATCAATGGCATTCACATGGGCTACAAACTATTAGTCAAACCCCACATATTAAATTTTTCAACTTGCTAAATGTGAGGCAGAGATGTTTGCATGGGCTGCAAAAAGTTAGTAAAACCATTCAGGCCATTATTACATGATAATTTAGGTGTCCTGTGGTGGATTCATGGTTTGTGTATAGTCTACCATACCGTGAAAGTCAAACCATAAGGCCATCCAAGTTTTGATTTTTGGGTAAAATTATTTAATTAAATTCAAGGTTAAATATGTAATTAATTAAATGTAATGAAATTTGGATTTATATTTAACTAAATTTAAGGATAAGAGGAATTTCATAAAATAAGGAAAAATGAGGGTTTCATTTAATTAAATAAAATTGAGAGAATTTAGTTAAATGGTGTTGAATTGGTCTTTTTGTTTATTTAAAATTGATTGAGATAATTTAACTAAGTGTTGACGAATTGGAGTTTCTATTCAGTTAAATTTGTTGAAGGGAATTTAATTTAGTGACGAATATTATGGAGTTAGAGTCTATCTAAGAGGTTATTTAATTAATTAATAATAATAATATTATAATGGTGGTTACTATTATTATTATCATTATAATTATTATTATATTAATCCTTTTAGTTATTATGGTTTTATTATTATATAGACTAAGAGAGAGAGCGATGAAAAGTAGACCAGGTGCGACCCCCCCAATTCTCCCAAGGTTGAGGCACACCACCCTATCTCTTATCTCCCACGGTTCATGAAAGTCTTCTATCTCAGTGAGGTGAGTATCTCTCCATATGATACATTCTTCACATCTATTGTTTTGGCTCTCCTTCACCCAGGTTCCATTGGAATGAAACCCTTAGTTTGATACTGATCTATAATTATTGTTTCTTCTGACTCTAGGTGGTGCAAGAAATGTCTCGGGACCCATTGGCCAGTATTTCGATGTCTTTTTTTGAAGGATATGTGGTTTGTATCAATTATAGTTTACCTCAATCATTTTAAGGTAATGATTTATACCCCTTAATTGGTTTCTCACCCCATTAAATAGGTTCTTATGGTTTATTTGAGTTGTGGTCAATTAATATGGTGTGAATTGTTCTTCACCACACTAATTTTTCATGTTACTTTTTTATAAAGTGTAGCGATAAATTCCTTGTTCGTGAATTTTTTGTGTTTTTGTATATATATAGATTACATTTTGAATTATAAAGTATTGCCTTAGAAAATTCCTTGAGGCACAGTCATCAACGTTGCTTAATTAATAAAATTATTTAGTTGTTTAATTATTGTTGTTGATAAATGTAACTTAAAATGCATCTTGAATTATTTATTATTATAAACTGATTTTCTAGATTTCACAATAACATTTTGCTAATAAAACCCCTCAAATGGTGGTGTGTTTCCCTCATGATAATAACATAATTTTTTTACTGATATCTTTAGTATCTTGATATTATGTTTTTTCCTATGGATTCACATACACATTGTCACACTGAGGTTAAGTGGTAATTATGAGTATTGGATGAGATTAGTTGAGATAATTAATTCTGACTTAATTATGTGGATTGAATGTAGGATAATGATAAATAATCAGGGGTAATTATGAATTAATTAGTGGAATATATTGGGATAACTAATTGTGGATTAATTGTGTTCTTGAATAATGTAATTTAGATAATTAATTGGGGGATTACATAAGAGATATTGAATTGAATAGTTGAAATTATTAATTGATGGATGAATTTTGATATGTTTCTTTAGTAAAATTAAGATAATTTGTGGTGGATTAATTATTTTGTTTTACCGTAATTATTTGGATAATTAATTGTGTAAATTAAAAATGTAATGATGATATTTAGAATATGATAATTACTTGTGTGTTAATTATTTTCATGAGTATTTAATACAAATAAATAATTAGGGGATTAATTATGCGATGTGTAAATGGGTATTCATGGATAATTAATAATGGAATAATTTTCTACCATGGTGTTTCAATGAGATAATTAATTGTGAGATTTTATTGAAGAGTTGATATTTGGATTAGAAAATTATTTCTGTGGAATTAAAATTGGTATGATATTTAGGGTGATTGTTTATTTAATTGAGGAATTAATTAATTGAATTTTGTACTTAGTTAATTGGTGAGTTAATTAATGGATTTTTGTGTATATAACTTATCCTTGTATTAAAATTGGAATGATGTGGATATTTCTTTATGATTTAATAAATGGTGTAAATGATTTAGGAAGTGGAGTTCTAGACATGGCATTCTAGATCAATTGAGATGTTGGGGCTTAGACATGTTGTTTTACCCCAAATAGTTTGTTGAGTGAGATGTTGGGGTTTTACACATGTCATTGTACCCAAACAGTTATCCATCCACTTGTGATATGTTGTGGTAGAAATTTTGATATAACACAATTGAAAAATATGGCTCTTAGACATGGAGATCTACACTGATTTTGAAGGTGGGGTGTTAGACATAGAGACCTACACTGATTGATAAAGAAGGGTGTTTAACCTGGAGATCTACCCCAATTGAGATTGTGTATTACACATGTATTTCTACACCAGTAGTATAAATATATGAAAATTATTTTTGGGTGATAGACATGGTATTTTTTATTGATGGAATTTGGTTCTAGACGAAACCTTCTTTACCAATATTATATTATATGTCTGAATTTTTCTATTGAATAAGAGATTTGAATTAAACCCATGTTAAATGTTATTAAATAATTAAATACATAAATAGAGAATAAATTGTAAAGTGTTTAAATATATTTATTATTGATAAATATAATGGTATAGTTCTTGTGAAAGTTTTTATTTCGGCTATTGGTCGAAGGAGCTATAATCGTCATGTGTCCCTTGGAAACCTATACGGGTGGTTGGTTGTTAATTCTATTATGTTATTGCTTTGATATACCAGCACATTGTTTAAAGATAAATTTCATTTTCTACATGGAGCTAGACCACTGGTGGCCCTAGCTGACTGATATTTATATCTGACACCCTATTCAGGCCACCATTGCACTGGGTACCCATGTAGACATTCTTGTTTCTAGGACTATGGACCTTTGACTATGTTTATTTTGCTTGTCCTTAGCAGATAGAAGAAAGGGACAGAGAGAGATATCAGGATGCTCATGGAGATAACCCATGGGGATAAAAGTATTTTTATATATTTATTTTATGATATGTGAATCATTTTTTTGTATACTACTTTTAGAAATGTATCACCATGATATGCATTCAGTTTATTAACTGGCATTGGCCTTTTTCATTATTCAGTTGATTATTTTTTTATTCCTACTTCTGATGTTATTTGATTTCTCTAATTGAAATCATTGTTCAATATAAATATGAGTGTATGGTCCCACCACTGACAATCCATATAACCTCACTGCTATATGTCAGCCCTTGGCATATGGGGAGATGCACTTGAGATCATGTGCAAAACATTCTGACCCCGGGTTTAATGGTAAGTCATGTTGGGATGTTACAAATAATGTCTATGTGGTTTTTAAGTGGTATCACATGGATTGATCACAATTTTTTCAGAATATATGGCTCATACTTGGAAAACAATGCACCTTATTTTATTGGGATAGTGTTTATTCATAGTTTCTGGACAATTTCTCTAACTATGCATCCTAAATGTGCACCCTAATAAGAGCATTTAAAATGTTTTGATCTAACTGTTTTTCATTTCCATTGATTATATCTAATCACCATAAAATAATAAATTCACACAAACTAATCCAACCTAGTTTTTTAGGATCTCTTCTATCTGAAATCAATATTAGTTTCCTTTATTATTGGTTGATATTTTTAATGCTTCCTATATTTTTTTGATTTCATCCCCACAACTCATATCCATTCTTGATAACATTTTTTCTTATAATATTGGTTCCTTATAGGGCTATGGTGTCTGAATATAAGGGGTTTTAAAATGTTTTATTGACTTTTATGAAGGATCTTGGATTTTGAGGTCTTGATATTCTCCTTCATAACATTATTCCAAAATAAAACTGGTTTTCCTCCATTATTAAGGTAAGTGTATCTATAAAGAGGATATAACTCATGAATTATTTGATGATTTTTTTAATTCAATTGGATTTTTTTATAGAAAAGCATGACATGATGTCAATGATTTTTTATTTAAACATATTCATGTTTTTAAATTAATTTATTTTTTGAAGAATTGTGTATAGAATTTATTTTATAAGTATCTTATAGGTGATTTTAACTCAAAAATATATATTCATGGATGAAGGAGGGGATGATTCACTAAGAATTTTTTTAATGTCATGATAAATGACATCATTTTTTATGGAATGAACGACACTTTAGGAACCATGGGGGAATCATGAAATAGATATATTATATTAGTGTGTATAATGAAACCATTGGTTTAATATCAAATTATTTTGGCGGCCCTCATTATCGATTTGTTTCATATTATTAATTTATTATTGTTTCATTATATACAAAAGTACATATTATCATAGGCTATATCCAAATCATTTGATTTTTCAATGATGTTTAGTATTACACATGATTTTATATTTCTTGGTTGGATTCTCATTTTCATTTATTACATACTATCCATTGTTCTTTTTTAATTTATAATCTAGATATATTTAATATACATGTAATATTCATAGTTTATGTGTATAATAATGCCACTTTTGAAAAAAATGTTATTTTACAAAATTTTTCATTTCATAAAGATGATTTATAAACATGTTTAGTTTTTATTGTATTGTTAAATATTTCATCATATTAAAATATATATAGATTGTATGGTGAAATCATAATTGTATTTTTTATCACACCCTACATTTTCCTTTAGAAAATTTTAGATATCGGTTTTCCATATCCAAGTAATTAGAGGGGCATCATCATGTTTTCTAAATTCTATTAGTATATGTCACATTCACAGTGAGATGAATAGGTGGGGACATATCTTCACATGGTGACACTATTTTACATATATGTTGATTTTTATCATGTTTGTCCATATTTCATTACATTTAACGTCTCCTAGATTGATAATCAATTTTTAAATTTTACTCCATTAGTTTATCACCATCTGGATATATGTGAGCGTTGTTTTCTTGTATATTTGTTCAAATACCTTGTGTCAAATTTCTCATGTGACATGTCTGTTTGACCTAATTTGTTTAATAATAGATTATATGATGAAATTTAAAAATAAATTATCTTATATTAATGTATGAATTAATGTTTATATTTTCCCAATTTTTAATACTTTTCTTTTTATTTTAAAACATTGAATAATTATATTTGTTCTCCTCCCCTCACTTATAACATGGAATATCCTCTCATAACATCTTCACACAATTATTACCTATTAGCTGGAAGATGATCTATAAAAATAAATAAATACTCCCCTTCAACAAAATAGATGTAATTTTCTCTCCATAATTCTATCCTGATATGGAATAAGTTGAAATCAATGAAAGGTTATCCAAATAAGGGTTATAATTCATAAATGAGTAATTCATGTTTTTTGTTGGTCTAAATAAATAACATCTTCGTTAACCCTGATGAAATACAAAAACTAGTATACTATATGTATGAAATTTTATAATTATTATTATATAAACCATTTTAATTTCATATTCCATCCATTTTGAAACAATAATGTCTCTCATTTGTATGAGTTGACTACCACCTCCATGAAGAATTTGTGGTTTTATCATTTGATCCTAAATATAGGTAAAATGATGTATAAAATGAATATATATAACATTTATAATCTAACTATGATTACATATATATAATATTCTATATAACCTCTTAACCTACCATTCATTGGAAAATGATAACACCGCTCGTTTATTTTTGTGGAATTCTACATCTACAAAAATATGTTATACGTTATTTATTAAAATAATAAAAAGGATGTTGATGTAATGTATTGGACCCTCGTGGTCGATTTAATTTTCAATTCTAGTGATTGGGGTGACCTGGATTCCATTGGTGAGTCCAGAAGGAGTCGGTGTTGGTGGTGGGGTGTCACTGCGTTTTCACCTATTAGTGACAACTATCGGTCAAACTGATCGTTGTGTCACTGATCGATGCGTCATTGTTCGGTCTCACCTATTGGTGCCTCACCCAAATTGTGACACTATGTGTTTTTGGTGTTTCCTTCCCCATTATTCCCATAACTCCTCTTTTTATGTCTTCAAAACGTTTTAATATGGTTTAAGTCCATTATAAGCAGTTAAAAGATGCTTTAAATCCCTTAAGGGTGGGGCGACCCTTATGTTACTAAATCATGTGGCCTATCACACCCGATGTCTTGTTTTTCAGCCTCCTGGGTTTTCCATCTTATCCCATCTTATGTGTTTCCTCCATTTAATGGATATCCACCAACTCACATCCGTTTGAGCATCTATCATCACCCTTTATAGGGATAATTATTAAAACCCAATAAATTATAACATGTGAAACCACCCATCTGTGTCGTCATACCATGATCCGATTTTTAAGCACATTGTATTTTCACATCCTGTAACTCTAGGATATGGCCTTTTATAGCCTGAGATCTTCTTCTTCTCCGGTATCATTACTTTCCTTGGTGTGTTTGGAGTCCCTCCTCCGTAGGGGAATCGTGCACCCATGCTGGATTTATTCCCACCCACCCATGAATCCTTCGAGTTGTCTTTTCATCCACATCGGGTATCCCCGACTCTTGGCACGGGGAGAAAAACATGTGTACTTGATCATCCAAGTTGGGTTTCCTCCGTTGTCTCCCTTTACTATTCATCATGTTCTGTGGGAATACTATTGCTTCCTTAGGACATAGATGATTACAAATTTAATGAAGACAATAAATGAACCATTAATGAATGAAGGGGTGGGAATGATAATTTTTTTGTAGTGTTATAAATTTTTTGTTATGTTGTGAATTTTATGGGCCTTTTCCATAGAAAATCATGGTTTTTGGTGGTCCTTACACACACACTAATGATCATATGTTTGTCTGGTTTATAATTTAATGGAATGGGTATAACATGGAAATTGTTGAATCACGTAAACATTGTTGATTAAATGGATTCAAAATGAACAAAATTATTTTTTTGATCACACTCGTTTAACTAATGGGAATAATGCACATAATGAATGGTGTAGTTAAATCTGAAAATAATCCTTTCTCCGTTATGTTGATATGTGTGGTGGCTCTATTTGATGCTTATGGGGAGACATGAATGGGGATGGGATTCCTAGTTTTTTAGTTGTTGGCTGGTGGGTTCGAGGCCATGTGGGGCCGAATGCTGGGGCATTGTTAGGTTCCAGTACATTGAGGTATCACACAGATCCCTTTTGATGTTCTGAATTTACAAGAGAACTAGGTGTGAATGATTAAATTGGTGATTGGATTTTTTTCCCCATCAGTGGATGCATTGTCTGGTGGATATGTCTATTTTTTGGTCGTTAATGAAGGAATATTTGAAACAAATTAGTTGAATGTGATAATAAGAATGGGTTTAATTGGAATGTTTTTTTCTAGAAATGGGTTGTGCTCTGGTGATACATTTTGCATATTTGTGCATGTATGAATAATAATGAGATTGTTTGTGTATGAGCTGGTTTTGGATCCCTTAGGATGGGGTGATTTCATGTTTACCTATATGTATAATATTTAGTTATTGTGTTACTTATAATCACCCCATCCACATTGAGAACTTTTTTCTGAACACCCCCATTTCTTGGGGGAGGGTGTTTTTCCATCATTACTAAGTGTGGTTTGCTATTAGATCATTTTTTATCCATTTCTGAGGTATCCCTAAACTCTTCAGGGAGGCTGTGACAACTTGATGTCCATTATGGACAATGACTCTATGGTCTTGCTGTGTTATGGTGGTTTCCTAGGTTTGTGCAGGCTGGATTATTTCCCTAGCTTCTTTGGGATGAATACTAGGGGTCTTCAGGCATGGCATCAGTTGTTCTAGAACTGGTTTCTTTGGGCGTGGTAGTGGTTATTGCGGCCCAGGTGACAGTGGGAGGGGGTGTGTGTGGTTGTGGTAGATTAGGTATCTGCATGTGGCATGTGCGATAGTGATCTCCCATATGGTTTTTTGGGCGGCAGTGGGACTGTAGTGAGACTTGTGGGGGATGTCTGATGTGTAGGATGCCCTAAATAACCTGTGGGAAAGAGGTGAGGTGTACCAAAATATTGAGGATATATTAATATTACTTTACTTAATTTTCATTATTTGGGGAGTGTTCCTTGGTGAGGATGGGGGGATAGATTCCATGCTAGGTTATTTGGTTATCTTTATTTTCTCCTACGACATTATAATGCCTCCCCACTCGTGAACATGTGTTTTTTTCCTATTATGTATACATGTATACTCACCCTATATATAAAAAACTAATTTGTTGTTTCCAAGAGGAAATGGAGGACTGTGCCAGACCTTACTAGCTTAGGCTTTAGTAGTTTTTGTTTCTTCATTCCTTTATTTTGGAACATTTCATCAATTTGTTCTTCTACCATGTATCTGTTTTTTTAACATTCATATGAGAATATATTTTTTTCCTTTTCTTTTAATTTCAATATTTGGAGTTTTTGGGATTTTCCATCTTATCTCCCAATATTATTAAATTAAAAACGGCAGTACCTTTCATTTTAGGCGATATTCTTTACCCTTGGTGTTAGTTTCCCTTATGGGGCCTATTGTAGGTGGGAATCAGGGGTTATTATGATTCCTTCAACTCGACAAAGGACGGGTTGGGTAGTTTTTTGGCACCATGGTGAATGTGGGTCATGACAGAATGGTATTAGTGGGAGATTGAGATATAGTTTAGAGTTTAGAGTCGGGATCATTGTAAATTTCAGGGGATGGTATGTAAATAGTGGTAGTCAATATTGGTGTGTGGAATCGGTGATTGAATACCAGATCAGAAACAGGATTTTAGGGCCCTCTGTGATCTGATGCAAGGACTTTGGACCTTCAGAATGAACAAGTGACGATACACTAATTATAGGTTATAGTCCCTAGGAAGGGTACATACATCATAATGATTTGTATTCTTGAGTTTTTTTTGGAGTCTTAGAATTTTTAAATAAATAAATATTAACAGTAAAAAATCTAGAATGAATCTTATAAACCACTTAGGCATAGGAGTTTCCTTGTTTTCATTGCAGTTAAGGAACCCGTACGACATCCATGAGTAGTGCAGACGATTGAGGACCAGAAGGATGATCTAGATGATCAACAGAGGATTGACCAAGATGAAGAGGATGAGAAGTGTCAAAAGAAAGTACATTCCTTCCAGTAGTAGACCCTAGGGATGTATGAGGGAAGTGTTTCCGACTTGGAGACAGAGTGCTGGATTGAGGAGTGGGAAATCACCATTACCTTGATCCGTGCTCCGAAAGGCTACCTGAATCTATTGGTTGTTATTTAGATGAGGGGAGAAGTGCGTCAGGGGTGGACACTCTATCAGATTTAGAAAATGGAGATTGTGGTATTTGGGTTGACATCGAAGAGTTCCTGGCGGGATTCCTTTACTCTACGATGAAAGCCGATAAGAGGCAGTAGTTATAGTCACTCCATCAGGGAGTATGTTGGTGTGGGATTTGGGTATCATGTTCAAGAATCTAATTTGTTTTTATACGGACCTCTTTCTAGATGAGTATTCTAAGGAGAGAGGATTAGATGAGGCACTCCGACCTTCACATCAGTATGATGTTACCCCCTTCACACTACCAAAGTCTATTGAGGCCTAGAAAATTGATGAAATACTAGAGAGGATGCACATGTGGGGAGGTGTTCTGTGAGAGGGGAGCCAGTTGGGTTCCTCAAATGGGAAGGTTGTCAGACGTAGGCCTCCAGCATCAGGGAATTCTAGTTTTTGGTTGATGGGGAGTAGGCCCTAGCCATTCCAGTTTCAATCTCTTGGTCCTCACCATTTATCCACATGCCAAGGACCTAGGTGCTCTATCAGGGAAAGTCATGGGCACCTTCAAAACCAGTACCAATCCCAAGTTCATTACGGTGGGGGTGGGATGGCACATCACCAACCTCAACAGTAGCAGTTTCCGGCCATCCTCATGTTGCATCAACAATAGGTACTGTGATCTCCCACTCCTCCGAGATTAGACGTTGCAAGAGAAGGCCAACAATAGGGTGATCCTTAGGGACCTTGAACAGGGTTTTTTCAAGAAGATGGATGACAACCGAGGGGCAGAGGAGTGGGAGTGGTAAATTTCACACTGCATAGTTAGCATTTCTTGCAGGGCCAGATGATGCTCGAGGTATGATCAACTTGTTCAGTACTCTTGAATGTTCCGTGATTGGTTTATAAATTTCACACTCATTTTTTAAGGACAATCTAGCCTATTCCTTGGTCCTAGACGTAGAGGGACTCTCTATGCCCCAGGTGCTAAGTCCACTAGTTGGGGGGCCAAACCAGCATGTTTGATGTTGTTCAAGGATGCAGACTGATGATGGGGCTTCATTAGACTAGTGGGGATATTTTTCTGCTACAAATGTAGCCATACAATGTCATCCTAGGCATCAACTAGTTGTTTTCCTTATATGTTGTTTTTGACTAATTCTAAAAAAGGGTCATGCTTTTAGATATGAGAAGACATCATGTAGCTTTCTTTGGTGAGTGGGGTTTCTAGGAGGGAATTCGATGAGTGAAGACCCTTATTTCATTGTTAGATGAGCTGTTAGTGGAGTCATCAATCACATAGATGGTTGATGTTATGAGAGTTGATAGAGAGTTCCTGGATTTTTTTCCCATGTAGGTTGTGACTCTACCCCCTCGACGCGACGTTGAGTTCGGGATAGGAATACCACAAAATGCCCATCCAATTTCGATGGATCCATAAAAGATGGAGACTTAGGATTTGTCGGAGTTGGGGATTCAGATTGATTATTGGATGAAGTAGTGTTTTGTCTGATCCATCATGTCGCCATGTGGTGCTCATGTTTATGTCGTAATAAAGGATAATGGTGGAATCATGTTGTGCATAGACTATGGGAGAATGAAACAGGAAACAATCATGAATCGTTAACCTCTTTCTAGGATAGGCGATCTCTTTTACCAGCTGAGGGGAGAATGATGGTTCTCTATGAACGATCTATAATCTGGGTATCACCAGTTAAGGGTGAAAGATGCTGATATCCCAAAAACTACTTTCAAGTGTAGGTAAGGGATATTTGAGTTCTTAGTCATGTCGTTTGGTGTTATAAACACACCTGTTGGGTTCATGGGGCTCATGAACTCTATTTTCCACGAGTTCCAGGACCGATTCATCGTTATGCTTATTGAAAACATCCTATTCCACTCAAGATTAAAGGAGAAGCATTATGAGTACCTCAGGATGGTCTTAGTGATTCATTGACACCATGTACTCTATGGGAAGTTGTCCAAGTGTATGTTCTTGGAACGAGAGGTACACATTCTTGGATATTTGGTGTCTCAGCAAGGGGTGGTGTTATAATAACCAATGGCTGAAGAGGTTCTTTCTTTGGCATTTCCTATGAACCTGACAAAGGATCGTAGTTTCCTGGGTCTAGCAGGAAATTATCAGAGGTTCGTACAAAACTTATATAGAGTTTCAGATCCTTTGATATATTTGACCACAAAGGAATATACCTTCATGTAGAGTGAGGAGTTCAAATAAAATTTCAGCTATCTGAAGGATGGATTGGTAAGTTCTCCAGTGCTTAGTTCACTAGAGGAAGGGGTGTTGTTTGAGGCGTTTTGTGATGCTAATGGCCTTGGAATGGTCTGAGATGAAGTAGTTGTGGGGAGTGATATCTTATGGGTCTATGCAGTTAATTCATCATGAGAATAACTATTACACTTATGACCTGGATATTGCTGCAGTGGTGTTCACGTTGATGATGTGTATGAATTATCTCATCGGGGAACACTTTATGGTCTTCATAGATTATAAGTGTCTGAGGAATCTCTTCACCCAACATTACCTGAGCTATTGAAAACAAAGGAGGGTGGTTATTTATCAGGACTAAAAATTTTAGATATCTTACATCGAAGATAATGGGAACGTTTGTGATCAATTCCTTGAGAATGAAGATTCAAAGGGAAGTTATTCTAGAATTTTTCAACGCTTGGAAAAAGATGGAGGATTTGGATGCCTTAAACCCGAATTCAAGGGTAGATGGTGGTAGAGGTTGTCTATTTCAGATGAAAGTGAATTCCTCTCTATTGCTTCAGGTGGAGGTGACCTAGTAAGGAGACTAAGAGAGTGACGTGATGCATGATCAGGTTGACCAAGGAAATGCTCCAAAAGGGTGGTTAGAGGATGGCCATAAGTAGATTCATTTTTGCGGGATGTAGTTTTTCCCATAGATGATACACAAGGGAGTTCTCTTTTATTTCCATAAATCAACCATAGTGGTACATCTACAGATTTACAAGGCATATCGAGGCCTAAGGGAACAGTTTCTGTCGCCCAGGGTGAAACAGGTAGTGGCAGAGTTTGTGCCATTGTACCTAGTGTGTCGGTAGGTGAAGACTGAACACTGCATTCCAGGATGTTTTTTGTAGCCTTTAGATGTCCCTGAGTTGAAGTGGGATGAAATCTCGACAGATTTGGTCACGAGACAAACTAGGTTTAAAGGATTCTATGATGCTATCTGGGTAGTAGTGGACTGGCTGACAAAATCATCTCCCTTACTGGCAATCACGGAGTCCAGTGTGGTGGATTCCTTAGCATAGAGGTACCTGGATTAGGTGGTATAGTTTCATGGAATTCTGAGGTCCATAGTCTCAGATTGGGATGCACAGTTTACCTCATGTGTTTGGATGGGATTTCGACATGATTTTGGAAAACAACTATTCATTATCTTAGCTTTCCACCCTCAGATAGATGAGAATATAGAGAATACCATCCAGAAAAAGGATGATATGTTGTCAGAATCTGTTCTAGACTTTGTGGGATCATGGGTATGACACATGAATCTGGTGTATTTTTTCTACTATAATGGTTATCAATTTACCATTGGCATTTCTCCTTTCGAAGCCTTTTACGGAAGAACTTATCATTCACACCTGTGTTGGGAATAGGATGAAGAAGTAGGTTTTCTTGGCCATGTGGTACAGTTGACATGAAAGAAAACGTTCAACTTGTGCATGAGAGGATAATGGCGGATTAGGACTAATAGAAGTCTAATGGAGATCATAGAAGGAGACCCTTGGAGTTCGAGGTTAGGGACCATGTGTTCATAAATATCTCCCCTCAGCATGGGAATTAGAGGTTCGTCAAGGGTAGTATGATTTATAACATTTACGTCAGACCCTTTAAGATTTAGCGGTAAGTCGGTGATGTTACATATCAGCTGGAATTTCCACCGCCCCTACAGAGGGTCCACAATGTCTGCCATGGGTCTTAGCTCCATCAGTATCTACACGATTACTCACACATCCTCGACTAGGGATAACCAGATATCGAGGATGATTCCATGTTCGTAGAGAGGACCGTGAGGATCGAGTATCGTGAGGAAGAGGTGCTTTGTGGATGAATAATTCCCCTAGATCATGTGTTATGGAGGCATGGTGACATCAATGAGAATACCTGTTAATGAGAGGAATATTTGTTTTCCCAGTAACCAGATCTATTTTGAGTTTTTTTGTAGTTTTTTACTTGACTATGATGTAATACTTGACCTTGTTTTCTATAAGATGTTCTCTTACCCTTGTACTCTAAATCTAGGTGATACGACATGACAGTGGGGGTGGTACTGATCCTTAACTGAGATGCATTAAGGTTTATGTGACCAATCCCGTGCAAGAAATTCTCTGGCTCCCAATGTGGATAATGTATTGGCACAGTGGAAGGGCCTCCCAAACCCATATTTATCAATGATGTGACCATTATGTGTTTGTGTGGTTACTTGGTGGAGAATAGTGGTGGTGTACCCATGGATGTTCAGTAGATATATGAGGGTGAGTTGTTCCTATATATCGAGGTTTTTTCTAGAATTCTAACAAATCTATGTTGGTTTTGTACCTACGAGGTATCATATGAGGTGGTTGTTCGGACACCTCACTTTTATTCAGGTTTAGGCTTGATTCTCGAGGATGAGAATAGTTTGATAGGTATTTGATGTAATGGATTAGACCCTCGTGGACCATTAAATGGTCAATTCTGGTGTTTGGGGTGAATATAATTCCATGGGTGGGTTAGGAGGGCATCAATGTCAGTGGAAGGGTCTCACCAATCGGTCACACCTATCGGTGCCGTTCCCAAATGGTGTCAATGTGGGTTTTTGGGGTTTCCTTCCCCATTTTTCCTATAATGCATATTTCTGATAATTCTTACCCTTTTAATATTGTTTAAGGATATTTTAATCCCTAAAATGACACTTTAAATCCCATATGAGTGGGGAGACCCTTGGGCTACCAAAACATGTGGCCAATCACACCCTCTATCTTGTTTTTTAGCCTCATGTGTTTTCCAGCTTATCCGCTCTTATGTGTTTTCACCATTTAAATGATATATTTCAACTCACAACCATCTGTTGGTCTTTCTTCACCCTCTCTGAGTAGAATTATTAAATCCAAATAAATTCTTACATGAGAAACTTCCCAAAAACATGCTTAAACCTTGATCTGCGTTTTATGCACTTTGAGATTTCATATCCTGAAACTCTATGATCAAGGCCTTTTATAAACCAAGATATTCTTCTTCCCCATTCTATTTCCTTTCCTTGGTACGTTTGGAGTCCCCCATTCAGAGGAGAATCATGTTTCCATGATGGGGCTCTTCCCACTCATCCTTGAAGCATTCTAGTTATCTTTTCCAACATGTCAGACATATATAGTTCATGGCATTATGAGAAAAAAATTAATCCAAGATCATCAATGTAGGGGTAATTCCTACGTCTCTCTTTACTATTCATTATGTGTGGTGGGTATAATGATGTTCCCTCAGGACATAGATGAAATAAATTTTAATAAAGATAACAAACAAACCATTAAATATTGTAGGGGTGGGAATGATTAGGATGATGTTGTGTTATACCACTGTTGTTACATATTAAATTGTATGGGCCTTTTTCCAATTTAAATTGTGGTCATTGGTGGTCCTTTAATGCACACTATTGATCCTTTTTTTCTAGTTAATACTGTTATATAATGGTTGTAATGTGGATATTGGATAATAATGTAAACTCAGTTGATTAAATGGATTTCCAGTGAACATGAATCCTAGTGTGATCACCACGGTTAAACAAACGACAAGAGGTAACATAATTAATGGTGTGGTTAAATCCAAAAAACATCCTCACTATGTTATGGTGATATGTGTGAAGGATCTGTATGAAGATTATGGGGTGATGTGGATAGGGATCAGATTCACTATTGTCCAGTTGTTGGTTGGTGGATCTCAGGCTATGTGGAACCTTATGTTGGTGATTTTTCTTATTCTGGTACTTTGAGGGATCTCATGGATCCCTTTTGATTTCGAGACATTACAATAGAATCTATTGTGAATTATTAAATTGCCTCTTAGCTCTTTTCCCTTCAGTTGTTTCCTTGGCTTGTGGTTATGCCTGTTAGATTCCCGGTAGTGAATGAATATTTGAGTGGAATAAATTGAACAATATAATAAGAATGGGATCAATGGGTAATTGTTTTCTGGAAATGGGTTGTCCTCTAGTTGCGGCTTTTACATATTTGTTCTTCTATGAATAGTAATGAGAGTGTTTGTGTATGAGCTGGTTTTGGATCTCATAGGTTAGGAGGAGTGCTTTTTTAATTATATGTATAAAATTTAGTTCTAGTGTTTCTTATACGCACCTCACCCACATTGATCACTCCATTCTGAACAACCTCATTTAATGGGGAGGGTATTTTTCGAAACATTCATATGAGTGGCTAGAAATTATCTCTTTTCTACTCCCTCTCCCATGTCTCCCAAGACTCTTTGTGTACTCTATGACGACCTGAATTTCAATATGTCTGAAGACTCTTCATGAATTTTGTGTCGTGGTGGTTGGTCCAGTTGTGTGTGGGAAGTATTGTTTCCCAGTAAACATTAAGATGAGTCCCAGGTGTCTTTGGGCATGGCAGTGGTTTTTCTGGACTATGTGTCTTCATGGTTGTTAGTGGTTGTGGTGGAACAGGTGTTTACGATTGGGATGCATTGCTGAGATGGCCCATAAGGTTGTTTTTGGGGTGGCAGTGGGACTATAGTGAGACCTGTGGGGGAGGTCTAATGTGTAGGATAAGCTAAATAACCATTGGGATAGCAATGTGGGGTACCCAAATATCGATGTTTTTTTACTATTACATTAACTATTTTGTTTTATTTGGGGAGTCTTCCTTGGTGAGGACGGGGGGATAGTTTCCTTACGGAGTTCTTCAGTTGTCACTATTTTCTTACGGGGCATTAGAATTCCCCCTAATTGTGAACAAGATATTTTGTTTTTCCCTACTAAGTATACTTGTATACTCACCCTTCGTATATAAAACAACTTTATTGTTTCTAGGAAGATATTGAGGACCTTTCCAGACCATAATATTTAGGGATTCAAGAGTTATATTTCTAAATTCCATTCTCTTGGTGCTTCTCATTACATTTTTATTTCACATTATATATGTTTTTTTGAATAGCCATATAAGAATATATATTTTTGCTTTACTTTTATATACAATTTTTGGATTTCATGGGATTTACCATCTTATATAGAAATAATATTAAATAAAAAAGGGTAATTCCTTCCATTATATGGGAGATTCTATACCCACAATGCTTTGTTCCACTCTTGGTCCTATTGAAGGAGGGACATAGGGGTCATGGTCTCTCATGCAACTCGAGGAATGAAAGGTCTGGTAGTGTGTTGTCCCTTATCTCATCTTGGTGAAGGTGGGACATGAAAGTCAAAAAGGATGGATCTGATAAATAATTATTAATATTTTGAAATATTTTTAAATAAATAGATTTAAATATTAATTATTTTAATTATTTTACACTTAGTAGGAAAATGAAATCATTTTTGATGTCTACATGCCGATAATCATCCCAATGGAATGACAAGATTAGTTTTCTTTGACTTCCAGATGTTGACAATTTCATAATTATATTTAGTGTATAAATATGATAAATATAATATTTTAATAATTCTAAAGTTAATGGAATCAAAATACTATTTAACTAAACCAACACATTGATGTCTTTTAGGATATATGTTGAATGACTACAAAACCATTATCATGAACTTGGGTATTTTAGTAAGTCAATAAATGATGATACAAAATGAAAAATTACGACTAAATTATTTTTTTAAATAAATATAAAAAAGACTATTTTGAATGTATAAAACTAATATAATTTTATTATTCATGGTATATAGAAGGTATACAGATCATAATGACTTACAGTAAAAGTTTCTTCTTGAAAATACATATACAAATTTATAATTTCCAATATTACATTACTATATACATGATATTCGAAATGATCCAATAATCTTATAATTTATATAATTTTTTTGATACATTTCATTTTACACTTCTTGTTAGTATCATTCTAAAGGTTTAATATGGGATATTTTATACATTTATGATATGGGTTATTTTGAATTTTTTTACCAGAGGGAAAAAGAATCATTTTTGAAGTATATAGCTTGGATGAATGTTCACAACATCACAGATATTATTATTTTTGATATATAACCTTATTGTTAACATTAATTTTTCAAGTTGAATATATTCCCTATCTTTTTGGAAAAAATTATTTTTTAAGATTTTTCAATGAAAAGTCAATTTTTTATGATTATGTTAATATGATTTTTTTCTAATGAGGTAAAATGCATTTTATAAAGTGTTTAGGTTAAAAAATATGAAATTATACTATTTTTTTCATGATATAGTATTATGTAATTATACTTTTCGATTTATGTTCCTGATATATCACATGATAATTGATGATCTGAAAAAATATTTCTATTGCATTGGTTAAAGAAGAATTCCAAAAAGAGAAAATGATGGATATAACCGAGATGAATACTCCATTGGAATTAATTGGTGATATAATTACATAGTTTGAAAAATATTTAAAACTCTTATGGAATATGACACTCTAATATAGGTATATTATTCTAGAAAAATTGTTTTTTCTAGAAATTATTTTGATGATGTAAGTAATGTCTATGATCATTTAAAGGTGGAAGGATTGTTTCTCACTAAACTGTTTTCATGAGTTAATACATGACTAATGATTAATTATTTGTTTTTATTATTCACTATAATGGGTTTATAATGTTTTTTAATAAGACATTTATTTTCATGGGTGATAATATTTTATTTATGACATCAATGCATTTCGTTTTTCTAAAAAATGAAAACATCTTCATAATTGGTATTATTTTTCTGTATAAAAACTGGTTTCACATGTTTTTATATCGCTTATTGATCAGTCATTTAATATTCTACATTTAAAAAAATCATAGGATATAATAATTATTATAAATTTTAATAGGTTCATGCCTTCTATTATAGTAACACATCTTAGAAAAAGAAATAGTTTCATGAATGAAGAATTGTTGCAAACATCAAGCCCTGTTTCGATGGAAAAAATGTACATTTAATGGAAGGTTTCTTATTTTTAATGAAATATTTTTCATAATTATATAAATCTCAAAACCTAAAATATGTATGGAATTATAAATGTAAAAATATTAATATTATACTCAAAATTATTTTATATTAATGTATATCATAATTATAGTTGATATCAATTCTTTGTTAAGATGATATTTTTGGTTAAGGGATTGTTAAAAGTAACTTTAAAGATGATATAATTTATGGTTATATTATCATGAGGTTTATTTTTGTATATCCATGTTTTTTATTGAATCCAATTTTATTTATAGTAGTTTCACATGGAAGAAATAGGGTAGACTATGTAGGAATGAATCAGGAGGATAATAATAATCCAAATCTTGTTTTTTGAATGATTAAAATATAACAATGTAAAATAAGTTGAAATAGGTTTTTAAGATGGTACCCATGGTATAGAATTAAAAAAATTTAAATAATAACATTTAGATAGTGTGGAATTTAATAAAACATCACCCTACATCTTTCAGGGTATATATAGTATCAGTGAATGATGAATAATTGAAAATGAATTAATGAATGCATCTGATTTTTAGGGATGCAAAAAAATATGGTAAATATTTATATTTTTAATTTTTAAGGTGAATATATTAAATGGTGGTTTCTTTTTAACAATAATAAGGAAAATGACGAGTTTAGTGCTTTGGAATATATGATTTTCAATGAAATATTCATTGATAAGTATTTTCTAATTGTTTTTCAACATAAAATGGATGGGAAGTATATGGTTTTCAAACAAATGTATAAAGGAATAAATTCTACTTATAATGAAAATTATATCATATTCTACAGGTATACAACAAATTTATTATGGACTATAAGATTAATATTGAGTTATTTTACTTCAGTTATAAACTAATTTTATAAAGAGTGATGTACAATAAAAATTAATAAAAATTAGGCCCTTATTTATTATGATGATAATGTTGAGATGGAGTTTTCTAAATCCTTTTTACTTCATGACAATAAGTTTATATACCAAAACCCTTATAACCCAATGTTTGTGAATAATTTCATATATTGATAGAAATATACATGGAAACACATCCTGAATGACGGAAGAATTTAGTAGTTTTGGTAACTTGATTCATACGTGAATATCATTTAAAAAAATAATTTGAAGAATATTTTTTTCCTTATGTGAATAATCTACATCTATACCACAAACCTACAAATAAATTACAATAATCATCTTTGAATCATGTGTAAAAAATCATAAAAAAAGGGGTGATATAAAATTATTACTAAGGGTATCATTAAAGAAGAAACACTAAATTAATAAATCATAATCAATATGGAATAAAAAAATAGAAACAAATTCTATTTAATCAATAACTTGATAATAATACGGGAGGAATAAATAATGATCATATAATTCGATATAGATAATCAGATTAGTGTGATACTTTCCCATGGATATTATGACTAATTGAATGATGAATTTTACATCAATGAATACTGTAACACCCCGAGATTTTATTAAAAATATTATTTTTAATTTTATTGATGTCTTGTGTTGTACGTTACAACAAAGGAGTTTTGCACAACACGCAACCCTAACTTGGCTGCATTACATGCAATCGCGACATTCCTTGATAGCGTGTGTTGTACGCAATACCGAGTTTCACTAAACAACGATATGCTTTTAAAATATTATTAAAACTAGACGTTATGAATAGTAATAACCAATTTTTTAAATTTTTTAAATTATATTTTTCAAAATGGACTTCATTTTTGGATTTGGAATATTGGAATTATCCTAGGGTGAAATTTTGGTATTTTTATGAAAACATTCAATTTTTTGATGAATAGTGAAAACACTGGGTTACAATATAAAAACCGACTTTTTATTTAAATAAATATTTATTTTATATAAATTTATTTTAGGTATAAATTGACACATAATACCTATATATGTTCAATGTAATTCATTAGAGTAATTTTATAATAATTTTAGATATATAAAAATTTTATTGAACTTTTGACCGTCTTTTTCCCACCTCCTAGGAGAATTCGCAAATTTACATAAAACTTAATTTTACTGCTTTTGTGAATAGAATTTCAAAAATCCGAGAGACACGGTTGATGTCAGTAAGTAAAATGTGGTTCAATGAGATGAAAATAATTTTTAGTGAATAGTAACTTTTTACTTTTATTTATCACAGTCAAAAGTAAATAGGGTAATTAAGGGTAAAAATGATATTATTATTACCCTAAAACATGTACTAATTATATTGGTTAAGTGTAATTAGAACAAAAACAACCTTAGGAATAAAATATGACCATTTAGGCCCACTTGGATTAGATTAGGACATTTAATATTAATTTATTTAAATAAGCCTTAAAATAGTTAAAATCAATTTTTAATTAGTAAATTATTTTTAATATAGGGTTATACATAAGATAAATTCCACTATATATATTCATTAGAAAGATAAAAATATTTACTACATAATGGTAGTTTATTTATAATTTTTATACATTAAATAATATATTTTATTTTTGACACAATCATGATGTAGTAATTATCTTATTAATGAAATATTGACATAATTGATGTTATAAATACCCAAATAAATGTAATTTCGGACTTTTTAGGAATTACACTAATTTCATAGGTTAATATGACATGTCAATATTTATTTAGGTTAATATGACATGTCAATAATTATTTAGTAATCTTTTTTCTAACTAAACATTCTGTTATGATTTTCACAAAAATCAATTACCAAATAGTGTCAAAATTGACATAAAATAGTTTTTAAAACAAATATTATATTATTAATTGTTATTTTATTCTTAAAAATCTAAGGCTCTTCCAAATGACTTATATAAGGTTATATATATTAGTAATAAACAACTTGGGGTTATTTTGGGTTGTTATAGTAAGTTTATTAACCTTATAGTGTAAGAACACAAAAAGACACGGTAAAAGAAAAATTATCTAACTTAATGTTAAATCTAAATGACAAGATTAAAATAGTAAAATAAACTTGTCCAAATTCTATTGGATGATATTATTTCGAACCATACCCACCTTAGCTTCTAAATAAATCAATTTGGAGCTATTTAAAACCGAATATGGCTTTATAATAAAATAATATTTTTAGTTTTTCCAAAGGTGCCCCTCTCCTCCCTTATAAAAAGGAACCTCCTCCCTATCTTCCTCACACCACATTGAGCCTTCATGCTCAGCCAAAACGTACCAAATTATCTTCTCCACTTCCCTAGAAATATCCTAGAGGTCCTGGTCTTCTTCATAGAGCAATTTTAGTGCCCTAAGAGGAGGTCTGAAAGAGGCACTTCAAAGAAGAGGTAATATCCATTACCGATTCTTTCAACTTTATTTCATCTTCCACTTCTTCTTCTTTAGTTGTTTCATTATGAAGTAACAACATCAGTATCAATCATATACTGATATGTTATTATAATTATTAAACAACCATATTTCACCATCTATCCATCCTATGGAAAACGAAATCACAGTGCGTGCGTACGTACGGAATATCGTCTCCACGCCGTGGTGTAATCTATTTTCCACCACCACCTTACTTGGATGAGTATAATGGTGAAAGTAATGAATATATATGATTATTGTAAAGTGATATTGATTCTATAATATTATACATACACTTATATACAATTCCATGATCATGTGAATGATATCATCGCTCGTGCGTACGTACGGACTACCGTCTCCACGAACGCGATGAGATTCATTTTCGATGATTAACCATTCAAAAACGATTATAAAGTATATATAAGGAATAATAATAAAATATATGACATAATAATGCTTCTGTATTTATGTATATATATTAATGTCATCTATTTAATTTCATTCAATTCAATAAGGAAACGAAAACATCGTTCATGCGTATGTACGGCTTACCGTCTCCATGAACGGTGTATTTCCTTTATTATTATAGATCTATAATATATATGTAAATGATGAATATATATTATATATAAATCATGTTTTAAACTATGGAATTATTTAAATCAGGATATAAGTAATAATATCAAGAACGACAAGTCGAAACACATACGATAAATGAAAAGATTTTACCCAAAATGCTACTTTAACATGGAATTTACAAAAGAACGGGTAATATAAAGTCATAAGTGAAACATATATGATATTATAACAATGAATATGATTATGTAATAAGTCAATGAAATTATTTAAATAATTATACAGGAGGTTCAGATCCTTACGAAGCATATCGGAACTAAGGTAAGGGATAAATTTTCAATCTCATTTTTATCCGAGATTGCTTATACGTAAGTATTTACTGGGGTTACGTTTATCATCCATGACCATGTTTTCTAAAAATTCTTTCATAAAATTTCAACTATTTTTCCATGAATGTTTAAAGTCATTTTTACCCTTTGTTGACTTTTTACCACATTGTATGAATGGAATCTTTCCTTTGGTTACTATAAAAGGTACTTTTTGACTTTTCCGACAAAAGTACGAGGAGAATTTTATTTTTAACTTATACGGCATGAACAGATTTTTACGGTTTCATAATGCCTCATTTTCAAGAAGCATCCAATAAAATATTTCCTGATTATTTTCAACAAAACCCTTTTCTTTTAAAATTTCATGGAATTTTGTGAAAAGAAATTGATTTTAAAGAAGAAAGGATATTTTACTCAAGAATTCATTTCAAGTGTTTTGTCAAAACTATTTTCCATCTATGATGACATTATCTCATATGTGTATCTTTTAAGTAATATGTCTCTATGATTTAAATGGTTTTAATTTTCTTATGATGAAATGATATCAAATTTTTATGGATTATGTTATGATACCATGATGTTTAAGAATCTCATTTTATTACATGGGTTTTGCTATGATGTATGATTTATGATTTTGTGTCACACGCAAGAATGATTTAATACTGAGATGGGTGGGACCTATATCTACATCTAATTCATTGGGTAAATATTTATATCTTATGAGATAGACATGGCTGGAACGGTAAGGTAATCTGGTTCAGTGTTATAGGACTGAAACGAGGAGTGAACTCGATTCAGAAAGGGACTTTTTCCACTAAGATGGTCTTGGAAACAATGCCTTGGCTACTATGGAAATAATAACAAGTGATGAATGGTTGCCACAATTACATGTTTTATTCCCATTCTATTTTATCATGATTTATGTTCCATTTTGATCTATGCCTTATGTAAGTCCATGTTTTATGTCGTTGCTCAAGATTTTGATGTTTAATCATTATGTTCATGTTTTTAAGTTCAAATGTATATGGTATATTTTATTTTATCCATGATTACACTTATTGAGCATTTGAGATCACCCTTTGTATGTTTTATTTTCCCCCATGATTAAAGGAAAGGTTTTAGGTAAGGAAACAAAAGTGGAAGATCTTTATTGGAGATGTTGAAGATCTTTCACCACGATTAGAAGATTACGTTCCAAGTTTCCAAAGACACTAAACTATTACGGTCCTTATGTGTTTGAATTTGTTATGTATTAAGTATTCGGAAAATGTAATGTAATATCCATGTATGTTAAGCTTCAGGTATCTACAATTTGTATCAGATGAAAGGTTTAGTCAACCTTTGGAAAATAGGACGCGAAAACTTTTGTGAGATCCCTAGAGATATTTCTTTGGTATGTCTAGGGATGTCCCTAAGGTTAAGTATAGGTATAGGTTATAGTCCTAGAATTGTTCTAACGATATTAGAATTAAACCTAAGATGTTAGATATTGAAGGTACTCACCCTTTATTATGTTGTTTTCCCTAGCATGGTATTTACCTCTCACACTATTATTTTTGGGTTTTAGACGATGGATAGAACCTGAAGGAACCGTGTGGATCAAGGTAATGGAAAATGAAATTATTGTCCTCCTGACCAAACCAATGTCATGGGAGATGGAGTGCACAGTCTTATTTCAATACTTACACAAGCTATGAATCATTCTGGATTTCAAAATGAGCATAGAAAGGAGAAACATTCTGTTGAATCCTTTATGAGGCAGCGTCCACCTTCATTTAGCGGGTCTTCTGATCCCTTAGTGGCTGAACAATGGATCAGTACTACTGAAAAGATATTTTAAGTTCTACAATGATTAGAGCATGATAAAGTAATCTCAGTAGTATATCGTTTGGAAGGTGATGCTGATCAATTGTGGAATCTTATCAAGATTACGAGGCAAAAAGATGAAATTGAGTCCATGAAATGGTACTAGTTCAAGAACTTGTTTTTTAGTAAGTACTTCCCTCGTATTCTTCGAACAAAGATGAAAAAGGAGTTTCTTGAGCTTAAGCAGAAGGATGATGAATCTATTGGTATATACGAAGCGAATTTTACAAGACTGGCAAGGTATACATCTGGCTTTATCATCCAACCTGAAATTAAAGTTGGTATATTTTTCAGTGGCATAAAACCAAGTCTTCGAAGGGCATTAGATATAAGAGACTTCAGTATCTATGAAGAAATTGTGCATTGTGCTATCAAGGTAGAACTCGAAGTTTGTGAAACATATCCATCCCATGGTTTTGACATGAAACGAAAGATGGAGTTCAAGGAGAAATCTCATAACAATGGTGAAAAGAAGATGAATGTTTTTTATGCTCACAGTGTGGAATGAAGCATGGTGGAGATTGCCTAAAGGTACTAGAAAATGTTTTAAGTGTGGAAACGATGGTCATCGAGCAGTTGATTATCGAAGTAATGGGAAAAAGGTTGATAATGATGTGAATAGAGAAAAGACTATAGAGAACTCTCCACCAACACTTCAATGCTTCAAGTGCAAGGAAATGGGAAATTATGCTAATAAATGCCCTAATCCACGAGTTAATGATGACCAACGTGAGAAACCTCTTAAGGAAAAGGATAAAGGGAAGTCTCATGCGATCACTATTTGTGATGTTGATTACGAAAATGATGTTGTGAAATGATTAAGTGTTTATGTAAAGGGTTTTCAAAATAGTATCATGGAATCTCATTTATGTTATTGTGTAATTTTGGAATATCTATGTATTGGTTTTCAATAATTATATGGTACTGGTAACCATGAAAAGGTGATTGAAATATTTTTAGAAAGTAGATGAAATGCACATAATGAAGGGATAAGGAGAAAATAATATGATAGTAATCCTGAGCTCATGAATGATACAAGGACTAAGTGATATTATGGTTTGATTATATAGAATTTTTTGCCTTTTGGTGTGTGGAAAGTGTTAAAATTTACCAACATTCATGTTTTCACTAAGGATCAATGGGTATTCATTCTTCAAGAGAATACATGATTAAGGTATTCACATGTTTGTAATTTGACCAAAAAGATATATCTTATGATATATGGGGGATAAATGATGGAATTCACATCATTGTTATGTGACATTTCAGGTAATCATTTTCTTTATATTATGAGCTTGGACCGAAGTATTTTAGATAAGCCTAAAGATTGGAATGGATTATATTGGATATAAGTTAGTTCGATATTATTGATGGGATGTTATAGTAATGCAGTTCTAGAAAAAGGACAACCTACAGGACAGGCGACATCCCATTGCGTCGGACAAGGCTGTGGGGATCGAACTCATAACCGTAGTGCGACTGGCCTTTATTGCCTACCACTAGCCTACTAGAAGTCCCTGGTTAGTAGAAACAAGTTTTATTTTATTAAGCGGTATGATATATGAAGTATAAGTTCATTTTTGGAACCATATATGATTAATCTAACCATAATATGGGCTTATATCTTTTGCTAACCTTTTTTTTGAAATAGATGTAATAACCCATAAATCTATCACATGATATGCTAACACATCACGAATATCAAATTCAACTTCATTCATTTAAGGGATGAAGTGGAAATTGTTCAATTCACAAACAACAGTGAGATTGTACCAAAATCATGTAAATATTTCTTTTAATTCATCAACTTTAGGGAAATGATCTTGAAAACAAAAAATGTTGTCCTAGTTCCCTTATATCCAATGAATCAGATGGTACCTTAGATCATCACAAATCTATAGATTTTTGATTTTTGGCTTTTTCATAGACATGTTCTCTACCACTCTCCATCAGAACATGATGGTTAGGTTTCTCTTCCATATCCATATTTTCACCTATGTTCTCCTATGTGGAAACCCAGTGATTAGTTCATTTGGATAACCGTTATGTTTCATACTTTTGTTTTTAAAGATTGGTTTTGGTATTCCTTTTTACGATGTGGGTTTCTATTAAACAATCTTTCGAGTAGTAAACCATTTATAGCACCGATGAATTTCGAGGGAGAAATTCATTTTAAGGAGGGTAGAATGTAACACCCCGAGATTTTATGAAAAATATTATTTTTAATTTTATTGATGTCTTGTGTTGTAGGTTACAAAAAAGGAGTCTTGCACAACACACAACCCTATCTTGGCTACATTACACACAATCGTGACCTTCCTCGATAGCGCGTGTTGTACGCAATACCGAGTTTCACTAAACAACGATATGCTATTAAAATATTATTAAAACTAGCCGTTATGAATAGTAATAACAACTTTATGAAATTTTATAAATTTCATATTTCAAAATGGACTTCATTTTTGGATTCGGAATATCGAAATTATCCTAGGGTGAAATTTTTGTATTTTTCTGAAAACATTCAATTTTTTGATGAATAGTGACAACACTTGGTTACTATTTAAAAACCAACTTTTTATTTAAATATCTATTTATTTTATTTAAATTTATTTTATTTCAAATTTGACACATAATACCTATATAAGTTCAATGTAATTCATTGGAGTCATTTTATAATAATTTTAGATATATAAAAATTTTATTGAACTTTTGACAATCTTTTACCCACCTCCAAGGAGAATTTGCAAATTTACATAAAACTTAATTTTACCGCTTTTGTGAATGGAATTTCAAAAATATGAGAGACACGGTTGATGTCAGTAAGTAAAATGTGGTTCAATGAGATGAAAATAATTTTTGGTGAATAATAACTTTTTACTTTTATTTACCATGGTTAAAAGTAAATAGTGTAATTAAGGGTAAAAATGATATTATTATTACCATAACACATGTCCTAATACTATTTGATATGTGTAATTCGACCAAAAACAACCTTAGGAATAAAATATGACCATTTAGGCCCACTTGGATTGGATTAGGACATTTAATATTAATTTATTTAACGAAGGGTTAAAAGAGTTAAAATCAATGTTTAATAAGTAAATCAATTTTAATATAGGGTTATATATAAGATAAATTCGACTATAAATATTAATTAGAAAGATAAAAAGATTTCATACATAATGGTATTTTCTTTATAATTTTTAGACAGTAAATAATTTAATTTATTTTTGACACAATGATGATGTAGTAATTATCTTATTAATGAAATATTGACATAATTGATGTTATAAATACCCAAATAAATGTAATTTGAGACTTTTTATGAATTAAAATAATTTTATAGGTTAATATGACTTGTTATTATTTATTTAGTTAATTTATTTAGAAATAATCATTTTGTTATGATTTTCACAAAAATCAATTACCCAATAGTGTCAAAATTGACATAAAATAGTTTTTAAAACCAATATTATATTATTAAATGTTATTTTATTCCTAAAAATCTATGTTTCGGCCAAATGACTTATATTATGTTATATATATTAATAATAAACAACTTGGGGTTAGTTATGCTTGTTATAGTAAGTTTATTAACCTTATAGTGTAAGAACACAAAAAGGCACGGTAAAAGACAAATTATCCAACTTAAAGTTAAATCTAAATGAGAAGATTAAAATAGTAAACTAAACTTGTCCAAATTATATTGGATGAGAGTATTTCTACCCATACCAACATTAGCTTTTAAATAAATCAATTTTGAGCTATTTAAAACCGAATATGGCTTTATAATAAAATAATATTTTTTGTTTTTCCAAAGATTCCCCTCTCCTCCCTTATAAAAGGGCTCCTCATCCCTCTCTTGCTCACACCACTATGAGCCTTAAATCTCGGAAAAACCTTTCCAAATTCTCTTCTCCAATTCCCTAGAAACATCCTAGAGGTCCTGGTCTTCTTCAAAGAGAAATTTTAGTTCCCTAAGAGAAGGTCTCAAAGAGGCACTTCAAAGAAGAGGTAATGCCCATTACCGATTCTTTAAACTTTATTTATTCTTCCACTTCTTCTCCTTTAGTTGTTTCATTATGAAGTAAAAACATAATTATCACTCATATATTGATATGTTATTGTAATTATGAAACAACCATATTTCATCATCAATCCATCCTACGGAAAACGAAATCACCACGCGTGCGTATGTACGGAATACCGTCTCGACGTCGTGGTTTAATCTATTTTCCACCACCACCTTACTTGGATGAGTATAATGGTGAATGTAATGAATATATATGATTATTGTAAAGTAATATTGATTCTGTAATATTATACATACAATTTAATACAATTCCACGATCATGGGAATGATATCATCACCCGTGCGTACGTACGGACTACCGTCTCCACAAATGCGATGAGATTCATTTTCCATGATTAACCATTAAAAAACGATTATAAAGTATATATAATGAATAATAATGAAATATTTGACATAATAATGCTACGGGATTTATGTATATATATTAATGTCATCTATTTAATTTCATTCAAGTCAATAAGGAAACAAAAACATCGTTCATGCGTACGTACGACCTACCGTCTCCATGAATGATGTATTTCCTTTCATTTTATAGATCTATAATATATATTTATATGATGAATATATATTATATATAAATAATGTTTTACACTCTGGAATTATGTAAATCAGGATATAAGTAATAATATCAAGAACGATAAGTCGAAACACATACGATAAATGAAATGATTTTACCCAAAACGCTACTTTAACATGGAATTTAAAAAAGAATGGGTAATATAAACTCATAAGTGAAACTTATATGATATCATAACAATGAATATGATTATGTAATAAGTCAATGACATTATTTAAATCATTGTACAGGAGGTTCAGATCCATACGAAGCATATCGGGCCAAAGGTAAGTGATAAATTTTCAATCTCATTTTTATCTAAGATTGCCTATACGTAAGTATTTACTGGGGTTACGTTTATCATCCATTACCATGTTTTCTAAAAATGTTTTCATAAAATGTTAACTATTCTTACATGAATGTTTAAAGTCATTTTTACCCTTTATTAACTTTTTACCACATTGTATGAATGGAATCATTCTTTTGGTTACCATATAAGGTACTTTTTGACTATTCTGAGAAAAGTACGAGGAGAATGTTATTTTTAACTTATACGGCGTGAACGGATTTTTACGGTTTCATAATGCCTCATTTTCAAGAATCTTCCTCTACAAGATTGTGTGATTATTTTCAACAAAACCCTTTTCTTTTAAAATTGAATGTAATTTTGTGAAAAGAAAATGATTTTAAAGAAGAAAGGATATTTTCCTCAAAAACTCATTTCAAGTGTTTTTCCAAAACTATTTTCCATATAAGATGCCATTATTTCATATCTGTATGTTTCAAGTAATATGTCTCTTTTATTTAAATGCTTTCAATTTTCTTATGATGAAATGATATCAAATTTTTATGGATTATGTTATGATGGCATGATGTTTAAAAATCCCATTTTATTACATGGGTTATGCTATGATGTATGATTTATGATTATGTGGTACATGAAAGAATGATTTCATTATGAGATGGGTGGGACCTATATATAAGGCCCCAACCTTAAACCTTACTTAATATTGAATTAAATGAAAAATTCAAATTGAGGATCTTTTCTGGTTTAGAGTTTTGGAGAATTTGAACATAACTATTACATCTCAAAAGATTACAAAGTAGACACTTCTACTAAGTTTCCATAGAATAAGAAACTCTTAAAAACAAACATGTCTAGTTCCATGTTTTATATTGCATGACTTTCCCTTGATCTCATCCTTGACCCTATTCCACATTAAGTCCTGTGAAAATCATTTCAAACAAACTTGGGGTGAGCTTAAAAAGCTCAGTAAGGGATACACAACGAATGAAAACTATTAGTTTATCAAAACAACATGTAAACCATGTATACTTTATCAAAGTAATACTTTTCACCTTTATGAAGTAGTAAAAACTCTTCATAGAATAAAAGATCATTACTTACCATTTTTTAACCAAAAGATTACAACAAAACCCATATAATGATCACATAACATATAAAGGTAACTTGGGACATAAACATACGTAAATGGAATAACCATACGGTCGACTTCCACACATATCACTTAATGGAATAGCCATACGGCCGACTTCCATACCCAATGCATTGGAGGTTATAAGGTAACCACCCATCCTGGTATTCACGACACCACCTTTAATATGGTTTATCACGTAACCACCCATCAAATGTCCAAGTACCAATATAAAATCATAAAACATAAAACAAATATAATGGAAAGAAAACATTTCCAAAATTTGATCACAATATATCACATAAATATATTGACATAACAAATCCTTTATAAAAACAATTTTCAATACCAAAATACATAAAAGAGTATATGGTATTTATTTCATTTTAAAAACATTACGGCTTGTTGAGGAAGCCAAAGACCAAATAATACTCGCGGCGGCGGAGAAGTCGTTGTCGCCGCATACGTACGAAAAAAACATTCCCTTTTGATGTTTAGTAAAACGCTTCATATAAAAAGATTCCTTTTGAATAAACGTAAAATTCAAAGGGTTTTATACACCGTATTAAAGAAAGTGGTGTATAAAACAAAAATATGCCTCAATTAAAGGAGATTGAGATGAAGTCCCTTACCTCGGGTCTGACTTGACTCGGTCGTTCTTTAACGTCCTGAATAATAAACATGAGTTAATTTATACTTGATTAAGAAACTTTTTCAAGTTAATTATTCCTTTTATATCACTTATTACCATGTTATGAACATTATGTAGTCATTTAAGTTGATAATAGTCGTTTGTCGATATTTGGTACTTGAGTCAAAAGTGAACTTCTTACAATTACATGTAGTTTGTGTGGTCAAAGGATCATTATATCCGGAATGATATTCATGATTTGGAAATCATATATATCATATATATCCATCATATACATGTATTTATAATATTAAGTAATCATTTATAGGTAAGAAATGAAATGCACCGTTCATGGAGACGGTAAGCCGTACGTACGCATGAATGCTACTTTCATTTATTTTTCATATTAATGGAATTAAAACTAAATGAGAGGTATGTATATTTTAATTCCATAATTATATTCATAATTCATATGTAATATAAATAATATATAATAACTTTAAATCCATCCTTTATACATCCCACATATGCCATTAACGAATCAAATCACTTTGAGGGGGCGGTAGTCCGCACTTCCTAAAATGAAGATATCGCGTATACCCATAATGGAAGCCATGAAGGTGTTCCATAAATGAAAAATACATAATATTAAGTATGAAATAATCATATTATATATCATATATAAATATAGTTACATCTTAATGGACACCTTTGAAGGTGTTGGAAGAATATTGAACAATCATCGTTTTGTGAGGCAGAAATTCGCCATCCACTGAAATAGTATGTTCTTTAACCATTAGATGTAGGTGTGTGTAAGTGTAGCTCGAAATATTCTTATAAAAAAATACTAGTATATTGAAGATACTGGAGTTGTTACAAAATAAATGAATAAAAAGAGTTTAGGGGGTTGGAGAAGCAAAATAAAACAAAAGGACACAAGTGAAGACATTACCTTAAAATCGGGTAACTCTCTTAGATTTGAGATCAAAGGCTTCCTTGGGAAGACTTCTGCCCAATGTGAGGCTTCTAAGAGTTATATAGGGATGTGGAGAGACAAAATTGGCAGGGTCTGGCCAAGCCAAAGGCTTTGGAAGTGTGGGTAAGGTGGTAGTGGTGGGGGCCTTTTATAAGAGGAGAGGAGGGGCACTCTTGGAAAGTAAAGAAATGTTACTTTATTTTAAAATGAGTTTCGGATTTAAAAGGTCCCAAATTGACATAATTCGAGGATAAGGTGATAAGGGTTAGAAATACACCCATCCATTAGGTTTTTGACAAGTTTAGGTCTTAGATTTTACATTATATTTTCATTTTATTTAAATCGTTAAATAATGAGGTAATCGCCGCATCATCATAGTGCCGTAAATAATTTAATTTATTTAATGTCTAAAAATTGTAAAAAAAATATCATGATGTATGAAATCTTTTTATATTTCTAATTAATATTTATAGTCAAAACTATGACTTGTATAACCCCATTTAAAAATTGTTTTAGTAAAACAACTCATGTTTGTGATATTTTTACTTTAACATTAAATAAAAAGATATTAATGTTATTTTACTTCCAAAGTGGCTCCATGGGATCCCCAAGTTTACCCATGGATTTTATTGGTCGTCCATGACATATAAAATAAGGGTAGGACATGTTTCTAGGTCATTACATATTATTAAAACATTATTTTTACCTTAAACTACATTAATTACCTCTAATCGAGATTAATAAACCTAAAAGAAACTATTCACCAAATAATTATTTTAATCCCATTGTACCACATTTTACTTCTTAATGACAACAATTTATGTCGGATATTTGAAATTCAAAACACAAAGGTGGTAAAATTTCATTTAAACGAAAAATCAGTTTTTTAAGTACCACTTAGTGGTTTCACTATTCATCAAAAATTGAAGTTTTTCAAAAAAATACCAAAAATTCACCCTAAGCTATATTTGATATTCCTAATTAAAAAATTATGTCTATTTCAAAAAATTCAAAACATATAAGTTAAATTAATTAATTTAATAATTAATCCCGTTGTCATAGCAAATAGCGTGGTTTTATGAAACAATAAGTATCAAAAGATTGACAATAGTTTAAGTCGGATTTCAAAGTGAAATTAATTCCAACGACCACTATTGGATTAAATGGTAAAAATATATTATAATTTAACGTTAAAACCAATTCAAACAATAATCTAATCATATAAATAAATTAGATTAAAAAGAGGTTTTGAATTAAAATACAACATTTTTCACTATTCATTAAAAAATGAACTTTGTCGAAAAAATACCAAAAATATATACAAAGTAAATTTTGATGTCCCAATTCTAAAAAAACGTTATATTTGGTCCAATATAATTTATAATTGTGATCAAAACTATATTTTATGATGGTTCACCATCAAAAGGTGATAAGTGAACCTTTAGTGAAAATTAGGGTATAAATTCCTAAAATTGAATTCTTTCCATATTTTAAGCCTTTATCTTTTATTGTATAAAATTTAAAAAACATATATAATCATATTTTAGTTATTTCTATCCATTCCCGCCAATACAACGGCTACATGTTAACTACCATTAAAAATAATATTATTGTATTACAATTGTGCAATGTATGTTTTCAAAGAAACTCATCGTTTTGTATCGAGTACGCTATCGAACATAGCAACCCCTTTAAAGTAAAATTAATATTTAATTCGCAAATATTAATAAATATGAAAATTTATTATTCTTTATTTTCCTGGGATGTTACACTATATCTCCCACGAATGCATTGGTTAAAGATTTATATCTCATGAGATAGTCATGGATGGATCGGTAAGTTAATCCGGTTCAGTGTTACAAGACTGAAACGAGGAGTGAACTCGATTCAAAAAGGGACTTTTTCCAGTAAGATGGTCTTGGAAGCAATGCCTTGGCTACTATGGAAATCATAACAAGTGCTTAATGGTTTCCACAATTACATGTTTTATTGCCTTGCTATTTTATCATGATTTATGTTACATTATGATCTATGCCTTATGTACTTCCATGTTTTATGTCGTTGTTCATGATTTTGATGTTTAAAATTAAGTTCATGTTTTTATGTTCAAATATATATGGTATGTTTTATTTTATACATGCTTACCCTTTCTGAGCATTTGAGCTCACCCTTTTTATGTTATATTTTCCCCCAGGATTAACAGAATGGTTTTAGGTAAGGAATCAAAATTGGAAAATCTTTATGGGAGATGTTGAAGATCTTTCACCACGATTAGAAGATTATGTTCCAAGTTTCCAAAGACACCAAACTATTACGGTCCTTTTCTGTCTGTATTTGTTATGTATTAAGTATTCCGCATATGTAATGTAATATCCATGTATGTAAAGCTTCGGTTCTCTACAAATACTACCATAATTATGGAATACATACGGTTGGAAATTATAAAAAAACCTGAAAGTCCTCGTTCCAAGAAATATTCCATAAATAGGTAAGACCATAGTTAAAAATCCATTATAATTTTCCTCATGAGACTTACTGATGCATCGAGGGGCTATAATAGTAAATAACCATAAGTTACTATGTCTAATTAATTCCTCATAATAACGGAGTGAAACATGATAAAACTAAACATTCATACCGGAAAACCATTATAAAAAATTTCAATACGTTCCACCATCAATAAACATAACCACACAACATTTAGAGTAATATGGATAATGACATATAAAATAGTATATCCCTCAGTTAAACTAATCAGAACCCATCTAGAGAAATAATATGTATGGCGTCATTAAAACATATTATTATTTTATCATTTGTAATATAATGGTTATTTTCATTGATGAATATAAATATATTAAAATTTCAATTAAAAACATTCATTAGGAAAAATACTATTTTCCCAATGTAAAAAATAATTTTAAAATTAAAGTTAAAAAACATTTAAAAAATAATTTTCATTGAAAATAAACGTTATAATTATAGTTTAATGTTTAATAAATTTATTGATCATGATGGTGTGGAATTATAGCCATGAACATCATATTAAAACAACCCTTTCATTCATATTTTTTTTTAAAAGAAAACATGCCACGTTTGGAAAATAACATGATGACTAATTTCTAGTTTTTTATTAAAAAATAATAAATGAAAAAAATTGGATTTACTAAAAAAATTTGGGGAATGATAAAAAAATTGAATAAAATTTTAGTGAACCCAGAAATTGAGGATAATGTGTTTTCGATCAAAGAGTGACATGAAGAGTATTTTTCATTAAAATATTATTTGGATGTCTTGGGTAAATAAAGAGAGGAAAATGAATGTAAACATGTATTTTAGTGAAATTTCCATTTAATTATAATAATCTATATATTCTTAATAGCTGGATCATATGATTTCAATATTGAATGTTTAAACCAAAACAATCCTAGTAAATGATGTTATTGAATTATATGAACAACACCAATTTTGTAACATTGAATTAAAATCCCCATGAAATTAGAAAATTTAATGAAACATAAAATATTGTAAAAATATTTAAATTCATGACATGACATGTTAATGGGGATTTATATACACATAATTAATGTTTATGTTTCTATTACATGACATTTGTACCAAAGAATGAATATTGAGACAAAAAAACAGTTACTGTAGTTCTTACTTCAATCATAGATATTAAAAACACATTGATAATAATTATTGTTTTATTATACATATATTACAGAACTGTAATCATATATTTTACACCAAATATAATTTACCTATAGTATTTTAGGACCTCCTAATTAACAAATATTTATAAAAATAAATTGTTCAAGCGATAATTACTTAATTTTTAATGTATGTTTTGTTTTGGGATTCTTGTTCCTTTTAAATTTAATAGTTGTTAAATAAAAATAATAATGTTAATAATGATGCATGATTCATATGTATTCATTTTATATTTAATTATATTAATCAATAAAATTTTCAGATGAAAAATGGATTTAACCATTCACGGAGATTGTAGGTAATATGTACAAATTAACACTATATCCATTTTCAATATAGGGAGAACTAAATGATGGTAAATTACACATATATTTTAAAAAGTCATTATAAAATCATATATATACCAAAAAAACATTAAAATATATCGTAATTTACATCTATGTAAATAATATATGAGAGGTGATTCGATCACTTCATGAAGAAGTAGTCTACATTACACACTAGCAATGTTATCACATTTCAGCAGAAGATAGAATAAGAAGTTATAAGTTATACTATAGATATATACGTATTATATTTCCATAAATAAAATATAAATTTGTTAAATATATTATTATATCCATCCTTTATAGGTGTTGATAGAAAATGAGTTACATTAGTTTGTGAGGTGGTAGTTTGCTATATAAACGATCGGTTGTTTTCATTCCAATTTTATGGAAGTTTAGAAGGATAATGGTTTTTATTTTTAAATAATAAAATATTTATCTAGTTATGATAGTTTTTACTATATATTCATACTTAATTATGATTTTAAGGATGTGAAAGATAAAATAAAACCAAACATGTGATCATGAATTCTTCCTCTTTTTCAGAGAGCCTCTTTAGGTTTATAACAAAGTTCATATTTGGAGGGTTTCATAATAAATATTAGGTATATAAGATGTTGGGATGGATTTGAGTAATATATTTGGGTAGGTATTTATACTGAAACTAAATTTATTACATGATTATTACATCATTTTAAATATGAAAATTATAAAATTGTTACTGGACCCGAATATGAAGGTTGAGTGTCTTTGGAAACAATGGACTATAAAAAACAAGTAAATAATAAAAAATAAAAAATATTTAATTCCTTAGTTACTAAATTCTTGTTGAACCTACTTTTCTCCTTATCACAAGTATTCAACACATGATATACATCAAATTAAGGGGTGATCTAAAAGACTAGTAAGAGGTTGAATAGGAGGCATGAAACATAGGTGAGCATAAACATCGTCATCACGACATATGGAAAGGAATATAATCCTAATGATGTTTTTAAGAAATAAATAAATTAATGAATGTTTCAATTCATTAAAATTAAACACCACATCCTTTTAGAGATATACTAGACATAGTTGTGAACAATGCCATCTTTATTTTCACCCATGACATATGTGGATCATCATAAAATTGCCATTGTAAACAAAGATAGAATCATGTTCACAAATCACACATTCTATCAAGATATAAATCATGAATTCCAGTTTATTCAAGCACTATATCATTTTAATTTCTCCCATCACATGTAAACATTTACATAATCATTCATTCAATAGAGAATGTAAAACAATCATTGATAAAAAATAACACATGGAAAGGAAATATGTTTCATGATAATTTAACAAAGAAAACATTCATGGAATGAAACTGTAGTTCCCAATATAAAAACGAGATACATAAATGGTATAATATTCATCAATCATGAGTGATGATAGAACAATATCAAGATAAATAAATCATGTTTTTTCAAAAGTAAGATTTATTTTGGAAAAATCAATGCATTTGTCATAAAACCGTATTGGGAATATTTATATATCAAAAATTCAAAGGGATGAAAAATATATTATAAATATATTACTTAAAATGAACATATATTTTTTAAATGGAGTGAGAAAGGTTAAACCAAAAGGAATTGAGTTGGGTTTTATTATCCCCTTACTATATGTATGAATTCATTCTTTATATCAATGTCATGTATAAAAAAATGATATTATTTAATTAAAAAACATGAACGTTAATACATTTATATGATTTATTATTATTTTATTAACTTATTTTTTTTCTAGTTTTAGAAGTTATATTATTCAATTTTTTCTTTTGAGAGAGCTCATTTTCTTGGTTTTTATGATCAGTTCACTCGTATAAAAAAATTAATGTTTTGGAAAAATGAGAATAATTATCCAAAATTGATTGTATATTCTATTAATTAGCTTTATTATGTTCAATTTATCATATATATCATGTTATTAAATGTTATGATGATGAATCTTTAGATAAAATGTTAATTATAGTCATTTTATTTATATGGGTTTTTTTATCACAATAAACATGTGTTATTTTATTATTTAATATCATTTATATAATTTAGTTCTAGAATATGAAATATTTTACTGAATATATTTTATAATATGATTAAACATTATAATTTTTTTATTACCATCCATGAAGTTAATAGAGAAAAATGAAAACACATCACCCACGTTGGCGGTAAAAAGACGCAATACAGAAGATATTTTCCTTTTTAGAATAAAAAGAAAAGGAAATATATTTTAAGTTGAATTATTCTATTTGAATAATATATTTAAATTATATAAAATATACTGGTATTATCATGACACTTATATATGTGGAGGTGAGAAGAATAAAATAAATGGAATCAAAAGGAAAAGAAAAAGAAAAAGAACGAGGATTTTATGTCTTGATTTTTCTCATCCCTCTTGATAACCACCTTATGGAAATGGGTTTGGTCTTTTAATGAGGAAAAGGGATCCTATACATGAGGGAGGGGCCTTTAATGTATATTGTGTATAACATTGAAATTATTCATGGCTTGAATGGTGTGAGGAGAAGAGGGGGTGAGTGGTGATATTAATAGAGGATGAGATGGGTGTATTCTCATTATTTTATTCATTATTTTATTATTTTTTCTCAAGACACTAAATAAGATAAACTTTATCATTTCATATATTAATGTAATTATAGATATTACTATATTTTCGGATTATATCATCTTTATATCAACAATTAATATAATTTTTTTGAATTTTTCATTTTTTTTTGTATTTTCTTACTCCCCAAAAAATCCATGTATTTATAAAAATACAAAAAAAATCACCATAACTATTTATTGATACTCACATTTCAAAAATAAAGTAAATTTTAGGAATATACAATTTTAAAAAATACAAAATTCATGTTTAACTAAAATCATCATTTATTTGGAATATACTAATTGTAAAATTATTACTACTTTTATAATAAATTAAAATCAAATTAAGGTCACACAAAATTATATTATAATCATAAGATAACTAAATGTTAATTAATTAATCTATTTTTTGAAAAAAAATCTTTTAAATAATTATATTAATTATCAAATTATAAATAAACATTTAGGTTTTATAAAATTGGAAACACATAATTAATAATTTTTAAAATATTTATTTACGTAATCAATTTTATAATTATATCATATTATAAATTATGATATTAATAAATTTTGTTATACATTTATAGATAATGTTAATTATTTATTAAATGAAATATTTTTCCCAGCGTTCATGTTACTGTACCAACTATCAGGTTTCTCTTCCATTAGTACTAGTTTCTTAATTTCATGAAATTCCTCTTATTTCATTTTTCATTTAAAAAAAATGCATTATAATCTAAATGTTATTATATATGGTTTAAACTATCTAAAAAATTATATGATGTGAATTTGCATTGATAAAATTTTGGCTCATCACTTTCTTCCATATAATATAATTTATCCATTGAATTTCATTTTACAAACTAAGGTAAAATCAAGTTGTGGTACTTCTCCTTCATCACTTCCTCTAGTTCTCATGTTGCCTCTTCTTACTTATGATATTTATATATAACTTGGACTTTGTGAGTAGTATTTTTGCATATAATTTTTCACTAAAGTCCAAGATCATCATTAGATTCTCTTTTTAGGAGAGTTCGTTTTCATACTGTAAATCATATGGATTTAGTATATGGGAATGATATGGTATATATGTCTTTAAGATGGGTATATGGAAAAAATCGTGCACTTGAGTCATGGTATGTTGAAGTGCTAGTAGATTGTCCATTGCACAGATATGATTTGGAATCTCGGAGGGGATGATGTATCCCGATGCAAAATTGGTTTCTTACCTAATCTCATTATACACTTCCATGTGTAAATGTAGAGGAACACAAAGTATATAACCTCAAACTATTGTTCATTTCAATGATTTTCAATAAAGAACAATATTTGAATTGTTGATTCCTTGATGTGCTACTAAATGGTTTTAATTATTTCCTCTATTTCATTAAAAACTTTTCTGTCCAAATAACCAATGTCCACATACTGCATCCCAACATGCTGGTGTTCTTAATCATTTACCATAATTGGATTCATATAGACCCTTTTATATTCTTGAGTGCAGATGGGTTTTTTATGAGAACTCAAACATAGTAATATGTTGGTATCATCCTTTATTGAATTTAATAGAATATGATTTCAATATTTATTCTAGTGATTGAGTTTCCTACACATATTGGCAGAAAACATAATTATGATAAGTTGTAGAGAAGTTTAGTTCAATGATTAGAACATTTTGGAGACATTTCTAGAACATTGAGGTGATTATTGTATCTCAATAGGATATAATTGGTAGTGGTACTCCATGTAGCCTTACCACTTATCTAATATTTTTCCATGTAAGTTGATCTATTGTGAAATCTGCTCGTATTGTGATAAATTTTGATTATCAATAATGGTACGATCCGTAACACCCATATTTAATTTTTTCTTCTATATGTATTCGGAGGATTGGTGAAAAAAATCCATGGTGATGTTTTCACATTTATATTTTGGTATTGGTAATGGTTGCATCATCCTATTAAAATTTTTATTTCATCATTCACTTTCAAACATAACAGGAATATTGATGTATATTTAGTGATTTATATCTTCAAAATTTCCCACCAATAGTTCTCTTAGAGATCTCGATACATCATTATTCTACCTAGGTTAATATAGAATGTTTATATATATGTGTCACTCAGAAGTTATTTCTTTTTAAATGGATTGTATTGTAAAGATTTTCTTGATCCCAATCATAAAACTTCTTCCCACTAATTTTGAACAATGGGTATTTCTGTCATGACCCCCTCCCCAAAAAGTGTACTGCTCCTAGGACGACAATGTGATAATGGAGATGGTGACCCCCCGAATCCCGCCTCCAGTAAGCCCCGGGTTAGCCACTAGCATCGAGGGTATATTAACACACAAATGGGAGGCATTACACTCTAATAGAACAAATGAGATAGAGAGAGATAATAAAGACCTCAACCAACTATATCTCATACAAGAATATAAATAAAATCCCAAGTACACATATGTAATTTCATGAAAAACTACAACAATAGAATGGGAAAACTACAAATACCCAAAAGAATGTAAAAAAACAGCAACCACATGCATGAAAATCTACTACAACCCCATGCTATTAGAAACCAGCATGATCTCCAACCTACACCAAGTGACCTAAAAATAGTTTACATATAAATAGGGTGATTATAACAGTATACTAAGTAGGATCCTCCCTGAAGCCTCTCATGAAAAAGTAAAGAATGCATGCTAAAGCACAGTGAACAACAAGTTAAACTAACTTGTAATCTAAATAGGTACCCTATGCTCACAGCCTCACCCTGGATACTCTCACCATGTAATTCATACAAGAGTATATAATATAATAAAGAATATCAAGGGTACCCCGTTCCTACTTCCCCACTGGTTTTCCGTATTTCCCCAACATCGCACGTCCTAAGCATCTCTCACCCAAAGTTCTTTCCTGCAGACACCTGGCCGAAGCACCACAATATGCACCTCATGCAAAAAAAATCAACATGCCCACACAAGAAAATAACGAGGTAGTTATTGGGATCCACCACAACTCACATTATAGGTATCATACGTCAAGTATTATACCTCAAGCCAATACAGCCCATACACTGAGTAAGGATCCTCAATCCATCACAGCCTATACACATTACACCTATAGAAGTCCATAGGATAATATATTCATAATATATGTGTGTGAACCACCCCAATCCATTACAGTCCTCTACAAACAAATATGGGGAAAACTAACCATTGTACCTACCAGAACAAGTATCTACCAAGAGACAAGAGTAGAGCCAAATGGGGTAGTCAGACATCCATCCTTCCAAAAGAATGTTGGGGAAAACACCCCCCAGGGATCAGAATCCCCTAGATTTTAGTTTCCCATACTGATGGGGTGTATTAGCATAGAGAAACAAAAAAGGCACAGAATATACTATAGCTCAAACCGCACAATGGGAATAAACTATTCTTACACTCAACTACAGCTAATATCTATTGGACTCCCGGCTGCCACATCTAAGACTAGGTATCCTATAAGAAAAAAACCATTTAAAAATCAGTATTACCTTACTTCATTCCCTTTTTATCTGTTCCACTTTAGGTTTATTAATTCATTAAGCATTAATTAACCATTTAAAATTACACATTAAATTTCAATAGCATTACACCCAATGTCCACTGTCCCTTTAAAATTACTACGTCATAATTATGTACCAGCAAAATACAACCCCATGGGATACCATCATTTATTCGATTATTCATTAGAGAATTACTTTCCCATATTTCCACGCATTAGAGAAAATAATATATGCTACTAAACACAAGGGGGATCAACATGGTGAGTACATGTACTACCCGTCGAGTCATTTCCGCCTATAGCAAGAGCCTAGACCCATACTCCCTTAATAAGATAAAAATGGATTGCACATGGAATTCCCCGTGCATATTCTCCCCTTTTGAATGAATGGTATGTAAAACTAGAATCATTGAGTAGTGGGGTAATGTAAAGTAGATAATAAACCAATATGAAAAAGAGTGATTCCAAAAAATCACATCCATCCTGTTCTGTCATTCCGGGTGTCCTCTCCAACAACCACATGCATAAAAAGATGCATCTCACCACTCTTGGTGTCATCTTCTGCCACAACCAAATAGGCCTCTATGCCCCCATATATCACAACATCCATCTATGCTCATATCTCAACATAAGAAGCATGAAAACAAACATCTTAACAATTGGGCTCTTGGCCCCTTTAACAATAAAAAGGGTAACTCAGAACCCATCAAGGAATTATCAAACAATTAGTAATTTAATCCATCATGAATTAATAAATTTATTATTCAACGGTCCCAAATTAGGGAAACCTAATCAGCAAGCTTTCAAAAATAATTAATCAGGTTTACTATTCCATGTTGATTTATATCAAATTGCTACATGGAGAGCCAAATTCATTTACATGCCTCTTTATCTTTTAACCAAAATATTATCAATTAATTACAGTTTACGTTAATTACCAATTTCTATCAAGAACTAACATTTAAAGAAAGAAATAATATATTTCTCACTATATATCAAAGCAAGAGGCAATAACATACGATCGATATAAATTTATTTATCTAGTTCAAATATTTATTATGTCAATTCCATTACCATCCAGTGGGATAAAACATGCTAAGGATACAGTTTCACATAAAATAAGAGATATGTAACAAATCCCCTACCTCAAATGGTTCTTGAAGCTCATTATATGTGAACATTTCACACAACAGATTACAATCACCTCCTCTCAAGACAACTACACCAACCTGATGATGCCACGGTATGACCGCACAAACAAAAACACAAGAAAACTGCATTAGAATCATGGAGACCACATGAAATAATATGTAAATGAAAAAACAGGAGAAGATTAACCAAAAAATAATGATGATAAAACATACCTTATTTTGATGCAGGATCGACCCTTTCCACTTTCAGCAATGCTGGGGGTGCACATGCAGCAGGTAAAACATCGAGGGAAACAATCCAAGGAGAAAAGTTTGATCTCCAGATTCTTAGGGAATGAAGTAAAGGTTCATGAATCTCGTACCAGAGAGCAAGGAGGAATATGATGGGAGGAATATATATTGTCCCATTTGAATATTTAACAGAGCGACAATTTAAAAAAACGCTTGATTTCCCATTAAACAAATATCACATTAAACCATGTAGTTTTACAAAGTAAAAACATCACACGTCTTAGGAATAATTTATATAAGTGTTATGTCCTTTGAATGGGCCATAGAGTCTTTAAAACATGGATTTAAATGCATTTTACCTCAACAGAAATGTTAAAGGGTTGAAACTGTAGGAAGCTGGAAGCACTGTTCATTAACCTCACCGTCGAATCCTCACCATTGCAACCTCACAGTTCTAGAAACTCTGTTCATTAACCTCACCATTGAAACCTCAGTATTGGAACCTCACCGTTCTAGAAGTACTGTTCATTAACCTCCCCATTGACCTCACTGTTGGAACCTCAAAATTCTGAAAACACTATTGATGAACCTCACCGTTGAAACCTCACCATTCCTGAAACACTATTCATTAACCTCACCATTGAAACCTCACCATTCTAGAAACATTGTTCACAAAATTCAAAATTTGGAAAAGGAAATAAAAGGTCACCATTTGAAGGTCACTATTGGAACCTCACATTTGGATTGTTTACTTATTGTTACTGATGACACTTCTCATAATTGTCTACCGTTAGAAATGTTCATCAGAATGGAAATTAGGAAAATTATTGGGGATAAGTCACCTTGACCTCAAGGAACACCTCAAAAACAATATTTTCACAAGGGAATGGACCTAGGAGTTCTGGGCCATTACATCAGATAACTCTCAATACATTATCATCATCGAGAATTAAAAAAACAGCTAAAGGGAAATGAAATAATGATGAAATGGGTCTGAAAAACCACCAATCGAAATTCCTCTCAAAAGTGAGAATGCCACAAGAAGAAACAAAAGAAAACCATAATATAAACATGAAAGGTCTAACCATAAGGGGACATCATTACATGGAAATATTTAAACATCGAACAACTCTTGGTTATGACCATGTATTTGTGACTCACATTCCCAGGCACTCTCCTCCATGCCATCGGGTCCCCACAAGACACGAACCAAGGGGATAGAACACCCGTGAAACACCTTCTCTTTGGAGTCTTGGATCTCCACAGGTTGATACTCAGAGGTCGCATCATCATCATCGATCTCTCCCCAATCGATGATGTGAGATTACTCATGATGATAATGATTGAGCTGTGTTATGTGGAAAATATCATGTATCTGACTCATCTATATGGGAAGTGCTACTCAATACGCCCCAGCTCCAACATGAGCTAACACCTTGAAAGGACCATAAAACTAGGGAGAATGCTTACTCCCATGACCAAACCTTCACTACCCATTATGGAGAGTCACCTTCAGAAACACGTTATCCCAAAAATTAAACTCTAAGGGTCTGTTTATTTGATCAACATATGATTTCTGAGAATCTTGCACTGTCTTCATCCTGTCACGAATCACCAGAAACATCTCTGTGGTATTCTACACTACTTCCGATCTGATATTTACTAACTCTCCGACCCCAGTCTGGCATAATGGAGAACGGAAAGGTCGACCATACAAGGCTTCAAGTGGAGCTATACCGATGGTGGAGTGAAAACCATTATTGTAAGTGAGCTCCACTAAGGGAAGTGCCACAACCACGAGCCTCCAAAATCAAGAACTCAAGAGTGGAGCATGTCTTCAATAGTCTGGATGGTTTGCTCTGTCTGACCATCCATTTTGGGATGAAACAAAGTGCTAAGGCCTAGATGAGAACTGAAATCATGCTAGAGACCACTCCACACCCTAGATGTAAGGCGAGGATCCCCATCATAAATGATCATCATTGGGACTCCATGAAGTCTCACCACCTCCTCTAGATACTACCTTGACAAAATATCCACTGAGATCGACTCCTTTATTGCTATAATGTGGACCAATTTTGATAAGTTATGCACTACCACCCAAATAGCATTATGTACTCCGAGATCTTCAGGTAAACCAATAACATATTCCATTGAGATATCCTCCCACTTCCACTAAAGAATCTCTAATGGCCGGAGCAAACCACTAGTGATGCGGTGCTCAGCCTTGACCTTATGTCATACTAAACATCGAGACCCAAACTCTACAACCAAACGATTAACCCTAGGCCACAAAAAATTGACTCCTCAAGGATCAGTATATCTTTTCCGTGCAAGTATGCACCGCTAAAGGAGAACTATGGAACTCTCTATGAACTGTCTCATGCATCGTCGAAGGAACAAAAATCCTTCCATGATACAACACTCTCTGTTGTTCATCCTTCGACCAACCATCAGGGGCCTCACCACAAACAACTTGGTCTCTCCAGACATCCACCTCAAGATCCCCCAACATGGAATCTTCCACCACCTGCACAAGATAGGACTGCACCGTCATCTGAAAAAGACAACCTATGCCCCCAACTTCTACCATATCAAGATGTAATGCTAGCTGTTCTTCCATTACTCTCCAGGAGTCACCAAATTCATGCACTGCATCACTATGTGACATTCGACTCAGTGCATCAGCAACAACATTCCCCTTTTCAGGTGTATACGATATTTCTATGTCCTATTCCTGTAAGAACTCCATCCACCGATGTTGTCAAATGTTCAATTCATGCAAGGAGAAAACATACCTCAAACTCTTATGATCGGTGAAAATGACAAAGCGCTCACCAATGAGGTAATGTCTCCACAACATCAGACAAAACACAACGGCTACCAAATCAGGATCATGGGTGGAATAGTTACATTCATGGGGACGCAACTGTTGAGACCCATTAGAAACAACTAGTCTTTGCTACATTAGAACTCAGTCTAACCCCAAATACGATGTGTCACAGAAAACATCAAACTGAACTCCCTCTACTGGAAGATAATGAACTGGAATTCTATTTAACTTCTCCTTTAGATACTCAAAATATGCATGAAACTGATTATTCCATATGAACGCCTGATCATTCCTAGTCAATGCTATCAGAGGATTCACAACTCATGAGAATTTGTCTACGAACCTCCTTTAGTTGCCTGGGAGACCAAGGAATCTTCGTACCTCTGACACTGTCTTGGGGGCTGCCCAAGACACAACTACTTCTATATTTGATGGTTCCACAACTACTCCCTATTGGATACAACATGCCCCAAGAAATGGACTTCTCATGCCCAAAAATCACACTTCAAAAACTTACCAAACAACTAATGTTGAGAAAGAACTCTCAAAACAGCGTGTAGATGCTATGCATGCTCCTCCTCATATGTATAGTTCACAAGGATGTCGTTAGTGAAAACCACCACGAACTTGTCCATGAACTCACAGAACCCAGTGTTCATCAATCCCATCAACACAGCTGAAGCATTCATCACACCGAAATACATTGCAATGAAATCATAATGCTCATGATGACAACAGAAAGCAGTCTTCAGGATATCCTCATCATTCACATGCATATGATGATATCCTGACCGCAATTAGATCTTTGAGAACCAACATGCACCATTCAGGTGATCGAATAAATCATCAATACATAGAAGAGGATTGTGATTCTTCATTGTCACTTTGTTTAAGAGATGATAATCGACCCACAACTGCAAATTGCCGTCATCTTTCTTCATGAAAAAAACTGGTGCACCACATAGTGACACACATGGCCAAACAAAACCACACTATAATAGACCATATGGATATATAAGTAGCTATCGTAACTAAGAAGGGGCTATCCAATATGGGGACATAGATCAAGGAGATTCCCCTGGTTGTAGCTCGATCCCAAACTCAATCTCTCATTAAGGGGGTAATGCTACAACCTCTTCGGGAATGGCATCAGGGTAATCTTCAACGACCCAAGGAAACGCCAACTTCTGAACCTCTGAAGAACCCATCATCATCTCATCCATCATTGATGATATGAATGGAACATGCCTATGACCCATCCGAGGGTCTCACTCACCAACGAACCCCACCTGCTCTCCATCCGCATCCAAGAACACAACCTGCCTCCTGAAACAATCCACGATAGCGTGCAATGAATACAACCAATCCATACCAAGGATTAAATCAAATGGTGGTATTCGTAAAAATAGGAAATCATTCCTAGACTTGAGATTCCCCAAAACGATCTCATAATTTATACATACTTCAAACAAGTCAGCTAAACCTCTAACTAGTGTTGTCAACACCAAAGGAACTGGAAGCCTCTCTACCTCAACTCCCAAAGCCTGGAAAATGGTAGGTGATATGAAGGATTGTGCCGCTCCTAAATCAATTAAGGTATACACAAAGGTAGAAAACAAGCAAAGGGTACCTCGAACAATATCTGGCTCGCTCGGAGCTGGAAATACTAGAGCATAAAGCTGACCATAACCTCCTCCACTGCCTCTCTAACACAGATTCTGACCACCACCATGTTCGTGCTATGCTCTCTGATGATGGGGAGCGTCACGGTGCTATCGACTGCAAGCCCCATCTACCCTATGTTAATCTAAAGATGGTGCAAACTACTACTGTTGCCTCGCATGGAACTACCTCAATGGAAGAACCTGGACTGGAGCACCTGGTGAACGACGACTACTCTGAATGGTCAGACACTCCCGCTGCTGATGACCTCGACCACCATAAGAAAACCTAGTGCATAATGCATTGGAATAGTCATGCGACTTGCTGCCTCCAAATAAACGAGATGTGAAGGGATGTGGCGTACCCCAGGCTGAATGGATACTCTTCTACCTAGAAAATTGGGAACCCCGGACCACATCTCTGCTTCATGAGGAATCATGATCACTCCCCTCTCATGATGATCCGGTTCTGGACAAAGTACTCTCGACATCCTCTTCCCTTTCCAGCACCTCAAGATATGCCTTCACCATAAATGGGGTGATCTGGAGCTGGATCTATGGACTCAAAGCATCCTCGAAATTCATTCCCCTCACCTCATCATCTGGAAATAGTTCTGAAGCATATCACAAAAGGTACCTGAAACAGATACCAAACTCTTGCAGTCTAGATCTCACCTATGGAATGGTAAGAAGCTCCTGGTGACATCACGCCTTTGTGGTCAAAGAAAGAAACTCGACTTCAAACATTCTCAGAACTCATCCCATGAGATCACTGACTCCTCGTGATCCCCAAGGAACAAGAACCACCACTGCCTCACTGCTCCACAATGCATCATCACAACCAATGGACACCTAGTGTTCCTTCCGAGAGTTGATCGAATTGAAGACAATCCTGACCTCCTCTAACCAGTCTTCCGTGACTAAATCTGAAACGGAGCCCTCGTACTTCTGCAGACTTTGGCGCTGAAACTCTCAGAGTGTCTTCCTCCATGTGTCGTCGTCGTCAACCTCTACCCTAAGGAGCTCTTCTAGAACATCTTGTTGTACGTATTCTATGTGATCCTGAAGTGGACTTCATCCTCTATCCATACCTATAAAATAAAATGTAGTTAGGGATCCTAAACCTGGAATATGGAAGACTCAACATTAATTAAATAATTGGTTTTTTTATTTATTTTTGATTAAACTATCCCAAGGTCCACCCATTAAAACAAAGGAACAATGAAAAATGATGCATGATCCTTTCCCATGTCTCTACCCTACAAATTGTATCACCTATTTTAGTATCCATTGTAAACATAATGGTCTGTAAATAAGATCATAGGGTGACCTAAATTACTATGTATCAGGCGGTCTCCAGTGTTTACATCACTTTCTAAATATGAAAGACATTGTTTCCTAACCAACCCATGCAACCTCACCTATGCCTAACTCCAAACTCCATCATATCCCTCAACCAGTCCTCTGATACCACTTTGTCACGACCCCTCCCCACAAAGTGTACCCCTCCTGGGCCGGCAATGTGAGAAGGGAGATGATGACCATCGAGTCCCGCCTCCAGTAGGCCCCGAGTTGGCAACTAGCACCGAGGCTGATGTAACACACAAATGGGAGACATTACCTTCTAAGAGAACACATGCAGAAGAGATAGATATGATATACACTAACCAAATCCATCTCAAAAAGTAATATAAATAAAATACCATGTACACATATGTAATGTCATGCAAAAATACTAAAACTAGAAGGGAAAAACAGAAATTACTCAAAAGAAATTAAAACAACAGAAACCAGTGAACCGAACTGCTCCTGCAACCCCAAACTAGTAAAAACCAGCTTGATTTCCAACCTTCTCCAAGTGACCTAAAAACAGTTTATATATACTTATGGTGAGTATAATAGTATACTTAGTAGGATCCTCCCCTAAGTATCTCATGAAAAAGTAAAGAAAGCTTTCTAAAGCATAGTGAAAAACAAGGGAAGCCACCTTGTCTTATAAACATGTATACTATGCTCCCAGCCTCACCATGGATACTCTCACCATGTAACGCATACAAGAGTATATAATATAATAAAGAATACCAAGGGTACCCTGTAACTACATCCCCACTAGTTTTCCATGTGACCCCAACGTCACAATTCCAATGCATCTCTCTCCAAAAAGGCATGCCCACAGACACCAGTACGAAGCACCGTAATTTGCACCTTGTGCAAAAAAATCCACCATGCCCACACAGGAATGTAACCAGGTAGTTTCTTGGATCCACCAAAACTCGCATAACGGGTATCAACCGTTGGGTATTATAACTCTAGCCATTACATCCCATACACAAAGTAATGATCCTCAAGCCATCACATCCTATAAACGTTACACCTATAGTAGTCCATAGGATACTATATCCAGAATATATGTGTGTGAGTAACCACAATCCATTATAAACATCTATATATATATGGGGAAAACTAACCAATGTACCTACCAACACAAGTATCTACTAAAAGAAGAGGGTGGGGCTAAAGGGGGTAGTCAGCCATCCATCCTCCCATCAGAATGTTGGGGAAAACACCTACCAGTGCTCAAAATCCCCAGGGTGTCAGTTTCCCATTATGACAGGGTGGATTAGCATATAGAAACACAAAAGGAATAGAATATACTATATCTCACTACCACACTATGATCATAACATAGTCTTAGAATCAACTGTAGGTAACGTCTTTCAGACTGTCGACTACCACTTCTTATACTAGGTATACTATAAGCACACAACCATTTAAAATGATTTATTACCTTACATCATTCCCTTTTTATCTATTACACTTTATGTTAATTAATTCTTTACACATTAATTAACCATTTACAAATTCATATTAAATTTCATAAGTATCACACCCAAAGACTATTTTTGCTTTATAATTACAACCTCATCATTATGTTCTAGAAAACTCCAACCCCATGGGTTTCCATCATTTATTCTATTATTCATTACAGAATTACATTCCCATATTCCTAGGAATTCTAGGAAAATAATTTATGCTACTAAACTCAAGGGGTCTCAACAATGTAAGTAGATGTACTACCATCAAGTCTTTTCCGCATATAACTAGAGCGTAGACCCATCATTCCTTGAGAATCTAAACACAAAAAGCACATGGCATACACCACGCGTCTTCAACCCTTTCAGAAGAACGGTATGTAAGACGAGATTCCTTGAGTAATGGGGAAAAGTAAAGCAGATAATCAACCAATAAGAATCAGCAGGCATTCAAAAATCACATACATCCTCTTCCATCAATCCAGGTGTCCTTCCCGACTCCCACATGTATAAACTGATGCATCTCACCACTCTATCCATCATCTGTTGCCCCAACCAAATAGGCCTCCATGCCCCCACATATCACAAAAACTATCCATGATCACATCACAACACATGCATCATGAAAATAGTCATCTTCACAATTGGGCTCTGGGAACCTTTAACAATCAATAGGGTAACTTAGAACCGTTCAAGGAATTATCAAAAAATCAGTTCTTTGATCCATGTTGAATTAACTGATTTGTTATTCATAGGTTCCAAATTCGGGAATCCTAATCAGTAAGCTATCAAGTATAATTAAACATGATTATTGTTCCAATTTGATTAACATAAAATTACAACAAGGAGAACTAGATTCATTTATATGCCTCTTTTTTTTAACCAAACAATTATCATATAATTTTGGTTTACATTCATTACCAAATTTCGATAAAGAACGAACTTCTAAATAATGAATGAATAGATATCACACTATCTAGAAAAACAAGAGGCAATAACATGCGATCGATATGAATTTATTTATTCGGTTCAAATAAATATTATTTCAATTCCATTGTCATACAGTGGGATAAAACAGGATAACGATGTAGTTGCATGTAAAATAAGAGTGAAGTAAAAAATACCCTACCTCAGATGGTTCTTGACGTTATTTATATGAGAACTATCCAAAAAAAATATTATGATCACCTCCCCTCGCGACAACTACATCTACTGATGGAATCCACGGTATAACCGCACCAACCGAAACCCAAGAAACTCCATTAGAAGAAATGAGATCACATGATATAATATGGAAAGGTGAAAATAAGAGAAGATGAAACCCAAATGAATGACGATAAAAAATACCTTATTTCGATGAAGGATAGACCCTTGCCGCTTGCACCAAATTAGGTGGTTCACATACATCAGGAAGAACATTGAGGAAACTTATCCAAAGGAAAAGAATCATCTCCCGATTCCTATGGGATGAAATGAAAGGTATGAGCATCTCGCACTAGAGAAAAATGAGTAATAACAATGGAGGAATATATATTGTCCCTTTTGAAGATTTAGTGGAGAGATGGTTTAACATACACATGATTTCTCGTTAAAATCGAATCGCATTAAACCATGCAGTTTGACCAATTGAAAACATCCCGAGCCTTATGAATAATTAATATAGGGGTTATGGCCTTTTAATGGGCCATAGAGTCCTTAAAACATGGCTTCAAATTCATTTTAAATCAAAGAAAATGTTAAAGGGGAGAAACTGTAGGAAGATAGAAACACTTTTCCTTATCCTCACATTTGAAACTGTACCGTTGGAACCTCACCATTCTGGAAAAAATGTTCATTAACCTCATCGTTGAATACTCACCATTAGAAGATCACCATTCTGGAAGAATTGTTCATTAACCTCACCATTGAAACATCGCCATTAGAACTTCACTTTTCAAGAAACACTTTTCATGAACCTCACCGTTGGAACCTCAACATTTTGGAAACATTTATCATTAACCTCACCATTCTGGAAACACTATTCATAAACCACACCATTGGAACCTCACCGTTCTGGAAACACTATTAATGAACCTCACTGTTGGAACCTCACCATTCTAGAAACATTGTTCATTAACCTCACCGTTGAAACCTCACCATTGGAACCTTTCCTTATTGGAAACACTCTTCACAGAATTCAAAATATGGAAAAGGAAAGAAAAGGCCACCATTCAAAGGTCACCTTTGGAACCACACTTTTGGATTGTTTTCTTAAGGTTACCGACGACACTATTCATAACTGTCTATCATTGGAACTGTTCATCGAAATGTATATTTGGCAAAGTATTGGGCATAAGTCACCTTGACCTCTCAGAACACCTCAAACACCCTATTTTCACAACAGAATGGACCAAGGAGGTACATGACATTACTATTTCCCCTTTATCACAACATCCACCTAATTTTAAATTTTCACATCATTTCTTTGAGTATCCTTTATTTGCACTATTAGAGATTGTTGAGAAATCATTTCAGTAAGGATTGATGATAGTAATTTTATACTGACTCGCATGCCTATCCATTGAAAATAATTGAATATTGGACCATTCTCAACTCTCATCGTTGATAATGATATATGATCCTTTCTACATAGATAAATTTCTTATTTTTTCTTTCACAGGATGGTTGTGGATTGAGAAATCAAAATCTATGATAATGGATAACCATATAATCTAGCACATATTATGTTTTTTCTAGGTGTATATATATTTTAGGCTTTTAGTATTAGTATATATTTCACAATTCTCTTGATGAAGACAATGCCACTATATTTTCAAAGTGATGATCACATCAACCAACTCTAGATTATGCATTGGATAATATTGCTCATGAATTTTCAAATTCATTGCAGAATATGCTGTCACATTATTAATTTTAATTAGTAAATAGACAAATCCCTCCACTGAATCATCATTTTATGCAACAAATATTTCCCCACTTGTTGTATGTGTGAGTATTGGAAATCTAACAAGCCTTCTATTTAAACCATTGAATTAGTTTTCACATTCACAAGTACAAACAATATTCTCTCTATTCCAAGTCATCTATTTTTGAGTGATTGAAAATCAGGAAATGTACTTCACAAATCATCAACAATACCCATATGGAATAGGGATTCTATGGATCTCCGTGAATGATATTGTCCTTGAAAACTTTTCATTTTAAATTCACATAGAAGGGTCAGTAGATATGTCTTTTTTGGTGATAAAATACCATTTTAATGATACTTGTTCTATCAATAACTCACATTTACTATACATTGATAAATATTATCCCTTCACAATGTGTTAATAATAGTATTCAAAATCACCTAATGTCCCCCATTATCTTAATGTATATCAGATTCACCATAATAAAGACTACAAATATTTTTTCAAGGAAATCTATAATGACGCCATTCATTAAGCCCATGAATATTAATGTATTTTTTTGTGAGTATAATGGGAATCACTATTAACTCATAGTGTCCATACCTTATTCGAATGGTATACATGGGAATATCTTCCTTCCTCACCATTAATCGGTGATACTCTAACCAAATGTCCACCTTAGAGAAATACATGTCCCCATTAAATTGATTAAAAAATTCATCTATCTAGGGAAGGGGATACCTTTTATTTATCATGATTTTTTATCTCACAATAATAAAGGTATTGGTGCATTGTTCCATCATTATTTTTGATTAAGATATCTGGTTTACCCCATGGTGAAGCACTCAGGCGTATAAATCCCAAATCTAGATTCTCGTGTTACTACTTCTTTAGTTCCTCCAACTTATTTGTTTTCATTCTATAGAGTGTCTTGGATATCAGTAGATATCTTGGAATAATTTTAATTGAGAACTCAACTCTTATTAAATATAATGACCAGAGAATTACTTAGGGGTCATATCCATGTAGCCCCTAATAATGGGTATTTTTTCATGTATGATTTTCTCCTCTATCTCAATCATTTGTGGTCAATGTTCTTGATAATAAGGAAATAATAACCACACATGATATTATGGATCCAAAAATTAATCATTGAACTAATTATGCATGTATAAAATTTTATGGAGCCTTGGGATTAGAGGAGTTATCTCCCTTCCCCAACAATTGATGTAGGATTTGTTTAATGATAGCCCATCAATTCCAAATATAACATCAGACTCCAAAAAAGGATGTAAGCAATGATTTTATTTGTTTTTTTTCCAAAAATATTAATTACAAAGGTTTTATATACATTTAATTCAATAATTGTTTTTTCTTTATTCCCATTCATAACTCAACTTCCATATTTTGAGTTGTTGATTGAATTATTATACTAAACATGCATGATATGAATGAATTCGTGGAACCATAATAAAATAGTACAATCAATATTATTGAATTAATAAACTGTGTACAAACAAAAATCATTTTTGGGATCCACCTCAGTAGTCGTGATAGAATAAGTGTTCACATTCCCTATTGGATTTGGTGACTGCTGACACTAATTACCCTCAATGACTTAAGGTTGTGTGAACTAGCTTTCACAATGTCTTTGATCCCAAAAGTTGACATATTGGACCATATGTGCTATTATCCTCTTTCCACAACATTTTATATCATCCTCACGTCTCTTCGACATTCATGACGCTGTTTCATTTCTCTCCCATAATTGAAGCCTTTTCCTTATCCATTTGAGGGAATTCCTATGATTCATTTTTTAACATTTTTGGCATGTGAGTGGTTCAGTTATCATTCCACATTTATCATTAGATCATTCATATTGAATCTTAGTCATTCATTTAATGTCTTCAAATACATGGAAACATTTCTTCAAACTCAATATCCAATTTTAGATCACATCGAACAAGTATTTGATAACTCCCATAGTCATGAATTACTAGAACATTTAGAAGGTGTGGTTTTAAGACATAGAGAATCTATCTATCTTTCATCATTTTTTATAACAATAAATGAGGAGAACCAATAAATCCTTGTGAAATTGTATTCATACGATATGAATGATTCTATATCATTTTTATTTAGCTATTAAAATTCTTTCTCCATATTTTTCAGAAGTCTAAATCCATGAGATTTTATAAAACATATTTTCTAAATAAATAATATTTTCAATTATTTATTGCAATAGACTGACTCAAACATTAATTTATCATATAAATAAATCATAATATAATACACATAACATATAATTGGTTTATGTTACACTAGACAAAGACAAGGCATATGTTACATGTAACACTGAATTTCTGTATTTTACATGAGACACGAATGTTTCTACATAACATCATTTTATTATTATAATTGTTTAAATGAGATAATTAAAATATATTAGTTTAAAATAGTAATATGAATAATAATAACTAATTTGAAAATATTATTTTTATAATTATATTATAAAAATAAAACATATTGATAACAAAAAATTTAATTTTTTGCAAGGACTTTATATATTTACTAATATTATTTCCTCAAATAAATTTCATTTCCTCACCATCTGTAAAAATAAATAATATTAATTAAAAAATATTTTGAAATTTAATTTGAAAAAATAAACTTTATTAATTAAATTTTGAATGTTGAAAATATATTAGGGTTAATATTTTATATTTAAATGAGAAAATATATTTTTGGATGAATAATTGAAAATACTGAATTTTGATTCTAAACTGATTTTTCATATAATTTATTAAAAATGATAAATCATAATTACAAATATTTTAAAATTTTAATTATATAATAATGTAATAAATTAAAAAAATTTGTTTATTGATTTCATTTTAATTTTTAAATTATGTATACAGTGATAACAATCATCTGAATGTTTTTACATTAAAACCCAACATTTCAACCCGAATGAAGGATTATTTTTAAATTTATTTATCCCCATTTTGTGATTTTTATTTATTTTTAAATAAATTCCATATATAAAATAATAATAAATTTTATTTTTAAATATTTTCTACTTAGTTTTTACCCAGTGTATCCATGAATGTAATTAAGAATAATTTTATTGATTCAGGTAAAATTAATCTTAACTAAATATTAAACCTTAAATTTAAGTATTAAAAAGACATATATACTTTTCCAATATCCATTTCATGCAACTATTTGGACCATATCATCCATTTTGTAAACTTTTATCCATTATGGTATCAAATTCTAATGAAAAAAATGTATGTGTAATTCTATTTCCAATTATTTACAACAGTGTAACTCCTCCACTATAAAAGTTCACAACTCCTTTATTTTATTAAAATAATTAATACACAAGGTATAGTTGAATATATACTCAAAACTCCTCCCAAATATCATAAATTCCTCTTCTATACCTCCATATGGGAATAAAGTCTTCCAAAGAAGCCTTCCGGGACAAACCAAAGAGAGTTACCTGAATAATTGGTAACACCTTCTCTCGGGTTTCTTTCTTTTACATTCATTATCCACTCATACTATCTATTTATTCCATGATTTTATAATAAAAAAATTATTATAAATAATATATTATTTTTTAATATTGTTTTTAAACCGATACTTACAAACACATCTATATAATGGGTAATGAACTTACTGTGTTTGTGTAAATCAAACTACCACCTCACAAAATGATTACAGTTCATTTTTCCTTACCACATAAGGTGGTGTACATTATGATGGAAACTATGTTTATATACCTTGTATGTTATTTTTTTTAGTTATTTAATATTATTTAATCCTTTTACAATATATTTCATTTTACATTCCATTTGGTGTAATTATGCAAATTCCTTTTGAATTAGTGTGGATTACTACCCATTCAAAGTGATTTGATTCATTCAAAAACTACATGGAATGTATTATGGATGGGTTTAATGAACTTATTGGATATATATTATAAAATAATTATAGATTAATTGTGATATAAATATACAGATATGTATAAATATGTCATTTAACAGCTTTTATTCTGTTAGAGAATAAAAATAAAAACAACATTCATGGGTACATAGGTCATGCAATCTCTATGAAGAGTGTATTCCATTTCGTACTAATATATTATATAGATCATTATAATAAAAATATAATTAATATTTCTTATATTTACGTCATTATGTACATTCTTGAAATCATGATATAAGTATACAGAACAAATATAAAAAAAATAAGACACATTGGAAGACCAAAGTGAAAATTACTTGAAGTGAAACCTTAACATAGGATTGATAACTAGTGGGTAAAATATGGCCGTAATAAAAAAATATGGTATTTGAGGTATGAATATGGTTATTTTAAATGTTTTAAATAAATATATATATATATTTATCATCTACGTGGTTTGAATAACTATGAATAGAGTCGAGACACAATGTAAACGAATTTCATCTAACTTTTTATTTCCTTGTGTTACATGATTTATTCACCTCCCATTCCATTTGTGCAGACTATATAATTCCAATACATGGTTTATATGATTATTATACTTATATTAATGGTTATTTATATTCCCATTTTACGATTTATATTTCATAGGTTTTTGGTTTCAAATGTTACCAAATTTGTAAAATAGTTTTCTCTTAATTTTTCTTCACTGTGAATCATATTTTTATGCACCTAAATTATTATTCAAGGTGTATATAAATCAATTTAAATTTTATATCATGAATCCCATTATATTAATGAAACATCAATATTCATGTAATTTTCATTTTTTTATGTACAGAGTATGATCCCAAATTACCAAGAGATAAGAGTTTATTGAACCAATATCATCTCTTTTCATGATTGATTATGATTATAATTCCATTAATGAAATATTATAATAAATATACCAAGAAAAATCATGATATTCCCTATCCTCTATATATTCATAATATATAAAAATATTAATAAGTCTTTTACAATCTTTTTAACTTAATATTATTATGAAAATGTATTTAAGAAAAATATGACTGTGCCTATCTCCTCTACTAAAAAACTATTTAACATAAAAAGAAATGTTTTAAAACTTATTTTCCAACGATACTTAACATAATTATAAAAGAAAGGATTTAAAAAATATTTTATTGTTTTTTTTAAAAAAAATTATAATTCTTGAAATCAATTATCAACGAAAATGGTCTTCAAAAGGTTTTCTGTTAAAAAAACATTTTCAAATAAGAAAGGATATTTTCCTCAGGAAATGTTTTTAAAAGATCTTAAATAAATACAGTATATGATAAAATATATTTGGATTACACATGAATTTATTCCATTAATATTCATTCTTTTAATGGATTATGTTTTTATGGAATGATTTTATGAATCCCATTTCTCATTCATGGTTTATAGTCTTTTGAATCCCACTTCTTTTCATGAGTTTTGTTTATGATGAAATAGTTATAAAACCTATATTTTTCTATAGTTCATGACATGATTACATATTTATAATACCCGTTTCATTTCATGGGTTTTCAAATGATGTTTTATAATCTTATGGAACTTGTTTGTACAATTACATTATTAGATGGGTGGGACCTATATATCCCTCAAATGCATTGGGTGGTGATTTATTTCATAGGAGATAGAAATGGATGGAATAGGAATAGTACTCGGTTCAGTATTACATGGCTGGAAAGATAAATGTTCTTAGATTAGTATTATAGGACTAGAATGTGGATTGAACATAGTTTAGTTATACAAGTTTAGAACTGCGTTTGTGCCGAATTCAGTAAAAGAAATTTTCCACTATGATAACATTGGAAGAATATCCTTGACTACATTGGAAATAATTATATATATTCTTATGTGTCAACCAAGATTCCATATTTTATTCCTATGTTATGCTTTCAGGGATTCTTTTATTTATTTCATTCTTATTAATGACTTATTAATTACCATGTTTTATGAAATTATTCCTGTTTGTGATTGCTCATATGTTGGGTATGGTGTTCTATATTCATCATCTTTTTATCATACATTTATGCTCATGAATATGCCTACATCACTCCTTTTTTATCCATTCTGGTTATCTTGTCTCAGCCCTTTTTGTGATTCCTTCCCATAGGATATTGAAGATATGTATTATGTTTGATGTGTCTGAGTTGGGTGATAGTTATGAAGAACCTAATGGAAGATAATTTATCTCATTTATATACCAATTGTAATGTATCATTCATTCCAAGGGAACTAGAATATTACGCTCTTAGAGAATTTGTCTGTATAATGTTTTATGATTTCCATAAATGTTATCTAATGTTAATTTTTGGAAAATTTATTGTTTCTAATGTTGGTATCAAAGAAAATGTTTATTTAACCTTTCAATTCTGTGATGATAAAATAATAGTTATAACCTTAAGGATATGTCCAAGGATAATTCTATTGATAATAACATGTATATGAAAATTTCATGGAAAGTTTTTAATGGATGAAGTGATTAGATTCATAGAAATAAATCCCTATATTCATACAACAAATTGATGTGGATCTAGGGAAAATGTGCATAGGGGTAATAAATCCAACATGATGTCAAGGTTCTGACTCGAGGCAATTTGGTATATGAAAACGTGTCTTTTTTCACACCCTATTTGACACTCCAATTGGATATGTTTTGGGAATTCACAAACACTTTATTATCCATAATGATTTATCTGAATAGAATTTTATTGTGGATATCCTAGGATAAACATAAGTTGTCACAGGTTAAGGAAGGTTTCATAATTTATATGTGATATAAGTGACTTATCATGATTAAGTGGATCTTCAATATGATAACTGTTTCTTACTATATGATTTTGGTTTTAGAAAATGTCTTGAACCCGATGGAACCTCATTAATGGTGATGGAAATTGAAAGTAAAACAATTGTCCTCCTGATAAAATGAATCCAATGGGATCTATAATAAGAAGCCACATTGGTATTCTCATATAGCTTTCTGAAGTTATGAATCACGGTGGAATTCCAAATGATAAAAGGAAGGAATAATATTCCATTAATACTTTCAAAAGGCAACATCCACCTTATATTAAAGTGTCTTATTATCTACTTGTTTTTGAATAATTGATCAGTACTATTGAGATATATTCTCAATTCATTGTAGTTGAGATCATGATAATGTATTTTTTTATTATCAGTTGGATTGTGAGGCATAAAAATAGTGTACTATAACTTAGAAAATGATATAGTAAGATGATATTGAATCCATGGAATTGGACGAGTTCCAAAACATATTTTTCAATACGTTCTTTTCGTGGATTCATCACACCAAGATGGATAAAGTGGTCCCCAATTATAGGAAAAGGTATTATGACTCCTTTTGAAACAATGAGGATAATTTAAAAAGACATGAGAGGTAAACATTATGAATTATCATCCATCCTGTAGTAATGTTGATACATTATTTAGTTGATTAAAGAATTGTATTAAAATGGCGTTGTCCATAAGAAAATTTTGTATCTATGAAGAGATTGTACGGTGTGTAATCATGGTTGAAATGGTGGATGAAATCATATTTTATCCCCATGGTTTGGACATGAAAAGGATGATTGAGTTCAAATAAAACATTATTTTCCATAGGGAATAGAAGATGAGTTTTCATGTATTCTACAAGTGGGAAGAAGTGTGAAAAACGTTTCCTTAAGGGGTCTACTAAATGTTATAAGTGAGTAATGGAATGTCACTAGATAACTAACTTTCGAATTTATTGGATGAATTTAGCTCATAATGTAAACATAGAAGAGGATTCATAGAATGAACATCCCATGTTTCATTATTACATGTGTAAGGAGAATGAGAATTATGATAACCACTGACTAAACCCATGGTATAGTGATTATGTTCAGCATAAAGAACATAATAGGTTTAGGGACATGGGGAAATATAATACAATCACTATTTCTAATAAGGGGTGTTATTATGATGAGATCAAAGGTACACATATCATACACTCTATAATTAATAATTTTATATTTAATTATGGATCTTCAAACTCATCCATATCTAATAAATTTTCTATGGATATATTATTCCACCAAAACAATTAGATATGGAATTAGTAGTTTAAACCCTTAATGATAGGATGATTTCATCTCATGTCTATGATTCCTCTCTGATAGGAGATTATGGAAATGTGCTTCCTCCAATTCTTTTCATCCATCATTTGGTTGATTTTAATGTCTTATTATGCATGGATTGGCTTTATCTGCATAAATCCCAGAATAATTTTTGAGGGAGGAATGATACTTTTTTATTTCAAACCCTTTTATGATCAACCATTAATGTGAAAATAAGAATGAAATTATTTTTGATATTTCATCCAGTTTATGGGTTTTATTTCTAGTTAAAAGGGGTTTTTTTGTCTCAGGTAGTTAGTAAGAAAATTTACATTGATAATATTACTTTTTTTGAGACTTTATACATGTATTTACAGAATAGTTTCTTATAATTAAACCAAAATATGGGTATGACTTCTGAATAGGACTCATTTTTGGTTCAAATTAAATTTCAAAGAATCCTTATAGAATGACCATAATAGAGTTAGAGGAATTGGAGATGAATCTCCAAGAAAACAATTATAAGAGATTCATTTGGCCATGTTTATCACCTTGGGGTGAACCCATTCATTTAATAAAAAAGAATTATGGATTAATGAAACTATTTATTTATTATTGGGAGTTGAAAATTTGCAAAATCAAGAACATGTATACACATCCCCATATTTATGACTTATTTAATCAATTGCATTGAGCTCAATACTTTTCAACAATTGACCTTCATTCTTGATGTCAATAAGTGAGGTTAAATAAGGAGGATATAGACTATATGGAATTACATTAAAGGTATGGACATGATGAATATATATTAATTCCTTTTGGTCTTACTAATTTCCATGTTATCTTCTAGGATTTAATTAATATATTGTTTACAAATTACCTTGATATGTTTTTGGTATTATTTATAGGTGATGTTCTTATCTATTAAATTTGTAATGAAGAACATGAATATAAAATGAAAATTTTAATAATGATTATACGGATGAATAAAATATATGAAAAATTTACAAAATGAGAATTTTTGTGGAAAAATGAATCTTTTTAGGTCACACAATCTAATGAGAATTTACAGTAATTGATCCATCAATAACCAAGCCCATTGAATGCTATACTAGACCAACTACAATGACTAACATCCATATATTTCTTTTTTTAGATGGATATTATCATTTTTTGTAGAGAATTAATCATGAATGTCTAATCCTTTGACCAAGTTAAGTCAGAATGTTTCATGTTCCTCTGAAAAGATAAATGTGAGGAAAATTTCAAGGAACTGAAGAGATGGTTAGTCAGTGCACATATTATTAAAATACCCTATAGTAGATAATTATTTCAAATCAATATTGAAGCATATATGATGGTATTGGTATGTGTTATTTTGAATAATAACATGGTTATCACTTATGCATCATGACAGTTGAATATGCATGAGTAAAGGTACCCAACTCATGATTTGGAGTCAGTTGTAGTAATTTTGGAATTAATGATATAGAGGAATTATCTTTACATACAAAAGAGTGATATATATAACAATCATAAATGTTTGAAATATATATTATCATAGATGGAGTTGAAGGTGCACTATAGAAGATGGTTGGAGTTGATCAAATATTATGATTTCTCAATACATTACCACCGTGTAAAAAGAAAACAATGATTTTGATGCTTTGAGTCAAAAGGATCATGATTGAATCTCCATGATAAGGATCCAAAAAAAGACTATATTTCTAGAAGTGAAAACGATTAATATAGATATAATGGAATATTGGAAAATATTAACTTTCTCAAATGAATGTGGAATATTCTATTCATTTGAAGATTATGGAGGTGTAGAAGGAAGATATAGTTCTAAAAAATAAAGTTAAAAATGTTTGGAGTTTGACCTTGATCAAAATGGAATTATAATGTTTAAGAACAGTGTATGAGTTCCTTCCATACCATATTCAAAGAAGGATCCATTATAGGGAACTCATATTTATTCATTGTCTATTCATCCTAGAAGTACGAATATGTATTTGGACGTAAAAGAGTACTTCTGGTGGGATGACATGAAGAGAGATACCACGTAGTTTGTATCTCAAAGATCGGTATTCTAAGATGTTAATGACGAAATACAAAATTCAAAAGGGGTGTTGCATCCATTACTTATATAAGAATAGAAATGATAGAACGTCACAATAAATTTTGTTATCAGAAAATGAAGAAAATATAAAGGTTTTAATGCTATATGATTGGTATTATATCACCATAATAAATTAACACACATCATTACAATCATAGTATATTTATGTATAGATCATCTTGTAATGATATAAATTAATAAAAAGGTAGGTTTCAGGAAGTACCACATTCCTTTGTATCAGATAAGAATCTATAGTTCACCATAATGATTAGGTGAATTCTTCAGAAATCACATGATATAGAATTGAGTTTCATCACTTCTTTTCAGACAGTGAAATATGGTCAGTGTAATAGAATAATTAAAACCCTAGAGATATGTTAATATTTTATTCTATATTTTACCAATGTGGATGGGATAAACACCTTCCACGAGTTAAGTATTCATACTATAGTAGCTTTAACTGAAGAAATCTGATGGAACCATATGAATCCCTCTAGGGAATAAATGTGGAGCTCCAACATGTCGGGATGAGGTTGGAGAAAGAAAACTATTGGGACATAAGATATCTAAGGAAATGGATGAGATGGTTAGACCCATTCAGAAGCCTATCAAGGAAGCTCAATGTCGGATGGAATGATATATTTATAAAGACCATGTGATCTACAATATAATGTCAGTGAATTTTTTTCTAATAGTCAGACTCTAGAATAAATTTATGTGGTTACGAATGAAATGGATTTTAATCCCTTGGTATAATGATCCCTTTGATATTTTTGATCATATCGGTATAGTAGAAAATCACATTGAACTTTCATTTAAATTTCTCTTATGTCCATGATGTGTTCCCTGTATCTACCCTAAGGAAGTACATACATGAAAAATCACATGTAATTAACTGATATGTCATACAACTTGAGAAGTATCTTTCTAATGAAGAATAACTACCTGAAATTCATGATCAATATGAGAATGTCCTAGAAAAAAAGACCCTCAACATGTCAATATATCATGGAGAAATAACTAGATAGAGGAAGATACATGGGAATACAATAATATGATGAAGAAAAAATATCCTCATTTTTTTACTCGAATGATGATTATTGAGGATGAAATTTATTTTATGGGGGGTAGAATGTGACAACCCTAATTTCTATTAGACAATTTTTTTCGAATACATTAAATTTTCCTTTATGTATTGCAATGCACTATGTAAAAAATTCCATTTAAATGGGAAAAACATCATATACATTACACAGAAAATCAATATGGGATATTTTACATAGATCAAGGACTTGAAAAATGTTACATGAAACACTGACTTGGCGTTTGATACATGAAACACCGTTGTTTCTAGAAAACATCATTTTAATATTTTAATTTTTTAAATTTGATATTTATAACCAGTAAAGTAAACATATTAATATAAATATTAATAAATAATTTTAAAACATGATTATTATTATTTTTATTTATACAGAACATTTTGATAATGAATTTTTTTTCCTAAAGTATTAATATGATTATAAGTATTAATTTCTCAAACAAACTGATTTTTATATCTATCTGGGAAAGATAATAAATTAAATTTAAAAAAATTTAACTTTTTAAAATCATAAATTAACATATTTCTTGAGATTATAATATTGAAATAATATTAGAGTGTATTGTTTTTATTTTTTTTATAAAAAAGCCTATTTATGGTTAAATAGTGAAAAATCCTGAATTGTAATTCAAAATTACATTTTTCATCAAATTTATTTATAATGATAAATTAAATATTAAATTTCATTTAATGTTTTATTAAAAAATATTATTATTATTTAATACAATAGAGGTTATTTATATCAATTTCATATTGATGTTAGTTTGGAAAACATAGCAAACTTCTGAATGTATTTAATCTAAAACCCCTCATTGTCGACCAAACTACGAGATTTATTTTAAATTAATTTCATACACATCATTTGTATTAATTTCAAAAAATGGATTCCATATATGGAATCCATATAATTTATACATTCTAAAAATGTGGAAATATTTTTTAACCAAATTTATTAGTCAATGTTACTAAAATTAATTACATTGATCAATATAAAATTATGGTTAACTAAGGACTAATCATTATATTTATGACCCATAACGACCATGAAACATGTCTATGAGGCATTTTCGAGAAATATTTTGACACTATACTCCATTGGATCGACATTGGTCGATTATTATATACAATTTCCATAGTAATAATGTGTCTGGAATTCGTTTTCCAGTAATTTACATGAGTGTCACTCCTCCCCCACCATTAAAATTCTTCATCTCATTCACATCTGTAAACCGATCAAACCAAATATGATCATCCATTATCTACAAAACTAATCTCCCAAAACAGGAAAATTCATCATTTAACCCTCAAATTGGTTATAAAGTCTTCCATGGAAGCTATTTGGCACAAACGAAAATGAGTTACCTGATTAAGATGTAACTGCTTCTATCAGGCTCCTTTCAATTATTTTATTTTTGAAGCTCCTATAATATCTTTATATCAATATTGTATAACAATACTAGTATCTTAAATACACTAGGATGTTTTTATGCTAATTTTTTGACATAAAAATATATACACATTTATGTAAGGGGTAATGAACATATAGTTTATGTGTTTGGTGAACTACCACCTAACCAAACAATGATTGTTCAATTTTCCATACCACATATCATGGTGGACATTGTGATGAAAAATATATTTATATATGATATATATTGAATTAATTATGATTTTATTCTTATATAGTCATTTTAGAACATATATCATTATAATTTCCATTTGCTCTAAGTATGATAATTTCATTTGAGGAAGTGTGGACTACAACCACTCAAAGAGATGTGATCCATTCAAACTCTACATAGATTGTATTAAGGATTTTTTTAGTGAAATTATATGAATTATATGATATAATAAAACAAATTTAAGAAATATATATATAAATGTGTGTATATATATATACTAATTTCATTTACCGCTTTATTTCAAATCAACAAAAAATGGATACAATGCTAATGAGTATGCACAACATACCATCTCCATGAATGGTCTATTAAATTATAAATATATATATTATATTGATTATTATAATACAATTGTAATGAAAATAAGTAAGATTTGTATCATTATTTAAATTCCGGATATCATTATTTAAGTATAAGGGCCAATGATATAACAAATTATATCACATGTGAAGAACAAAGCGAGAATTACCCTAAGAGAAACCATAACCTAGGATTGTGAAAAATGTAGATCATATACGGTCATAATAAAAAAATATGGTAATATATATAAGAATATAGATATGTAAAATATTTATAATAAACATATATTTATTATACTGATAATACGGAATAGTATGGTGATAGGCAAGACACAAGGTCAAGGAATTTCATCTCACCTTTGATTTTGAGGAGATACATGTCAATTTAATATACATTCCATTGGTGTGGTGTGAATAATAAAGATGTGTGAATTATATGATTATTATACTTATATTAATGGGTATTTACATACCCATTTAATTATTTTTATTTTACTTGGATTATGTTCCAAATGTTACCAAATCTATAAAATAGTTTTGTCTCAATTTGATTTTTTTAAGACTCATGTTTTATTATACTCCTAAATTATTTTTTGAGGTGTATGTAATTTAATTTTAAATGATATATCATGAATCTATTAATTTTAATGATACATTAATCATCATATAATTTCTTTTCTCACATGGAGATTATGATTCCATTTTACCAAGTGATAAGATTTTATTTAAATATTCTCATCGCTTTTCAAGATTTTTTATACTTACACTTCATTTGTTGAAATAATATGATCCATATCTCAAATACAATCATGATTTCCCTTATCATCAATATATACAAGATATATCCATGCAATAGTACAAATTTTCCACTCTATGGTAATTCATATAATTAAGAGAATGTTTTTTTATGAAAAACATCATCGTGTCTCTCACGTACGTCAAGAACCTAATATATTCCAAAAACCATGTTTAAAAAAAATAAATTTTTTCACTTAAACCATAAAGCAAATTTTCAATGATAAATTATTTTAAAAATGTTTTATTTCTTTAAATGCATCATTTATTATATTTCATACAATTTTCAAAAAAATAATTTTTTTGGGTTATAAAAAACAATTTTCAGTGAAAATGTATATTTTCCTAAAGAAATGATTTTCAAAGACAATTCAAAATTATTTACTTAATCATATAATATCCATATATTTGAGTCACGCATTTTAGGGAAATAATTCAATTTTTTCACTGATATTTATTATCTAAATGCATTATGTTTTTATGGAATGATTTAAAAAACCCCATTTATCTTTCATGGGTTATTTAATTTTGAATCCCACTTCATTTCACAATTTATGTATATGACAAAATTATTATGAAACAATTATTTCATCAAAAAAGAATCAATTTGATTAATGTTTTATAATACACAATTCATTTCACGGGTTGTAATTTTATTATTTATGATCATGTAGAAGATGTACATTTGTTTTCCTTATAATATGGGTTGGACATATATCATCCTCCAATGAATTGGGTAATGATTTATATATCATGTTATATACATGGATGGAATAGTAAATGGGCTCATTTTAGTATTATTGGGCCAGAATGAGAAATGAACTTTGTTCAATATTACAGGTTTGGAATGAGTGGAATCGATTCATTATTACAGGACTAGAAAACGATGTGAACCCAATATAGTAAAGAACATTGTCAACTATGATTGTCTTGGATTTAATTCCTTGACTTCAATAGAAGTAATTATATATGCTTATGTGTATACCAAAATTGCATGTTTTATTCCTATGTTATGTTTTAATGGATTGTGTTATTTATTATCTTATAAATCATTTCTAACGAACATCAAAGCATTATGCCATTATTCAGGATTACTATATTCAATTTAAAGTGTATGCTCATCGACTTTCATAATCATGTTCTTATACAATTATGCTCATGATTAGTTTTATGTATCACTATTTTTACCATTTTTTTCTCATATGAGCATACACCTATTTATGATTCCTTCACCAAGGTCATAAATATATTTAAATTTTTAGGTACCTATGAAGGATTCAAGTCAAGAAGAACACAGTGGGAGATGATGTAACTCATTTTTATACTTGTTTTTATGATTCCATGTTCCAAAAGGCACTATACTTGGATTGGTTTTTATAGTTTGTTTGAAATTATTTTTATGTTTTCTGAAAAATTTATTCAATATTAAGATATGAAAAGAGAGGTTCTACAAATGAAGAGTTTATATTAAATACTAGTTGATAAATATTTTATTACGGTCTTCTCACTCCATCCCTTCAATTAAATCATGTGCATTGGTGTTATAAATCAACACCCACCATTGATCGACATTTCCTTATAAAAGATATATGGATATAACCAAATTCTTCATATCAATTAAAGGATGAACAAAAAATATCATATCCATTAAGTTGACGCATTGTTATGTGGCTAGTTTATCAAAAGCACCATAAATATTTGTGGTTATTGCAGCATAAAATACTCAATATCCAGTTTCTATCTCTTTGGGGAAGGAGGGTGTTCAAAATTATTCATTTCAATGTTCATGGATTGAGATAGCTATGTATGAATCATCATGAAAGTTTGAACCCCGCATCCTATGGACGTGGGGATGTCATTCGAGAAATCACTGCATTGTCCACATTCATATTTAATTGACAGAATTTCATATGGTTCACACAAAATTTTAAAATATTAAATTTTTTACAAAACATATTTAAAAATGTAAGGAAAAAATAAATGTAATCATTTTGAAATTATCATTAAGGAACAACTTGTGGGATCCCTGTGTTTAAGAATTTTCTAAAACAATGATTCATGGTGCATACATAGTCACATACTATGTGTTTTCACTAATGTTCTCTAATACCAATTCCCACCCTAAATAAAACAAGTACTGATACTAAATATAGTGACCCTACATTTTTTAAATGATTATTAAATAAATTTAATAATAAACAACATTAAAGTATTAAATAACTAAGTCCTAAATGATTATTTTATTGAAGAAATTGGGATTATAAAATATGTATACATAATAAATAATATAAATTAAATAATTCCTTTCTCCCTAGATTCTTATTTTCCATCGTGTTATCTGTAGTACAAGTATTCACTTGAAGATATATATCAGAATATGGGTTGAGCTAAAATCCTGATTAGAGGATACATAATACATATAAAACAAAGGCAATCATAAATTTAACCACCATATCATAATCAAAGGATATTCCTCATAATCATGTGACGAAGCCTTTAATTAATGTAATGAATGTGAAAATTCATAAAAATGATACATCATGACTTATTAGTGAACTAGAACACATACTTGTGAAAAAATCTAGAATCATATTCTGGGATAAAATATGTGCATCATCATAACATCAACATTCTGGAAAAATATAACATCGTGATCAGTCATCTTTCACACTATCTCATGAGACACATCCCATTACCCAATTCAATAGAGCACTATATTATTCTGGGTACACCTGTCACATCAAAAAATTTAAATAATCATGCATTCCATATATAATGTATAAAAATATTTTACATAAAATAACACATGGAAACGGAATGGGTTTCATTAGAATTTTAAAAAATAATTCCATGTATTAAAATTGGGATTCCCAAAATATAAATTTAATAACATTCATGGTATAATAATCCTCAATCAGGAGTAAACAAGAAATAATCTCAAGAGAAGTATATCATGTGTTTTTTGATGGAAGAATACTTTTTGAAAAATTATTTCAATTGACATAAAAATATATTGGATGTATTTATATATTATAAAATAATATTGAATGAAAATAAATTATATTTAAGGAAAATTAAAGGAATATTCATAAAAAAAATTAAAAGAACGTAGGAAGACCCTAAGGAAGAGTGTTGGGTTAGAGAATCCCCTTATCTTATTCCTTAATTCTTTATTAACACTAATATCATGGAAAATGAAATAAAATTAATTAATTAAAAATACAAAACCTATTAAACACTTATTTGATTCATTATTATTTTATTAATTTTTTATGTTTTTTATGAGTTTTAGTGTTAAATCTCATTATTTAGGATTGTTCTTTTTTTTTTGATTTTCCTCATCAGTTCTCTTGTAAACATGAATGCAAGATCTTGTAAAATGGGTAAATTATCTAGAATTGATATTATATATTATTAATTTACATTAATAAGATTAATTGTTCTTATATATCATATTTTTATATTTTATGAGGATTAATCATCAGATAATACAATAATTATTATCATTTTGATTAAAGGACATGTTTTTATCACAATGAACTCGTTAGGTTTTATTATTTATTATTGTATATATAAGTTAATTAAAAAACATAAAAATATTATGGCATATATTTTAAAATATTTTTAAACCTTTGTAATTGTTTTATGACCTCCATTGATGTTAGTAGTGAAAAATAAAAACACATCACCCAGAGCGGTGGTAAATTGACACAATATAGACGATATTTTTATGTTTAAAATAAATAGAAAAGGAATGATATTTGAAGATGATTTTTTTTCTATGAAAAAAACATAATTAAATTATATTAATTATACAGGAGTTCTTATTCCACATGAATTTTCGGAGGTTAATAGACAAGAATAAAATAAATGGAAAAAAATGAAATTAAATGAAAAGGAAAAATGGTTTTACAGCAAGACATTATCCTCCCTGAGAACCTCCTTAGGGAAAAGGGTTTTGTATTTTTATGAAACCATGTGATAATGGAAGTGGGAGTGATTAATTTTAAAAGTATTTAGTATAACATGGAAATTATTCAATTACATAAAGGTGTGAGGAAAATATTTGGTATTTAAAGCGTTGGAGAGGGGTGTTTTCTCATGAATTTATCCATTAGTTTATTATTGTGTGTGAAAAATATAAATAGATTTCCCCTTAACACTAAATATATTTAAAAAATAACATTTTGTTAAATATATTTTTCTTCTATCAGCCTTACTTCAATAATTACTCAAGAAATCATATATTTAGTTTTTATCATAAATTATCATATTTTACTAATCATCAAATTGTCAAGTATTTTTAAAAAATCCCGAAAAATCACCCATGTGATTTTAGATATATAGAATTAAATGATGAAATCAATTTTATGAAAATTACATTTTAAATATGATATAATTTTTTTACAAGAAATCACTATTTATTTTGAATATATTGATTTTAAATTTATAACAAATTTTAAAACCCTTTGAAAAATTATTTAAGGTATCTTAAAATTATTTTATAATCATATAAAAACAAAATTTTAGTTTAAAAATATATTACATGTAATTAAATTTCTTTTTCATTACTTAAATTAATTAAAAAATTATAATTAATTATTTGAAAAAAATAAAAACACGTAATTAATAATTATTAAAATAAATATTTACTTATACCATGACATAATTATATAATATTATAATTTGTATGATGTCTAAATTTTATTTAAAATTTCTAATATTAGGATTAAATTCTATTAAATTAATTAAAATTCTAAATTTTCATGTTACAATTCCAATGTGAGAGTTTCCATAATTTTTAGAAATACCTCTTATTTCATTCATTATTCATTTATGATTTTTGTATTGTATCCTCAATGTTATTTTATATGGATTATATGATCAAAAATAATTATAATAATGGAGTTAAAATTGATAAAATTTTGGTTCATTATATTATTGGTCAATCCAAAGGGCAATGATTGTGTTTATAGGGGGAATGGGTGGCCTTTTTATGTGCGATGGATGACACACTTTGAATTGATTAATAGAAATAATTGTACCCATGTTTTTACATTAATAATTGATCTAAAAAGGATTTTTATATGATATTAAGAATTATTTTATCCAAATATGTCAATAAAATAGTAATTGGATATGTATTTAGTGTATTTTAACCCTTATGATTTTAGTTTAACACCTAGAAAATCTGGTTTTACCTATTGAGTGATAATTATTTTTTATTGTCTTCAATATTAAATATGGTTAAAAATTGCATCAACCATAGTAGGTAACACTAATTATTAAAATTAAAATTATTGAATCCATTTTTTTAAATTCATTTCAAAGATAGGGCATAATTTAATTTAAATTGAAACATGAAAACATGAAGAAAAAGTAGTTTTCCAAATTTATGTTCTCATAATGATAAAATGTTTTATTATAAGAAATTGAACCAAATATTGATCCTGAGATACTAATTTATAAATATATTAATATATTTTATGTATTTTTACATTAAAAAAAATTTAAAATAGAATTTAACATTGTATATATTTAATATGAAAAGGGGATTTTCAATAAAAACAATTTCATACACTATTCATTGAAAAATTAATAATTTTAAAAAATATCTATAAATTCACCCTATATAAATTTTAATATTACTATTAAAAAATATAGATAATTTTTTGTAATAAATATTTTAAAATAGATTAAAAATAATTTAAAAATAAGTTATCCAAACAAAATGAAACATATCTTAACGAAAAAACATTTTCTAAGAAAATATTTTTTTTAATAGAAATGATTTTGATTTTTATATAGAATAAATAGTAAACCATTGAATTAATTTTATACATGGGTAAAACATATAATTTTTCATTATCTAGAAAATCCTATTCATTTATCCCTATTAAAAATATATGTAATAAAATTTTACTATATTACATTTTATTTAAGCATGGGTTTTCATATTCTGCAAGATATAAAAAATATTGAAATTATTTAAATGGTAATATACCAAAAATCCTTAGTGTGGTCCATACATATTCCAAAAATTGATATCACTATAAAAATTTCTATAATAGTACATTCAAAAGTTATTTGGGTAGTTATTAAATGTAAATTTTTCTGGTCCCCACATCTCATATTTTATCTTATAGTTTCTACAATGTACATTTAAAATATAATTCATCCAATTCCTCAAAAAAAATTGCTGAGCCGATAATATATATATTATTTTAATAGTACTATAAATTAGGTTCGATTAAAATTTCTTTATTTTTGATCAAATGCATTGGGTCCGATGTGTACTTCCTAAATCAGGAGATATAGAACACATCTTGTATTTTATATATAAATTTTTTCATCAATAAATTATATTCAAAAAAACCAATCCATTCCAAAATTTCAATGGTCCCTATATACATGGGGAATAATTGTTTCTTCTCACTGAGCATAATAACATATTTCTATTGATATACATTCAGTAAAATGAGATCTCCCACTAAAAATTCCAAATCATTCTATAAGTTATCATCATAGATCTTTTTCAACATTGTGTTACTTTTATATAGATTTGAATAGAAATTACCATTTCCATTTTCTCCTATAAATGTTCTCTTCAAATAGGATTTGTATCCCCAACATTATCGCAATAATATTGAGGGTTAATTATTATATCATATAATGCTTCATGTGATTCCATTTCAATCCTGAAATAGAAGCCATTCTTTTAGGAGAATGACACAAAAGGAAAATAATGATACAATATTCCATGAAATTCAATATATAATGAACTAAACATATCATATAATTTATTGATAGACCTTTTATGATATCCATCAATTTGAGGTTGGTAACTAGTTCTCAAATGGAGCTCGATATCAAGGGACATCATAATACTTTTCCATAATTCAGATGTAATTCATGGAACACTATCATACTCAATTTAAATAGGTTCACCATGAAGTATTAAAAATTAAAAAAAATGTATCCTTATAGGGCGTTCGAAAGGTATATATTCTCATATAGTGATGAAATTCACATATTTGGTGAAGAGATCAATAAAACCCATATTGAATCATTATTCATGGGAGATGTTAGTAATCCAGTGATAAATCTCATAGTAATTCCATCCCATTTCTATGTAAGAATAGGTATAGGCTAATAGAATCTTATAGTTTTTTGAATCTCATGTTTCATGTATTGAATACCAAAAAAATTGATACATGTATCTAGAAATTTCACACTTCCTATTGTCCCTTAAAAAGTGTACCTTCAAAACTATATACATCTTGGGATACCATGGTTTATAGAGATATTAAAGCTAAGAACATAATCCTAAAATAATATTTTCATAATTGGAATATGTTGAACACATATCCTCTTTCCAAATATCAAAATTCCATTTTCAAAAAATAAGCCAACCAATTTTCTCGTATTCACTATAACAACTCGAGATTTTAAAATAGGAACTTCATGTTCGATAGCATGTATGAAATATAAAATACATAGAGTATAATTAAACAATATTATAATTTATGAAATATTTAATTTAAAATAAACTCCATCTATTTCATTACATATTATTCCTGAAACAATAGAATTGATGGAAACATGATTCTTTGTTAAAATGTTATTATTTAAAATGTACCATTATAACCAAGAAGTTATGTTAGGGTGTGAGAATTTTGTTAACTATGTTATGAAAATGATATTTTTATGCATGTAGAAAATATATATGGGATTTCTATTGATTATAAATAAAATAAAAACCATTTGAATGAAATTGAAATGTTCTTTGAAAAACTATATTTCTTTCAAAGGATGATTAATCAAAATTTTGGAACAAATTTTCAATTTTTTTACAAATTATAGAAACATTATTTACAATTTAATATATAGTTTTAAAAAATAATGTCCAAAAATATCTTTTGATGAATTTTTTTCAATTTTCTAATAATAGTAATTATTTAATGAATATTTGAAATGTTGATTTTTATTGAAAACAGTTATCTCATTTAAATTATTAAAAAAATATTAATTATATTTTAAAATTATCTCAAAAAAGAAAATTTTAAATTTTGTTACAATTATAAAAATTTAGGTCATTGGGATAAATTTAATATTGAGTTTAAATATGAACACATTCAATACATATGAAAAATTAATCTTAGGAGAACCTCTCTTTCCCCGCATCAGTGGTTTAATTATAATTTTACTTCATCCAATTTTGTGAATTGAATTTTGAAAAATGGGATCTATATTTTGAATTAGAATAATTTTGATCATATTATAAGGTTAATATAAATTTTTACAATAATGAATAGTGTAAATAGTAATAATTAGTGATCATGGATATTGAAAAATGGGTTTACCAGGGGTTAAACTAACAATATAACGACTAATAATTACCTATAACACGTCCAAAACAAAATTTATGGCCTTAGGACGACCTTATCACCTCCATGGTTATATTAAAATAATTATTCTTTTTCATAAAAAATATGTGGGTGTCAATTTTTTATATTCAAAAAAACCAAGTGTTTCCACTATCTCATTTATAAATGGAAACTCTCTATCCTCTCCACATCAGCCATCCAATACCATTTGGTTCAAAAAAAAACTAAAAAAAACCCTTAAATAATTCCTTCCCCACATCCTAAAGGATTGTTTTTATTGGGACTATTATGTCACAATCGAGCCAAGTATGATAATATTCTATGCTTTGGGCCTAGCCAGCATGGTTTTTCTTTCATAGGGTTTTCTCAATCAAACCCTCCCCAGGAAAGTCCCTGATTATGGGAGAGGTATCCACAATCCCATATAAAGGGGCGATTCATCCTTCTCCTCATTAAATGTGGGATTTCTATAATCCAACCCCAATAAGGGCCCATCATCCTCGATGAGACATCCAATGAACACTAGACTTGATTGCATTTGTGATAGATCTATCCATCCCATAATCATAATATTATCCACTTTGGGTGTAGATTGTACTGTTTTTGTTTCCCTCAAATATGGACCTCAGACATCCCCTAAGAACGGGCCTCATGATTCTTTCTTTCTAAATTGAAAAGTTCCACTTATGGATTAATATAGTACATTAATTGGTCATAATATCTTAGAATCAAGCATATTTATTAACACATAAATGGTAGTGATATAGTTTACTATGAGAATCCCAATTACATTTTTGATTTGTAGAGTTTCATAGGGATTTATGTACAATACAAGAATTTCATACAGGGCTTATCACATCTATATTCACCTCTTATGGGTCATAAAAAAAAGTGTTTGACGTTCTTTTGTTCTGAACCGTGTGAGAAATCATACTAAGAGGAAAAAGAGAGTCTTACGTTAGCACTTGTTTTAATTATACTCAGAACAACTGTAGTCTATACAATTTTTTATGATTTGTCTTGAATTTTCCTAGGTGTAGTTATTATGCAGGAATATTGATTAATTGCATATGGATATTGGCAGTTGAGGTCTTATGAGAGAATTCACATGACACACGACCATGAGCTTGCAGTAGTTGTCCATGCTTTAAATTGTTGTGGAGAATATCTGTTAGGTGATCGCATTTTTGTTTACATATACCACAAGATCACCATATTTATATTTAACCAGTGTGACGTGATCCTAAGGAAATGGAGATGGTTCAAATATCTACAATACATTTATTTTGAGATAACATATATGCTTGGAAAGAGCTACGTGGTTATAGATGCACTTAGAAGGAAAACGCAGGAACAAGCAGTACGAGAAGGCAATGTTAAATGGATATAAATGTACCACTTCTATAAGTTACACCTACTGTTTCATTATAGTTATGAGAAGTCTTTTGTCTAATCAATGGTAGTTACCTCTTAACTCCATGATAAAGTGATGAGTAGGCAATTTTAATATCCTGAAGGCTTGGCAATCTATGAGAGTATATTAGGTGATAACTCACCTCCAGATTGGTCTGTAGACAGATATGACATACTATGTATCCATGGATTTGTCTGGGTCCCATCAGAAATGAGAGCGGAGTAGATGTGTGAGTCCTATGCTCATTAGTGGGTATTTCATCCTAGAATCTTGAAGATGTATCGAGACATGTGATGCATGTTTTGGTGGTTGAGGATGAAATATCTGATAATAATATTAATCACATGGTGTTCCACCTATCTGCAAGTGAATGAGGATCACCAAAGACATGTGGGAATTAAATAGCCACTTCATACCACATAATATAAATGGGATACTGTTTCTATTTATTGTTCAGTCGGTTTATCAAGGTCTCCAAGAGGTAGAAACAGTGTATGGGTTTTCACTAATAGACAAACAAATGTATCCCATCTTATTCCCATAGAAGACACATTTCTAGTTGATGACATGAGAAAATAGTATGTCCTTATAATCATAAAACTCCATAGGGTCCCATGTTTTGTCACTCAAGATAGGGTTGATTGTTTCACATTATTGTTCTGGGAGGGATTGTAGAAGGCTATGTTACATAGTTACTTATAAGGGAATATTTTCACCCTCAAACGAAAAGAAAATCATAAATGATGATACATGTTATAGAGTATATAATTTGATCATGTATCCTTTATTTCAGTAGTTCATGGGAGAAAAATATCCCTCTCATGGAGTTCACCTGTAATCGCTACTTTTAACTAAAAATTGAGATGGCACCAGTTGAGGCCTTATATGGTAGGTCGTGCTATTCACCCATGTGCTACATATAGTTACTTGAGGTATCCAAATTAGGTCCTCTTCTTGATTAAGTGATTTTTGAACGTGTTAAACTAATAAAAATGTGTATGACATCTAACTAGTCTAGAAAAAAACTATTATTTTCTATCGCCATCGTTAACCTGTTGATTTTGAGGTTAGGGATCATTTTTTCTTTGGGTATCACATTAGATAAGGCATATATGGTTAGAGAAGCAGGGAAAGATTTTGAATGCTTATATTGGTTTGTATGAGATCCTAGAAAGAGTGGGGCCGATAGCCTATTAGTTGCTACTAGCTCGGAGGTACTATTCCATGCACAATGTCTTTGGTATTTCCATAATTCAACAATATCTTTTCAACCCATCGCATTCCATTAATCCCGATGAAGTTGAGTTAGATGTTGCCGCAACCATTTAGGATTATCTAGTACGCATCATCAACCAAAGCATGAATATTTCTCATGGACATTTTGTCCCCCTAGTATTGGTGCTATTATTGTATGGCCCTATGCAGGACAAGACATGGGAGTAAGAGGCCAACTCACAGGCTCACTAGACAGAATTTTTCTCATAAATTGTTTCTACACTGTTAGAATATGAACTTAGGAAAATGTTCTTTTAAAGGGAGATGACTATAAGAACCTATTTTTTCACACGAGTATGGATCCTTTATATTTTAGTCTGATTCATAATTTTGGGACTAATAATGATTTTAATGGGATAATGATGTTCCCAAGGGTGATTGGGGATTTTTTGGAGCCGAAAATCCATAATTTTGGGAAAATTGGTTTGGTGCACGGTTAATAGAAAACTCTGTGGGAAGGCCCCAATATTATAACAATTGTGAAGATGTTTAATTTTTGGATAGATCCTTACCACATGGTAAGAACATGGGTTCCCTAACCATGAAACCTAACTATGAATGTCATGTTTCTATACCAAGTACTCATGCATGGGTTTCACTTGCTTTTCAAAATGTGTGGACAAACTATGCACAATTTAATTTCAGGGTAATTTAACTATTTTTAACACAATGATTAATTAAGCCTCCCCTTTCCACCTAATCCATTTTTATGTGGTAATTAACTAATTTTTAAACCCATTTGGATATATTTAATGGCCTAAGGTGGGGATTGAATGATTCCCTTCATTCCGGATTTGATCGGGCTTCCTTTTATCACATTAGATGTGCAATGGTAAGTACATGATTCCTGCTTAGTCGTTCTCCTCTTCTATTTCACTCAACATAGTTATCAAGGTCTGAGTTTTATATTTATTTACTCCGATATACTATGTTCTATTCTGAATTAGAGGACTACATCAAAGGATAAATATTATATAACCCTAATGTGAGTCATGTATAACTCATCCCTCGTGTTTGTTGATTTTAGAATTGTCATGTAAGGCCCACCAATTTCATCAGGTTCTATTTATTGAATTATATGTCATTATTATAATCATTATAATGGTATTATTATTCTATTTCTATATATGTGATTATTTGTGCCGGTTACAACCACAAATCCATACATCCCATGTAGGGTGATATTCTAATATTGAGTTTTTATTGATTTGACACTTTTGGGACATCATCTGGATGTGCTCGAGCTTAACCACACTAAGGTTAGACCTCATTATCATTAATTCTTATTGTATCGTGTAAGGTTGAATGGAATTTAAAATTTAAATTCCACATGATTCAGGTAAGTAAATTTCTCCAAATTTATAGTTTAATGTGAAATGAAAATTGTAAAGTATACCAAGTATATTACTTTACCAGATTAAATGTGAATGATTAATAGGTTTCATTTTTGTAGAACCCCTTACCACATTAAGGGAAGTTAGCCAAGTGAACATTAATTGTCTAATATTATATTAAAGTAATTAATAAATGTTGAATTCTACTTGGTCGTGTCACACTCATGAATGGAAAGGCCAGAACAAGATAGACTTATTGATTAATTATGACTTGATTAAAAGGATTCATTATAAAAGACCTTATCACACTACTACATGGAATGGATTGAACCAAATGAAATATTTCATGACATTATAATTATTTAGGATTGGCCTAACTCGATCACAACATGGATTCATATCATGGAATTCCTTAAGCACTCACAATCCACATTCTAATTCACGGATACAACTTTCTATGTTTCAAACGCAACTAAATGTTGATCCTTTTATATTCTTGGATGACCTGTATGCCACCACAGGTTACCTCATATAGTATTTATGGATTCCATGGATACACTCCACGACCACAACACTGATAAATAGGTACCATTGTTAAAGCCCATCAGGTCCAATCATTACTTAGCCCCATTTACATTTTATAAATTCCATATACTTAGTAGGTGTCCCGTTGTTGAATGCCTTAGACTATGCTACATGGATTACACTCATACCCTTACTTAGAATATAGTTATTATTGATTTGGTAACATTTGAGGTCAAAATTGCCTTCTATATTACATTATAACTTCATTATTAAATGTCATTATATGTTTCCTTGTCATAACATCAAACATTCACTATTCTTAACATGTCACTTAATTATTAACTGGTAGTAATCAACTAATGGACTTTTTATGGTCAAAGGACACTTGAGGGATAAAGTAGGTACTTGGGTTTTTAGCTACATTTGTCTGAATTTCATTATATATGAAAAATTTCACACGGTTACATTTCCTTTACACTAGCCGGGTGTTATAGACATTGTTGGTGGTAGTCGAATGAGATTTATCTCAAAGCCTCTTTGTGCACTATTTGGTACCTAAGGAATATTACATGTACGTAGGTGTATAAAAAGGGGATAATACGGATTCAAATAGTTTAATAAATTCTATTTGGGATATATCTTGATAGCAGATGAGTGAGCCCAAGCTCGGGATGCTAGGTATAGCATTTGGGTTCCATTAAAATTTTGTGGAACATATTTCTCCTACTATCTTGTATCCATGTTTCTAGTTTTCTTTATAAATTCCATACCATCATCAATTATTTATTGATATTATATTTATTTTAGTAATTATTAATTTTCTCTCGATTATATTTTATTTCTTTCCTTTACATGAATTTCTTCCGCTATTTTCATCAGTTCATATTTTATCATTGCGCTACACTTTTCTAATACCGGCATAATCTTCCAATGGACAAACCCTAGAACCTCCATTATAGTCGGCAGCCTATGGAGTTAGGGGATATATGTTGGAGTCCATTTCTCCCCTGGGTTTGGGGAACCTATTAAGTTGAATTCTTGTCTAGTATATAACATGAATTTCCTCTTATGAAGGATTTAGGTACAACCCCAAAAAAGAATCCCAGTAGAAGAGGGAACATTCTTCAAAGTCTGAATTTATTTTATTTGTTCTTATTCAACCTTCAATACTTGTCCATATTTAATAATATCATAAAAACATATCAGAAATACTATGATTTAATTTTTTTTATTTCAAATACCATTTCCATATCCACCCCATTAAATGGGAAATAAAACAATAAATCCTTTGTACATTCCTCTACTGCATCACAAACATATTTAATTCATCTTCCATTATTATATTTCAAGGATGCATATACTAATAGATTTAACATGTTTATTTAATGTTTATGAAATTAATATAATAATTAAATTATAATATCACATATAACTTCATATATTCCATTCCATGGGGGATACAATAACATTTCTCAACTGTACGAAATACTACAACCTCCACAAGTGAAGTTATTTGTTTTTTTCTTACTCATTAGGTGGAAGAAATAAAGATAAATTTAATTAATATGTTTTAAAATAATTGAATAAAAATACTTATGTAAATATAAAATCACATATAAATCCTTTTCATCCAATCTGTTGGAAAACAATTACGTCGTGTGTGCGTATATGTGGATGTCCACCTTCACAGAGCAATGTGAAATATTCTTCCTTTTATTATTACAAGGATAGTACTAAGGATGTTTTTTGTTATTATAAATGAAATATATAAAATAATGAAAATAATTTAAAAGTTTATTAATATTTATATTCTTTTCTTCCATCTTTTGAGAAAACCTGGAGTCAACATTCATTTATAAGTCCGACCTACCATCTCCATGAATGGTGTGATATTTGTTTATCATTAGCCTTTATAGATTATTATAAATTGATATAAAATGAAATATATATGATAATTATATCATTTTCTTTATTATGGGAATTATTTAGTTGTGTTAAAGTTTTAAGTAATATATTACCTAATTAAAGCATACATGAAAAACGAGTCAATTATGACCCGAAATAAATATTTTGGAAAAGTGTTGTCTTTAAAAGGGTGATAAAAGATAAAATTTCTAATATTAAATGATATATATGATTATTTCTATATAATATACACATATAATAAACTTATTTTTAATATTCAAGATGATTAGGCATATGTGAATGAAGTCAAACTTTAGGTAGGTTATTCTCGTCTCACCTTTAGCTCTGTGAGATAGATACCATATTCACCAGATATTGCACTATATGTTGAATATATAATAACACAAATTGAATTTACAATTTTTTCAATTTAAATAAATTTAATCTCATTGATTGATTGTGATGCAAAAACACATGGATTAAGGTAAATGTGATACACTATATATTTAAACAAGACTATTATAACATGAACGTAAAATTGGTGGGTAGGAATATGGATAACTAAATTAGGAAAACTTTATATTTTACCATCATTCATTGGTTATATATTTTTTATACGTAAAAATAGTTACCAATTGAATGTAAGAGATTTTTTTGAAAAACAATTTCTACACAAAAAATAGTTTTGTAGTTTCTTTCACAAATTTGTTAAAAATAACTTTTTAAGAATATAAAAAAATTATTTTCTATAAATTAGTTAATTTTGTAAATCAAAATATCACATTATAATAGTTTTAAATCTTATTTATTTTTTTGAAAACATTCATTTAACAATGAATATTGAAAAATAATAATTTTGTTTGAAATAAAATATTTCAGTTAAATTATTTAATAAATTAAATTATATATTAAATTTATTATAAAGTATAATTAGGTCAATTTTACAATAATAAATTAAATTTAGGTTCGTGAAAAGAAAATCATATTAAATTTTGAAATTAAATACTTTTATAATTATGAGAATATCCTATTTTGATACCCACTTGTTTGTAAGGTATTTAGGTAAAATATAAAATTGTATTACACAAGTTCTATGAATTAAATTCATAAAAATAGATTTAATATTTTGAATCATAATGGTTTATATCATAGAAAAATTTCAGATTAATTTTTCACTATTATGAATAGTAAATGAAGTAATGAGAAATTACAACTGTTAAAGTAAAACCTAATTAAATTAGGGGATAAAATAAAAATATAAGTGATAAAATGACTTATATATATTTTTTAGAAGTAATTTTATAGAGATATAATGACCAGATCAGCTATAAGGGTTGATAATAACACATATTTTTTTTACTATTTCATGATTAAAACTGGGTGTAAATGATTCCTTTCAATAATTTCATGTGTTCCCTCTCCCATAATTATAAAAGGCAACACCTCTCCTCTCATTTTCATAGATAGATACAATTTGGATATTAAAATACATACCAAAATAAATTCATTAGTCCCATAACAAAATCATTGAGCTTGTTTTTTTATCAAAAAATCTACCATAGTAAGTCTTTGGGTGAAAACCTAGAGATTTAATTTGGATAATAGGTAATATTAATTAATGATCATTTTTTTAATTTATTATTCTAGATATTTTTAATTTTATTTAATAATAATGGTATAATAAAAATATATCCCATATAATTATATTATACTATTTTAATTTCATAACCTGTATCCATATATACTACATAAAATTGAAAATTAAATCGTAGATTATGTGTGTGACAGACTACCACATCACGAACTAATGTAACTCGATTTACATTTATTCCTCCCACTATATTGTAAACATATGGATTATATATATATATATATTATTTATGATATAATTATAATAATTTTATAATAGAATCAAATATAATTTCTTAATTTATATTTTTTTAAAATTCGTAATCATATATTATGGGTTTAGAGGACTACCACCTCACAAAGCTATATTCCTTATTATTCACATACTCTATATATTGTATACAACAAGGACAATATTTTAAATATTTATTATACATATGAAATATATAAATTATTTAAAATTTATTAATCACACACTTCCTTACCCATTAACTTATTAAGGAGATATATCATCGCTCATGCGTAAGTATAACCTGTTATATCCATGAAGAGATCTGATTTATTTTTTTTGTCTGACATATAAGAGTGATTATAAAAATGTATCTTATAAGTCACATTTTAATATATTAAAAAATATGATTCTTTATATAATGGATCTATATCCTATAAGTAAGAAAAAAGCATTCATGAAACCCCATTAATGAGAATGTAATGTAATTAACAACCCAAAAAAATAAAATAAATGGAATACTATTAACAAATTTGTGTTAAAATGTTATATGATGATAATATATGAAATTTTAAATAAAATTATTGCTCAATTATAAACTAATAACATTCACAAAACCATTATATATGAGTTTTATGAATATTCATATAATAGAAAGTGTGTTGTGACTAATTTCATATTAATGTCTATTTATGGGGATATATTGATTAATATGCACCTATTAACATTTATGTTGTTTAAATATGTTTAACCATTAATGTATTGAAGATGAATACATATTCAATATTTTTCATTAATTTTTTTTGATGTTTTTTTTAGTGGCATACAATTTAATAGTTAACAAGTGGAGAAAATTATTGTAAAATATAACATTCATTTGATATAGTTTACATTCTATTAAAAAAACATTTTATTATAATCCTTTTACATTGGATATTAAAATTTTCTTAAATATCATTTTTATTGTATCATGGATATAGTTATTTATTAACATTTAATCTATTTTTACATAAAATATTTACATTGAATGTTATTTGATTAATTGAGGAAATATTGAAATATTTGAATCCCTTTTTTGGAATATAGATATTTTATGATAAAAAATATTGTTCATTAATTAAATTTATTATTAAATATATTTGGAGTTACCTTTTCAATAAGATGTGGGTGGGCACAGTCATAGATAGCACCCTAGTGCATCGACGGTTCAAATGAGACAAATCTGCTGGCGGAATAATAAGGGCTTGGACCTATAGTTTTAACTATATTTTAAAAGGACATAAAGGTATAGGTATCATGAATATTATGATCACAAAGTCCAAATATTTAAGAATTTATTTCATTGATAATTTATTTATTATTATAATTCATAATATTTTCACACTGATATTATATATAGTTGTATTTCATTCTCAGTTTTTTTTGAAAAAATGGATAGGTTCTTTAGTTAGTTACATTGACATATTAATTTTTCTTATTTTATGTTCATGTTATTTACTAAATTGAATGAGTATTTAGTTACTTTACATTCCATATTGAATATGTTTTTTGACTCATGATATATTCAATGATATTTAGTTCTTACTAATTATTTGATCTCCCTCTATTTTTTTTCATGCCCCATGTTATGAAGATGAATCCTTTAAATGATATTCAAGGTTTTTTCTATATAAATATTTTATATTTTATTACACTTTATCAGTACAAAATGGGTATAATGTATGATAGTAGTTATCAAATACTAATAAACATGCATAATCAATGGTATTTTATACTTTGTTTCTATGATAATGTAATAAAGTCAACACACACTCGATGGAACCAAATTCGATGTCATAACAGTTAGTATAAGAGGATTTTTAATAGAAGCTTTGGCAACTAGATTAAAGAAAATATAGATTATAGAATATTACCCTATAATAGATGTTGAGGTATTGTATAGAAGAACATCTTAACATTCTGTCATGTTAAATATTATGTCATTCTTTGTAGAAATATATATCTTTCTATGTATTACTTGTGGGTGGGATTCTAGCACTGAGTTACATAGGGGAAATAACTTCAAAAAAATGAATGATAGTCTTGATGCAATCTGTACATGGAGAATGACAATGATCCTTAAAGAAAGCCTAGTTTTATACTCATGATTGATATAAATTGGACAATTCAAATTATCTTTACAAACCATTATGAAGGATTTGAAAATAATGTTATCCCCATTGAACCTAAGTTTATGATTATAATATTAAAAATGAATAAATTTTGGATTTCTATTTAGTGTTACAAAAAATTTATAATTATGAATTATTATTCAAAATTCTTAATTTTATGATATAGTCAGTCATTTTAACTTATTTATAAATGATTGTGTAAATTTTAAGGGTGAAAATAGTCATGTCCAATATAGTTATTTATCTACTGAGAAATATAATAATGAATGTATTTTAACAGAGAAGATCTGGGGTATATTAGGAAAACAAATCAACCTTATGAAAAATAACCATTCTTATATGGAGAAACTTTTTATTCCACAACATGAATATCCTATGTTGGATATCTTAATGATATATATGCCCCCATAATTTTTTGGGACTAGTAATTAAATAGTAGTTTAGAAATAGATTATGTATATTAGGAATATATTTATAGACATTTAATATGATGAATAGGAAAATGATACACTTTCATTGTATTGTATCAAAGGGTATACTGATAAATGGTGGATGCTAATCTAGAATACTCAAGACTAACAATAAATAAAACACATATAATGGTATGATTTTAAGGGTTCATTCTTTGAAAAGAAATTCTCTCATGGGATACAAATTGAAATGGGAAAAATATTCCTCATATTAAAGGAAAATGAATAATAATGTTTAGCAGAGTATAATAATACCTTTAAAAGGATATACATGTATTTTAAATATTTCATATGGAAAAAAATGACCATGATTGATTATTTCATTTAATGACTTAATACAAGTCTCTAAAGGTTGGTAGAATCTTAGTATTTTTCATTATATGATGAATTGTTTATTTTTTCCATAAAAATCGATATATAATTCTATATATCCTATAAGTTCAGGTGAAATTAATATAAATAGAGGTCAAATGGGTACCAAGAAATCTGGAATACTTCAACGAATAACAATATAATGAAACAACTTCCACATTATAAGAAATATAGAAATTTCTGTCAAGGTAAATGATTCATGGGATATGGAGTTTATTTATAAATTTGGAGATAATGGAATTGTTGATAATGTATGTAAATGTTATGAACCAAAAAAAAATTAATTCATAAACTATATGGATATGGGGAACATAAAAATTATTTCCCTAAGTGCCTAAGCAATCTACCACAGATGATGTCATGGGGTGAATTCTAATATTATACAATCTCTATAGCTGATGTGGATGTAACCAATGATCTAGTGATTGGTACATTAATAATAGATTCAAATTTAGCTAATTATATATTGGATTATGGATCCTTGTACTCTTTCTTATTAAAAATGTTTTCAAATATTATAATATATTTACCATGAAATTTTAGAGGGGAGTTGTCAATCAATACTCGATGTGGATGTGTCATTTTAAAAAGGTTGTGACATGAAGTCCCCATTATAAAACCCAATGAATATACATTTTATTACTTTATTATCATAACAATGGCTGAATTTTATGTAACACTTATTATGTAATATCATAAAAATTAGATGCTATTTTTAAAGGATATATAAATTATTATTAATGATGAAAGTGTAGAATTATGTATCAATAGTGCAGATACTTCATCTGGGAGTCATATATATATCTACCACTATAATATATTTTGAATTATGCTCATGGGGATGATATGATAAAATATATAAACATAGAAAAGGTAATAGTATAATCAAGTATGTAATAATTTTATTGGAATAAATTTATGTATTTACAAGGTAATTACCCAGACATACTCAACATTATGAAGTTGAGTTTTTAATTTATTTAATACCTAGTGTAAGACCAATATCAAGGGATCCCTATAGAATGGTCACTATGGAATTAGTGGAGATAAATAAACAACCATAGGAGTGGTGTGATAAGTGTTCTATTCACCATAATGTTTCACCTTTGGGAGACCATATTGTCTTTTTTAATAAGAATGATGGATCTATGAGGTTTTTCATTGATTATTGGGAAATAATTTTTATTACAATAACTAATTATTAAAGTATTTCCCAAATTTATGTCTTAATAAATCAATTCACACAGCTCAACATTTTTAATAATTTCACTGCATTCTGGGTATCATCAATTGAGATTAAATATGGGTAAAATTATTGAGAAAACATTTCAAATGAGGTATGTAAATTACGAGTTTACATCAATTCCATTTGGATTAACTAATTAACACACTATTTTAAATCATGTAATTAATATATTAACCGAGGAGTATTTTAAAAATTTTCTTCTCATGTTATTATTTCAAATTTTGGTGTATTATAAAATATTTTAGGACCATGAGAATCTTCTATGGATAATTCTCAAGAATCATAGAATGAAAGAGTTATATGGGATATTTAGTATGTGTTATTTATATATTCAAGAAGATTGTTTTATTGGCTATATTGTCTCCATGTATAGAATCTCATTTGATCGTACGATTAAAAATGTTGTCCGAGAATAAATTTTACCAAACAACATAAAAGAGGTATATATTTTTATTAGTTTGGTAGACTACTATTAGCCATTCTTTTTATTGTTTTCCACATTTGGATAACATCTTAAACAATATTACAAATAAAGGGGTTATGATAGTTTGAATAAATGAAAGTGATGAATTCATTGATGAATGGATACAGAGGTTTGTCAATGCTTTGATACTATGTAAACCATATAGAAATAATGGGTTATTAATATATATTGATGCTTTTAAAAAACAACATTGTTGTTTAGTATTAGAAATTTTTTATGTCGTCTCATATGCATTAAGGAAATTGATGACTCGTGAAAAGAACTACTGAATCCATGATCTTGAGTTAGAAACCACAATATTTTTTTTGATATATAGAGACATTATCCCTTTGGTGAAATATTTAAAATATGTACAGTTTATAAAATCCTAGAAATCTTCTTTTCATAGAAAGGGAATTGTAGGTAAAAAGGTGATAACTACTCAAATATTATGATTTCTCAATACAATACTACATAGTGATAGAAAATATGGTATATCATACATTAAATTGGAATGATCATGGTTTTCTGACAAATTTTTTGATTGAGAGGGATCATTTATTCATGGATATTGTAATGACGGATATTTGAATTAATAAAGATGGGGGTAAAGCACTCATTTTTCAAATTTTTTGTAAACCAGTTTATTAGAATAATTAAAAACTAGTAAATCTAATAATGACAATATTCAGAAGAAAATTATGCTATGAACAATAGAGAATTAAAATACATCATTTGTTAATATAGGTTTAGTAATTGGGAATGTAATTATGTGTTCCATATGTATCTGAGTAAAAATAATTACTGATAGATGATGTTGATTTTTGAATTTACTTATATATATGTCTAGAACAAAAAATTATAGAGACTTTAGAGAACATTTTTTGAGGGATGACATGATGTGAGAAATTACCGGCAATGTCACAAGATTCATGTTTTTTTAAAATGTAAAATTTGGGTGATATCAACTTGGAGGTGTTATGAAATCAAGTCTCTCTAAAGAACATGATTTGTTTCATATATCATTTTTATGAAAGTGAATTCCAGACCCAAAAATTGTGGTTAAATATAATGAAATATAATTAGGAACTGATCTATAATTTTGTAAAGATAGAATCATTACTTTTGATACTAGTGAGAAAAAATTATGAAATCTCCTGACTATACTGATAATGGTACTTTGGAGAAATCTCCAAATAGAGGCAGCATCATGTGAACCATATGATGTTATCAAGAAGAACTTCCATAATCATTTTTGATGATTATATCCAATAAATTTTGAGGGATTTTGTTGTTTTCATAATGTGACACCTTATGAATTTTTAAATTTAATTTTAAATAATTTCAATGCATTAGATCGCTTGTGATGCATACAACACTGAGTTTAAATGAATCATGATACTCCAAGAAATTATTTTTTTAAATGACTATTATAAAAAATACATTAAATTTTATATTATTAATTAGTCTACAAAAATAAATAAAATTATTTAGTTTACACATGATCATTTGATTTATATTTATTATAAATATATATAAGAATTATGTGAATGAAAAATATATATTTTCTAAATGTGGTTGTTTTCAAATTAAACAATTTTGTATCATCTTGAACAATTATGATAAAAACAATTTTTATAACATTTAGAAAATTTATATTTTCTAAGTAAATAAATTTATTAATTAAAAACATAAAAATATTAGTTGGTTAATTTTATGGGTTTTTTTTGAAAAGCTTCATTTTTCTATGAATAGTGAAAATACTGATTTTTATTATAATATTCATTTTAGTTTAAATTATTAACATAGTTAAATTATAATTTAATTTTTTTAAAAGAATTATAATTTAAATTATGTTCTAATCCAAACCATTTTATTTAGTGGGATCAATTCCATATTCAATATTGATATTATAACCTTATATACATATGAGAATTATTTCTTCAGAACCCCACAATTTTATCATGTGTATAGGTATAATTTAAAATTCTATTTTTCAACTTCTGTGAATTGAATTTGAAAAAATGGATTAATTATTTGTAATAATCATATTTTATTTTATCTAAGTGGTTAAACATAATTTTGGACAATTTTAATATAAAAAAATACAAATTTATTACAAATGTTAAGGTAGAATCTTTTTAATCGGGGGTTAAACGTAAAAATAACAGTTAAAATTAACTAAAAACATATCCAATGCAATTTTGATGGAAATATAATGACCTTATAACCTATAATGGAATAAAATATCCTATTATTTAGTCTTTTGGAATGAAATAAACGTGTTTGTAATTATTTATTTTAAAAAATCACATGTGTGCCATGTCTCACAATTATAAAAGGTCAAAAACTCTCCTCCCATATTCTTTATTAAAGAGATATTTGGTTTCAGAAATTACATCCCATATAAATTATTTAAAACACTAGAAACATCCAATATTTTTTATCTTACATCCATCATAGGAAGGATTTTCATACAAACCCAAGGAGGTCATTCATTTAAGAGGTAACGTTCATAAATGACCATTTTAAAATAATATATTCTTCAAAATTGTTCAAATTATATTCCATAATTATAGTACAAAATCAATAGTATCTCCCCAATACTGAGACATAAATATTTTAATGGAATTAAATTTATCCATCTCCACATCCATCCAATGGGAAATGGAATCTTTTATCATGTGATGGGCATCCTATTGCCTTACTTACTTACGTGACTCATTACTACCCAAAATCTCTCATGGTCATATATAACTATGGATTCATTATGTATTTATAATATTTATAATATAATTATATATCATTTATTATAATATGAAATATTTCTTATTACATTAAATTCTATTTATGGTATGATAAAACCATCTGTGTGTACGACAGAATACCACCTCATAATGCGATGTGATTCATTTTTAATGTAAGATTTACATGGAAGGTAATTAGGATAAATTTAACTAATATATGTGATATATATGAAAATATATAAATTTATTAAAATTTATATATCAAAAATTCACTAACCATTTCACATATTAAGGGAAGGATGTCCACAATCGTTCATAAGAATGGCCTACCATCTCTATGAACCAATAATACTCATTTTCCATGTCCAACATAAAGGAATAAATACAAAAATTAATATAAGGATTAAATATGATATTTAAGATACTAATTTAGTCCATTAAATATTTTATATGTATCCTATAAACATGAAATACATCATGGATGATCTAACACAGATGTGAAAACAATACATCTAACACCTGAAACAATGAAAATAATGATATATCATTAAAAAGTGGTGGTAAAATACTGTATGAGTACCATATGTGATATTATAAATATTATTATGTTTATTATATAAATTTTCTACATTCATAAAAAACATTATATATAAGGCTTAAAATCATTCAACTAAACGAAGGTGTGATGTAAGTGATTTCGTCTCAATTTTCATTTCATTGAGGCATATTTGTTATTATGAATAAATTCAGTATTATATGTTGTATATACATTTATATATATATTTATTTAAAATTAATAACTATATTTTCATGATTATTAAGGTTTTATTTGTTTTTTATTATTAGATGGGTTATAAATTATATGTTTCGAAAGAGGTAAAAATCAGTGTACAATGTCACTTTCTTTTTTGATTATTTACTTTCACTTGAAACAATCACTTTCTTATGATGATGTTTCATTATAAGGTAAATTTATATTAAATATTAATATTATTTTAGGTTATATAGGTTTATTTCATAAAAATTATATAATTTTTTCATATGGTGATTACATTGAATGTTATTTTATAAATAGTGAAATATTGATAAATTTGTATCATTCCCCCAATATATATATATATGATGATAAAACATATTGTTCATGAATTAAATATATTATTTAATATATGAGAAATTATTTCCAAATGATCATATAAATGGGCCCCGAATATATATATCCAAAATTGTCATCGATTGGTTTCATGAGACGAATGATTTTGAAAATTCCGAATAGATTTTATACCTTGTTTAAAATTGCCTTATCAAGGGTCGTGATAGTAGAATTATGACTATTATTGAGGTCATAAAATCTAATAATTCAGATACATATTCATTTAGAATTAATTTATTTTTAATATACCAATGATTTTCACATTTATATTTTCTTTGAATTCATTTCATTATAATTTTATTCATTAAATGGAATGGGTGTTCAGTTAGCTGCATTACCAAATTTATTATGCATTATTTAATGATCAATTAATTCATTAAATGAAATATATTTTAGTTTATATACCTTTATATATTAAATATGAATATTTAATATTTATAGTTTTGCCTTTATATGATCATTGTTGTTCATTTTATATCACCCTTATTTTGTTTCCATTCCCCGGTTTATGAAGGTGAATCATATAAATGAGTTTCAAAGTTGTTGAAAAGGTGATTTTATTATATTTTCATTTCTTTTATCAATTTAAAATGGGCACCATATATGTATCTGGTTCTCTAAACATTATAAACTAACCAATAATTTTGGTTTTCACCAATTTTTTTCTATAGCAATGTAATAAACATATTATAGGCTCCAGGTTACTAAAGTCATTGTTGATACATATACTCCCCTTTTCATATGTTTTATCATGAATCTATTTATATTAAATATTTTTATTTTTTTGTTTGATGTTTTTTATTTCATCGGGTTTATAATTGAAAAATATCTAATGTTTTAAGGGAATATTTAAAAAAATTTATTAATGTTTGTTTCTATTTTAGATTCCTTTTTTCATTATTATTTGATTTTTATATTATAAACTCAATATATCTTTAGTTTACTCTAGTAATTCCTAAATTTTTTATGTAATAATACCATGTTACACTCATTGGAACATTAAATGATAGATAAATTGTTTCAATAAAATTTATATTTATACCTTTCATTGATAAAAACGCCATTTTCATCATAATCCATGTTTTAAAAAAATATTTTAAATATTTATATAATTTTTAAAAGGATTTATTAGTTGTATTTTTAAATATTGTGGAATTTAATTTTTTATAGGAATCCAATTTTTATTTCATAAGAAATGTGAAAGGAATATTTTTTTAATGTGCAATAAAATAGTAGAATTGTCCACTACTATGACCAATCTATTTTAATAATTAATTTACATGTTCTCAAAGGTTCTATTCTTTGATCGATAATTTTTTTAAAAATTAATATTTTGATTAAAAAATATTATTAAATGTGGAAAGGATGTTTCTATCATCAATGTTTTTATTGAACGTTTTTTATTATTTTTTCATTGATAACATCTACATTTTAATGTAACTATGATCCCCTGGTGATATTTTTTATTGATATAATCATTATTATTTCATTGAATAGACTATGATCATTTTGACTGAGGATATACATGTTTACATCCACTCATCATATTATTATGGATTGTTTATGAATATGTTTATTTTATTAGGTTTTGTATTAATAATTCAAAGGTTTATTTTTTAATTTGAATGTTTTGTTGAATATTTTAAGCCCATTTAATTTAGGGATTACATTAAACATTGTATGAAATAGTTGGGACCTAGTTTTATATATCCCCTTGTTTCAGAGATATATTTAAAGAGAAATATTTTTTGGCCAAATATTACGGGGTTCAACACACAGATTTAAACTATCTTATAATAGGTATTGATAATATTATTTTGATGACTAAAATTTTACATTGCCTCATTATAGGGTCGGTTAATCCTATGTGATTAATAAGGCATTTATAATATCTATGGATATTTTTCATGATTATGTGATTATTTTTATGTATTTATTTTATCACCAATAATTTCTTCCATATTATGATTCTTTTATTGATTAAATGACTTGTATTCTAGTTATCTCCCATTATATATTGATTATGAATTTTTTTTCAGGATAGTTTATGTTGTAGGATTACCCTTAATGAGTATTTGGGATCACCCATATATTTTTTTATTTTACAAAGTATTTTGGTAATTTTTTTGGAGGGATACAAAGTTATTCCCTATCAGGAATAATGGAGTTATCAAAGAAAATACTTTGGATATTTGAAGATTTCAAAAGTATGTGAACTTTATTTATATATATAATTTTACATGACAACTAAAATAATTGTTCCTCTGGAATGTGACACCTTGTATCTAATGCTAATGTGAAAAATTAGACTCCTCCTCGTGTTTACTAGAGTCAGGGTCGTTATATTTTTCTTGAGAGGATGTTTAGGAGAATACTTAGAAACTGGATATAGGAAAACCAAAATTAGGGACCCTAACCCAATGATACAAATTTAGGATATGTATTTAAGAACATCAAAATATTTTGAATATATAGTGATTATGTGGGTATTCGATTAAGTAAATCCATATATGAATACTAAAAGAGGACATTGTTCCAGAATAGGTCTACCTATGTGTAATAACTCTGAAAAAGGTGTGTCATGATTGACTCCCGTGTTACCTAATATAATAAAATGGGACTTACTTACCCTAGTTTTGACACTCCTAAGGGATATTTTTAAGATAATTAAAATACTCATTACAATCCATTATTAGAGATTTGAAAATAATTTTATGATTTAGATACATTACCAAGGAAGCCATGTTTATGAATACAAGGATAACAATGCATTAATTTTAATATTTCTGTTATTTGTGTCACTATATTTGGGATTGTAATTTATAATATATAATTTTCTATCTATATTATTGTATTATAATTTTTATAAATGGTAACTATAATAGGGAGTGGGAACCATATTATGTAATATAATCCAATGAGTAATAAAGATCATTTCCATGATGGGATGAATATAATATTTTTAACTGAATTAGTCTCCAAAACATTATCATCATACATGGACATAGAATCATGTTCTTTAAATATGGAAAACCAATTAAATAATTATTGTTTATTTTAAGGAATTAAATATAAGAAAATAATGTAATAGAAAAAGATAAAAAATGAAAGAAGGGAAGATGTATTTTATAACATGTAATAATTATGGAAAGAATCAAACTGGTTCTTTCATAAAGGGGATGTAATTTTTCTAATAGTATGGAGAGAAATAAATCCATGATCATTATTATAATAAAAATAATTATGTTTTCCAATTTTCAATGATTCAACTGTATGGAGATGGGAAAGGATGTAAAAAAATATCCCAAACATCAACAGAGTATACCCCATAAAAAGCTAAGTGATCAAGTCCATGTTTATTCTATTGATACAGTCAATGTGGAATTATTGTGTTTCTATTATTTTTATTTAATAACTATGTTATTAAATTTTTTATATGAATGATATTTTGGTTATAATAATTAAATGAATTATAAGATTCTTACAATAATACCTTTTGGTTATGGATTTCAATGCATGTGATGAATATTAGTGATAATAAAGAAATGTGATTCAGTGGAACGTTTGTTTTAAAAAATTTCATTATTGAGGTTTTAAAACGTTTAGTATGTTATATATTTTGATATAATTTTGATAATATATTTTTATGGGATATTATTGGGGAACTAGAAATTGGTGAGGGACATTATGTTTTATGTTATCTTTGTTGGAGTTTTTTACACGTTTGGATTTAGGGAATATACATAAAAAACTAATATTTTATTTTGAAAAATATTTTTAAATTAAGGTTTTATATTGATCTAGGTATTTTAAAATTATGAATGTTACCTTAAGAATCATTATATATTTTTGGGGGAATATAATGACAATTTAGTGACCTTCTTTATAATTTTTTTGTACTTTGAAATTTGTCAGATATATTTTGGATGAGTCTTAGGATATCCTTTTATGAAATATATAAATTAAATTTTTTATACATTTATATATATTTATTGATGATTAATATATTATATTGGAAACAAGTTTATATAAATTAGGTTTTATGTAAATAAATGATGATTAAATTGTTTCCATATTATGGATATTATGACCCATTAAAAGACAATTTTATTCCTTCATGCATATAAATTCCTATAAAATATTAATTTTATAGAATAAGAGATGAAATATGAATTTATTAATGTAGATATGAATGTTGATATTGTATGTATATATTATATTGTTCTCTATTATAATGAAAAAAATCATGTGACATTAATAAAATTATCATCATTCAAAATTATTATCCTTTGAATTTTAATTCAAAATAAGAAATATTATTTAACTAATAAAAGAATAATTTTTTTTGGGCAAAATTCAATTACTATGGTCTATATAAATCTCTCTTAATTCGTGGGAGTTACATTCTTTTTAATGTCAATGTTTCCATTTTCAAAAAATATTCACCTACATGGAAAACTAATAATGTTTTATTCTAGATAAAAATTGTACTTGCATTTCCATTTTATCAAGAGGAATATTTATTAATTCTTTTTAGGATTTTTGTATACAATGTTGTTATTTTAAAATGTAAACCCCTTGATTACTAGGATTAATATTAAATTACCGGGACACAATTTACATAAGGGTGTATAATTTAGCAGCCATGGATTTTAAAACAGAAATATTTTTTCTTGATAGAAGGTATGGAATGAAACACCATGAATATAAGAGAATATAATAATAGGACACTTTATTGTATATTTCAATTTTAATTTATCAAATTTAATGGATAACTTCTGATCCACACAACACTGGGTTTGAAAAAAAATATACACTATTAAAATATTAAATTTTAAACATGATTATTAAAACATAGTTGTTATGTTTGTGTGTACAAATAGTAACAAATTCCTTATAAATATTATATGATTTAAAAATGTATAAAATGAATTCAATGGATATCTATTGAATTGAAACAAAATAAATATCATATAAAAGAAAATGATTTTTTTGAAGTTCAAAATATTTCTAAAAGGTTGTTTAGTCATGCTTTGTGAATATAATTACAAATTAATTTTTACTAATTTTATAAATAAAAATTACAGAAGAAATTAAATTTTTGTGATCTAAATGTCAAAATTTTCTTTTGATAAAATTTTGGGAATTTTTGGAAAATATTAATGTTATGATTAATAGTAAAACAGATATATTTTTATTGAAAACTACATTTTCTGTAAAAATAATTACAAACTAAATTTTATTTTAAATGGGGTTTAAATTAAAATTAGTTCATTTATATTAAAATATAATTACTTTAGTTCATTATAATCAATTTTATAATGATGTTTGGAAAAAAAATTCTTTACTTTTGATAATTTTCCCTTAAGAAAACAACACTTTCATCAAGTCAATGATTTTATTTTTAATTCCTTACTAAAATTTCTATGAATTTAATTTTCAAAAATTTATTACATATTTTCAAGAAATTTAAATTATTTAATTTGACATGTTCAAATTTTTTAACCATATTTAAATGTGTAAATACAAAAATTAATTATCGTTGTTACCGAGAAAATGGGTTTAGTAGGGGATATCAAGAATGATAAGGGCTAAAAATATATTAAAAATTGTAAAAAATGTATTTCCAATAAATCTGTATACCATATTACCCATATAGATTGATAATTTCCAATTTTGGAGTCTTTTATGTAGATAAAAGTTCTGGTTTTATTTTTTCATTTCAAAATTACAATGTGTTCCCTCTCCCAAACAAATAAAAGGCCACCCCTCTACTCTTCTCGTCACATGTCCAAAACAATTTTTTTACACTATAAAATCCCCAATAAATTCATTAATTCAATTTCCTTATAATATTTGGACTATTTTTATTATTAATACCCAATATGAAGGATGTGTTTTTAAATATTACGATGCTGTCAAAGGAAGAGGTAAAATTTATAAACATGCTTATTTTTTTATTTCTTCTTCCACCTATATATAACAATTTTTATATAAAAATATAATAAAAAATTATATAATATATATGATATGTTATCATGTTAATGGAAGAAGGTATATCCATATCTACTTCCATCTAATTGGAAACAAACTAATAGATCATGTGTATGTCGGACTATAGCCTCGTGAACCGATGTAACATTGTTTTCCATCAGAAACATTCAACACCAGATATAATAATGGATTTAACATATTTATATTATATTTATGATAATATTATATTTATGGATTTATGAAATCACATATACCATCTTACATTTCATTATGTGGGGAATATGATAATGTCGCTCATTTCTACGACGGACTACCGCATCGCTTAGCGATGTGAATCATTTGTTTCATACAAATTACATAAGAAGTATTATGGGTAAATTAAATGAGTATTTTTGATATTTATGATCTAAAATTTATTTATAAAAATAATATAAAATACAACTTCTTACCTTAAAATCATTTGGAAAACTGTAACATCACTCGTTCATATGTGTGGACTGTCACCTCTATGTAGCGATTTGAAATGCATGTCTATTTATTTTTACACGGATGGTAATAAATAAGATTTTTTGTAATTATAAACCATTTATATAACATATCAATGAATCTAGAAATGCGATATAAAACTTATTTGATATTCTCTCCATCTTTAATGAAAAACGCGAACATCTTTCATGCATACATATAACCTACCATCTCCATAAATAGAGTCATCCATTTTCAATATATAATTATTATAAATTATTACATATTAACATAGAATAAATATATATGATATTTATATCTTCATTAACATTTTATATATAATTAAACAGTTAGAAAATTAAATTACTGAACACCAACATACATGATAAACAATGCAATTATCACCAAAAATTTTGATTTTGACCAAGAGTTGTTAATAAACCTTTGAAAAAGGAATTTAATTAAATAATATATGTATTTATATATATGTGTATGGTTTTGTAATAGATTTATAATAAACCTATTTTTATTATACAGGATGATCATCAACATAAATAGGATGTCAAACCTGAGGTAAGTGTTCATCATCTCAGTTTCACATTTGTGTGACATACACAATATTCACGGTATATTATTTTTTATGGTGCATATAATACCCTTTATGATATTCTATATCATTAATATAATTCATTTAATTGTATTTAATTCTTTATTATAATTTATTTCATTCATTAGGATGGTTATTCAATACATTCAAAAACACTAAGGGTTTATTTCAAAATCACATCATTATTCAGGATGACTTACATAAGTCTATCTTGGGAGAGTTATTTTTTTATATCAAAAAGTAAATTAAATTTCAAATAATATAATAATTCATGAAATTTTAACATAATAGTTTTATATTAAACTAATTTTTACTTAAATTATTTAGATATTGTTTTTAATGAAACCTAATAGTATTCCTCCCTTCGGGACACATTTCTTTTTCTTAAAAACCATCGTTTCAAAAAAATAAATTTTGTTAAAATTTTACATATGATATACAAAATATATTTTTTCCTATATTAAATATTTACATAATATATTAAATATACTTTTCATGATGTTTTTGAAACTTTCCTTCTTTGTATTTTATTGAAAACGTAAAAGGAATCATTATTATGGTATTCACGAAATGAATGTAATTTAGTTCCATCATGTCCAAAAAATGTTATGAAAACTATTTCAAAAGCATTATATTGTTAAATTACAACATAATTCTTATAAAAATATTTTTAGATAATTTTTAAATGGTAATTTATAAATTTAAATGCATATTTATCATAATAATGATTTTATGAAATTTTTTGTAAATTTTATTCAACAACGACATCAAAAGTTGATTTTACTTATGATCCACAATATATATATTGTATAGTTATCAAAATTATTATTTATTGGGATGGATCATGATTACATTGACTATGGATATAAAATTTAATTACCATCAACTATATTTTTATAGAGGGTCCATGGCAATGTTTATTTGAATGGGGGTAATTATTAATATTTCATATATTATTTTTTCAATAGTAATTTTTATGTTCAATACATATCACTCCTTCTAGGTGGTGAATTAATTGTACGTATTATGTGATTGTTGGGTATTGGTTATAGATCTCACCTCTATGCATCAGCATGTCTCAATGGAAAAATTAGATGGCTAAATTAGATGGGTTTTTACCTTTATATTTAAGATGTCTTATAAAAGGTATTGAGAGTTTATTTTAGATGTCAAACATAATGAATTCCATCATTATTATATCAGTTATTTACATTTAATTATTTAATTAGTTATAATATCCTTATACATGTTTCTTTATTATGTGATTACTTATATTTATTTGATTTATTATAATTTATTTATTCCATAATGGGCTCAATTTAATTATTTTATGGAATATCTTTCAGTTATTTGACTTTTATTTTAATTAATTTTATTTATTCATGATAGATATTGTTGTACTATTACCCTTACTAAGCTCATAAGATCAAAACATTATTATGATTTATTTTTCCTTGGATACCATGATGTTTTTTTATTGATATGAATTGATACAATATGAGGAATATGGTGTTCGTAATAACTTTTTTTGGTATTTGATGTTTTCAAATGTTTGAGAAATTAAAATATTTATCTAGTTTACCTAGAATACTGAACCATCCATTCCATCATGATACAACACCTTGTATCTAATGAAAATGTAATAATGTAGACAATAAATATGGTTTCATAGATTCTTGGTTGTTACGTCAAAAATTTAATCTTATTTTGAAAATTCTCATTATCAAGTTGAACCATTTTTATCTATTCATGCAATGATTAATTAATAATAAAATTACAAAGGATTGATGTCCACCATTACTTAAAGATTCCTATATCCATATTTATTTTTTATATGGTCATAGGATTATTATGAATCCTAATTTTCTCCAAGACTCCATTATATTTCAAGTTCAATGAATCAAACACCAAATTTTACTTCCCATGGTGGTAGTGTTGTGAGAAATAAAATTTATTATGTTTCTTAGTACATATTTATTTCTTCATGTTGAGTTAAAATATAAAAATATATATTTCAAAATTATGTGATCTATTTATATCTCAAATAACTATCCATGGATATAATGACTCCATATCTTCAAAGAAAATATTGTAGCTTCCAACTCAATATCAAGGGAGGGATAGTTTTCTCCAAGAATATTTAATAATATTGATGCATATGAATTAATATTATATTATTATATAATGACATATCCATGTCCCTTATTTCTTGTATCATTATATCTTAAGAACCCGTCAATTCCTAATTTTAGAGTAAAAATATAATCCTTCAACAGTCTCCTATTATAATATTTAAAAAATCTGACATTCCATTATCTATAAGAACATCACGCATTTAAATTAAATTATGGTCAATGTGTAATACAATAAGGAACTTTTTAGAATTTTTTTTTGATAATAACAATCCAAAATAATTAAACTACATACCTATGTTATGATTGTTAATGTAATACAGTATTGGACTACATTTGTCTTCACAAAATCATGTGATATTCTATATTTTGAGATAATATTGATATGAAATGAAATATTATATATCTATAATTCAAAAATTATAATTTTACCATAAAACTATTTCCATAATATAGTACTAGAAATGATACTCTAGTACATATCATAGACCTTATATAACTTATATCTCCCAAATATATTTTTGATAAGTACCACAATTCTTTTATCAAAATATTCCTTTAATATTATTTACATTTGATCCATTACAATGGAGGATTCATTTGTCAATTTAAGATGGAATTACTATGGAATCTTAATGTGTATAACTCATAAAAACTATTTTCTTTGGAATATATTTATTTTTTATACACAGTTGACGATACCCAAAAAAGGTCAATCGTTGAAAAATATTGAGCTCTATAAGTTGATCAAATAAGTCCTCAATATAAGGTATTTGATACATTTTCATTATAATAATTTTATTGATTTATATATAATAAATTCAATGTTTCATATATCTATCTTTCTTCATAATGAAAAGAAAGGGGAAACCTCAAGGAGAAATAAATGGGAAAATGAATATTTTATGACACAACTTCTCTAGTTGTTTTTTTAACACCACTAATACCATATTGTCCTTTCCATAAGGTGTCCTTGATATTAGTCTTTCAACAATGATTAAAAAATCTAAAAACAAAATTACATTATAGTGTATTTTAGGTTATTCCTTTAAAAATATTTCATTATAATTGTATATAATCGGTATATAGTCAATTTGAATATTACCTATACTTTCAATAGATTCGGTCTGCTCTTTTTCCCCAAGAATTTCATTCATAAGTGCTGTTGGGTTGGATATATGAAAGACTCAAATGATGATGGATACCCTATAATGATAATTAATTCCACATATTTTTTATGAATCATAAATTCATTATATTTATAATTAATGTGTCCATAATATTTGAAATTCTTTTCTATACTAAGTATTATATCAAAACTAATCATAGGTAAAATAATTAAGTCCCCAAATAGGTCACATTTGTCTATAATAATTTGAACTAAATGAAAAATCCTTGTTGTGGCAAGACATCTACCTGAATTCTTGAATGATAACTCCCTTTTTATGGTGTTTGGAAAATATAAATAATTATTGGAAAATTGGAATAATTAAATGGCTATGAAAATCTTTAATTAAATGAAGCAATAGTTAAATTTTGGGATATGGTCAATGTTCATCCCACCATATATGTAGGGATATAAAAATATTTTTTTTGTGATCACATTATCTTGACCTTTTTCCCTTGTCTAGTTCATGGTAAAATTCCATTGACGTCTACTAAAATCATTCACACAGTTTTTAATCTATTTGTAGTTAAGGAATCATACATTGGGTGTAGCACCACAATTTCTATGCACCATTTATTTGAATTTAATAATTTTAATTGATTTATTTCATTTCACTAATTAATTGTTTCTATTCAGATGGGAACTACATGGATTGTTATACATGTAACACTAACCTGTCATGTGTTAAAGGCAATAGTGACTTACAACAAAACATCATTCCATTTTTATAATTATTTAAATTTGATAATTACAACCTATATGTTATAATTATTGATATGAATAACAATAAATAATTTTGAAAAATTATTTATAATTTATTGATATAAATAAATTATATTTCTAATGGAGTATAATATTTTTAGTATAGAATTTAAATGATTTAAAATATTATTTTAATAAAGAAACTAATTTTAATGTAGTTATATGAAATACAATAAACTTATATTAAGATAGTAATATATATTGAATGTAATTAAATGAAATTCATTTTTAAATTAATTTATTTTAAATTCTCTAAGGCTGGATTTTTGCTATTTTCCAAGAAACATCATTTTTTGGGTCAGTAAAAAATTACTAAACCATACATAAAACATTATTTTCATTTAAATAACAATTAATGTCAAGTTATATTTTAAATTGGTTATAAAAGTCCCTAAATATCAATTATAATGATATTAACCCAATGTATGTTATTTTAACCATTATTATATTAAAATTAGATATAATGAATATTTCTCTTTTGAATGTTTGTACTTTAAAAATCATCTCTCTCACAGTGTCTACAAGATTTTCATTGAACATTATTTTCCCACTTATGTGATTTTAATTTTGAAAAATAGACAATAAATTTTGTTATCAATAAGATATTTTTATTCTAATATGATCAACATAAAATTTTTACCTGAAATACTAGTGAAGGTGATAAATATAAATCATAATGATTAAGGTAGGATTATACTTAATTAAAGACTAAACATTAATCCTACTGATTAAAATGACCCAAAAACTAGTCCAAAATCCATGGACTTCAGATAATTATACCTGGTACCATGGTAGTTTTAATTTTATTGGTTATTTGGATATTATTGAATATAATTTCCCAATATTAATGGTTAAATATGTAAAGAGACAAAAAGGGGACTTACTTACCTTTAACATTCATAAAACATTCAGAAATGAAAAAACAACATATATTCGGTTATAAATTTTATTTTGAAATTTAAGAAGGTTATTTTTATCTTAGTAATTTATCAATAATTTTAATATAAGGTTTATTTAATAAAATTTTTATGAAATGCCAATATAGTGATTATATAGTTGGTAATTAACTAAAATAAATGATTCTATAAAACATAAAAGTGAAGAGAATTGATTTAATTTTTGTCTTTAAATAAATTCAATGATTGTTATATCATTTTAAACATATTTTAACTTAATTAATTTGAATTCGAATATTAGTATGATATATTTAAATTAATGTTAATCAAATAATTTAAAAATTGACATTACTATTACGTTACAATAGATAATTAAATGATTTAAAATTGATGAAAATAATCTATTATTATAAGTGATTAAAAAGGGTTCAAAAATATTAAATATACACAATTAATTCACCAAATTATATTTAATAATTAACATATTGACCCATAGATTGTAAAAATATTGTTAGCATGGTACACATTTAATAGTGTTTTCACATCACATTCGCTTGTTTTAAAATTTATTTTTTAAAAAATATGATATATTTAATTTAAATATTAGGTTATATATATAATTAAGTGGATATATATTTTATAATAAATATCACATTATTTTAATATTAATTTTACAATTACATAGTTTAGAAATCAAGATGCTTTAACAAAAATCATAAAAATAAAATTTGGGTCTATTAGATGTTATGGAAATAAATAATTTAAATGAACATATATTTGGGTGGTGTATATTTGGTTGGCCCATAAATTAACATTACTCTATTACTTTTCCATTTTGTGTTAACATTAGGTAACATCGACCTCTTGATTATTGAATAACTTTTGTAATTTACAAGAGTTCCACTCCCCCGCCACTATAAGCACACTACCCCGACTTCAATCCTCTCAAACCACAAATTTTCAACCATGATATAGTCAAATACCCTCCCAAAAACCATAACATACTTCTTGAATCATAACATTTTTCATAAATCCATCTATGGAAGCCCTTTGGTGCAAATACAAATTATTTACCTGACTAAGAGGCAACACCCACCCTAAAAATTATTTCTTTTATTTTCATTATTCATTCGCTCAGATATTATTATTATATGATTATATAACAATAAATATATTCAAAATATAATTTTATTTCATTATAAATGTTTTTATACATAAAATTATACACACATCCATCTAATGGGCAATGAACTTACGGTATACATTCATTTTTCCTTTATCCCTTATAATGGATAAAATTTTTATTGACACTCTATTTTTATATGATATATAATCAATTTAAAATCTATTTATGATTATTTAATCTTTTTACATCACATATCATTATTCTTTTCATTTGGTGTATATACGATAATTCAGTTTGGGATTTTGTGGACTGCCGCCCCCACAAAATGATGTGATTCATGCACACCATACAAGGAATGTATTAAGGATGATTTTATGAAATTATCTGATATGATTGTAATAATAATGATACTAGAAGTAAAATATATAAATATATATATATATTTGAATTACATTCATTTTTTCTATACGTAAATTAAACAGTTGCAGCATTCAATCGTACATATGACCTACCATCTCTGGGAATGGTGTGTTCTAATTTTATACTTATATGTTCTATGGATTATTGTAAAAAACATAAAATGAATATAATTAATATTTATTTCATGTATTAAATTTTTTAAATCACAATATAATTATAATTTCCACATATATACCAAATTAAGACACATGTGAAGAACAAAGAGGATATTACCGAAAATGAATAAATAACATAGAATTTTTAACAAGTGTGTAATATAATCTAATAAGAAAACAATATATTGTATTAGATATGAGAATATGGTTCCATTATATATTTAAAATAAATTTATATTTATTACACATGATTTTATCATGAGTACTATGAGATTCAAGACATAAGGTAAGGGGATTTCATCTCTATTTTTATTTAAATATATGTTTTATTCCCTCACCATTATTTTTCTGTGGTGTGTATACTATCCATGGACGTATTATATGAGTCATATAAATAAAATTATCTATATTTAGATATAAATTTCATTACATATTTATCATGGTATTTATTTTTCAAAATTTATCAAATTGGTAAAGTAATTTCATCTCAACTTCCAATATTTGAGACACATTCGATGTTTTGAACTTACATATTTCCATGATTCTTAAATAATTCCTTTGAAATGTTATATCATTAATATAATAATTTAAATGATGTTTTATTTTTCCTATAATTTTATTTTCTTACCTTGAGATTATTATTCAATGTTACCAATTTTTAATAATTTATTTAAACAACCTCATCGCTTTTTGAGATAGTTTATGTTTTTGCATCCATTAATGAAATTTAATAATCCTTATCTCAAAAAAATTCATTAATTATCTTCTACTCTATCTGTTATAGTGATTTATTCATGTATTGGATACATTTTTATACTAATTTTTTCATCAAATAGTAAAGATAATGTTTTTTAAGAAAGCCTAACCTTACCCTATCTTTGGTCAGAAATTAGTTTTCCTTATAAAACATTTTTTTCTCAAATTTTATTCCAATAATATTCCAATACTATACTATACTCAATAAAATTCATTTTTACCCATTTTTTACATTTTATATGTTTTCAAATTATTATTATTTTTCTCTTTCTGAATAGTGCAGTTTTCATACTATTTTTCATGATAACAGAATGTTCTAACTTCAAAAGGAATTTACATATTTACCCACAATCATTATTGTGAAGCATCCATTATATGTATAAATTATTAATTATGATGAAAATTCTTTTATAAATATTTTTTCCAAAAATTTGATATGAATTTTTTTTTACCATTCCTTCAAAAATTTTAAAGGAAAATTATTTTCAAAATGGTTTCCATATTCTTCTATTTATTTTTGTGTAAAACTATTTTCAAAGGATTTTAAATCATTATATGTATGTTGGAAATGTATTTTTAATGAACTGGATTTAAAATCTTTTTGAATCAACCTTCATGTGTTTCCACGAGAACATTTTTCATAAAAATTTAATGTGTTACTTTTAGGTTTGCAATGTATTTTCAAATAAATTGTTTTAAAAATGTTTTCAATATTGTATTATAAGTCATGAATGAAATTTATTTACAACACTTTTACAAGATCTCATTATAAATTATAAATGAAAAAGGGTTTCAAATAATTCATTATAATATTTTAAAGTTATTTTCTGTAAAATTATTTTGAAACGGTTTATATCTTATAAGGAGTATTTTTTAAATATGAAAGAATATTTTCCTCAAGAAATTTTTTCAAAAGATTATTCCTATATATTATGAAATTTAATGGTGTTAATAATTACCTTATAATAGATTATCTAAAGATTATAATCATATTATTTTTATAATGTTTTATGTTTTGATCAAACAATTATTATGACCCCCATTTCACATCCAATGGTTATATGTTTTTGAAATCATCTTCTGTTAAGAAGATATGATTTTGATGAAAAGATTTATCAGGACGGTACATTTTTCGGCAATATGTGACACGATTTCATGTTTATGAAATTAACATCATTTCATAGGTTATGATATTATTATTTAAGAATTTTTTTACATGTATTTTTGTATTTATTATGAGATGGGTGTGACCTATATATCCATCCAATGGATTTTGTAATGATTTATATCTCATGAGATTGACATGGATAGATGAATAAATAATTCTGGTTTACTATTATAGGAATAAAACATGGAGTGATATCAATTCAATAATACAGGAATATAAAAATGTGTGAAATTGGTTTCATAATTGATATTTTCCACTTAGATGTCCATAACAGTGATTCTTTGACTACTATGCAAATCATTATTTATGCATACATGTCTTCCATAATTCCATGTATTATTCCTATGTAATTATTTCATTGATTGTGTTCATTATTTCCTTATGTTTCATGTCTTATGAATTACCAAGCTTTAGCCCATGATTCATGTATACAATTATTGATATGAAGGGTATGATATTATATTTTCATGATCATGTTGTCATATCTTTATGGTCATGTATATTCTTATATGTTTCCCACGATTAATATTACTGATCATCTACGCTCTCCCATTTTTATTTTTCATTCCCCATGTTAATAATATATATTTCTTTTATTATATTGCTAATATTGGTTCTATTCTTGGATTACCGTGTGGGAGATAATATATCTTTCACATATACTAGTGTTTAAATTTCAATATATCCAAAGGAACTAAACTAATACTGCATTTGGGAATCCATTTGTATAATGTTTTTTGTATTTTAACAAATTGATGTAATTCCTATGTATAAAAATCAAGGGTTATTAATGTTTATATTAGTGCATATTTTTACTTATCCTTTAGAAACTAGGAAGAAAAAACATTAGTGAGATATGTTGGTATATTTCTAAGGATATGTCTAGGGATGTCCTTATAGATAAGTGTAAGGATGAGTTAAATTTTAAAAAACATTCCAGCAATTTTGGTAATGGATAGAGTATGTGGTTTCCTATAAATATATCCTTGTCTAGATACTATTAATCGATATTTCTCTAGGAAATATGTACCTAGGGGTAACAACTCTAATAAGATATCTTTGGACATGATTCTATGTAATTTAGTACACAACAATGAGCCTTATTACAGAACTAGTTTAACACTAATGGGGGATATTATTTGGATATTCACAAACTCTTTATGAACAATCATGAATTATTTAAATAGGGGAATACTACTAATAACCTAGGATAAACCTAAGGTATCATTGATTAATGAGGTAATATCCATGATTTAGGACCCCTATAAGTAATTTTTCATTATTATATAGTATACCATTGTTATAAATGTTTCTTATACAATGAGTTTTGGTTTTAGTCAATAGAAATAAATCTATGGAAAATTTAAAACATTTAATTTTTCAGATGTGAAAAATATGGGAATTATGTGAATCAATTTCTCAAGTGGAATCATATAAAGATAATGAAGATTTTGGAACGAGTATTGGTTGTATTTATAAAGATAAAAAACAAAAAAATTACATGTGAATGGTTTTTGATGATCATTGAGTATTTATTATATAGGAATCATCAATAGATTAAGGTTGAGGAGCCTTAAATCATGATTCATTTTTCATATTATAGGAAATAGGAATTAAGGAATAAGATGATGAATGCCACCTAATGTTTTAAGAATAATGTTTGATGGATAAATTATTTTTGTTTAGCAAATCAAATAAATTGTTAAATGAATCATGAAATATATAATTATTTTCATTATAATATTTCATTATCATTTGAAAATGACTTGTTTAATAGTGATGATAACATGGAAAAATGATTTCTTCAAATGGTGATATTCTATTTAAGGTAAGGTAACTATTAATTAATTCATGGCATTGACAAAGTGATGTTTTGATAATGACATGCTAGATAAGAATAAATAAATTTGATGGTATGGATCACTCTAAAAATGATTATTGGAAAAGTATTATATTTCATCAAATATGATGTAGAAAAGTTGTCAGATTTATGTAACAAGTCCACTAGTAATTGGAATAAGGTTGAATTAATGTTTTAAAAAAGGATTTATGTTAATTAATTTAATAATATTAGGACAGTATTCACTTGTTTGTAATGTGTCAACCATGTGGTAATTTGAGTTATATGGGGATCAATGTGAAGATAATTTCATGAAATTATTTATAATTCTTTTAATTTTTACATTTTAAAAGTGTTATAAGGAGAACCATTTATATAAAGTTTACTTTAATATTTAGATGATGTCTATAAGATTAAAGGGCTATCTCTCCCTGTGAGGAGTAATTCATATTGGATAGCTAGTTCTATCTACTTTTGGTTTATGAAAACTTATAGGACAGACTGTCATGGATCTCATGATGTAATAGTACTCCATGAATGAAAAATTCACCATTATTTTTAGAGAATGTAATGATGTGGATCAATGAACAAAAAATCATGTAGTTTTCCACAAAACTCGTAAGTATATCATTTCATTAATATTCTTTAACTTTAGGACTATAGTTCTTTGAGCCAAAATTTTTGACATTGTACCTTTTATTCCAATGAGTAAGATGGTACCTAATTAAATAACACATTTATGGATATGTGATTGATAACTTTATCCAAGATAATTTCTCGATAACTATACCCAATAATATGATAATTATATTTCCCTTCCATGTCCATGTTTTGAAATTCCACATTTTTTTCCACAACATGGAATCCTAGATAGGTGTTAATTTGGGTAACTGTTATGGTTCCAAATTTCATTTTTAAATGATTTTTTAATTATTATTATTATATTGTGGGTTTCTATTAAAGAAACATAATTGTATTGAAACTTTTATAACCAAGATACATTTTGAGGGAGAAATTCATTTTAAGGGGGATGAATGGAACAATCTAAAAAAATTTAGACCTTTTTTCGAATGAATTAATTTTCATTGATTTATTTCATTTAACTGTGTTAGACAATCCATTCAAATAGAACTAAAATAGTTCTCAATACATGAAACACTGATATACAATGCGTTAAAAGCAGCACTGAGTTACTATGAAACATCATTTTATTGTTATAATTATTTTAATGAGATAATTATAGCCTTGAAATAAAGCATATTTTATGAATAGTAATATATAATTTTCATAAATAATTTATTATCGTTTCACATAAATAATAAATATTTCTAATAAAATTTATAATTTCCAGTAATTTCCTTATATTTTTAAAAATATAATATTAATAATGAATCTTCTTTTTTAAGCCCTTATATGAATAATAATAAAATTAATTTTAGAAAATTAAAAAATTTAGTTTGATAAAATGTTATTCATTTTTTTGTTTTGAATGATGAAATTAGATTATGCTGAATTTTTGGGCTTACACAGAAGAACATCATTTTTGGGTGAACGGTCAAAAAAACTTCAATCTAGTTCAAAAGTGCCATTTTGTTTAAATAATGAATAGTGTTAAATTATCTTCTATATTTTGATCAAGTCACAGTAGATAAATTAAAAATATATTAATCCAATTTTGAACATTGGAATAATTTTTATATTGATATTATAGTGAAAACCATATTGAAATTTTGAATGATTTTACATTAAAACCCCACTTTCTCGACACGTCTGTGAGATTATCGTTAAGCCTAATTTTCTAGATTCAATTATTTGAATATTTTAAAATGTACAATATATGTTTTAATCAGAATTATATTTTTAGTATAATAGGATAATATTAATTTTTGACAAAAAATATCATTGAATGTGATTAAAATTAATCACTTCGATTATGGTATGATTAAATGTTATTAATGACTAAGCATTAATAATAGGGACAAAAATGACATAGAGACTTTTCCAAAATAAATTTGATGATTCTAATTTGACCATATACCATATATTACCTAACTTTATGTATTATTGGGACTTTATTATATAGAAGTTCCCTATATAAAATTTTATGTAAGGAAAATGATAAAAAAAAGTTAATTCCCTTAACATTATCATTTTTAAAACCTTTAGATATGTAAAAAACATAATATTTTATGTTATACATAACCATTTTAATGTTAAATTTTTTATTTTTAGAATAATAATTTTTCAGTAATTTCTAGAGATGATTAATTAAATACAATTCATACAAAATTCAAGCACAATGATTATGTAGTTGAAAATTAATAGAAATTAATGATACTATAAAAGATAAAAGTTACGTGAGTTAATTGTATTATTGTATTTAATTACTTTTTAAGAATAATATATCATTTTAAACTTATTTAAATTTATTATATTTTAATTCTAATATTATTTTGATATTTTCAAATTGAAAATAAATAAATAATGTTAAAATTGACATTGTTGTTACTTTACAATATTTAATTAAATGATTTAAAATTTATTAAAATATTATATTCTACCATATTTGTTTTAAGGATTAAAAATATTAAATATGTTATATGAATGTACCAACATATCTTTTATAATTAACATAATGAAGAATAAATTGTAAATACATTATTAGCATGGTCCGAGTTTAAGTAGTGTTATGCGGGTCACACACGCTTGTTTTAAAAATTTATTTCCAAAAAAAGAGAGTTTTATTTTGAAAATGTGGTATAAAATTAACAATTTAGTGGATTTAAATTTTATAATATTTCTATCATTAGTTTAACCACAATGGTTTAATTATGTTGGTTTAAAAACAAGATGCATTAATAAAACCCAATTTAATATAATTTATGAATCTTGGACCATAAGGAAACAAATTATTAAAATGAACATATTTTTAATTATGATATATTGTTCTTGAAAATACATTTTTTTCAATTTTGGAGTCATAATATGTAATGGAGACAACCCATTATTAAATACATTTTCGTATTTACAACATGGTCACACCCCCTCTACTATAAAAAGGTAAGAACTCTTCCCCTTCTTCAAACCTTTCAAACCACATATTTTGGGAAAATATATTATAATAAAGCCTCTATTAAACACTACCTTAATCCTTTAATCTACCCTTTGGGATGGAATCCTTCAATGGAAGCCATTTGGGGCCACCCGAAATGAATTATTTGATTAAGAGGTAACACCCTCCGTCAAACTCCTATAATTTATGTTTAGTTTTCCAAGGCATAAAATATTCTTATTCATGAATTTTATAATATCAATTTTTTTATTAATATATAATTATGTATTTAAAATATTTTTTATACATAAACATACCCAAAAATCTATGTAATGGACAACCAATATATTGTTTCTATGTGCGACGTACTACTACCTCATGAAACGAAAAATATTTATTTTTTCCTTTACCTTCTATCATGGTGGAAATTATGATAGAAATATATTTATATATGATATATATTATATTTATTATGTTTTGAATATTATGTAATCATTTTTTATCATATATATTTATACTTTCCATTTTATTTAAAAATGATAATTTTGTTGGAGTAGGTGTCAGCTACCGCTTGCTAAAAGAGATATGATTGATTCACACATTACATGGAATGTATTAAAGTTGAATTTAGTGAATTTATATGATATATATGTAATAATATGTAAAAATTAATTTCAATATATAAATATGTAAATATATTCCATTTTTTCTCTCATTCAATACATTAATAAAAAAGAAGCAGTATTCATGTGAATTTAAAACCTAATGTATCCAGGAATGATGCATTCTATTTTCATAAATCAATATTTTACAGACTACTGTACTAGAAATATACTAAATATAATTGAAAATTATTTTATTTTTTACATTTTTAAATCATTTTATAATTATAAGGACCACAAATATAACAAATTAAGACATATGTGAAGAACAAAGCTGATATTACCTGAACTCAAACATTAACATATAATTGATATCTGGTGGGTAATAAAAAATCATAATAAAAAAATATATAGTATTAGATATTAAAATTTGGTTTTTTGATAGATTTATAAAAAATTTATATTTATTGTACAGGTGGTTCTCAAAAGTATGAAAAGAGAGAAGATATATGATAAATGGATTTCATATAACTTTTTATCTCCATTAGATAAATGCTTTATTCACCACCCATTCCTATTATGTTGTGTATATACTACCCATGGATGTATTATATGATTATTATAATTAATTTTATGGTTATTTAAATATTTATTTTATTATATTTCTATAATGTGATTTATGTTCCCAAATTAAGAAAATCGATAATGTAATTTTGTCAAAATTTCCATTATTTTAGACACAAGCCATTTAATGCAGAAATATTATTCAAAGAGGTTTATATAATTCCATTGAAATTTTATATCATGAAACTAATTATTTTCATGATATTTTTAGATTATTTTAATTTCATTTTATTACATGTGGAGTATATATCAATGATACCATGTTTTAAGGGGTTTTTAAACAATATCATCACCTTTTGATATTATTTATGTTTATGTATCATTTGATGGAATATTTAGATCCATATATCAATAATATATATTAATTCTATTATATTATGTTTATTCATAATTTATTCCCTTTATTGTTACCATTTTTCTACACTTTTTAAGATAAGATAGTAATTAATGTACTTTTACAAAATCCCAACTTCACCCTTACTTCGTCCGACAATCTGTGTTCCTTCAAAACCATGTTTTCTAAAATGGGATTCCCAGAATATTCAAGAATTCTTCTACAGTCATTAAAAATATATTTTTACCATTTTTTAGTTTACTATTTTTTTCACATGAATCTTCTGGTATCATTCCAAACAATTCATTTTTTGTCCATTAATCATTCAAAAGTAATTTTATTTATAACTCATAAGGCATGTATGAATTTACAATCCATCCTTTCTTTAAATATTCCATTGAATTTTTAAATTGAACATTTTTTAGAAAAAGATTTTTTTAAATAAAAATTCAAAAACATTTTTTAAAAAAATTATTCATGCTTCATTTATATGTTTTAAAGGAAAATTGTATTCCATATGTTTTTATGATTATTTTATAAGTTTTCATAAATTATTTTTTCAATAGTTCTTCATGTTTCATTTATATGGTTTCAATGAAAAGTGTTTTCAAATTATTATCATTCCTTAATAATATTTTTAATGAAAATTTCAATGAAATGTTTTTCCAAACGTTTTCAACCTTCTTTTTTAGGGTATTAGGTAAAATAGTATTCAATTGATGTGAAGCCTTATTTATATGTTTAAATATGTTTTCAAAAAATTTCTATCAAAATAGTTACATTCATCTAATATATGTATCATGGAAAATGTTTTTCTAAATATTTTTTAGCATTATTTATATATTAGCAATTATTTTCAAATAAATAAGTTTTAAAATGTTTCGAAGTAATTATATAAGTATTCAAAGAACATGCTTTTCAAAACGTTTTCAATCTCTGTTTATATATTCTTAATGAAAGATAAATTTAAATGGTTCTACAATATTTCATTTTAGGCTTTCAATATTATTTTTTTGAAAATGGTATTCATAGAGTTTTTATGTTTTAATGATATTATTTCTAATAAGAAAGGATATTTTCCCCAAAAAATGTTATCGAAATATATTTCTGTGTTACATTAAATTTAAGATGACATATTTTGATATTACTAATAAATTTATAAGAAATTTTACAATTGTTACATTTATATTCATTATTGAATATTATATGTCTTGATGGAATTATTCTTAAGACACCCTTTTCACATAGTCAGTTTATATTCTTTTGAAACCCAATTCTTTTAGTATGATATGATTTTATTGAAGTGATTAAGAAAGTTGTGTCTTTTTTCAATGTTTGTGATATGATTACTTGTTTATCACACCCATCTCACTTCATGGTTTATGATATTAATGTTTATGAGTTTTTGGAACATGTATATATGATTTCATTATGATTTTGTTGGGACCTATATCTCCCTCTAAATCTTTAAGTAATGATTTATATCTCATAAAATTGAAATGGTTAGAATAAGAAATAAACATGGTTTAGTATTGTATGAATGTAATGATTAGTGAAATCAGTTCAATAATATAGGTCTAGAATAGGATGTGAACCTCGTTTAATAAAGCGCTTTTCCCACTAATATCTTCATTGAAGTGTTGCCTTTTAATACTATAAAAATCATTATATATGTCTATGGGTCTTTCATAATTACATGTATTATTCCTATGTTATGATTTCATGGATTATGTTATTTGTATACTTATAATTCATATATTATGAACATTTATGAATTGTTCCATGATTCAAGGATTTGTTCTTTGATATGATGGGTATGATCATCTATTTTGGTGAACAATTTATCATACCCCTATGCTCAATTTTTTACTTACATACCCTCCTTTTTACTCTTACTAAGCATATACTATAACCATTACATATAATTTCATCCCTAGGCTACGAACATATATTTATGGTATGATATGTCTAAAAGGGGTTCTAGTCTTAGAGAACTTAGATAAAGATTATGTATCTATCTCATGTACTAATGATTACATTTACATATTTCCAAATGAACTAAAATATTATTTTCTTTTTGGCGTCTATTTATATACTGTTTCATATATTCCTCAAATGGTATGTAATGTATAGGTATAAAAATATATGTTCGTTATATTAGGATCATATTTATTTCCCATGAGATAATTGTAATGTGGATCATTCTTTCAATGAAAATAGAAAACAATATTTCCTATAAATCTTGGTTTGTAGTGGTTCTTTCAATATTTATTTCAAGATGGATATTCCACCCTTCCCTTCTTCCGTTTTTTCATATTTCCATTTATAATGTGTTCATAATCCCTATTCTTATCATACAACCATTTGATGATATAAAACAAGCATAATTCATTCTATTTCGTGATGTCACATGATATTATGTCCTCGTATGATGATAATGTTTTGGAGACTAGTGTCTCCAAACTATTTTAAAAATCCAATCAAATAAATGGTTAATATTTATTTTATGATTTTAAATTTATTCTGTAACATTCATTAAAAACCCTATAAATATGGCCTCATACTTAAAAAAATATCCTCCTTATTTTCTCTTAGACTCATAAATTGTTTTTTCATATCCACTCTTTGGAGGGAAAATGTTTTTTTAAAAATATTTCTATGGAATCCTTCAATTCAATGCTTTCTATTTTATCATTAGCATAAGTGTTTTGAATAAACAAACCACTATTGATCAAGATATCAAGAGAGATGTTAATCTTCCTTGAAAACCGTATCCCATTCATTATTTCATATAGAGAGACTTATCCTCTCTAAGGAACATATCTATTATTCAATTAAAATGGATTTCTAGTCCAATTGAATGATGGAGGTTACTGAAGCATTTAACATAATAGCATTTATAAATTGTGTAGTTGATCAGAAGTATTATCCATACTGGAAATGATGTTACTCATTTCCTAAGATATTATGTCTAATCATTTTATAACTTGATTTGTTCAAGTTAAAGATCCATCTCTAGCTTCATTATCTGTCCAATGAGGAAAATTGCTATATGGGGTATATGGAATGATATAGTCTCCATTCCTTCTACTAGGGAAATTTTCAAAAAAAATTAATACTACATATTAGATAATAAAATTATGAAAAATAATTTATAATACCAAAATAAGTGAAAAAATTAATATAAATTGAAAATTTTATGTATGGATAATCCCAGAGTATAAAAAAAGGTTTCATTGAGATTATTTTCAAATAAAAAAAATAATTTAGAATTTTTTAAAATGGGTTTTAAATATATTGTGAATTTACCCAATAATATCTCTCAATTGTGTCAAACCATGTGCATTTTAATTCCAATTGCGTGTACCTCATAAAAAACAAATCAAGCACAAAACATATTTTCTAGTTTGATTACCATCGGGTACAATATTTTTAGATCCTTCATCCACTTGCATAATACTAGAAGGTATTTATTTTATTAAAAACCATATATTATATTCCTCAAAAAACATTATAAACTTCTTATATACTTATCCTCAATGTATTTCATTGGGTTATGTTCCCTAGTATATGTTTTCCCTAGTCTCGTACCCATGGTTTCTCCTAAACCGGATCAGATAAAAACATTAATGTCCTAATCCGTATAGCACAGAGTTTGTGGATTCTATATTACATAGGAAAATTATATAAGTAATCATATACTGATGGAAAAAATAGTTTTACATTCTTAGTAACTATAAGATGAAATTATTTTCATTTTATAAATTAACACATAATGTACAAAGATATTTTTTATTCACGTGAATCATTATTTTTCTAGCATAACCCGACATATCAATATTAATACTCATCTTCACATCCTAGGGAAATTAACATAAGAAATGGGTGAGATAAAATGCTCATTAAGGGTATGAGAACAATATAAGAAATATATTAATTTAGAATAATCAACATGGAAAATTAATTAATTTAAACAATTTCTCTTTAATCAATAACTTGTGCATAATATGTTATAAATAAATAATGATTAAATAATTTCATATATCTAAACACATAAGATTGAAACCCTTCCCTATAAATTATAGTTAATTGGATAATAACATGGGAATTAATAAATAATCTCATTATAAGATTGTGCAAAATGTCAGACATCATATCTATACCCTTTAGGTTGTGTTCGAAGACATATTTCATAAATTGGAAAGGCCACAACCGAAAATCCAATATAGTTTGTCTCATGAGACCTAAAAATGAATCATGGTTCTATAGAATTCCATTTTCTTCACATACTAAGTCCAATTAATTAATCTTATTAATGTGGTGAAACATAATCAACATAATAATTCATATTTAAAAACTGTTGTATGAAATGTTTATAAATTACCCAGTAAAAAAACATATTCATAAATAATTTAGAGTAATATAGAGAATGATATCAAAATATAAAATCATATATTAACTGATCATATAAAGTATGTATAAACAATAAGGATGGTATTATTACCAAAATATTCCTAGTTGAGCATAATTAAAATATGATTTGTTTTCTTTTATGAATATAAATAAAATAAAAAATTTCGTTAAAAATTTTCATGGGGAAAATAAACTCCATACATTTAAATTCACAGTTTAAAACCAAAATTCATAAAAAAATAAAAAATAATCTTCTGAAATAAGCATTAAAACTTATATGGGAATATTTAAAACCTACATTTGTCGTGGTGGGGGGAAATTCCATTCATGCCGTACATGTTAAAACAAATATTCCATTATCATTTTTAATAAAATACAAAGATTAATTATTTAAAAAATAACATGAATATTTCACTCAACACATCCAATAAAAAATGTGTAAAAATATCTTTATCATATCATTGGGGTTATTTTAAAAAAACCTTTTTTAACATTTTTATAAAACATGGATATGGAAGAAGAATGGTTTTTTGGCCAAATATTAAAATTAAATAGACCTTTCAAAAAAATAAATCAGAATAATTAAATTCAAGACATCAAATTTAAATATTTTTTATGTTAAGCTCCTAAAATTAGATAGGTGCATGCGATGACATATGTCTCAAAAAATGAAAAATTTGTAAAAATCAATTACCTTAGGTCTGACATCCGTCACACATGACTGAAATTCCTATATAATAAATATAAGATAATTATATATCTATTAATTAACAATGATGAAGTATTGTTTCTTATATCTTTTTTACTTATAGTCTTCTTAGATCATCATACTAATAAATCATTTTTAAAATCACTATCTATGGACATAATTACGTCATTAGTCATGTGTATTTTTATTCGGTATTTTTTCTACTTAAACATTGAAATTTTTTAAAACAACACTATAATATTAATAATGATATAAATTTCATATATATTCATTAAATAGTTATATATATGAATCAATTATAGTAAGAGTTAGAGAATGGATTACACTATTCATAAGGAAGGAAGGTTGTACACATGCATGAACATTGATTCCATTTTCTCATCAGATGGTTTGAAAGGAAGATAAATAAAATATCACATTTTTAGAGTCATTAGGAAGACAAATATTTTAAATATATTCTTGAAATTTAGGATTATTACATTCCATGTAATTTTTAAGCGATGAATGATTCACATCGCTTTGTGAGGTGGATGTTCACCAAACAGATAAGTGATGTTATCACATTTCTATGAAAAAAATTTTGAGAAGTGATATGTTATATTATAACTATATAAATAAATTATTATCATATAAATATGTTAAATCCATAATTATATCTAACCGTGAGAGGTGGTAATAGAAATAAGCTACATCATTTGGTAAGATGGTAGTCCTCCCAATACATGATTGATGGTTTCATTTCCCATTAGATGGAAGTGGAGATGGATATTGGTTATGATTGTAAAATAAAAAAAATTAGGAGATACTTGTGTTATTATATTATAATATATGAATGATTTGTTTTGGACTTGGAAGGATAAATTGTACATTAGGCATGTTTATGAATTTTACAAATTCTTCAAAGATCCTCATTAGGTTAATTAAAAAACCATTATATGAGGGTTTCATAATAATTATACTGAATAAATTATGTGGGTATGTATTTAAGTGCCTTATTTGGGAATTTATTGGTCAATATAAATAGAACATGATGTATAAAAAGATGAGGATAGGTATGGACTTTTATAAGTGTGGGAGAGTACACAGTTTGAGTTTTTGAAAATAATTATTATTTGTTAAATAAACAAGATTCCAAAATTTTAGAAACACATAATTATATATATTAATTTTTTATGGTATCTAATTATTTCACAAAAATTTACATTATAAAAGTATTTATTTCATTGGATCCATTTTATTTTTAGATTAAAGTCTTGTTAATCAGTTTTTTACACTACCATGATATTTATTTTTTCTTTTTTCACTATTCATTATGGAAAACATACATTGAACATATTAATTAATAATTAGTATTATTATTCTAAATCTTGAATCATTTTTTTAAAATTTAATTAACTCATGTTTCATAAATAAATTTTAATAAAACCAATTGACGTTATGAAAAGGCGGATTTTAAAACATCACTCCTTATAGGTTTAAAAAGTTTTCATGTTGAGATAAAAAAACAACTGAATCTTAAGGAATTAATCAGTCATATTATCATATATTTTATCAATTTTTTTTATTGAATCTATTTTTAAATATATTTTACCATTATAAATAATTTAAATATAAATGTTGTTTTATAAAAACTGGTATTTTTCATTATTTATGAAAAAATTATTCTTTTTGAAAATATATAATAAATCACCCTATATTAATTTTGATATGGTTATTTGAATAAATTTTTTTATTTTTTAGATTGATGTTATATGATTGGAAAAAAATAATATGAAATTTTTTTCTCAAAACGTGACAAAACAAATCTGTAGAATAATACTATATTTCAGGAAATATTAATTTTTCATTAAAATGACTATTGTTTTTATTTATAATTTATATAAAAAATATTTGAAATAAATTATTTGAATTATATATTTATTCATATTAAAAAATATATAATTTAATATCATGGTTATAATGGTATATTATATTATTGTTCATTTCAACTCAGGGTTGAGAGCTCTGAATTATATTGAAATGATTGTGTTTGTTTAAATGGAAATATATGGTAATGACTTGAGGTTTTATAATAATGTTTTTAAGAGTAAAATGGTGAAATAAATGGGTAAGAAGTCATCTATAGAATTTGGATTTATGGACAAAAATGTCCTATATTTGAAAAATAAAATTATAATGAATGTTATATAGGTTTGTGAAAGTGTAACCATTGTTGTACATTTGGCCATTTGCCTCATGAATACAAGCAAACATCTTCTAATCACAAATTTTTTAGGAATTTTGTTTTTAATTTTCATGATTTGTGACATTACATTAACACATGTTTCCAGTTAGTTACTCAAGGTGGGAATCCTCAAGAACATAAAAAATAAAGGTATGTAAAAGTATTTTTCCATTACTAATATAAGTGTGAAAAGAATAATTTATGCGGTGAAAGGTACATTACACATTTATTGAAAGTATTCCATTATATTGTTTGATTCAGGATTAACATATTATTTTTATGTGATATATTTTCATGTAAAATGTATATACCATCTCATGAAATTAATGCAAAACCCTTTGTAAAAAATTAAAGGTATTATAAAGGAAATAAAACTTTTTCTAAATATTTCCATTAACATATGGGTAATGGGTTTTTATATAATTTTTTTATTTATTATTATATAGTCTGATGTTATTCTTTTATATTATAATTAATTTTATCATGATAATATATATAGTAGTTGTAAAGATGAAAATTTTCCTAATGAGTTTTAGTTTGTATATAAAAATCAGTAAAAAAATTCATATCATATATTAATTTTGAGAGACTATAAAATATGTAATTGTAATTTATCTTTCATATATTAATAGAAAGATTGATAATATATAAATTTTTTATATTCCATTATTCAATGAATATCTACATTTATTTAATAATGATGTCCATTATGTTAGCACTGAAAATATTGTTGAATTTACAATTTACCATTTTTCTGATGTAACGATAAATTAAAAACCCCATTTCCAAATTTCACTTGTAGACCATTTTCAATTGAACATATTTTTATATGAATTTTCCAGATATGGTTTTCATTTACCATAGAAAATCACCATGGGGTGCTTCTATTATTATATTTAAAAAAGAGATGGTTCCAATAGTCAATAAATTGATTATTGATCAATAAGTAACATATTATTTAAGAATATTTATTTTTTTCCACATTTCAATTACTTGTCAAATCATCTCTATGGTGATCGATATTTCATGAGGATTGATAGTTGGTCTAGGAATCACCTACAGAAGATGAAGTAGAAAGTCATTCTGAGGAAAAAATTTGGAAGTAGTTATGGACATTGTGGTTTTTCATTATTACTTTTAGATGAATAAATCACCTCATTATTAATGTATTTTTACTATAGTGTGTTCAAGTGAATTTTTTTGATAAATTTTTTGTAGTTTTAAATAATAATTTTATTTACTTCCAAACAATTAAAAATAATTTGAAATAACTAATTAAGTTTTATAGACATTAAATTAAAAAAAATTAAACATTATTTAAATGTGAATTATGGTTAATGAAATTTCATTCTATTGGAATATTTTTCTAAAAGTGTAGTAACTATTTATCATTGTAAAATTTCAATGTTGGAAGAAATTCAAAGTCCCTCAATAATGACTAATATTCAATGATTTCTTATATTATTGGGATTCTACAAATGGTTCATTGAAAAAATATCATAGTAATATAACTATATAATTTTTTAATTGAAAAGGTGTTAAATTATTTTTGATAGGGAAATTTAATGAATTATTATAGGTATTGAAAAAATATGGGTTATGTTGTCATATTATAATTTACGATAAAAACAATATAATTATTTATTTACAATGATCCATCATTAAATGGAATTTTTTGTTCCTTGATGTAATATGATAAAGAATGTTTAAAAACATATATAAATTATAAATAAATTATAAAAGTGTAACACCATAATATTTTTGATTATTTAAATATATATCGTTACATAAATTTCATTTATTTCATTGATCTCCTTACGCGTAACCCTATGTCTAAATGAATATAAATATGAAAAATCATTATAACCTTGATGTAAATTTGGTAGGTATGGATAGTAATAACAAAAATATGTAAAATATTTATAATTATTTTAATTTTTTATAATTAAATTACAAATTATTTTTAATTAAGTACACCATTTTATGTAATATCATTTCATTTTTTAAAAATATGTATTCTTCATAAATGATTCTATCTTATTTTTTAACAAGAAAATTATGTCTAATTTAAACAATTATTATAATTATAATATTATTGAATTAATAACAATTTTCAAATCATTATTTTAATATTATATTTGTGTGAATTGTTTTAGTTTTTCTAAAAATATTTATTATTAGTGAATTGTGAAAAATAGAAAAATAATAATAAAAGGTGTAATTTTTTCATCTAAAAGGACAATTATGTTTCCATTTTTTTAATGTTTCATAAATATCCTTTAATTATAAATAATTTTCCAGAAAATATTGTGATCATCATTATAATTCTTTTTTAAGAATATTTTAGGACCTTAAAACAAATATTCATAAATAAATATGTGCCCAATGTTTTAACATTAATAAATTTAATAAATATATAATATTTAATGATTTTAAATAATATTAATAATATATATCAAATAATTTATTCCGTCACAACTTTTATGTTTTTTACGAGGGTTGTAAGGTAAGTAATTGATTTTTTGTATTTTAAGAATCAATTTTATAAAATTGGATTTCAAGGGTAAATCCAATAGATAAATGCTGGATTGACATGAACACATGTATATTTATTATTGGTTTAATATATTTCAACCATGTATTATCAAACATTAAAATATTTGGCCATATGGGAATGGTTTTATAGATATTCATGCAAAACGTATCAATAATTTAAAACAATATAATAATTTACCTAATAAATCTCTCAAAACATCTCATAATCAAAACACTAAATGGTTTAGGAACATAGATATTATCTACCAGAAAATATTATTTAAAAAACATGAAACTCTTCACACATATCCATTCTTATCCTAACCCATTCAAGTAATCTCACTTGATACAATCGTCTTCCTAACCGATGGATTGTAAAAATATGGAATGGGTGAGCTCGAATGACCTGTAAGGGAAAAGACATGTCATAAATTATTATTTCAAAATTAAGATGCAAAATATGTAAAAAATATAAATATCAAAATAAGAGATAATTATAAAATGTAAGATAATACAAAAAATATAGAGTTAAAAAATATCATCAAAATTTTGTTATGGAAACATAAGAGATAAATAATATAACATATGAACATGACATATGGTGTGAGGGAGTTGAAAATGAACAATATTGAAATAATTTATTTTCTTAGAAGTATAATATATCACAAAACAAAAAATAACATGAGAAAAATATTGAAATGTTCCATGACCTGAAAATGTGTAAAATTTGTAACAACCATAACCATAGGATAACAGGTGTGAGAAAACTTGAATAAACTCATTCCCATGTTACGTGAACCATAATGTCCATGCAAAAAATTTTGATCAAATACAACAAACTCAAACTCATATGAAAAAATGTATTATGTCCATTCCTGACTATCTCATGTAACATAATGTTACACCATTGCATTGTAGGGAAATATATGACACCACCCATAAACATCCATACATATGTGTTCAACTTAAAACAATCATCATCATAACATGAATAACTCATTAAAAAAGAATAGGTTTCCAAATAATATCACCTTACATAAACATAATAAAAAATTATATATAATAATATTATTATCCAAAAGTTATTATAATGAAAAAAAATTTAAAACCACACTTCATGATATATAAATCATTTAAAAAATGGAGATTAAAATGAAAACCAAGTCATAAATGATAATATTGAAAACAATTTGAAACCATCAATGTAAAAATCATATTTTTGTGTCTTAATTCAAAAAGTATACATTGATTTTAAGAGAAATAAAATGAAAAAATTACGTGAAATATATTGTGTTTCAAAAATTATTTCACCAAAATGAAATTAATAAACATGATTTAATGTGGAGTGTCTTAAAGAATCAATATTTGATGATAAATTACGCAACATAATGAACAGATTTTCAGTTACCAATTCCATTACATATAACATTGTTTATCATGGAATTATTTAACATCTTGTATCGTAATGATATTAATCTTCCTTATTTATGACATAAATTTATTCTTATATAATTATATTTATAATATTCATTTAAAACAGTTCACTTAAAATATTATATTTTTGTATTAATTCTTCAACATTTGGAGATAAAAATATTATTATTTTTGAACTGTATTAGAATAAGTGGTAGAGATCCTATTTTTCCCATAAATATAATCGTTCAAATACTATTAATTGTTTTTCAATAGATGTTTTGTAAATAATTTTACTATTATAATTAATATACATTGTTTTTCGAGTTATATTTAATGAAAATTAATGTGGCATAGAACTAGTTTCAGGATATTTTCTTATATTAGTGGATTGAAAAATTGTGATTATTAAATATTTGTTTTATTTAAAATGAAATTTCTATATTAATTATATGTAGAATAAATATTATAATAAAATATAAACTAACATGATACTTTTTATGAATTTAATGTATAATGAAATACATTTATTTATGGAGGTGGTAGTCCGCAAAACACATGATTCTCATTTTCATTTTCATTAATTTAAAAGGGGAGTGTGATTAATGATTCTAAAATAAATATAATTGAATAAATGTAAAATAATTATACTGATCTTAAAATTATAATTTGTTTAAAAAAATTTCATAAGAATAACTATGTACAAATTAGTAGAATTATAATGTGAGGTTTAAAAACTTAAACCTCACATCATAGATTGTCACCTTTTTGAAGGAGATAAAAGTTATTATGGACGGTATTTTGAGAAAAAAAGGACTTCATTATGTTGGATAAGAGTGCGTTTGAGAGGTTTATATATAGTTTGGTTTGAGCATGATGTTTTTTGTATTTAGGTGATGTTTGGAGATGAGTGCCTAATTTATAATAGAAAACAAGATGAATTTTTTTAAATACTCAAATATATTCCATAATGGGAAGTGATTGTCAAAAAAATTGCCTCAAAAATTGATATATAATGGAATTTTAGAAATAAAAATTTAATACACACCACAATATTTTATAATGAAACATGTTTTAAACATGTTATATCATTTACCCCTCAATCTACTAAATTTTACCATTTTAGTTATGACTATAGTAACTAGTAATTACATTTGAAATTTATCTTTCAAGACTAAAAATAAAATTATACTTATTAGATGATTTTGGTCTAAATTATTTTCAATATGATATAAAATTTATCATATAAAAATATTATGTTTATTTAAATTTAATGTAACATAAACTCATAAAAACCCCTTATGATTTTTATATTTTTATTGATTTTTTTTTATTATTTTGGTATAATTATTAATGATATTTATTTGAATGAAAATAAAATAATAACAATATTTATTATAATTTTATTTATTTTACAATTAAATCAATCGAATATTTCATGGGATTATGTAATAATTTTATAAAGAAAATAGTAAAAAAACAATTTTAAAAAAATGCTACATTAATTTTCAAAATATTTTGAAACAGTTCATAAATTGAAATAGTTTAATAAAATTATATATTATATTTAATAATTTATAATATAATAGTGGAAAATATTTATAAATATTTAATTTATTCATATAATAAAATAATTTAAAAATTGATATGAAATTAATAAAATCAGGTTTTAACTAATCACTTTGAAAATAATTATTTCTTTAAAATTACAAAAAATTTCCTTATTTATGTATATATATGATAAATCTGAAAATAATCTTAGTTTTTAAAAAATAACATCAAAAAAATATACAACATTACAATCACTCAACCACACAAAAAAGGTACATCATCTATACATATATAAGATATCCATTTAAATAAAATCAAACATGCACGAATTCCTAAAACTAGGGTATAATAATACGTGTCCTCATGAACAACATGGATCTACAAGGAACTATGACTCCAACAAAATGATTTTATCTAGTGATTAGAAGATCAAGGTCGAACCAATTACATTACATATCAGTCATGAAGGTTCAGTGAAACTAATTGATCACCAACTATGGACCCATGAAAATGTCTCATGGGCTCTACAATGATCGTGGAGTGCACAAAATCTCTCAACCTATGAAAGAAATGTACATAATATACTCCAAAACCACTCTATAAGTTCCTTGTCACCTCACAATCATTATTCCACACTATTCATGGATAACACTAAATTATATTTGAGTTTCACACATCAAGAGAATCCATTAGATCGCTCAGTTTGTCAAATAATTACAATCCAATGGAGGTGGGAACCAGATAAAACATTGGGCTAACACCTGATAGATATAATCCCAAGGTTCTCCCCCTGAAACCATAGCCACGAGCCAAAATAGAATTCCATAACCTGAGAAAAGGCCAACCTAACATGGGAAAACCCAAACACAAACCCCCCATCCAGTAAATTACAATACAAATGTCAATCCAATCTCATCCAAAATGAATGAGGCTCTCATGGTCCCATGGATCTCAATATCAAATCCAAATATAAACCTCATGCTCTCTATGACCCCATCATGGTCAAACAAAACATAGGGCTCTAATGATCCATAGGGACACAACATAATGTCACGTCCAATGTGGGAATCCACTGATGCACCCAAACTCTCCTAATTTTCTTGTAAAAATAACCAAATCTAGCACAAAGGTCACCAAATGTGAAAGTCACACTAAAAGGGGTTCATCTAGTAAATCTAAAATACCATGAAAAAACCAATACTAAAACCTCCAAAATAAACCTCAGGGACATCTAGTTGTTCCCTAATTAATAATTATCCAAAAGGATCATAAAAAATTATATGACCACCAACAGGAGAATTCATAATGGTCCTCATGATCCCCTCATGGGAAAGAGACCCTCTAAAGTGGATCCATATAACAATCCAAAAAGATCATTCCATATGGGAATTCACAAAATGGACTTTAAAAACCAATAATAACATGATTTAAAAAAAATATCACATGCTCATACTCATGTGTCCCAAATAATTATCTTATAACTCAACAAAACTCAGTTTTAATTTCCATCCAAAGGTGTCCCCACTCTAAAGGCACCAACTAATTTTGTCTCTAAAAATAAAATATAAAACAAAATAGATCAAACCTCGAGCATCCATTTACAACACACATGGGGAAAAAATATCTCCTCATAGATAATACATGATCCTTTGTAAAAACTCTACCCAAATATCCTAAAATAGATCATCATGGAACACTAAAGCTAGTTCAGTCCTTGAGACTGCAACCCCCACTAAGGCATCGTATCTTTCAACAATTTCCCACATGGGGATTTTGAAACAACCATAGTAAATCATCGTAATGAACACTCACATTTTTAAAAAACATCATGATGGTATCTAAACATCAAAATGATATCAACATAACAATTTATTTTTGAATAATTATTAAAATATACTACTCATAATTCCACTTTTTATAATTGTGTAAAAAATATGCAAAACAGATCAGGTCTAGAAAAGTACATGGCATGAAGTTGGCGTACACAACATGTAACCCCAAATCTCCCCTACCAATGAGCCATAGGACATTCGATGTGTACTTTCCAAAAGTACATTGTTTTTCGACCCTATACACTTCATGTACCGTATCATGGGAACCTTCCTCTACACCTAAATCCACTCATCATGTAAAATTAGTGAGTACCTGATGTGTACCACATGTATATCGAATTCCCCACAACATTGGATCATCATTTGTATATACTTCCATGTAATCCCCTTGGACATGTTAGTATGTACAATATGAGCACCCAGGGGAACAATACTAGTACCCTACAAAGCAATTTACCCACACATTGTGCTTTTGGTCATGTACCTGACCACACCCCAAAATCCCACAATATGATGTTTTCCCAAAGTTAATTCCATTTATTTCCCAAAACACATCTTATAGAACATAATTAACCCATGGATTATGTTCACTGAAGAACACCCTATGTACGTGGGTTTTCTCGAATAAAACCCCTCAAAATTAATTGAAATGCATGATTCCAATGTAAAACGTGCATATCAACCCAGTCAGGGTCCCCCAAAACCCAAAAATATGTTTATAATATAAATATTGATATGATATGTGTATTTTTGGAATAAAAAATAAAATTATCCTACCCCCCACAATGATATAGTTAAATAATCACACCGATATGTGATCTATAGTTGTCTCATAAAGATTCGTAGTGATCCACGATCTTTGACAACACCTGCTCTAATCCCTCTCCCCATCTACTCCCACTCTCCATATCTCGACTGATGAACCAAAAAATGAAATCCCCATGGGTTCATGCGACAAAACAAGAGGAAATAAAAAATATTAAAAGGAAAAATTTGAAAAAATAATAATGAATAGGGGGTTAGAGGATCGACCCCGGTGCCGGATGTAGGGTTAGGTCCCACCTACCAAAAACCCCAATTCTAGATTCATCCATAGAGATGTTTTCTTAATATGATTCACTGTTTATGAGGTATTATAGATTAAACTATTTGAATAAATTAATATTTAATTAAATAAAAAAATTCTTGAAAAATAATATTTTTCAAATATCAACGAAATTCTCATAATATGGTAAACACCCTATAGGAGGACCAAATGAGTTTTATGAAAATATATCTGAGATCATATCAAGGGTGAAATTTTCATTTCTCACCTAAAAATACCCAAGAACAAAAATAGTCTAATTTACCTTATTTTTTTCCGCCATTGATGGTGTTTGTCATCCAAAACAACCCACCACAAAATCATTATACCCCCGAGAGGCTTTGGTGGATATCTGATAACCATTCTCTCATCCAAGAAATGACACAAATAAAACAATCTCATCCATCCAATAAAAGGATTTATAGTTCCAAAAAATATCTCCCATTATTAGAAACATTCAACATTGACCAATATGATACTTCCCACCACATGAATGTTCTTATCATTATTGTAATTCCCAATAAAAAACTAAATTTCCTACACTACATACATCAAAAAATTAAATGGATGGATATGGCCATACCACTCACATCTGATTATAAAATTTAATCCCTAAAAAGCAATTATCAAAAAATACATAAATGAGTCTCCCAATATCGAATAGACAACAAAGGACTCCCCAACACAAGGATTTCATAACTCCTCTCATTGATTGAAAAAAGAGGACTGGAAATCACATGGTCAATGTACTAATGAAAAAAATGGTAAAATGCCTAAAAACATTGAGCAACATCCACATTGGTTTTATAATAAATCCAAAATCATCCAACCAATTTCACACATCACTTCTCAAAGTGAAACTGAAATGAGAATTTTCATGGGTCCATCCAAAACATCAATCTTAATCAAATGATGATATATGGAGTTATATTAGTGATCTGATACACAAACACTAGTAATCCTCATTCTAAACCACAAAATTGTAAAAATATTCATAACTATACCCATGAATGAAGAAATATCATGCCCACCCAGTGCATTGGTGATCATATGCACCTAAGGCCCACAACATGACCAGAATGATAATACATTAACATAATAGTTCCTTCCCAAAGAGAAAAACATGGGACTTAAAAGAAACCCCAATATTGAGGATTTTAAATCCCAATTATTATAGACACATGTATCCATTCATTCCTCCTTCATGTGATTACATCTTCAACATCGAAACACCACTCTCTAGAAGATCCACATGACCTGTCATCAGAATAAAATATTAAACACCACAAAAAAAACATAGGTAAAGTGAATCATCACTTCCTAGAATACTTCTAGAAAATTGGGTTCTTTACCCGGGTCCAATATCCAAGAACAATAACAAACCATAAATCTACAAACTCAAGTGCATTATGCATGGTTAAATCCTATATATGTAAAAAAATATAGTAAGACAATCTATCCCATTCTCTAGAATAATGGATTTAATTTTGGAATAGGTGTTCTCGTCACACTAGTATGATATCCATTAAATGTAATAACACATTCCAATAAAACGTATTTACTAACTACCCAAACCATTAAACAAATACCTCAGATACCATTTTACATTGAAAAAGAACATGTCAGCCTTACAAGTCACCATATTTTTCTTTCCACATGTTCTCAAGCTTGAAAACTTATATACAAGTGGCTAAAAATAAGAAGTGATGGTTTAAAAGTTTTTAATAATATAATATAACATCTATTAATAGTGAAATAATAGTGTAACATAACAAACCAATTACACATCCATCAACTTCTGAGTACACATAATTAATAATTCGAAATAATGAATGTTATAATAAATGGAAGGTAGTATAGAGTCATATAGATTCTCAATACGGAAAAATATATGATAGCTGGTTAAACATAAGGATGAACACATAAAAAAATAATAAAATAGAAAAAAATATCTCTACTACCAACACTTATCCACACCACATACCCAATATCAACAATTATCTAGATAGACCATCCTGACCATGAGAATCCACATTAGTGGTTCTACTCAATCATGCAATAGTGGGTATCATCCCCATCAACATCACAACCTATTCAAAATAATAAAATTGGAAATTAGTTCTACACACACAGACACATTGTGGTGAACATGTAATGGGTGAGAAATAAATCTTTGGAGACCACCACCAATGATGAACCTATAAATCTATTTTCATAAAATTTAATGTGCATGTTATATTCCCATAATATACTAAAACTAACACAATATGGGATAAAATAAACTACTAAAAAAGTATAAAACAAATATAAATAGCCAAATGGGTTGTTCTAATCTAACACCCATGGAAAAACTAACCCCACTCTGGCCCCTACAAGAGGATTTACTATGCCTGGATCCCCCAACTACAAAATAACTTGAGCATAACCAAGATACAAATTAGTGCTCTATGATTTCAATGTGTAATAGGAATTAATGGCTATCACTAGGGCTTAACCATAGGAATTCACACAAACAATGCACATCTTATAAGAACAAAGACTCAAATGACACCATATGAACTACCGATAAGGATATCAAGGTGAAAAAAACTTGTGAACCTTTCAATTCTGATGGTCTATGACAAAAATTGAGATATGGCTATGGATTCAATGAAAATTTATAGTATGCTCAATTAAAATATAAGATCACACTACCTTCATGGCCCCAATATAAAAATTATTCCCAGTACATAAAACCAACTATGATAGTTTCCTAGCACCCCTTGAGCCTTCATTCACACGAGTTAGGGTTAAAATTCACCGAGATTTATAACAAGCATCGATTTAAACCATTATTATATAATGACAAACTGTAAATAGATAGAAAATGGTTGAGATAACCATATAGAAGTCGTGAATTTTTTTTGATCCAAAATAAACCAAGGTTCTCCTCTTCAAATCATATACCAGACTAGATATTCCAAAAATATTAATGCATAATTCAAAAAAAAATGGGGTGATCCAAACTCATACCCAAAATCCATATAGTTAAACTAGATGTTCCAAATAATTCTGAGGAAACCTGAATGGGTCTTTCATAGTCCCCTGTATATCATTCAGATTTAATACACTATGGTTCGGTAGTTCTAGATCACTTACCCACATGCAGTATTCATACTGGAGTATTTTTCTCTCAAAAAACATATAAAATAGAATTTATAAATATTTTAGGATATCATACTAGAAAAAGGCCTTTCAATAGAGTATTTAATTAGTTTCTATAAACAAGATAATGGAAGTAACTATACAAATATCTGATAATATAAAAAACTAATCTAACAAATACATCAAATATGTTACAAAATAAATACACCATACCTCTAATATAAAAAATAATAACCACTTATAATCATAACATTAATAGTATATAAATATCATGATTGAAATAGCACAGCTTAGAAATTGTTTCATAGCACGAATACAAAAGTGGTTAGTTTCTTTAGGATTATCTTCATAAACATATTATTTCTTATTAATGGAAACCAAATTTATGAAAAATGAAGATCCTATATACCATTTAAAGACATATAAAATTATATAATCATCTTTACAACAAGTGTATTGGAAATATATGGAAGTGGTGACCTCAAAAACTCAATATGATAAAATACATATCATAATATTTTGGATCATATGCATGAATGGGAATATGAGGAAAACGTAAATATCTAAATAATAGACTATAAGACCATGTCTGATAATCAAAAAACATGATTTATCCCCATAATAACATAAATATATCATTAAAAAATACAAATGATAAAACATATAATTATTTTTTATAAATTTAAATACATGTTTCTAAAAATATCCTAATAGTGAAAATAATGAATTTCATGGAAATCAAATAGATCATGAATCGTGGATTAAATTGATTCAAAATGAATTTTTTTATATATTCATGAAAATAAATATGTGGATCATAAATAAAAATAGGAAAAAATGTGTGGGAAAAACATTTATTCCCATTCATATGTGAATAAATCCATCATGTCTGAACAAGAAAATATGATAAAATCCATATTTCCCATGATTGTGGGAAGAGAACCATAATTTTTACATCTAAAAACCTCATGAGATATAATCTCAAACTAATTAATTTTATGGAAATATAATTCCCCATATATATTCATCCATTCATATGTTGGCCACCCGATAGCAATCATCATCACAAATTATATAGTTCATTTGCAAATAATTATTTTCTAAACAACGTCACTAAACCCGAATGTAAAAAATAATTGGAATTGAAAATACAATTAACCAATTTAGAAAATAACATATATAATTATAATAAATTAAATTATAAGAGATTTACCTTTTCAAATATAGTCTCTAAAATGAAAACAAATTCACGAAATAGATTTATTGAAAACATTTATGACGCATAAACGTAATAGCCATTAATAGAAGTCTATTCTTAAAAATAATCATGTTTCAAAGAAATGGAAATAATAAATTAAAAAAAATCAGTCAGAAAATATTATTTAAAAAAATAATGAATGATTATTAATCAAAATCAAATTTCATTGAAAATTAATGTTCAGTAATAAATTTCATAATTTAGATAAATTATTTTTTATTAAGAAGTCCTATAATATTATACATGATAAAAAATAAATGACCTAAAACTAGTATCATAAAGATTAAAATATTAATTACATATTTCATAACCTTATTATTTTATACATCTATTTATACTCTTTATTTATAGCAATACTCTTCATGTATTAGATTTTTGTAATCGTATTCCATCACCACGTGTTAAAAATCATAATTTTTTTAAATAAGATACAAAATGGAGGTTTTAATACGCATTATTATCCGTATTATAATAATTTAAATCCATATAATTGTTCTATAATTATGTTTTTAAAAATACATATAATGTTATTATTTCACAACATGGGATTGTTAGACTCATTTTGTTAATTGGGATTTGGGGATGAACTAATTTTAGGTGTTTTACAAATATGAGTGGATTACCACATATTGATATTTAAATATTGTTTTATTCATGAATAACCATATTAAAAAAACATATAAAAAAAATAGTATATAATTGATAAATATAAAAAGAAATTTGCATTTTTTATGTGACGGAAAAAATAAAAAAAGTTTTATTTGTTGAGGCAGTAGTCTATACAACACAGAATTATATTTTTAAATTTTATAGGTTTAATTGGGATATATTAATTCTTAAAAAAACATTATAAAAACATTTAGGTATATTAATTAATTTTTTATTATAATTTTAAATTAGTGGAAATAATTTTTTTGAATAATAAATGCATATAATGAAACACAAATGAACAAGAAGTTTATAAACATAAACATTTTTTCGAAGATTCTCCCCTTTGTGCAGGGGATTATACCAATAGTGAGTGGTATTTTTTGAATAAAATAAACTTATTATGTTTGATAATAGTATGTAGGAATGGTTTGGAAAAAATATGGGTTGAAATATAATGGTCTTTTGCCGAGGGAAGTTAGGAGATGAGTACACATTTTATATGCGATAGGGGTAAAATGTTTTAAAATATTCACAAATACTAAATAATGGATAGAAAAAAGAAACAATTTCCCCTACAAAAAAGATAAATAATATATTTTAGGTATTATTATTTTTAAAAATACATTCATAAATCAAATATAAATAGTTTTTATCATGTTACACCCTTTACATCTAAATTTACTAGCAATTATTATTTTAGTTTTCACATTAGTTACCAGTTTTTACCAAGATAATTTATCCTTTACGAATAAAAATTAAATTATTATTATAAATTAATTTGTAAACTCTTATTATAAATGTTATATAAAATTTATCAAATAATAATAATACTTGTGGTGAAATTAATTTAAAACAAACTCACAAAAATTTCATTTTAAAAAAATTATTTTTAAGAAATATGCTTTATGATTTTAGTAGATTATCAATGATATTCATTTATATGATCATAAAATAATTATAATTATTTAAAGTTTACTTATTCAATAATAAATTAAATAAAAATTTACATTGAATCATGTAATAATTAATTAAACATAAATGTTGAAAGAACTACTTTCATTATAATGCTATGTAAATTATCAAAATCATGGGCATGGGTTTATAATTACAAAAAATAAATTTAAAATGATTTATAATATTTTATATTTTAAAATTAAATTCTAATGTTTTTCAATAACACTCAATTAGTTTATATAATAAAATAATTCCATAAAATTGATGAATTTGGTAAAGTTGTTAATTTTACTATTCACATAAAAATGAATTATTTCTAAAAAAGAACAAAAAATATGAAGCTAATATAAATCTGATAAATCCAAAAAAGATGTAAATTTTTTAAATCTTAGTCCTAAAATTTATAAATTTTACTTTTAATTAATAAATATATAACATAATGAAATGTTTTTTATCGAAATGTAGATTTTTGTATATAACATGTACATATTTTTTTACATGTAAATAAATAATTTTAATTGTTTTAATATAATAATAATAAAAAAATAGATAAATATTGAAAAAATTGTATATATTGTAAAATATGTTAATTTAGTATCTCAACTACACTGGTTGATTTGATATTTATTGTGAACATAATTTTATAAATATACATATATTCACAATATGGTTCAAACTAATTATTAAGAATAACCTTTTCAATATGAACTCGTCTTAGATATTCATCTTTTATTGGAAATAACTATTAAGGGTTTACCATAATTCTAATTATTATAATTTTTTAAATAATATATTCCTAAAATATCATGGCTTTTGTTTATATTGGGTTTATAATGTGACACCATTTAAAGATAATAATAAGTATTTTAATGGTTGTAAAATTTCATGAAATTAAAAATTCCTAATATAAATAATTTTTTCCATTAAAATTTAATTCTAATTTATTTAGAGGACATCTATGGTTGGTTAAATGTTGCACATTAATATAAAAATTATCTCAATGGAGATAAGATTTTCACTATCCTTGGGAAGAATACAAAATACTTATTTTCCCTACCCACTTCAAGAAAATGTGTCTCATAATTTGGAATTATGCCACATGTTAAGTGATTATTTTAATTATAGTTTTCCGACCACTAATATATTCTCATAATTCATTTTTAATATTTTTTTCAATTTTTGAAATTAATTTAGAGACAATGTAAACATATCAATTATATTACATGAATTGGGTCAATTTTGAGGACGATATTAGGATTTGAGAAAATTTTATTTCCACAAACATAACAATCATACCACTGAATGTTTTCTATAAAATATTATTAACTAGGGTTAGTGACTTTATTTTTCTCCAAAAACATCAATAATATAGTAGGGTTGATTGAACTAGACTACATTAACTAATTTGTGGTAGATATTAACTAAAAAAATAGTTACCACTATCTTTTTCATCAATAATCATTTCGTTATTTCATTCTCACTCCTAGATTCATAGAGGTTATGGATTCCTTATATCTTCATTAATACTTCTATTTGGTAATTTTCAAGGAAATTTTTTAATTTATCTACACACTATACATTGCATTATTAGAAGTTCCCATATACCAATTATATCATCATTACTTTTTAAAACTATAAACATCATTTTTGATTTATAGATTGATTCGTGATTTCCTCTTTTACCATTAGTAATGGATATTCATATACATTTAAGGATTTTCAATTGAAAATTCATCAATTTGTTTTTACATATAGGATATTTAACATTTTTACGTCCTCATATTCATAACATGATCTTTTATGAAAATCTATCTTTTTCTTCCTTGCAGTTTTTGGGACATAATCAATGGTCCCAAGGATAATCATATTCTAGTATAGTTAGTTTGGAATAATCATATGATTTCAAATTCCAACACAAATTATCATGGATTATTCATTGAGTAAATCACTACAATATACTTATCACCCATGTTTCCTACTATTTATATCCAATACTAAAACCAAATGGGTTGTGGTTACTTAATAAAGTTTATAAAATTATGGGATAAATATAATAATAATAATAGGAATTTTACCATAAAAATTCTTTTTCATTTTGATTATCTCATTGGACTATAATTCCTTTAGTTCAAACTATATCAATATTATTTTCACATTTGATTTTTTAATATATGAAATTATATACCACAAAACCTAATCCCTCAATTTAACCAACAAATAAATCCATCAATGTGGTTGATAAAAGTAATATGATCAATAAATTAGTATCCCATTAGTGAGTCAATCAAATATTTTAGCTAGGCCTATTTTCCTTTTAATATGTAAGGATTTATTTAGTAACAAATCTATCTTATTTGGGGTTAATAACCTAGGGCACAACTATTACATAAGGTTTATCAACTTTTAATATCCATAAAGGGATATAGTAATAGGAGAAACCACATAATATTGAAATTATTATTATTTTAGGATAGCATCCAATACATAGGCATGTCTCTTGTGTTTTTAATATAGTTCTCTTACCCAAATACATATGATAACTGTACTAATATATAAAAACAAAAGTATACTATAACTACGAATCTAATATCCAAAAATAATAGACACTCCATCTGATATAAGCTATAGTGACCCATTATAAACAAAATAGAAATAGTACACTAATCTCATTCTTTTAATAATATGTCACAGAGACAATTGCAGAAACCAAATACCCAATGATTTAGTTTCATGGATATTTTTCACCATAACATATTATTTCAAAATCATTAAAACATTTATTAATAATCAAAGTCAACTATAATTTTATATGATATCTCATATGATGAAATAATATTCACATTAATAGAATTGGTAATATAAAAACGTGATGAAATAAAATGCTTAGTAAGTGAAAATTCATATCATAAAGTATTACTTCATAAGTATTAAGGAAAATATATAGAAAACATAAACATAAAAATAAGTGATTATAAGACCATATATGATTATAGAAATATTATGGAGCTACATTGGATTATACAAATATCAATAAGAAGACATTATATATAAAATATATAACATGTGAATATGATATTAGGATTGAGATACTTGAAAATGAAAAATAATTAAAACAGATCATTTCATGGAAATACAATGCATATTGAATATTCCAATAAGATGATAAAAAACATTTATATATGTAAAAACATGATAAACATGAAAATTCATCCCATCCATAACAATATGAAATAATTTGTGAGAAAACCACACATTCCCCTACCTAAGATAATGAAATCATTATGCTTGTGCCTGAAAGTGTGAGAAAACTCATCACACCCACACCAGTGTGAATAAATCCATTATTTATACGATTTACTATCACATGAGATATAATATTTTTAAAATAAATTGGTTGGATTTATTACCCAAACAATCATTATTCATAATTATATGTGACACATAAAAATTATCATCCTCATATCATAGATACCTCATTGAAAAATTTTGTTTCCTAAAAATAACAAAAAACATGAACTTAATAAATTATAAGATATGAAAATATATTTATAAAAAGGTTTAATATAAATTTAAATTACAATACATTAGTTCTTCATATATTCCAAATTTGAAGTATATTTATTAATCTAAAAACCAAATTACCAAAGGTCTTTGTCGAATATCTTTGGAAACCATTGATGTGAATATAATTTTAATTATTTTCTTTTCAAAATGTATCATTTTTTGTTATAATAAATTAAAATAATAACTTCAATGAAATTTATTTTTCAAAAAATATTTTCCCCCAAAAATAAAAAATGAATACGAATCAAATATAATGTCTTGGAAAACTTATTTTTAATAATCATTTGTGTAACTCAATGAATGGATTTTGAGTTCCCAAGACCCGAACCATTACCCCTGATTTCAATGAAATGATTTAGCCTCTGATATCATAAAAATAATAACTCATTTAGTTATTTAATAAAATTATTCTTATATAACACTATTTCTATTTTTTATTTGAAACAATTCTCTTGATGTATTATATTGATTAATTTTATTTTCTACTTTTGATGTTATTTATTGTTACAATTTTGAACATGGATTGAAAATTTAGCTTTAATCATTCTTTTTCTAAAAACTACAATATTTTTCAATCCGTTAAAAGTTCATTATTTGAGAATTAATAGTTGATTTAAATGTTATAATTTTCTAACATGGAACCTTTAGCAGTGTTTTAAAGAAAAAGAATCTACGAAGAACTAGTTTCATGATTTGTACTCAGATTGGTGAGTTACCTTATAAAAATAATTAATAATTGTTTTATTAAATAATAATCATATTAACAATACATATTACTTATAAATATAAAATATATTTATAAAATATATGCTAAATTCATCCACATTTTTATATTAAGTGGAAAAAAATTATTAATAGATATAGAAGTCAACACCATACAAAATTCATGTTTCCAAATTACTTAATGAAAAAGTTGTGGGAGATTCATTATTGTACCATAATTATAATAAAAAAACATAAAGTAAATATACTTACATTGGTATAATAATTTGGTGAAATGAAATTTTATGATGAAGAAAAGAATATACTGAAGATGAAAAGTAAGAGAGCTTTAGGAACTAATACCTAACATCTTATATTATCAATTTTTAATAGATATTAACTGATTGATGGGTGGTATTATGAGAATAATTTAACATAATAGTATATAATTATCATTTGTATTATATAGTTTGTAGTGTCTTGTCTTAAATTGATCATGTTTTTATGGGAAGTGAAGAGAGTTGTATCCCCATTATATGATAAAATGAGTAGATTATTTTATAAATACTCAAAAAAATTAAATTAATAGATGTCCATATTATGAAAATTTCGTAAACAATTGTCAATAATTAATTATATGGAATATAATGTTGAATCAAAGCCATAAAAAAATGTTTTAAACTTGTAATTACCTTTACCTCTATGGTTTCTCACTTTTACAATTATAGGTTTTTCTACACTAACTATATTTTACATTGGTAATTTATCTTCTAACCATAAAAGTAAAATAATACATATTAGATAATTTTAAACTATTTATTATATAAATGAAATTAAATTTATCAAATAAAAATCATACATGTATGGAAATTTAATTTAAATAAAATATTACATGAAACCCTCTTTTGAAATATAATTTTAAGCTAAAATATTTATGATTATGGAAGATTTATGAATTCCATTAATTAGAATGAATTTAAAATAAAATCTTTTATTCAGTTATTATTTATTTTAAAACAAAATTTATCATATACTTCATTGAAATATTTTATAATTAATTTAACATAAATGTGAAAACTTTTATTCTCAATAAAAATTCAAGGAAATTATCCAAATGTTATTATAGAGTTTATAAATTCAAAATTATTTTTTATATTGATTTATAATACATTATAATATATTATTTAATTATAAAATGATTTAAAAACAATAAATGTTTTCATATATATAAATATATTTAAAACACTGTTGACATTAATAAAATGAATATTTTCATGATTCACCAATTAGGATTATTATTTCAGAGAATTCCTAAAAATATTTTTTAAGAATAAATAAAAAATTTAATTTAATTTTGAACAATGCACATACTGTTATAAATATATTATTAAAAATAGAATATAAAATTTTTTCTCTTTATTTAAAACTGAATTTTTATTATTATTTATACATATTTTTATTTCAAAGAAATTACTAATTAAACTTATATAAATTTTTCCACATATTAAAATATATTATTCTGTAAAAGGTGTAAACTTTGAAAAATATGTTACCTTAGTCTCTTATATTTACTAGTGGAGAAAATATTTAATGTGAACATTATTTTTTCCATATATATATATATATTCATATTCTGGTTACAACTATTTATTAAAATTATGAATTTCAATAATAATTTACATTATTTATTTACCTTATAATGGTAATAAACATAACAAGTTTACCATCTATGTGTTTAATACATATTTATTAACAAATTTTTCATAATATTTTTTTATTATATTAGTGGATTTTTACAATGTACCCCCTCAAATAAATTGCATCCTTATGATAAAATTATAATTTACATTTAGGAATATGTATGGTTTCTGAAATGGTTGACATACCTGAAGAAGTTATTTCAAATGAGGCACTGTTTTTAATTTCATTGAGAATTCTAGAAAATAGTTATTTTTCCTAACTATTTCAAATAAATTTGTCTTATAAATATGTATTAAGGACCTTGTGACGAATTCGTTTTTCATCATCGTTGGTCATGCACTACTAGATGTTCACATTTGATTTTGAATTTTTTATTTCATAATATAGAAGTTAATATTGAATAAATGTTAAGAAAAAATTTTTTCTAGAAAATCAAGTCAATTTTTGTGTGGAGGATATTTTGATAGTTAAAAAAATTAATTTCCAAAACATAATAATCATAACACTATTTATTTTCCTTAAAGTACTAATCATTTAGGGTGTTTATATTCATAAAAAACGCCTATGGTATAATATCATGGATGGAACAAGAATATAACCATTAATTCAAGGATTAGAGTAACTAATACCCAATTATCTATATCTACTTAAACTATAGTAATTTCCTAGTTTCTTCTTCACTCACTAGTTCATGGAGGTTGTGGATTACAATAATCCCTACAAATCCATATATTTGAAATATTTCATGCATAAATATTGAGTGATCTACACATCAGACAAAAAATAATTAATGGTTTGTTGAGACGAGTTCAATATTCATTTCCTATGTTAACTAAAATATTTATTTTACCTTCTCATTTAGTTCGATGATATAATTCATAAATGCAATAAAATTATCTTCTAGTTCCCTTAAGGATACTCCATTGGTACATCATCCAACTACTTTTAACATAGTGGAAAATTAAATTTTTTTCCTTCATAGTAATCATCCGTTAATAATTCATAAATCTCTATGTTTCTCGTATTTTTTCGGACATGTACTATTCCCACATTGTAACATCCCCATGTAGGGATCCACTGACCCGGTGCCCTGATCGGGGTTATCACATGACCTCAATCATTCCTCCTCGAACGTCATAGGTTAATGACTTTCAACGATTGTCTAAATGACACATGGGGAGACTATTCCATATTTACTAGAGTAATCCATAGTAGAAAACCATTATAAAATAGTAAAAACACTAGAAAATAAACAGTATATGAGGATAAATATCCATCTCCCAAACTGGGTAGAAAAAAATAGTAAATATTCCATGTTATATTTTAATCACTAGTAAACAAAACACAAAATAATAGAAAACATAAGAATACCCAAAAAGGTCATGTCTCAATGTCTGTAACCTTTTCCTTGCAAATCCCACAATAATTCCACCCAATAGAACTAGTAATTTTCTCTTTTCTTAACCTAAAACCAGGAATTATACTTAGGTACCTATCAGAATCCCATGAAGAGTGTGATTATAACTTATTAGGACCCCACCAATGGTGCCTAAAAAATTTCCATTTCAATTGATAGTGCATGCAAGAACTATGTGTTGACAAAAAAATTGCAATTCTAGTAACCATTAGTAATAGTGTTTCCCTTAAGTTAATCCATTATCAAATTCAGATTCAAAAATTATAATTACTTTGTTCATATTTCAACTGTTTCATGTGTTCAATGGATTGGGCATATTTAATAATGAGAAGGAATATAAGAATAAATAATGCTCTACCTCTATAAAGTAACACATCACAAAAACCTCTTTATCCTCTCTTTAAAACCTCAAACATGGTGGAATGAATCTTTTAAGGGAATAGAACATCATCCCCTTCCCTATCCCAAGCATTGAGGGGTGGATTTTTTATCTTTAGTCCATCTAGACCCGTTGGCATAGAACCTTATGTTTATACACCACACAACAAATCCATGTACACATGCTTATTTATTCGTTCACCACACAAAATGAAAATATAAAGAAAGCATCTCCAATAGCATTAGCTATATCAATCAGTGAAAATTTAAATTGGAAATCATTATTATTACACAATCCATTAATATATTTATCATTTACACCTAACTAAAATTTAATAAAATGCCCATTTCTCTAGCCTGAATCATTATGAATATTTAAGTACCAAACATGAATCATTGTCACATTCCCAATAATCTTGTTTTTTCTTATTTGTATCCTAAGAAAAGAAAACCTTTATTCATATCCCCAAATTGAAATATATCCTGATAATCCCTTTGTAGTCAATAAATTTTCTTATTTACATATTTGACACGGGATTTACCTATTTACATGTACATTTCACATCGAGTGTTTTCATTATCCATGTTCAGAAGAGTCGGCACACCAATTGGGTGGTCTTAGATTGGTCGACACACAATCTATGCATTCTGTGAAAATCATGAGGGGTTCAATTGGTTATTTTCTCACATAGTACACAATATATTTCTCATGGAACCAAGAACACATCAACATGTGAACAAACATAAAAACCTATATCCAGAAATCATTGTAAAAAATATGGGATATAACTTGAAGACCACAAACCTTTGATCTATTGACGAATTCCCTCTTAATAAAATCCATTGACCCCGATTCAACCACTTCATGAAGCCTCAACCTAGATCTCTGTAGAGACCCGAAACTTGACATACATGGATATTACATTACTTTTGTAGAATACTTAATACATATCAAATACATACACACAAGGACCGTAATAGTTTAGTGTCTTTGGAAACTTGGAATGTAATATTCTAATCGTGGTGAAGGATCTTCAACATCTCCCATAAAGATCTTCCACTTTTGTTTCCTTACTTAATACCTTTCTTTTAATCCTAGGGGAAAATAAAACATAAAAAGGGTGAGCTCAAATTATCAGTAAGGGTAAGCATGGATAAAATAAAGCAAACCATATACATTTGAACTTAAAAACATGAACATAATGTTTGAACATCAAAATCTTGAGCAATGACATAAAACATGGAAGTACATAAAGCATAGATCATAATGGAACATAAATCATGATAAAATAGCATGGGAATAAAACATGTAATTGTGGAAACCATTCAGCACTTGTTATGATTTCCATAGTAGCCAAGGCATTGCTGCCAAGACCATCTTAGTGGACAAAGTCCCTTTCTGAATCGAGTTCACTCCTCGTTTCAGTCCAGTAACACTGAACCGGATTAACTTACAGTTCCAGCCATGTCTATCTCATTAGATATAAATCTTTACCCAATACATTGGAGGGAGATATATGTCCCACCCATCTCATAATGAAATCATTCTTTCGTGTTCCACAAAATCATTTATCATACATCATAGCATAACCCATGTAATAAAATGGGATTCTTAAACATCATGCCATCATAACATAATCCATAAAAATTTGATATCATTTCATCATAAGAAAATTGAAACCATTTAAATAATTGATACATATTACTTGAAACATACACATATGAAATAAGTTAAAAATAAGGAGTTATGAAACCGCAAAAATCTGTTCACACCGTATAAGTTAAAAATAACATTCTCCTCGTACTTTTGTCGGAAAAGTCAAAAAGTGCCTAATATGGTAACCAAAGGAAAGATTACATTCATACAATGTGGTAAAAAGTAAATAAAGGGTAAAAATTACTTTAAACCTTCATGGAATAATAGTTAACATTTTATGAAAACATTTTTAGAAAACATGGTCATGGATGATAAACGTAACACCAGTAAATACTTACGTATAAGCAATATCAGAGAAAAATGAGATTGAAAATTTATCCCTTACCTTAGGTCCGATATGCTTCGTATGGATCCGAACCTCATGTATAATGAATTAAATAATGTAATTGACTTATTACATAATAATATTCATTGTTATGATATCATATATGTTTCACTTATGACTCTATATTACCTGTTCTTTTGTAAATTCCATGTTAAAGTAGCATTTTGGGTAAAATCATTTCATTTATCGTATGTGTTTCGACTTGTCATTCTTGATTTTATTACATATATCCTGATTTACATAATTCCAGAGTGTAAAAAATGATTTATATATAATATATATTCATCATATACATATATATTATAGATCTATAAAAAGAAAGGAAATACACTGTTCATGGAGACGGTAGGTCGTACGTACGCATGAACGATGTTTTCGTTTAATTATTGAACTAAATGAAATTAAATAGATGACATTCATATATATACATAAATCCACTAGCATTATTATGTCATATATTTCATTATTATTCATTATATATACTTTATAATCGTTTTTGAATGGTTAATCATGAAAAATGAATCTCATCGCGTTCGTGGAGACGATACTCCATACGTACGCACGAGCGATGATATCATTCCCATGATCGTGGAATTGTTTTAAAGTGTATGTACAATATTATAGAATCAATATAAATTTACAATAATCATATATATTCATTACTTTCACCATTATACTCATCCATGTAAAGGGGTGGTGGAAAATAGATTAAACCACGGCGTGGAAACGGTATTCCGTACGCACGCACGCGCGGTGATTTCTTTTTCTGTAGGATGGATAGATGGTGAAATATGGTTGTTTCATACTTATAATAACATATCATTATATGAGTGATACTGATTTCATTACTTCATAATGAAACAACTAAATAATAAGTAGTGGAAGAATAATTAAACTTGAAAGAATCGATAACGGACATTACCTCTTCTTTGAAGCGCCTCTTTGAGACCTCCTCTTAGGGAAATAAAATTGCTCTTTGAAGAATACCAGGACCTCTAGGATGTTTCTAGGGAAGTGGAGAAGGGAATTTTTCAGGGGTTGGCCGATCTTTATGGCTCAATGTGGTGTGAGGAAGAGAGGGAGGAGTTGCCCTTTTATAAGGGAGGAGAGGGGCACCTTTGGAAAAACTAAAAATATTATTTTATTATAAAGCCATATTCTGTTTTAAATAGATCCAAATTGTTTTATTTAGAAGCTACGGTGGGGAGGGCTCTAAATCCTCTCATAAAATAGAATTTTTACAAGTTTAGTTTTCTATTTTAATCTTATCATTTAGATTTAACATTAAGTTAGATAATTTTTCTTTTACCGTGTCTTTTTGTGTTCTTACACTATAAGGTTAATAAACATACTATAACAAGACAAACGAACCCCAAGTTGTTTATTATTAATATATAAAACCTTATCTATGACATTTGGCCGAACCTTATGTTTTTAGAAATAAAATAACAATTAAAAGTGGGCCTAAATGGTCATATTGTCTTCCTAAGGTTGTTTTAGGTCTAATTACACTTATAAAATAGAATTAGGACATGTTTTAGGGTAATAATAATATCATTTTTACCCTTAATTACCCTATTTACTTTTAACTGTGGTAAATAAAAGTAAAAGGTTACTATTCACCAAAAATTATTTTCATCTCATTGAACCACATTTTACTTACTGAAATCAACTGTGTCTCTCGGATTTTTGAAATTTCATTCAAAAAAGCATTAAAATAATATTTTATGTAAATTTGAAAATTCTCCTAGGAGGTGGGTAAAAGACGGTCAAAAGTTCAATAAAATTTTTATATATCTAAAATTTTTATAAAATGACTCCAATGAATTACATTGAACATATATAGGTATTATGTGTCAATTTTTACCTAAAATAAATTTAAATAAAATAAATAATTATTTAAATAAAAAGTCGGTTTTTAAATAGTAACCCAGTGTTTTCACTATTCATTAAAAAATTGAAAGTTTTCAGAAAAATACCACAATTTTACCCTAGGATAATTTCAATATTCCAAATCCAAAAATGAAGTCCATTTTGAAAGATGAAATTTACAAAATTTCAAAAAGTTTTTATTACTATTCATAACGTCTAGTTTTAATAATATTTTAATAGCATATCGTTGTTTAGTGAAACTCGGTATTGCGTACAAAACACGCTATCGAGGAAGGTCGTGATTGCGTGTAATGCAGCCAAGTTAGGGTTGTGTGTTGTGAAAGACTCCTTTGTTGTAACATACAACACAAGACATCAATAAAATTAAAAAGAATATTTTTCATAAAATCTCGGGGTGTTTCATTCTACCCCCCTTAAAATGAATTTCGCTCTCGAAATTCGTCGGGGTTATAAATGGTTTACTACTAGAAAGTTTCTTTAATAGAAAACTACATCATAAAAAGAAATACCAAAACCAATCTTTAAAAACTAAAGTGTGAAACATAACGGTTACACAAATTAACTAATCACTGGGTTTCCACATAGGAGAACATAGGTGAAAATATGGATATGGAAGAGAAACCTAACCATCATGTTCTGATGGAGAGTGGTAGATAACATGGCTATGAAAAAGCCAACAATCACAAAGCTATAGATTTGTGATGATCTAAGGTACCATCTGATTCATCGGATATATGGGAACTAGGACAACATTTTTGGTTTCCAAGATCATTTCCCTAAAGTTGACGAATTAAAAGATATACTTACATGATTTCGGTACAATCTCACTTTTGTTCATGAATTGAACCATTTACACTTCATCCCTTAAAGAAATGATGTTGAATTTGTTATTCGGGATGTGTTAGCAGATCACGTGATAGAATGATGGGTCATTCCATCTGTTTCAAACAAAAGGATAGCAAAAGATATAAGTCCATCTTATGGTTAGATTAATCGTATATGGTTCCAAAAATGAACTTATACTTCATATATCATACTGATTAATAAAATAAAACTAGTTTCTACTAACCAGGGACATCCTGTAGGCTAGTGGTAGGTGATAAAGGCCAGTTGCACTTCGGTTGTGGGTTCGACTCCCACATCCTTGTCCGACGCGATGGGATGTCTCATGTCTTGTAGGTTGTACTTTTTCTAAAACTACATTATTATAACATCCCATCAATAATATCGAACTAAATTATGTCCAATATAATCCATTCCAATATTTAGGATTATCTAAAATACTTCGGTTCAAGCTCATAGTATAAAGAAAATGATTACTTGAAATGTCACATAACAATCACGTGAATGCCATCATTTATACCCCATATATCATAAGATATATCTTTTTGGTCAAATTACAAACATGTGAATACCTTAATCATGTATTCTCTTGAAGAATAAATACCCATTGAACCTTAGTGAGAACATGAATGTTGTTAAATTTTAACACTTTCCACACACCAAAATCTCAAATATTCTATATACTCAAACCATAATATCACTTAGTCCTTGTATCGGTCATGAGCTCATGATAACCATCATTTTATTTTCTCCTTATCCCTTCATTATGCGCATTTAATCTGCTTTCTAAAAATATTTCAATCACCTTTTCATGGTTACCAGTACCATATAATTATTGAAAACCAATACATAGATATTCCAAAATTCCACAATACCATAAATGAGATTCCATGATACTATTTTGAAATCCCATTACATAAACACTTAATCATTACACAACATCATTTTTATACTCAACATCACAAATAGTGATCACATGAGACTTCCCTTTATCCTTTTCCTTAAGAGGTTGCTCACGATGATCATCATTAACCCATGGATTAGGTCATTTATTAGCATAATGCCCTATTTCCTTTCACATGATGCGTTGAAGTGTTGGTGGAGTGTTCTCTATAGTCTTTTCTCTATTCACATCATTAGCAACCTTTTTCCCATTACTTCGACAATCAACTGCTCAATGACCTTCTTTTACACACTAAAAACATTTTCTAGTAACTTTTAGGCAATCTCCACCATGCTTCTTTCCACACTTTGAGCATAAAGAAACATTAATCTTCTTTTCACCATTGTTCTGAGATTTCTCCTTTAACTTCATCTTTCATTTCTTGTCAAAACCATGAGATGGATATGTTACACCAACTTCAAGTTCTACCTTGATAGAACAACTCACAATTTCTTCATAGATACTGAAGTCTCTTATAGCTAATGCCCTTCGAAGACTTAGTTTTAAGACACTGAAAAAACTATCAACTTTACTCTCAGGTTGGATGATAAAGCCGGATGCATACCTTGCAAGTCTTGTAAAATTCGCTTCGTATATACCAACAGATTCATCATCCTTCTGCATAAGATCAAGAAACCCCTTTTCCATCTTTGTTCGAAGAATATGAGGGAAGTACTTACTGAAAAACAAGTTCTTGAACTCGTCCCATTTCATGGACTCAATTTAATCTCTTTGCCTCGTATTCTTGATAAGATTCCACTATTGATCAGCATCACCTCCCAAACGATATACTGCTAAGATGAATTTATCATGCTCAGAACATTGTAGAACTGAAAATATCTTTTCAGTAGTACTGATACATTGTTTTTCCACTAAGGGATGAGAAGACCCACTGAATAATGGTGGACGCTGCCTCATGAAGGATTCAACAGAATGTTTCTCCTTTATCTACTCATTTTGAAATCCAGAATGATTTATAGCTTGTGTAAGTATAAAAATAAGATTGTGCACTCCGTCTCCCATGACATTGGTTTGGTCAGGAGGACAATCATTTCATTTTCCATTAAATTGATCAACACGGTTCCTTCGGGTTCCAACCATCGTCTAAAACCCAAAAATAATAGTGTGTGAGGTAAATACCATGCTAGGGAAAACAACATAATAAATGGGGAGTACCTTCAATATCTAACATCATAGGTTTACTTCTAAGATCATTAGCGCAATTCTAGGACTATAACCTATACGTATACTTAACCTTAGGGACATCCCTGGACATACCTTATAAATATCTCTTGGGATCTCACTAAAGTTTTCGCATCCTAGTTTCCAATGTTTGAATAATCCTTTCCTCTGATACCAATGGTAGAGACCCGAAGCTTGAAATACATGGATATTACATTTCTTTTGAAGAATACTTAATACATAACAAATAAATACACACAAGGACTGTAATAGTTTAGTGTCTTTGGATACTTGGAATGTAATCTTCTAATCATGGTGAAAGATCTTCAACATCTCCCATAATGATCTTCCACTTTTGTTTCCATACCTAAAACCTTTCTTTTAATCCTGGGGGAAAATAAAACCTAAAAAGGGTGAGCTCAAATGCTCAGTAAGGGTAAGAATGGATAAAATAATACATACCATATACATTTGAACTTAAAAACATGAACACAATGTTTAAACATCAAAATCTTGAGCAACGACACAAAACATGGAAGTACATAAGGCGTAGATCATAATGGAACATAAATCATGATAAAATAGCATGGGAATAAAAAATTTAATTGTGGAAACCATTCAGCCCTTGTTTTGATTTCCATAGTAGCCAAGGCATTGCTGCCAAGACCATCTTAGAAGACAAAGTCCCTTTCTGAATCGATTTCACTCCTTGTTTTTGTCCTGTAACACTGAACCGGATTAACTTACCGTTCTGGTCATGTCTATCTCATGGGATATAAATCTTTACCCAATGCGTTGTAGGGATATATAGGTCCCACTCATCTCATAATGAAATCATTCTTTTGTGTTCTACAAAAACATAAATCATACATCATAGCATAACTGATGTAATAAAATGGGATTCTTAAACATCATGCCATCATAACATAATGCATAAAAATTATCATATCATTTCATCATAAGAAAATTGAAACCATTTAAATCATAGAGACTTATTACTTGAAACATACACATATGATATAATGTAATATTAGATGGAAAATAGTTTTGACAAAACACTTGAAATGAATTCTTGAGGAAAATATCCTTTCTTCTTTAAAATCATTTTCTTTTCACAAAATTCCATGCATTTTTAAAAGAAAAGGGTTTTGTTGAAAATCATCATGAAATCTTGTAGAGTAAGCATCTTGAAAATGAGGCGTTATGAAACTGTACAAATCTATTCACTCCTTATAAGTTAAAAATAACATTCTCCTCGTACTTTTGTCGGAAAAGTAAAAAACTACCTTATATGGTAGCCAAAGGAAAGGTCTCATTCATACAATGTGGTAAAAATTCAATAAAGGGTAAATATGACTTTAAAAATTCATGGAATAATAGTTAACATTTTATGAAAACATTTTTAGAAAACATGGTCATGGATGATAAATGTAACCACATGAAATACTTACGCATAAGCAATCTCAGATAAAAATGAGATTGAAATTTTATCACTTACCTTAGGTCCAATATGCATCGTATGGATCCGAACCTCCTGTATAATGATTTAAATAATGTCATTGACTTATTACATAATCCTATTCATTGTTATGATATCATATATGTTTAGCTTATGACTTTATATTACCCGTTCATTTGTAAATTCCATGTTAAAGTAGCATTTTGGGTAAAATAATTTCATTTATCGTATGTGTTTCGACTTGTCGTTCATGATATTATTACTGATTTCCTGATTTACATAATTCCAGAGTGTAAAAAATGATTTATATATAATATATATTCATCATATACATATATATTATAGATCTATAAAAAGAAAGGAAATACACCGTTCATGGAAACGGTAGGTCGTATGTACGCATGAACGATGTTTTCGTTTCCTTATTGAATTGAATGAAATTAAATAGATGACATTCATATGTATACATAAATCCAATAGAATTATTATGTCATATATTTCATTATTATTCATTATATAGAATTTATAATCGTTTTTGAATGGTTAATCATGGAAAATGAATCTCATCGCGTTCATGGAGACGGTAGTCCGTACGTACGCACAAGTGATGATATCATTCCCATGATCGTGGAATTGTATTAAAGTGTATGTATAATATTACAGAATCAATATTACTTTACAATAATCATATATATTCATTACTTTCACCATTATACTCATCCGAGTAAGGTGGTGGTGGAAAATAGATTACACCACGACGTGGAGATGGTATTCTATACGTACGCACGTGCGATGATTTCGTTTTCCGTAGGATTGATAGATGGTTAAATATGGTTGTTTCGTAAATATAATAACAAATCAGTATATTAGTGATACTGATGTTATTACATCATAATTAAACAACTAAAGAAGAAGAAGTTGAAGAAGAAATAAAGTTGAAATAATTGGTAACGGACATTACCTCTTCTTTGAAGCACCTCTTTGAGACCTCCTCTTAGGGCACTAAAATTTCTATTTGAAGAATACCAGGACCTCTATGATGTTTCTATGGAAGTGGAGAAGAGAATTTATCAGGGGTTGGACGAGCATGAAGGCTCAAAGTGTTATGAGGAAGAGAGGGAGGAGGTGCCCTTTTATAAGGGAGGAGAGGGGCACCTTTGAAAAAACTAAAAATATTATTTTATTATAAAGCAATATTCGGTTTTAAATTGCTGAAAATTGATTTATTTCGAAGATAAGGTGGGGATGGGTCGAAAGAATCTCATACAATAGAATTTTTACAAGTTTAGTTTACTATTTTAATCTTATAATTTAGATTTAACTTTAATGTAGATAATTTTTCTTTTAACGTGTCTTTTTGTGTTATTACACTATAAGGTTAATAAACTTACTATAACAAGCCAAACGAACACCAAGTTGTTTATTATTAATATATATAACCTTATCTAAGTTGTTTATTATGTCAATTTTGACACTATTTGGTAATTTATTTTTTTGAAAATCATAACAGAATGATTAGTTCGAAAAAAGATACCTAAATCAATACTAACATGTCATATTAACCTAGAAAATTAGTGGAATTCATAAAAAGTCTCATATTACATTTATTTGGGTATTTATGGCATCAATTATGTCAATATTTCATTAATAAGATAATTACAACATCATCATTGTGTCAAAAATAAATTAAATTATTTAATGTCTAAAAATTATAAATAAAATACTATTATGTATTAAATCTTTTAATATTTCTAATGAATATTTATAGCCGAATTTATATTATGGATAACTATATATTAAAAATAATTTACTTATTAAACGTTGATTTTAACTATTTTAACCCTTCTTTAAATAAATAAATATTAAATTTCCTTATCTAATCCAAGTGGGCCTAAATGGTCATATTTTATTCCTAAGGTTGTTTTTGGTAGAATTAAACTTATCCAATAGAATTATTACATGTGTTAGGGTAATAATAATATCATTTTTACCCTTAATTACCCTATTTACTTTTTACCGTGGTAAATAAAAGTAAAAAGTTACTATTGACCAAAAATTATTTTCATCTCATTGAATCACATTTTACTTACTGACATAAATGGTGTCTCTCAGATTGTTGAAATTCCATTCACAAAACCAGCAAAATTAAGTTTTATGTAAATTTGAAAATTCTCCTTGGAGGTGGGTAAAAGACTGTCACAAGTTCAATAAAATTTTTAAATATCTAAAATTATTATAAAATGACTCCAATGAATTAAATTGAACTTATATATGTGTTATGTGTCAATTTTGACCTAAAATAAATTTAAATAAAATAAATAATTATTTAAATAAAAAGTCGGTTTTTAAATAGTAACCCAGTGTTTTCACTATTCATTAAAAAATTGAATGTTTTCAGAAAAATACCAAAATTTCACCCTAGGCTAATTTCGATATTCCGAATCCAAAAATGAAGTACATTTTGAAAGAAGAAATTTAAAAAAATTTAAAAAGTTGTTCTTACTATTCATAACAGATAGTTTTAATAATATTTTAATAGCATATCATTGTTTAGTGAAACTCGGTATTGCGTACAACACACGCTATCGAGGAAGGTCATGATTGCGTGCAATGAAGTCAAGTTAGGGTTGCATGTTGTGCAAGAATCCTTTTTTGTAACGTACAACACAAGACATCACTAAAATTAAAAAGAATATTTTTCATAAAATCTCAGGGTGTTACAATCTCAATGAAATAGATTGTATTTAGATATTCGGAAGGGGGATTGAATGATAAAAAACCTATCCCAAAAAAAGGATGTTACGATGAGGTTAGACATACCCAGATCTTCAATACCCATCAAACAACACTCTAAAAAATAGGGTGATGAAGGAGAATTTCCATTAGAAGCTCAAGGGATATTTTTTCGTCACTAGGGTTTTAGGAGGAGTGGAGAAAATCCTGAGATGGGGTTAAAAATACCATAATGGAATTTTTATAAATTTCTCAACATTACTGGGGAGTACAATTTACCCGAACAATTTTCCAAATTGTGTGAAAATCGTGCACATGCTACTGTCTGAGAAATATTGATCCACACTGTTACCTAGTAATTCAACAGGGATTGCTTAAGTATCCATGAACCATGCATAATAACATATCCAAGGCAACATGGTTATATTGGATGCTCAATGGGTATGCACTGAACATGTGAAAACTATGAACCATGCCCATAAAACTCAATTTTCCTCCACATTCTTGCCGTAAAACCCCATAACACCCATGATCCTTCTCATGGTATTGGTAAAGACATATTGAATTTAAATGAATTGAAATAAACTAAATCACAGATAAAAACATTCTTTAATGAATATTAATGGATCTTATAACCTCCCCATCGAATGTTGGATCATCCTCAAGTCGTTCATCCCGAGCGTCATCGACTCTTTGATTAAAAGAGATCAGGCTACTGGGCCCACATATTAGACTCTCTATCCCAAGATTCTCCCTAAAAAGTTCTAGGACTTCATAAAAAAAACCAAATCCATAGTCCTTCCTACAATGAATTTCTCACTACGGTCTACAATAATCATTGAATGCCCTTCCAAAGGTAAATCATCCTCCATCCCTATATCCTTAATTTTTATCAATTGCGATAGTTTTAGGTGATACTGTTGAAGTAGCGAGGCATGAAAAAAACATGAATTACACTATATTGTTGAAGAAGAGCCAATTGATATTCCACCAGTTTGTTCCTCCTCACGATATCAAAATTTCCTATATACCAAAGAGCTAATGATTCCTAATTATGAATTCTACAGTGGCCCAACCTTGGTGAAACCTGAAAAAACACACAATCACCCACCAAAAACTCAAGGGGTCTACTATTCCAGTCTACACATGTCTTCTACTAGTTCTAGGATATTTTCAATGTCTTCTAAATCTACCGAACCCTATCTCCTATCTTTTCCATGAGACTCATCCCCAACATCATTTATTTTCTATCTTATGAACTACACATTAGAGATCTATATGGTCTACCATAATGATATTCCAAAGGTGTAATCTAAATCATACCCAGGAAACTATTGTTGTTGGAAAAATCAACACATGGACAAAATATCTTATAATACATGTATTGTACACTACAACATCCAAACTTCAACATATAGACAAAATAACTTCTAATAAATATATCATACCATTCAACATCCAATATGTCTGTGGGAGATAATCCATACTCAAAAACACTTGGGTGCCAAGAACCTTATGCAACCCCTTATTGCAGCACAAGGTGAAATGCGTGTCATGATATGAAACAATGGTTTGTCGAACGCTATGTGAAAATAATATCTCTTAAACATATAACTCACCAAAATTATCAAAAATATATGTCTCTAGGATCGAGAATAAATGTGCCACTTCGGTCAGTCGGTCCACAACCACCTAGATTGCGTCATTCTTCTATGGAATCCTCAGAGAACCCAGTACAAAGTCCATCATTATGTCATTCCACTTCCACTCTGGTATAAGCAATGTCTATGATAACCCACATGGGAAATGATTCTCTGCCTTCATCTATTGATAGGTAATTTCTCGCACAACAAAACATGTTACCTCTTTCTTCATTTCCACCCACCAGTACGTGTTGTTATGATCATTGTACATATTAGTTAAACCATGGTTCACTACCATCTTTGATACATGGAACTCACACATAAAATCTTCTTTTATACACACTGGTACAACCACACAGCTAAAAACATTAACATATCCATCATAACTAATAGCCCAACTAGATTATGACTCCCCACCATTATGACATTCTCTCATAGCCAGACTCACTAGGTCCAAAATCTATATCTCTATTTCATGGATCAGTAGCAAGGATTCTACTATTATATATGAAACATACATCTTCAAACTCCTAACCTATATCTCTATGTTCATTTGAAAAAAACCCATCAATCTCCACTCTGAATTGGATTACTCAACCACATGATTTTTGAGTCCTCTCACAAAGATAATCCACCACACCATTCCACATTTTGGGTGTATAAACAAACTTAAAAAAATTTATTGATGGTTCAAAACCCACCTTCACATTCGATGAAACAAATCCCACTGAGAAAATATTTATTTAGGGGGTTTTTATTAGTAAAAACTGTGAACATTTCTCCTAAAATGCAATTCCTCCAACAATTTGATGTGTAAACAACAGTCACTACCTCAAGATAATGAGAAGGTAAATTTTATTCATGAGGCCTCAATTACCATGACCCATATGCTACAACCAATCGTTATGTAGTAATACTACCCACAGTCCAACATCAAATGCATCACAAACCAATATGCACCCCTTTCATTGTTCAGGTATGTTCAGGATTGGTGTGGTAGTCAACAATTTCTTCAACTTGTGAAAATCATTTTTACATTCCCATAACCCCTCAAACATAACCACCATTTTGGATAATCATGAGTGTGGCCCTAAAAAAATGAGAGAAATCCCTAATTAAATTTTGGCAATAACCTGCCAAACCTAGAAAACATTTAACATCTGGATCATTATTAGGCTCTTCCCAAGACACTGCATGAGGAACTTTCCCTGGAATCAATAACACACCTGATTCATAAATTATGTGACCCATGAAATTCACCTTATCATTCTAGAACTGACATTTAAATTTCATAGCGTAGAGAATATGCTATCATAGTGTACAGAGGACGATGTCAAAGAGTTTGGAATGATCACCATGAGTTATGGAGTACAACAATATGTATTCCATGAAGAAAACTATGTACTGATCCAGATAGAAGTGAAATATCTAGTTCATCTAATCCATGAATATAGCTAGGGCATTGGCTAACCTGAACAACATCACCACAAACTGATACCACCTGTACTAACTTTGAATGGTTGTCTATGGTACATCAGATGGTACCAAACTCAACTGATTGTGTCCTATTCATAAATCTATCTTAGAGAACACCATGGAACCCCTTAGTTGATAAAATATTTCATCAATTATGGGATGTGGGTATCAATTCTTAACCATCATTAGGCTGAACATCATATATCAATTGATAGCCTTAACAACCCACCTGTCATCTTGTAAAATAGTACATAATATCCCCAAGGTGATGTACTCGGATAAAAAAACCTATGATCCATATACTATAGTAAATAATTATGTTTATTGAGTTCCACTAGGGTATTCTGTATAGAGGAATTGAAAGTGACTTTGCCCCCTGAAATAGGTCAATTGTAAACTCGATATCTCTCTTAGGTTGTAAACCCGAGAAGTCATTAGGAAACACATCCTGAAATTATTCCACAATGTGGGAGATGACTGGCTATTATTTTTCCCCATCATCTAAAATCAGACATGCTCTATGGGCTTTGAGTTCTCCTAGATGATGGAAAATAGTTCATGCACAACCCACTCAAACATCTCACTCACTACGACATATGTATGTGCTTCCCTTTGGAGACGTGATCGTCACCCTATGATGGTAACATATGATATGGGCTTGATAAAACACCGGCCAACCCATTCCCAGAATCCTGTCAAAACCTGATATCTCGAGGACCAACAAGTTTCATAGAAAATGATATACATCAACCTCCAAAGAAGAGTCTATACAATGCTTGATTTCCTTAAATCATACCCCTAATATAGTATTTAGTGAAATTACTCCACAATCACTCTCTGTGATTAATCCAAAAAAAAAGAACATTACATAAATGAAAGAATGTGTAACACCCGTACCAAATAATGAACTAAAAAGTGTTGGATATGCAATAATCTTACCTCGAATGGTAGATGGTCATGCTTCACCACATTCTTGTGTTTTATAAATTTCATGATGATGATTTTCCCCTCTACCCTAGGCCCCAACCTAAGCCCGCAACACTGTACTACCTTGCTTCTATGAATGGTATCTCATCTGAGTTCCACATCCACCACCAAAATAGGTATGACCAATGGAGATCCAAATTACTTCATAATATGGAGTCAATCACCCCTACTTACTCTCTACATCTGGATATAGCCTCCAACATTTCTTGGTAGTCATGTTTTCTAGAAAAACATCTGCACATGGACTAGACTGTCATAGGATCAAAACCAAACGGGTGGTCAGACACACTATCAATGCATGTGCCCTGGCCTACCACACTAATAATAGAATACCTAATCTCCACCTTGAAAGGATGACCCTATATTTTGATTGTTTTCTGTATTTCCCCACTAATGAAAATATCCAAAATTGTGCATCATTCTATCTTATGTCATGCACTTTGCTCACCCAGAAGGAACCACATGTTCACTACACAACGCTCACATTATGTTCCCCTCAATGAAATTGAATTCTTCTACTACCTCTTCCAACCTTTTCTGATGAAAAATTCTTACTTGGGACTTTATCTCATTTATAACCCCATCAAGAAATTGTTTTTCCACAACCATATTATATCCAGCTAAGGCTTGTAAGAAATTTCATGAATCAGTGAAGTGAATAGAATAATCAATCATAGACATTTTCCCTTGGGTCAAAATCATAAAATATATATCTTTATCCTTCTTTAATTTTTCCGAATTTATATTTTTGAGGAACATATCTTGGAAATCATTTGATATACTTCCTTTGGCCTACACCATTTGAACCATGATGTCCACCAACTCTATGCCTTACCTATTAGAATATAGGCTTCCAACATGACTCCCTTTTCAAGAGGAGCCTCTATATCATCTTGAATATTTTCAATAGAATATATCTAGAACTAGGTAGCCTCTGAACCACCCTCTATGGTAATGTTCGGAGGGTGATGCAGCTGAAATTCCCAGGTCAACTCGAACATACTCTGTCCAACCTGCCATGGGTCTTGCTATATCAAATTCATAAAATGAGAAAAAAATTCTTAGAACATCTCTTCTCTATTTTCCTGAATCACTACATTTTCTTTATCTACCATAGGAGGATTTTTCATAGAAACATCCTCCAACCACCCAAAGAACACACAACTCTATAGTGACATATTTTTTTATAACTCCAATCATGGGTTTTTGAAATCAAAACATAAATCATTAGAAAAAATAAATAATGGATTAAGAAATTCCCAAAACAAGCCATTCCACTTACACGACAAAAATGACCTCATCAAGTCTATAACACTATCCTCAACTATTCCTATTGAGGCTGAGGATAAAATGGGAAAGCTAATACACACAGTTACAAGCCTTTCCTTTTACACCATTCCAAAATAGTTTTATTTCTAAACCTATTCCAATAATGATTTAATACACTTGGTTCCCATTTCAAGAACCATTCAATAGTTATTACATAAAATTTTACACATTTTCAACATCTGATGAAACATCATTTCTTTTACTTTTAGGAAAAACTGAAATCATCCTACATTTTATGTTCTACACACCCGTCCCATGGGTGTCAACCATAATGCATGTCTCTTATATACATAAGTGACTATAATGATGAAAAAATACACAAACCTATTACATTTCATCGATGAGAAAAAAATTATAAAATATTCACATCACATAACATGTGCATCATCTAGTTGTGAAATATCTTAAATTATAACATCACACAATAAGAACTACAATTCCAACCTTTGGTAACTTGGTAAATCCAAAATTAAAGGGATAACTACACTAAACCATGAGTTAATTAATAAGGACTGACATGTTCCTATCCTCTTGTCTACCACCCCAAATAGTATATCTCATTATTACATGAATTGATTCCACATTTTAATGTCCTCGAGCCGGGATCCAATAACTCAGGGCCCCGAACTGGAAGGTCACATGACCTCAAGAACACCTCCCTACAATCCAGAGGTTATCGAATACCAGTTACAGTCAAAAAATCATGTGCAGACTATACTATCTTTAACAGTGTATGAAATAGTGGAAATCATTATAAAATAGTGGAAACACTAGAAAATAAATACTGAACCTACATAAATAAGCATATCCCAAACAGAGTACAAACCACAAAATACAATAAATATATAATTTCATACCACTATGAAAAAAGTGAACCAAAACTAAAATAAATGGAAACATAGAAATCCCCAATACGGACTTCTCTCTGAGTCCAGAATGTCCTCCACACACATCCCATAATGACTAAACTCTTGAGAATATGTCCCTTTTCCGGACCTACAACCATAAATTATACTAGGTTACCCAGTGACGACCAGATTAGGGTGTGAGTATAACTGTGTAGGGTACCACCAATAGTGTTTACAAAATATCTACTTCAATAGACAGTATGTGAAGGAATAATGTATTTAGGAATAAATAATAGACAATATAAGTAACCTTTAGTAACAGTTTTTCCCTAATGATGACAAATTATGAAATTATGATTCAATACATATAAGTAACATGTGCCTAGATCAAATTTTTCATGTGTTCAATGGCTTAGTAATGTTCGATAATCGCAAGGAATATGGTAATAAATCATGTTCTACCTTCATAATTCAACACATCACAAGAATATCATTTTCTTTACCACAAAACATCGGTCCGAGTGGAATGCAACTGTTAGGGGAAGAGAACATTGCCCTTTACATATCTCAAGAATTTAGGGGTTGATTTTAAAGCCTCTATCAATCTCATCCCAGGGGAATAGAACCTCATGTCCATACCCCACTCTATGAATCCATATACACATTCTTAGTTATCCATTATCCACAAATAACCACAATACAATCCAATAATTGCCAATAACTTTAGAAACATCAAACATTGATAATTTAAAATGTGAATAATAATTATTTCATAATCCATTAACACATTTTTCATTTACACCCCATTTCCATTTAACCAAATTCTCATTTCCCAACCCTAAATCACTAAGCATATTCATGTACAAAAAATGATTCATTGTCACATGAAAATCAATCTGATTTATCCCATTTATATGCCAACCCTAATGATCATTTAGCCATATCCCCGACTACACAAATCTTCCCATAATCCCTTCATATTAAATACATTTTTCAGTATACCTATTCATTACATGATTTACCTATTTAGAATCAAATTTCACGCCTGATTGTTTTCAATAACCATGTTGGAAACAGACGACACACCCCTTGGGTGGTCCTAGATTGGTCAGGGCATCCTCCTTGCATTCTGTGGGAATCGTGAGGGGTTCAATTTGACATATAGACACTATAGACACCATATAATTCCCACGAAACCAAATGAAATCAATAATAGAATAATAACAAAACCCTAAAAGGGAAAATCTACGTAAAAAATTTGTGATATAACATATAGACCACCTACCATAGAACTATTGAAAAATGCCCTCTTAATCGAAGCCTTACATCCTGAATAAACAACAATTTGAATCATCATCCTAGATTTCAATAAAAAAGGGATTTAGATATTTTTATGGAGATGAGTTAATGATACGAACACTAACAATGAAAAATATGCAAGGAGGCGATTTTACTTACCTAGATCGTGGATCTGCAACAAACGACACTACAAATGACCAAGGGTTGAATAAGAATCAGTCATATAATCTCATGGGAGATCTTGTTCGTCACTAGGCATGTAGGAGGAGAGGATAAAAATCCATGGTTGGGGTTCAAAATCACTTAATGGAATTTTTGGAAATTTCTCAACATTACATGGCCACATAGTTTACCCGCACGGTTTCCCAAACTGTGCACAAACAATGTGCATGCTTCTATCCGGGAGAGGCTTGTCCACATGGTAACCTAATAATTCCACATGATTATGTTAACCATGCACCACCTGTGAATAATCCTCTATTCTAAGATTCACCGTTACATAGGATACTCTGTACGGTTTGCACTAACCATGTGAAAACCAAGCAACATTCCTTGAAAACTAATTTTTCATCCTATTTCATGCCCCAAACCCATGAAACAACACTAATCTGTCTCATGGTATAGGGAAACACATATTAATCTCAATATAAGGAACATAAAATAACGCATAAACAACATAATAACAATAGGAAGAATCATGTTTCTTACACATATTATTTATCAAAACCGATGATAGTTAGTTTTTTATAATCATATGATTTTTCATTCAAGATCCAATTTTGATATGTTTTTTGATGAGGTGATATCACAATATTCTTTGGTACAAATTTTTCACTATAGTTAAAACCATTAATAAAAATGAAATGGTTGAAATTAGTGAAAACGAATTAACATTATAGGTGGATGAATATAATCATTCTATTAATTGAACCATAAAAATTCATTTCCATTAAAATTATCTCATTGAAATATAATTCGTTTAGTTTGAACTATTTAAATAAATTGATTCCCTAGGTTACTTTTTTAGGGGTTATCATACACTCCTCAACCAAATCCATACATCTTACTAGAATATCAATCCTTCAATTTGGGTTTTAAATAGCATATGATCATATAAAGAATATAACCCTAGAGTGTTAAATTGGGAATGTAGTAATGCATTTTTCTCATCATGTTGGTGGAAATCATGTTAATACCCAATCCACCATGTTTTGGGTTATTTATCTAATTTACATCTATACGAGAGCCTCTACTCTCATGATGTATCTAGGAATATACCCATTGCTAGATAATACCATTTTTAATCATCAATTTACAAATATTCTAAAATGTAATCCTATACATAGGAACATCACTAGAGTTTTTATTATGTTTCCCTAACCCTAACACCAAAGGTAACTATAGTTATCAATAAAAATAACTATAACAATCTATAAAATAACTAAACAAAAATAAAAAATAACTATAAAATTCATCTAATACTAACTATAGAGACCCATTATGTAAAACCAATAAATATTTCAGTAATCTAATTATATAAATAACACATCTCACAAATATCCACATAAAAAAATACAAAAAGGATTATTATCCTAGTTATTATCCACATAAACATCTTATTTTAAAACACCTCAAAACATTTATATATAATTGTTATCCTCAAAGAATTTTCTAGAAATGTCACATGATATCATCAAATTCATAATATTTGTATTTAAAAAATAAGTAATTGGTTATTTTAAACACTCATTAATATACAATACATATCATAAAATATATGTTAATAAAATAGTGGTAGAATATGAGGAAAACATAAATATCCTAAAAATGTATCATAATTGTTAGTATGAAAACCAAAAAACATGATAGTGCCATGTAATATTAAAAAAATATTGGTAGGGAAGCATAATAAATAAAATATAAAACATGTGATCACAACATAAGGTTTACGATACTTAAAAAATAAATGATCTGGATTACATGGGATTTCATGGAAATCAAAATCTCCTTGAATCTTGGGAAATAATTATAAATATAATTGAATTGTTTTATATCATGATAAATCTTAAAATGAGTTAGATCCATATTAATTACTAAAATTGTTGTTGAAACTCATTATATGGATGCCCATGAGAATGAACTCATTATTTCAATGCCTGAGAATGTGAGAGAACCCATCACGCCCACTCCAGTGTGGAAAAACTCATATTGACCACAACTAATAATCTCATGTGATATAAGCTTATTCTAATTAATGGTCTGGTGATATAGGAACACACCCATCATCATTCATTAATATATATTCCACTAAAATACAATAATTATCATCATTACAAATATAAATATTTTAAAAAGAATATGTTTAAAAAAAACCACATAACAACTAGTTATGAAATAACAGAATCCCAAAATATCATTATCCCAAAGGTTTCACAATGTAATAAAATTTAAATAATAAATTATTGTGAAATAGATCATTTCAAATATAGATGCTGATATTAAGACTAAATTACAATATATATTTCTTAAACATAATGTGAAACATTGATATAGAATTCGTAGATTCAAGTCCCTTTTCATAAAGTCTCTATTGTATTCCATAGAAAGGAATTGGATTTTTAAAATTAATATTAAACTGGTAAAAAATATATCTTATTCAAAAATAGTGAATTAACATAAAAAATTATATTAGACAATTAATATTCAATAACAAATTGGGTAACTCCAGGAATGGATTTTAGGTTATGAAAACCCTTAACATTATCCTTGATTTCAAAAAAATTTATTTAACCTTCTATATAATAATGAAAATGATATTAAAAACTAATTTTAAACATTATTATTATATAATTTTATTGATATTTTTCATTAATAATACTTCCCATCATGTATTAGATTCTTGAAAAAAATTCCAACATTGGGTGTTAATAATATTTATATTTTTGAACTATGTTCTCAAAAGAGGCATTATACATCCATTTTACCACAAGATTATCTTTTTAAAACCATTAAAGGTTACATAATTGATGTATTTATGAATAAATATATTATTATAATTATTTTACATGTGACTGGTAGTTTTATTTTTTGAAAATTAATATGATGAAGAATTAGTGTCATTTTTTTTACTAATATCGGTGGAAGATATTATAATGTTCCTATAAATTTATATTTTTAAAAAGAACCATATTAATATTATATACTAAATATACCTAATATATATATATATAATATAAATTATTTCTAACCATTTTTTGTAATATAATGATAAAATGATACTCATTTACTTCTAGAGGTTGTACCTCACACAAAACAGGATTTGTGCTTTAATTTTTGTTAATGGAAAAGGGGAGTGAATAATTTTTGATTTTTTAAAAATAACTTTACCAGATAATAATGATAATTATTTTATAATATTAAGATATTGAATTGATATTTTATGATGTAAAATAGTTCATAATGAAATATAAATGGAGTGGAAGGTTTTGCAGGTTATGCCCCATTTTGTTGATTATCACCATTGCGAAGGGGATTTAACCCTTGAGTGGTAGAAATTTTGGAAACAAGGAACCTTATTATGGTGGATAAAATCTAATAGATGTGTGTTGTGAGTAATTTCTTATGAAATTTATGGTTTTTTGTGTCATGTAATGAAAAGATAGGAGTTTCTCCTTTATATGTGGAATGAAGTGGCTTTTTGTAAATACTCAAAACTAGTAAATATTGGGATGTATCTACCATTAAATGTTGCAAAAATTTTATAAATATTTAATTTTAGGAAATATAAGGTTGAGAATGACCTTCACCATTCAAAAAGAAACATGTTTAAAACATTTCATTCCCTTTGCCTCTTGGGCTACTCACTTTTATGATTTTAGTTTTCAACACGATAACTAGTTGTTATGTAGTTAATTTATCCATAGAGACCAAATATATTATTTTAAATATTAATTAACTGAAAAAAATAATTTTAAATAATATATCAAAGTTATGATGTAATCATTAGATTCATATGGAAGATAAATTTAACAAAAACAGTGAAAACCCCCATTTTTACAAAAATGTATATTCATATAAAAAAATATTTTTAATATAGGATGAATTATCATGGAAATTTATTTTAATAAATATAAATATTATATTATTATTTTAATGATATTTATTTAATAATAAAACATATAAATATAATTATTTAATATTTTTATAATTAAATAAACAAAACAGTTGAGTATACACTTTTCTTTAATGAACTATGTAAATTTTCCAAATATTCAGCCTGGGATTATAAAAAAAATATTATTTATGAATTATTTATTAATATTTAATATATATAATTTAGTAATAAATATTTCCCAAACAATTCATTTTATTCATCTAATAAAATAATTCAATTAAGTGATGAAATTAATTAAATTGGTATTTTCACAATTCAAAATAATATTATTTATATTTTTAAAAACCAAAAATTAATTCTTATGAAAATATGACTATGTTTAATACCAAAATGATGTTATTTTTTTAAATTAACAACATAAAATTTATATATTTCTATTTTAAATATTATTTATAAAATATATGGATAAACTAGATTTTGACCAAAAATGTATTCTTGAATGTTATGTTTATTTTTTGTGGGATAATTTAAATTGATAATTAAACTAGTTATAATTATTTATTTTATAGAAATGAATTATAAATAAAAATAATTCAATTTTAGAAAATATCTTTCATTAGATTCATAGTTACAGTAGTTTAGATGATATTTAATAAGAACATCATTTTTTTAAAATAGTTATATGTATATATATATTCATAATAGAAATAATAATATTTATTTAAAATAACATTTTCTATATTAACTCATATTAATTATTTAGATTCTATAGTTAATAACTATAAATTTTTTACCATAGTTGTATTTTTTAATGATTTATTAATAATTTAATTTTTAAATATTGTGTTATAATTACAATAGGGGTAGTGTACCAGACAAATGTAGAGAAAAAAAGTATTATAAGGGATCCAAAATATTTCTTCATTGAAATAAACCCCAATTAATTAAACAATGGCTTCTTGATATAAATATAATTTACATTAATAAATAGAAAATGGTGGGAAAATGATTGACATGAATCATTATATTATAGAGAATAAGATACAATTATCAATATTATAGGGAGGACTATAAAAACTTATTTTTCCTCATAATTTAAATGAAATATTTTTTGGAAATAGGCTTTACGACTCATTTGATATATTCATTTTTTATTATATTTTTCCTTTCACTTCTATAAGGTCATAGTTGATTTAAAATTTTTATTTCTCTATTCTAAAAATTAATATGGAGTCAATGTGAATATAGACATTATATTTTGAAAATAAAATAAATATATTTTAAAAGGAAGTTATGATATACCAAATTTATAAATTCACAATCATAATAATCATACATCTAAATTATTTTAATCAAAACATCCTTTACACCACAGTACTGATAGAACTAGAATACGTCCACTCATTATGGGTATAGAATTTTTGAATCCCAATTTATAGTCTCATCATCATCAATAGTCATTTCATAGGTTCATAAAAAATTAATATGTCACGACCCCCTTCCTCTAAATATCCCACTCCGGGGACAGGAAATGATGAAATATATATAATTACCCCAGAGTCCTACCATAAGTAGGCCCCTGGATGGCTAATTGCACCAAGAGTGTAATGATCTCCAAATATGGCGGGAATTACCCATTATAAGATACAAGATTAATAGATATAATTAATCATAAAAAACTCCAATACCAAATATAAAAGAGAAACCCAATCCATCCCACATGCATGTATAAATACAACTGATTACAGATATTGTAAGGTCTTTAGGGTAAATACCAAAAAGTAATGCAAAACTAGTGACTCAGAAACTGTAAATGATCTAAGAAACTAATTCCTAGAATGTTCTATAAAATCCTCCAAAAAACCGGAAAATATTTATATATACATAGGGTGAGCATAGATGTATACTCAGTAAGAAAATCAAAGTATATCGTGAACATGTGAAAGAAGCATACTAATGCCCCTTTGAGAAAATAGTAGATCACAACTACACCTAAGTAGGTATACTAAAAAAATCCATCCTCACCAAGGAATTCAATCTATGTAACAAAAGTCATGTAATATACTATAATATAAACCGCATCAATAATAGGGTACACTTCCCAACTTTCCAACTGGTACGTCACTCTCACCCAATGTCGTACATCTGGGTTCTCCAATCCCTTTCATATACCACATCACTTCATACCTGCACACACATTGGCCTCACAACACATACCATCCTCACACACCTAGGCCTTAGAGAAAATCCTTCCCACACATAACTTGGCCTTACAACATTTCACCTCACATCTCATTCTGACGACACCTAGGAAACAATCCACCTATACAACAAAAACCTGGGTTATCACATCTCACCCGACGACAACTGGGACACAAACTACCTCTCCTGCAAATACCAGGGATATCACAACCACCAACCGAAGAACTAAAATACCTCCAACAATCATATAATGTTCCAAACCTACAATTCCTAGAAGAGAGTCCAAAAAAGGAGATGGTATATAGCTATCTTTACTCCACAATAGATGATGTAAAAAACACACCTCGCATGACTATGTGGGTTTTCAGTACATAGCTCTCAACATGTATGGGTGAATATAAAATTAATAAGGAAAATAAAATTATAAAAATGTATATAAATAAACACTAAAACCCAATAAATATGTTCTCAAAGTAACCATCAACTCACAAAATTGTCACCTTTGTTGCTACCTCTAATTGCTCAACACCTCGCACAAGGCCACAACCCCCATTTCACATTTTCCGAACAATTCATTAAACCAATTCCATTAAATTAACCCAAACCACCCAATACATTCCCAAATTTATTAAAAAAATATTAATGAATTACATTACTACATAGGAAGCTATAAAGTATGACACACATCATGAAATACAATAACAAATATTAATGAGATGAATAACCATGGAAAATTAACATACTTCGCATTAAAAAAAATCATAGATATTTCATACACTTTCTAAATGTTATAAATGTAATTTATATAAATAATTACCAACACCAAACCTATTGTATTTTTAGTAAATCATCCTCCTAGTTCATAATATTAATTGAACCATCCCCCAACCCACAACCACATGCACCAACACATTATAGAAAAACTAGTTTTGCAGCCTTGTTGTATAATCACATAATACCAATAATAACCCCATCATATAACCACATGTCATCCACATACCCCATACCATAAAACCACAAAAATAACACACAAAACATTACCTCAAACACAAAGGTAAAAAATTTCTTTCAAATAAGGCATCCTTATTTCTTTACACTTATTAATTTTATGGCTATCATAGACGATGAATGATTTTGGGGAATCCATTTGAATCCAAATATCTGTGTTTAACAAAAAATTATATATAATCATTCAACTATTTTTTTAAAAAAATTACATTACACAAACCATAAAATTTAATAATAAGGACCCCAAAGGCCACACCATTGAGTGGGTAGTTAGCCCATACAAATAACAAGAATTGATGAAATAAAAAAACAACCCGATCATGCATCATCTTCCATAGCCCTATATATTTATTCTTATCCCAATTAGATTATATTAATTATATTTTAATGAAATATAATCATAAGGTAAAACATCCTTATACTCATCCTATGTGATGAACAATTTAGGAAGATGGTGTAAATTTTTCCTAAAGAAGAACGATAAACAATTCCTAGTTGCACTGATAAAAGGGGGTGTGTGTACATCAGGTGACTCTCCCAGGAATCAAGAACCAAACTCAGGAATAAAATACAAGTAATATGGCTTTGGGTATGTTTGTTATTTATAGAATGGATATGTTATATATGAATGGAAGGGTTTCTTGACTTCGGGAATATAATATCTGATTCAACGAGAAATAGATACATTTTAATATTTCCATTAAATGAATATTTGACCAAGAACACTAGGTTTTAACATTTCAAAGCCTCCAGATCCTTAAAAAAATATGCACATAATTAAAACATTTTATAACTACTCTAAAATAAATAAATTTAGTCATTAAGACGAATTCCCGTTATAAAATTCATAAAACAGGGAAAACTGACATTGGTAAATAAAATGGAAAACTATTGGAAAAGAAGAACTATTGAGAGTGATGTACCTTCAAGATGAACAGTTAGAAATGATTTTTGAGTCACCACTCTATTGGAAACCACCATGATTGAGACCTCTAGATGAGGAAGTTCTATACAAGAACCGACTAGGGGCCTACCTCCCAGACAGAGGCATTAAAAGATGAGGAAGCATTGCTTGAGTGACTGACAAGGTGAGGCATTTCCAGATAATGCAATACCAGAAGAGGCACTACCATGGGACCTACCAATAAGAATGGGGAAATTCAAGATAAGGAACCGCCATACGGGAAACCACTTCGGTGAGACGGCACTAGCAAGCCACTGCTAGGGTGAGATACCACCTGCTAGAGCTACCGTCATCGTGGAACTGCCAGCGAGGCACCATCATGGTGGTACTCTACCAATGAGGCACCACCATGTTGAGACAAAATTTGGATGAGGAAAAGTTTCGGAACATAAAAAACTTGTACTTTTTTAATGTGTTGATAAAATTCACCTTGACATTTAAGGAAAAATAAAATGCCAGATTTACCAAAAGTATTGGACTGGAATGGTCCGATAAATTACATCAAATACCCTTATGTCTATTCTCACACTCTATAATTACAAACTTACCTGAAGGAAAATAGAAGAAGGTTCTCAAGATACATCCCTTGAGATACCTCTCAATGAACATGTCACACATGAAACATTGTTATCAACTAAACACATCAACATTCAATAATAATCCACCTTGTACTATTTGAATGTTGGAGTGGAATCCTCTATACCCATGAAAACCTCTTATAAAATCTGATAACTAGGTATTATCATAATTATTGTTGAAATTTTAATCCAATTGACCAAAAAACCCATTTTCAAAGCCACAACAATCCACACTAACCGAACACATGAATCATGGAATTTTGTCCTCCGTATCATGATATTATCCACTCTAGGAGGCACTAAATCGACTATATGGGTTTAATCGCATCACCGTTAATGTGTCTTGATTCATAATAATTACCTACCCTTTTCAAAAGTTAGGTAATTATCAAACATCACAAATCAAAGGAATACAACTAATCGCATAATCAATAATGTTAAAACATTAAATCCAAAAGATAATAGAAAAAATGAAAAAATCAATACAACACGAGCTACTAGGCATGGATATGCATCCATCGCTCTTATGCACTCTCTTCTAGGCCACCATGCCTATAAAATAAATGAACTAATGGATAGGCCCTTCCCCACAACATCTTCTCTCCACAAACCTGGATCACTATTGGCTACTCCAAAAACGTCATTTATTCCTAGACATCTAACTCTCAATAGTCAATGAAATGGGATGCATCGTGAAGAGACCAACAAATTTGGGAGATGTGAAATAAATTTTGGATCTTCTCGAACAATAGTGACAAAGCGAACCTATATGCCACCTTAGTAACTTTTCCTAACCCCTCAAATTTCCCAACGAAACTTGGATGATGCTTACACCCTCTAGAAAACTCCCACCAACCACATCATGGGAAAACCATCAAAAACATGTTGTCTAAATAATCTATCTCAAAGGGAATCCTACTATGATTGATATAATAATTATTCAGGTCTTGCGCTACTTCCACCTTGTTGTGAACAAGCTAAACATTCTGTATCATTATCTTCACCACACTAGGATGAAAATTTGTTTTCTCCCCATCCTCTATACAAAACAAAAGAGAAAGAATTGTTCTATGATAAAAATCCAAATATGGGGCCCTCCCAATGGAAGAGTACATGATATTATTATAATAATACTCCCCCAAGGGCAGCTGGCATACCCAAGATCCACAAAAGTCCCTGATGAATGGTCACAACATATCCTACAATGTATACATAGTCTGTTCCATTTCCCCATCTCTCTAAGGGTGAAATATAATGATGAGGTGTAACTGAGTTCTGTAACCATGTTACAATCCACTAAAAACTCATGAGGAAAACATTGAATCCAAATATAAGTAAATTGACTTCTAATCTCCATTAAATCGTACTACTTCATCCAGAAACTTCATATCCAAATCATCCTTGGACACGACTCCTTGCTCACAATGATGTGAGAATATTTCATCTACTGGTCCATGATCACATAGATAGTCACAAACTTTTTGAGCTCTAGTTATACCTGTGACAAAATCCATCAATATATCATCCCATTTTCACCTTGAAATATCCAGAGTTTATATCAAACCAGACAGAAAACGTTTCTCAACAATAACCTGCTAGAAAACAAAGAATATTTCCACAAACTAAACCATTTCCCATACATAATGGGAAACCAAAACACCATCCTTTGTCTATGGAAAGTCATCCAAACCCCTAGTTTTTTCAAAAAATGGTGAGATATTAATCTCATGAAAGTCTCTATCACACATTTATATAGGAAAAAATACTATTAAAAAACAGTGTCTTGTTCTAGATATCATTAGAACATCCATATAGAGTTAAACCATGGCCAACATGATCACACATCAACTCTGACTTATAGTCTCACCATTGATACTCATTCACTTTATACAACAAATAATATTATGTTGTCATATGAAATAGAAAACTTATACATCTGCCATCCCCTACATCTAAGTGCAAGGCTGAATATTTTTCATTACTCTCTAATCAACCACAACTTCTCGAAGTACATCATCTTTTGAAATTATGATTAAATCACTAGCCACAATATTCCCCAGTACTTAGGTTTACATGATCTCAAAATCATAATCTGGAAAAATCTCCATCCACTTCTGTTTCCACACGTTCATATTGTGCGGGGAAATAAATACCTCATGATCTTGTGATCTTTGATGACCATAATGTCCTCCTCAATGAGTTAATGCCCCAAAATAATTATATCAAACTCAAGTAATGATAGCTCCATATCATGGGTTGAATAGTTATATTTGTTATGGAGTAACTACTTAGACCCACATGTGATCACTTCCTTTTGTTGCAGCACCACACATCCCAATCGCCAAAGGGAAGCATAACAAAACACATCAAACATTAACCTTTCCTTTAGTGACTGTATAATTGGGTCACTAGCCAACATCCCTTTGAGGAAACTGAACGCATCATGGAACTAATTTTTCCATGAAAAAACATGGTCCTTCTATGTCAATGTTGTAAACGGGTTTGTGACATGAGTTATATTGGGTACATACCTCCCATAATAGCCCACGAGACCAAAGAAACTTTGATCCTCTACCTCATTCTTGGGTACTTCCAAAAGGACAAATAATTGAATCATCAATGACTCTACTTCCACACCATTAATAGACACCACAAAAAATATAAAATGCACCTCTCATTTCCATAACATACACTTGGTCAACTATTCGTGTAAACGGTGGTGTCTAAGAACATTACAGATAGTTTTGACATGCTTGATGTGAACTCCTCCAACACGAAGTACATTAAGATATCATCAATGACTGATATGATGAACCAATCTAGGATATCACAGAACATAGAGTTCATAAGCACCATGAACATGGTTGGTGAGTTCATAACACTAAATGATATAACTACAAACAAGAAGGGCCCATAAATACATCTGAAGGCAGTATTTAGGATATGTCTCTCCTTCATCATCAATTGGTGATACCAATACTATAGTTAGATCCTGGAAAACAAACTGACCCCTCTTTTTTTGTCGAAATGATCATATATCCTCAAAATAGTGTAACAGTATTTTAACATTAAAAAATTTATGTTTCAGTAGTCTATACACAACCTCATAACACAATATCCCTTATTAGAACAACATTTTAGCACACCACTATGTTATACTAGGTCAGATAAAACACTTATACATCAAATCATCTATCTATTTCCTCAACCACCTAAAATCAGAAGGTTTTACCTAGTAAGGATCCATGTAAATCATAGAAGGAATAGGATTCAATTCTATCCTAAAATCAACTTCACGTCAAGGGGGTAGCATCAAAATCTCCCTGAGGAAAACATATAAGAACTCCCCAATGAAAAAGGGAACCACTACCTTCCCAATTTCCACTTATTCCACCAAAACGTTTCCAAAAAAGAAACATGGGGCTCCATATTCCAACTGAAAACCTGAAAACTCCTCTCACCAACAAAAAACACATGCTTTTCTATCAACATATAAAAAAATGAATCTCCCCAAAAAGAATTATATAACATAACATATAGAATAAATATCTTCGATGATGATAATTTCATTGTATGGCTTCATATATTGCATGGAAAGATCTCCACAACACTGATTCAGTTCCAACATCAATTTACACCCCAAGGACACATCAAACATGTGGGTATTGACTCCAACTGGTGTACACAACAATAAAGGCATGGGAAGTACCTATATTTATAGTCCTAGATAATTGGATTTTCTAGGTGAAACAAATGATTCCAAGCCCTTAAAATCAAAGATGGCACAAATGGGGGGTACTAAAAAATAATTGTACCAATGAAGATCCCTATCTCAAATCGAACGTCTATTTCCACTGCGTTCAACATACGGAGACCAAATACTAAAACTATCTAATGATGACCACATCCACATCCATGATCCTGATAATACAAGGGGAACATTTTGATATCAGCCTCTACCATCTCCTTCTCTCCTTGGCAGAGCGAAATATTACAACCCCTAAAACATAACAAGTCTCAGTAGAAGCTTAATTTAGGATGGCTATGTACAAATCCACCTTGATCAAAATGAGATTAGGGAAGTACTGGGAATTGGATCTAGTGATGACCACAAAGACCACAACCAAACTACACTAGTGAACATTTCCCCAGGAAAGAATAGAAACCCCTGGTACCATACTTGTGGAAAGGAAGATGTTGGGGTTGACTCCCATCTAGAAAAAACATCAATGTTCCTAGAACCTTATATCTTCCACTAAAAACTCTGTCTCGTAAAGAACTCATTTGGATCCCATTTAGCTGAGTAACTCCCTATGAGTGAGTTGTCTCGATCTCCTCTACCTTCTTATGAACCCCAGAATACATTGGCAATGAAAAAGGATTAACAATATACCAGATAAAAAGATGGGGTTCCCACTAAAGTATTCTCAAATTAGACTCCTCATCTTGAAAAGGAGACAAGGTAAAATTCATAAGCTCCATGAACATAATTCCTCACTACAAGACACACATAGTCCCATATTTATGGGATAATAGCTCCTTCCACTTCTCCTCTTTCATGGACGCCTGAAATAACTCAAATTAGTACTCCTTCTAGAAGTCAATCAAAAAAATCCTTCTTCCTCTCACCTTGACACATCATCCACCATTGACACATAAGACCTCACATATGACTAAATACCAATGAGACCCATTAATTAGTCGGGCCCCATACCAAACAAAATACCATATCATGATTCTCAAGCTATCTCTATATCTCCATTTAAAAAACAAGTCCCTCATAAATTACCAAACCCCTCCACTAGAAAGAAGAAAACATTGTCTTATTCTAATAATTCTCCTCAATTTTATTTAACTTATAGTGATCAACTAGATTAGCCCGCTAACCCTCAACTCCCTAAGCCACTTATAGAAGAGGACCATAAGCCATCTGTGAAAGGGGAAAAAAGATTTCATAATCCTCCTTAATATGAATTACTCATTAAAATTTATTTTAATTCATTTTATTTATTCTGTCTATGATAACCTCCCCATAGTTACCCAATTCAAAAAATAACATATGTTCTTATTATATATGTACCATTCCTTGGTATCTACCCTACAAGACACCCGATTTTACAAGGTTATTTAATAGGTTTAGTGTTCGTTTAGTGGATCACGGGGGGGGGGGGGGGGGATAAATCTCATTCCCTAGGTGGTATCTAAGGCCTATGTCATGCCCCATAGTCTACTAGATTTGTTTCCATACCACCCCAATACTCATCTATTTTCCTAAATCCAATATATATCTTATCTCTCAACCATCGACAATTATACCAGTCGACAATGTCCCCAAAATCCCAAGTTACCCCTCCTTGGATAGAAATGATTAAATAGAGATAATGATCCCCAGAACCGACCTCTAGACTGCACCGGGTTGGTGACTAGCACCAATGGTGTATTGATATCTGAATATGGGAGAAATTTCCTTTCATAATATACAATATATAGAGATAGAATAAATTATCCACAAAAACACAAACATAATCTAAAAGTGAAACACAAACCATCCCAAATACATGTATTAAAGGAATTGATTCAATTAAGATAATTTATCCATGATAAATACCCAAATCTAAAGATAAATCAGCAACGCGACAACAATCAAGGATTCATGATAGTATAGTCTTTCATCATCCTAGAAATTATTCTAGAAACCTAAAAAAAAATTTCTATACATTGGGTGTGCATACAAGTATACACATTGAGAAATAAAACATCTCTCTCATGACTCCCCAATCTCAATATACCCCTCCTCAAATGGAAAGGAAAAAATGAGAGATAATGACCCCTGAGTTCCAACTCCAGTAGGCCCTAAATTTTATGACTAGCACCATGGGTGTACTGATATCACAATATTTGAGTAATTACACTATATAAGCAACCTGATTGGGAGATATATTGAATAATCCACAACAACTCCAAAAAATAATATAAAAGTGAAACCCAAAACACCCAAAATTCATGTTTTCATAGTACTGATACATATATAACATAGTCTTCAAGGTAAACAACCAAAATTAAGGATAATGTAGCTACTCAACAACTTTTGAGGATATGAGGTAGTAATGTCTAATATAGTATTCAAAATCCACCTAGAAATAAGAAAATAGTTTTATATGTGTATTTTGATCATACATGAATACTTAGTAATCAAATTAACTTATCTCATTCACCTGTTAAAGATGAATACTAATGCTCCTTTGAGAAATTAGTAGATTCAAACTGCTCCTATATAGGAATATTATCCAAAAACATACTCACATAATCATTATCACCATGTAACAAAAGTGAATCAATATAATATTATTAAGAACACACATATTATATGGTTCCCTGGACCAATTTCCCCCTGGCAGGCCCCTATCACCCAACATCAAACCTCCTAATGCTCTCATCCCTTCCGAATATCACATCAATCCTACCCGCAATCATTAGGTCCTCTTAACACATACCACACACACACACATGGTCCCCAAAAAACATCCTTCATAAACAAGCATGGGCCTCCCAATACTTCACATCAAGTATCTTCTTGAAGACACTGGGGAAAACCCACATCGCCCAAAAAACGTGGGCTATCATATCTCGCATAAAGACACCTGGTCCATAAACCACCTCATCTGAAAATTCTAGGGATATCACAAACACCATCTAAACTAGTGATATATCTCCATATGTCACTACATGTTCCATACATACCTCATCTAGAAGAGAGAGTAGAAAAAGAGAGTGTACCCACCCATCCTTACGCCATTGTGAATGTTGAGAACCCCCATACCCCCTATGTGACGATGCTGGTGGTTGGAACATAGTGATCAGCATGTGTGGGGTTGTATAGATTTAAAAAGGAAAATATATGAATATAAATGTATAATACCAAAAACTCAATCCAAATTGCACCTGAGTCTTAGCCCAGTTGGTGAGGTATCCTTGAGTGAATTCACAAGACCCTGGTTCAAAACCAGGTTGAGGCTTTTTTCCGCAACTATAGCATTACTATAGCTGGGAATGTAGCAGCACTGTACAATGTGCGAGTACAATAGAAGAACTATACACTGTACATGTAATATAGCATAACTATACACTGTGCGAGAACTATAACAGGAACTGTATCATGTACTGTTCGGCAATGTAGCAGCTAGAACTATTCACCTTGGGCCACCGATTTGGGCTTGGAGTCCTTAAGGATTTCAGGACACCCATGACATCGGGTCATTAGGGATTTCGAGACACCATTAAGGACTATGGGCCACCTCAAGGCCTTCAGGCCACATGCTGTTTCCCCAAACTCACTACAAAAAATGAGCAACCTCAGAAGAGGATACATAGTAGGTTCACTCACCAGAACAGAGCCAAATTGATATGTCTAAAAGAGAGGGTATGAATATGCCATCGAGACCATCCTGTGATTTCATGGGAAGCCGAGCCAGATGGCCATGCAAAGGTGGAGAGATACTATCATTACGTAGATGTTTCTTAGGGGAAGTTCCTTGTAGGCACTCTGGTTGAATTCCTATAGACCTTCAGGTCATGTAATCTTTTAAGCCTATGGGCCTTGTAATATCTGAGCCTACTGGCCTTGTAAGGGTTCCCCCTCATCCCTTCAAAGGGGGTTTATCAAAAATCTATAAAAAGTATGGCCATAGGGCCATTCGAGAAATCCAAAACAATGTGTTATTAGAAAATCTATCAACTCATAACACTGTCACCATTGTTTCTTCCTATAAATAAACAACACCATGAGTTAATCAAAAAACATAATTTCACATTATCTGTACAATTCATTAAACATAATTCTTTTTATTAACCAAACCATACCAAGACACTCATATATTTTTTAATCAAGGATTTCTTCATTCCATCACTACACAAGCATCAATTAGGTAATAAAAAAAATCAAGAAACACATTAATAGTCATTCAAGAGGTGAAGAGACCTAGTAAATTAAATCACTTCACCATAATGACCCATCATACCATAACCTCAAGATATATTGTGAAGATTTTTGAAATTTATACATTAAAAGAATATTATAAATTAACCACACAATCCCTGCATTCCCTTTTCAAACTCATTTTCCATGTTCATCATATTAACAAAACCAAACCCCAACACTCAAGCACATCCAATGAAATATTACAGTATAACTGGTTTTTCATCCTTGCTACATAATCACACCAAACCCATAACAACCCCACCATAAAACAATATTTCATCTTCTTACACCATACAAAAAACCACAACAATTCCACACATCACATCACCTAACATACCAAGTGAATTTTTTTCAGATTTAATAATGCATCACTTATTTAACTACAATTATTAATTTTGTGGTTATCATATAAACTATATTATCTTGAGGAATCCATTTATTAGAAAAAATACATGGTTAATCAACTATTGTATATATGCATTCAAGAAAAATCCAAACAACATGCATTCCATAATCCATCTAGTGTGCAAAAAAGGAACCCCAATAGCCACGATTTTCAATATGTAGTTTGCAAATACAAATATCATGAATTAACAAAATCAAACATACAACAAGATCATGCATCACTTTTCACAAGAATTTATATACTGATTCATAACCAAATTTAATTATAATTATTAATCCACAATCATTAATCTTTATAGGGAAATATATATATACCCATCCTACATGACACATAATTTAGAAAGATAAAGAAAATCATATCTAGAAGAAGAACAATCGATAAATCCTTGTTGCACAAAAAATAATAGTACGCATAAAACATGTGATTCTCTAGGGAGTAATGATCCAAAATAAAGAGAACACACTATTGAAGAATGATTTAGGGAGGTTGTATTTAAATTGAATGGTATGTTGACTTTAGTATGATCAAATATGATTCAGTGGGAATTTTATATAGTTTAATTTATCAATTAAAGGATGATATAACCAATACCATATTGTTTTAACATTTTAAAATATCGAGACCCTTACAGAAATAGATATGTAATTATTTTTTTTAAATGACTCTAAAATCCCACAATTTAGCCTTTGAGATCAATGCCCATTATAAAAGTCCTAAAATTAGGAAAATTTGATACTTATAGAAAAAATAAAAATAGGTGTAAAATAGGCATTGTTGTTAGTGAGTAACCAATAGGATGAATAGACTTCCACTATTAAGGAGTCACCACTTGGTGAGAAAATATATGGCGAGACATAGCCAGATGAGGTACCACTAGACAAGACACTACCAAGGTGACCTATCAATAAGCACGAGGCACTGCCAAACGAAAAACCACCGGTCAAGTGACCCCCAGGGCGAGACACCACTAGATGATGATCAAATAGGAAAGACACCTCTTGGAAAACATTGTACTAGGCCTGGGGAACAACCATGAGAGGTTCTGATGGAAGAGAAACATACAGGGTGTGCCAATGCCAGCAAGCCACTACAAGGGTGAGACAATATCTACATGAGCTACCATCATGTATGTACAACTAGTGAGGCACTACCTTGGAGAGACTCATATAATGAGTCACAACCATCATGAGACACCATTTCGATTAAGAACTTTTTAGAATATTAAAAAACTATAATTTTTCAACGTATTGAAGTAAGTATCCTTGGGTTCCCAAGATACCTCAGACACAAGATTTTCCACAATTTAATGTTTGGGAAAAATCCATGTAATTAAAACACATATATAGTATATTGGGAATTCCTATTATCCCCAAAAATATTTCTATTTGGGGATTTTTCATGGGAAATTCATTTGTTCTATGTGTATTATATTTTGAATTATTAGTGGTTCCCTAAGATGATTGTTATCTTATTTCCATGTTTTAATTAATGTATTAATTTTCCATCGATCATTTTATGATCGATGGCTGAATTTACCATTACTAAAACCTATTATAGTCCATTTAATGTAATTCATTGGGATATTTTTAAAATATTTCTTACATATAAGAAATTGAGAATTTATTCCATCCTCATATTCTTATGATGATCTTTAATGGGACTCTATATTTATCTTCTTTAGTTCGGTTTGGACTTCCACCATGTTCTTGTTGTGGAATTTTTTTTATTATATTTAGTTTAGTATAATCTTTATATTTCTCATTCTAAAACCCATTTCATTGGGTTTTTTTTGAAGTAATATCTATATTTTCCTTTGCAAACATGGTCAATTAAATTTCCATCCATTACTAAAACTAAAAGGGATAACATGAGTGAAAAAAAATAATATGAGAGTATTATAGAAAATTCATCAAATTTAACTATAAAAATTAGTTTTCATTTATATTACAAAATTGGACTATATTTCCTTTAGTTTAACCAATATCAAACATATTTTAGCATATGTTAAGTTTTGATGCGTTATCGTATACTCATAAACAAAATAACTTAATGTAATTAGTAAATTAATCATTCATAGTGGTTTATAAATGCAATATAATCAACATAGAATATCCAATGGGTGTCACACTATGTGTGTTGTTAATCTCGATTTCCATGAACTAGGTGATGACTGAGTTAATAAAAAATCAACCAAATTTAGGGTTATGGCATCAAGGTATAGTTGTAAAAGAGACTTCATCCTCTTCTAGTATTTATAAAAAGATGTATTTCTATGGAAAATCGTCTAATAAATTATTTAACAATATTTCAGGATATTATCTAAAACATAGGCTTAACTATATAATTTTTACTATGGTTATTTAACACAAATACCATCAGTAACTATATTAATCTCCAAAATAATTTAATTATTTACAAAGTAACTAAAATAATTTCAAAATAACTAATAAATTCCACTGATACAAACTACACAGGTGAATGAAAAACATTATATAAATAGTATAATAATATCATTATTCAAATAATACAACACAAAAAAATCATAACACAAAGGCCAAATAGTTTAGTGTCTTGCTGAATATCAATGCAATAATAATGATTTACAACACTTGTAAACATTTATAAATAATAGTTCTTTAATAGAACCTTTATTAATTATCAAATGACATAATAATATTCATAATATAGTGATTAGAAACATAAGAAAGTGGTGATATCAAATGAATAGTTTTGTGAAAAGACATATCACAATGTATAAGTTCATAAGAGTTATAGAGAATATATGGAAAGGATAAATGGGAAAATAAGAGATCATATTTCTGTTTATAATAGTAAAAAAACATTATTAATATACAAGAAGAAATAAAAATATTATTTCATAAAGATAAATGATATAACATATAATATGTGATCATGGAATGAGCTAAAGCAATCATAAAATGGGACAATTAATAAAATATGACATTTCATGGAAATAAAATTAATAATGAAACATAGAATAACATCGAAGTCATTATGGAAATGTTTACTAACAATATAAACATGATAAAGTGTCACATCTATATGCATATGTAAACATGAGTGAAAAAAACATTTTACCCACCTATGTGAACAAACCTATTATATAGAAATGACTAAAAATATGAGCAGGTGTATCATGCCCACGCCTATGTAAACAATTTTACACCTAGCTAAATATCCTATGAGATATTAGGTAATACCAATGAATTGGTTGGATATATTTGACCATGAAAATATTTTTCCATACATCTGTATGATACTTATAAACAATCTTATTCATAACATAAATTATCAATGGAAATTCAATGTGATTCATAAATAATCACATATCATAGACTTAATAAATAATAGGATATAAAAATATCATTATCCCAAAGGGTTCAAAATTTAATAAAATATCAAAAATAAATTTGTGAGAGAAATATAATTTGAAATATATATATATATATATAGTAAAATAAAACCCAAATGAAAAAAGAGATTTGTTGAATCATTTTAAAAACATCAATGTAAAATTCATAGATGCAAGTCCGTTTAAAAAATATAACTTTTATTTTAAGATAAATGAAAGTCATGACATACATGAAATTGATGTTTGATCAAAAAATATTATTCCCGCAAAAAATTAAATGAAAATATAAAAAATATTATAATTGTTAAGTTTAATAATAAATTTGGTATCACAATGAAATTATGTTGATTTACAAGGTCCCTTCCCATTACCGTCGGTTACAGCAGATGGATTTAATCTCCTATATAATAAATATAATAAACATAATTACTTATTTCAAATACATAGTAATATATAAATCTATTTAATAATTTAATTAATAATAATTATCTTCATCTATTATGTTGTTATAATATCATTTTAACATCATGTTTTAATAACCTTGTGGTTTTAAAATAGGTCCCAAAAAGGGGTATTGATCCACCATTCCACCTAATTATTTTAATTTAGAAACAAATTATTTTTCTATAATTTATGTTTTATAAAAAAATTATAATTTTATAATTCATTTACATGGGAGTTTTGGTCACATTTTATGAAAGATAAATCAGCTAAAACAAGTTACATGTTTTTTAATTAATATCAGTAGATTCCTTATAACCATCGTTAATTTTTTTGTTATTCATGTTGAACCATATATGTGATATATATTTCCTAGAAAAGTCATATATACGTATAAAATATTAATTAAAACCTTATGGGTTTATAAGTGTAGTCAAAATGAATCATTTTTATTCTTGCAGGCAATAATCTTTAAAACATACGATTCAATTTTTCATTTATCATAGTGGAATATGTGTGGGTGAATAATTATTATACCATAATTATATGGATATAATAGTATAATAATGATACCCATTTTATCAATTTAATATTTTTAAATGAAATTTTATTGAGAATAAATTCTTATTATGAAAAAAAAGAGAACATTTAGATCTTATACCACGCATCTTGGATTGTCACCTTTCAAAAGGGGATTAATCATTTAATGGTGTAATGAACAAAAAATATATAAATTTAATTCAATTTTAATGAATTAAATCCTTATTAAGTAATGTATTCACAGATAAAACATGCACTAATTCTATTATTTTGTATTTTTATAAGTTAAATCAAATCATATTTAAAATACTATTATGAATCATAATAATTGACAATATATGCATTGTAAAATTAAAATTATGAATATTATATTATAATCGTTAATATAAAATACATATGCAATATATGGAAGATGTTTTTTTCATGACCAATATGACCACACCTTATGAAGACCATTTATCAGATCTTCCAAGGGATACGTCATCACTGTGCTTTCCCTTCACCCAGCCCATACTGAGATACAAAAATTTAAATAGTAGTCAAACTATTTATGAGAGATGCTCAATATAATTTATACCATGGCACCAACCATGTTGGATGAACAAACCCCAGATTATGTCCCAATCAGACACCATAAACATAGTGCATACACTATTGTAATATATGGTTCTTTATCTAGACCCATTTAATATGAATTTTTATATTTTCTTATTTATAAAATATTGATTATATTTTACCATTTGTCATTATTAAATTATAAATATATATATGAATAAATAAATAGTTTGACAGAAATATGATTTTGATATAAAGAAACAGATATTTTGATTTAAAAAAAATCATTTCAATTAGAAAACACTTCCGATAAAATAAATAATATCAAAATAAAATGATATTATAATAAAATGTTATTATTGTATAATAATTACACAAATTAAAATTATAAAATAATTTAGTTATGAATAATATAATTTTTATAAAGGTAATAATGTATTTAATATCATAAAAACTAGTATTTATCAATAAATACAAATTTTTATTAAAAATTAAAAATTATCAAACTGTGAAAATTAATTTCATAAAAATCAATATTAATTTCCGAATAATATTATCTAATATAAAATGTTTTGTTTTATATAACTCTCTCATACTCTCTAATTTTTGGGTAAAAAATAATTTTTATATTAATAAAAAATTTCAATTCTAACATCATAGTTTACAAAAAGTGTCATGTTAAATAGATAAATGACCATAAATATATATAAAATTTTGAATAATGTGTTTTTATGTTATATTATATATTTTTTAATCCTTTAACGAATACTACAAAACTGTTATTTTATTTTATATTTTTAAAATCAATTCCTTATAAGCAATATTCACTGCCACATAACCATGGTAATTATTATATGGAGTTTGGTTGTTATCCATATAAAATATTTAAAACTCATCTTATTTGGAATAAAGTATATTAAATCCCATGGAATATTTTTGGTTGTGATTATTTTATCATATTGTGTCCAAAAAATTTGTTTAAAATTTAATAATGAATTTCCCACAATTTCCCTACAAATACCCACACATACTCTCTTCAAATCCACTAAAACCCCATCTAACATGATGTTACTCTACATATAACTATCCTAATTACTCTAATTTGTTTCTCATTGTCTTATAAAACTCATCCCATTCTTATTTAGGTTCCCTATAAAGGTATGATACCTTCTCCTGTCCTTTTTTATTTCGATTACCCTCTATGTATTAGGACATTTTATTTTAATCTTTTCCTTTTATAATGTATTTTTATAAATACCTTTAACTATTATTTTAATTCCCATGTGATGAGTAAAGTTTTTCATCTCATTATTATCTTCTATGAACCTTTATGTACACCCATTTTGATGCAAATATAATCTTGTGATTTTCTAGGCCATATTTGTTTTTAATAACCATTTCCATTTCAAATAAAGAGTCTTCACCTATATATATCAATCCTAAATATATTTTAGTATTATATTAATATAACACAATATCCTTAATTATTCTTTTAATATTTTTAAAATAAATTATTATCATGTTTTCCACTGTAGATCTGTGTCTTCCTAACGGTTGATTGCAAGGAGTTATATCGTGTAAAATAAATAATCATAGGTTAACTATTTATAAATGGTTTCCAAAAGGTTTTTACATAGAACATTAAACCAACAAATATTATATATCCAAAGGGACCTGATTTCCATGGGTAGGTTCCCATTATTGATTTTGTACAATGGAAAAGAAGAATATACAGTGGCCAATGTGACTCAAGATTGGGCTCATCATATGCTTTTATGGGAAACTGTTCCCTACATTGGGGCACTCTTATAGATTTAAGATATGTTTTTGAATCCTTATTTAATTCCCAGGATTTATTTTGGTGACCCATGAATTTACAATCAGAAAATAGAATATATGTAATTTTGAACAATCTCTATGTATCCAATGTTCATTATCTGTGGTGACATCAATATGTATTAGAGGTTTCCATCAATGGAATTCTATTAAGTAGGGATTTTATATTTATCGACATTAATATGACGATGCTGGTTTTCTAGTACCATAGTTCGAATTCATTAGTTTATAATAATCCTTGGAGATCAGAGTTTTTTCTATTATCAGGAGATGACCTATGATATGGGTTCCTCCATATCCAAGTGAAAGGAATCAGAACACAAGTAGTTTAGATCAACATAATAGGACACATCCTATATTTTAATGTCATCAGAGAAGGACCAATCTAGTTAGTATATCATTATATGGAAAAGACATCTAATTGAAATGTTCCAATAAATGTTTTGTTTCGGACTTATGTTGAAGAAGACTAGAGATCTTTGAGGGGATATGGAATTCGATGTAGAAATATACTATATCGGGATTATGGTTCATAAATATTATTGTTTATTTTAGATGTTGAGTTTGGAGCTCGAGGGGGATTTCTATTTATCTCATTTATATGAGAATAAAAATCCCACTTAGTTTGGTAATAAGGTTTCAAATATATAGAGTCAAATTGATTAGTATCATAGTGCATTATGGCACTTTGAGAGGATTAAACTGGATCTTACACCAGAATTGGATTCCCTAGTGAATGGTGGGTGATATTGGGTCTTAATCATGAGGATTATGCTCATATATTGGATAGATTATTGTATAACTCTTGAGATGGATTCCCATGAATGCATGTGGATTGCACTTGGAATGAGGTATGTCGTTTGGGATCATGTGGATCTCATGATATCTATCAACCATTAAGACCACATGAGTCATACTTTTTTTGAGAAACAAAAGTATTTGGAGGATCTTGAAATCCCCATGATCATCATTTTTATAAGGTTTGAAAAATTCCTTTTAAGAGCCACACTAATGTAGGTACTCATGAATGAAAATGAATGTATGATATGAAAGAATAAAATCTCACAAAAATAGGAATATGACTTTTTTGGGGATGTAATCATGTCTATCCCCTAAGCCTGCATGTCCTCATGAGTCATGCTTGAATGTGAGAAAAAATAAGATGCATAAGATATGGAAAACCAAAAACATCGCCTTCTTTGATAAATGATGTTGATGGGGAGATGAGTGATAAAAATGGGGAATGGATGATCTAGCCACTTCTATCGTTTCGTATCATTAAAATTTTGGTTAGACAACCCATAAAGAAAAGGGCTTCACTGAGAACGGAAGATAAAGAGTGAAGCCACCTACAAGAGAGGCATGATGAATAATCCCTGGGAAATGACCTTCTTTATCTATGCATCAAGGGACAATGGTATCTTTACCTATTGAATGGAAGAGAAAAATTGGTCCTCACTATCCCTATATGGAACTGGAGGCACCAAGTTATTGGGGAAATATGGGTAGATCATTATCCAAAACCTAGTACCCAAAATTTGGAACTCCCTGACATAATCCCTGGGTTCAGGGTCAATGTGACTATGGGAATTAGAATTCACATTCACATAGAGGACCCTAACTACCTGGTAGGATAGGTTCAATAATCCTCTGAATGTTTGAATGAAAATACAAATGGGTGACTCACAGGTGTATCCCTCTTCATGGTATTCCATATTCAAAGGCTTCGGTATAGGAATAAAATTATTCACCTTTAAAAAATTGGTCCAAATGCAGAGAGTCTCTATAATTTGTGGTTGATTGATGGACTATGAAATTACTGACAAGGGGTGGAAACATTAGGTGAACAAAAGGGGTTTCACCTTGGTAGACATGGGTGAACCACAGAGCCCACTCAGGTAGGCCTAGGAAAAATGGGAAAGCATTGGGAGATGAACTAGATCGGTAACAACACTTTTAAGAGTATTATATGATTACATCAAGGGTTTCCCTCAGTGTTCCTAGATGTATCTCACGTAGGACCCAAATAAATGCAGGTCGCCTCACGCTAGTGTTCGTCAATCATGTGGGAGAATGATACTCATGTAGGTTTTATGTATTCTATACTCTATGAGGACTATAGTTCCACTATTTCCTTTTAATTTTAGCTTCATTAGGTATTAGTGGTTTTCCTATATAATTTCAAAGCACCTTGGTGAATTTATAGGGTGACCAAGGAATCATAATATCATTATGATGTATTTTCCATGTGACTAAAGACCCCAAGGATATATTTATTTGTAAATATGGTTCCTGGGGAGAAATATTTGATTCCCATAGATGTTCTGTGCTGGTGTACTATGTTGGATGATGTGAATGTTGGCTGTGATGGACAAAGAGTAGGTTCCCTATGTGGTATCGTTGTCTGAGGATACCTATGGGAAGAGCCTTTGAGGGATTTGTAATCCTTTTACTTCTTAATTTATGTACTTCTCTTCATTTCTAAATTTTTTATAACACCTTTTAATGCTTGTGAAAAAACAGTGTGTTAGAAAAATCCCCCCCCCCCACCGTAGGGTTGGATCCAATCAAAAGAAGCGGGTCTGATCTTGATGAAAATGGATGAAAAGATTGAATGGATCTAAAATGTCATCCAATCGAGTAATCTGTGGAGGTTAACCACTTAGGTCGTATGTGTATATGGATTTTTCATGTGGGTTACATAGAGGGCCATTTTTATCTATAAATAGGATCATTATTTCAATAGACATTGTTCACACTTCATCATCCATGGTCTTGATAACTAGTATTCCATATAGACATCTCACATTGCATTTTCACAATAATGAATCACACATGCAGATATAGTGTGATCTCTCTTCATGATTCAAATTCATGGGTGATTGAATTTTGATGGGGCCTTCTGTGATTGTCCTCTTCAATGAACATCATTGAGTACCCTATGTGGCTATTTGAAATTTCCAAATTTCTCCATTTTTAAATTGTTTTTATATGAACATGTCCCTAATAAAAAAATTCGATGCTTGTTTTTGGGTTCAATGGACGCTTAGAAGACCAATGTTTTTTATTCTAGAGCTAAGAATCAAATTTTTGATATAGTGAAGTCTATACTGAATGTATAAAATGATTTTTTTGATATTACTCTACATGATATGATGGGCCATTTGAAGAATTATCATTTTTTCCTATGTGTATTTATCTTCCTTATTACATCCACTTTAATCTAAAGGAGGTCCTCAAAATAGTTTCCGATAATTATACTCCTCTCTCCTAGTTTCAACACTAAATAAATTTCACATAAAAAAACCATTAAATAATTAGTTCATATAATAATGATGGGAAATCATCTATAGACTATGTAAATATGCATTTCTATTGTTATCTTGATCTAAAGATGCTCATTCTTGAATTAATTCTGCAGGGTTATTTGTCTGTCTTCCATGACTCCCATATAGTTTAGTCATGGGGTTGAAAGAATGAATAAGAAAAATACCTAGGAGGGGTGTAAAACATGTTTAGATTTTGGGGAACTAGGTTCTATATATGTTTGTATAATTCAAAAAGTTTTTACAAGACATAAAAATTTATGATAGTGAGTGGAAAGGGAAAAGTTATGTATACAGGAATTTTAAATTCATTCCCAAGCTGTTATGCTAGTGGAGTCCGTAGATGAACTCATTCCATATGATGCATAAAGAAGATTGTAACATATTGTGGTTTATCCAAAATATTTCTTTAGTTCTAATCCTTGGATATATATATATGATGATTTCATCCATCTGGGGGTGGTGTTGGGTGATGTTGAAAGGACGCCAGTTCTGGAACATGATATGGTGAAGATATCTCCTGACATTTAGAAGGAAGATCCCATCCTAAGGGAGGATATCAATAATAATGTGTGGAAGAGTACATTTCTAGAGCTAGTGGGTGATATCTTTGTTTTTAAACATCCATCTTGGTGTCCCAAGATGTCATTTTTGGAGCACTCTTGGTCTATTATGGTCAGATTTGGAAATAGAGAAGTATAAAAAATGTGGCTATCTGACCAAGTCTTTTGTTCCTTTGAAGACATGTTTCATGGAGTTTTTATCCATGTTTATATGTTTCTACATGATTCCTATCGATGATTCCAACTTTTCCTTAAGGCCGGGGTCATATTCCATATCAACCATACTAGCAGAGAAGAAGAGAATGGGGATAGAAATCCCCATACTAGAAACAATTTACTAAATACCACTAGATGTTCATGTGGGGTAGGATATGTTAACTATTTAATGGACTTTCTAGGTAGTGTGGGGTTGGGTCATGGCCCAATTTAGATCCTACTTCATGTTATTCGAGGTGGGATTCATGTGATCTAGTTTAGACCATATGTTCATCCATTTATGGTATTCAACCCTGGTCCATGGTTCCTAGTGAGACCATAATGATGATGATCCTATTCAAGGAGTTCAATTTCATACCAAATGGGGACACTCCTGGTATGATATTTATTGATTATGGTATGTCCCACACTAATCTACGATTGTATATGATGTCCTATAATGATGGTATGTTAGAAAAATATACCAATTTCATAGTTATCTATGAGCCCTATGATTAATACATGTTTGAACTACAATTCATGTTCTTACAAAAAATAATTGTATCACCCTCAGTTCATGTATAATTAGAAAAGTATCATATGTTATCCCAATAACTATGGATGAATTCAAAAATGGATTTGATTAAACTAGTAATCAACCTAACACCAGAGGATGTAACCAATGGATTGACCATTTGGTACGTTAATGATTGATTGCATCAATCCCTAAAGGGTGTTTGCAGAATCTTTTCATTTGTTCAGGATTTGAATATCATTAAAGCATGTAAAGAGAGGTGGAATGTCCTCTTCTACTATAAACAGTGTTTCTTCTCCCCCGAAGGAATATTCGACCCCATGAGAAGTTTTAGAGGTTGAGGTCCCCAGTTATCCAAAATGTCCTCATGGTAGATTTAGTCCACTTTCTACAATCAAAAGGGATACAAAACTATGTATGATCCAAGATTGTCCAATATTCACCATCATGAAGAGACTCAGGTTTCATTTTCATATTCATCTTTTGTAACAGAGAGGTTCCTAAACCATTTTAATTTGAGGGCCATAAAATCATCTTCATTTTAAGATGGGATATCTTTTGAATTAATATGGCCAATTGTAGCCTAATTTTTGTACGTCATTCACTTTTATTTTGGTAACATATGGTCACTTATTCATGCTAGTATGTAGTTTCCAATGATCAGAAGTGTCCTAACCCCATCCAATCATTTCTTTGAGGAAAATACTACTAATTTGATGATTTATATTTGTTAACTAGATAATATAACTTATGAAATATATGAACATTTCCCTACTATGATATGGATGGAGTACATGGTGATAAGGGGAACTACTAAAGGGTTTGATCACCCATCTTCTGAATTGTAACACCCCAAGATTTTATGAAAAATTTTCTTTTAATTTTATTAATGTCTTGTGCTACACCAAGATTACCTTGCGCTATACGCAACTCCGTATTAGCTTGCAGTATACGCAACACTATTCTTGGATCGTGTTACACACAATTTTGATAATAGTTATTCTACGAAACATTGAGTATATATATATATATATTCAATGTATAAATGAAATATGGTTGGATTCTATTATACGAAACAACGAACGATTCTTGTGCAACACGCAACCCTGACTTGGCTTGCATTACACGTAATCACGACCTTCCTCGATAGTGTGTGTTGTACGCAATACTGGCTTTTACTAAAAAACAATATATTATTATAATATTGTTATGAACTAGCCGTTATGAATAGTGTTAACTAAATTTTAAATTTTATAACATTATTATTCATTTTACACATTTCTAGAACATGGTATAAAAACAAAATAAATTTTTCGGGTAAAATAAGTATTTTTCAAAAAATGCAGTTTTACCGCCTTTTGATGGCGCACCCTCTTTAAATATAGTTTTTGACATGTTTATAAGTTCAATTTGACAAAATAAAATTCTTCTTTTGAATCAGGATATGAAAATTTACATTAGATAACGTTTTGATATTTTTCCGATAACTTTCATATTTTAATGAATAGTAAAAACACACTATATTTTAATTAAAAACAACTTTTTTCATCGTAATATCTTATGTGGTTAAATTATAATAGTGAATGGTTTAAAAGTATAAATAGAATATATTTTTACCATTTAATATAATGTATTTCATTAGCATTTATTTTACCTTGAATTCGTAGGTTAAATCAATTCAATCTTTTGCAATGTTTTAAAGAAAAACTCGTTTTCTTTCGACAACGGGATTAATTTTAATTTAATTTCTGCAAATTTTGTGTATTGAATTTGGAAAAATGGATTCCATATTTGGAATCAGTGGGTCCAAATTATTTTAATAAGCTATTTTTTATTTTTGGGAATTATGAATATTAACTACGGTAAATTTTATTTACCGTAGTTAATGGTAAATCTGGTAATTAAGGGTAAATATAATATTATAAAATTATCCTAACACATGCCAAAATTCTATTGGATGGCTAAAAGTAAACCCATATCAACTAAGGGTTGGATTAGATTCATTTTATGGACTTTTGACCATGAAAATAATTTAATTATTATTAAAACCAAAGAAAGTGACAACATGTCACTCTCTTAAATCTTATAAGTATAATAATTTTAAGTTAGTGATAATCTTCATGAAACTTCAAAAATTAATACTCTACAGAAATCTAACAAAATTATCTACAACATGAGAATTTATTTAGAATTTTTTGGGATTAAATAATTATCATTAATTGTGACACAATTGTGATGCAAAAATTATTTATCTAGTGAAAAATCAAGAATATAGTTTTTATTAAAATAATAGTGACCATAAAAGGCACAAAATCCTGAACGAAACTTTTCATGTAAATTTAAACTATAATCATCCAATGGTCGAATATTTTACCATTTGGAGTCTTATACAAGCAATTATGACACTTATATTATTTTATTTTAAATGATGCCAAATTTGTCACCTTCATAATTTAATAAATATAACAATTTAAATATTGTCATTTTAAGATGATAAATTCGAGTAAATGTATTATTGTGAAATTTAATAGATTTATATTCATCATAGGATTTTATTTTAAATTTTTATGCAACAAATCAGTATATTAAATAATTATACAAACATGCTGTAGTAATTATTTTATTAAGAGATAAATCATATAAATGGTTTTAAAAATAATAAAATAAATATTATATGAACTATTTAATGTGATCCACTAATTTTATAGATACTTATGACCTTTTATGAATCTATTAAAGCTTTTATTTCGAACATATCTTCTTTATATATTTTATTTAAATACAAATAAATGAATAGTTTCAAAATTGACACTATTGTTATTTTATAAAAATAACATATTAGAAAATTGTTTTAAAATCACAAAAATATTTAAAAATTATAAATTGAAATTTATATGGTCTATAATGTTATAAAGAAAAAAAATTATGGAAAATTCACAACTAATAAGTAATTGTTTGTTATAATTTAAAATTTAGAATTTTATTACCACAAATAAACTTAAATAGATTAAATAAGGATAAATCAAAATGATAAGGTTTAAAATAAGATCCAAACCTGTCCAAATTTTATTGGTTGATGAGATTACAACCCTATCTCATCTAATATTCTAATATGAGTCATTTTTGGAGGTTTTTAAGTGGGGCTAGATTCATTATAAATTAATATTTTTATGAATTCCAATGGTGCCCCTCTCCTCCCTTATAAAAGGGCACCTCCTCCCTCTCCACCTCACAACAATTTCAGCCTTCATGCTCGGCCAACCCCTGCCAAATTCTCTTCTCCACTTCCCTAGAAACATCCTAGAGGTTCTGGTATTCCTCAAAGACCAATTTTAGTGCCCTAAAAGGAGATCTCAAAGAGGCGCTTCAAAGAAGAGGTAATTTCCGTTACCGATTCTTTCAACTTTATTACTTCTTCCACTTCTTCTTCTTTGGTTGTTTCATTATGAAGTAATAACATCAGTATCACTCATATACTGATATGTTATTATATGTATGAAACAACCCTATTTCACCATCTATCCATCCAACGGAAAACGAAATCACCGCACGTGCGTACGTACGGAATACCGTCTCCACGCTGTGGTGTAATCTGTTTTTCCACCAACACCTTACATGGATGGGTATTATGGTGTAAAGAATAACTATACATAGTTATTATAACATCATAATGATTCTGATATATTGTATCATCCACTCCAATTCAATTCAATAATTATGGAAATGATATCATCGCTCGTGCGTACGTACGGACTACCGTCTCCACGACGCGATGAGATTCATTCTCCATGTTAACCATTTAAAAATGATTATAAAGTATATATAAGAATTAATAATGAAATATATGACATTATAAAGCTACTGGATTTATGTATATATATATATATGTATGTCATCTACTTAATTCCACTCAATTCAATAAGGAAATGAAAACAACGTTCATGCGTAGGTACGGCCTACCGTCTCCATGAACGGTGTATTTATTTCCATTTATCGATCCATTATATATATGTATATTCGGAATATATATTATATATAAATCATGTTTTATATTCTAGAATTAAGTAATAATGATCTAAGTAATCATATGAATAATTACAAGTTAAAACACGAACGACAAATGAGACGATTTTCCCAAAAACGCTACTTTAACATGAATTTACAAAAGAATGGGTATTATAAAGTCATAAGTGAAACATATATAATATAATAACAATGAATATGATTATGTAATAAGTCAATGAAATTATTTAAATCATTATACAGGAGGTTCGGACACTTACGAAGCAAATCGGACCTAAGGTAAGGGAAATATCACAATCTCATTTTTATCCGAGATTATTTATACTTTGGAATTTACTGGGTTGTATTTTATCATCCACATCAATGTTTCCTAAATATGTAATATTTTTATCCTTATACAATAGTTTATATTCAATTTTACCCTTCTGCGAGTTTTTAGTAAAAGATATGAAAGGAATCTTTTTTCGTTTTTCATACGAGGTACTTTTTGACTTTTCCGACAAAAGTACAAGAAGAATGTTTTTTTAACTTATACGGCATGAATGGATTTTTAAAAAATTATTTCCAAGAAGCATCCTTTACAAGTTTTCACGTTAATTTTTAATCAACTTCTTTTAGTTTAAAATTGTATGACATGTTAAGAAAGGAAAATGTTTTTGAATTTGAAAGGATATTTTCCTCAAGAATGGAGTTCAAGTGTTTTATCAAAATTATTTTCCATCTAAGATAATGTAGGGTTCTGTTTATATCTCTATTATTACATTGATTTGATTATGTTGTGATGGAATTATTTTTATGAATTCCTTTATATTATATGAATTGTTTGATGATGTCACAATGTTTAAGATTCCCATTTTTATTACATGGGTTATGCAATGATGTATGATTTATGATTTTGTGGCACACATAAGAATGGTACCATTATGAGATGGGTGGGACCTATATCTCTCTCCAATGAATTGGGTAAAGATTTTATATCTCATGAAATAGACATGGCTGGAATGGTAGGTTATACCGGTTCAGTGAAACAGGACTGAAACGAGGGTGACGCGGTTCAGAAATGGACATTGTCCACTAAGATAGTCTTGGAAATGAGTCTTGGATAATAAGAAATGATTCTCTATGATTATGTGTGTATGCCAAAAAGTTTCATGTTTTATTTTATGATTATTGGGATTACATTTCACTGCTATGATTTATCCCATGTTATGAAATTACGATCTCTTTTGCAGGTTACGATTTCCAAAAGTTATGTGCTTATGAACATGATGTGATTGATATTTCTTTTTTTTACCCTTACTGAGCATTTGAGCTCACCCTTTTATGTTTTCTTTTCCCCAGGATATAAATAAAGGTTTTCGGTATAAAAAAGGAAGATCATTATGAGAGATGTTGAAGATCTTTCACCATGATTAGAAGATTATATTCCGAGTTTCCAAAGACACAAAACTATTACGGTCCTTGTGTGTGTGTTTTGGTTATGTACTATGTATTTCGCAAAAGTAATGTAATGTCCTTGTACGTCAAGCTTCGGGTCTCTACAGTTGGTATCAGAGGAAAGGTTTGGTCAACCATTGGAAACTATGATGCGAGAACGTGAGTGAGATCCCTAGAGATATTTTTATGGTATGTCTAGGGATGCCCTTAAGGATAAGTATACGTATAGGATATAGTCCTAGAACTATGGCAATGATCTTAGAATTTAACCTAAGATTTTAGATATTGAAGTTACTCCCCCTTTATTATGATTTTTGCCTCTAACACTATTCTTTTTGGGTTTTAGAAAATGGCTGGAAACAAGATGATTCATGATAATGGAGGATATTATAGACAATTGAATGATATTCTTCATGAGAAACCAAATGAAATGGGATTTGGAAGTCCAACCATCATTATTATGCCGAATCATTAATCTCATAATATGATCAATAAAATCAAATTTGGTAAGTTTCCTGACTCGGCTAATAAGAGAAAGATGGAGTTTCATGTTGATCATAGAGGAAAGAAAGTTCAATTTCCCCTATGTAAATCATGTGGGAAGAGGCATCAAGGAGAATGTTTCAAAGGAACTGGAAGATGCTTTGGGTGTGGAAAAGAAGGACACAAAGTCAGTAAGTGCAAAGGAAAAGGTTCAGTTAACACCAGGGATGAGGATAATGGTATTGCTATGACATCAACAATGGTTAAATGTTTTAAATGTGGAATGTATGGGCATTATGCAAACCAATGCCCTAAGGGAAAGTCTCATGAAGATAATAAGTATGGTCTTATGGGTAGTATTTATGTTGATGATGATAAAGAGACTACAAATGATATGTGAGATGAAAGAATTGTTGAAGCTCGGTCAATGGTTTAAGAATGTAGTGGAATGATTACATGTTTATCATGTGTAATGTTGTATAAGTAATCTCATGGTACTATGTAATAAAGAGACATCTAAGGATTTTTACACTGTTGTCTTTCCTTGAGTTTTGAAAGTGTATGATTAATGGTACCAGTATCCATGAAAGATTATTTAGATATTTTTGGAATATAGATGATATGCGCATAATTAAGGGATAAGGAGAAAATTAAATGTTTGATAGTATTCATGAGCTCATGACTGATATAAGGAAATAGTTATATCATGGTTTGAGTATATATAATTTTGGGTTTTTGGAATGTGGAATGCGTTAACTTTTGACAGCACTCATGTTTTTAATAAGATTTAGTGGGTATTCATTTTTCAAGAGATTACATGATTATGGTATTCACATGACTGGAATGTGAGGAACAATATGTATGAGGGGTAAATGATGGCATTCATGTGATCATTTTCTCTATACTATGATCTTGGACCGAAGTATTTTGGATAAGCCTAAAGATTGGAATGGATTATGTTGGACATAAGTTAGTCTTGTTTAAGGATAGAACCTTTTTCGATATGTTTGGCGGGATGATTTAGTAATGTAGTTTTAGAAAAAGGACAACATGCAGGACGAGTGACAACCCATCGTGTTGGACAAGGCTGTGGGAATCGAACCCACAACCGAAGTGCGACTGGCCTTTATCGCCTACCACTATCCTACTGGAAGTCCCTAGTTAGTATAAACTAGTTTTATTTTATTAAGCGGTATTATATATGAAGTATAAGTTCATTTTTGGAACCATATACGATTAATCTAACCATAAAATGGACTTATAACTTTTTCTAACCTTTTGTTTGAAAGAGATGGAATGACCCATAATTCTATCACATGATCTGCTAACACATCACGAATAACAAATTCAACTTCATTTCTTTAAGAGATGAAGTGGAAATTGTTCAAGGCAGGAACAGTAGTGAGATTGTACCAAAATAATGTAAGTATTTCTTTTAATTCATCAACTTTAGGGAAATGATCTTGAAAACCAAAAATGTTGTCCTAGTTCCCTTATATCCAATGAATTATATGGTACCTTAGATCATCAAAAATCTATAGCTTTGTGATTTTTGGTTTTTTCATTGCCATGTTCTCTACCACTCTCCATCAGAACTTGATGGTTAGATTTTTCTCTCATATCCATATTTTCACCTATGTTCTCCTACGTGGAAACCCAGTGATGAGTTAATTTGGGTAACCGTTACATTTCATACTTTAGTTTTTAAAGCAATGTTTTGGTATTTCTATTTACGATGTGGGTTTCTATTAAAGAAACTTTAGAATAGTAAACCATTTATAACCCCGACAAATTTCGAGGGAGAAATTCATTTCAAGGGGGGTAGAATGTAACACCCCGAGATTTTATCAAAAATATTCTTTTAATTTTATTAATGTCTTTTTCTACACCAAGATTACCTTGCGCTATACGCAACTCTGTATTAGCTTGCAGTATACGCAACACTATTCTTGGATCATGTTACACACAATTTTAATAATAGTTATTCTACGCAACATTGAGTATATATATATATATATATTCAATGAATAAATGAAATATGGTTGGATTCTGTTATACGAAACAATGAAGGATTCTTGCGCAACACGCAACCCTGACTTGGCTTGCATTACACGCAATCGCGACCTTCATCGATAGTGTGTGTTGTACGCAATACTGGGTTTTAATAAACAACGATATATTATTATAATATTGTTATGAACTATCCGTTATGAATAGTGTTAACTAAAATTTAAATTTTATAACATTATTATTCATTTTACACATTTCTAGAACATGGTATAAGAACAAAATAAAATTTTTGGGTAAAATAAGTATTTTTAAAAAAATGCAGTTTTACCGCCTTTTGATGGCGAACCCACTTTAAATATAGTTTTTGACATGTTTATAAGTTCAATTTGACAAAATAAAATTATTCTTCTGAATCAGTATATAAAAATTTACATTAGATAAAGTTTTGATATTTTTCCGATAACTTTCATATTTTAATGAATAGTAAAAACACGCTATATTTTAATTAAAAACAACTTTTTTCATAGTAATATCTTATGTGGTTAAATTGTAATAGTTAATGGTTTTAAATTATAAATAGAATATATTTTTACCATTTAATATAATGTATGTCATTAACATTGATTTTACCTTGAATTCGTAGGTTAAATCAATTCAATCTTTTGCAATGTTGTAAAGAAAAACCCGTTTTCTTTCGACAACAGGATTAATTTTAATTTAATTTCTGCAACTTTTGTGTATTGAATTTGGAAAAATGGATTCCATATTTGGAATCAGGGGGTCAAAATTATTTTAATAAGCTACTTTTTATTTTTGGGAGTTATGAATAGTAACTACGATAAATTTTATTTACCATAGTTAAAGGTAAATCGGGTAATTAAGGGTAAATATAATATTATAAAATTATCCTAACACATGACAAAATTCTATTGGATGGATAAAAGTAAACCCATATCAACTAAGGGTTGGATTAGATTCATTTTATGGACTTTTGACCATTAAAATAATTTAATTATTATTAAAACCAAAGAAAGTGACAACATGTCACTCTCTTAAATCTTATTAGTATAATAATTTTAAGTTAGTGATAATATTCATGAAACTTCGAAAATTAATAGTCTAAATAAATATAAAAAAATTATCAACATCATGAGAATTTATTTAGAATTTTTTGGGATTAAATAATTATCATTAATTGTGACACAATAGTGATGCAAAAATTATTTATCTAGTGAAAAATCAAAAATATAGTTTTTATTAAACTAATAGTGACCATAATAGGCACAAAACCCTGACCAAAACTTATTGGTCATGTAAATTTAAACTATAATAATCCAATGGTTGAATATTTTACCATTTGAAGTCTTATACAAGCAATTATGACACATATATTATGTTATTTTAAATGATGCCAAAGTTGTCACCTTCATAATTTAATACATATAACAATTTAAATATTGTTATTTTAAGATGATAAATTCGAGTAAAAGTATTATTGTGAAAGTTAATAGATTTATCTTCATCATATAAGTTTATTTTCAATTTTTATGCAACAAATCAGTATATTAAATAATTATACAAACATGTTGTAGTAATTATTTTATTAAGAGATAAATCAAATAAATGGTTTTAAAAATAATAAAGTAAATAATATGAACTATTTAATGTGATCCACTATTTTTATAAATACATATGAACTTTTATTAATCTATTAATGCTTTTAGTTCGAACATATCTTCTGTATATATTTTATTTAAATACAAATACATAAATAGTGTCAAAATAGACACTATTGTTATTTTATAAAAAAAATATTATAAAATTGTTTAAAAATCACAAAAATATTTAAAAATTATAAATTTATATTTATATGGTCTATAATTTTATAAAGTAAAAAAAGTATGGAAAATTCACAACTAATAAGTAATTATTTGTTATAATTTAAAATTTAGAATTTTATTACCACAAATAAACTTAAATACATTAAATAAGGATAAATCAAAATGATAAGGTTTAAAATAAGATCCAAACCTATCTAAATTTGATTGGTTGATGAGATTACAACCCTATATCATCTAATCTTCGAATATGAGTCATTTTTTGGTTTTTAAGTGGGGTTATATTTATTATAAATTAATAATTTTAAGAATTCCAAAGGTGCCCCTCTCTTCCCTTATAAAAGGGCACCTCCTCCCTCTCCAACTCACAACAATTTGAGCCTTCAAGCTCGGCCTACCCCTGCCAAATTATCTTCTACACTTCCCTATCAACATCCTAGAGGTTCTGGTCTTCCTCAAAGACCAATTTTATTGCCCTAAAAGGAGATCTCAAAGAGGCGCTTCAAAGAAGAGGTAATTTCCGTTACCGATTCTTTCAACTTTATTTCTTCTTCCACTTCATCTTCTTAGGTTGTTTAATTATGAAGTAATAACATCAGTATCACTAATATACTTATATGTTATTATATGTATGACACAACCCTGTTTCACCATCTATCCATCCTCAGAAAACGAAATCACCGCACGTGCGTACGTACGGAAAACCGTCTCCACGCCGTGGTGTAATCTGTTTTTCCACCAAAACCTTACATGGATGGGTATTATGGTGTAATGAATAAATATAAATAGTTATTTTAACATCATAATGATTCTGATATATTTTAACATCCACTCCAATTAAATTCAATAATTATGGAAGTGATATCATCGCTCGTGCGTACGTACGGACTACCATCTCCACAACGCGATGAGATTCATTCTCCATGTTAACCATTTAAGAATGATTATAAAGTATATATAAGCAATAATAATGAAATATATTACATTATAAAGCTACTTGATTTATGTGTATATATATGTATGTCATCTACTTAATTCCACTCAATTCAATAAGGTAACGAAAACAGCGTTCATGCGTACGTACGGCCTACCGTCTCCATGAACAGTGTATTTCTTTCCATTTATCGATCCATTATATATATGTATATTATGAATATATATTATATATAAATCCTGTTTTATATTCATGAATTAATTAATAATGATCTAATTAATCATATGAATAATTACAAGTTAAAACATGAACGACAAATGAGACGATTTTACCCAAAACGCTACTTTATCATGAGTTTACAAAAGAACGGGTAATATAAAGTCATAAGTGAACCATATATGATATAATAACAATGAATATGATTCTGTAATAAGTCAATGACATTATTTAAATCATTATATAGGAGGTTCGGACACTTACGAAGCAAATCAGACCTAAGGTAAGAGAAATATCACAATCTCATTTTTATCCGAGATTGTTTATACTTTGGAATTTACTGGGGTGTATTTTATCATCCAAATCAATGTTTCAAAAATATGTAATATTTTTATCCTTCTACAATAGTTTATATTCAATTTTACGCTTCGGTGAGTTTTTAGTAAAAGATATGAAAGGAATCTTTTGTCGTTTTTCGTACGATGTACTTTTTGACTTTTCCGAAAAAAGTACGAGAAGAATGTTTTTTTAACTTATACGGCATGAATGGATTTTTAAATCATTATTTCCAAAAATCTTTCTTTACATGTTTTCAAGTTTATTTTTATTCAACTTATTTTAGTTTAAATTTGTATGACATGTTAAGAAAGGAAAATGTTTTGGAATTTGAAAGGATATTTTCCTCAAGAATGGAGTTCAAGTGTTTTATCAAAATTATATTCCATCTTAGATAATATAGGGTTCTGTTTATATCCATATTATTACATTGATTTGATTATGATGTGATGGAATTATTTTTATGAATTCCTTTATATTATATGAATTGTTTGATGATGTCGCAATGTTTAAGATTCCCATTTTTATTACATGGGTTATGCAATGATGTATGATTTATGATTTTGTGGCACACATAATAATGGTATCATTATGAGATGGGTGGGACCTATATCTCCCTCCAATGCATTGGGTAAAGATTTTATATCTCATGAGATAGACATGGCTGGAATGGTAGGTTATACTGGTTCAGTGAAACAGGACTAAAACGAGGGTGACTCGGTTCAGAAATGGACTTTGTCCACTAAGATAGTCTTGACAATGAGTCTTGACTAATATAAAATGATTCTCTATGATTATGTGTGTATTACACAAAGTTTCATGTTTTATGTTATGATTATTGGGATTACATTTCACTTCTATGATTTATCCCATGTTATGAAATTATGATCTCTTTTGCAGGTTAATATTTCCAAGAGTTATGTGCTTATGTATATGATGTGATTGATATTTCTTTTGTTTACCCTTACTGAGCATTTGAGCTCACCCTTTTATGTTTTCTTTTCACCAGGATATAAAGAAAGGTTTCAGGTATAAAAAAAGGAAGATCTTAATGGGAGATGTTGAAGATCTTTCACCATGATTAGAAGATTATATTCCGAGTTTCCAAAGACACTAAACTATTACAGTCCTTGTGTGTGTGTTTTTGTTATGTACTAAGTATTCCGGAAAAGTAATGTAATGTACATGTACGTCAAGCTTCAGGTCTCTACATGAATACTAGATTAACTATGTTAATCCTGATGATGTAAGATCCAATTTTCTGGTAATTTTTTTTAGTCTATAATTTTTTATGGAAAATTTTATTTTTTTGAGTGTACAGTTGGTTGATTTGAAGTGGTGTATGGGGAATAATTCATGGTTCCATTCAAAAAATATGTCCCATCTAGCATTCCACTCGGGGAAAATGAATAGTCTCCTGAATCGGGAGATCTATCCCTTGAAAAAAAACAATAGTGGTTGAGATGGTGGGGGAAACTATATATCCCCCAATGATACATGTCTTTGTGTAAGACAATTGTCGCCATCCTCCATTGAAATGTTACTATTTTTATTGAATAAAATCATTGGCATGTGTCTCGTCAATGATAGTAGGACTCGATTATATAACTAATCTATATTTCATCCAACATAAACTTCTAATAAATATTTTTATTATAGAATCTCATTCCCCCTCCTTTCTCAAGGGTCTTCTAAATGATCCTCCATGAACTAAGGAGGGTAATCTGAAACAAATTCATATCCCGGTATGTGTGTCGGATCCCTCAATAGATGATGTTGTGAGGGTTGAATACACATAATTTTCTCCTATCATAACCACATTAAATTTAGAGGGTGATGAGGAGTTTGGTAATTTCAAATTTATATCATAAGGATTCATATACATATTGATGAATTTATTCAAATTTTTATTTCTCATTCATCTCATGAACTAGAGGACCATACAACTATTGATATTTCCCATGTGGCTATCATTGAGGATGTTATTCACGACCTCAAGTCATTGGAAGAGGGTGATGTACGGGGTCGCAAGCCAAAAAAAATTATTGTATCCATATATTATATTACATTGTGAATTAGTACATCAATACATTCCATGAGAAATTGTGTCATTATCTCAGAAAAATAATGGAATATATTAATATTTCTAGAAAATTAGAATGATTTGATGAATTTAATAGGGAATTGATTGAATTAGTGTATTTATTTTATATACAACCAATCTTTTTTTGTATGATTATTTTATCAAGACTAGTTTTAATCCATAGATACATCCATTGATAATTTCATAGTGTTATTTCATGAGTAAGATGTCTAAGTCCAACCTAGTCCCACTATTGGCGGGGGGGGGCTAACTCAAGTGAATCATGGAATTATAAATCTTCCAACTTATTCAATGTCGTGTTCTCATTGGTCCAATTACACTGATCCTTAGAAAGAGGATCATGTTCAAAATATTATGTTCGGGTAATATATTAACAAATACAACCCATTTATAGACCCAATACATGGTGTGTTTCATTGACTCCTTCATTAATCTCTTATTTTTTCGACATATTATCCTTTAGAAGATAATGATGAGTATTTCCCAATTACCAATGCCATCACATTATGTTCTTGTAACATAAATAGTGAATTTTTTACATTTTAGTGAATACTAGAACAAGAATTCATTATTGACCAAGAGGGAGTGTGGCATGGTTCTTCAATAAGTGTATTGATACCGAAGTACATTTCTCCTTCAACGAGATGCACTGAGTCGATTTGAAGATGTATAATTCTCTCGGAATCACAGACCATGGGGCTTGATGATATATCAAGAATAAAATATATGGAATTAATTTTTAAGAACATCATTTTTTTACATCAAATTTTAATCTTGTTTTATATAATGGTATACAGAGGATTTTATAACCACATGATTCTTGCTACTATGAAGGGGATCATTCGAAAATGGTGTATAGAGAATTATCATAAACATAACCTCATAATGGTGAAGATAATATTAAACATTGATGATCTAGATGATGTATTATCCTATTTGGAGGAAAAAAATACTTTAAAAGTTGGATGAATGTAAACAACAGATTAAGGGTAAAACCATTCAAATGTCATTTCTACAATAGGAATTGGATTCCAGTAATGGGGATCTTGTAAAACTCCACCATTCAGAATAATTATATCAGAACAATTCTCCAATTTCTACTATAGTTGAAATGGAAGAATTTTTTTGATCTTAGGATACTAAATATGTTCAGCTCGATTGGCTTGAATAGGTTATTGGTGGGGCTTGGGAGGCCATTCAATAGAAAAAGTGTTTTGTAGATGGTCTATTAGAATGTGTGATAGAGGGACTCCATACCATGGATGCTCCAATGGTTTTGTTTCATTCCATAAATGAAAAAATATTTTTTAATCATCTTTTTATTCATCCCTCCTTTCCTTCTATGATCATAATATGAAATTGAAGATACTTTTCATAATGAGAAATTTACTCACCAGCTAGTCATAACCGTAATGATGGGATGGGGAAAAGCTCTAATTTTTTCCCAATCCATGGTGCCATATGAGGATAGTCATACTCTTACTAGGATCATATGGAAATCCATAAAGAGATTTTTTCTCATTATATCGAATCCTGATTTTTTTTTTCAAATCTCAATTTCAAGGAGACATAGTGTATGAAAATTGAATTTTTCTTCGGCTTCCCTTTTATAGCTTTCTCTCTAATATCATGCGCACATTTTATCTTTTCATTGCTAACTTTTACCTAATCCATATAGAGTGTATCTCTAGAGAGATGAGGCTCGAATTTTTTCCAAAGATCCTTTTATAGGTTATCAATATGGTGATTACAATTCACCTTTTTTTCCTGTAGTTTAAAGTAATAACAGCCAGAATAGTGAGTTTGGTGGTTTAGCTTAAACGTCATCGACCATAAATTTTTAAATGATGACCCAAACATGCATTGTGGGCTTAATATTGACCAACATTCTCTAGAAACCCCATGGGAAATATTGATCCACATTTTTGTGGTTTCCCAATATAAAACAATATATTTATGAATAAAGGAGGTCCCTCTTGATGATGAAGTTAAAATTTGTTGACAACCCCATTTTTTCTAAATTAGAAAAATTCAACTTTGTGTGTTTCAGCATTGTCAATAGTGGAATCCATTTGATGACAAACCTATTTTGAGAGCTCCTTCTTAAAATTAAAATGACTTCATATTACATCATTATAATTAAAAAACATTATTAGGAATATTGACTTTCTATTGTTGATGATTGGAGGGATTTTATGGATATTCTTATTTTTTAAGACTAAGATGAGTGGTTTATTCAATGGGGGGGTTTTTAGAATGGATAGAGATTTTATATTGGCACTGGCCATGAATTGGAAATTTCTCCAACATGAATTTTTCTCTAGTGAAGGAGGGTTCATTTTGATAAATGATTGATTTTTGGGGGTAGGGCCTTCCCTAAAAATATTTATACAATTCTAAGTTTAATATCATGCAACTGGGACACTAATTGTGCAATTTAATTTCTTATTCTGAGGGAAATGGGATGTGAATTTTAATGCCATACAACGATAATGTATTGCAATATATTTTAAAGTCATACATCATTGATGTATTGGGGGATATAATTTTAGGTATTTATCTTTGACAGAAATGTGAATGATTCTCCCATTAAAGGAATCCAATCTAGTAATGTACCATCATAATCAGGTTTGATGAATAGAATTGCAGATGTTTTCATTTAGGGATTTTAATATCATATGAATTTCATAGGTTGTCTTTTGGGATAGGGTTTGAAAAGCTAATTGTGGTGTGTTACTACATAGTCAATAGTGGAATCATTTGGCTGAAAACCCCATTTCCTAGGATACATTATGAATAAAAATTGGGGAGTATTACAACACAGTTAAGAAAACATGATCTCCAGATATGTGAATTTTTATCATAGAAGGATAAAGGATGTTTATGTGGATATAGATATCCCTGATCATAGAATCTAGGTTGTGGAATGAATGTAACAGAATTTTGGGAGGTGCATTTCAAATTATGATTACCCAAGAATTAGAGGAAAATGTTCCTTACACATCTCTCACACAATAATAGGAAATATGGGTCCTAGGACAATATAATTTATTAAATTATTAGCGATATGTGGCCTATATATCCAAGAGAGTTCATGCATACATTAGACATGAGGGGGGAAATAGAAAACCACATTCTTGGAGGTTTTCCAATCAGGGTAAAGGATATGTGAAAAGTATGATAGGGGTGACTATAAACTGATTTGAGTCCCATGTTTCATTATAATGTTGTTAAAGATTATTATGATTGAAGAGGACTCTCTCGAGTACGATGTACTATAGTTTGAAATTCCCATTTAGTGGGATGTTATTTTCAAAGCTAACTGGGTCTTATTATCTCAAAATCAAAGTGTGAAATCCTTTGATTGAAAACCCCACTTTGTAAGATACCTTTTGCAACCCCAAATGGGGCATGTCACATCACATTCTTGAAAAGGATTCCTAAGGTATAAACCATTAAATAACTATGGTATGGACAATGCTTATAAATATCTGAATGTGTATGAGATTAGTATTACAACATCTCGAAGTAATATGTCTATGAAAAAAGCTGAGTTCTGAATGATATTTTCCATGATGTGTAAATTCTAATGCATATATATGAAATATATGTTGAAGGGGAATCTATGTTTAATTTATGGACCACATAATGAGTGGACATAAATTCAGAGCTCTTGTATATATCATTGTATGTACATGGGGTGGAGGGAATTTTCATTTTCCCTATTGATTTGAATAGAATTTCAAGAAGTTTTTGCACTAAATATCTCATAATAATTATAATCAATCCATATATAATTATTAAGGTACCATTCAGTTTAAATTTACTCATTTAGGACATTAGCCATGTATTTTAACATCATGTGGTAAGGACGAAGGTGAAATTATTTGATTGTAGCTGGACTAAGTTATAGAACCCGAGCATCACTATGTTTCTTATTTTACAATAATAATTCCACACATAGTTCTAAAATAATGACTACCCACATCGATTGAAATAATGGGAGGACGAAAGAGGGGTGTTTGAGTAAGGGCTAACACATAGGATGAAACCCCATATTTAATTTTATAATGAATATCTAGCATGTAGTAAGGAGAGAAGGGTAATTTCAATGTCACATCCATGATTTATTTTAAATATATTTTTCATTTAATTATTGTTCATTATTTTTTGTCGGGTTTTCGGTTTTATTTTTGAAGGAAAGGGCATGTTTTCAGGATTTGGGCCAAACCATGAGATCATTTCATGTTAAAAAACAAATTTTCTTATAAGTCCTTCATTTTTCAACATTTTACAACCATTAAACATCCCAATTGGACTCCACTAGTATATAAAAATCACTATATCAATTTTGACATCATAGGAATCCATAATCATGATAGATTTGGTTTTTTATTAAGGTATAGGGCATACCCATAAGCCCATTTCCTACTTTATGTTTTTTAGTTTTTTAATATAATATTCTTATTTTATTATTATTCAGTGATTCCACCTCCCTATTGAAGAAAAAATCATTAGGTGCACACCCATTATCGATTTGGCCTCTTTGAAGCTCATCTCTTCCACGGATTAGCCAAATCTATTTCAGTATTTCTCAAATCATCCAGATTTGAAGAGCTAAAATGTTTCATTCATTACTCATTAAATTTTCTCTATATTTCCCCCATTCATGTTCCTACATGACCTCCTCATCCATATTATAACCTCTCTTTAATTTTTTTATATTTGAAAATTCAGATACAGGTGTATATGGGTCATTTTATTCAAGATAAATCAAGTGGGTTTCCTCTCATGTTCCTCCCATTTGCTTAGGGCTTCTTCAACTCTTCAGGAGGCTCTAAAATGTCTAGAATCTAGGTTTCTTACCTAGGGTTTGATTTTATGTCCTTTTGGTGAAATACTTTATATTAGGGACTTATTTCACTTCTTTTTTGTGTGGTGGTGGTGCGATTGAGGTTCTGCAAGGTGATTTGGTTTTTTTGCCAAAGAGTATGTAATTCCATGTTTTATCAATTATTGATGAGTTATATTGATTTATTTCATAATTTATAATGTTCCTAACATGTTTTTTGTGGTGAGAAAACCATTTTTGGTATCATTAGTTAAGAATTTAGTATTAATGTTAAATTCTTTCAGGAAGTTGTGTATTTTTAAAATATAACTCTTATGATATATTTTGTTTTAGTTTTATAAAATATTGAAATGTTTTATTATTTGTTGAAAGGGGAATCCAATAATGTTTTCGTACCAATTTATTGTGATTTTGGCCTCAAAAGGGGTTTTTTAATGGGATTTATGTGCAATGCCTTATTATACCTCTTGAAAATCTTTTATGAAAATTATAAATGGGTTATTGAGTTACAAAAAGTGTGAAATGGAACATTATTGAATGTTTGGGTGAATGTATGTTTTTAATATGGTCTATTTCGTTGTGGATGTTATTTAATGTGATTTTTACCATCTTGTAAATGTTTTATAAATTTTATTAATGGATTTATAAAATTGTGAAGGAGATATGAAACATGTCGTGGGACGATTTGTTGTGAGTTTGATTTCAAAATGAATTTAATTTAAAGGAGTATTGTGTGACATGTGTGTGGGATTTTGGTTTGGGTGTGTAAGTTTTAAATGTTTTTTGAATGTGAAAATGGTATTTTATGGATTGTTTAAATTTTTTGGGTACATGAGGGAAAACCTGGGTATCTAGGTCAGTGGATATGTACAAGTATGCTAGTTATCTCATGGGGTTTGGACCCAGTTTCACGTTGCATGTTTAAAGATGAAAACACTAACTAAAATATGACAACGGTGATTATTATGATATTTGGGGACCACTTTGTTATGTGTATGATCCCTACTACTGGATTGTGTGCACGAGAATAGATATTTGTATTATTACATTCACAGAGATACGTGGTACGTGGGACACACAACAAGCTAGTACCATAGAATTATTTCCGGTTGCCTCTGCTCATTTGATATTTTATACATACCGTAGTAATTTTATATGATTGGTTGAAAAATGTAGTATTTTTTCATTCTATTTAGAAGTGGTAATTTCTTTTAAAATAGACCACTTGAATATTGTTTTTATTTAATTTTGCATCTCTTTAAAATTATTACTAGAATTTCATCTTTTAAAGACATGAAATATTTTAAACATTTAATATTTATCACAATGAATATTTTAGAAATGGAATGCAACTAGTAAATGTCTCACACCAGATATAAACCTTTGGGTGTCAGTATACATAGTTATTTTACCACAGGTTTTCGTAAAACATTTAGTGCCAATGTTTGGGTATCTTTATGTCCATCGTGGTGCATTATCGTGGAGATAACTTTTTGGAAGTTCCTATTTCTATTCGGAGGTTCTTGGGATGTCCTTTTTGAATTTATTCCTTTATTATAGTCTTTGATTTTTTTTCTAAATTATGTAATTCCGTTTTTAATTTTTGTAAAATATTGAGTTGGTTTGAAAAATCCATATTTGGTATATTGTACTTGTTGGTTGATTTATATTTATAAACATGGGTAAATCGTTCAAAAAATTTATTTTATGATACCCGCACACTTCTTCCATCCCATGGATATTGAGGATGCCCTTTAGGTCATTCCACATCATGGTTCGGGTGCTAGTTTTGATGGAGACCAGATTTAGTTCATGAAAAAATGGTAACAATGGGAGGTTTACCCATTGGGGAATGTTATTTGGGGAAGATTCATGATTGGACAGATCTTGGATTGTCAGTACATGACCTTTTTGTTATGGGTAGTGTTCCTAGAAATCACACCTCGTGACATAATTCATTGTTCCATGTCAATTCGAGTTTTATCTTAGTTCTTTGGTTCTCTTGGTTTGATGATGATTATGGGAAATGAAAATAGAGTTGGGATAATGGCCTTAGTGAGTACGTTGGGCCGGGCAAGCCATATGGAGTCGGGGATATTTCATTTGAACACTCTCTATGATGGTGAAGTGGTTCATGTTTGGCCTCTAACCATATGTCTATGTCACCAATGAAAAAAAGATTCATCTCCCATTGTTTTGTGTCCTTTAGTTTTGGAAACACGATAGTTTGGTTTTAAAGAAAAAGTATCATGGTTTTATAAAGTGTAATGTTTTTGTGAAATGATTTTATAATAAAGAGGGAATGGTTTGATTTGGGAAATGCGGGAACTAAATTCTCAGAATTGTTTGTAAAAGGTAAATAGTGTATTTAATGTCTAATTAATGTATAAATTAAGTCATAGGGGAGTTTCAAAATTGGTATCCAATGGAAATTTCTCAAAAATTCAAAAATTATTTGGAATGAATTAAAGTTTTTTGAGTTTTTGTGTGGAGTTTAAAAATGGTTTTTTGATTTGCTAACTGGTGATAATTGTAATAGTTTTATGAATCATTGGAACATTGTTTTAAATAAGAGGAGATAAGTTTTCAATGGAATGGGGGTAGATGAAAGGTAGTTTTCATAAAACCATGTGTGTTTTGAAATGAGATTAGATGATTAGAAATTAAAGTCTTTGAATTGAAACTGTTTCATTTATTTAATGTTTGGGCCTTTATAAAAAAAATTAAGATGTAAAATGGGACTGATTTTGTGGTCGACGGTCTTGAGAAAAAGGGAAGTATTGGTTGATTCATTTATTTTTGAAATGTTGAAAGAATATTTTTTTAACAATTTGTATTTCCGTGAGTGACCAAATGCATACGATTATATGAGATAATGGATGGTTACTGGAACAACATGGTGAGTACCAGGATATATATGAGGAGGGAGACCAGTGTGGCATAGAAACATGCTTCTGTGAGGCCCATGAGGTACCATTGGTGGACATGCTAACCGTCGAACCATTTCATTTCAATGAGATGATTTTAAAAGAAAACATGATGTCTTGATGACTGGATTTGGGTGGTGTGTCTTATAATTTTTTTGTAAATTTTTTTGTTTTGGGAAATTTTGAGTCCAATAGCCCCTCTGTATTGAACAGTTTTTCGGGTTTGTGTTTGGTCGGTATGCTGGGTTGAAGGCATGGTTATTGGTCTCTTTATGAGAAATGTTTTAGGATGCCCTTAGAGTTGTTCCCTACAATAATTTATATCTGGTTTGTGGTATTTCTGGACCAATGGATCATTTTGGTTTGTTCATTTTGTTCTCTCATTGGATAATGTGTTCCCTAAAGAAGAGTTAGTGCACGACTGATGTGAAGCCCATATTGTTTCGTTGTTGGAATATCCTCCATTTTATCAATAAACATAATTTTTTTTCGAGCATTGGAGATTGGGTCTACACCATTTTCCATTCATGATTTTGAGGATCCTCTTATAAGGGGAGAGTTCTCATGGAAGGTTGAAAAATAATGTGATTTCTAATGTTACCTGATTCATCAAAGTTGAAAGTAGTCTCGGGTTGTTAGGGTGGACTATGTCTAAGTGGGCCTCTAGATCCTTCATAATCTCTTTAAAGCGGGGGTTCAAGTTAATCCTCCAGTGTGGTAAATCTGGTCATGAGAGTTTTTATGGCCACTTTCATAAATATTTTGGTGTTTGGGGAGGTTGCATATAGTCTCTCTCCATGTATTGTTTCCATCAGTTGCAATGGTCGTGTTCAGTGATGCATTTGGATGTCATGTGCTCATTTTACTATAATGGTGAATTTTTATAATATTCTATGTGTATTCCGTTTTTTAAAAGTGTGCCTCTTTTCAAGAAATATTTACATCCTTTGTTTATAGGAAGGAGTTTCCATATATCATTTCCTCTTTCCCTTTCTCATCTGAAGAAACAAGGGGTGATATGTGTGAACCTTTAAAGCACTTGTTTCAGAGAAATGTCAAATTATGTTAATGTGAGTATTTAATGTGTTATGTCTTGGTGAACCCTTCTTTGACCAGGGTAATGTTTTCATGGAACGTAAAGGTGATGTTCCAATAGGGGGATTACAATGCCTAACTGAGTGGCCAATGATGTTTCTATCATATGAGCTCTATACATAGGTCCCAGAGTGAAGATGTCCTGTAGTCGAGAGAAATATATGGGTTGTTCAAACCTTTGGTCAAAGTCCTGTCCTCAGAATGTAATATGGGAATAGTTTAATCCTATGGTGTCATCTTCGTCTTCTAGTTGTTCACGTTCTGTGGTAAAGGTGGGAGGACCATGTTTCCTTGTTATATCCTGAGTTTATTTTATTCCCTTGGGTTACCTTTAAATTTTTAGAGAAAAGGATAAAATTTAGGCAAGGCAGATTGAAGATCATGGTTTGCACCCAGTTATTAGTAATAGTGTACCAACCATGAAATTTTTTTGATAATACCATGTAACTGTGAGAAGCTTCACCTTTAGACATAATTCTATGAATGGTTAGTGCATGATTTTCCAAACCATGTGGACTAAGCATGCGGTCATGCAAGCTCTTTAAATTTTTGGGTCCTTTTAGTGTCGGCACATGTAGGTCTGTTAAGATTGTGGTTTCTTATGATTGGGAATCCCATAGTGGGTATTGTGTATGTCATCATAGAAATGCCTAAAAAATTTCTACCCTCTTATGTCGGGGATTCCGTTCGAGCCTCTACCTATTAGTGACCTGATTCTATCATGTGAAAATTTAACTTGTCTCTTATGGTGGGGAGCCCATTTTTTCTCCCCATTATAATAAATCGTAATTGTCCATTGTATTGGCTTAGTGATAGGTCGACTAATTCATTGCTATATAATTACAAAAATCATCATTGGGTAAATTTTGGGTTTGCAGAGTACGCAAAAGTTTAATTAAAGTTGGGTATGGTAAACCTTTTTGAGGTTGTTTCTCATTAGGATAAATGGATTAAGTCTTGTTCAGATAGTGTTTGAGAAGTTTTATATGGGAATGAAGTATGAATGTTCTTGATTATTTCAGTAATGTGGTGTATTTTTTTTATTATGAGAGTATTCCTTAGTTCATTGATCAATATGGGTTGTTTTGGGCTTTTGGGGGTTGAGAAAACATGGAAAAGGTGTCCATTATGGTCTTTCAGTTGGGTTTCATTTTTTCTTTTGGCCAATCTGTTGATTTTAGATGGTGTAAATGTTAATGGTGGGAATAATTGTAATATCCATGATTTATTTTAAATCTTTTTTTCATTTAATTACTATTTGTGATATTTTTGGGAGGTTTCCCATTAATGATTGTAGTAATGGGTGTGTTTTCATGATTTGGTTCAAACCGTGAGCCCATTTCATGTAATTTGTTTTTTATAAATCCCTAATTATTCAAAATTTTACACACATTTCACTTCACAATTGTTATCCATTGTTATATTAAAATTTCAATACCCATTTAGACATCATTGGGATCCATAATCATGATGGATTTTGGTTTTTTATTATGGTATTCGGCCTACCAGTAAACCCATTTCTGACTTTCAATTATTTTTTAATTATTCAATATCATATAATTTTTTTTTCTATTATTGTTTATTCCACCTCCCAATAAACGCCAAAATCTTAAGGTGAATGCCCATTATCTATTTGGCCTCTATGGAGCTCATCCCCCTGCATATTATGGTAATAGTTTTCTATCTTTCTCAAATAGGCCAGATTTGAAGAGGTAAATTGTTTCATTCAAAAATAATTCAATTTTAAGTCTTTTGTTTTCTATTTTTGGATCCTACATGACCTCCTCGTCCTTATTCAATCCTCATATTAATTTTTTTCTGTTTGGAAATTCAGATACTAGTGTGGTTGGGGTGTTTTATTCATGATATCTCAAGTAAGTGGGTTTCCTTTCATGTTCCTCCCATTTTCTTAGGGATTCTTCCACTATTATTGAGGTTTTAAAATGTACAAGAAGATATGATTCATACCTAGTGGTTTATTTTCTGTCGTTTTGGTGAAATATTGTAGATTATGGTTTTATTTAACTTCATTGTGGTGCTGCGGTGGGGTGATCAAAGTTTCCCAAGACAGTTTGGTGTTTTTGTAAGAAAAGGTAAGTGATTCCATGTGTAAGAAATTATTGATGAGTTATCTTAATTGATTTATTAATTTTTAATGTTTTTGATATGTTGTATGTTGTGTGAATACCATATTTGGTATCATTAGTTAGTCATTTAGAATAAAATTTGCATTCTTTCTTGAAGTTGTGTGTTATTAAAATGCAACTCAGGTGATATCTTTTGTGTTAGTTTTATAAAATATGGAAATGATTTACCTGTTTTTGAAATTGGATGACAATTCAGGTTTGGTAATTCATTAGTGTGATTTTGGCATCAAAACTGGGTTTCTGAATGGGTTTTATGTGAAAATCCTTGTTATACTTCATGAAAGAGTTTTATGAAAATTGTAAATTGGTATTGGGTTACATAAAGGTGAAATGAAATATTATGTACTGTTTGGGTGGTTGATTGTTTTTAAAATGGTCTAATTTTTGTTGAAGGGATGTTATGTTATGTTATGTTTACAATCTTTTATACTTTTTATTAAATTGCTTAATGGATTTATCAATATTTGAATGAGATATGAAATATGTTGTGGGTAGTTTTTGTTTGAATATGATTTCAAAATGAATTTAAATGAAAGGAGTATTATGTGACATGTGTGTTGGTATTTTATTTGTGTGTGTTATTTGTATATGGTTATTGAATGTTAAAATGGTATTTTATGTCTTGTGAAACATGTTTTAGAAAAAGAGGAAAAACTCTAGTATCTCAGTGGGTGGATGTGCATAAGTATTCTAATGACCTTGTGGGGTTTTCCCCCCAGTTTGACATCACATGTTTGATGATGAAAAAACTAACTAAACTATGATGATGATGATGATGATGTTGATGTAACACTAGGTTATGCGTATGATCCATACTAGTGGCTTTTGTTCATGAGAAATTTTTTTTGTATTGTTACATTAACTGAGATATGAGGTACCTGGGATCCACAATGAGCTAGTTCCGTGGCATTGTTTCTAATTGCTTGTTCTAATTAGATACATTATATATATTATCTTCATATGGTATGTTTGGTTGTAAAATTCACTATCTTGGTCATTATATTTGGAAGTTTTTATTTCTTTTAAAATAGCCCACTTGAAAACTGTTTGTGTTTAAAGTTGCATCTCTTTAAAAATTTGACTACCATTTCATGTTATGAATACTTTCATGGTTTTCAACTTTGAATGTTTATAAAATGAAATATTTTAGTGGTGTAATTTTACTGGTATTTGTATCACACCCTACTTACACCTTTGGGTTTAAGTAGGATTTGTTATTTTGTTGTAGGTTTGGGTAAATCTTTTAGTGCTAATGGATTGGGTTTCTTTCGGTCCTTCTTCGGGAAGTTTCGTAGAGATGGCTTTAGGGAGGTGCCTCTTGACATGAAGAGGTTATATGGCTTTCCTTTTTAAATTTTTTCAATTTTTATAGTCTTTCAGTTTTGTTATAAATTATGTAATTCAATTTAGAATTTTTTTAAAAAATGTTTTTGTTAGAAAAATAGAGAATAATTTTACTGGATATGTTTGTTGTTTTATGATTATAAACATTGGAAAATAATTACAATTTTTTTTGATACCTAGAAACTAGTGACATCACGTGGGGATCGGGAACTCCGTTCGGGTCATGCCACGGGATGGGTTGGGTGCCAGGTGTGAGGGAGACCATATTTGGTTCATGACATTCCAACACTATATTATAGTTGGGTATGGGATTATGGTTCAATATGAAACTACATGTGTCGTCAGAAAGAGAATCCAGCCACCTATAGTACTTGAAGAGATTATGCAGTTTATTTTCATGAGATGTGGACATCTAGAGTTCTTTTTAATTTCTTGTAGCTAGGGCCATGTATCCTTATTTTGAACCAATGTTCCTTACAGAGAAAAGGAACTCTTAAAAAACCCAAGCTTGTGTGAGTTACACTCAATATGAGAAACAAGATGTGGTAATGGTTTAATCCCTTAAAAAGGAAATAAATGGGATGGACAATGGATTTTATTATATTTTATGGATTGGATTTGAGGTGTGATCTAGGTGTCCCTACGTATCTCATTAGGATAAGAATAAATCCATATGAATTTCATGAAACCCCATGGTGTTTAATTTCACTTGGTAAGGACGAAGATGAACTGATGTGATAGAGGGAAATTTTATGACTATGCCTAATGATGGGAGTCTGAGAGTCACTACCCATACAGTTATGGAAGGAATCATGTTATACATTGTTCTTGAAAGGTTCCTTACACAGGTCAAACTCTACAGAGGGAGTGCATGATTAATTTATATATCTAGACTTGATATATGAGATTATGGAGTCATTATGTATCTCATTATACTGAGAATCATTCCACACATAGTTCATAAATTATTCCTTTTAATGTTTAGAACTCTACATATAGAGGAGGAATTATTTTCAAATATTTTTTACAAGGCCTACTATTAGAGATCCGGGTGTCAGTACATATCTCATTGGTGTAAAGGACATTACTTAAATAGTTCTGTAATAACCATTTGTTTAACATCATATTGAAATTATATTGGATTCCCTATGTGAGAAGGGGTATCATGGATAGACTGGGATATTGGACAGGAGTATCACTATATATCTCCATGGAGAAACAATCCATCCATTCTTGGTTCCCATTCAATTTTCCCCATATTAATCAAGGTTTGACATGGGGAAAAGGATTTAAAATTTATCAAAATAATTTTTGGATCCAATGTATGAGTTCAATAAATTTTAACGGACCTTATTGTAAAGGTAATTAATCCATATTTCCTAGATAAGTTCCCTATACAGATCGGATTCACACACAGGGTAATGGAAGGGGGTTTTCTTATCCATGATTTTTGATGGACGCTTGACTTGTAGAGACCCTCACTTTACAGACATAAACATTACATTAATTTTTATAGAATAGATAAACATTGTAAAAAAATAACCCAAATGACCATAGTTGGTATAGTGGCTTTGGAAACATGAAAAAATGAAGGTCAGTACATAAGTGACCTACATTATCTCACACTAGGATCATCATGACTAGAACACTTCATAGACACCTCAGAGATAACTAATATATTAATAATATGGGGAGTGAAACAAAAAAGGGGTGAGATAAATTTATCCATTAGGGTAAAAAAGGGATACATGTAAGAATAAACATGAGCACAAGGGTATGAGAACCTGGTCATGAAAATAGAAGATCACACCCTACACATCAAAGATCATATAAATGAATCATGGCATAAATCTAGGAAGATCATAAGACACGAATCAACTGAAAGTAAAAGGAATATGATGTGAAAGAATAATATAGGATTGATACATTTAATTATGAAAACACATAAGAATATATTGATTTACATAGTAGCCAAGGAGTCACATACATGACCATCTTAGTGGACATAGTCCATTACTGAATCAGGTGAACTCATGTTCGAACCCAATATTAATGAATTGAGAGATCCCTAATTTCATCACTATATTACTGTACTGAGTAAACCATCCTTCCTGAAAAGTTTTACTAAAATGAGTAAACCCTCGTTCCAGCAATGTATCACTAAACGGATTAAACCAAAGATCAAGCCATGTATTACTGTACTGGATGAACCCCCATTCCACACCTTTATATCTTGTGTAATATAAATCTTTACCCAATGCATTAGAGGGTGATATTTGTCCCACGAATCACGTAACAAAATCATACATACATGTGCCATGATATCATAAATAATGTATCATTACCCATGAAATGAAATGGGTGTCATAAACATGTAAACAAATCATAATATGTGGAAAGAGACTGGTTCCATAGTTATTTCAACATAAAAATAACCCATCGAAATAATATGGTTTCAAATTCATATTTAGTATGAACTAGAAGTGATTTTCATAAATATATTACCCTTGGAGGAGAAATGGCTTTCTTAACAACCATAGAATTAATCATAACTCCTTCATAAAAATGATACGAATGGAACCATTAGATCATTTTATAGATGGTGATGAGTAACTTCAATATATATTATCGAAAATAGAAAATAATTTTAAAAATAAACCATAAAAACATTTACTAAGGAAAATATCCTATCTTATTTGAAAAATATTTTTAATACATAAAACAATATGAAAATAATTTTATTATAAAATACCATGAAAAAATATATATAGGGCATTAAATAATTTTAAAAAACTTTTTCTGTGAAAACATTTAAAATATAATTCAAAACATTTTTTAAAAATTTTCATTTAAAACACATGAAAACTATTAAAGAAAAATTGTAAATATTTTGATACTGCTTTCAATTAAAATAAATTTAAAACATATGATGAAATATTGAAAACGTTCTGAATATTGTTTTTCTTCAAAAAATATAATAAATCTTGAAATTTTTTTGAAAACTTATTCTTTGAAAGCACTTGGAAATATTATAAAAAATACATGAAATTATTTTGAAAAATGTTTTCCATGAAAAAATATAAAAGATGTTCGAAACAATTCTGAAAAAAAAATTCCTTGAAAATTAATTTTTTTTAAAAACTTATTAATAATTACCCATTTTATCTATGTAATTGGATCTTCGAAGAAATTATGGAAGATAAATCCATACATGTTGTATGAGGTCAAAAGAACATTTCTTTTGGATGGTCAAAATGATTAAAAAATGCCTAGTTTGGAATAAAACAAGAAGATTCATTAGAAGGGACTCGTAAAAGAAAAAACCGGTAAAAACACCTTTTTGATATTATATGGGTATGGTATAATATTCTTGGAAAACCTTTTTATAAAACAGTCATTTCCGAACCAAGATAGGGTATGGTTGGGTTTTCCTAAAAATACATTCTTAACTATCTTATATAACAAAGAGTAGATAATGGTAAAAATACATGATTATATCTTGAAATAATAGAGTATAATGAATGAAATGAATATTCATGAGAGATTTATCATATGATTTTTTCAATGTAATCATAACGAGAAATAATCATGAAAAGCAATGAGATTGTCTCAATAATCTCTTATAACTTGGTATCATGGGAGAATTATCTTCATGTATGGATTGATAATGAAATTAAGAAAATAATATCATGAGAATATTCAAATTCCTGATCTATCATGTAAAATTTATGTATATGCACCCTAAAAAATAATTTAGCTAGATAATAGAAGATGAGTCTCAAAAAAGGAAAATCGAGACAAAAACTTTTTTACCTATTTGGTAACATCAAAATCACCATCCCAATGAAAGAATTAAAATATAATTGATATTTGAATAACCATTATATTATTTAAAATATATATAGAATACATTCATGGATAGTAAAAACACAACACAAAAGGAATGTGTGTTGAACAAAGCTTGTTTCCCAGAGAAATTAAAAATGATATGAAATCCTCTTACCTAGTGTCTTGACACTCTCCATACTCGTACATGATTCATGTATAATAAATATAATATTGTTATAAATCTTTTTTAAAAAATATTCCTATATCTGTAACCATATATTCTTTTATTATGAATTTATATTACCTTCTTGGTAATGATCCTTTGTTAAAGATTAACTTCGTGTAATATTCTCTTTATTCTTCACCTATGTAATGATTTTTCATATCGTTGATCCTTATAATTACATCATGATTACAGAAATCATAAAATGATATAAATACCATTTACATCTAGTATATTTATATTATAATAATATATATCATAATTAATTACATAAAATAAAACAAAGTTCATGGAGATGGTAAGTCATACGCACGCTCGAACGTTGTTTTCCATTTTTTTTATCATATTGAATGAATTTTTTTAAATCAAATATATATATATATATCATTATTAAATTATAATTAATATATCATATTTATAATATATGTTCATTATAAAAATCAATAATAAATTTTATGTGGTGTGTGAATAAATCAAAGCGCTTTGAATGGCGGTAGTCCACAATTCCTCAAAAGATATTATCGTATTAACCCCAAATGGAAGGTAAAATGATGTGTGTAGTAAAATTAATAAATAAGATTATATACATAATAAATAAAATATATAAATATATAATCATTTTTTCCATCATAATGGACGCTATGATTGGTTTTAAAGGAGAAATGAACAATTATCTTTTTGTGAGGTAGTAGTTTTCGGTACATAGAAACACTATTTTCAATATCCATTAGATGGAGTTGTGTGTAATTTTAGGAAATAAAAATTTCAAAAAAAACATCTTATAATACAGAGGATACTGGTTTTATCACAAAATAAAGATATAAATAGAGTAGAGTGGGAGGAAAGAAAAATAAAGGAAAGAAACATTAGAGAAGTCATTACCTCTAAATCGGGTAACTCATTTTGGTTTATAACAAAAGTCATCCTTGAGAATATTTATTTCATTTGAGATGCATCGAGGTCTAACATATGATTTTTGAGAGGCTAAATTGGAATATCAAGGATGAACATAAAATATTTGAGAGGTGTGGTGAAGGGGTAGAGTCCTTTCCTTTTTATAGTGGAGGGCTGTAGAAATTTTGGAAATACCAAAAGGTATTCCATAATGGGTGGTCTTTCTTACATAAAATTCCTTAAAAATAGATAAATAATGGATTAAAGGATAATTATGGAGTATAAAAACTTCATAAACATATAAATATTTTAATTTTATCTTTTTGGTTACTTAACTTCTAAGATTTGCCAATTTTATCATTTTGGGTTTTATTAAAGCAAATTGTTTTATAATATAATTAATTTAATTATTAATAAAAAATTAAACTGATATTTACTATAAATAAGATAGAAAAATAATTATCAAAATTATATTTAATTTATAAAATTAAAATTCCATTAGTTTTGTTAATCAATTTTAAAAAAATCTCATGTGACGCTTTAAAACTCTGCTTGAACCAAGACCGTCTTAACAGCGTATTTACAAAATATGGGTCAATTTGTAAATTATAAAATTGTAAGTATTATATTGATATAAAATATTTAATATATATTTTCACTTAAAAGTCAATTTTAATAATATATAATTTTCATCATTTTTAAATCATTTTATTAGATTCAGTTATATTAAAATAACAATAATGTAAATTTAGACATTTTTTATTTAATGTAAACAATAAAATATCAATCGTATTTTGGAATACAATGACTTTAGTATTTTAGGTGTTTGAAATAGTATATTAATCTATTAAAAAAATAAATTTAATAATTAAATCAATTAAATTCAATTTTAATACTTGTTGTGTCATTAATTTTAGTTAATTATTATTTGAATAATCATTATATTGATGCTTCTTAAGAATTTTTCATACCTAACCCCTCTCTAATAATTATTGATAATTTATTATGATAAAAATAACCTATATCTCCATCAAAATGTATATATAACATAAAATATTGTTTTTTACATGTGTCATTGTTTTATACATGTTAAAAGTAAGGAATGTTCATTTTTTCCTTTTTCTCTTTACAAACACTTTTTTATAGGGAACTTCTATTTAATAATTCCCAAAAACACTTAAATTTATAAACAAGTGGGTACATGGTAAAATATTGGAATCCAATGGATTTTGGAAATGCTTCCAAGTCATTATACTCTTTAATATTATGTTTTAGTCTATTATTATGTATAATCATAACTATATCACCACAATTAAATTTAATTACACTCATTATTCATTGTTTCCAAAAAATGAGTTTGATCCTATTAGAACAACAATATCATACTAATTGGAATAATTTATTTTAGATTTGTAAATTCTAATCACATATGATGGATAATTAAGATTAACGCTAACCCCGCATTTGTGGCGAAATAAGAAGTTTTATAATAGAAAAATGCTCAAAAGTTTGTTATGTTTTTTATATTCAGTTTAATAGTGATATTGATAATAATTAATAATGATGTTTTAATATATGTATTAGTTTTCTAATATTACCTTAAACATATTAATAATATCATTTACCATTAATAAATAACTGGACAAAAAAGTAGTTTGTAACAAAAAAGATGTTTTTTTCACTAATTATCAAATAATTCTATTTCTCAGAAAAAACTCAAATAATCACCATAGGAGAATTATTAACTTTTATATTAAAGATTTATGTTTATTTTATTAAATTATATTTATAAATTTGTCGAAAATTAATATTATTATTAATGGTGGTTCATTCAAGAAAACTGTATTTTTAAAATAAATCGACTTTACGAAAAAGCTTAACCTTATTTATCAATATGTTTTATTTATATAATACATATATAACTATTATTTAGAAATAATTTATTACTATTAATATAACTACGTTAAATGGTTAAGTTAAAATTAAATTATTTAATTAAAAATATATATAAATAGATATTTCCCTGAAACATAATGTTTCTTACATCGTACGACAAGTTTGTGTTGCATGTAATGTAAGACATGTCGGTATTGCATGAAGAAAAATCCAGGATGGTATTTCATTTGAATAGAATGTTTGGATTATTATTTTTAATATATATATATATGTATAACTATTTCCATTGTCATGTTAAATGAAAAATATTGAAAAGAAGAATAAATTAAGAAAAAATAATTCCAAAATTCCAGGTTGTTACATGTCTAGATATTTGGGAATCACTAAATATCACCATAGAGCTAGAATAAATCCATATATATTTCAAAAAAACATTAATTTAACAAAAAACGACTTTAAAAATAATATTATCTTTCTTTTTCAATTTGTTTTATTTATATAAAATAATTAAAAAAAATTTGTAAAGTTATTAATATACATGTATATATGATTACTGGTTATGTTAAAATTATCTCTTTTAATTAATTATATATATATATATATAATTTTTTTTCATAGAAACTCAGTGACACATTAATAGTATGCCATGTCGGTGTATCTTATAGTGCAATCCAAGTTGGTATTTCATATATTGTATGCCCAGTTGGTATTTCATGTAAAAGGAATTTTTTTCATAATGTTTAAATATATATATATATAAATATAATGAAAAATTTCTACTGTCATGTGAAATGGAAAATATTGAAAAGATAAACTATCTCAAAAAATAATAATTCCAAAATCTCGTGGTGTTACATTCTACCCCCTTACAATGAAATTTTCCCTTAAAATTCTTCATGGATAACAAAGGTGTAATACTTGAATGTTTCATTCATATAAACCCACATTTTAAAAATGGGTAATAAAAATTCCATTAAAAGGGACATTTGGAACCATAATGGTTACCCGATGTAAAAAATAACTCAGTTTTCCACATAAGAGAACATAGGTTGGGAGTGAGGATTAGACACGGAGGAAAAGTGGAAATATAAATAGGTAGTGATTATGTTTATCAATCACAAAAAAGTAAATAATAAATATAATGATGAGGGCCTATAATTAATAAATATGTGATTATTTATAATCCCATCATCTCCATGATAATTAATGTACTAGGAAAATATTTTTTGTATCACATTCAAAACTTTGAGTAATTATAAATAACTTTCTATATAAAAATTATTCTTGGGATCTGATTTGAACAATTTCCAACAAATCCATTACCTAATGATATGATTTTAAATAAATTAACTCTATTCTATAAATAAATAAAATATTATTTTAACATATCTTAATATGCATAAAAAAATAACAAGTCTAACTATTTATCCTAAAAAAATGCCTTAACATATGAGAAGTTACACTAATAGTTCTTCATAAATATATTTTCACTAAAATAAATACACATTAACCAGGATATCACGTAGGCTAGTAGTAGGCATGAAACCCATATCGTTCTTCAGTCATGGTTTTAAGACCCACGACCTTTCCAAATATGATTATTTGTCTCCTGACTTATGAGATGTAATTTTTTTAAACCTCACTAATATAATATATAATTTTTACACCTTTGAAATAATTTTAATTAATAATAATCCTTTAACTAATGTATTAAAAATCATAGTTCACAAATACGGCCACCTATGATTAATATTAACTTTTCCGGATCTATTAACTTTATAACCCATCAGAAAGTTGAATATAAAATACCATATAAAGGGGATCAAGAAATCAGATTAACATTGATTACCTGGTACATCCTAGAGTAGCTCTTGGTTTTCATGTTCCATGAATCTTAATAACGTCAACATATCTTTTTTTGAAACATGTTAACAACTGGAATTAGTATAAATCCTTTTGGAGAAAATGAATTCTTCCTCATTCCAAAGAATATTGGATTTACTCCTTAAATCGAAAAATGTCGTAATATTCATTAGTGTTAGAAAAAACCACATATAAACAAGTACTTAAATAATTCCATGTTAATTAGTTCTATCAGGTTTAATTATTCATATCATATTTATCTTTATCAATTCCACATTATCCTAATATAATGAACATGTAAGGGGTTTCCTTACCTTACTCAAAATGTTAACAATTGTGAGATAAACTTTCTAGTACACCATGTTCGTTATACATGTTCTTGTATATCATTATCAAAAACATAAACCTAAAAATCCCTACATAATTAAACTTTGTTATTTATATAATCTAAATACATAAATACTTAGACTACTTCATCCATAATACATTAATAGTAATACCTATTTCCTTTCACATTTCATTTGTAGTCATTTCATCATCAACAATGTATCCATTACTCGCACCACCTTGTAGATTCTCTCGGGGAACATTCCACTTGGGATATTGGGTTTCATAAGGACCATTTTCTCTACACAAAAAACACTCAACCTTTAATGCCAATATAGGGAGGCCAAAATTCTAATCTATTTATTTCCCAATCTCTTCATTTTTTCCTTGAAATCTCTTGATTTGTGTCATACTTTTCCATAGTGAAAACACCTTCTTGTTCCAATAATACATTTATTAGGTGATTCTTTCCACATTCATGACACCAAGGAAACCAAAAATTATTTCTTCCATGGCCTCCATTACCTGAAATCTCAGTGAAATCATTCATTCTCTTCCTTAGTTAGTCTGAGAGTTGGTTAAGGTAATCATTGTTAATAATGTTCCATGAAAACCTATTAGGAATGATCATGATATCATTCAATCTAGTGATCATCCCAAAATACATTTCATTATCAAATAATCAGTCACATTCAAAATTAATCATTTTCTTTATAGTTCCGCACATTGACTAAAACTAGAAGCATTGTGTGAGCATTACTTATCATAAAAGAAAACAACATAATCATTAAATGAATTAAATATTGGATGTCTAAATCGTGACAAATAAAATAATATATGACACCTTTATTTATCCTATGGTATTCTTAACTAACTTATATCCAAATCCTTCATTATGGATCATAAACAATTTTCAAATTCCAAATACATATCCCCCTGGAGTGTCAAACAAGGTGTGCAACTAGGCCTATTGTCAGGTACCAGATTAACCCATGTTAAAACCAGAACATCTTATAATAGTTCTTACCCTTTGATACATCTGTTCCAGAGCCACATCAACTTGTATAATCTAGACATGGATTTATTCCAAGGAAACCAAATTCTATTTCCCTTTCCAAAATTGGAGGATGTTTTTCTAAAATTTAACTCATCCATATACTTATTCATTGATACATCCCTATAAATATCCTTAGAAATAAATCTATGGATCTCATATAGGTTTTCTCATATATGTATCCATGATTTTAATATAACATTGATCCAATACCAACAATAACGACCCCAAAATTACAAAATAATAATTACATAACTTTTGCGGAAAACTTAAACATTATACAGAGGGACTCACAATGATTGTATTTAGTGTAAAGCCTTTTGAAACAAACAAACATAAAAACTAGTACATAAGTGATCTAAATTATCACCCATGAGGTTCTTAGTGACTAGATCCCTTCTTAGAAAATTCAAACATAATAATTTTCTTCATAATCTTGGGAAGAAACATTAAAAGGGGTGTTATCAAATGTTCAGTATGGGTAAACAAGGGAGACATGTATCATAAACATGAGCATAATGTTATTATAACATGATCAAAAAGATAAATGATCATACCCTACTTATCAAATATCATATACAAGAATCATGACATAAATCATGGATGTTCATAAGACATGAATTAAATGGAAGTAAATCACATCATCCATGAAATAAATACATAGGAGTAATACATGAAATTGAGGAAACATATAAGCATATATTGATTTCCATAGTAGCCTACGCATCCCTCCCAAGACCGCCTTAGTGGAAAAATATATTTACTGAATGGATTGAACCCACATTCTAGCTCTATATTACAGAATTGAGTTAACCATCATTCATATCATATATTACTGAACTCTGTAAACCCTCATTCCAATCGTGTAAAACTCAATGGAGTAAACCCTTGTTCCCGTCCCATATTACTGAACTGAGTAAACCCTCATTCCAGACCTGTAATATTGAAACAAGTAAACCCTCATTCCAGTCCAGTCTATCTAATGGGATATATATATTTCCACAACTAATTGGATGGAGATATAGGTCGCACCCTTCACATAATGAAATCACACATACATGTTACGTAGGATAATAATTAAAATATAATAACCCCTAAAATGAAATGGTTGTCATACAAATGTATACATATCATAACTTTTGGAAAGAGATGAGTTTAGTAATCATTTCATTATAAACATAACCCATAAAAAGAAGCAGGATTCAAATGTTTATAACCCATGAAATTGAAACATGATTCATAAATTTATTACCCATGAAGGATACATGGGTTTCATGAAGACTATGGAATAAATCAGATCTCATTCAGAGAAAATATATGAATGGATCATTAAGATCATTTCATAGAATGGTAGGAGTAACATCAATAGACATTATCATCCGTGGAATATAATTTTGAAAAATATAGTAAAAAAATTTCTTGAGTAAAATGACCTTTCTTGTTTGAAAAAGGATTTTTCATACATAAATTCATTTGAAAAATCATTTTCATAGAAAATACATTGAAAATTTATAATGAAAACATGAAATAATTTTCAAAACCATTTTCCATGAAAACAATTTTATTTAAGAATCAAAACATTTTAAAATACCTTTTATTAGAAAACACTTGAAAACTTTTAATGAAATAATAAAAATGTTTTGAAACCCATTTCATTGAAAATAAATTGAAAACATATGAATAAATCATGAAAATGTTCTCAAAATTATTTTTCATTATAATATATAATGATTCTCAAATTTTTTTTGAAAAAATGTTATTGAATGGACATTGAAAACATGTATATAAGACTTTAAAACATTTTGAATTAAGTTTTAAATGAAACATTGAGAATATATTTGAAACCATTTTGAAAACAATTTTCCTTGAAAATTAATTTTTTAATAATATTTTTTAATGAATAATCATTTTAAAAATGCAATGGTCAGATCATTGAAATTTCATTTGGTTAATCCATACATGTCGTACCAGGTAAAATAAATATTTATTTTCCAAGTTAAAAATTATAGAAAAGTTCATTGTTCATAAAGCAAAAATAATATTATCATGAAGAGAATAATAAAATTAAAATAGAGAAAAATTTTATTTTAGATATTATAGGGGAATGGTATTATATTCATGGAAATCCATTTTAGAAAAAATAGATATCAATCCGATGTTTGGGTATGGTGATGTTTTCCAAAAAAAACATATTCTTAACTAACTTATATACCAAAGTGATGAAAATGGTAAAAATAGATGATTATATCCATAAATATCAAAGGATAAGAAAAATCCTGAATATTTATGTAAGATGGATCGTAAAATTTTACTAAATAAATCATTAACCTAAACAATCATGAAATGCAATGTGATTGTATCCAAACAATATTATAACTTTGTATCAGGTGATCATGCTCTCCATGTAATGAATGGTAATTAAATGAATCCTATAATATCATGAAAATATTGAGATTCCAGATATGGAATGTAAAATTTATGTATATGAACACCAAAAAATAGTTTAGATATATAACAAAACATGAGTCTCAATGAAGGATAATTGGGACAAAAGCATTTTTACTAATTTGCTAAATTTGGTAACATAAACCCCATGAAATAATGATCATAAAATTGATATTTTAATACCAATATATTTAATTAGAGGAAATATATAATAAAATCATGTTATGTAAATTCAACACAAAAATGGAGTGAGTGGAAAACAAAACTAGTATCTCACAGAAATTAAAAATGACATGAAATCCCCTAACATTGTGTCTTTACCCTCTCCATACTAGTAAAAAAATTCTTGTATAATAAATATAATATTATTATAAATAATTTAAATAATAATAATATTATATCTATTACAATATATGCTATTATTATGACTTTATATTACCTTCTTTTCAATGATCCTACATTAAGGATTCACTTCCTGTAATATTCTCTTTGTTCTTCTCATGTGTCTTAATTTTTTATATCTTTTATCATTATACTTATATAATGATTCTAGAATGTATAAAATGATTTAAATACCTCATATATCCATTATATGTATATTATAATAATATATTCCATAATGTATTACAGAATGGAACACACCGTTCATTGAGATGGTAAGCCGTACGTACACATGAATACTATTTTCTGTTTTTATTATCGTATTGACAGAATGTTTGAAAATGATAGATATATATATATATATATGTATATATTTATCATTATCAATGTATAATTAATATATAATATATATAATATAAGTTCATAATAAACATCCATTCTACATTCTATGTGGTGTGTGATTGAATCACATTGCTCTGACGGGAGGTAGTCCACATTTCCTCAAACGAGATTATCGTATTAACCCTTATTGGAAGGTAAAAAGATGTGTTTTGTAAAAATAATATATATTCTTTAAGACATAATAAATATAATAAATTACATATATAAATTGGTTTCCCATCATAATGTCCACCATTATTTGTTGTAAAGGAGAAATAAATAATTATCATTTCGCGAGGTAATAGTAATCCGTACACAGAAACAGTATGTTCTACATCTATTAGATTGAGGTTTCTATAATTTTAGGTTATAAAAATTTCATAACAACATCCTATTATATGGGGGATACTATTTTAATCAAAAAATAATGCTATAAATATAGTGGAGTGGGTGGATAAGGAAAATAATGGAAAGCAGCATGAGAGAAACTATTACCTCTAAATCGGATAACTCATTTTGGTTGATGACAAAAAGCATACTTGGGAAGCATCATTCCTAATAAGAGGCTTCAAAGTCTATGGGAGTATTTTTTTTAGGCTACATGGGTATATCATGGACGAACCAAAAAGGATTGAGATGTGTATAGAAGGGGTAGAGTGCTTTCCTTTTTATAGTTGAGGGTGAGTAGAACTTTTGTAAATACCAAATGGTATACAATTATGGGTGGTATGTCTTACCTAATGTTCCTAGAAATGAAAAAATAATAGATTAAGGTGTAATAATGGTGTATAAAAACTACATAAACATAAAAATATGTGCATCTAATTTATTTGGTTCTAAACATCTAAGATTCACCAATTTTGTTATTTTGGTTTTTATTAAAGCACCTAGTTTTCTAATATAATTAACATCAAAATTAAGAAAAATAGAATAGATATTTATTATAAAATATAGATAAAATGAATTATTAAAATAATATATAATTTATAAAAATAAAATACCATTTGTTCTGTAAATAAATTTTAAAACAATCTCATGTGACCCACTAAAACACTACTTGAACCAGGACCTTCTCAACAACATATTTACATAATTTGGGTCAATATGTTAGTAATAAAAGATTAAATATTAAATTAATATATAAAATATAATATATTTTGACACTTAAAATTCAATAGGTAGAATATATAATTTAAATCAATTTTAAATCATTTTACTTTATTCAGTTATATTAAAATAACAATAATTGAAATTTTTACATTATTTGATTAATGTTAATTTAAAATATCAATCATATATTAAAATTAAAATATATCAGTATTTCATTTGTGTAACATGACTTATTTATATATTTAAATAAATAAGGATAATAATTCAATCAATTAACTTCACTTTTAATATTTGTAGTGTAATTTATATTAGTTAATTATTAAGTGAATAATCATTATATTGATGTTTCTTAAGCATTATAATAACCTAAACCATCTCTAAAAAATATTGATAATTTATTATGATACAAATAACCCATATTTCTTTCAAAATAGTATATAAAACATAAAATATGATTATGTTTTTACATATCTCAATTTTTTATAAATGTTATAGGTATGGATTGTTCCTTTATAACTTTTTCCTAACATACAATTTTTTATAGGGAACATTCATTTAATAAAATAAAAAAACATGTAAAATTTTAACAAAATGGGGAAATTTTAAAATTTTGGAAACATATGGACTTTTGGAAAAGTTTCCATGATATTTGGTTCCTTAATATAATGGGTTAGTCCCTTATTAAGCCTAATCATACCATAATCACCACAATTAATTTTAATTACATTCACTATTTATTTCTTCCAAAAAATTATGTTGATCATATTAGAACCAAAATATCACACTAATTAATATTGTGTATGTTGGATTCTATAAATTTGAATCACATTAGTGGGATAATAACAATTAACATTAATCCTGCTGATGAGGCAAAATAATAGGTTTTATATTAGAAAAAACGTTCCAAAGTTTGTTATGTTTTTGTATTCAATTTGAAAGTGTGATTGATTATAATGAATTATCATGCACTAATATAGGTAATATATATAATATTTTACTAATTTTACTTTAAAATATATTAATAATATCATTTATCATTAATAAATAAATTGACAAAAATGCAATTTTTAACTAATAGTATTTTTCACTATTCATTCAAAAATAATGTTTCTTGGAAAAATCTCAAAAAATCACCATTGGATAATTTTTCTATTCCTAGTTAAAAAATTTTGTTTATTTTATTAAATTAAATTTATAAATTTATAAAAAAATAATTATATTATTAACGGTGGTCCATTTAAGAATACATTATTTTAAAAAAAAGACTACCAAAAACCTTATCCTTCATTATCATTATATCTTATTGATATAAAACTTATATAAAAAGTTTTTGGAAATAATTTATTTCTAATCCTATAAATATTTTTAATTTATTGGTTTTAATTTATTCATTTAATTAATTATATATATAAATATATATTTCATTGAAACTGTCACACCCGCTCCATATTTTATTTTATTTTATAGTTTTCTTTGACTTTTTTAAATTTTGTTAGGGTTCGGTTTGAGTCCTGGACGAAAAAATTTTGATTCATTTTAAAAGTGTGTGTTTTTCAGCTGACGTCGCTGAGCGCCCAAGCATAGCGCATTTTGGATACCTTGTACGTCGCCTCTTAGACATCGTCACGATCCGCCTATCTGCGGAAAATTAAAATGAGAGACTTTTCTAATTTATTGTGTTATTCAAAATTTTATTATTGTTAATGATTCTATTATTATTATTATTATATTTAATTGGGTATTATTATTATTAATATTTCTATTGGTATAATTATCAATGTTCATATTAGTATTATTATTTATAAGGCTTAAGTATTATTATTATTATCACAATTATTATTTTTATTAAGGAATTTTTATTATTAAAAGAAATTTTTTATCTTTATTATAATTTATTAATGTTATTTTTATTATTTTTATGAGTTATTGTTATAGATAAATGTTTATTCTATTTAAAATATTAGTTTTGGTTTTATTTTTGTTTGTTTTTATTTTATTTTCTGTTAACCCTACTTCTGCACCTCTTATTTTTCCCCCTCCCTTTAATTTCTCCGGACGCTGCCACTCCCCTCCTCTTCTCCCTTTTGCACAGCGCGACACCCCTCCTGCCTTCGGCCAGCCCACCTGCTCTCCCTCAGGACGCCTCGTCCTTGTAGTATACCAGGCACGTTGCTCCTGTCCTGCCTCTACCCAGCAACCCACGCAGCGCCATACTGCTCCGCCTCTCTCCCGCACCAAGGCCCACCCCCCTCGTCCGCTACAGCGCCCCGACTCCCTGAATCTGGTGCCCTCCAGTCCGCTTCCAGCCTCCGTGTCGGCCACCTGATCTACACCTTCCCTGCTCGGTCCATCCGCGCCTCCTAGTCGAGCCCTCTGCAATAGCATCTCCCATGCCTCGGACCAGCAACCTCCCGATGCCAATTCTCACCTTCCATGCACCACCACACTCCGGACAGAACTCCGTCGCGGCGCGAACCCCCCTAACCGGCATCCCTCCCTCTCCTCGTCGCCTCCCCTCCAATCACCTACTGTCTGTTTGTTTCCCCCTGCATAGTTTCACACCACCCTTCGGGTCTGCTCCCTCCTCCTGTGCGCGACTAACCATGCCCAGCGCACCCCCTAAACAACACTTCCTCCATTGCCCTCCTTCCGCGCATCACCCTCCACTCGCCGTGCTGCGACCCTCATCCACTCCCTCCTTCCCCCGCACAGCACACCCTCCTCGGATCGCAGCCCTACCGCACCTCTTGTCAGCCTCATACCCATAGCACCCGGACCTCCTTCTCCAGACCGGTAACTCCCCCTTGGCATGCCCGTCACCCTTGCTGCTCAAGCCAAGCCAAAATTGGCTCTTCCCCCGGTAGCAGCCCTCACCCTTCGGCCCTATAGCCGACTGGCTACAGCACGCGACCAGCTCTCCACGGTGGCCTCAACCTCCCTCTTCTGGCCAGCAACTCCCCTAATGGACATTCTATCCGGCCAACTCCTGCCCTCCGGTTGTCTCCGGCACAACCCTTTTTTTTTCCAGTGCGAATCTATTCGACCGCACGCCATCATTTTCTATCGTCGCATGCACCTCTGACCATGCGCGCCTTCGATTCTATAGTGTTCCATCATGAAAACCTTTTGTTCGGCCACACATTCCCCGCACCGACAATTTTCCTTTTTACGCAACCATGCTGTTTGAGAGCGCCTGCGCACGGGGTGAGGTTAGCATTGTTTCTTTACATTGATAATTAATTTGGCATGTTTGTGAATAATTAGTTTTTTGTTAAGTTTAGTTTTTTTATGAACTTATTTTGGGTTTTATATCTTATAACATGTTCATGTGAATTATGATGTGTTTTCATGGAAACTAGTCATGTGTTGTTTAATTGTTTTTTTTATAAATTTTTCAATTGGTTTATTTAACCATGCAAGTGGTGCATTTCTATTTTAATAGGAAGTAGGTGTGTGTTTGATCAAAAACTTGTTTTTGAATGAGTTTTGTTTGTGTAAAGTTGCAATTTACTTTTTGAATATTAGTTCATAAATTTTAAAGTGGTTTAGTAAATAGTGTGGATGGTTTGAAGTAGGTTTTGATATTGTGTCCATGTGGTTCTTTTGCATGGGTTGTCTGTTTGTATTGTTTTAAGTCAAGTGGTTTTGTGTTTTTAGTTGCTGTGCGTTTATTGCAGCGTGTTGGAGAGGTGACTCCGTGACACGATGGTCATCGTCTTGCGCGTACTTGTACGTTTGTGTGAGGCGTGTCGCTTCGCTGTGTTCGAGCTGCGAGTTGAGGAAGGTCCCCCACTGCACTTACCTTTAAAATTAGAATTTATTAATTGCATGATGGTTTGTTAATTTTAATGAATGATAAATAATATTATATAATAAAATTTTAAATGATTATTTAGTGTGAAAATTGCCGTTTATTTTATACCGAACACTTGGAACATTTTCTTGACGGGCGGACACCCAGCTTTGAAAGAATGACCATTTGGCCTTTAAACATAATTCATGGAATTTAAAACGTACTTCTAGTTTTAAAGATAAAAGATTTCTTCTGAACAAGCGTTTTTGTTTTTCTCTAGAAATGAATTTTTGCTTTAAAATTTGTGAAGGCCCATTTTCCACATTAATAAAATAGATTACTTTGGAAAACCAACTCGGGGGTGATCATTGGTGTGCGTTGATTGCGCGAGATATATGTGATGTTATTGCTTTGTGACTACTTGATTTACATTGTGGATGCACCCCTCTTTTATTATATGTGTTGACATGCGAACCTGGCATAGTGAGTGAATATTCTGAGAACGATTACTACACTAGTTTAGACCACGCACTGGCTAGTGGCCCCATAGCAGGGGAATACTGAGTTATTGCTGCTATAGGAATTGGGCCCCTCGGTTAGGCCATGCAGGGCTATACCGGGTAGTAGTATGGGCGTTATGACGTCATCGAGTTAGGGCCTGCCTTTAGGATGAGTTAGATGTATAGTATGTTCTGGATTGTTCACAATCTCCTAGGTTTGACCCATGTTTCTTTTGGAGTTTATTTGTATGTGGCAGACGATTGAGAGGTCTAGTTTGGTTGCTGGCCCATGTCTGCCACTTTTTCCATTGCCCTTGGTGTCTGTTGTGTATTATGTGTGGTTTCCCCATTTTGGATAACAGCTGAAGTATGGTCTTCTAAATGGTTCACAGAAAATGTTTTAAAAAGAAATATACATAATCCTTTCAGACATTAAACATGTTTTCAAATTAAAAAGGGCAATGAACTGATACTTGTTTTAGAAGTTAAAGTTTGTGTATGTGTTTGAAAACCAATATTTTTGTATATTTAGTTCAAACATGTAATTGGTAAATTCTTCTTTTGAAGGTAGTGAATTGGGATTAGTTTATTGGGCATGCCTACTGAGTTTTAATACTCACACCTATAGTGGTTTCCTGTTTTTAGTTTTGTGGCAGGTTGGCTCGAGCTTGCTCGCCGTGGGTGAGAGTTGGTTGTGGTCTGGTGAGCGACTCTCAGAGTCACGAGGAGTTTTTGGTCGAGACCAGGTTAGTGTGTTTTGTTGGCTGCTCTTTCTTTTCAGTTTCATTTATTTACATCGTGTTTTATTTCTTTCTGCTGCTCTATTTATTTTTTTATTGGGCGAAATCATTCCCACTTGCTCCCTGTTGATGCCCTAGTGCATTTCGCCAGCCCGGGAGGATCGGGAACGCCTCTCGGGTCATGTCGCGGACCAGCTCGTGTGACCAGTTTAGGGTCGACCCGGGTTGGTTCATGACAAAATGGTATCATAGGAGGTTGGCTCCTGAGCGGACCTTGTTTTTCTGAGCGCCCATTGTTATTTAGGATTCTCATAGTAGAATGAGTTGAATTGTTGGGAATTGGGGTGTCCGGACGAGAATGACTTCATGAACCCTTGCTCGTTCTGATCCTCGGGTTACCATGGGATGTTTGGGTTATTGGTGTCTTTTGGTTCTTCATATGATTTACTTTGTATTGGGAAATAAAAGGGGAGCTGGGGAAGTGCCCTCCGTGAGCTCACAGGGCCTGGAAAGCCATGTGGAGCTGGAGACATTACACTAGAGTGCTCCTTGTGACGGTGGCATGATTGGCATATTGCCGCCAACCATATGTCTGTGTCACCCATCATCACTAGTTTTCCCCTAGTGAATCGTTTGAGTTTTCTTTCATTCTAAATATTGTTTTGTAAATTTTTATTTTAGAAATTGTGAAAAGATGAATTTGAAATGGAAATGGCCATGTTTTGATTATGTCCTTTGTTTCTTTGTTCCTTAGTGTTCACCCCCACCACAGTTTGATGGATGCCCAAGGTGTAGCTTCGGGTGGTGCACCCCTCGCAAATCCTCCAGTTGATCAGCCCATATAATATGTTCTGGTGTTCCAGAAGTTGAACCCTCCTCTCCTTTATGGACAAGCAGAGCCTCTTGAGGCAGATGAGTGGTTGCAGAAGATTGAGAGGAAGTTCAGTTTTGTTGGGTTGCCTGAGTCATTAAAGGTGAAGTTGGCTACCTTAATGCTTGAAGCCCCAACTTGGAAATGGTGGAAGTCCCTGTCTCGGAATAAGCCTCGGGAAGTTCTAACATGGGAGTTTTTCAAGTCATCATTTATCCAACAACGCTTCTCTAAGTTGACGAAGCTGAGGAAAAGGATGGAGTTTTGTTGTCTTTAGCAGGGTGTTGAATCGGTACTAGAATTCTATCGACGCTTCATAGATATAGTTCCTTATGATCAGTGGTTTTTTGTGAATGATCCCGGTAAGGCTCGACAATTTGATTCTGGACTCCGACCTGAGCTGCGATCGAGAGTGGAAGAGCTCATCCTAACCAACTTATTGGATGTTGTCGAGCAAGCCTTCCTTGCTGAAGCAGAGCTAGTAGGAGGACTTGAGGTGGCGAATCCTCCAACTTTGGGAATCATTGCATAGGATGCTGATAAGAAGAGTAAGAAGTGACATGTTGCTGGTTGTGCTGGTGGAGGAATCAAGAGGCCTTCAGACCTTCAGTCATCTTCTTCACAGTGCAATGTTGTGATCTGTCACCAGTGTGGTAGGCAGGGTCACAAAAGGCTGACATGTTCAACTGCTCCAAGACCATGCCACACCTTTGGACGTCTAGGTCACTTGCAGCGATTCTTCCGTGGAGTTTCCAAGAAGCGCGCTAAATCTAGACTTGTCTTGTTGAAGGTCACCTCAGCCCGTCAGGAGGAGTAGGGTGATGTTTGGGGTCGGTTTGAGGTTTTCTATTTGTAGTGCTTCTCAGGTGTAGTAATCATCTCTTGTAGTGTTTTGTAGTGTTTCTTTTTCATTCAGTTGTAAGAATGGTTGTGGTTGAACCTCTTTGGAACCTTTTTTTTATTAGAATTTTGTTTGGTGAAATTTTGGTTTGTGGGTTATTTTTGGGAATTTCTGAAGCCTGACTGCGAGGCAGGAGATGCTTCAATCATCGGTGCTCCAGCCATAGGCCCCGGAGTGAAGCTCACGTGTAGTCAGGTGGATCCCATCGGTGAAGAAGGGCCTTGGGTTAATCTTCATCTTTAGGGTGGCATGGTTTGTGTTTTTTTCTAGAGTGCGGCATTGTTGATGGGGAGACGACAGTAGATTTCATGCTCTATCAGTCAGGACCTTTACTTCTTCCCCTCATTATGGTGGGGGTTTCTGGTCTGTGTGGAATGTTATTAAGTTCATTTAATATCATCAGTTCTTATGGTGGGGAGACCCGGAATGGGTCTCGCAGAGTTACATAGAAATTAATTTAGGGTTAGCCTGATCCTTATGGTGGGGAGTCTGTTCGGGCCTCCCCGTGTCAGTATCAGGGCTTATTTTCATGTATCTTTTGGTGGTAGGTGGTCTCGTGTGGAACCACCTAATCTTGAGTTTTTCCTCCCATGTAAATGTTGAGACTGGAGTACACCCAACAGTTTTGATGGACGAAGATTATAAGGATAAGTCTCGGAGGTGGTTTAAGTTCGTTCCTTCCTTGGTTGAAACAGACGGTTTGGGTTATTCTTGGTGACGATTAAGGTGTTTGTGTTTAAGGGATGAGTTGTGTGTCATGGGTTTTTAGTGTATGTTTAGATTGATCAACTACATGCACTTAACCTTTTGGGGGTGAGTTACACTTAAGGAGTTTCATCTTCGGGTCTCGATCTTGTTTTGGCTTTCTGAGGGCGGAAAGCATTATGGTGGAGAGAATTGTCACACCCGCTCCATATTTTATTTTATTTTGTAGTTTTATTTGACTTTTAAAAAAAAAATTGGGGTTCGGGTTGAGTCGCGGATGAAAAAAATTTTGATTCATGTTAAAAGTGTGTGTTTTTCAGCTGACGTCACTGAGCACCCGAGCATAGTGGATTTTGGATACCTTGTATGGCGCCTCTTAGACATCGTCACGATCCGCCTATCTACGAAAAATTAAAATGAGAGACTTTTATAATTTATTGTGTTATTCAAAATTTTATTATTGTTAATGATTTTATTATTATTATTATTAAAGTAAATTGGGTATTATTATCATTTATATTTCTATCGGTATAATTATCAAAGTTCATATTATTATTATTATTTATAAGGATTAAGTATTATTATTATTATTATTATCACAATTATTATTTTTATTAAGTAATTTTTATTATTAAAATAAATTTTATTATCATTATTATATATTTTTAAAGTTATTTTTATTATTTTTATGAGTTATTGTTATAGATAAATGTTTATTATATTTCAATTATTAGTTTTGGTTTTATTTTTGTTTGTTTTTATTTTAATCTCTTCTAACCCTAATTCTACGCCTCTTATTTTTCCCCCTCCCTTTGCTTTCTCCGGGTGCCGCCACTCCCATCCTCTTCTCCCCTTTGCACAGCGCGACACCCCTCCTGCCTTCAGCCAGCCCACCAGCTCTCCATCAGGCCGCCTCAGCCTTGCAGCATCCCAGGAATGCTGCTCATGTCCTGGCTTTGCCCAGCAACCCACACAGCGCCATACTGCTCCGCTACTCTCCCGCATCAAGGCCCGCCTCCCTCGTCCGCTACAGCGCCTCGAATCCCTGCATCTGACGCCCTCCAGTCCGCTTCCAGCCTCTGTGCTGGCCACCTGATCTACTCCTTCCCTGCTCGGTCCATCTGTGCCTTCCAGTCGAGCCCTCTGCAAAAGCGTCTCCCACGCCTCAGACCAGCAACCTTCCGACGCCATTTCTCCCCTTCCGTGCACCACCACACTCCAACCAGAACTCCTGTGCGGCGCGGACCCCCTAACCCACATCCCTCCCTCTCCCCGTCGCCTCCCCTCTAATCACATGTTTTCCGTTTGTTTCCCCCTGCACAGTTTCGCACCACCCTTCGGGTCTGCTCCCTCCTCCTGTGTGCGACCAACCACGCCCAGCGCACCCCCTGAACAATGCGGCCTCTACTGCCCTCCTTCCGCACAGCACCCCCCGCTCGCCGCACCACTACCCTCATCCACTCCCCTATTCCCCTGCATGACACACCCTCCTCGGATTGCAGCCCTGCCGCACCTCCTGCCGGCCTCATACCAATAGCACCTGAACCTCCTTCTCTAGACCGGTGACTCCCCCTTGGCCTGTCTGTCACCCTTGCTGCTCAAGCCAAGCCAACATTGGATCTTCCCCCGGAAGCAGCCCTCACCCTTCGGCCCTATATATGACTGGCTCCAACACGCGACCAGCTCTCCACGGCGTCCTCAACATCCCTTTTCCGGCCATCAACTCCCCAACCGGACAATCTATCCGGCGAACCCCTGCACTCCGGTTTTCTCCGAAACTACCCTTTTTTTCCAGTGCGTATCTATTCGACCACACGCCGTCCTTTTCTATCGTCGGTCACACCTCCGACCAAGCGCGCCTCCGATTCTATAGTGCTCCATCGTGAGAACCTTTTGTTCGGCCGCACATTCCCTGCGCCAACAGTTTTCCTTTTTGCGCGACCCTGCTGTTTGAGCGCGCCTGCGCACGGGGGTGAGGTTAGCGTTATTTCTTTACTTTTATAATTAATTTGGAACGTTTGTGATTAATGAGTTTTATGTGAATTTTAGTTTTTTATGAACTTATTTTTGGTTTTATATCTTATAACATGTTCATGTGGATTAAGATGTTTTTTTATGGAAACTAGTCATGTGTTGTTTAATTGTTTTTTTTATAAATTGTGCAATTGGTTTATTTAACCATGAAAGTGGTTCATTTCTGTTTTAGTAGGACGTAGCTGTGTTTTTGATCAAAAACATGTTTTTGAATGAGTTTTCTTTGTTTAAAGTTGTGATTTACTTTTTGAATATTAGTTCATAAATTTTAGAGTGGTTTAGTAAATAGTGTGGATTGTGCGAAGTAGGGTTTGATATTGTGTCCAGGTGGTTCTTTTACGTGGTTTGTCTATTTGTATTGTTTTAAGTCAAGTGGTAATGTGTTTTTAGTTGTTGTGCGTTTATTTCAGTATGTTGGCGAGGTGACTCCGCGACACCACGGTCATCGGCTTGCGCGTACTTGTACGTCTGTGCGAGGTGTGTCGCTTCGCTGGGTTCTAGCTGCGAGTTGAGGTAGGTCCCCCACTGCACATACCATTAAATTTATAATTTATTAATTTCTTTATGTTTTGTTAATTTTAATGAATGATAAATAATATTAGATAATAAAATTTTAAATGATTATTTAGTGTGAAAATAGCCATTTATTTTATACTGAACACTTGGAACATTTTCTTGATGGGAGGACACCCAGCTTTGAAAGAATGCACATTTGGCCTTTAATAATAATTCATGGAATTTCAATCATACATCTAGTTTTAAAGATAAATTATTTCTTCTGAACAAGTGTTTTGGGTTTTCTCGAGAAATGAAGTTTTGCTTTAAAATTGGTGAAGGCCCGTTTGGAACTTTAATAAAATAGATTTCTTTGGAAAACCCACTCGGGGGTGATCTTTGGTGTGCGTTGATTGTGTGAGCTATATGTGATGTTAGTTCTTTGTGACTGCTTGATTTACATTGTGGACGCACCCCTCTTTTATTATATGTGTTGACATGGGAACCTATCATATTGAGTGAATATTCTGAGAATGATTGCTGCAATAGTTTAGACCACACACTAGCTAGTGACCCCATAGCAGGGGAATACTGAGTTATTGCTTCTATGGGGATTGGGCCCCTCGGTTAGGCCATGTAGGGCTATACCAGGTTGTAGTATGGGCATTATGACGTCATCGAGTTAGGGCATGCCTTTAAGAAGATTCATATGTATAGTATGTTCTGGATTGTTCACGATCTCATAGGTTTGACCCATGTTTCTTTTGGTGTTTATTTGTTTGTGGCAGACGATTGAGAGGTCTAGTTTGGTTGCTGGACCATGTGTTCCACTTTTTCCATTGCCCTTGGTATGTGCTATGTATTATGTGTGGTTTCCCCAATTTGGATAACAACTGATGTTTGGTCTTCTAAATGGTTCGCAGAAAATTTTTTAAAAAGAAATATACATAATCCTTTCACACATTAAAATTGTTTTCAAATTAAAAAGGGAAATGAACTGATACTTGTTTTAGAAGTTAAAGTGTGTGTGTGTGTTTGTGAAAACCAATATTTTTGTATATTTAGTTCTAACCTGTAATTGGTAAATTCTTCATTTTAAGGTAGTGAATTGGGAATAGTTTGTTGGGCACTCTTACTGAGTTTCAATACTCACGCCTATAGTGTTTTCCTGTTTTTAGTTTTGTTGTAGGTTGGCTCAAGCTTGCTCGCCATGGGCGAGATTTGGTTGTGGTCTGGTGAGCGACTCTCAGAGTCGCGAGAAGTTTTTGGTCGAGACCAGGTTAGTGTGTTTTGTTGGCTGCTCTTTCTTTTCAGTGTCATTTATTTACTTCGTGTTTTATTTCTTTCCGCTGCTCTATTTATTTTTTTATTGGGCGAAATCATTCCCAGTTGCTCCCTGTTGATTCCCTGGTGCTTGTTGCCAGCCCGGGGGGATCAGGAATGCCTCTCGGGTCATGTCGCGGACCAGCTCGTGTGACCAGTTTAGGGTCGACCCGGGTTGGTTCGTGACAGAAACTCAATGATGTGTGCATCGTACTTGAAGCCAATGTGACTTATAGTGAAATCCAAGTTTGTATTTCATATAGCACAATCATAGATGGTATTTCATTTGAAAGTAATGTTTAGATTATTTTTTAAATATATGTATAAATATATATCTATATATTTCTTTTGTCATGTGAAATGGAATTTTTTGAAAATAAGAATAATTTTGAGAAAATAATAATTCAAAAATGTGAGGGTGTTACATGACAAGATATTTGGGAATCATTGAATATCTCCTCTTAGTGAGAAAAAATCAACACATAGTTCATGTAAGGATTGTGCTATTTATTGTTTTACTATTAGGATGTTGGTTATCCGGTTTTATGTCATTTTGTAGGCACGTGATAATGTTGTGACGTTTTCACATATAGGGGGACCAAGTGACACAACGTAGTGGAAAAGATGTTGTTGGGGCTTACACATGATATGGAGGACCGTATTTAAGGGAAAGAAGAAGAGCATCTCAACTCATTGTAATTTGGGGGCTTCAGAATGTCTGACAAGAGGGAAATTAACCATGCAGTTTAATGTATAATGGTGAGGATGAATGATGTCTTCTAGTTTTAGGTCATACGGCTGTGAAAGCAGATCTTTTAGTTTATCTTCATGTGAGAAGGATGATGAAATCTCATAGTTTAAGATCATTCTACGTTATTATTATGTTATTTTGTTTAATTTCATGTGATAAAGACAAATTATATTTTTTGACATCTTGTATATGTGTTGTAGCTTGTGTGAATACATGGAATATTTATTCAGAAACCATTCATTATTGGGGGTCATAATGAGCCCTCCATCCACTGATATTAGAGACTAATATATACTGTAGTGGAACTTGTGTATGGATTATGGTCCCTCCAACTTAGTTTCAATAAGTTGAGGCTTCTTCCCTAGTATCATCATTGTTATGAGGGGCAGCACATGTTCTCTAATGTGGAATAAGAAAATGTAGACCATCTTGTTAGAGGCTCATAGTATCCAATTTTGATATACCAATATGTGATTCATGGTATGTAATATTTTTCCATCATATCACTTCATTCCACCAATTTCATTTCTATGATTTCTTATTTGTTGAAATGTAGTCATAAATTTCAACACGAAGTGATGAAAACAATACATCAATTTTTAGGACTAAATATGTTCCATATAACAATGAGTATGGGGTTTCCCGTGTGTCATTATGCGTCTTAATCTATTATTAACATAAGGATTTCAAGAGATATTCATTCAATGTGTTTTTATCCCTTTCCACTATATTATATAGTTTTTCCGATATAGTCTTTGTGAAGGCCTCTATCTATTCATTAGTCACTGAATGATAGAGGAATCAATGGTTGGATTTGATATTATACACCAGATATATTTTTTCCACCTCAAAAAGAATATTAATTGGTTCTATTGTCCATCAGTAATATATGGGGAGTCCAAAATTTGGTAATGATATTGTATTTCATGAAGAAAATAATGTGTTTGGCCCCTATATCTTGGAGGGGAAATGCCTCATTCTATTTAATGAAAATATGTGTTGTGGTTAAAATGAGTTTGAACTGTTTGGAAATTTCTAGAGGTATGGTAACTGAATATCCATTTCCCATATAGAAAATTTCCATGAGTACTTGGTTATATGTATGAAGTTTAGTGGTTGATGGATGAAGTTTTCATGCACTTGGAATGAATTAAATTTCTTGGTGAACAATGTATAATCTTGTATCAACGATGTCTAGTGGTATCCAACCACTATATTTAATCAAAATTCCTTTACCCTTACTAGTGGGAACCATATGCTTCATGTGTACTTATTCCATAATAGCCACAATATTATCATTGGCGATACATATAAGAAGTAATGCTTAAACGTATCATTTATAGAGTAATATTTTGTTATTTTATCCATCATGAAGAATGAAATTAATTGCTCGCCGCCAGATTTTATCCTTCATAACTCTCTAAGATGGAAGAACTCCATCTTGGAGGTATTTTATAATAGGAATCAACCACCCCATGTTAGTATTATACCATTCTGCGATATGGATACTTCATTGATCTCTATTTTTATATGTTTAATGAATGGCGAGGCCATTCAATGATAGGGAATGTGGATGACTACTTAATTATTTTTTGGATCATCCAATGCTATGGCTACATCTTCCAATGTTTTTTACTATGAATTATATGATCGTGGGATATGATTCAATGTTTGATCTGAGTGGAACTCTTCTATTAAACCATATACATAGATAAGAAGGGAGATTTTTGTCTTCTTCTCTGGTCTCTTAATCCATGTTGATCTGTTTTATTTCCTACTATGAATCTCCTATATCCCCTAAGTGGTCCACCAGTATTTGGAGTTACTAGTCTTTGTCTACAATGAGGTCATGATATTCCACCTCATTATTTTTACATCTTTACGATAAGAGGAAGGAGTAAGGTTAACATTACTTTTCTAGGAAAATTTACAAAATCTATATCCCAAATTTGTTAATTTTAGGACCATCTAATACCCTCTCTATTGGGATCCTAGATGAAAAATCAAAAAAATATTTCTCATGTTTGCAGCCAAATTGATTGGAGAATATCTCATCATCCAACAGTTTGGTATTTAATGATGTTTTTTACACTGATGGGTGTTCTACAAATAAAAATATCAAGGCCTGACCTTTCACTTCATTATGAGTTGTGAATTTTATATCGTACTACAGTAAAGAACTCTCTCATTGTGTCAGACATCCTTTCATCATCGGAGAGTTGAGGATATATTTGAGTGGGTTTTTAATAGACCCCAATTTGACATTATGGTGCTACATGTAGTGCCTCGATTTCGAAACTATAAATATTTAATCAATGAATATCATTTCAATATCAAAATAATGAACATAATCATTCAACATGTTTTGATTGAGATAATTACGGACTTTTATTTCCTAACCTCATTCTTTTTTACATGTATGGTGATAAATTATATTTCCAGTACTATCACATATGAGTGGGTTTACCTCAACATGTGGCATTTATAATGGTGTGATCAATAGGTACTTCTTGTATAAGGAAATATCCTTAAATATTTTATAATCATGAATTAAATGAATATTCACATTGATGATATTTTCAGGTTTAGAGTTTTAGAGAATTATGCCACAACTATTACATTATATCTCAAAAATTAGAAGGTACACACTTCTTCTCAGTTTCAATTTTATTCATAAAATAAAAACTCTTGAAAAAAGAGTCATTTCTAGTCCCATGTTTTAGACAACATGACTTTTCCATGACCCCATCCTTAACCCTATTCATCATTAGTTCCGGTGAAAAATATTTCAAAACATTGGATGAGCATAAAAAGCACAGTAAGTGTTATAAAACAAAGAAATAAAACTTTAGTTCATCATTTCATAATAACCTATGCTATTTAACAAACCTCATGAAATCATAAGATTTATGTATAACACATATAAGACATAAATCATAAAGGTAAGTTGTGGCATTCGTATCATATTTAAATTGTAGCTATCACAGTTATGTAGGGAGTTAAATTTGGAATAAAAATCACAATATATTCCCTAAATATCATAGGATAAACATTCATGTTAACCTCTATCACATTACCCAATGCATTGGAGAGCTATCTCAGGCTCACCCACCCTAGGTTTATCACAGAACCACCCGTATATGTAACAATTCCCAAGAATCATAACATATTCATAACACATAAATAAAACATAAAGGAAAGATAACATTTGAAAATTTAAATCACAATATTTCATTTAAATATATTGACCTAAAAAATCCATTATAAAAACCTTTTTCAATTCCAAATTATGTAAAAGTGTATATGGTATTTATTTTCCTTTCAAAATATTACGTCTTGTTAAGGAAGCTGTAGATCAAATATTACTTGTGGTGTAAGAAAAGTCGTTGTCACCTATTACATTAAAAAGAAACATTATTTTTTATAGTATTTTAGTAAAACACTTCATAGAAAAAATATTATCGTTTAATGAAATGAAAAGTAAATGTTGTTTATACAACGTATAAAATAAAATCAATTATTAAAACAAAATACGCCTCAATGGAAGGAGATTGAGAGGAAGTCCCTTACCTTGTGTTCGACCTGACCTGTTTGTTCTTTAATCACATAAATAATAAAATTATGTTAATTTATACTTTCTTAAGAACTTTTATAATGTTTATTATTCCTTTAATATCCCTTATTACCATTTTATAAAAATTATGTAGTCATTTAAGTTAATAACATTCATTTTGTCGATATTTGGTACTTGAGTCAAAATTAGAATTATTATAATTACAAGTTGTTCACATGGTCAAAAGTACAATATATCCTGAATTATATTCATGATTTATATGTCATATATATCATATATATCTAGTATAAACTTTTATTTGTAATAGTATATAAAATTTGGAGGTATGAAATGAAATGCACCGTTCATGGAGACGGTAAGCCATACGTACGCATGAAGGCTACTTACATTTCAATTTCATATTTTAATGAAAATAAAACATAATGATCCATAGGTTTATTATAATGAATGTATAATATATCATATAATATCATTAAATGAATCCTTTATACCTCCCACACATGGCATTAATGAGTCATATTACTTTGTGGGGGTGGTAGTCTGCATTTTCTCAAATTAAATTATCATGTTTACTCATAACAGAAACAATAAAGGTATTCTATAAAAGAAAAATACAAAATAATAAAAGAAAATATAAACATAATATATATCATATATGAATATAGTTTCATCTTAATGACCACCATTATTGTCAGTAGGAGAAAATAGAACAATCATCATTTCGTGAGGCTTTAGTTTTCCATTCACATAAATAGTATGTTCATCACCCATTAAATAGTGGTGTGTGTAAGTGTAGTTCAAACCACTCTCGTAAAAACTACCTAGTATATTAATTATACGGTTTCATTATAAAATAATGGAATAAAAAGATTTTAGGGGCTGTATAAGTAAAATAGAAGAAAAGATGTTAAGAGAAACTGTAACTTTGAATTTGGGTAACTCTCTTTTGTTTGAACCAAATGGACTTCTTGATGTGCCTTCTGCCTAAGGTAAGGATTCTAGGAGGATGAGTGGGATATTGAGAGTTTATGTGGTCAGGGGTTGGATGATCCATGTGGCTTGAGAGATGTGTGGAATGTGATAGAAGTGAGGTATTTTTTTAAGGGGGAGGAGGGTCTCTTTAAGAATGTTTGCAAATATTATTTTATTATAAACATATCTTCGGTTTAGAAATATCCAAAACTAATTAAAGTTTAATATAAGATGACTAATGTTATAAATAAAATCATCCAATAATAATTGGAAGGTTTTGGATATTTTTTTAATATTTACAATGTTATTTATTTAAATCATTTATTAATGAGGTAAACACTACATCATTATTGTGTATGAATAATTTAATTTATTTTATTTCTAAAAATTATAAAATAAAACCCATAATGTAGGAAACCTTTTTATATTTCCAATGAAAATTTATAGTAGAAAATATTACTTATATAACCCCATATAAAAATTGATTTACTAAAACATACTTGTTTATGTCATTTTTCCATTACATTATGTTAATTAAAATAAAATGTCATTAGCACTCTCAAGGGGCACCATGGGGTCCCGAAATCGACCAAAAGAAGACAATGGTCATAAATGACTCAACCAATAAGGTTAGGACAAGTGATAATGTAATTTTTTATTATAATAATATTCTTTTGTCCTTGAATAACCCTATTTACCTTTAAACATGGTAAATAAAAGTCAAAAGATACTATTCACCAAAACCCATTTTATCTCATTTAACCAAAATTTACTTACTAATATCAACCATGTATATTGGAATTTTTAAATTAAATTCCCAGAAATGGTAAAATTTCATTTAAATGAAAATGTCCGTTTTTAACTACTACTTAGTGGTTCCACAATTCATCAAAAATAGAAGTCTTTCAGAAAACTACCAAAAATTCAGCCTAATCTATATTTGATATTCTGAATTAATTTTTTTTCAATTTTAAAAAATTCCAAACATTGAAGTAGCATTAATTAATTAAAAATTGTTTTTTGTTTTTAAAACAAATAGGGTGTTTTGAAGAAACAATAACTATCAAAAAATTGATACAGGTTTTTGTCCAATTTCAAAGTGTAATTAATTATAATGACCATCATAGGATTAAATGGTAAACACATAATATAATTACACTTTGAAAAAAATTAATAAAATAATCTGACCATATAAATAAATTAGATTAAAAGGCACTATTGAATTAAAATACATTATTTTTCACTGTTCATAAAAAATGATTTTTATCATAAAAATACCAAAATGTTACCCAATGTAAATTTTGATGTCCCATTTCTAAAAAATAATTTCAATAGAACATAAAAGTGTTACTATAACTTGATTTAAAGAAGGTTCTCCTTGAAAAGGCAATAAATCAACCTTTTAAGGTAAATTATGCTTAAAATTAGATTCATTCACATTTTATGCCACTAACTTTTATTGGATAAATGTTAAAAAAAATTAAAATCATGTATAATCATATTGTAGTTAGTTCTATTTATTTTATACATTGTAACAGATAGGCGTTAACTACCATTTAAAATAATAATATTATATTATTAGTGTCCAACAGAAGTTTTCAAAAAAAAACCGTTGTTGCATATCGGGTACCCCATCGAGCATATGAATCACTTTAATGTAAAGTTAATATTTAATTCACAAATATGACTAATTATGTAAAATGTATTACTCATTAAATACCATAATGTATGTAATATTTTTATATTTCCAATGACTATTTATAGTAGAAAATATAACTTATATAACCCCATGTAAAAATTGATTTACAAAAATATATTTTTTTATGTCATTTTTCCTTTACTTTTTGTTAATTAAAATAAAATGTCATTATCACTCCTAGGGGAAATCATGGGGTCCCAAAATCGACCCAAAGATGCCTATGGTCGTAAATGACTCAACCAATAATATTAGGACAAGTGTTAATTTAATTTTTCTTATTATAATATTCTTTTTATCTTGAATTCCACTATTTACCTTTAAATGTGGTTAATAAATGTTAAAAGATACTCTTCATCACAAATTATTTTCATCATATTGAACCAAAATTTACTTACAAATAGAAACCATGTATGTAGGATTTTTGAAATTCAATTCCCAGATATGGTAAAATTTCATTTAAAATGAAAATAACTATTTTTAACTACTACTTAGTGGTTTCAATATTCATCAAAAATTGATGTTTTCCAGAAAATGACCAAAAATTAAACCTAAGCTATATTTGATATTCCGAATTCTAAAATGATGTATATTTTTCCAAATTAAAAACATATTATTTGGATTCAATAATTTAAAATTAATTTCTGTTGTCAAAAAAATATCATGTTTTTAAGAAACAATAACTATCAAAAGATGGAACATGTTTATGTCCAATTTCGTAGTTAAATTAATTCCAATGAACATAATTGGATTAAATGGTAAAAAAATAATATAACTAAATTTTAAAAATAATTAAAAATACAATCTAACCATATAAATAAATTATATTAAAAGGCTCTTTTGAATTAAGATACAGTTTTTTTCACTATTCGTAAAAATGAATTTTATCAGAAAAATACCAAAAATTACCCTAAGTAAATTTTGATGTCTTGAATCTAAAAAAGTATTTTAATATAACATATAAAAGGGACTATAACTATATTTAATTAAGGTTATCCATCTAAAGGTGGTAAAACAACCATTTAAGTTAAATTATGCTTAAAATTAGATTAATTGACATTTTAAGCCTCTACATTTTATTGGATGAATGTAAAAACAATTAAAAACATGAATAATCATATTGTAGTTAGTTTTATTCCTTCCTGCCAATAAAACACCTAGCTGTTAACTACCATTTAAAATAATAATATTATATTATTATTGTGTAACATAAGATTTCAAAGAAACCATTGTTGCATATTGGGTACGCCATCGAGCATATCAACCCCTTTAAAGTAATGTTAATATATAATTCACAAGTATAAATAATTATTGAAAAAGTATTATTCTTTATTTACCTGGGATGTTACATCTTGGGGCTGTGAAATTATTCTAAAGTCTCATTGGTTTACTCATATGTGACAATTTTCATCACTGTTAAAGTGAAGTGAAAAATATTCTTCCAAAGTTGGCTATGAAGTTAAGGATATAGGAAATGTTGCCTTGATGTCCTATTATCCCATTTTGGTTATGAGAAGGTAAAATTCTATTGATAGATTATTATTTCCAATGTTGAACTTCGATGTTATGATAGTGTACAATAATGCCAATTATCATCCATGAGGAAACTCCGAGCAAACATTCCAGGGAGTTCATCTTTAGGATACATTGTCGTAGATTGTTGAAGCTGGTCTCCATAATATTTGGGTGGTCCAATCCTTTTTGGTACTTAACTAGTATATTATCAATGTACAAACAAAAAATACCCCAATAAAGGGTTGAATATGCGATTCAGGGATTGTTGTTATTGGCGATTGTGTTCTTCACGACAAAGGGAATTAACTAACAACATAATACTCCTTGGGGGAATATGAAGGTAGGGGATTCATCGTATTCTAGGGCCTCCTAAATTTGGATTTAACTCAAATAGCCATCAATGGAGGAAATCTCTTGATGACTTGTTATTTGATAAATTTGAAGTTTCATTATTGGAAACAAGAATTCATCTTTTGGAAAATGTTGATGGAGAACTATGATGTCGGCATATTTTAAGATTTTCTCATTCATCTTCATTACCTAGATGATTTTGTCTATCCATTTCAGATATTTTACCTCTTAGATGAATTATCCATGATGTGTTTATACACATTAGTTTCAATTTTTGAGACATGAGTTGGGTGTGCCATTCTAGCTATGTGTTTGTAATCCTAATGGTCATCTAGAAAATAAATGTGATGGGTATACACATCAGGTTGAAGTCCTAACATCATTGTGTTACTCCAACCAAACATTTCCCAATGTTTCATTCAAATGGAATTACATACCACTACCTCCCCAAAGTTCACTAATGCAATGATCAATGTAAGGTGTAGATCTTCATCTATACCCATATTTATCTCCAGGAGGTCATGGACAGTCTTGGATACATCATCCTCAAATTATGGAGTGGAATCAATGTTGTCATTTTCTTATTCCTTTTTTTAATAAATTATATATTCCATCACATCCTGAAAATTAGGTGAAGTGGAATGTTTATTATTTTTAGGCGAGGATACATCATTTCGACCCCTGAATGATGATGTAAAAATTCCATGATTTCATTCTAGAAAGAGGCCATTTTGGAGATATGATGTGGGGACAAGGTACTGAATGTGAGAAGCATCATTTACCACCATTGATATAATAATATTTTCTTCCTCATCTAAAATTTTAGTTATTTTTGTAGATCAATGTATTAAATGACCATATTTTCCACCATGCTTTCATTGTTTCTCGAAGAGTTTATATCTTCTCCAACGCTATCAAGATAAAATATTTCAATTGAAATCAAAGAATTCATTGGTAGTGATAACAAATTTTAATTCACCTCTTCAATTTGGATGATGTGAAGAACGTACTATGCTCTGATCTATCTGAAAGAGTTATATGGAGTCATCTCTATACCATTTTGGGAATTTAACCAATTGATACTATCAACTGTGGAAAATTTCTCTTATTCATGGTAGAATCTTGTGTCAATGTATTATGAATCACAAGATTTGAATGGGGATATGTCACCATTCAATGTCTCAATTTGACCATTAATCCAATATTTAAGGAAATGGTGGTAAAAAGATGGGATAACCTCATTTTGATGTAGGCAAGGTCATCCCAACAGAACGTTGAAGGCTTTATCCCACCTAAAAACAAAAAATTACGAGTATGGAACACGATATATGAACTGATTTCGGATATTTATTTCTCTGAGAATATTTTCTCAATCATTTCATAACCATGTAACAGAAGAGGGGAGTGGGATTGATGATATTCATTGAATCCTAGAAGGGGAAGTGTTTTGATCGGAATGTGGTGGAATACTGAGTTATAATCAATCTATACTCATTAGGTATAAATTTCATTTATCCTTCCTGATATATACAAGCATCTGATGTATCCCAATATGTTGTATTCCTCATCATGGTTTATGAAAGAGAATATTGTATATAATTTTCTAAGATCGTTCTCTATACAATACAATTTTGCATTAGAAACCACAATGTTAAATTCATTATGGTTTGAAAATGCCTATATGAAGGATCCCCGATGGACTTTTGATTGAAAAATGACATCCAAGATTGAAAACATGGTTTGAACCATTAATAATTGATTCAAAACATAATAATTCTAGTCAAATGGTCTAAACATCCTAGCATGAGGATGTTATATGTCAGTTTTTTAGGAGACAATATACATTATGTGGATGGAAAAAAAAATTTAATAGGAGATGAGGGTACCTCTAATAGTGGTGGATGAGGTCGACTAGCTATGCATGCACACCGACTTTGATAAGGTAATGATGTATCATATAGTTTATCATCCAGAATTATTGTGCTCTAGTAGATCCTATCATGATTATTAGGACATCCATGATCCTGTTGGAATTTATGGAGATATTTCCCAATAGTTCTTTTCTGCAAATATAGTAGTAGTCGGGGATTGTAAAATTAGTGACTCATAGAATGACCATGTATTCCACTTTATCCATGAATATGGTTGGCTCTCCCCCAGTTCCTCATTAATCTATAAAGAATTGGGGTTCGTAATCATGCTCTTCATATGAAATGGTATCTATTATGTGAATAACGTTAATGGAGATAAATATAATCTCCTTCACTGATGATGATTCAATTTAGTTGGTGGACCACTGCTGTGCCATTTGGTGGGGCGATTCCCATGCTTCTAGGAATGTAGGAATGAAGTCAGTTACATTCCAATAGAACATTAGTTTTGGTATTTGAACATATTCATGTATTTTCTTCTTGATATTCTGGTTTTATATCCATTTGTATGATTTGATATCGAATGATTGTGACACCGTAGGGGTTGGCTGTGTCATAAATTATGAGGCCAGAGACGTAGTCAGCCACAAAAAATGTGCATGTAAGACATCTTGAGTTCATTTGTTCATCTTTACAACAATCCAAATACTAAACATATGCACACCATTTTTATCTTCATTCCATTAATCGTCAAATATTAGATTGGTGAAAATTACATATAAAACCTAACCATGTTTGTTTTTTAGCCTCAAATTCCTAGATTTCACATTTTTTGAGGTGGTTTTTGAAAACAAAACACTCATGGATGTTCTTCCCCAACAAATTATATATGGGAAAATTATTTGTTAGATCATAGTATCATTCTTGATTGAGATTACAAGGCTTTATGAACATGATCATGTTTTTTTCCAATGACGATAAGAATTAGTTAAGGACATGGTCATTTATAAGATAATAGACCTTATTTTTCATTTCTTGAAACTATTTTTTCTTATTATCATCATGATCATCAAAATATGGTGGGACTAGTTGATGATGCTTTGGATTTGTATCTACACAATATGGTGTATCCTTTGGATTAAGAGTGGGTGTAAGGGCCTTCCTACATTATATTATTTTATTTTTCTCATTCCATGAGTTAATATAACTAATCATGAATTTTACTTAGTCTATATGATGGATTCCTCCACTTTTGGAGAAATTTCAACAAGGTTCTGGAACCTTCTAGTGTATTATATAGGTATGAGTGGTGTGAGTGACTCATCGGGAAGATTCTCTATACAGATTGATACCAAAACATTTTAAAGGAGTAGTAGATTAATGGAGAATGTCAATGTTTTCCTTAAAGTAATGAAATTGAAGTCCCGTTCATTATCTCGATAATTATAGGTTGAGGGAATGAAATTTTTTGTATTATGCTATTTTGATCTCTATTGGAATAGAAACCCATGATGGAGTTGTTCCCATCCCTTAATTGACAGAGCTTATAAACTAATATTTCATATTATGGTGGTCCTTACAGTGACTTCACAAAACACCAATGTTTTACTACCTACGTCTATTACGATATAACCATCATTGGATCATAGTGAGAGATGATATGAATCAGATTCTACTCTGGGTATTCCAAGCTATTAAAAATGGGAAATGTTATATTCCCAAAGTTTGGTGTGGGAAGATTCATATATACCCATTCATTGTAAGGTTATTATCTATTTGAATCAGTACACATTATTCTTCCATGTATTGAACTATGATGTGAATGACAAAAGAATATTCCTAATACCTAAGGGAACATCTGATTTATAAGGATTTGTATAGGTGCATTATCCAGTAGGTCCATATGTTGTAGCACTAATGGTATCTTCCATGGGTGGACTATAAGGTTAGGGTAGTAAGAATGTTCCTAGAACTATTATGGTTGTGCTCCTAGTAGTTAAAACTCCCATTATCCTATTTCATTGTCAAATTATATTTGTAGTTGGTATCCCACATTGAGCCGATGTTCCTGACAACTTTTATATTACACTATAAACACTATTTTTCATGGTACTCTTTTTGGGGGTGGGAGTTGAGGAAATACATGAAGATTATATCCAATAAGAAGGCTTCCTGATAGTATTTATACATTGATATATGAAAGTCCCATATTTATTACACCTTTAAGAACATATTTTCTCAATTGAAAGGGGAATAACCTCTCTGGGTGGGAGGGGATGCACTAGATAAACAATCCCCTTTTACCTATTGGATAGTTTTCAATGATTTAAAGATAGATTATCTAAAGGAATACCCAAATTTAGGATAATATAATGGATCTAGGTACACATTCCTCATTCAATTATTTTGATGTTGACAACATCATGAACCAAAGCATCATCCTCTAACACCTCCACTAAATTGGAGTCGTGTTCTATAGGGTTTCCAAGTATGGAGATAATGAAATTTAATGATGTTTAATGTATTGTAATAATTATATCAGTGTATTTTTGAGACTTCCTCTTTCTACTTCAACAACGAGGCCTTTTAATTTCCTTTGATTATTCTTTACGATTTTTTTAGAGGATAGTGATCTAGAAGGACACTCGAGATAATTCATCCATGCATGTTCTTGATGTGGGTACCATGTCACATAATATGATTAATTGGGAGGATCCATTTTGTGTTATTAAACATACTTTGGAGATTACAAATATCTGGCAAGGAGGGTGTTTTTGAGGCTAAAAATACCACATGAATAGGGGTGGTGGGTATTCTCAACCCACATTCACATCTCTTTGAGCCTGGTATTATAATATTGAATGGTGGGATAAAAAATCTCCTAAACCTTGGGGTTGGGGTTTTTTTAAATCCAATGGAAACTAAATTTATAGATTATATTCTTATTATATGTATTTTTATCTAAACATGTGTTAGGTGAGTGATTTTTTACACACACGGACCACCTATTTCTAAAGATCATTGTTCTATTTATGACATTTGAGCAATATAATGGATGAATTCCACTAACATAGTGGCTTAATTTATATTTTCATATTATTGATGATATTGTATCTCAACAACATTCTATTTTTTGGTCCAATATGGGTTAGATTCAGTTATGAACTATTTTTATTGAGCATATATTTAGTTATTAATAGATTACCTTTGTCTAATCCAACCTTAACATATAACATTACAATATACAACCTTCAGTGTGCATTTATGGATAAAATGAACAATGAAATGTAACACCCCATATTTACCCCATCCATTTATATGAAATAAAGATGGGATATCTCAGATCAGCTATCATAGTCTTATTAATGCACTAAGGCATTCCCGTTGAAGGACTAATTTTTGTTTCTCAATCTTTAGATTTCCTGAATCTAGTAGAGCTGTCAAATAAATTTTTCATTGAAACCTCTCTATTACCATGATGTTATTTTGATACTAATCATACGGTAGTAATTTTTATTTTATGTTATGAAGTGTTTTCCACATGTAATGGTTGATGTTGGGTACAATGTCTTTTGAAAACACCTCCAGAATGTGTTATTTAGGGGTGGATAAATGATACAACATGACTGATATGTCATACATTACTAGATGCTTACTCATGATTTTCACACTTTCTCGACATTTCATTAGGTTCCCCTATCTGGTTTGACCAAATTGGACACTTTCATATAGATTTATTTTAATGGTGAGATTGGTTGGGACTTCCTCCATAATGTTGGAATGAAGGTTATTAGAAGGAGTCTTGGAGAAAGACTATAACCTTGGGTTATATTCTGGTTGAGAAATGATTTCACATTTCTATGAAAATGCATCAAACTTGAGTGCCCTTGTTTTTCCATGTGCCTCATGGTAGGAGGGAATTATCATTACTACACCACCAATGGGAGGACCCTATTACTTACATGAAACACTAATATAGGGAGAACATTCATAGTGAATTGAATCATTTGGAAGACTAGCATGGTGGATAATCAATAGTTAAAGACCCCCATTTTCCTTGATATTATACATACATGGAGGGATTCCATGACTCTCATCTTGAGATGGGTTCTCAAGATCTTTCATATTGTTGTCTTGCAACAATCCTTAACTGTATTGTTTCTGAGAAGGACCTTCATATTTACTGCTACTGCCCCCTTAATTTGGTGACATGTGTGTAATATCATGTTCATAAACTAATTATAATTTGAGGGATTCATGAACTATATCTTTGATTAATGTGGGAACCTAGATCTACTAATTATTTTCCAGTTTTATTTAGTAAGGATTCTTAATGAATTTCTTCTTGAGAGAATCTGGTTCCATTTACTAGGGAATGTTGTTTTCATTGGGATTTCTTATTTCTTTCTTGGTGTGGCCATTTGGATAAGATGATAACCACTAATTAAAGCATTGGTTTTTTCTCGATCCTGTCAGTCATATATGATGGGGCATTTTCCCCCATGACCTCTGTGGATAGTAGTTAAGGTCCATTTATTCATTGGGGTGACATGATGATGAGCCACACCATTTGTGGGAAAGGATATATATCCATCCCTCTGACACTAATTATTTCTCTCTAATGACATGGTTCCTAGTCTATAGGATTTGGGAAGTGATTTTCATATTCCCTTCCACCATTGTCATGATATGTTTGGTGACTAAAGTGATTGAAACTTGGATTTATTCCTAGTTTGTATCACGAGTAAGGGAATATGACTATAAATGTCTTCTCTATCCTACCAGTGGAAAATAATATTACTCTTATGTTGTGGGAGAAATAGTTTCCCCCCTATTTGTCACAGGTAAATTCTTACTCACCACTCGGGGTGATAGAAGATTAAATTAACTGCAAGATAGATGATTTCAAAAAGGTTTGGGTGCCTTTCTGTGTTTTTCTAGAAAAAATTGTTGGTGGGATTCATAGAGTTCTTCAGATGAGTCTTGTGGAAGGATTGATTAGTGCAGAGATGTGTTTTTTCTTTCTTGTGATGTGCCTCCAGATTTGGGTGACATGCCTCCTTGAATGTTGGAAGATATGTCTGTAGTTATGATTGATTTGTGTATTCATGTGTATGTTCTTTCCTGTAGTGTTTCTCCAAATATGAGAGACGAGATTCCTTGAATGTATCAAGATGAATCTTATAGCTAGCTCAATTATGGAAGGAATGTGTATGTTCCCACTCATTGTGGGAAAACAATTTTTTTTTTGGGATTCTCTGAAGGGATGAGGGGTGTTGGTTTTCTCTTTGTTATACAAATGATACCCACAATGGTCTGTATTTCATGCATGAGTCTAGATGATTAGGGTCATATGGCCAAGGACAACACCCTCACAAGTTAAAAGGTCCCTACTAATTGCGGTTGGAAAAGGAGATTATTGGAAGGACCAATGTGTCTTATAGATGATGTTATGTATAGATTGTTGATAATCCTCAATCAGATAATGGATGAGTTTGTTGTATAATTCTAGGTATATACTCCAAAAATGGTTGAAGATGGTTATAGGTGACATAAACTTCTAGAGCACTAAACACTACTAGTTGGGTGATCTGTGGGCTAGTTGAACTTGAGGTCCCGTCTAGAAGCCTCCAGGCATGGGATGTTACAGTGCTGACAATACTCTCAAAAATATTCATTGGAGACCTAGCATTGAAAATGCTAGGATTGTAATTGAATCCTCTATGTGGATGATGACCTAACTTAATCGGGACATACAACTGTGAATCTATGAAGGATTCCATTGGATTTAAAGGAGTTCTGAAAGAAATTAACTGATTATAAGAATAACACAAACAAGAAAATCCATTTAAAGAATAATATAATTTTAATGAACACACACTTGATTGATTTTATTTTTCCCCTCTATCATTTTGATTGTGATAGGGGCATGATAGGATGTTGAAATTTTCATCTTTGTTAAGGATTCACATCAGGATCACCCATTTTTATATCCCTATGATATTTTTCCCAATGTTTGATTGTATGAGGTTGAATTGTGTACAATCACCCATGTCGGGATCACTAGTTTTTAATGGTTTAAAATTATTTTGATCATGGAACCATGGTCACCCAACGGTTCTATACACATATGAATATACATTGAAAAAGTATGTTATCATAAGGGTGTTTGGATAAATGTGATTAAGAACACTCATTGGGAAATTCGATCATAGTTTGAGCTAATCACATGCCATGTTGTGGGGTATTTTTTCCTACTACTATAATCTCATATATATATTTTATATATGTTTGTGAATCCTTCATTAATTACTAATTAGGATGGGGGTCACCATAGAATTGACCATATATCACTAGTATTTATGGAGATTATAATATTATGTATATATCCAGTGATCATCATAAATGGAGATATCTATATGTATCCATGTATCCCGATTGATGGTATCATATTATGTATGTATTAGAGTTTATTTGGTTTCCATTATGAAGTTACTAGTCTTCCAGCCACATCACAGGGATCTCTGGAGTGAATCTTCATTGTGGGATATGGGTGTTATTTTGGTATTGGGATCATTCCCATGCAATGGGATTCCTTTATATATATCCTTGTGAATGATATTAGAACCCACATAGTTCAGTTCCTCTTAACGAGACACATCATTCCTTTTATGGTATTTCTACAAGGTCCAAACCATACAGTTTAGTGTCGTGGCATGGAACTCTAGGAAAAAAGGCACATATTCACTGTTTGGTGTGGCACATATGCCGAAGAGGCCCATGGAACCTGGGGTGGTTATGTATTTCTAGGATAAATTAGACCAAGTGGGAATATGGTATAGAGAGAGTACGGTTGATTTTAGAAGTTGGGTTTTGACCTTATGGGGCTTCCTACATAGCCCATATGGATGGGAATCAAAACGCATGTATTTTTCTTATATGTAACTATGATTATGAAGGCCCTCAGATTTGTATCATTAGGGAGTATTACCAATTCACAGTAGAAAGCTGGGGATTACACCTGAAAAGGATTCCATAGGGGATGGGGGTTACAATTTTGACTTACCGCTATGTAGGATACCCATAGATTGTTCTGATTTGGTGCTTACTCAATAAAAGGTTACGCATGGATAGGTTGAGATTACTCTTGAGGATGACTTCACTGATTGGTTAGGAATTTCACTTGGAATGAGGGCCATGGTTTTTTATCATTTGAATGTGATGAAAACCGTTAAACTCTAATCCAATATGAGTCATTCCCTGTTTGAGAACCAAGATGAATGAAAATATCTATGAAATTGCACAGTCTAATTTTCCATGAGGTTGGATACGTGGCTTTGATGACCTGCACCTACAGAGATACCCTTGGAAGAAGGTGAATGAATGATCTGAAATAAGAATATTTTACTAGAACATGCATCTGAGTGTGTGTAGGTCATGATAATGGCTATACCCTCAGACCATAAATGTTTATGATTCATTCTTGAATTTGAGAAACAACTAGAAGTAAATTTTCAAGAAAACAACGCACTTTTCCTCATCCACTAGTTGTAGTAGATGAGGTGATGATCGAATAATAAGTTTCTGGGGAGCACCCATTACATCCCCTATTCAATATCTAAGAAATTATGGTATAACTACCCATATGAACATGATCCTTGGGGAGTGAGGAGGAGAAATAGTAATTCTCCTACAGGAGGGGCTAGTGGATAACACTTGGGTGGATTCCATTTATTGGATCTAGATTAAGGGAGGGGGAACTCATACTATGTTGAACAGAATAGAATGTGTGATCCTCAACCTCCACACCTAGATCCAGAGTCTTTGGGTCTTAGAGATGAAAAGTGTAGGACATGGTCCTAACCATAGTTACAAAAAACATGGTACTCCTAAACACCATTCCCAGGGTTTGGGTCCTCATGACTATGTGAATGAAAATTCACACGCACCGTAAGGAACCTAACATCATGGAAGAATTGTTTCGGGAATCCCCTGACCATAATAATGAAAATCCAAATGGGGGGACACATTGGTGTGCCCCTCTTCCTTGTATATCATGTCAAGAGGCATATGTGGATGTTTCAGATGACTATCCTTCTATAAAGGGATCCAAATGAGGAGGGGTCCTTATATGGGTGGTTAAAAGGAAGGAATATATAATGGATCATGTACGGTTGACATTTGGGATAACCAAAGGGGTTTCCTATAGGTATACATGGGAGAACCAAGGGAGTCCTATTTACGTAGACCTAGGAAATGTCAGGGTTCCTTTTGTTATAGAGAACCTAGGTAACAACACATGGGTAAGTCTTTAATCAAGCCATTAAGTGTATGAATAGGTATTCCAGAAATTATATTGTGTTGAATAAAATTTATTGAATGGTATGTCATGAGAGTAATCATCAAAACTATAGGAGGGGGATTTCCACACACTTGTTATGTGTTCTACACACTATGATGACTTTAGTTCCACAATACCCCTTTAATTCCCAATTATTTTGGTTTTTAAGGTGTACCCAGACGATTTTGGAGGGCATGGGGCATTGAATAAAGTGATCAGAGAATTGATCAATTTGGGATATTGTTCATACATTTGAGTGAAGACCCTAGAGTCCTATTTATAGGAAAATATGGGACCCCAAAAAACATTTCTATTAATTAGGTAAGCCTTAGAGGTGTACCATGCTGGCTATTGCACATGTTTGTAGTGCATGGAAATGAGATGGTACCATGGAAATCAATGCAATCCAGGGTTATATATGTGAAGGGACATTTGTGGATTTTGGATTCTAATATTTCATTATTTATCTTATTTTATTCCTTTTTTGATATTTTACTTTAATACTATTTCATCCATGTGCAAATATTTAGTGTCAATATCAAGTATGATGTGTGTGGAACAAAAATAAATGTACAAGATATTAATGTAATTTCTGGGAATTTTATTATATATCCCTCTAAGGAATTGGGTAATTATTTTATCTTAGGGGGTACTATAAATTTTCTATGGTAGGTTATCTTGAGAACACAATGATATGATGTCTCCTTAGTCATCCTTGACTTATTCTTTTGATTCCATGTTTTATATTAATTCCAAATTCTTATGTTCCAATGAAGAAATCATATTATATTACACATTTATTCTCCTGATTATTATTAGAAAAAAATTTATATCTCTTTCATATGCCTCTTGAATAAAATGTATTACATTAATAATGATATTATTATTTTATTCCCTTACTGGGATTTATAGACGACCACATTTTTATGTACTTCCTCGGTTATCCAATGTAGTTTTGTAAGATCAAAATATATTAAGGTAATGTTCTCATGTTTTTAAATAATATCATTATATCCCTATTTCATGTTATTATCTTATATATTTATTACCCAAATATAATAGGTCCCTCAAACATTGAAGATTCTATTATGTGTTTCTTTGTGTAAGAAATCATGAATTATGGTGTATAAATGATATGGGTTTTAATATTTGGTATCATTTAAAATTATTGTTATTAGTGTGAATTAGGATGTGAAAACCTTTCTAAAATAATTTGATATAGGGTAAAATAGATGAAATCATCACTAAATTACTGTAAATTTTAGATTATTCAGTTTCCATGATACCAAATCCATATATAGATACTACTGGTGCATGCGGATCTAGAACAGTTATACCTATGGGTAAAAACACCTAAAAGGATTCATCATTGGTTAAAAATATTTTCACCTAATCAATAAAAAAATGCCTTTTAGCATACATAATTTGAACCGATGGGGTAATGATTTCAAAAAATAACAAGATCCTTATAAACAATTATAAATGGAACAAACAATTCCTATAACATGTCATTTTATGAAATAAATCATTGATAAAATAGATGGAATCCATTAAATTAAGAGTTTATTTAATATATATTAATTATATCCTATAATTCTTAAAATTTTCCCTTTTATATGACCTTGATCATTAATATTCCATTAATATTAGTAAGTTCATTGGAATATGGATAACCTAGTCTATTACAATTGTGATAAGAAATATACTGGATACCCAAATGAGATTTCCAACCCAATGATAGAATTATTAGAGAGAATCAGGAAAATAATTTCGCAATTAAATAATTCAATGAAGTGAAACATTAATCTATTGGAAAAACTATTTCCCCATAAGAAAGAGAATGGTTTAATTAAGACCTTATTGTGAAAAAGGACCCCAGCATATATTAGATCAACTAATCTCATAATTCAGAAATTTTGTATTAGGGCCATTGAAATCATAGATTCCATAAATAAATTATTTGTGAAATTGATGGTTGTGATATCCGTTTATCATATACAATTAGAATCTAATCATTTTTGGATTTTCATAAAAAATATTAATCTCAAGGAAGAAGTTGATTTACTTTAATGGAATGAATTATCAAAAATGTTTCCAATTAATATTTTCCTCAGATTCTATCAAATTAATTATTGTGTTATTTGATTGTCTTCTAGAAAAATATATGATAAATCTATTTTGGCATACATGTAGAATATTATATGAAATTCCTGATAATAATTCATATTTTTTATCTCCCCTAAATGTATTTTTATGGCTTCTTTAGCGGGACTTATCTGAGTCTATAAAAATATTTAGAGATTTATGACATTGTAAAATATTAGGAAATTTCACAATATTCCCTCAATATAAAAATTATGATAATTGAAGCTCAAAGGTCACACATGTATATATATAGTATGTGGGGGATGATTCATTACTTTTGTGGAGTGATGGATGAATCTCATTGGGTGAAAAAAAATAAAAATTACTTTTCAAAATAATTTGAAATGTTATCCTTGAAGTTTAATAAAGTGTTAAATGAAATGATTTTGGTGTAGGTAGAAAGGGAAACTATCTAGTTTATTATGGAGGCAGAAACCAACAAATTTTATAGAAGAAAGTACTTCTATAGTAAAATGACATCCCACTTTCCTTTTTTACAAATATATGGAATAATGATACAATGTGAATCGATTCAATAATCCAAGGATTATCCTTGATTACTGATTCCAAAAATATCAATGTTATATAGAGAATTCCATCACAACTACTTGGTTTAGTCTAGATAATGATGTGGTGACATGTATGATAGTTATTCATTTAGGAATAGTGAATTATCTATTTTATGTTAGTTCTACCAACTCATTCCTCTATGAAATGTTTACTATAACTATATATTAACCACCTCAAATCATGGAAGATGATATGTTAATGAAAATTAAAAATTTGGTAATTATTTCATCATGAGTATATAAATCCTCACTTTTCCATTTTGTGGCTTTAAAATATGTGTGGAGATTTTGATAATCCATTTAGTAGAAATAAATGAAATTATAACTACATGTTTCTCTCATTTTATAGAGCCAGAAAATAATTTGTAGAGATTGAAATAACAATAAATATCATTAATCACCCAACAATTCTATAAAACATCATGTTGAAGGATAAATAGACAATGGTATCATTATTTCCAGATTTGATAATATTGTCTTCTGAGAATGACTATCAATAATAAATGTCTAGAACTATGGAAAAGGTCATCATTGATGACATGACTAGTATAAATGAACATGATGATGTGTTTCTACTATAATTTATTTTTCCTCCTCAACGTTTTTTGGTTGATATCTCAATAAATTTTATTCATAGTGATTTTATATCATCCATGACCTGTGTAGAATGGACACTAATGAACATGATGTGACGAAGAGGAAATTCTAGGTTAATATTGTTAAAGGGTTCATATTACCTAGTGCTTAACTCTAGGGTAAATAAGTCCTATTTATCAAGAATAGGGATGGGTTAATATGCCTTCATATTGATTATAGTAAGCTCAAAAAGCTAATAGTAATGAAAAAGTACTATCTATAATATATTGATGAATTTTTTGATCATATATGTTTATTATATAACATCTCTATGGTTAAAAAAAATTCTATATTTTATCCAATAAAAATGATGAATGCTAATATCTGAAGGATTACATTTCATTTAATATATATGCACAATGTGTTCTTAGTGATTTCATTTGGACTCCTTAATAATCCCGCTATCATATTAGAATTAATTAATAGATTAATTAGGTGTTACATTGATAATGTTTTGGATATCTTTATAGATAAGATTATTAGGTACTCCATGTGAAAGGTTGAATTTGAGAAGCATTTCATTTTTTTACAAAGGACTATGAAAAATGAAATGTTTTATGTAAATTACAGAAAATGCTAGTTTTAAATAGACAAAGTACCATTAATGGTTACCTTTTAACCAGAAATTGGATATTTGTTGTTTCTTTATAAATAGATGGAACTGAGGGATGCCTGAATCCAAAATCTATGATAGAGATACACATTTAACATGTATTAGGGGGGTTTATCATAAATTTTTTAGAAACATTTCATGATTTTAAGAACACTAACATAGCTCACTAGAATGAGGGTGGGGTTTTTACAGAATGATGAATGTGAGATTAACTTGAAAGTGTAAAATTAAATGATTATCACTACACCTTCAATATTATTAGCCACTAGTGGGGAAGGATTTGTGATCTTTAATTGTGCATCCAAAAAAAAATTTATTGTGTAATCATTCAAGATTATAAAGTTATTGAATGTTCATCCAACTAATAATGGATTAGTGAATAAAAATACCCAGAACATGATCTTTATTTGGATACAAGGATGTTGAAGAAAATGATTTAGTTAAATTATATCTACATGGAAATGTATGACATATATATGGATCATAATAGAAGAAGGTATATATTCACACAAAAGGAAGTCAATATGTTCCATATAATGTTGTTAAAGATGATCAAGAATTTTGATTGCTTAATCCATTTCTGTCCTCGGTAGGTGAAGAACGTAGAAAATTATCATATTAGAAAGTGTCATACATCCCTATACATGAAGTTTATTAAAATGTATCCAATAATCATAGACATGAATATAATGATAATTGTAATAATAAAATTATCATTATCCCTCCTTGTTCAGTTGACATCCCATCTATACATTATTCAGAAGATCAAGGACGCTTTTAAATGATGTAGACCTATAAAAAATATAGTTAATATTTTTATGCTCAGATTTTATAAGCATGTAATTATAAGATTTGTAATTTAGATAATTTTCATGTCAAAACTAGAATAGAAGAGGTAAATTTTGGATGATGTTCTTAGCTAATTGTACTCAATTAACATGTGTGGACAAATATATAATGATCTATTGAAATTATCCTACTGGGATTACATGAAGTGGGATATTATCAAATTTTTTCAGTATTCTTATCATTCCAACAAGTCATGAATGAATGAAAAAAATACGGGTTCGATACAACCATTTCCCATACCTATATGAAAATGGGAATGCATAACCATCAATTTCATCAGTAGACTCCTTGGGACATCTAATGGAAATAACACTATCTAGTTCGTAGTATATCACCATAAAAATTCAATGCATTTCATTTCGGTTTGGGTAGATTACAATATCAACTAAAGTTAGTATATAATGAACGGGTTCCATAAGACTGTATGGAGTACCACATTCTATTGGATATAAATGAGATATGAGGTTTACCTTGACATTATGGAGAAGCATTGAGTAAGAGTTTGATATAGATTTGAGCATAAGTACTAGTTATCCATCCATATTTATAGTCAGTATAAGAGGACCCTTCTAACTCTAGGTAACATGTATAGATCGGGAATAGTGGATTTCCATGGACTTTGTAAAATAATCCTTCCCTAAGATGTGTTCTCAAATAACAACAATTTCAATTATTGTATTAAAATTTCACTATATGAGGCTCTCTATGGGAGGATATTTCATTCTCTAACAATCTTGGATGATGTTAGAGAGTGTAAGTTCAAGGGACCTGATCTTATCCTTGATTTGATATAGAAGATGGAAAAAATTATTTTCATATGAAATCCAATAAAAATGGGACAAAATGAAATGATGATTATCCTTTAGGATACAAATAGTTTGTTGTTATAGATAATGCTTTCCTCAAAATATAATGGTTTAGAAAATTCATGAGGTTTTCAGATTATGTGAAATCTTATTTTAAGATACAACACCGACTTTGATAACATTGATCACATTTTAGCAGTAGCCTATTGAATTTCACAAACACCAAACCTATATCATTTTCATGATGTGATTCAAATATACCGCTTGAGGAATTATATAATAGAACCATAATATATATTAATTCTAGTGATGGTACCCTTTTATAATTATCATTGATATGTTGAACTTTTGGTGAAGATCCAAAATTATAGATAAAAATATAAATCAAGAAATCTCACCAAGTTAAAGCGTTTTGTATAACTACATGTATGATTAAGATAATTGGGAACCAAAATAGGTGATTAGTTATATGCACCCTCATCTTTTATTGTACAAGGAATTAAATTTTAATGGTGGAATTTCAAAATGAGGGAATTATTTAACAACCCGATCCTTTATAAATGTAATTTACTTTTATGTAAATAAAATTATTATTAAGTCATACAGTTATAGAAAACACATTCCCTACTTTGGATAGATTGAAACATTATAAAATATATACTATCATATTTAAATGACCATTAAAAGACATTTCCATTGATAATATATGCATTTTATAGTGAACATTATGATTATTGTATATTACGTGTTACAATAAAATATAATTAAGACATATAAAAGAAATAATGGCCTCAACTGGAAGGATCATACCCTATGAAGCCCCTTTGAAATAGATTTAGGGGGAGATGGGACCACTAGGATTTTCCCTTAACGAAGCCTAATATGAGATCCAAAAACTAAAACAAGAGAAAAACATTTTTGAGATAAGATAAAAATAATCAAGATCATGGCCCAAACCATTATTTTCGATCCACCCCCAAAATGTGCCTACATTACACATCTTACTATTATGTCATATACTAGAATAATATGGTATTATATATCTACACACTAATAATATAAAAAATTATATTTTCATATTGATAAAATAAATTTTATACAAATCCATTTTTTATTATTACATCATATATTTAAATTACTAAATAATGAATTATAAAAATTATATATTTATAAAAAAACATAAAATATTCGTTTTGGATATATATATATTCAAATAGGAAACACTTTTGATAATTCCATGGATTTTTTGAATTTTATTTGCCTTTAAATAAATGGATTTACCTCATTATTTAAATAACTTTTTGGTCATTTAGTTAATTAAATTATTTTTTCTTTGTATATAATACAACATTAATAATTTAGTATTTGGATTTAATAGTTCTAAATTTTAATTCATAAATTAGTTTTATTTAATTTAAAATATCATTTTTGTTTATTTTTTCCTGTATTTTATATATTTTAGTTTCTTCATTTAAAAAGTTAATTTAATTTTTTACATATTCTTATAAAATATTTTATCAATTTAATTATGTTTATTTATTTAAAAAATAATTTAATTTTGCTGTAACATATTTGTGTACATTAATATATATGAATTCTAATTTAAATTTTGAATAACTATTTTGTTTTCAATTAATATTTTAACCATTAAAGATTACCTTCATTATTTTAACATATAATTTGAGCATTAAAATAATATGATATTTATTATATTAATTTCACTCCATTAAAAAAAATTAGTTTATAATTTTCAGTAACATTATTCTTTTTATTAATTATTCTGTAGTTTTTATATATTTATTAATTGAAATTTTATTTCATGTATGAAAATAATTATATGATCTGTTTTATATTTTTTTTATGTTTTCAAAAATATAATTATTTTGTTTTGTTTTAATTATTCATTAAGAACTTTTTCTGTGCATTTATTTGGATTCTTCTCTATTGGGGTTTAGATGTTACACCATCAGGATCTTCCACTATCAAGGTCTACTTCTATTGGGTCTGCCACTATCGAGGAAGATCTTCTACCACCAACCGTTCTGGTTTCTAACATCATATACAATCAAAACATTAACCCAATAATATATGCGCTACCATCCAAAATCCATTTTTTCATGATCTGCCTAAAAAATCACCCATCCAACGGTAGAAAAAACACCCATCTAGTTTAAAAATAATAGAGTATCGACTACTACTAACATGCCCGATCCACCTCAATTTTTTTTTACTTGTCATATAGAATGATACACAATAATACTCTAGATTCCCCTTATTCTGCTACTTTTCAAAGGTTCCAGCATAGTAGATACACCATTAGAAGACCACATCCACTTTTGTAGTAAAAAAATGGCCCTTCTACCACTAGTGTCAGACTAGTGAAGCTGTCTATGCTGCCAAACCAACTGATTCCAATTTTTATGAAAATGATGAACATGTTTATTTTTAGGAACCCAATATTGATGATAGTGAAAATATCAGTTGTATAAAAATAAACCGTTATGTTGTGATGAGAAAACCCTCCTTTCAATTCCTTATGAGTTCGAATGATATGCCCCCACTAAGATTTGGGAAACATTATTATAAAATAAGTTGGCAGAATGAGAAGACATATAGAAACATGATATGTGAATTCCAAAAACTATCAAAGACGGCTTGATCAACCCTCATGTTGAGGGTGTAGTGATCTCACTGGAAGTATCTTGTGAGGTTTTATACTTGTTTTGTGGAAAAAAACCCCATTTTCTGATAGCACCGATACAACGATGTTGGGAGAACTCTTTAGAATTTCATGGATTAAAAAAATTAATTAACCCATAAGACATATATTCATCGCTTCTTTATAAATAGTAATCAGTGAGAATTGCACTGATTCGGTCAATGAAATATAGGTTTGACCGAAACCAGACAAATTTTTGTAGGGGACACAACAGTTCGATCTCGCCACATCATTCATAGAACTAATTAGTTCAACTAAAATGGAACTGATATTGGTGAGGGACACAATGGTTCCAATTTGAAAAAAAAAATTATTATTAAATATAAATTGAAAAAAATTATAAAAATAAATTATTTTGAATAAAAATATAACAATCCATGCTTTAATTCATAAATATTAATTATAAAAACTAAAAGTAACATATCTTTCGATTTAATCCTTTACATAGTATCAATATATAATTTTTATCAAATATATAAGTTGTTGAAAAATTAAACTTATTAACCATTATTAAAAAATGGAGGTATAATACATACAGTGAATCTTTCATCGAGTATCTCAATTTCTAGGACTTTTATGGACATGGTCTTATATCCTTTTCATGAACTCTTGAATGAGTAAACACATAACTCTTGTAATAATTCAAACCATGTCTAAAATCACATAGGAAAAATATTATAGGATGATTATGTTATTATATCACATATCTTGATTTAGTTTTAATATTTTGGTATGAGATTATAATTCAACCAATTCTAAAAACAGACAATATTGACAAAAAAAATTTGTGGCTGTAATTTTCAATATCAACATTCATCTTCATAAGTTATTTTTACCTATTAAAAACATTGATTAGGATCTACATAAATGAATTGTTGGGTTTCCATTACTAAAATTATTTATTCTCTTCTATTAAACCCATATATTTATTAGTTTCATAAATAATTTCTCTTGGAAATGATTTTGTAAATGGATACAAATGTTTTTTTTCACAATCTCACATAAACAACTATTTTGTTACCATCATGTAACAATTGTCTCAAATAATCATGTCTCAATATTATATGTTTAGACATTATATTGTATATGAAAATATATGATCATATTAATTTGTCTTCAATTTCATAACTAATTGATATAGGAGGCATCAGACTAGGACGCAATCTAATATACAATAACATATTCAAAATCCATTCAACATTCTTTCCACATGTCATTAAGGAAATAAAATCTAAATTTTTGGTCAAATGTGAAATACATGATTGTTTCTTACTGACCCAAGAAATATCACAACCTCCAAGAGTAAACATCCTTTTATAAGTGCATTGGTTATAACCAATACTAGAAAAATATATTGCATTACTGTATCCTTTTAATACAGTCAAATAATCATTATAGTATAAACGAAATCTTTGTACTTATTTATGTATCCAATAATTCTTGTTACAGATCTCCAAGGATCCACACATACATTACATGTATATCTGTACATTTTACATATTGAAAAATCAATATCTGGTTCTGTGCAAAGCATCACATACATTAAATAAACACATACACTAGCATACTCATGTTGTGATATAGCTCTACCTATATTTATAAAAAGTTTAATACTTTAATCAAATAGAGTATTCACATCAATGTAAAAAATGTAATCCAATTTATTTAACACGTTTCATATGAAATGAGATTGAATTAAAGAATAAATACCTGTATGTTGTTTAACATAAATACCTAGAATATTAACAACTATTCCAAGGTCCTTTATTTTAAACATAGAAGATAAGTAATCCTTTATCTCAATTACCTCAATCATATTTGTTCAAAAAATTAATATATCATCCATGTATTGACAAGAAATATCTCCATAATCTCTTTTAAACATTTAATGAAAATATTGATTCGCATTATTATGAGGAACTCAATTAGATAAAATAATAGAATCGAATTCCTCATGTCATTTCATAGGAGATTTTTTAAGACCATGATGAGATTTAACTTGTTTAGATTATTTGTTTTTATAATCCAGTAAGAAAACCTTCTTGTTTTACAATGATAATATCCTCATTTAAATCTCCATTTTAAAAATTATTTTTCTCATACATTTCGTAATAATACATATGATTAACTGAATCTAATAAAAATTATATAATTTTTGATGTAATTTGAGTTATAGGGGCATAAGTATCCAAATAAGCAATCCCTTCTATTTTTCTGAAACATTTTGAAACCAATTAATCTTAAAAAGGTTGAATGTTACCATTGGAATCATATTTTTTTCTAAAACCCCTTTACAACTAATAGTTTTTGAACCTCTTGGTAAATCCATAGTTACCCAACTATAATTCCCCATTATGGAATCTTTCTCATCATTAATTAATTATTTCCAAAAAGAAATTTCTTGAAGTAACTACCTATTAAAAAATTATTGTTTTATATTCTATATTCAATAACATAGGATAATTATTCGAAATATGATTATTTTGATCTCCATTAACAAGGAAAATTATTGAATTAGGAGAAATAAATTCCGGATATAAATGTTTCTCCATAATAATTCTTGTACTCTATTTAGGTTAAACATGATAATCATCAATATTCGTTACAATTTTATTTTTTGTAGATGTATTTCATGAGTTAGGGGTATGAATAATAACTTCCTCCATATTATCTATATAAAAAATATTTTAAAAAAAACTACATCACTTGTTTCAATAATTATATTTTCTCCCATATCCATAATTTTATATGATTTTATGTATTCTACATATCCAAAAAACACCTTTAATTTATCTTGGACCAATTTTAGTTATTTTTGGATAAAAAAATCTAGAATAAGATAAACACCACCACACATTGAAATTAAAATGATTAAGTCTTCTAAATCTCCCAATAATATATGTGGATAACATTATTTTAATAGATGCAGTCCTATATTGAATATGACATATAGTCAATAGGAATTTTCTAAATAAATTTAACGGTAATTTAGATTTTATAATCATGAAATTTACAATTTCTAAAAAAGTGTGGTTTTTAATTTTAGTAAATTCATTTAGTTGAGGTGTGTATAGAGCCATTATTTTGGGAATTATTACATTTTCAGCACATAATACAATAAACTCATTCATAAGGTATTCAACAGCTCTATCTGGGCATAAAACATTAATATTTTTTAAATTGGTTTTAAACTTCTTCTTTAAACTTATTAATCATTGTAAAGGATTCATCCTTTTTTTTTCTTAGATAAACTATTAAATATCTAATAGTTTCATCATCAATAGTAAAAAATATCTTTTTACTCCACAAGTTAACAATCCATTTAATTCAAAAATACTAGAATTTAACAAATGTAATAGATCAATATTTCATTCAATGATATGTAAAGGATTATTAACTATTATAGATTCTGGACATGATTAAAATTTATCAAAATCATTTCCTTTATTAATATAGTACAACATGTTCATTATATTTAATAAATTATAATAAACATGTTCTAAATGGTCATTTCAAAAACATGAAGATTCAATCATGTGATAAAAATTTTCAATCATATTATTAAAGGGAACTAGATTAATTCCACTATTAGAGTACCCTTTCCCTATAAGAATTACTCCCTTCAGCAAGATAGCCTTGTCAGATTTTCATGAAACCCAAAATCACTTCTTATAATGAATATTGTTAAAAAATTAATTTTTTTTGAATTTTTTTGACATATAACTCAGTTAGAAGTGTCAACATCTTCATAAAAAGCAATGTCAAAATCTAAGTTTACTTCTACACTAACATTGATACATTCATTGTTTCCAAGATGTAATGCATTCATGATAGTAATATAATAAAATGTTTTAATCATATTACGATCCGTCCAAAAATACGTCATTGTTCAAAAAACTAGCAATCAACTCATCTTCATTGAATTCATATTAACTTCAGATATCCTTGGGACTAGATTTTATTCAGTCACCATATTTGAAGAAGGTTTGTTTTCGTTATTTTGATAAAAAAATTCCCTTTCAAAATGACTTCATTTTCCATAGACAAGTCATTATCCTTTCATATTGGAATGAATTATGTTCTTCTAGAATTGTTGAATTTTCTTCTTGACAGGTATGAAAGAGTTTGGTTGTGTATTTCCCCCAAAGATATTAAACATAATATCAAATTGTGAATCCATACCCACATCTCTCATCATGTTTTCATTATTAATACAAAGAAGCATTTATAATTTCACCAAGGAAGTAACAACACTCTTTTTTATGAGTGATTAACCAAAATCATTTCACATTGGTGTAAGTTTAGTGAATAATTTCACATACTTGAAAAATATCTACTATATTAATTTTAATGGAAACAATAATATTTTTTAAAACATGAAGATCATTAACCTGCTCCAAAACTGTATTATTATCAACCATCATGTAGTTTAGATACTTTGTAATAAGATACATATTGGTACCTTCTTGTTTTTATTTTTATTTTAAATATATTGCATCCTAAATCTTTTTACGCATCTTCATTTGGAAGAAATTGTTATAAATATGATTTGATAAAGTGTTGAAGATATGTCCTTTACATAAAACTTCATATTCAACTCATTGCTTCCTCATACCTAGAATCTGGTTGACTTGAATATCGTCAATGGGTGTTTCATCAAAAATTGAAGTAGTATCCTCGTGAATGAAAAGAATATTTATCTCCAGAATGTAGGAAATGGTAAATACCATAATAATAAAATTAATCACGTCTTACCACCGGGATAATTTGTTTCCATCGAAACTTGAACGTTTGACTGTGTCTTGGTTCATAACGTTACCAAATTTGGAAACCATCTTCTAGAATCTTCCTTTATTCTCAAACCCTTATTGTTAGAAAATAAGTTGGGAGAATGAGAATATTGATAGAACAATGATTCTTGAATTGAATTCACTATCCAAATTTGTTTGAACCACCCCCACATTGAGGGTTTAGGGATCTCGCTAGATGTGTCTCTCAAGGATTTCACCATAGTGTGGGTAAAATTGAACACCAATATTCAATTACCCTGATGCATCAATATTGGGAGAACTCTGGTGAATTTAATGGACTAGAATATTAGATAACCCACTAGAGATCTAATCATCACTTATTTTTAAATGAGAATTAGTGTGAATTGTACTAGATAGGAAAAAAAATAGGTTTGACCAAAAAAATATAAATCATTGTGAGCTTCACACCAGTTTGATCTCACCATTTTAGTAAAAAAAACATTGGTCCAACTGAAATAACACTACTCTTGGTGATGGACACACCAGTTCAAATTGAAAAAAAAGTCTCTTTTTATTTTAACAAATAATTTGAATGAAATTATAAAAATAAAACATTTTTAATGAAATTAAAAAATCTACAACCATCCACAAAACCTTCAGTCAGTGATTTGCAGACTATTAAACCACTATTAGTCAACCACCGAGCCACATCATTGATATGTAAATCCATTGAAGTACCACTTACCCCGAGGCTGGCTGCGAAATCCTAAGATCCCTATTTTTTGGACCAAAATGAAAAAGGGTTATCATCTAATGGAGAAGGATAATTACTATTGTCTGAGGTATGAATCTTCCACTACCTCGATCTTCAGTATAAATTTTAATATTCTCATTCTACAATAAATATTAATTCAAGTTTTAGATTATAATTTGATGATTAAATAATAATAATAATAAATATAATAAATAAATAAATAGTAAATTAATATAATAATTTAATATATGTTCTAAATATAATTATTATATGAACAATATGATGATAAAATATTTATTTTTATTTGTATAAAAAAATATAATTTAATTAGTAATAATATACATATTAATAAGATTATATATAAATAAATTTTTATAAAAATTATTTTCATTTTATTAATAATTCTAAATGTTATATTATAAAATAATATATAGTAAAATTAATGTATTGATTATTTTATGGGAAGATCTGAAATGGAAAATGGTCCAGATTCAATATAAAAAGAGTATGTTCTAGATTATTTTATAAGGAATTTGTCGAGTCAAGTATAAGTGAATCAAATAACGAGACTATGAAACATGTTCATAGGATTTGAAAATGGAGGGAGAGAGTGAAGTTGATTAAAATATTTTGGGGATCAACCTATCAAGTAGAATACATTCATATCCTAGTAATAGGATAGAAAGAATTTCATAATTCAATATCAGTTATCCTGGAGGAGTGAGTTGGGAATAGAAACTAGATTCTAAGACAGAGGGTAGCACTAGTCATGAACATTTCATGAGGGAGAATACTTCTCCCTTTTTTCACTTTCATTAGTTTGTACTAAAATTTTTTATTTCCTTAATCATGTAATTATTTTTGTGTAATATTTTAGTTCCTGATGAGTTTTTAATAAAAGTGGGATTAACAATTAAATTTTTCACAATTATATCTTTTTCAAATTTCTAATTTGATTAGTGAGGTAACTTCTTCAATATATAAAAATTGTTTTCAATTCATCCTCATTTAATTTTCAAATCATAAAAAATAATTGATGACATCCCTTATGATTAATTTTTATTCAAATACCACTTCTTATTGATTTATCTTGAAAAGGTGAAATCAATGATTCCTCAAAATATATTTTTAATCTCTTTGAGAGGGTGATTAAAAAATCATTTGAGAAGTCTGTATATCCAATATTGTTTTTTAAGAAAAAAAATCTTTCTATAGTTAGATAAAATTCCATATGGATCTATATTGATTTTCTCTCTCATCCATTTTATCTCAAAATATCACAACAATACAATCATATTAATACTTCATAAAACTTATTTGAAAAATAATTGTTTCGGTATTCATGTTTCATCAAAAATTTAATTCATTTAAATAGAAAAAAAATTATTTTATATTTTTTCAGGGTTTTTTTGAAATTTGGTTAATAATTATTGTTAACATAATTCTATGGGATTTGACCCTATAAACCACATAAAAGTATTAAATTGGATTTTAAAAATGAATATATATATTAAAATTTAATGATGAGTATGTCATGTTTTTGGTGATATTTCTGGTGATGGAATCATTGGAACATATTTTCAAGAAAACAAACAAAATTAATTTCAAAAATCATAAAATCATTTAAAAAAATTGGGAAATACATAAACAATAACCCAAATTTTTATAATACGAATTATTGTTTTCATATATGTTCTTAAAAAAATTTCCATTACTTTTTATGGTATGAACACATAATCATAAACTAATATTTTATATCATTTCTTCCAAGAAATAAAGAAACACATATGTTTACATAAGTAGAATAAATAAAAAACAAAAACGAAAGGAAATCTAGAATATTAGATTAATAACCAAAATCAAAGCCCCAATAATCCTTATCATGGAAGTTATCCTTATAAGGGTGTTTCAATTGCCTATGGTATCTACTAATCCATTGTGTATATTGAATTCCACTGTGGAGATAAATTATGATATAATGTAATCATATTTTTTAATGCATATATCACACAACAAACTTCTTTATGAAGTCTAACTAATCTTCTTATGGTATTTTATTGTGTGGTAAAGAAACTAATATTTAGTGGGTTGAGAGATGAATAATTAATGAATAGTGATTTCTCATTATGTCTTAATGGAAATATTAGAACATGGACTAAAAAATCAGATGAGGAAATTTTCCATACATGGGATCATCTTTTTAATGCCTTTGTGATGAAGTTTTTTCAATGAAGAAATAAAAAATTAATAAGGAATAAAATTACTGGTTTTGTTCATGATTAGGGAGAAGTATTTCATGAGGTAAGGGAAAAATTTAGGGTCATTCTTCGATAATGTAAAAATATTTCGAGAACACCATAGTTCATTATGAACACCTTTTACAACATCCCCACCCAATATCATCAGGCCATAGTTGATTAAGAATTTGGAGGATATTTTATCAATAAGATAACTGAATAACTGAATAATGTATTCCAAAAACATTCACAGAACTCAAAATATAAGTGTTTTAGTAGAAGTAAAATAGTTAGAAATGAAAATAACAGTATTAAGTAAGATATGGTTAATACTATTGGATTTTATATTTAGAATGATAAAATTTCACATAGGTAGAAGTGACACCCAAGGGCATGAATGAACATTCCAATTAATCCTATACTAATTTTGATATGCCCAGCCAAATACATAATGATTCTATATTTTATGGCTATGTACGTATTTTACATCCATGGGATAATCCTTTATCTAATAAAATTGATCATGGATATAAAAACACAGAAAAATATTTCTTATTAGGAGAAGTGTGTTTTTAGATCTATTTCACCCATTGGATAGCTATATCATCATAGTCATCCCTATCAAAATATATCAAGTGAATATACATTCAATTTATAAGGTAAAATTTAAGGAAAATTGTTCACTTTCCTAGATAAAATCATAAATGGAATGAACTATCAAGATAAAAATTTCAAGACACAATTTAACAAACAAAATGTCCAATATGATACTAAAAATATTTCATCTGATGCTAGATTGATAAATAATAAATCTAAAATGGGACTACTTTCTATAAGTATGAATGATCGGGAAACAGGTAAGTTATTAAGAAAAACTGAACTAAACCTATGGATAATGTTATGATCATAGTCAGAAAAAGTGGATGAAATACTCATTCAAAAGATTTAATAGTCCTTAGGGGTTCCGAAATTGAAAATATTTTTTAATTTAGTAATATAAATATTTGGAACCAAAAATTTGGAAATTAGGTGACAATAATGAAAATGAAAAAATTCACATGGTTATTACTAACAAATAGTGTGAAAGTTATTCTTACCTTATAAAGAATAATGGAAAGAATAAATTATTAATTAAATAAAGGTTATGGAATCATTTTCTATGATTTATTCCACACACATTCCTTTAATTATAAATTTGAAACCAATGAATAAGAACAAGAACAAACATCTTAATTTATATAGGATTCTATCCAAGCTCCAAAAGAATATTACTTTTGTCCTAACAATGATTCAAATTCATTATTATATGAAATATATTAAAAAAATCAAATATACTTGATATTAATTTTATAAAACTAGCCTCACTAAAGAGTGTAGTTCTATTCTTCAAATGATAACCACTCCATATCATAAGGACCCTTATGTATTTTTCATTCCCTACACTTTATTGAATAGTTCCCAACCCACCTATCTATTTGATTTAGGTGATAGTATTAACCTTCACCCATTCTCACTATTTCAAAAGCGGATATTAGTAGATATTAGACCTAACAATTTCATCCTGTAATTGTATGACCACTCATTCACACATCTTGTAGGAAGGGTAGATGATATTTTGGTTGGAGTTATAAAGCTATTTCTACCCGATAACTTATTTGTGTTTGACATTAAGGGTGACTATGAGGTTCACATCATTCTGAGTAGGCCCTTATTGGAAATTGGTTGATATATTATAGATGTTTCTAGGGAGTAACTAATATTTAAATATATTGAATCCCTATATGAATTAAGGAGGTATAAATTTTTAAGGGATTATATTTTAGTGAAAATTGTTCAAGGGAAACTCTATTAGATGATGAAAATGCAATTGAAATTTTAGAATAATTATAGAAAACAATTTTGATAATGAAATTCATTTGGATGTAGAAATTCATCTTTCACAAACTATTGAAACTGTTCAGAAGGTGGTTCTAGAATATTTTTCATAACTAGACAACAATCTTGTATTTACTGTAAAGATTCAAGATGGAGATGTATCTTCTATTTTTTAACAATTATTTTTTTTGAGAGAACATGAGGTTAATTTCACTATCACATTAAACAATGAAAAAATTTATGTTGTTGTTGGAGATCATATTAAATAATTTGATGATTTTTCTTTGAAAAATGTTTTTAATTATAATATGGAATCATATGAGAGTGAGTTCTACACCTTGGATTGCAGTGTGGAAAGTTTATAAAATGGGTATCAAATTAAAAAAAACTAGTTTTCAACCTCAATATAAGAATGTTGATGCTGATATTTTTTATCTTGGTCTCAAGAGACTTCCATAAATTGAGGATGAAAACACATTGGAGCTAAAGCTTCTCCTTGACCACCTTAAAACCCAATTTTTATGTGAATATTCAATTGTGACTCTAATATTTTATACTAATTTTAAAGGTAATCAATGGAAAATTGTTCAAAATTGTATATAAAATCAAAAAATAAATAAGATTCTCCATGGCTAATATCAAATAGATTAGACCATAATTATTCTTTCACAACATTCCTCTAGAACCAGATTAGAAACCTAGAGTTGAATATCCAAAGATATTGAACTGAAATATAAAAAATATTGTGAGTTAAGAGGGTATTAAGTTAATGTATACTAGTATTATATAACCCATATCTAATAGGTATTTGGTCAGTCCAGTCCATGTGGTCCCAATAAATGTTGGTTTCATTGTATTAATCGATGAAAAAATTCAATATATTCATTTGATAAGAGTAATAAAATAGGGATTTTGTATATATTATACAAAGATCAATTCAGCCACTAAGAAGGATCATTCTCCATTTCCCTTCAAAGATAAAATTCTTGAGAGGCATACAAGAAAATATTTATTTTGTTTTTGGGAAATCAATTTTTTCTAAAACAAGATTCCTATAGCTCTAGAGGATCAAGAGAAAACTACATTCACATGCCCCATTGGGACATTTTTCATCTCAAGGATTCCCTATCGATTATGTGGTGCACACAGTACCATTTAGATATATATGATTAATATCATTTTAGACAAGATAGAGAGTACCATTTATTAGTTCATGGATTACTTTTCCATTGTCGATTGTACATTTGAGATCTATTTTATAAATCTAGAGTTTGTTTTATAGTGATACATAGAGATAAATTTAGTTATAAAATGGGATAAATCTAGTTTATTGTCACTCAATGTATTTTGATGGAATATGAGCTGTCTACTAGGTGTTTAGAGGTCGATAGTTCTATAATTGATGATTTTCATAAAGTTACACCACCTAAAAACGATGAGGGTATTAAATGCTTCAAAATAAAAGCCATTATTTATTGCATTTTTAATATATTTTTTTTGAAAAAGTATAAATACCTTGTGTTCTTTTCTGATAAATTATGAAAACATCCTTTTGAGAAAAAATGTATAGAATAATTTAATTTTATTAATAAAATATAATGTCTTCACCAATAATAATTGAACTTAATTTGATATTACCCTTTTAAAATATTTTTTACTTAATGTAAAATCACAAATGGAGTTGTCTTACATAAGATGAGCTAAAAATAAATACATGTAGTTTACTATGGCACGATATTGGTTGATAATGAATAATGTAACTACAACAAAACATTAAAAAAAATTATTGACGATTTTTTATCTAAAAAATTTATGCAGTTCCTTTTACGATCCCAATTTATAATATCTATAGACCATCTTCCCTTAATATATATTACATAAAATAAGTAGGACAACCTGATACAAATTAGGGGAATTCTATTATAATTAGATTCTAATATGGATATTGGAGACAAATAAGAATCTAAGAATGTAGTTTTAGATCATATTTTTATGATGTCTAATAACTAGTTTGAAGATACAGTGGAGACTAATTATTCCATTCCATACAAGAAGTTACTCACTATCGTTGTTATGTATTCTTATTAGTTTGAAGAAATTTGTAATTTTTTTGTAGTATGTCTCCTTCCTATTTATTTTTCAAACAACCAGAGGAAGAAGTTCATTTTAGAAAATATGTACTATCTGGGGTATGTCCCTTTTCCTAGGAGGTGTGTATATGGGATTATAAAAAAAATTTCTATAAGAATAAATTATATCAATTCTAGAGGGTTACCACACCTCACTATGGTTTCGATATCCATGTGGAGGGAATAAAACACAAAAATCCATTCATATAATATTGTAATTTCCTATATTAGTCATGGATGTTATGATTTTTGTTGGGGGTTGAGATAGAAACCAAAGGCAAGGGGATGTGGGGGGAAAACACAGACATCCTTATCCAGGAATTATAGAGGAACATATTTTTGATGTTTGTGGATTGGACTTTAGGGGACTATTCCCATGATCACATAGAAATGAGTACATTTTAGTATCTTTTTACAATGTGTACATGTGTTTTGAGACTATAAAACTACCCACTAATGAAGCGAGTAGTGTAAATAATTTAATTAAAAGAATATATTTGAATGGTTTTGTGGGCCTCTTCCTTTCATAAATTATAATGGAACCTGTATTTATATTTGCAAATTTTAATACATGAGCGAAAAATATGGTTTTTCCAATAGAACTAGAACCGTCTCCAATTCACAATCTACTGTATAAGTGTATATTTCAAATAGAGATATTAAAAAAATTCTAGATAAAATGTTTTCTATTTCAAGGATGGATTGGTCTTTGAAACTAGATGATTCATTATAGACCTGTAGAAATATATCCAAAACCCCAATTGGTATGTCTCCATATAAGTTGTTATTTCAGAAATTCAATCATTTAAATATAGAGTTGTAGCAAAATCCATATTGGTATATAATGACCATGAACATTGATTTTTTGACGGCTTGATAAAGGAGGCTACAATATCATAGTGATCTAGATGAGATGGAGATAGTGTTTAATGATAATGATCTAATTTAAAAATTTAGGGCCAAGGTATTTCATTATTCTATCATTTCAAATAACAATTAAAAATATGAAAAAATAATGATATCCTAAATTCAAAACATCATATCATTCCCGGAAAATTAAAACCTATGTGTTTTGGAGACTTCACTATTATAAGAGTGTGAAGAAAATAGTTTTTGGAATTTTTGGAGAAGAAAAAAGGCCAACTATGTTAAATGTTCAACAAATTAAAATTTATTTTGAAGGGAAACCAAAGTATTGGACTATTAATTTGGGAATGAACACTAATATTCACAGAAGCCATGATTAAGACATAAAATTCAGAGAATTATGTGATCTAACCCTTGGTCCTTGTATATATATATATTTTATAAAATATCCTATTATTTATCTATTTTTCATTCTCAATTTCCTATAGATTTAATTATTGGTATTCCTGGTCATTATATTTCTGAAATAATGTTACTAGTGAGGTGTTATGAGAAGATAAGGGTTTACATTATTTCATAACTCAAATAAATATACTTCATTAATTCTAGGAGTGCATAATTTTAATTCATATTTTCATCTTTTATTGGTTTCTATTTTTTCTCTGATTTTTCAACTGTAAATATTTCAATAATACATTTAAATTTATTTTTTGTGTTAAATTATGCTTAGGGGAGTGATAACCCGCTCTATTTTTATTTAAATGTTATTCTCTTTGTTGGGTATTTAGTATACCTTTTTTCTATGCTCCTAAAAATAATATTGAAATAAATTCTGAAAAATGATGACACCCACTTCACCGGGTACTCATGTTTTTAATGACAATGTTTCATCTTAATTAAAAAATTATTTATATGTGGTGTAATGAAAAGACATGAGTTCACGTAATTTTTTTAAATATATTTATTACCGAAAACTCATATAGTGTTAATGGAATTGAGACCCTTTAAACCGATAATTAAACTACTAAAACTAAAAATCAATTTTGATAAAACAAATTCTAATTTTTTTCCTTCTGCCGTTGAATTAAACATTGAGGAAAGTGATGGGTTTTGTATTCAGGGGATATGTACATATTAATATGAGATAATATGTTCTTTAATTTGAAAACATAAAATCCATTTAATTTCTTTTAAAAATAGTTTTTTTATTTTTCTCTTCACTTTCAATGAGTCAGATATTTTATTAATTATGAATGTTTAAAAATGGATGGGGTTACATCATAATTAACCCATGATTTTAATTGAGTTTAACATTTCCATACCTTTGAAAATAATTTGTTATGGTTTAAATTATTGATACAATTTTATTCAACTATATATGAATTGAATCTTTTCAAACGATTCAATCAGAAAAGTCTTGAATTTTCATGTGCTATAAAATGAAAACCTTGATTTAGGATGAATTTATTTTCTATAATTTTATCATTCTTTTATCATTAACCTTAATATATTGGATGATCTGTTTATTCCTCTAAGTATTTATTAAACCTACTAATCCAATCAGTTGTGTATAATTATTTGAGTGATAAACTATTATTTTCTTTCTCACCAATAGGTAAATAGAATTTTGTAAGTCTCAATTAAATGAAATATGATGTTTATTTAATTAATTTCAAAAGAAATTCAAATGAAATAATTTCAGTATATAAGAAATTGGGTTATTAACTCATACCACTTTCTTCTAAGAGAACATACAAAGATTCTGATCAAAATGATTCATGGAGGAAAATCATTTTTCATTAATCTGTTCATTGTGTAATAAATGTTTTCGGAATTTATGATAAATTATTCCCTAATAAAAGAAGAATAATAATTTCTTTAGGAAAATAAATAATTAATTAATGTGGAATTTGATGTGTCCTTTAAATCAGTTGATATACCACATATTTTATTTATGATTTTTGTCATTTAATTAATTAATTGAGTATTTTTTTGGTAATTAATTGATCTTTAGTAATTTAATAACTAAATTTATAAATTCATCAATTTAATTATGTATTATGTATTATTTAATTTTAAATATCAATTATGTTTATTTTTTATATTTATTTTATATATATCTATTTTTTTAAAATAGTGTTGTTATTAGTTACATTTTATTATAAAATAATTTATCATTGTACATTAATTTATTTATTGAATATTTAGTTTAATTTAATGTCACTAATTTCTATATTTTAATATGTTTGAACTAAAATTAAAAACTTTAATAATAAATTTGTAATTAATTATAATTTTTCCCTCTTTAATTGTTTTTTCTATATATTTCAAAAAAAATTAATTATTGTTCATTTTAATTTATGTTAGTTAATTATTTTTTTCGGGTAAAATCTATTTAATTAATTTTTTAGGATTTTTTGGAATTTTATTAATTGCAATTTTAATTCAAGTATCAAAATAATTATATGATCTAGTTTTTATGTTTTCATTTTTTTTATAATTAATAATTTCTTCATTTTAAATTATTCATTATTGTGTTTTTGAGTATATCTATTTGGTTGTAACCTCATGGTGTGTCAGATACTTTTCCATCAATATCTACCATCATTAGGAACTTCCACTATTCGTACTGCCACCAATAGGGAAGATCTTATACTGGAATCCTCCCTAAATCCTAACATCATGTACCATTAGAAAAATAAACCACTATCATAGCTACTTCTACTAAGAATCCATATTTTCATGATCTCCCAAAATTAACACCCATCCATAGGTAACACAACAAACATCTAGTGGTAATAAAGGGAATCAACTGCCCATGTCCTTCTCGACCAACATCCAACACCAACCATGTTGTAACATTCTTCTGAATAGATCTACTGTCAGACTCTAGATCCCTCTGTAACTACTACTTTTCCCAATTTCATTTATCAAATATCCACAGGTAGTATCCAACATCAACAACTAGAAGGAAAACTATGTTCGACACACCACTAGCATCATGCTGGTGAATCAACCAATTCCATCGAACTTACTGATTCCAATTTGATAAACACGACCGAGCTCGATATTCATATGATCCCAATTATAAATGTGATAAAGCATTATAATTTACCTAAATAAAAAATTATGTCGTGAGGAAGATATTATCCATCCAATTCCATATGATCTTGAATGATCTTCTGCTACTCAGATTTTGAATGTGTAACTACATGTCCTTAAAGCATCTTTCACCGATATGAAAACTCAATAAGCACTATGAGTAAACCACTAAGTCGTGTCATTGATCTGTGAAGCCATTTAATGTGCTTCTAGCCCCAAACCATGCAAATGAATCATGATCTCCGTATTTTCTACCCTTTCATGAACTGGGGTATATACCCTATGGATAAGTTCAATTGTTTTCACATGAGGGATGATGTTTTCACCACATCCATCATCCATATGAAATTGAAGCTGAACATTCTGCAATGGAGAATAATCCAAAAGAGGATAATAATATGAATAATAATAATAATAATACTTATAATAATAAATAATTAATTATAAATATTTAAATTTTATAAATTAAATAATTATATATATCTATTAAGTTTATTCATAAAAATAATATGATTATTATATTTTTAAAAATTTTAAAAAAACATGTAACCACATTAATTATAATATCAATAATAATAAGTTTTGATGTGATTATATTTTAATAAAAAATAAAATAATTTTATTAATAATAATAAATGTCTGATTATGATATTAATGATGAAAAAAGTATATTAATTATTTTTTGTGTTGATATAAAATAATAACTTGTATTGGTTTAGAAAAAATAGATCTTGTAGTTTATTATGTTAGATGGTTTTTACTAAGTCACATATAGAAAAATAAAATAACGATTCTGAAAAATGTGTTCCAAGGATTTAAAAAAATACGGTGTAATTAGTTAAATGATGTTGGTGACCTACCCATCAACAATGGGGGATAAATTCATAATAATAAACAAGGTATAAAAAACGTTTTCACATCAAAACCGAACATCATAGATTATAGATTCCAGAATATAGAATGGAGACTGAGACAAAGGGTAGCAATTGTTGTGATCATTTCTTGAGGGACAACTCTTCTCACTTATTTTACTCGAATTTTGTTTTTATAAATATGGTTTATTTCTAAAATCATTTATTTATATGTGGGTAATATTTTATTGATCATTAATTTTTTATTGATGTTGGGTTTAATGATTAAATTTTCAGAATTAATTATTTTTAAAATTTTATAATTGATCAGAGAGATACATTATGTATTTTTTAATATATTTAAATGAAACTGTTTGTTAATTTAAAAAATTATCTAACAATAAGTGAGATCATTTACGATTAATTTTTATTCATATCACATTTTTGATTGATGTATAGAGGAATGAAAAGCCCAATGATTAATCAATCTATGTGGTTAATCTCTTGGTGAGGGAGATTAACCAAACCCTTGTTCATGATTGTGAATTCAATATTGTTTTTTTGAAAGAAGAAACCCATTTGACCTAGTTTGTTTAAATTCTATATGCATTTGTCTTGAATTTTTTTCCTCAGTATCTATATTATATATTATTACTTCATGACTATTATATATCATCGTATTCAAATTCTATAGAATCATCTTGGTGTCATCAATCATGTTTCATCATCATGTTTCATTAATTTAATATGTAAAACAAAATATCCATTCATTGTTTTTTTGTGTTTAGTTTTGAAATTTGAATACATTATCACATTAACAGACATCCCTTTTGTTCGACCCTGAAAAATGCTTTATTGTAGTATATATGTTTTTTATAAATAATAAAACGCTGCACATTTTAATGAAAAATATGTAAATAATATAGTGGATATTTTAATTATATATACTTATTAAATAATAATTAATTAAATAGAAGTGATAAAATAATTTATTGGAGACCAATGTAATTTTTATTATTTTTGGAAAATAGTTTCTATAGAAATTATAATATATTTCAGTAAATAAGTTTATTTATTAAAAAATTAAAATTATTGTATTCAAAAAATTATTTTTCTAAAATAAATAATAAATTTCAAAATATAAGATTGTTATTAGGTGATAGTGAATATTTATTAATTCATTGAGGCCAATTTTTTGGGATTATATTTAATATGATATAAATAAATAGTATGAATTATAATAGTATATTATCTCAAAAGTGATTTAATAAAAATTAAAAATGGTATCCATGACCAAGAATCATTTCCAATTTGAAATAATATTTTTATAATAATGGATTAGTTTTATAATCTTGTAATGTATCCTTCATAATCTATTTTTCATTTTATGGTTTTAAAATAAATTCATTATAAACATGACTATCTTCCACATCTCCAAGGGTATTGTATAAAGGAATTAGGTTCATATCCATATAAAATAATAACAACCATGCTTTTTTTCACAAAAATTAAAAAAAACCATTGTACGGGTTTTGGTTTTGATTATTTAATCATACACAGTCCAAAACCTATGTTTAAAAATTAATAATGAATTCCCCTAAATTTTTCTATTAATTCCCAGCCATATTCCAAATAAATTTATCTCTATACCCATTTTTAATTATGATAGTCACCCTATTCATCTCAAAATACATCCATGGTGTTCCTAAGCTCATATGAATCTTTTCTAATGATTTTAGATACTCCCTCTCAAGGTAAGGTTTTCATACCACTCACTTTTTATTTTTAGTACTCTCTTAAAATTAACCATTTTAATTCCAATTTTCTGTGTTGTAATGTTTTTTAATACCCCTTTACATTAATTGTTTTTTCCATGTGATAAAATAACATATGTTTTCTCTAATAATTCATTTATATGAAACATTATATACTATTGTAATTGTTCCAAGATTATACCATTATTTTAAATTCCAAACATTTTATTGTGAATAACCGTATAAATTTCCCATAATGGGTATTGAACAAGAAAGATATATCCTTTATTTATGTTTTAATTCCATTTATTTGACACACACACACACACTATAATCCTAGAATTAAAAGTGATGAAATAATATTTTTTATGTCCTCTATGGAACATGAATGCATGAATATAATACTAATGTGATGGGTGGGAATGGAATTATATAAAATTACAATGCATTGGGTAATGATTATATCCCATGATATTAAAAAAAAATTCATGGGAGGTTATCCTAAGTACTTTATGTTATTAACTCATATGGGTTAAACCTGAATCATTATTTGGATGTGAAGTTGTATATTTTTTCCACATTCATAGGTTTCATTGATGTTAACATCCAATATCATTCTTCAATGTTCATTTCTATTATTTTCACCAATACTATGTCATGAAGATATTCCAACTGACTATGATATATTACATTAATCATGATTTTCTTTTATTACTCAATTATATGGATTTATGGCTCTATCATTTTATATGTACATCATTATGTTGTCCTGTAATGTTTTAGAAGAATAATTTTTATTAAGGGAATTTTTGGATTTTTAAATAATATTTTCCTTCTATGTTTTATGTTTTAATTTTATGTATCTCTTTTAGAAAACATAGTTTCCATATTGGCCATTTTGGATTGTTTTTTCTAGTTCCTTATGTATTAATTCAAGAATTAATGACTGTTAATTATATGGGTTTTCAGGGATTGTTTCCCTTTTAAATGGATTAGATTATCCTTAATCTGGATAAGAGTGTGGGGAGTGGTTTGGGTAGAATGTGGGCTTAACATGGCACGTTCTAGTGCTGGGGGATGTTAGGATAAGAGTGTCCATTTTTTAATGGAAAAAGAGTGGCATTTTTTATATCAAATACTCTAAAAAATTGAACAAACTGAAGTAACATTCATGGAAAGAATATAAAAATTGAAAAATAATGGATTAATTTGATTATAAGGATGATCAAAAACACCAAAATTCATATTGAAACATTTATGAAAATATTATTCCCTTTAACTCTAATGTAACTTACCTTTCCCATTTTTTTCCACATGATAACTAGATTTTAACTAGGTAATATATCCTTTAGGAATATAAATAAATTATTCATATAAGGTAATTTTGACCTACTAATTCTAAATACTAAATTAATTTTATTAAACAAAAAACCAATGTTATTGGAATTTTAATTTTTCATATGAAAAAAACACTTTTTTAAATAGTTATTTTTCAGAAGAACATTTATTATTTGAGAATAAATATAGATTAAATTGACTGAACTGAATATAAAATAATAATAATTTTCAAAATATTATTTATTTACCAATAATATAAAAAAAATTCTCACATCATTTTATAATTATTAAATAAAACTTTTGAAAAAGAACATTTCTTTAAGTTAGTAGATTAATTTTTAAATTGTTGACGAATGGTATATAAATTTGAAAAATAATATTTAAATTATTTATTATATTTTTACAACATAATTTAACATAAATATTTTCAAAAACATACTACTTTCTCATATAAATGTTATTCTTAAATATGATGAAATTTTTAAAATTGATATTTTTACTAGCCACCTAAATATTAATTATTTTATCCAAATCCCAAAAAAATATTGGCTAAAAATGAGTATACTAAATCCATTAAATATATCAATTTTATCAAATTCACATCCAAACAAATTTAAATTTTATTTTTTAAAAAGTAAAAATATATAGAAAATTTTGTTTTTACAATATTTTTTTTAAATTGTAAATTTTTTTCTTATTTAAAATATGTAAATATTTAAACTATTGTTAATTATTTATTCATGGAAAAATATATTATTCTTGAAAAATTTACATTTTAGAGAATAGGTTTCATTAGTTTTTTTGCGGCACTAGTTTAGTAGGTATTTAATGTGAAAATTATTTTAATTATATATATTTATATATATACTCAAAATCAAGTTACAAATATTTATTTAAAATATAATCTTCAATATTAACTTATTTTAATTATTTAATTTCAAAATATACAAAAAATTAATGGTTTATCATCTTTTTATTTATTATAGTTATATTAGAAATTTATTCATAATATGTTTTTCTTTGTTTTTGCTTGGTGTAGCATGTGACACTAATTATAGATAAAAATTTTAATTTTAAAAGATCCAAATTAAAATTTAATTATAAAATTCATATTAAACTTGCCTAAAGCATTGATATACTTTATGAAATTCAATATATGTCCCTCATCTCACTTATAAAAGGGAACCTATTATCTTTCCCTATTCAAACCATTGTAAAATTATATCTTAGCTAAGAACAATTAAAAACCATCATAGATTCTGTACCATAATAAAAGATCTAATATTATTCTCCAAATTTCAATCCTTCCTGGATTATTGTATAAGATAAAGTAGGTCTCTCAAATAATTGGTTTATATATTTACCTTAAAATTTAAATTTTCTTTCTTATTAATTTTTTAACATGTTGTATCACTAAAAACATACAGAAATCCATATAATTAAAACACTAATACATTTTTATGATGATTCAAAACTATTTCCCTCCCATTCTAGATCATATGATAAATAAAAGAATCGCTCATGTGTACTTGTGGACTACAACCCCCACATGGTAATAATATTCAATTTCTATCACCCTATTTAATGGGTGGTTATAATGACAAATATAATGTTATTATATGATATTTATATCATAATTAATATTTTATAATTATAATATCATATTTTATTTCATTCCATCTTATCCATTGTTAAATGATAACGTCCTTAATCTGTATATGTGGACAGCCACCTCTAAAAAATTATGTTACTTTTTTATCATTTCCACATTAATTGGAAGCTCACAGGGGTATATTTAATTATCATATATGATATTTAGGATTAAATAATTAATTTTTAATGGAAAATTATAATTTACATTTCTCTTTTTCCATCTATTGAAAAATGGAATCATCACTCATATGAATGTACGTACTATTGTCGCCATGTATTGATTTATTTCATTTTTCATCACTAGTATATATTAATGGTTCTGAATATGTATATAATGTGTTTATGGGATATTTTTAAAATGGAAAAATATATATATTTAGTAATGGTAACACCTTGATATTTTAAACGAATAATATTATGTTTTATAGCATATATGACACAAAACCTTGGGAATAAACAAAGCACCAAATATTATTAATTAAATACAAACATTATAACCAAGACATTGATTTTTTGGTTAGGAATAATAATAAACAGTAAATGAAAAATATATATAAAAGTCATACTAGATAAAAAATTTATTTATTAACCATTTGGATGTATGAATTCATTTTTTAGTATTGTTATATTATGCTAAAAAATAAATTTCCATCAAAAACGATTTTTTATTATTTTTTTCTGAACTTTTTTTATGTAATTTTATCAGACTATATAAAATTAATTTGATAAAATAAACTAATATTTTGAAATCATCTTATAAAAATTATCTTTCAGTTGTTATTTTTTTGTGAAATTTCTGAAATGTTTAATTTTTTACTGGGTAGTGAAAACACTATAATTTAATTAAAAATTTTAATCAATAATATAAAAAGTTATATTTTATTTTAAAATATTTTAAATATAAAATTAGTTATTTTATATTTCTATTACTAAAATAAATTCGTTGGAGTCTTTTTTTGGTAATTTGTATTAATATGTTTGTATACATAATAGGAATTTATTTCTTATTCTAAAAACCTATTTTTAAATGTGTTCTTTATTTATATCTTAAATTAAATTAAACCACAATAATAATATTGGTTTAAAAAAATATACTACATAATAAGAAGTATACAGTTAAAATATGATAAATATGTCCCTTTTATTTGTGTTAAATGTGAATAGTAACTATAGTAAATTTTTGTTAACTTTGGAACGGTGTAACCACTGACATAGTGTTAAATTTGTTGGAAAATGCATTTATATTTATCTAAAACATGAATTTTTCCTAATATATTCGTGGATTCCATCCATTTACATCCATATTTCCAATATATGTCCATTTGGTTTCATATTTCACAGATTTTTACCTTTATATTAATTTACAGAAATGATAATGTAAAAAATGTCACTCTCTTGAAATTAACATCTATAACATTTTATAGTAAGGATAAAAAGGGGCTTTTTTATTTTATTATTTTTTATATTATATTAAAATTATTTTCATTCATTATATTAATATATTATAAATTTTTAGTGAATGAATAATTACTATAAATACTTACATAACGGTGAGATAGTATTACTTAAATTTTAAAAAAGCTCATAAATGATTTTAAAAATAATAAATGTTATATAATATGGATGTATTATCATGTTACAAGAATAGTTATCATAGATATGAAATATTAGGGATTTTTTATAGGATTGATTTTTAATTAATTTATCTTCTTCATTTCATTAAATACAAATTAAATGAGTTGTTTAAAAATTAAATTAATGTTCCATTCAGAAAAAAAACATATTAATAAATTTCCCATCATTAAAAAATAAATATTGAGTACATGGTGGATATGATATGTTAAAATATTAATTTATTTTACATTTATGAGTGAATTTTTCCCACATATGTATAATTATTACAATTTAAGAACGAAAAATAAATTTTTTAGGTTATGGATAAAATAGGCTTACTACAGGGCTTATCCAAATGATAAGGTTTAGAAAAACACATAAAACACTGTAAATATTATTTTTTCATGAAATTTAATAAAAAACAATCCTTATATTAAATTATTTTTTTACCAATTGGGATCATTTTTTAGAATGGATTTATTATATTTTAGTCATTTAAAAAATCCTAACAAAGACCATGCCCTCACTTATATGAGTGAACCCCGTCATTCCTTTATCCAACAAACATTGAGAAATATAGATTAACCAATAAAAATGAAATTTAATTATGAAATTATTTATAAATTAATTATAGTTTCTATTATTCTAGAAATATTTGAAAAAGGATCCTCAATAACGGATTTAACGGAGCCCAATCAAAGGAGTGGTAATCATCTAACCAACCTCATCAAATTTTATACTTCTTATAAATTATATAAATATATTATATTCTACATAAAATTAAATCTTCATGATCCTAAATATACAGAAATATTACTATGATAATAAAACAACCTATATTCACCAACTTTTCCTTTAAACGGGAAGTGAAATTGTCATTTGTTCATAAGTATGGCTTACCATCCCCACACGGTGTTACAATTTATTAACCATATCAATGTATTATTCATTGTTATTATTGTTGTTTTAATGTTTATATATAATACTTATTAAACAATGTTGATTCTATAAATATAATATAATATCTACTCTCTTACCTTCCTATCTGTTAGGAAAAGATAATGTCACATCGATGTAAATGTGGATTACCACCTCCCGGATGTAATGGGATTGGTATATCATTTATAATTTAAATGTATTGTAATAAGAAAATATTTGATTAAAATATATGATATAAATTACATAATAATAATTATTTTAATTTTAATTATTATTTACATTCCATTTATTCCAACTGTTAAAACATGAAAGAAATGTATATTCGGATGCTCCTCTTACCATATTCATGAACAATGTAATTCATTTTTCTATATCTATCATTTATTCATGATTAAATATATATAAAAATATATAATTAATTTATACAATATTTAGATCCTTATTAAAATTCTAGATATTATGGAACTTTGGTCAATGTACAAGAAAAAAACACATACCGACCATATCAGGAAAAACGTAATATTTATCAACTAGAAAAAATGATTTTAATGTGAAATTATTTATTAATTGGTTATAATTTTTTAATATTAGAACATAATTGATTTTATTACTATGAACATGAATATGGTATATATTTATAGTAAATTTAAATTTATTATTAATAATTTTATTTATCCATGTAAGAATGTCGAACTTGAGGGAAGGGATTTATGGTCTCACTTTTATTTATTGTAGAAATATTACTTACTCATGACATGTTTCTTTTGAGTGGTATATAATATAAAATTATAACATGTTGTATAATGTTATTTAATATTTAATTATATGTTATTCTTTCATTGGAATATGATTCCAATGTTACAAAATTTGTAAGTGTTCAATGTTACAATCTCATTTTTTTCAGAGAATTTTTATGATTAGTAATTCAATAAAAATATTACATTATCTACCTATAAATAATTGTTATGAATTTTATTTTTCAATTTTTTGTTCTAGATATTACATTATTTCCATTAATTTTCCAATGTTTAAATAACCAATATAATGAGTTTTTTTAAGGAAAATATACTTTGTTTCTATCTTCATTAAGAAATTTTTTTTCTTCCATTTCATTGTCTGCAAAAAACGGGTTCTATAATTTTTTTATTATTCTATTATTGTTTATAAAATTAAATTTTAACCATTAATTAATTTAACATATTTGGGTAAATTTAAACTTAATTTCTTTTTATAAATGAGGTATTTTTATATATATTTTTTCAAACGTATGAAAGTAATGTATTATTTTAATATATATGAAATGAACATAGTTTTGTCTATCAATTGTATTCAATGTTTTAATGATTTTTTTTCATTTTTAATTGCTTGTTGTTAATTAATATTTTTCCTTAATATATGGGAAATGTCTTATTTAAACTACATGATTTCATTTTGAAAAGTGTATTTTCTTTCAGAATTATCTTGCATGTATTTTAAATAACAATCTATGATAACATCCTCTAATTTTAATTATGATTCCATGGGGTTATGATCAATTTTTACAATCCTTAATAGAGCTCTATATATTCAATTACTATTATGATGTGATGTTTGTGAAATCTGAATCCATCACATGTATTTTTATGATGAAATGAGGAATGCATTAAGATCTTGTGACATTTATATGAATGAATTTATATTATTCGGTGGTTTGGTATGTTGTATCCCTATAATGGATTATAAAAACATATTTAGATATCTTATTAGATGAGAATGATAATCTTGAGAATGATTAAAAATAAATTTGTTCCCATATTGATTCATGATTATTATTGTATTATTTCTGCTCATGATATTATATCTACGATCAGAAGAATATATCGGTACATGATTTCATTTAGACTTGTTCAAAAAATTATGTTTTATTTTTCTTGCAATTCCATAAGCCAATATTATGAACCTTGTATACTTATTACTACATCAGAACCCATATTGATCATGCTTCTGGATACAAATTTATTTTGAATATTATGATCTATGTTTTTCATGGAATGAATATTTAATAAATTAATCAAGAACTTGAATATTTTAACATACCCTTATGATTATCCTATCTTATATCGATTTATATATCAATTTTGTACCCTTACTAAACAATTGACCTAACTCGTTCTTATGTTTTATTTCCTCAAGATAACAAAAAAATTTCTATGTCAGGTATGTCTAAGAGTTACTATATTATAATATCTCAGTGGTGGTTTTTATGATCAATCATTATATAATAGGTTTATGACTCATGTCTCCAAAGACACTAAATCATTATGTCCCAAGGTTTTTATTATTGTGAAATGTTCTTAATATTGATCTAGTATGATGAAATATTTATATATGTTTTTCATGGGTGGAATTAAATATTTTCAATGTCATGTATTAGTAAATCGTTAGACATTTGGATTATTAAACATTAGTGAAAACTCCAAGGATAAGATTGTGTATAGTTTAACTCCCTAATGTTTTTATAAGTAAGATAATGTATAGTTTTCCTATAAATACATATATTTCTATATACCAAAAGTGGATGTGGTTTTGAATTAGAATATTATCGAGGTAATAAAATTGTAATGTGTTGGTGATGTATATATATACAATCATTTTTGTGTATGGTTAGTGTTCCATTATTATCCATCCAGTCTTTCATTCCTAGGGGATATGATTGGTTATTTCTAATTTCTTTATGAATCGTCCTAAAGGATTTTAATATTTTATGATCATGTTTAACCAATTCTCAAAATAATTTTTAGTATATTGAAAATAATGATTCATGAATTAGACATACTATAAATAATATTTCCCGATAATGTTGTTTCCAACTATGATTATTATTTCATACACTATTTATTTGGGTTTTGTCAATTGATGGAACCATTGGGAATTTTTTTAATGAAAAATGTGAAAAATAATGATTTGATTTTCCTTATAAAAATGATTGTTAATAATTTTATTAAATAAGGAACAATGTTATTATTCCTCATCATTGAAATCATTATATGATATATAATGCAAAAATGGGTGTGATTCCTGACACACATGGTAATTTAAAAATGGTATTTTATGAATTCCATAGAGGAAATAACATGTGGTTCCCTAAATGTGTGGAATGAAGGAAAAATCAACTAATATAATTTCTCAAAGTTATGAGATGATTCATTGGTTATGGTATGTAAATACATTGAATGGGTAATTAATAAGGAAAATTGAAATGTTTAGTTAACAAAATAGTTGTAAACAATATTATCCTTCATCTATCATCAATTATGGATTGATTTAAATATAAAAATAATAGATATTTTGAAATTGAATGTCCTATGCTGAAATTTCAAGAAGAATATTAGTATGTATGTACAAGTAAAGGTATTTCTATTGGTGACAAGGAGACTAAAATTACATTTTTAATACAAGGAAGTGTTATGGATTATGATGATGAATTTTAGTTAATGTTTTATGAGGGATTTGGAATGTTTTAAGTGTTTATGTAATGGTATTAAATAAATATATTGTATAATTATTTATTATCAGTGTCAATTTATATTTTAGAATTATTAAAAAAATATGGATTTTTCTATAAATAAGTTTTATTAAGGATTTTTATGCATATGATTAATATAAATGATAACCTAAAAATGAAATTTAATAACGAAATGTTATTTTTTGGAAAATCCATATTTGGGGAAGGATATCCCTTAAAATGTTCAAGATGTTAGATAATAAATTTTAATTTGGATAAATAGAGGAATGGTATTTATGAAGTATATAATATATAATTTATTACTATAGAGTTGATTAGTAATTTGATTAAATTTTTTTCCTTTTTATCATTGATAGAATGTAATGTTTTTTTATGAAATTTATTACATAATGAATGCATTTAATTGATAAATAAGTATTTTTTTCAATTTTGGAATCATATATTTTTTTCATTGAGGTTTTATGGTGATAATGGTTATTATATTTTTTATAGAAATTAAGGTATTTAGATTTTTATTATTCGACATCAATTACTAGTTTATATTGTTTAGGATATCAATAATATGCTTTTATTTCATTTCTGTTGAACTCATTTAGAAACATTTTTATTTTCTGTTTTATAGTGTATTTTATGGAACCTTTCTTAGTATAAGTGTTTAGTGAATGGATTAAGATGAAATCATGGAGTTATTTATATGGGTTTAGATATTAACATATGATTTATCCATAGTATAAAACATGTGTTCATTATTTTTGTTTTGAAAAATATTATAAGTGACTTGGAAGAAATTTTCAATATTTAGTTAAACATATGATTAGTTAAAATTTAGTTTTATTCCATCATGCATGAAAAATTCATCATGAAAATTCATTTATAGAGTTATATATGATATTAAAATTGATTGATGCTCATCCAACGGATGATATTGTGATTATGAAATTGAAATAAATAAAGAATATATATTTTCTCCGGATCTATATATTTATGGTATGATAATACCTCAACATTAGTAAAATTATATTGATCTAAAATGTTATACATTATTTCTTATATCCTTTTATTTGATAGAAATTTAATGAATAATATATTTATTGTACTGTGGTCATGAAAGGTCTCACGATTATGTTCTCAATCACTCTAAATTACTCATTATGTGTTATTTTTCTCCTATATTTCCATATTTCCACTTATCACTAATGATCCCCTATTTAGAATCATATTTTTGTGTTATTTTATATGGGATTAATATTTAAAATTCAAACTTATTTATATGTTGTTTTATTAAACCATTTTATAATAAGGGTCTTCAATAAAAGAAATTTCAAATTTCAAACTCCTGAATACCAAGAACATGTTGAAATGGTGAGGTTGATATTTATTATATCCAAGAGAATGTGGCACCTAGAGATATTAAATAAATAAAATTTTGTTTAATATCATGTATCACATGTTTTTACTAATCGTAAATGAATAATTAAATATTATTATTTAAATATGGCCATTATAATATATCTATTGTGTATGGACTCAGATTTTTTATTGATTATTTTTGGCTATTGTATGCATTATTTTATAGGCCTAACACTATGATGGAATGAAATTACAAGTCCCACTATGCCTGAAGTAATTTTTAAAATATATTAAACTTACATAATTGCATGTATGTCAATTTTTCTATAAATAGGGTAATAACTTCTAAAAGGGGGCATATATAAGAAATATAATGTATCTATTTAGTTCAGAGTGTGGTTTTTTACCCTATTCATGACATACACATTTCTGGCATAGATCATATGTGGAAGATTCATCATGGGCATGGATGAAAAATAAAATAAAATAAATAATTTATTTAATTCATTGTAACTAAATGAACTCATCCTTATATATATAATCATGCTATTAGAAAATTTTAATGGCTATCCTTATAGCCTTGAAAATAATTAGAGATCCATGTGAGAGCATTGAAGAATATTCTATTGGTGGATGATGAAATGAATGTTGATCAATGATTGCTGTGGGATTGAATCATAGGATCTAACCAACAATCATGGAGTAGCTCCATTCTTCATCAATAATTAATCCAAATCAAGGAAGGACGTTTTTTTATTTTAATTCAACCTATTTTAGGATTCCAATAATGAAATCGAATCATTTGATATATTTATTGATTAATGTATCATGTGTTTTACAGGTGATGTTTAAAATTATATAGAAACTCAGATAATTTATTGTATTATATCAATAATCTCATTGTTTATTATTGTAAACATAAAAAATCAAGGTCTACATGGATACGAGTTTAGTTTTTTTCTTTAATGATGTTGTTTTTTCATTTTTCCCCAGTTCTAGTTCATTCTGAGTAATTTCCTTGGTCATCGGTTTGACAAAATTTAAAGAATCTAATGATTCACACCTGTTTCATGTTATAATGATTTGATATTTTATATTTGTTCCTAGAAATAAATGATTATGGGGTGGTGATAAGAGTAATATTGGATTTGATGGTGTGGATACCCGTCTTTCTTGTTCATTGGTGTGTAAAAATTAACAAATTTTTAAGGATTTTATGAATGGATTGATGGACGAATTTTGATGATTTGCGAAGGGAAGGGTTTTTTCAATGATAATCCTTCATTCTGACATGGGGCATGGCCAGATTGATGGATGAAGAAGCAGAGGATATTTTTATTCGGTATCTATATTTAATGAATATTCAATTCTAAAAATCATATAATATGGAGTTACACACCATTTGGGACACCATCAATTGCGGATAGGGTTCCCTGATGGAGATAAGTATCAGACAACATGTGACCCTTACCATTTCGATTAACATGTACCTTAGAAGGTACAGATACACCAAAACAGGCATGATATGTACTCATACATGGACACATCCGCGAAAGAGATATTTGGTAATTTTTTTTACATGGACATGGATAGATGTTATTGGGAATGGGAATATAGTGCACTTATAAATAGACATTAGAATGAATAGTTTTACATAAGAAGGGTATGATTCTAAAGGGAAATGTCATGTTCTCCTAATACATGATGCGTTCTCCATTAAACATTTCTTATATCCCTTTTCCTCTATATCCTAGACATGTTTTGTTAGGCTATGTTTCATTTATCCTTCCCTTAGGGTTATTGTGGAATCACCTACTACACAAAGGAAATATATCCATTCAATAGGTATTCTAGGATACATTTGTTGGAATCATATAGTTAGTCCAAGAGTGAGATCCCATATTCAACTTCTTTACTATGTAGAGTTCTTGGAACATTTTTGAGCAACACTACATAGGATCCAATCCATTACATAATGGGTTAATTCAGATTGATTTTTTATGATACTACTTAGCCATTGTTTTTATCCTCAAATCCATGTCATGATTATTTAGAAATAAAGTATATACTTATAATTGCATGTCTCGATGGGAACTTCGTATTTTATGTATTTCATCACTGTTATTTAACTTGTGAAGTGTATTCTCCTAGACTTGTGTCATGTGGAATTTTTGAGATGGGATCCTAGGAGATTGTTACAGTTGTGTCTATTCCTTGAGAACATGTTTCATTTTTTATTATATCTTGATTATATATATATATATATATATATTATACAAACATATACTTATAAGATAAAACTACTATCATTTTTAATAATACTTTTGGTTTCATTGTGACTTGTTGGGTATCTTAATACTCACCCATACAATTGCTTTTCCGACATTTATTGTGTCACGTGAAGATGACTAACCTTTTATCAATGTCCAAGATAGACCGGGACCAAATTGTACATATTGATCTAGAACGAATGAGGGCTGTTCTAGTGGTATGAAGATATCAATTCCCATCATTACTTTTATGTTGGACGTTTTTCAGACTCTTTATAGTGAGCTTATATTTTTTTAAGGATTGCTTCATATTTTTTATTATTATATGATAATTGTGGGATATACATGTATGGATGAACAGTTTTTCTATTCTTTTTTAATTTTAGAATTATATGGGATTATATATGTCTATGTGTGTTAGGTAAGTAGGCTAAGGACTCCCATATTAGTGGTATGCCAAAATGGTGCTCATCTCTAGCCCATTCCATATTAGATGTTTGCCTGAGGAGTTATGGAACAATCCACATTGGTATGGGTCATGAAATAGTGGTATCAATGAATTAATATATAAACTAGGATCATATTCTATGATTTTGAATAAGGGGATGTGTGTTTTATATTTTGAATTCAGTTTTCATTCTAGGGAATCCAGTGTTGCTATAGTGGCCAAGGAATCCATTCACATAGAATCTATTCACCTTCCTTTAGATAGTGTATCTATGAGCATTGGTTATTGGAAAATTCATGGAGCATGAATCATATAAGAATGGGTATTGGTTCCCATGCCATTATTTATTTAGCTCACATGATATACTCATTTACTGTTGTAGATATTGTTTACATTAAGAATTCCTCCATGATGTACACCATCATAGAATCAGCATCAGGGTTACAAGGATGATCCTATCAATGATGATGCATCGATTCTAGGACTTGCTAGAGAGGTTATACCTCAGGGTGGTTCACCTACTATACCATCACCTGCATATAAGTTTATGGCACCCATACTAATAATAGATGAGGTGATCTACCTTTGCTAACATCATGAGTTCCACTGACAGTTACCCCTTAGTTTCCATGTCAAGCATTAACGACATAAATTTGAGCAGTAGCATTAGGTTGTGAAAAAAATTATCATTTATTTCTAGACAATATCAAATTAGATAGTGGTCATGGATGTGATCCTTACTTATTTATCAGTTAGACTATGGGTAATTTTGGTATCCCATTAATATGATGAGGATATTATATCCAAATTAGTCATTTATAACTGTTTAATAGATGAGTTATATCCAACTATACTAAGGGATGTATGTATCCATGAGCTTCTACAGCTATAGTAGGGTAGTATGACAGTTATAGAGTATTCATCTATGATTACCAACCTCTCTATGACCATGATAAATATTGTTAATGATTGGATATTTTGGGCTCGATCCTTTGAGCGAGGACTATATAGATAAATCTGGGACCATGTTATATCTATATTCATTCATGACTATGTTGGGGGTTCTAGAATAAGATTTTTTTATTGAGAGTTTATTGAATGAGCAGAAGAAGAATGTAGTTTCCAATAGTTGTAACACAAGAGTATAAACATTGTAAATAGGGAGAATATGGTAGTCCCATGGACCAGAAAAAGCGATACACTTTAGGAAGAGGATCTAGGATAGAGGGTCTACAATATAAGGCTCGCATGATGGGTCTATTCAACCCAGGGAGAGGATGTTCTACTCATGTGATAGTGGGGGATATCATGCTTTAAATTTTCAGACCCACTATATAGATGAATGATAAATAGTGGATGGGCCACCAAAGAAGAGGAAAATAAATGAGGTGACAGTTCCACAGGGCGATATACATGGAAGAGAATTTTGGAGACTAACTATAGTTTGTAGACACATTGACTGGTTAACACCACCAACCCTAGGTGGTTTACGCCATGCTTTGGGAGTAGGAGGATATGGATGAGGGGTTACTGAATGCAGTCATGTCTTATGACACATGGGATCTATGGATGATTCAAGATATGATTTATATAATATCTATTGTAACTTCACTACTAATAAAAACATCTTCAATTCATTTCATTATTTACACTTATCTACTTCAAGACATTGATATTTTATTTGAACCCATGGCCCAAACCATATTTTTGGAGAATACTTCTAGAGATGGTAAAGGAATCACACACATGGATCAAAAAAATGACCCTCATGGAGTTAATAGTTTATTTTTGTATCCCTCTATAGTATAGATGAGTCATTATTACATCATATTAATTAAGGACTATTTTTCTATAGTTTATGTCCAGATCGACTGTTTCAGGAGGAGGATGGTGTGTGTCAATAGTGATGGGACTAGGTTTTAATATTTGGGTGAAAATAAATCCAAGGAAATGTATGATAGAATCATTCATTGTAGGTTACAATGGATTAATCATCGGTTGGCTAGAAATCACCTTGTTTCAATTTATTTTATTAGGTTATAGTTCCCTGTTGTGGTGGTGGAGTGTAAGAACAACATTCCTAAGGATGTCTAAAGATTTTATCACATATGAGAGATATAAATTGTCATTAATCGACACCTTATAAATTAAATGATATCTATGATAGCATATCAGATGTCCCCCACAATGATTTATGCGATAACGGATTAATTTGAGGACTTGTAAAGGATGGGCTTTGCTAGACCCAGTGTTTCACCAAGGGTAACATCAATTTTGTTCACCAAGAAGGTGGATAGAATGTTCAAGTTATGTTTGTAATATTAGGGATTTAACAAGGTGACCTTGATGAACATGTATTCCCTAATATAGATCCATGTAATCATTGATAAGTTGAGAGTGGAACTGTGGTTCTTGATGTTTTACCATAGGTCAAGATATCACCAATTGCGAGTATTGGATGAGGTTATATATAATACAACATTCAGATGTCTCTATAGTGACTATGATTACATTTTTATACCATTAGCGTGGTAAATTACCAGGTACTATCCATTGATATCAATAACCATTTAATTCAACCCTTCATTGAACAATTTTTGGTATTCTTCATCGAATATATCATTGTATACTCAACATATGATGAGGAGCACATGAGGAATATGAAAATTGATCTAGAAATACTCCAATAGAACAAAAATTATATTAGTATCACGATGTTCCAATTTGGATTTAAGAGGTCCATATTCTAGGACACTTTATTTGTATCGATGGTGTGGTTTTAGACCTGGTGAATGTCAAGATAGTGTTAGTTTGGGATCCACCCAAGAGCCTGAAAGAGGATCATATCTTCATTTGTGTTGATTTCAATTATTGAATAATTATATATTATTTCTCCAAGATATCTTAACCCATAATATCTTGGACCCTAATGGGGAAGCAATTCATACAGGTGGAGAGGTCTTAGTAGGCTTTTCATGAGTCGAGGAAGAGATTTATTGACACTCCCATATTGAGATTTCCATAGGAGGGTGTTGAGTATGTAGTGTTATACAATGTGTTAGGAACCAGTCTGGGTTTTTATATGATATATATAGTTTTTGATTCCCTATGGTCTACATAATTTCATACAATTTGTGAAAAAACTAGATGACTCATAGTCTTGAGATTGTAGAGGTTGTATTTGCAGTAATGATGCATAGACACTACTTAATGGGAATGTGGTTTACCATCTATTCTATCCATAAAATCATCAACTATATATTATATCAAAAGACCTCAACCTGATAGAGAGGATATGGATATATATCTTCTATGATTAAATATTGTATATTTTTTAGGGTTATAGGAATTCAAACATGGTAGTAGATTCTCTCAGTATGAGATATGTTTGATGTTTCTAAATGATGAGTCATGAAATTGGAATAATTAAAATTATCATTTTTTGATGGAAATGTAGAATCATAACTCTATTAGATGGGATTAACCATCCCCTCTTATATAAATTTATGGAGTCATAACATGGGGATAAAGACTGTGGGACCATACATACTCATATTTCCACTGTACATGCTGCTAATGGAATTTTTTAAGGTGGGTAGCATGTCTTTGTTTTCAAAGGATGCACAACGACACCAATGATGTTATGGGAGGAGGTTTGGAGAGATTTTAATAACAATATTATCGAGGTACATCCATGTCAATCAATGATATACCAGGATCTACGACTCTAGTTTTTGATGCCCATGATGAAAAATGGAGTGGAAGAGTTTTTCTCTAGTTTCCTTATTAGTCATCAAATGAGGATTGAGATCGATGTTCCAACAGGTTTTCTCAACCACTTGAGGTTCCAACGTAGAAGTGGGGTGAGATATATCTTGACATAATGAATGTATTTCCACCTAAATAGAGGGAAAAACATATGGTTCATTATATATTAACACACCATGTAATCCCACATCTTAACTATCAGAGGGAATGGTTTAGTAGAGTGAATTAGACAACACTATCTTCAGGTGATAGTCGAACACCATGGTTCCCCCTTTGAAATATTTACTAAATACGAAGCTAAAATAATATTAGGGGTTTTGAATGGATTTTAGTAGGTTTTTGGGACTCAATTACATTTGAGCATGGCCTTTCAACTCCATAATTATGACCAGACTGAAGGAACTATTTAAGTTCTGGAGGACTTGTTGCGAGATTTAATGTTTGGATTTAGAAATATTTTGGAGGATAACCTACCACTGGTAGTGTTTTTGTACAAAAATAAATACCATTCAAACTTTGGTATGGATCCATTATCGTTTTTATGGGGGACTGTATATGTCACCTCTTTCTTGGACTAGATAAGGAGATTCAGCCCTCGTGGGGCCTATGTTTTTATGAGTAACCAATTAGAATTTTTAGATGATACAATAAATAATGAGAACCATAACTATCCATTATAATTATTGTGTGGAAAGACGATGGATGCCTCTATAGTTCGTGGAGGGTAATCCTGTGTTCATATGGGATTAAACTATATATGTATTATAGATATTTGGTAAATGTGGAAAACATTTTTCTAGATTCATTAATCCTTTTTAGATTATGTTTAGAGTTGGTGAGGTGGCATAGCTCTTAGCTCCACATCCACAGATAGACTAGGAACATGATACCTTCCATTTTTCCATGATGAGGAGGTATGTGAATGACCCATCACACAATATAAAGTGGGTTAAGCATGACATCCATGTTGGAACAACCCTTGTAGAGTACCCATTTGATATCAAGGATTGAAATTATAGCATCCTTCATGTGTGATAAATTATTTTATTGTGCGTATAGTGGCAACTTGATATTCTATATGAGAGAACATGGGATTAGGATTCTCAAATGTGTTCTAAGTACCTACAAATGTTTATATATAAACATTTTTTGGATTTTTAAGACAAAAATACACATGGTGTAGAGAATGTACAGACTTTTATATTCTATGTATTAATTTTGGATAATTTTTGGATAATTTTCAACACCACACACTAAGAAAAAATTTGATTTTGAGGCCCAGTGTACTAATTAAAATGATTGGAATATATTAATGACATTTAACCTCAAGACCTAATAGTTTTCCTAAAATAGTGTAACAAAATCTTAACCACAGACTGGATAAGAAATAAAATGTAACCATTGAGTATAGAGTCTTCGTTTTACCTTAGGAATAACAAAAACATGATAGATGAATAGAATTTTCTGAAAATACAACATGGGAGTGGATAAAACATAATTCAGTAATATTAATTTATTTAATCCATCATGATTTAACAACATAATGATTCACTATATATTTATTCTTGTGGATATCCATGGATTTCCTCAAAACCCTACAAATTATTGGAGAGATGTCAGATTGATTTGAAGGAGATTCCATTGGTGGATGAGGAACAGATCGAGGATTGACGACTGATGCTGGATGAAATAATAGGATATCACCAATGATCAAGGAGGAGCTATATTATTTATCCCTAATCGATTCAAATCAAGGTACCCTAATTTTATAATTGGAATTATTCCCCTTTTATTATTCCAATGATGAATAAAAATTAATTAACTAATAAATAGATTCATGCGTCCTGTGTATTGAGGGTTCACATTTCAATTATTATGGGATTGAGGGAATTGATAGTTATTATTTTATTATATCAATTTTTATCATTATAACAGTAATAAATTGAGGGTGACAAGAACACATATTCATCTCCATTTCTTATAGATATTCCATTTTCATTTCATTCTCATATATCGTTCATAACAAGTGATATACTTGGCCCACAGTTTGAAAAACTCTAAAAATATATTGTTGTGTTCCCTTTTCCAAGTGAAATGATTCGATATTTTAGATTTTGTCTCAAAAAGACATGATGGTTTTTTACGGATTGTTGTGGAAATACATTTGATAATGTAAATACCATTTATTTTGTTATTCGATGAAATGAAAAAAATGATGTCCAAACAGGTTTTATGAGTTGATTTATCACCCGATATCAATTATTCAACAATGAAACTGTCTGTCCAATGACACTACGTGATTCTGAAAATTGGCCCAAATGGATTTTGGGGAAGAGAATCCGAGAATAAGTGTGATTCTAGATCTCAAATTTCAAATATTTCGGATCTTCAAGGTATGTCATATAGATCTACAAGTCCTTTGAAACCATCCCAGTGGTATATAGGGTTCTCATTTGTAGAAAATTATCACATGGTGTGTGACCCTTCCCAATTAGCTCAGTGTGTACCTCAACTGGTACATAGACACTGGATGATTGTAAACATACATGTGCAAGCCATGAAGTCCTACATGAGAATGAACATTGAATAGAAATATAAGAATAGTCATGTACATGGACACATGTGTAAGTGAACATGATACTTGATTATGTGTACTTAGACATGTAAATGGGCATAGTCTCATTCACACTATCATGACCTAGTTCTGAAGGGGCACAAGGTGTACTCCTAGAACATGCAGTATACTCATTTAATATTGGATTGGGATCCTTGTCCTCTGTATCATGGAATTCTTTTTGTTAGGGTGAGTTCCCATTATCATTTCCCTAAGGTATAATATGGAATCACCTAATACATATAGGACATCAATCACTTTAGTATGACGTAGTTTATCGAGATATTTTAATCCTTTTCTGAGACATGGAGTGAGATCAACTAATCTTATTTTTTCAATAGGTAGAGTTAATGGAATCATCAGGACCAACATTGTGAAGGATCCTATACTATACATAGTGGGTTAATTAATATTGAAATTTTTGGTATACCCTTGGGCCTTTGGTGCAATCCCCATCTATGTTCTGTATCAATTTATACATTCATAGTATACATATAATTGAAATATCCAATGAGAAATAATTCTCAGATGTTTGTTATTTTTAATTTGATTTTTGTCATTTGTGTGACCAATAGGTTATTATTTTACTCATCCACTCATGGTCATTTCCCATATGTTTCAAATAGTGTAGAAATAACCATATTTTTTATAAATTCATTGATATAACAGGACCAGATTGTATATGGTGAGTCATCAAATTCGAGGTGTGATCCAAAATTATCTTAGAAACAGTTCCCATATATGCTTTCAGGTTGAACATATTTGTATAGTCATTTGGTGGTATTATTTCCCGCATTACATTCCCTTAATTATTATTGTACGCTAGTGGTGGAATAAAGAATTTTTTATGCATGTTTGTTTAGTTAATTTTAAATTTCATCATTTTATGTACATAGAGATGTGTTCATGTGTAAATTTAATAGGCATATGGCCTGCCATTATAGTGATAATTCTACCTAGTGCAAGTTGCTAACCCCTGGCCTATTTGAGGCAGGCATAGGGAGTCATGACACGAGCCCCGTTGGGATATGCCATGGATAATTGAATAGGAGGATGTGAATTTAAATAAATAAATAATCTATAATATATATAATTTCTCTAATTATAACATGTTTAGATTAGTTATTTAAAAATAAATTTTGAATTTTTAGTAAAGATATATTACATTAAAAAAACATTTCCATAACAAAATTATTTTCTCAATTATGGTGGGAAAATATTATCTATCATTGTTTACAATTACCTAAAACTTATTAGATAAAATTAACCTAATTATTTAAACTTTAATCTATTCTTAGATTTGGGTGAATTTCTTGGATTCTTGGGGAATTAATTATTTTCCAGTGAATAGTGGAAAATAATTATTTTTATTGTATACTTTATTTTAATTTCAAGAATGTACAATGTTACAATGTGTTTTATTTAGTTTTTTAACATTGAATAGTTCCATTATATTATACATAATTCAATTATTTTTATTTGAGAAAATTATCATGATCATTTGGAATGAAAATATTTTTATACTTAAGAAACCATTTCTTTGAAAAAAAAGGTTTTTCATTGCATTATGTATTTCAATAATAATTTATTTTCTATGACTTATTAAAATTTAATCATTAAAAATAGATTCTATTTTATGATTAATGATTTTTAAATTTCTTACTTATTGACCTATTATTTTTTGTTAATGTGAAATGTAACAACATTATATTTTTTCACCTTAATATTGTTAAATAGGTAAAAAATGTCTAAAAACTTCACATGGAAATAAATTTTCCATATCACATACCATTATACTATTTTATGGCGGTTGTTCATAGTTTTTCATCCATGAAATGAATGTACATCAACATGGTTACTTTATATTTGTTTATTACAATTATATTAATTAAAGAAAATATTAATGTTAAAAATTTCACACACTGGACATTAATATCAATAATATCTATTATAAGGGTGAATATTTATGTAGTTTTTTAATAAATTATTTTATGAAATGTAAAATATTTTTATTTATCCTAAATTTTCTTAAAAATATTATTTATTTAATATGTAAATTAAATTCTTACACAATTTCAATATATTATCTATTCAATTATAACCCTTCAAAGGTGAAAAATGAATTATTATACTTATGGTTAAAATAATTTAACTGTAGGGATAAAAATAATGATATATCTTCAAACCCTATGAAATACAGTCCAAATTTTCTTTAGTTTTGATATTTTTAATGAATAATACATTAGAATTTAATATCATTCAATTTATAAGTATTTGTATTGGGAATTAATTTATTTTCTTTTAAAATTTTGATAAATTGAAAGAGTTCCCCTACCATAACATATACAAGGGAACACTACCTCTCCCTTCCCTACACCATATTGAAAAATAAATATTAAAAAAACTAAAAAAAATTTAATTCACTTCCCTATCACCTATATAGAGGTTATGTTCTTCCAGATTTACCATTCAAAGGCTACTTTTGATGGGATCCAAATGAGGTATATTGAAGATGAAGTAAAACGTTACCTAAAATCGCCCAGTTTGATTTTAATTTAATGTTATATAAATATATGATATTAAATATTAAATATTATCTTCTGCATACTAAACATTAAATAATATTATTATATTTATTAATCCACATTTATTAACCCTCAATTTGATCAAATGGGAATTGAAATTACCGCTTGTGCATCTATACATCAAATCATTCCTCATAGAGATAAAAATATTGTTCAATTACCAAATTTCAGGGATGGTTTTTTTCAATAGTTTAATGATTATATATGTTATTTGGGGAAAAATTTTGCTTCTATAATCAAAATATGATATAATACTTTTCACCTTCCAATCTGCTAAAATATTATAATGTCACTTTCACATACATATTGACTACCATCTCCACAAAATGATGTGATTCATTTTTCTTTTTTTGGTATAATTATATAATAATAAGAATATATTTATTTAATATTTATTATATATAAAAAAGTTATTTATTATTTAATTTTTATTTTTTATTTATCATTTTTATTTTCATCCATCAAAAAAGGAAAAAAACATGTATGCGTACGTACAACTTACCATCACACTATATGGAGTAATGTTTTTCATCTTTTTCATTTATAGATGACACTATATATATATAATAAGTATATGTGATATTTATATCATGATTTAAATTAAATATATGATGTAAACATGATCATTGTATGTGGACCATAATTACCAATCCAAAATTCTCATGAAAAATTAAATAGTAATTTACCAAAAACAATTTTTTTAACAATGAATTATTTAGAAATGGGAGATGAAATATTATATACAAATGATATATGATATTATATGTAAAAACCGGATTCTTTAATATATTTATCATAATGTTAAATTTTTTATATATTAGGATAGAGTGCCTTAAATGTAATTTATACTTGAGGTATGGTATTACTAGCCTCACTTTTATTTCCGAGAGACACATGACTTATTAACCAATCATTTTTTTCATGTATTGTATATAAGACCAGATTAGAAATATATATCATAAATTAAAATATAATAATTATATTACATGTTTCCTTTGATTTTAATATTTTGGGGGTAGTATTATTGAGATGTTACCAAATTTGTTGGCGTTTTAGTTTACTATCTTATTGTTTACTAGGATTCTTGATGACTAATCTTCCGATGATTAAATATCATTATATACCTCTCAAAAATATGTTGTAATTTATAAAGATTTAGATTTTTTAGATATTATATGTCATAAAATCATTTTCATCAATTTAAATATTCAATAGAGAAAAATCATGTTTTCAATGAATTCCTACAAAATTCCTCATATTGGATGAAAATAAATTTTCAGTCATATCCATGGGTTTAAAAAATTACATAAAGTGAGTTATTATTATTATTTTATGGTTTAAAAAAATCAATTGTTCACATGATTTAAATATAAAAAATTGTTTCTAATGTAATCTCTTCTTAATTTTTTAATGATTTATGTATTGACTTTTTTACATAATATTGATTGGAATGCTTTCTTTTAACATAGAAACATTAATGAAAAATTACGCTATCGTTAACATTAAATTTATTGAATATTTAATTATATTTTAATAAGGTTATTCTAAAATATATTTTTACAATGATAATTGGGAATTAATTTTATTATAAATTCGTGATTTCAAATATGAATAGGTATTTTCCTAACGAATATTTTCTGATATATTAAAAAATCATTTATGGTAAAATGATTTTATGTGAGTTATACATTTCCGGGGTGATTATATAGTGAAACAAACATTAACGGTTATCTTGATGTTATATGATTATGATGATGATATTTTGTAACTTCCCACAATTTCATAGTATGTTATCTCATTAATGTAATTTAATAGATTGTGCAACACGCAACACTGAGTTCGAGCAGACTACAACCAATAAAACAAGTTGTTCAAAAAGCGGTTATGAATTGTATTAACTTAATTTTGAATTTTATATAATCTATATAATTTTATCATCCATATTATGAGTTTCTTAGACATAATATAAGAACAAATATAGTTTTTCAGATAAAATATGTATTTTTAAAAAAATACAATTTTACCACCTTTTAATGGTGAACCCTTTTTAAAACCTATATTTTGACAGTTTTATATACTCTATTTAATGAAATTAAATTCTTCTTTCGAATATGGACTTAAAAATTTAGTTTGATTAATTTTTTTTATTTTTCTGATAACATTTATATTTTGACGAATAGTGAAAAATGCTATGTTTTAATTGAAAACGACATTTTTAATGGAAATGATTTATAGTGTTAAATTATTAATTTGAGTAGTTTTTAATTATAATTACATTTTATTTTTATCATTTAATAAAATTTATGTCATTATAAGTAATTTCAAATTTGAATATGACATAAATGCATGTCAATCTTTTAATTGTTTTTACTTTTTAAAAACATGCTTTAGGATTTTGACCACGAGAATTAATTTTAAATTAATTAATGAAACATATAGGTTTTTAATTTGGTAAAATAAAAATCATTTTTGGACTCGGAATATCATAATTACCATATGTTGAATTATTGGTATTTTTATAAAAACATTAAATTTTTGACGAATAGTAAAAAATAGTACACAATTTTTAAAAAATGACATTGTATTTATATAATTATTTATTTTATTTAAATTTATTTTATGTTAAAATATATATATAATACCCATATATGTTCAAGGTAATTCAATGGAGTCATTTTAATATAATTTTATATATATATAATTTTTATGGAACTTTTTACTGTCTTTTACCCTCCTCCTAGGAGCCATTGAAAATTTGCATTAAACATAATTTTACCACTTCTGTGAGTTGAATTTCAAAAATCTGAAATAATTGGTTGATATCAGTAAATAATATTTGGTTCAATTAGAAGAAAATAATTTTTTAATAGTAAATTTTGACTTTTATTTACCACTGTTAAAAGTAAATATGTTAATTAAGGGTAAAATGATATTATAATTACCCTAGAACATGTCTTAATTCAATTTGATAATTATAATTCAACCAAAAAATCCATAGAAATAAAATATGACCCCCTTTTGTCCACTTAGATGAGATTAATACATTTATTATTATTTTATTTAAAGAAGAGTTAAAAGAGTTAAATTCAATGTTTAATAACTAAAACATTTTTAATATAGGGATATACATCAGATAAATTCTATTATAAATATTCATTATAAATATAACAAAATTTCCTACAAAATTATATTTTATTTAAATTTTTTTGACATAAAATATTGAAATTTATTTATGACACAATTATGATTTCGTAACTAACTTATTAATGAACGATTAAAATAATTGATATTATAAATATCCAAATAAATATAATTTGAGGCTTTTGATGAATTAAGACAATTAACTAGTTTAATATGACATGTTATGGTTTATTAGATGAATTTTTTTCAATGTAATAATGCTGTTATAACTTTAACAAAAACAAAATACCAAATAGTTTCAAAATGGACATAAAAGTGTTTTAAATTATATTATTAATTGATATAATATTCCTAAAAATCGAAATTTCAGCAAAACGACTTAGATAAATTTATATATATTAATAATTAACCACTTGGGGTTCGATTGTATTGTTATAGTATGTTTCTTAACCATATAATATAAAAATATAAAGACACCTGGTAATGGTCAAACTATATAACTAAGAGGTAAATCTAAAAGGTAAGGTTAATATTGTGACCTAAACCAATATAAAACCTACTGGTTGAGAGTGTTTCGACCCATCTCCACCATAGACTTGAAATAAATCAATTTGGATCCATTATAAACCAAAAATGATTTTATTATAAAATAATATTTCAAGGTTTTCCTAATGTGACTGTCACCTCTCTTATAGAAGGGAACTTCCCCTTATATTAATTTCGCACATCCAAATCAATTTTCCTTGAACAAAACCTACCCAAATATCCTCCCAAGTTATTTCCCTTCATCCAATTGGCCTTCCTTTTCTTATAAATATACTTATGGATCCCATTTGATCAAATAAAAAGGAAGAACCCAAAATAGAGGTAAATATTTCACCCCCTCTTTCATGTTCTTTTTCTCATTCACTTCATCTTTAATTGTTGTTTCCATTCTAGAATAATAACTATAGTATCTTATATATACTGGGATGTTATTATTAAAATGTTACAACCATATTCATTATTCTATCTATCATATGAATGACAAGGTCACCATACATGCGTACGTACGACTTACTGTCTCCATGTCATGGGGTAGTTTGTTAATCAAACAATTCATTATTTGGATGGGTATAATAATGATGTATAATTGAGGTAAATAATAAAAATAAAATGTTAATGATTCTCTATATGTGATATAAAATTCAATTATGTATGATTTCACCATCAATTGAATGGTATTGTCGCTCGTTCGTACATACAGATTACCATCTCCACGAACGTGATGAGATTCATTCCACATCATAATCATTCAAGAACAATATTCATTTGATGATTAAAAATAAATTAATGAACATAATATCATTCTGGATATGAATCAAATATATCATATCTATAAAAAACATGAATTATGTAACAAAACACATAAAGGAAACGAATTAGTTAACAGTAGAAATGATGATAATACTAAAATATAATTAACAATGTAATATTAGAAGATCATATATGATATCATATTTATGTATATGGTTCCTATACAACTTAATAACAATTACATAACTATAATACAGGTGGTTAGCGTACCCTCGAACAAAGAGAAGTACAAGTTAAGGGTTAATTTCACAATCTCTTTATTATCTAAGGTTGTTTTTACGTGAGTATCTACTACGACCTCTTTATCATCCACATATGTGTTTCCAAAAAATATTTTCAAAAGGAATATTTTATGGTTTTATGGAAGGTATTATTTAACTATAACATCATTTTAAATGGTATAAATAATAATTTATCTAAATCAGTCTCATTAATGTCCACATTTTGAAAAGGGTTTTTAAGTATTTATTTATATAGAAATGAATGTTTTTAAAATGTTAATTCCTTTCAAATTATTCAATGTTGTATGGGACACTTTGATTAAAAAATGTCCTTAAATGCCTTCCTTTATAAATTTAGTGACTTTTAAATGTTTTCATGTAAAAGGGATATTTCTCTCACAGTGTTTTACAAATCATTTTCATCTACATAAACATCCTTTGATGGATTTTAAACTTCTTTGAAGTTGATTTATTTTGATACAAATAGTCCAAATTGTATTGAAGTTTTTGTGATATTTTTTACTATGGATGTTTTATTTTTATACGATTCATGTTTTATGTATAATTTATTGACAATTCATATGCTAGTATTAATACAAATGATTGTGTTATGTTTCATCCTTTTCATTCGATGAATGTATTCGACAAAATAAGTGACGGGTGGAGCCATCTATAACTCCTCGATGCTTCGGTAGGTCTAATGATACAAACTTGTGTCTTGGCACAAAGCCTTGAAACAATATTTTTTTTCTAGGAAAAAGGCCTTGACTATGTGGTTATGATGTCTGTGATTATGCATTCCATCATTATGAAAGTGGCTATAGATATTGCATGTGATAATTCAACTAGTATAATGTCAATGTGGATAATTAAATGGCATTATTTGATTTTATCTTTTCAATATTATACTGAAGTTAAAGTTTAAAATGATTTTGTTCTAGTCTTACACATTTCCTTAAATGTTTATGCTTATTTATGAAAGTTTATGCTATATTTATATCCTTACTGAGCATCTAAGCTCACCCCTTTCTAGGTTTTATTTTTCCCAGGATGTGAAGAAGTATTTTAGGGTTGACCTGTAGTGATAAGATAAGGTTATAAGTGTGTTCAAACGGGGATAAAATTTTGTTGATGTTTTTATGTCTTGATGTAATGTAAAACATTTGAACGTATCTATTACTTCCATGGAAATTAAGCAGATCTGTCATTCGGGACATGATTCTTAGTATGACGCCAATATTATGTAATAATGCACCAACTCTAGAAAATTGTGGTCGGGGCGTTACAGTTGGAATCAGATAATTTTTATTACAAACCTTGAAATCTAGATTTAGAAAAATTCTTATTATAGAACATTTCCCTAAGATAATATTTGATGATTTGTATAGAATTACTTCCTAGAATTTTGGAACTATAGGGATTTTGTGAGTTGTCTAAGAAATACATCCCAGTGTGGATACGAGAAGGTATAGGTGGTTATGGTACAGATGTACCTAGGGGTAAAACCCAAAAACACCGCTTTGAGCTAGACTCGAATGAGAACTAGAGCATGGAAATGGGCCTTGTTGCACTGTTTGTTACAACACTCCCGAGGGATATGCTTAGGATCATTTTCATTTTCATTACAAACCATTATGAAGGGTTTATGAGTATATACATCCTCAAAGAATACCATTTATGATTATATATTATATCCATAATATTTTCAATTTATGTTAGGTATATTACACGTTTAGAATTATGCATTGCGATTTATAAACAAACCTAGTGTATGACATTGTGCGGAAATGGAGCCTAGAAGAAGGAATGAGAATTCAAGCAATACGCCTGATCAAAAGATTTAGAAGAGTCATATCTTTCCCAGTATTAATCCAATATTTAAAATGGAAATAGGCTCCCTTGTATTATCATAATATGATGAAATAGTATCATGTGTTAATAAGATAAATAAATAATTCTTTGAGTCCTAGGGCTTTGAAGGGAAGCAAGAGTACAAAACAATGGAAGAGAGAATGATGGATAAATGGAAGAGGGGAAAGAAGGAATTTCCCATATGTGATAACTGTGGAAAGAATCACCTTGGTAAATGCTTGAAGGGTATTGGAATTTGTTATAAGTGTGGGAAAAATGACACCACGTACGTGATTGCAGGGGGTATGTAAAAGGTTTCAAAAGTACAATGTTTCATTTACAAGGAGTTGTGACACTTTTCAAATCAATGTCCCAATCATCAGAGTATACCCCAAATTATACTATTGGATAATAATCAAGTTATGACACTTCCGAAGATGAAGAGGATTGATTAGAGTTCTTATGTTGTTTTTAAATTATTGTGTCATTAGGGTATTGTATTAATGATGTACATGTTATAAGAATTATAGAGTATATAAGGATTGTATTGTAGTACTATTTCATTAATGATTTGATATTTTGTGGTACTAAGAAATGTTACTCAATAGAAAGTTAATCGTTTTTTGAAAATACATGGTTGAAGGAATGATAAAAATTTAATATGGTCCGGATAATGAGGTATTGATTTTGGAATAAGAGATGATTGATTTGGATAAATTATATTGAATATTATTGACATCTTGGGAACTTATTAATGGTTTGTTTATTGCAACATTGTTAGAGATTACATCATTTTTGGATATATGGAGTATATTCAGTATTATATAAAGAATAAGATATCATGAATGTAATCAATATAATGTTAGGGTAATTCAGGGCATTACCATGTTTTAAAAGAGTACATGATTATGGTATTCACATGTTATTACGTGGGAAAAATTAATCTTCATTTTTTATACCTTCCAAATAAATTTTGGACAATGAATTTGGACATAAATATTTTAGATAATTCTAAAGGTTGTAATGGATTATGTTTGACATTCGATACTATTATTAATGTTAAAACATTTCTTAAGATTATTTTTGGATTATTATAAAAAGGTCAACACGGAGGTTAGGTGACAACTCGTCGCATTCAGAAAGGCTGTCACGACCCGTCGTCGGGGCACGTGCCTTGACAAACCCATGCCCTCCTTCCATAGGCCAGGGGATGGCGACTAGCACCAAAGTCGTAAATCTCGATGAAAAAGGAAAGCATTGCCTTTATAAAGTAAACAAGCACCATAGAGTATGCAAGCTAAGTAAACACTAACTAAACTAAGTAAAAAAGTAAGTGCTATAAAGTAAATGGGCCAGAATACAAACCCAGCTGAATGTAAAGTACAACTGAAAAGAAAGTACAAAAACTGCAAAGTAAAGCAGCGAGTCCGAGCTGTCCTCTAGAAATACCACCTGAAGGGTGGGTACAAATAGTCTCCTATGCTCCTCGACTCCAGCTGTCCGCTCCAAGCACATCATATCCAGGGATCCACCTCCAGGTACCGTCCATCTCTATGAGCTCCCACCTAAATCAGCGTTTTCCATCGTCTGCATCCAACACAACGTAGTGCGGGCATAGCCCGTGCAAGGGTGAGTATACGCTACTCATTAGGGACCCCGAGACCCCGAAAGGTCTCCAAGAATCCACGAAGGATAAACCACAAAGGAATGATACAATCACGAAGTAATAAACAACTCTACTTAGGTATATTCTCATATATTTACCTAAGTCATCAATTCCAGTTCGGCTCCAACATCCAAGCCCATGTTCGATCTAGTCCACACAGGAAAGCACAAACCAGTCCACACAGGATAACACAACCCAATCCTCATAGGATAGCAAAACATTAATATTGAAGATAGTGATTGAATGTCAAGACTCGGCTCATACAGGTATACACTTCGTAAGAGAATAGAGATGATCAGATGTATCCATGGATTCATCTAAGATGTCATACCCACATAGGATTCAAGACCAGCTAAGCTGTCAGATCCACAAAAGATACAAGACCAGCTACTCTTCCAGACCCACATAGGATACAAGTACATAGACAAATACTACGAAACCAACTTAGGATACAAGAACAGTAGTCATCACCGTCGAACGATGGAGGATTCCAGTACAGTCTTCATCACTGCCAAACCCACGGAGTATCCCAGTACAATCATCATCGTCGTCGTAGTCACAGCCATCTCTAGGGTTCCCGCACACAGCATGCCCGATTCTAGGAGGGTCCTCACCATGAGCCAAGGGGGTCGATACATCAACTGACACGAATTCCGGAGTTGTTGTATCCCAAAGATCCATCTCATCTATAGGAACTCAATGCGATAGACGACACATCAATCGGACATCCAGTCTGACAGTTATTGGCCTTTTCGTCCCAGGGGCCCTGTTGGTTTTTAAGCTAAAACCAACCCGACGATACTCCAACTTCATCCAATCCTTGATTGGAGTAATCCAAAAGAATCGTCCCACTAAGAGGAATCCAAAAAAGTCGACGGCACGTCATTCGGACGTCCAGAGCTCATGTAATTGGCGTTTCCGATCCGAGGGCCCAGTTGGTTTCGTGTTCGAACCAACCCGTCCATACCCAAAGTTCTCTGAAACCATTAGTGTAATATATGGAAAAGACTATCTCGATCCCAGGATCGCTACACAAATTATGGTGCGTTGATCAGAGGTCAGTATCCCATGTTATGGGCTTTGTACGGATCTGTCCGGAAAACAGGGGGTTCGGGCCCGGTCCGACCCGGCCCAATACCTCTAGGTCAGCCCGAACCGGGGGGACCTGACCTGGGTCCGGGTCCGACCCATTAGGGCATGGTCTAGCTCGACTGGCATGACCTAGCCTAGCCTGCGTGGGGGTCCGGCCCAGCGTCGGAAGCCCGGCCTGGCATAGGCGCAGGCTCGGCCTTCGGTCGAGCGGGATGTGGGGGGGGGGGGGGGGGCGCTGCCCCCCCCCTTTGCAAAACGTCTTCCCCCCATTAATGGTGGTGTCCGCCCTATTTAAACTGGGGATTTTACCCCAAGGATTCTCGGAAACGTCCTACCCTGTTGGTTGGCCGGTGTGCTGCCGCGTGACCCCCCCCCCCCCCCCCCCCCGCGAGTCCCGCCTCCCGACGCGCCGGCGACCGGTTGAGTCTGGCCGCCTCTTCTGCACCGCCGCAGCCTTAGGTCACGGCGCTTGTCCGACTAGCGCAGCGCGATAGCGCCTCGCTCCTCCATCATGGCCCAGCTCTGTCCATGACCTCTTTTGGCGTCAATGGTGCCACGCGATGGCGTCACGCTTCTCAAATGTGGCCTACTCCGGCCTCGGTTCTCTCGACCTCACGCGATGCAACATCACTGCCTCTATTTCAAGCCACAAGAAAATCATCAACAAAATAGGGAGAAGTTTTGGCCATTTTCGTGCCGTCTGTTCTCCTCCCGTTATATTGATAATAGACATATAATTATTTAACAATAAAGTTCGTTAAATAAATCTTAAACAATGAAGCAACCCCTACCTCAAGGAAGATCATGGAACGTTGTGTCGCGGAAGACAGCGTCGCGGGGTGAGGCTCCATTTACGTCGATGGAGAACGTCTGAGGAGGAAGTGGCATCTCCCTTTAATTGATGCGGAGAGGATAAGGAACAACATATCGTTCTCTTCTTACGGAGACGGTGTTCTTCGACGAAGAGTGTTGTTCTTCGTAGAAGGATGAAGCTCTTCCAAAAGATCAACATAAGAGCTCTCTCCATTTCTTCGCACAGAAAAAACCAAACTAAAATAAAATAAGGCTTTGCTTTATTTTATTTACTTATGCCAAAATTTTCATAATTCAAAACACCTAATTCAATTAATTAAAAAGTTTCAATTAATTGAATAAAAATTTTTTGGCATTCAATTAATAATAGAAGAGGGGAAGTCATAAATTTAATGGGGAGTTGCCAATATTAAGAGGGTTAGAGGAGTTAGAGGAAATTGAAGGGGTGGAGCTCGTGTGGGCCCCACCTCACTAATATCCTTACAAGAGGAGTTTAGGATCAAGTGGGTCCCAGCCCAACTCCCACACATGGGATATAATTACTCAGTGTAGAAAATAAAATAGTGACACATATTTTATTTGACTCTTCAATTGATCCACTTTTTTTAAACAACACCTCCCGAGAAAACGTAACTCCATAAAGGGTCTTCTTAAGCAATTACCGGTGATGTGGTTTCATCGGTGCCGTCTGATTTCGATTCTGAGCACCAGTTCAAAAGTTAAAAAAAACCCCGCTCTTTCGTTCACTGAACGTACCCAAGCTTAAACTTTGGAAATTGATTCCGGGCACACTGAGCCTCGGAATCAGGTGTCGTCCGAAACTGCGTACTAGTAAAATTCCAAAGAAAATAAGAAAAAAATTTCTTGAAATTTACGGGTCTTTACATTACTCCCACCTCAGGGATTTATATCCCCGTAAAGATACATCACAAACTAGGGGAACAAATGAGGGTATTGTGCACGCATCTGAGCCTCCCGCTCCCAAGTGCTCTCCTGGATGTTCCCGTGCTGCCATCTGATGCACACTAGTGGAATCGACTGCCCACGTAGGACCCAGTCTTGTCGATACTTGATATCCACCGTAACCTCTGTGAAAGTCTCCCCGTCAACAATTTCCAGCTCCCCATGGTGGATGATGTGTGTCGGGTCATGTACGTATCTCCTCAGCTGAGATACGTGGAAGACGTTGTGCACCCTGTGCAACTGGGGTGGTAGAGCCAGGCGATATGCCACCTCGCCTATACTGTTGAGAACCTTGAATGGTCTGATGAAGCACAGAGATAACATTCCGCCATGACCAAATCTCTGTAATCCACTTTGAGGCGAGACCCATAAGAAAATGTGGTCGCCATCCTCGAACTCTAGTGGTCTCCGCCTCTTGTCAGCATAAGATTTTTGTCGGCTCTGAGTTGTCCTCATCCACTCCTGGAAGCTCTGATGACATCTATCTGACCACACGAATGGTCTCCCCTTCTTTCTTAAAGCTGTAAGTGGTGCATCAACTCTGGAGAAGTCTGGAAAAAATCTCTGATAGTACCTATCCAGACCTAAGAAACTTCGCACCTTTGTCAAGCTCCTGGGTGGCACCCAAGCTAGCATAGCCTCGATCTTCGCAGGATCCACCACAAATCATTCCCTAGAGAGGACGTGTCCCACGATGTGGACCTCTGGTATCCAGAACTGACACTTAGAGAGCTTACCATAATGATGGTGCTCTCGGAGTGTGTCCAGTACAACCCGCATGTGGTAGGCATGCTCCTTGTCAGTAGTCGAGTAAGTCAAAATGCCTTTGATGAAGACCACGAAAAATCGATCGAGGTAAGGCTGGAATATCCTCTTCATGAGACTCATGAACACTTCTGGAGGGTTGGTTATGCTGAAAGACATAACCAAGAAATCATTGTGGCCATACCGACACCTGAAAGCCGTCTTCTGCACATCCTTGTCCCGAACTCTGAGCTGATGATAGCCTGACCAGAGGTCTATCTTCGAGAACCACCATGCTCCCTTGAGCTGATCAAAGAGAACGTCAATCCTCATAAGTGGATAGTATTTCTTCATGGTCACCTAGTTCAGGCGACGATAATCGACACACAGTCATAATCTCCAATCTTCCTTCTTGGCGAACAAAATCGGGGAAGCCCAGTGTGAAACACTGGGTCGAATGAATCCCTTGCCCTGCAAGTCCTCCAGCTATACTCGTTTCACTCGATGCTTAGTGGGAGCCATCCGATATGCTGGATTCAATATCAGGGTTGTCCCGGGGTACATGTCAATATAGAAGTCTACCTCTCTGGGAGGAGTTAGTCCTGGAACGTCATCAATAAAATGTCTGCATAATGATCCACCACTACAGGAAAACTCGGACTCTGCACGTCCACAACTCATAGGACGAGGCTAGCCAACTGATGAGTGATCGGCTATCCTCTCCGCTGCGTGAGTCCATTCTGCACTGCAAAGGCTCCCTTCTTGCCGGTGAAGGTGAACCTGCTACCATCGTTGCGAACACACCGTACCTTTCTCCTAAAACAATCGATCTGAGCATGAACTTTAGATAACCAATCCATGCCCAAGATGTCATCGTAAGGCCTCGACTCCGCTACAAGAAGATACGAACTGATGCTCTCTCCTCCTAGATTAAGCTCACACTGCCGGCACTAGTGCGTAATCGTCTAGTCTGCTCCCGTAGGAGTCTCTAGCTATAAGGATCGATCCAACAGCTCCGTCGGAATCTCCGAACTCCGAGCAAGGGGTAGTGATAATGAAATAATGACTCACTCATGTGTCTATAATAACTGCATAAAGGTTGGAGTAGAAAAAGATAGTACCTTGAATCATCTCTAGTGCACCGTGGTCATAGGCCTCCGTTGCTTGGAGCTGGGCCTGTCTCTGTCCGCCAGCTCCCTGTGGTCGGGGTGGACCTCCTGGTGGTGGTGGTGGTGGTAGAGCCTCAAAGCATCTCCCACCACATGCTACTCGGCCATCTCATCTGTCTGGTCTGCATGCTCCCTACGGATCACCATGGTCAAACCTCTACCTCTGACTGGGTGGTCCCTCAACCGTCTGCTGCTCCTCTGCATGCCAGGTCGGGTAGTCACGTTTTATGTGGCCCTACCTGCTGCATGCAAAGCACTGTCTGCTCCTCGTAAGGATGGATCTGCATCGTGTTCCCCGAACCTCTGAGCCAATATCCTGAGGTTTTCTGCCTGATGGTCTGGTCTGCTTGGACCCCTGTGACATCCGTCGACTGCCAGCTGCAGAAGACTCCGCTACGTGCCACTCTGCGGTAGGTCTCGCTGCTAGTGTAGGCTCATCAAGAAAGCTCTCTACAAGAAGGGATCTCTCCAGTACTCCTACATGTATCATTATGCTGAGGGAGATCATCGAAGCCATGATATAATGCATCAGTCCCTGCTTGAAGGTCTGGGCCCGGAAGAATGGGTCTCATACCTTGTCCGTGGAATAGCGCGAGAGATCGGAAAATCTTGCCGAGTACTGGGATACCGTCATTCTACCATGTCGCAGATGCAGTAACTCCTGAATGTGCATCGCACGGATGGTGGCTAGAATGAACTCCGAGCGGAAGAGGCTCTCTAACTCCAACCAAATGAGAGATGCCTCATCGTGCACCTGGAGCATCAGGCTCCACCATCTACCTGCTGCCGCGTACATGAGACTCGCTTCAAGGATCACCATGAGGTCTGTCGGTGCCCCTACTAACCTGAAAACTTGAACAACAGCCTCCATCCAATCTTCGGCTGCCTGAGGGTCCGTCTCCCCACGTAACCTGGGAGGTCTCTTATGCTGAAATTCTTGTAGTGAACTAAGGTGACGTGAACTCTCATCTGCTATGGCTGGTGGCATCGGTGGCTCGGCGGGTAGAGGAAACGTCGGTGCCTCCACTGTAATAGGGCCCTGCACCGAGGCCTCGTCTCTTAGTGGGCTATCGTCTCATATAAATCTCGGAACCCTAGATGGCTTCCATCGTGGGGCCATCCTGAAAGGACACAGGTGCGCCACAGTCAATACAATATACCTAGTGATTTGACATAAGGATTCATAAAGAAAACATTGAAACACACATGCAATCAATGTTTTCGTGCACTGTGTCGGAAATTAGAAATCAGGGTCCTGGTGTATGGATACGTCAGCCACCACACCAACACAGGACTTCCTGGACTAATAACTACACTCAATACCCTTAACACTATTTCTTCACATAAAAGAAAGGTCAGAGTCCTGAGTTCTACGGTAGAACCAAACTGCTCTGATACCAATTTTTCACGACCCGTCCTCGAGGCCCGTGCCATGACTACCCCAAGCCCGGCTTCGATAGGCTAGGGGCTGGAGACTAGTACGAAAGGCATAAATATCGATGAAAAAGGAAGGCATTTCCTTTATAAAGAAAACAAACACCACAGAGTACGCAAGCTGAGTAAACTCTATTTAAACTGATTAAAAAAGTAAGTGTTGTAAAGTAAATGGGATAGAATACAAACCCAACTGAAATTAAAGTACAACTAAAATGAATGTAAAACAACTGGAAAGTAAACCAATGAGTCCGAGCCATCCTCTGGAAATCCCACTTGAAGGGTGGGTACAGAAAGTCTCCTCTACTCCTCGGCTCCAGCCGTCCGCTCTGAGCACGTCCCGTCCAGTGATCCACCTTTAGGTACAATCCATCTCCACGAGCTCCCATCTCAATCAGCGCTGTCCGTCGGCTGCATCCAACACAACATAGTGTGGGAATAGCCCATGCAGGGGTGAGTATACGCTACTCCGTAGGGACCCCGAGACCCCTGAAGTTCTCCCAAAATCCACAAAGGATAAACCACAACGGAATGATACAATCACAAAGTAACAACCAACTCTAATTAGGTATATTCCCATACATATACCTAAGTCATCAATTCCAGTTCGGCTACAACATCCAAGACCATGTTTGATCTAGTACACATAGGAAATCACAAACCAATCCACACAGGATAACACAACCCAATCCAGACATGATAGCAAAACAATCATATCAAAGATAGTGATTGAAAGTCAATACTCATCTCACACAGGTATACACTTCATAAGATGACAGAGATGATCAGATGTAGCCACTGATTAATCTAAGCTGTCATACTGACATAGGATACAAGACCAGCTAAGCTATTAGACCCACAAAGGATACAAGACAAGATACTCTGTCGGACCCATATAGGATACGAGTACATAGTCAAATACTATCGGACACACATAGGATACAAGAACAACAGTCAAATAATGCCGGAACCACATAGGATACAAGAACAGTAGTCATCGTTGTCGCACCCACAGAGGATTCCAGTACGGTCATCGTCACTGTTGAACCCATAGAAGATCCCAATACAGTCATCATCGTCGTCGCAGTCGCAGCCAGCTCTAGGGTTCCTTCACACAGCATGCTCGATTCTTGGAGGGTCCACTCCACGAGCCAAGGGGGGTAGATAAATCAATTGACACAAATTTCGGATATTATGTTTCCCAAAGTTCAATCTCGTCAATATTAACTCAACGCAATAGACTGCATGTCAATCAGATGCCCGATCTGAGAGTTATTGGCTTTTTCGTCTGAGGGGCCCGCATGGTTTTTAAGCTAAAACCAACCCGACCATACTCCAACTACATCCAAACCTCGAGTGGAGTAAGACAAAGTAACCTTCTCACTAAGATGAATCAAACAAAGTCGACGGCACGTCAATCAGACATCCAGAGCTCAAGTTATATGTGTTTCCGCTCCAAGGGCCTGGTGGGTTCCGTGTTCGTACCAACCTGGCCGTACCAAAAGTTCCCCGAAATCTTGAGTGTAATAAACTTAAATGACCATCTTGATCCAAGGATCTCAACACAACTGACGGTGCATCTAGCGGAGGTCCGTAGCCCATGTTATGGGCGTTTGTACGGATCTGTCTGGAAAACAGGGGGTTTGGGCCTTGTCCGACCCAGCCCGATACACCTGGGTCGGCCCGAACTGGGTCCGGCCCGTTAGGGCGCGACCCGACCCGGCTAGCGCAGCCCGACCCAGCCAGCGCAGGGGTCCGGCACAGCGTGGGCGGCCTGGCCCGGTGTGGGCGGCAGCTCGGCCTACGGCCGAGCGGGATGCGGGGGGCGCTGCCCCCCCTTGTTTGCGAAACGTCGGCCCCATTAATGGTGGGGTTCGCCCTAATTAAACCATGGGTTTTTCCCCCCGAAGTCTCGGAAACGGCCTGCCCTGTTGTCGGGCTAGTGTGCTGCCGCGGGACCCCCCCCCCCCCTTGCGGGTCACGCCTCCCGACGTGCCGGCAACCGGCTGAGTTCGGCCGCCTCCTCTGCACTGCCACGGCCTTAGGACGCGACCCTTGTCTGACCGGCGCGGCGCGACGGTGCCGCGCTCATCCCCCGCGGCCTAGCTCCAGCTGCGGCCTCTTTCGGCCTCAACGGCCCAGATCTACTGCGCCACGGTTCTCTGCCGCGGCCGGCTCTAGTCGCGGTTCTCACAACCTCACGAGATTCAACGACACCACCTCTATTTCATGCCACAAGAAAAATCATCAATAAAATGGGGAGAAGTTACGGCCATGTTCATGCGGTCCTTTATCGTCCCATTATATTGATAGCATGAGGCTAATTATTTAACAACAAAGTTCATTAAATAAATCTTGAACGATGATGAAACCCCTGCCTCAACGAAGATCACAGAAGCTTGCGTCGCAGAACACGGTGTCGCGGGGTGAGGCTCCGTTTACGTCGATGGAGAACATTCGAGTAGGAAGCAGCGTCTCCCATTCATTGACGTAAAGAGGAGAAGGAACGCCATATCGTTCTCTTCTTGCACCGATGGTGTTCTTCGACGAAGCGGGTTGTTCTTCATGGAAGGTTGAAGCTCTTCCAAAAGATCAACACAAGAGCTCTCTCCTTTTCTTCCCACAGCAAAAACAAAACTAAAATAAAATAAGGCTTTGATTATTTTATTTACATATGGCAACATTTTCAAAATTCAAAACACCTAATTCAATTAATTAAAGAGTTTCAATTAGTTAAATAAAAGTGTGTTGGCATTCAATTAATAAGTGAAGAGGGGAAGTCATAAATTTAATGGGGAGTTTCCAACATTAAGAGGGTTAGAGGATTTAGAGGAAATTGAAGGGGTGGGGCTCGTGTGGGCCCCACCTCACTAGTATCCTAACAAGAGGAGTTTAGGATCAAGTGGGTCCCAGCCCAACTCCCACACATGGGATATAATTACTTAGTGTAGAAATAAAATAGTAACACATATTTTATTTCACTCTTCAATTAATCCACTTTTATTGAACAACACTTCCCGAGAAAACGCAACACCAGATAGGTTCTTATTAAGCAATTATCGGTGCTGCAGTTTAATATGTTCCCTTGTATTTCGATTCCGAGCACCCTTTAAAAAGATACAAAAACCCGCTCGTTCGTTCACTGAACGTACCTGAGATTAAACATCAGAAATTGATTCCAGCAACACCGGTCCTCGGAATCAGCTGCCATTAGAAACTGCGTACTCGTGAAATCCCAAAGAAAATATGAAAAAAAATTCCTTGAAATTTATGGGTCTTTACAAGGCCTCGAGACTTGAATCCTCAACCGAAGGGTGATAAGGGTGTATCACCTAACACCGGCCTATATGATGTCCTGGTTTTTGTAATGTAGTTTTTTTTAAATAGTCTGACAAATGAATTATAAATTCATTATTTTTGGAACCCTATACGATTAGGATAAATAGATTATTTTTTAATTATAATATATTTTAGAGTGAATGATGAGTTTCTTATAGGAATTAGTTGAAGGATGATACTCTACTTGTCAAGTATATATTTTTTCCACTTTTCCTATGAATAAATTAATTCCTAATATTTAGGGAAGGGATCTTAAAACCATAAGTCTGTTATCCTAATACCTTATGTTTTGTTGAACCGATGATATTTTAAATCATGATTGATTGATAGATGTGAGGTCATAAATTTTACACTTGTTTGTGATTGATGCCCTCAATCAGTCCCTATAAATATTTATGTTTTCCTCCAATTATATGTGTCTAATTTCCACCAATGTTCTCCTAATCGAGATCATAATTTGGTTGGGGCACTTTCATTCCCTTTCACTCTTATTGAGACTAAATTTTGTTAACCCATTTTATGTGGGTTTTCTACAATATAATTTTTCTATTTTTAACCATATATTTTTGAAGAACAATTTAAAATTGAGTGAAAGGAATTTATTGAAAGTTCGGAGAATGTAACACTCCAAGTTTTTATAGTACATTAACATATTAATGTAATTCAATATCTTGTGCTACACACAACACCGAGTTCGAGCACACCACAACATATCAAAGTAGTCGTTCAAAAAAAAGTTTATGAATAGTATTAACTGCATTTTGAATCTTATATAATATATATAATTATAACATCCATATAATGTGTTTCTTATACATAATAGAAGAACAAATTCATTTTTTCACATAAAAGGGTATTTTTTTAAATGCAATTATACAACCTTTTAATGGAGAACTGTTTTTAAAACAAATATTTAACACTTTTATATATTCAATTTAATGAAATTAAATTATTATTTATAATTAGTATATAAAAAGTCTGTTTGGATAAATTTTTGGTACACTTCTGATAACATTCATATTTTGAAGAATAGTGAAAATACTATGTTTTAATTGAAAACAACATTTCTAGTAGAAATAATTTATAGTGTTAAGTTATGAATTTGAATGGTTTCTAAGTATAAATAGATTATATTTTAATCATTCAATACAATGTAGGTCAGTATAAGTAATATCACATTTAAATTTGACATAAACACATGTCAATCTTTTGATAGCTTTTACTTTTTAAAATCATGATTTTCGGTTTTGACAATGGGAATTAAATTAAATTTAATTAATTAATCTTCAAGTATTTGAATTTGGTAAAATAAACATCATTTTTGGATTCAGAATATCAAAATTATCTTGTGGTGAAATTTTAATATTTTTTTTGAGAACTTTCAATTTTTGATAAATAGTGAAAAACACCGCGATATTGTTTAAAACCGACTTTTTATTTAAATATTGATTTATTTTATTTAAATTTATTTTATGTAAAAATAGATATACAATACCTATATATGTTCAATGTAATTCACTAGAGTCATTTTATAATATGTTTTGATATATAAAAATTTTATGGAAATTTTTACCGTCTTTTACCCACCTCCTAGAAGCAATTGAAAATTTGCATAAAAAAAATTTTACCGCTTCTGTGAGTTGAATTCCAAAAATCCGAGAGACGCAGTTGTTATCTGTATGTAAAATTTGGTTCAATAAGATGAAAATAATTTTTGGTGAATAGTAACTTTTGACTTTAATTTACCACATTTAAAAGTAAATAGGGATATTAACGGTAAAAATTATATTATAATTACTATAACTCATGTACTAATTCCACTGGATAAGTATACTTCGACCAAAAACAACATTAGGAATAAAATATGACCCCATTTGGTCCACTTTAATTTGATTAGGATATTTATTATTATTTTATTTAATCAAGAGTTAAAAGAGTTTAATTCAATTTTAATAACTAACCCATTATTAATATAGGGTTATTCATTAGATAAATTAGACAATAAATATTAAATAAAAAGATAACTGAATTTCCTACATAATGGTATTTTATTTATAATTTTTATACCTTAAATAATTAAATTTATTTATGAAGCAATGATGATGCTATAATTACCATATTAATGAAGGATTAAATTAATTGGTATTATAAATATCCAAATAAAACTAATTTCAGACTTTTGATTATTAACACTAATTTTCTAGGTTAATATGACATGTTATGGTTGATTAAATGAATTTTCTTTTGAAGTAATCATGTTTTTTGGACTATAACCAAAAAAATACCAAATAGTGTCAAAATTGACATAATAGATTTTTAGAAACAAATATTATATTGTTATTTGATATAATATTAATAAAAATATATGGTTTGGCCAAAACACATAGTTATGAATATATATTTTAATAATTAACCAATTGGGGTTCTCTTGGATTGTTATAGTAGGTTTATTAAACATATGCTATAAAAATAAAAAGAGACATGGTAAATGTGAAACTATTTAACTAAGAGTAAAATATAAAAGATAAGGTTAATATTGTGACCTAAACCTACCTACAACCTATTGGTTGAGAGGTTTTCGACCCATACCCACCATAGTCTCTAAATAAATCATTTAGGAGCAACTAGAAATAGAAAAATATTTTTTTATAAAATAATATTTCAATCATTTCCTAAAGTGACCCTAACCTCTCTTATAAATGGGTACATCCCCTTCTCTTAATTTCGCACCTCTAAAGGCATTTTTCTCAAACAAACCTGGCCCAAATATTCTGAAAACTTTCCTCCCTTCATCTTATTGGACTTCCTTTTGTCAGAAAGCCAGGCCATGGAGTCCTTTTGATCATATCAATATAAGAACCCAAAGAAGAGGTAAATATTTCTTCACCTCTTTCATGTTTTTTTCTTCTTCCACTTCCACTTTCTATGTTGTTTCCATTCAATAATAATAAATACAGTATCTTCCATATATTTTGATGTTATTATAGAAATGGAATAATGATATTCATTATTCAATCTGTCATATGAATGACAATGTCACCATACGTGCGTACGTACGGCTTACCGTCTCCACGTTGTTGTATAGTTTGTTATTCAGACACTTCATTTTTTGGATGGGTATAATAATGTTTAATAATTGATATAAATAATTTCTATAACATGTTAAGTATTAAGTATATATGAAATAACATTCAATTATATATTATTTCCCCTTAAATTGAATGAAATTTCTGCTCGTGCATACGTACGAATTACAGTCTCCAGAAACACGATGAGATTCATTCCCCAACATAATAATTCAAAATAATTTTCATTTGAGGATTAAAAATAAGGTTTAATAACTTAATATAATTATGGATATGAATCAAATACATCCTATCAATAACAATCTTGGCTTATATAATAAAACACATAAAGGAAAAATGAATCACTTAACACCCCAAATGAAGATAATACGAAAATATTATTAACAACATAATATTAGGAGATAATATATGATATCATATTTATGTATATGGTTATTGTATAATTTAATAAATATTATTTAAATATTACACATGAGGTTAAATTACCCTTGACCAAAGAGAAGTACATGTTAAGGGTGAATTTCACAATCTCTTTGTTATCCAAGGTTTTTTTTCCGTGAGTATCTACAGGGACCTCTTTATCATCCACATCTGAGTTTCATTCAAATATTTTCGAAAGTAATATTTTAAGTTTTTATGGAAGATAATATTTAACTATATCATCATTTTAAATGTTATAAATATTTATTCTTCAAAATCATTCTCATTAATGTCGATTTTTGCAAAATTGTTTTAAATGATTTATTTATATGGACATGATTGTTTTTAAAATGTCAATTCCTTTAAAATGATTCAAAGTGGTATGGGAAACATTAATTCAAAAATGTCTTTAAATATCTTCCTTTGTAAACTGTGTGACATTTAAATGTATTCATAAAAAAATGATATTTATATCAAAGAATTTTACAAATCATTTTCACTTATGTCCACATCCTTTGAATGATTTTAAACTTGTTTCAGGTTGATTTGTTATTATACAAATCATCCAAATTTTTTTGAAGGTTTTATGATATGTTTCACTATAGATGTGTTATTTTTTATACCCTTCATGTTTTACAGATAAATTATTGACATTTTTTAGGAGAGTTTTAATATGATTGTTTATTTTATATATAATCCTTTTCATATGAGGAATCCATTGGACTTAGTAAGTGACGGGGATAACCCACTATAGCTCCTAGATGCATTGGTAGGTCTCAGTAGACAAACTAGTGTCTTTGCACAAAATCTTGACAAAATCTTATTTATAGTCTTGGAACAAGGCCTTTACTATGTTTTTATTAAGTCATACATTATGAATTCCATCATTATAAAAGTGGCTATTGATATTGCTTGGTATTATTATACTAGTAGAATGTCCATGTAAATAAGTAAATAGCATTATTTTATTTTACCTTTTCCATATTATGTTGAAGTTAATGTTTAAAAGTCTTTTGTTTTAGTCTTACACATTGCCTTAAATATGTATACTTATTTATGATGGTTTCCGCTATATTGTTATCCTTACGCAGCATCTGAGCTCACCCCTTTCTATGTTTTATTTTTCCCAGGATGTGAATTTATATTTTATGGTAGTCCTACAGAGATAAACAAAGGATACAAGTGTTATAAAAAGGGGACCAAATGTTGTCTATGTTTTTATTTCATGATGTAATGTAAAACTTATGAATGTATCTAGTATTTCCAAGGCTACAAAACTGATCGGTCTTTCGGGACATGATTCCTTCTATTATGCCAAAGTTATTTAAAAATGCACCAAATCTAGGTAACTGGGGTCAGAACGTTAAATATTTTTACAAAAACTATTTTCATTCAAAGGGTAATTTAATAATGATATGAAATATTATTATTATATTGTTATATTTATGTGAATTAAATTTTAATAACTGATTATTGGGTATGTTATAACCCATAAATGTATTGAATAAAGTAATATTGATATATGATGATATGTTGATGATAAGAACTGATGTGATTGTTAAAATAATTTTTCACACATAGATCTTTTAGTATAATTTAATCATATTTATGAGCACAAGAAACTACATGGAAATGATTGTTAATGAAGTACTTCATATTTTTATGCATGAATATGGCCAATTTATATCTATACTCCCATGTGATTTCTTGGAAATTATCTTATTGGCCTATATTCAAAAAATTATTATTTCTCATTCTTATGATATAACATATCTATAATATGGCTCTAGCATGTTGATTTCAACTTTTACACCCATATGGACCTTGATTTTTGAAATGAATTTAATTCAATGACTATGCTATTTTTTGGGAATTAATATTTTATACTTAAAATATAAACTTGAATATGTAATCATAAACTTTTTTCAACTTATCCTCAATTGATTGATATCTAAAATGTCTACCCTTACTTCACATATGATCTCACCCATTCACCCTTCTCATTTTCATATGTTAAAATAAAATGATCTAATTAGGGAATCTCTAATAATATTGACATGTTGAGGAATATTTATTGGATATGTTGAACATCTTTCATGATGTAAGAAGATTATGTTTCTAATCTGAAAAGACAATAAAAAATTATAGTAATTAGGTGTATTATTGTGAAATATATTAAATATTCTTCGAGAATGATAATATAATTATATGTTTTTTGATTGGATTGCATTAGGAACCCTGATAAAATTGAAAGGATCATATGATTCCTACTATTTCATACATGAAAAATGATACAATTAACTCCCATAATGAATAATTTAATGGATAATTTTTATTTAAATGGTATTTATATAGAAAAAGTTGGTTATATATATTTTATTTTGTGTATAATAATTATTATGATTTAAAATGATTATACATCAAAAATAATTATGGGATTTTAGATCTCTTAAAAATCATGTTAGAAATATTGTAATAGTTTCATCTCAATATATCATTATTGAGACATGTTTATATTTTAGGGAACAGTTTCATATTAATATTGTGTATATACTACCAAAATAATTATTTTAGAATACTAAATTATTTAGTGAATTTTATTTATATAATTATTTTATTTTCATTATTTCCTTTTTTTAATGAAATATTACTTATGTTGTAATGTTACAACATATAATTTTTTTCCCTTGAGACACATTTGTTGTTATGAACCTATTTATATTTTTTTTGATGTATATAATGATCCTTTCACATGATTGTTTATGAATTATTATGAATTATTTTTATATAATGTTATAATTTTTAATATTCCATCCACGGGGTTTGGATTCAAATGTTACCAAAGTGGTAACATTTTATCATTTTAAATTTTCTTCATTGGGTTATATGATAAGTTCACACATAAATTTATTATAGATTATATTTAATATTCCCATGGATATATTAAATCATGAATATCATTATATTCCAAGGTGTTTATTGTTTCAATTTATGTTATTTAATTAATAGTGGTCTTTAATAAAATGTTATCAAAGTGGATTATTTTATTTTACAATATTATTTTATCAAGGATTGTTTATTTTTACATTACTAGTGACAAATATATATGATCTATCTAACCTGTATTTGGGGTTTGGGTTATTGGTAAGCACCCTATAATCCTACATAAAAAATGGTGGTTCAAAACCCATTGGGCGCAAGTAATGTAGCATTACTACAGCGTACTGCAGCTGCAGCATCACTGTAGCAATGGTGGGCAATATAGCGGTGACTAGTCACTATAGTGTTGGTAGGGTATTGTAGCAACGGCTGGTACTATGTGTCACTGTACCAGGGGGTACTATAGATGTACTATTCAAAAAATGGACTTTGGGCCAAAAATTTAGGCCTACAGGCCATGTAATGTGCTAAATTCCCACTAGGCGTTCGGGCTTTGTAATGGGTCTCCCTCTACCCAGATAAAAGTGGTCTTTTCTTTAATTTAATAATTAATTAGGCTTAGACACCATGTTTTTTTAAAAACATATGATCTATCTAACCATTTTTTCCATCTTTTATACTCTAGTAATTACTAATTATAACATTCATCCAATTAATTTCCTATCATTAAGTTCCCATGAGATGAAGACCATTTTTTATGTAAAACTGACCAAGTTCTTCCCTTCTATCTGAAATAAATTATTTTATGTCGTTATTTTTTTAACATTCTCTAATAATTATTTAACTATTATAAATATATTTTTTAATGAAACATTTAATTTTATTTAATTTTATTTTAATAATATTTAAAATAAATATTTTTATTAATTTACAAACTTTTTAATTATTACTTTTTATAAAATATTTGTAGAGAAATATTTTTTTATAAAACACTACATGATAGTATTTCAAAAAATTTATGATTACCCATTTCCTTTAATATAAAATGATAAATTTTCTTCTCTGTATTCAAATAAAATTATTTTATTAAATTTTTTATACTTGTATATTTTAAATAAGTAATTTTAAAAAGAAAAGGGTATTTTCATCATGAAACTATAAAGTGATATTTGAAAGATATTTCTCAGCTATAAAAACTTATTTTTTTCTATATTATTATTATGTACTGGCGATATGACCCAATATTAAAATATTTATTCAGTCCCTTAATTATTTATGTATAGGATGATGAATTTTCAATGAAACTCGTTTTCCTCCCAAGTGTAAATATTTGAAGTAATGATTAATTATCTCATGATCATCTGATAAAAATATGAATGAATTATGATTATGTGATAGATTTTTCATTTATAAAACAATGATGTATTTTTATGTTATAAATGAAAAATTATTTGGTCCATTATAGGAATCTAATTCATTGGACAATGATGATGGTGTTTTGAAACCCTGATTGGAAAACAAATTCAATAAATATATAAGATATGAAGTAGTTAACAAGATAGATATTCCTCTTAATAAAAATGTTCTATTGATCGAGTATACATTTCCATTATGTTACATACCCATAAAGATATTATTTTGAGAGAACATTTAAAAAATAATTGATTTCCTATTATTAGTTTAATACTAAAAATATATGAATTATTCTTGTCTCTTGTTTCAAATGGGTCATGACTAATTGTTGATGACTATATGATCTTATGTTTTATATATTTTGGTTGGAAAGGTCTTATCCATGATTAATTATTTCTGATATTCCATTAATTGGGTATCAATATTGAAATTCATGACCTTGTTACCGTACCAATATTATTATGGTATTCTTACTTGTGAATATTGATTGATATCTATCATGATAACCCTTACGTGACATCTGAGTTCACCCTTTTCATATATTCCCTTCCCTAGGTTATGAAGAATGATTTATTTATGATGTATTCATTAGTGGTGCTAAATTTAATTATTATAATGAGGAATGATGTAGATCATTTATGTACTAGTTGTTTTGGTATCCCTAGTTCCAAATACACCAAGCCATTACTTTTTTATACAAGATAATAATGATATAATTATTATTCCTCAAATAAAAAATTATATAAATTTATGAATATCTATAGTCACTATATTCGATATCAAAGAATGAATTGTTAAAATTTTTAATTTTGGATAAGAAATATTTTAAGATAACCTTCAGGATATGAATATTTATAGGAGAAAATTTAATGTTATAGTAAATAAAGGATATACCAATAGATGGGAATAATTCATTCCATAAGTTATCATTGATTGTGAAATATTTTAAATTTGGAATGTCTGGCCATTATACAGGTCAATGTCATAGGGGGTACATAGGTAGAGGATCAAAAAATTCCTATGAAAAATGGTTTTTTTGGTAATGTCAAAGAGACATCGAATGATAAATGAATGTTATCCATTATTTTAAAATTAAATATTATTTTAAAAGTATGAAGCCTTAGTAAATTTAGTTTTAGGATTATTAGTAAATGAATAATATTTCATATGTTGAAAAGAAGTATTATGTAATATTTAATTAATGAATTATTGGTGATTTGATAAGGAAGTGTACCCATTGATGTTTTTTTATATTGTAATTATAGAATTATATTGTAGAAATATTTTATGAATGATAGTTTGGTTATAAGAATCCAAAAACATCTACTGGCAGTTATTCAGTATTTTTTTATTAATTATTTCCATGAATATATTTAATGCAATTGATGACCAAGAAAATTTATTTAGTAGTGAGGTATCATATTTGAAGAACATATTATTTATGGACATATATCTCTTAATATGTTCATGCAGTTGAGAAATTTATGTATAATAGGGATACAGAGTTGATAAATGTTGTTAAAGTAAACTTTATAGCCTATGATGTTATATTATGAATAAGGATAGAGTTAATTTTTTGAAGTATAAATTGACTTCATTATGGATTTATTGTAATTAAATTCATTATCCTGATTTAGGAAAATATTCTATCGGGGTATTTACATGATTTGTATGTGGAATTAATTTCTACATTATGTAGTTTTAGTAGTAAATTTAAAATGATGTTTGAAATTTAGTAACATTTTTTCATCGGTATTGAATTCGTATACTACATATTTTCATGGAGTTGTAGGTTATCAATTTATGTAATGGTTTATATAAAACATTGGGTTTTATTTTCACGGTTGTTGATATTAATAATTTATGTTATCATATAAATATGTATATATATTAGATAACATGAGCTAACCACATCAGGTTATATAAATATATTGATTTAAAAGGAATGTATTTTCATTATTTCATTATTGTTATGATCCATTAAAACATGATTTTCTTTATTCAATAATTAAAAATTTATTTTGAATATTATTCTAATGGAGTATGATATGAGGTAGAATTAAAGATAGATTGAAGCTCAAACAAAGGATGAAATTATTCATATAAAATGGATAGAAAGGAAATAACTATATTTTATATCATTTAATAGTTAATAAAATTATCAATTATATAAAATGAATCTAGAAAATTAATATCATTTCCATTTTTTAGATATTTATGATGATCTCATGTTTGTTTTAAACACTAAATAATTATTTTTTTTGTGTCATTAAATTTCTCCAAACCATGTTCTATATCACTCTATATTATTCTTTAGACACTATATGTCTCCAACACATACATATTTTTACAACCCAATAATAATTTCCTTATCCTGGAATCTAATTATGTTTTATTTATGGAATCCTTATTATTTACAACATCTTTTTTCAAAGGATATTTCACTATTCCTTTCGATGATGTGAGTTTTCAAAAAATTATTTTCAAATATAGACCCTTCAAATTATAGGATAAAATTTGTGATCCTGAAATTACTTTAATAGGGGAGAATTTGAATAAAAAATGTTTATAGAATATATATATATTATTATTAAAATATATTTATTGTGTTTGAAAGCATTCTATAAACACATCCCCGCGTCTAAATAAACTATTTACAATAATACAATATGAAATAGTCATTAACTCTCTAGGTACAAATTTTAATAAAAAGAAAAAAAAATTATTTATCACATAATTAAATAATGAAATCTTATTTATTAATTTATTATAAATAGATAATAAATATTCAGTAATCTCATTACAAGATTCAAAAATATTTTTTCTTCAAAAATGTTTTTATAAAATTTTTTCAAGTGAAAATTATAATCAAGTTATAATATTTTTATAAATTTACTATGTAGAAAATAATATGATTTTATATATCATAATTCCAATATTATCTTTAGGATAATTTTTAGGATTTTTCTAAAATGTTTTTTAAAGAATATTGAAAATATAATTTTTATTAAGAGTAATTTAATTTAATGATAGAGATATTTTTACGATTTTATCAAACACTAAAATAATTATCCTACAATAATAAAAAATATATTTAATTATATATGAATATTAATTATTAATTATTTTTTATAAGTATATATTTGAGATTAGAAACACATTTTCATGAAATTTGTTTTTATCTGTAGAATGTGTTTTTATCAAAATTAATTAAATTAAAAACTATTGATTATTGGTTTAAATGAAATATGTAAATAATAATGTAAATAATACATTTTAGCAGTAATTTTATGACATTTATACAAGAAATGGGTTGTATGAAAATTTTGTTTTCTGCTAAAATAATAATTTTTCAAAAAACGGGTTTATAGTTGGTTAAACCAAAAGATATGGCATGAATTGCAAATGATAACTCTATAATTGTTATATTTGAATATTTTTTAAATTTATAATATAATAAATATGAATATTTGATCATTTTAATCAATATTATAATATAAGATACCTTATATCATTCATATATATTAATAAATTCAATTTTTTTCTGCAAAGACCTGGATTTTCAATGTAATTTTTTTAAATTATATGGTTTTATTACGAGTCTGAAAAAATTGACGGCACATGATTTTGAGGCCCAGTGTGCCTGAATTGAATTTCTGAACTTTTTTTAGGTACATTCAGTAAACGCGTGGGCGCCATTTTCTTACTTTTGAATCGTTGCTCGGATTAAAAATTTGAGGGCAACATTGAATCCATAGCACCGAGATTTGCTTAAGGGAGTCTTTCCTTTGATTACTGTAGGTCCGGAGAGGAAGTAAATTTTTGTGACTTTTAAAAGAAAAGAAAAAAAAAATAACCTCATTATTTTATTTCTTTTCCACCAACAGACAAGCAGAGTGTGGGACCCATGGTGAGTCAGGCCAATGAATGTCTTGACATGCCAAAACCTAAGTAACGACAGCAATGGGGGACTAGAAGATTCCTAATTTATGAGCCCCATTAACTCCCCACTTTGTTACTTACTCTCCCCCTCACCAATAAATATAGAAATTGGGGGAGGTGTTTCGTACAAGCTTCTCCAAGAAATGAAGATCTTTTGGAGTGTAATAACGTCGAGCCCTTAAAGGACAGAGCTGACCCTAGCAGGATGTGACATGCGACACTGAAACCCTGAACCAGAGTTCGACGTTTGAGCAGTGGCGAGGACATCTTGTTGTGGGGATAACGAACAATGACACTTCATCAACCACGAGCGCCCTCTATTGTTTTGTGGTATGGGTTTTTTCATTTACGATTTTTTAATGATTTCCACTTCCCCGTTCTTAAATAACACGAATAACATGGCTTAACCGACTAACGGGTTGACCCGAGATTCATTCGTCTTTGCGGGAGGAGTGTATCTGGGAATATTTCTAGGGTTTATCTTGTTGTTTTAATCAATTGTTTATTTAACCCCTTAATATTCTCCATAATAAAATCTAATGCATAGGGCATGACCCTAACGAACCTGGCCCTAACCCTATACTATCTTTCCATCCTTGCACAACCTTGTATGACCATGATCACGTCGACACATGCCACAAGAGGAGGGTCCTGGTTTGTCAGCCCCAGCGAACAGAGGATGCTTCCCGCATGATGGTAGGTCGTGGGAAGGGAGGTGGCGAGCCTGTCGTGCTGCCGGTGAATGGAAGCCACAACAGAGGCCGAACCCATCTATGGTGTGTTCCACTTCATCATATTTTCTCCCTCGCGGCATCGACACCTCGCCAACCAAACAACCTTCAGACCATTTGGAAATCTGGGGGACTAGGGGTTACACCACCCGCATCAAACCGAAAAGGGTCTCCACCCTCACATCGGGCAGCCACCCTCTGTTTAGGCTTCCACCCTCAGATCGTTCCCCCGCCCTCAGAGAGGGTTGCCGCCCTCGTCTCAGGTTTCTTCCCTTGGACTAGGCCACTGCCCTTGAGCCAGGTCGTTGCCCTTGGACAGGTCCTCTGCCTTCGAGACGGGATGCCACCCTCAGACTAGGCCGCCACCCCCGGGTGGTGCCACCAACCCCATGGGTTGGGCCGCCTCTTGCGGGATGCCCTATATTGTCCGAGCAACCCTTGCAATACACCCCTCAATTGGGCCCGACCAAACATCGACAAGTTGGCCAATACAACTTTAGCTCAACCTAGATATGGTCTGGCCACGTCGGTCTGACCGGGTTGGAGCAGACCCGGGTCCAACCTAGCCTAGAAACACTCAAAGGGGCTTATCTTGGGGACCAGAGGCCCATTTAATGATCCGTCTATGGAGTTGGGACCCTTGAAGGAGGGCGAACCTTTTTCATTACTGCATTAATTTTTTAGAGAATCTTGGAGTATGAATGGGTTGGATCGCACCTGAATCCCACCAGGCCCTCAGCACTGAAATGCCAATAACGCACAGAATAGGTGACTTATTAATGTGTTGTCTATTGAGTTGGAACCCTTAGGACATGAAGGGTCAAAGGGTTAATTCCTTGTGAGGCTTCATATTTGTTGATATGCGATTGATGGCATGGGGAGTAGTTCTTCATATCGCACTATGTATGGAACCCTAAGACTGGAAAATACTTGATGACTGCTAACGTTTCGACTCAGAGTGACTCAATGGCCGCATTACACAATGGAGAGGAGTACCTTAGCTGACCACGAAGGGGTGGGTGGTTCTGTGGGACCTGGTGGGCCATGGTGGGGAGCGGCCATGGTACGCGATGGGGAGGAGTACCATAGTAGACCATGATGGGTGTAGGAGGCTCTGTGTGACCCGGAAGACCCCCAGTATGCAATAGGGAGGAGTACCTCATCAGTTCATGGTTAATGGGAAGTGGATCGAAGTGACTTGATAGGCCCACTGTACTCAATGGAGGAGGAGTTCTCAAGTAGCCGAGGTGTTCGATGTTGTAACAGGGGATGCAACTTGTTACTTCCCCTAGAATAAATCCTAGAATGAGCTGTCTTTACCTTGTTCTTGTGATTGTGGTTATTCTATGTTGTACTTTTCCTTTGTGGTAATCTACATTCTTGGTTTTACCCATTTTTTTATTTGTGGAACTCTAGGAGACCTTCATGGTCTCAGGGTCCCTATTGATTATCTCCATACTCACCCCTGCACGCGCTTTGCCCACACCTTGTTGTGTATTGTGTTGACTATGTACATCATTGATCAAGGATAAGGGAGACATGAATGGACGGTGCTTAGAGGTGGGCAGTTTGATGCGATGTGACGTACAGGAGACTAGTAGACGTGGAGTGCAGTAGAGGAGATCTGCACCTACCCTTCTGGAAGGAACCTCGGAGGATGACCCAGTAATTTTTTTCGTTTTTATTTCAGTTTTACTATACATTCAGTCATACTTGTACTTTTTTATATGGGCTTGTATTTCATCAACTTTTAAATTCAGCACTCTTTTACTACAACAGTTTACTTCACAATTGCTTCTTTTTGTGTTCTCGGACCCTATTTTTGTACAGTTTTAAAGGCAATTATTTCCCGTTTTAGGGAATATGCTATTCATTGATAGTCTCCAGCCCCTGACCTATAGAATTCAGGATTGGGGTAGTCATGGAATGGGTCCCGGGGGACGGGTCATGACAGTGTTGTATCATAGGAGTTTCATTCTAGTGAAGAACTAGGATTCTGATCTTTTCTCTACGGCAATAGTACTAGGTGTTTTGAGGGTGGTTTTCTGTTCGAGGAGTCTAGTGTTGTTGCGGAGACCGACATATCCATACAACAAGACCCTAAATTCAAATTTTCAATTCAGCACATGAAAACACTAATTGTGTTTTTTTTGAAAAGTCTTTCATGTGCTTTCTTGAGTCATCTCACCAGGTATAACTTTTAACCATGGCACAACTGTTTCTTTTTCGGATCCCACCACGAAGACAACCATCTAGGTTTCCTAAGAGAGTACGCTATGATGGCCCACCATGTGATGATACCTCGGTGTACGATCCCCTTATGGCATTATCACCTTTGGGTGGTGTACCAGTAGCACCAAATCTTGTTGGGAAACAATTTATACTGGCCCCACAAGCAGAGGATTCATGTCGACGGAGTGTGCTTCACAAGTTCTAGTTGTAGAGGCCTCTGAGGTTCCAAGGGGAGATAGACCCGAAGGTGGCTACGGATTGGCTGAGGTTGTGCCTAGAGTTTATAGGTAAGTTGGGACACGAGTTGATTTTATGGTGATCCTGAAAGACAACCATATTAAGTAAGTAGTAGGGAGATGGTGGAGGCTGATGGTCTTGATACATGATGAGGAGACCCTCATCTGGGTAGTCATTGAGGGTATATTCATGGCAGAGCTTATCCCAGCATCCTTACGCTCTGTGCTAATACATGAGTTGTTTCCCTCACAGTAGGGCAACATGATAGTGACCGAGTACTCAGCGAGGTTCAATGATATCTCCCGCTACTCCACCGACATGGTAAGAGACCCTTTCATTAGGGCCTAAACCTTTGGGTAGGTTCTCTGAAGGGAGATCATAGCATCTATGGTATCCCTCAGCATTATGATGCCTGCTGAGGCTCTTGAGGGAGCACTTTTTTTGGAGAGCTTCCTAACTGATTAGGCACTAACAATGAGATCTACCACCAGATGACAGGTAGCTGAGTCATATGCAATAGGCAGTAGGTAGAGGACATAGTGGTCCATGTAGACTAGAACTTCTGTTTGATGACCCCCGGGCACAGGGTCAGAGGTGTGAGGTTCACATGGCAGATTGAGATAGGTGAGGGGCACATAGTGGTAAATATTCGGAGGGCTTGGTCATATGGCTCACGAATGCTCGACCCACCTTACCAATGACCAACGGACTGTCAAGAAACAGCTGAGGCAGAGGTAGAGGTTCATACAAGGAGGTCCATAGGGTGGCAGACGTGGTAGAGGAGATGGCTGTGTAGTAGTCAGTGGTTGATGTTTTGAGATTCTATAACCACCACCACTAGGTGGTCCACCAAGACCACAGGGAGCAGGAGGATAGGGAAGAGCTCAGCTCTAGGCATCTGAGGCCTACAGCCACATCGCTCGAGATGTGATTAGAGGTATGATCTGCATCTACTCCAGCATAGTTTTAGTACTTATAGACATAGTATCCATTCATTATTATATTTCCATGGCCCTCATTCGGAGATACGATATTTCGTTGGAGTCATTGGCTCTATCCTTACAGCTATAGACGCTTATAGAAGAAGATTTAGATATTATGCACTGGTGCCTATAGTGTGAGATTACTTAAGAGGTGAGAGCTTCAGCTGTGATCTCCTAGTAGCGGTGTCGAGGCCTTTCGACGTCATCTTGGGTATGGACTGGTTATCCAGATTCCATGCTCAGATTGACTGTTTTAGGCACAAAGTGTAGTGTATCTGCATGAATGGGACTAGGTTTTCCTTCACCAGTGAAAAGGGAACCTTTCCAGCAGAGGATGGACTTACCCAAAGGAGCGTGAGACCGATTACTCATCACTTGGATAGCCTTACCCTCAGTGTAGTTGATATTGAGAGTTTTAGCTATCCTGTAGTGGTGGACTAGTAAGCCGATGTCTTTCCTGATGATGTTCCAGGACTACCTCCACGCAGAGAGGTAGACTTTTACATCAACCTGTTCCCTGGGATGACACCTATATCAATAGTAGCATAATATGTCTCCCTCAGTGCTTCATGATTTACATGTACAGTTTGAGGAATTTCATGGAAAGGGGTTAATAAGACCCAGTGTTTCTCCATGGGCTTCCCCGATTTTGTTCGCCATAAAGGAAGATGGCGGTTTGAGACCATGTGTGGACTGTCGGTGCCTGAACTAGGTGACCATTAAGAAAAAGTATTCATGCCTGAAGATTGGTGATCTTTTCGATCATCTAATGGTAGATCGTCGGTTTTCGATGATAGACCGCAGATCCGGCTATCATCAGCTCAGGATACGAGATGTGGTTGTGTGGAAGACGACCTTCAGATTTTGGTATGGCCATTATGAGTTCATGGTTATGCCTTTCGTCATGACCAATGCCCCAGAAGTATTCATGGGACACATGAACAGGATATTTCATCCATACCTCAATCGCTTCGTGGTGGTGTTCATTGATGACAACTTGATATACTCAGGGACAAAGTAGGAGCATGCCTATCATCTACAGATGGTTCTGGATACACTCTAAGAGCATGAGATTTATGGTAAACTCCAGAAGTTCTAGTTCTGGATACAAGATGTCTACTTTCTTGGACACGTTATCTTAGAGGCTGGAGTAGCAGTGGATCCAGCGAAAATAGAAGATGTTCAAGCTTGGGATAAACTCAAGAGCATGACGGAGGTGAAGAGTTTCTGGGGGGTGGCTGGATACTACTGGATTTTTGTGCCTGACTTTTCCAGAGTATCAACACCCTTTTCACCATTGAAAAAGAAGGTTCAACCGCCCTTGTGGATGGAGAGATGCAAAAAATGTTTCCAGGAGCTAAGGTAGAGACTGAAAAGTACCCCCATATTGAGGCTTCTAGAAGAGGGAATTTGTTATGTAGTCTACTTCAACGCATCAGGGACCTAGAATGGATTTGTCTTAATGTAGGAGAAATCTGTAATCACTTATGATTTCTGAAAACTGAGACTGCATGAGCTAAGTCATGCTCCACATGACATTGAGTTTTTAGAAGTGGTTTTCACCATGAATATATGGCGACATTACATGATGGGATAACATTTTACAGTCTAATATGATAACAAGAGTTTCTAGTATATCTTCTCTAAGAAGGACCTGAACCTGAGACAACAGTGATGGATAATGATCCTCTAGGAATATGACATTGAGATAGTATATACTACTGGGAAGGGGAACGTGGTTGTTGATGAACTTAGCAGGAGGTCTTGTCTGCTGTTATGGAGTAAGGCGACAGAGTATCTATCTGCATTGCATAAATCCATTGTGGATAGAGATAGAGTAGCATACCTCTAGTATATGATAGTAACACCCCACTTCTTAAGTGAGTCAGGGAGGTGCAACATGGGGGCACTGACTGCGAGGCTCGACGTGCTCAAATATCCACAGGGCAAGCACCTAATGGATTTTCTTATGGTGGGGATCACATCATCATCATCATAATACGTACCATGGTACCTGTGGCACTACGGGAGGAAATTTTGAGGGAGTTCCATATGTTATCTCTGGTTGTACATCCTATTGTGGCAATAATGTACTAGGACCTTCAGTGTCAGTACTAGTGGGTGGGGATGAAGAAGTCAATGGATACGTTTGTTTCAAAACGTATCACTTGTAAGCAAGTGAAGGCCGAGCATCAGGTTCCAACAGGCATAGCTCAGCCACTAGAAGTGCCAGAGTGGATGTGGGATGGGATCTCCATTGACTTTGTGACATGAATTACACATATGCCTAGGGGACATGATTCCATATGGGTGATCGTTGACCGAATCACCAAGTCATCCCACTTCCTTCTTATCCGAGAGCAGGGATTAGTAGAGGGTTTGGGGCGCCTCTATGTACAGGAGATCATGAGACTTCTTGGGGTGCCATCTATGATCATCTCTGACTGTGACACACATTTTACATATCAGTTGTGGAAGATATTATAGGAGGAATTCGGCGCTCAACTGCATTTGAGAACCGCCATTCATCCATAGATAGATGTTCAGATTGAGAAAACCATTAAAATGCATGAGGATATTATTTTTTCATGCGTCCTAGATTTTTTCCGTAGTTTGGAGGTTCACTTGCCCTCGGTGTAGTTCGCATACAAAAATAGTAATCACCCCACTATCGGTATGGCACCATTTGAGTTCCTATATGGCCAACACTTCCAATACCGCCTATGCTACACAGACCCAGGTGAGTCAGTAATTATGGGTCCAGAGATGGGATGGGCTACCACTGAGAAGGGGAAGATCGTCCAAGAGTAGATGAAGACTATACAGAGAAGACAAAATTCCTACGCTGACAGAAGATAGAGACATTTGGAGTTCAAGGAGGGGGACCACGTTTTCTTGTGAGTTTCCCTTTGATGGGGACAATAGATATTTGGGTGAGGCGTCATGTTATATATGAGGTTCATTGGGGGAATTTCAGATACTTCACAGGATAGGTGAGATGGATTACTGCTTGGCCCATCCACCGTATTTGGAGAAGGTGCACGACTTCTTCCACGTATCCTAACCGAGGAGATATGTTCATGACCCATCACATGTTATCGACCATGGAGAGTTAGAGTTAGATGATGTGGCGAAATTTATGGTTGTTCATGTAGAGATTGAGGATCGATAAGAGTTGGTCCTTTGTGGGTGGTTGATACCTTTGGCGTGTGTTCGCTGGTAGCATTGGAACCTCCAGGATAGCACATGGGATAGAGAGGATCATATTTGTGCTCAGTTTCCCCATTTGTTTCCTTACACTATGTTGTGGCTTTCGAGGATGGAAAACCCTAAGGTGGGGAGAATGTAATGACCCACATTTTAGGTAATTTTTTTAATTATATTGATTTATTACGAGTCTGTGAAAATTGATGGCACATGATTTCGAGGCCCGATGTTCCCAGAATGAATTTCTGAAATTTTTTTCAGGTACCTTTTGTAAAGGTGTGAGAGGAATTTTATAACTTTTGAACCATTGATTAGATTATAAATCTGAGGAATCCTTTGAATCTGAAAAACCATGATTCTCTTAAAGGAGGATTCACTTTGACCATAGTTGGTCCGGAGAAGATGTTAATTATTGTTACTTTTAAAAGAAATGAAATAAATCCATCATATTATTTTATTTATTTTCCACCAAAATATATGCAGAGTGTGGTACCCATGGTGAGTGTGGCCAATTAATGGCTTGACTTTCCAAATCCATATTAAGGATGTCATTAGTGGATTTGGAATCTTCCTAATTTATGAGCCCCAATAATTCCCCGCATCGGTAATTATTCTCCCCCTATCTTATAAATATAGATCTTGGGAGAGGGGTGTTAGAAAATCATCACCTAGAAACAATGTTCTATTAGAGTTCCATAACATTGAACACTTAGAGGGTAGATCCAACCCCAGCAGGAGGTGACGTGTGACACAGAAACCCTGAACTAGAGTTTGACTTTCGAGAGGCGGTGATGACAAATTGTTGCAGGGATAACGAACAATGAGACTCCCTCAAACATGATCACTCCCCAATGTTTTGAGGATGGGGTTAATTTGTTTATGATTTTTGAATGATTTCCTCTTCCCCATTCTTGAATGACACAAAGAACATGGGTCAACCATCTAACGGGTTGACCACCAATTCATTGTTCTTTGCGGGAAGATTGTTACGGGAAATCTTTGTGGGTTTTATCTTGTTGTCTAATTAAATTGATTATTCAACCCCTTAATATCCTATAGAATATGATCTAACACTGAGGGCATGGTCATAATGAACCTAGCCTGAGCCCTCCACTATCCTGCTATCTTTGCACCACCTTCGATGACCGCAAGCATAGTGATGTACTCCATATGGGGAGAGTCGCGTCTTTTCAGCCGCAGAGAATGGAGGAGGAGGCCGGCAATACGTCTGGCCATGGGAAGGGAGACGATATGAAGACCACACTACTGGAAAATGGAAGCTGAGGTCAAAGAAGCAATGGAGGCCGAACCCACATCTGGTGGGTTCCGGAGCGATCGAGCGGCGCCCTCGCAGTGCCGCCACCTTGCCAACCTAAAAGACTTTGGGACATTTGGGATTCCGGGAAACCCATGGGTTATGCCCCCACATCTGGCTGAACCGTACTGCCACGCTCACGTCGGGCCACCCCCCCCCCCCCTCGGATCGTGCCACCGCCCCCAGACCGAGGCGCCGCCCTCGGATCGGGCTGTGGCCCTCACGTCGAGCCGCCGCTCTCGAACTGTACTGCCCCCTCGGACTGGGCCGCCACCCTCGAACCGGGCCTCCGCACAAGGAGCAGGCCACCGCCCTCAAGATGGGCTGCCGCCCTCAGACCGGGCCATCACCCTAGTGGGCTGCCGCCCCCGTGATGGGCCTCCACCCACAAGTGTCAGACAGCCCCTTGCAGGCTGCCCTATTCTGACTGGGCCGCCCTTGCGGGCCGCCCCTCTTGCGGGCTGGACCAAATATCATCCCGGTAGGCTAAGACCACCTTGACCAAGCCCAAACAATGTCTGGTCGTGTCGGCCCGACCGGGTCGGATCGGACCCGGGCACAAATGTGCCCAGAAACAGTCAAAATGGGATTATCTTGAGGATCAGATGCCTGTTTAAATATCCATCTGCATCATTGGGACCATTGGAGAAAAACGATCATTTTTCCATACTCCATTATATTTTTATAGAAACATATTGAATGGTAGGGTTGGATCGCACCCAAATCCAACTGGGCCCTTAGCAATGAAATTAAAATTACGCACATAACGAGTGTCTGATTGATGCACCGTGTATTGCGTTGGAACTTATATGATATAACGGGTCATCAAGTTAGTTCCTTTTGAGACTTCGTGCTGGTTGAGATGTGACTAATGGCTTTGGCAGCGGTTCTCCTATGCTCACTATGTACAGAACCCTGCGACTGGCTGAGACCCGACGACTATTGAATTTTTGACATGGAGTGACTCGACGACCGCAGAACATAATGGGGAGGAGTACATTAGAAGACCTCGATGGGTGTGGATGGTTCTGTGTGACCTAGTTGGGAATGGTGGGGAGGGGTCGTGATAAACGATGGGATTGAGTACCTTTGCAGACCATGATGGGGTGGGTGGCTCTGTGTGACTGAGAAGACCCAGAATATGCGATGGGGAGGAGTACCTCAGTAGTTCAAGGATATTGGAAAGCATCTCACAGTGACCTGACATGCCTGCTATACTCTATGGAGGAGGACTTCTCCCACAGACAAGGCATTCGACATTGTAACAGGGGATGTTACTTGATACTACCCCTATAATAAATCCTGGTGTGAGATGTCTTTTCCTTGTTCTTGTGATTGTGGTTATTCCATTTAGACCTTTACCTCTATGGTAATCTACCTTTATAGTGTTAACCTATCATTTTTCTTTGTGGGACTCTTGGATAACTTCTGGGTCTCGAGGTCCCTACTGAATATCATCATACTCACACCTGCATTGACTTCAGCTACAACTTGTTGTGTCTTGTGAAGATGACATAAAACATTGATCTAGGTAGACTGAGTGAGGGTTGGATAGTGCTCAGAGGTGGACCGTCCGGCGTGATGTGACTGAGAGGAGACGAGAGGATGTAGAGTGTATTAGATTCGATTTGTACCTACCCTTTATGTAGAAACCTCATAGGATGATCCAGAAGTTGATTTCCTTTTTCTTTCAGTTTTATTGTACTTTTAGTCAAACTTGTACTTTTATAGTTGGGCTTGTATTCCGGCCCCTATTACTTTCATCACTCTTTTACTATGGTAGTTTACTTCACAGTTTCTTCGTGTTATGTTCCCAGATCATGTGTTTGTACAGGAAAAAGGGCAATATCTTCCCATTTTAGGGAATATGCCTTTCGATGTTAGGTTCCAGGACTTGGCCTATGGAAGGAAGGATTGGGGTAGTCATGGTACGGACCCTGGGGGATAGGTCATGACATTTCCCCACCATCACTTATTAAAGGGAACATCCTCTCCTATAAATTTAAAAAAATTAAGCCTTATAGATAATAAATAATTTATTTAAAACCATTATATATTCCTTCCCTTTTTTTCATGATCTCTTTGTATTCTCCATGGACTAATAATTCTATGTTGTAGTTTTCAACCAAATGTTGTCTCTCAATGACGTTGATTAGATTTTATCCCACTATTACAATTTTATTTATTTTTCTACATCTTCTGAAATTTTCTCATACTTAATGACATGTTGCCTCTAGTAAAAAATATTTAATGATATATTATTATAATGATTAAAAACTATTTCAACACCCTTATCCATCAAATGGGATATAAAATAATCACTCTTATGTATGTGTCTTATACAAACTCCACATATTAATATAAATACATTCTTCTCCCCCATGTTAATGGGTGGTTATTATGAGGTATTTAACTTTAAATATGATATTTATGAAATAATTAATCTATTGGAAATATAATAACCCATATCCCTTCTAAACTTATAATATATTGGTGAAAAATAATGCCCCCACATGTTCATAAGGACTACCACCTTCTTAGAGAGATATAATATATTTTCATTTCTAATTTACATGAAAAAGTATATATTTTATGAAAATATTTATATAAATGATATGGTCATTATTGTGTATTGTTTAATTAAAAATTTCCATTCATTGATTCAATGCATCAAAAAATAGAAACATCACTCATGATTACATATAGACTACAATCTCAATATAGTGACATAAATTTTTTCTCCAACAGCATCATAAAAATGATATAAAATATTTATATAATTTATATATATTATATATATATCATTATTAATAATCTTTAAAATAATTAACCAAGATCTAAGCGAACCATAACTATCAAAAAGGGGAGACTAAAGGGGCCTAATGTGAAATTGAAAAAGGTGCCTAATGTTGTTATATATTTTATAAAAATAATTATTATTTTTGTATGTTATAATGAAGAAAGTTCTTAATGTGAAAAAAAATGGTAAATTATTGAAAATGTGGAAAATGAGTGACCAATGAGAAACTGGGATAATGGGATTTTTTTTATTTTTTTATTAACCAAGATATTGATGATTGATGGTTAAGGGTAGTGATATCACCTCAGTTTGGACCATGGGGTAGGATATAAGGGACGATTTTTATGATTTTTTTAGAATCCCCATGAAAATAATAATAATGATTATTTATTTTCCATAAGAAATTTGTTTTGAATTCTGTGAAATCCTCCCAATAAATGCATGTTGAGAGGAAACTAGGAGGGTATGGTTAGAAATTTTACTTATATAATTGAAATATTGGCTCTGGTAGTTTCATTTGAGAATGTTAGAGAGTAGTTTCATGAGAAATTTTGTTAGTTTATACAATTAGCAGAAAGAGACCCATGGATAGTCCTGAAGTGTATATGAGACATGAGATAGTAGTTCTATTTCAAACCCCATTTTACATTGACATGATATAGTGGACCTGAGGTAGATGAGTTATGTAGGGAGTCTATATAGATGATTTTGGAAAACATAGTGACTCCTTCTAAGAAGAGAGTAAAACTAGAATCTAATAGGTAGTGAGGATTTGAAAAAAATTGTTGGGCATTTAGGCTTGTAGTGAGATGGTTGAAAATATTGAATGGAAGGAATTCCATGATATGTTACAAGTGAAATATTATCAAAATTATCTAATATATAAGAAGAATCTATATTTTACGAGACTAAACCAAGGTAGTATGCCCATGATTCACTATGATGGCCACATTACTGACATGAAACAATTTATTGTAACACTGGAAGATGATGAGATAACTATGAAAATATGGTTTCATGGTGGGGTTGAATATGAGATCAAGTACTAGGTGAACATATTTATGAAAAAATATATTTATAAGATAGTGGATTATGTTCTCATATTTTAGGGGAACTGGAAAGAGTCATCTAGTGGAAACCATGTGGTTTTTGATAGTCAACCATAATGTAAGACTACCAAGATTAGGTAGAATTCATATGAGAATTTTGTCCAGAGTAGTGGAAAATAGAGTTTCCATGGGGTAGGATCAGTTACTCAAGATTTTACTAGAGTGATATTTCACGAGTGTGGTAAGAAGTAACACATTTGTAGGAATTGTCCTCGACCATCAGTAGAGTGTTGATCTTGCCGTTAGATGTGATCCATATATAAGATCTACAGAAACCCACAAAATTTGGGAAATGATGGAGGTGAAAGGAACAATCAAATTTTTTAAAGGGGATCTTCCACCACATATCAGTTTAGTAGTTGTATTTCAACATGCCATGGGGAACATGGTAGTGGATGAGGTGATTCTAGAAAATAGTGCATGTATCATCTGGGTGGTGTATTTCAAGGGACTCTAATTTTATCACATGGAAGAGGGGAAATACCGTTTCGTACATTTTGTCTTACACTAGTGGATAGAGAGGCTAGACCATTAACTAGTTGAGATACTATTATTTAATATTATATGCCTTTTAGTGCCTTATTTGATACTAGTTATAGTCATTAATTTATATCTACACAACTTGTGAATGGGTAGATTATGGTATTGGATTTTTTTAGGGGAGTTATAAATATTGATATTCCAATGGCAATAAGATCAAGAGAAATCTATTCATGATGGGGTTGTTCCCTCAATTCTTTGGAGTATCACTTGATTTAGGATAATTATATCATTGAAATATTTCTCTTTTACTTTATTTTGGGTATGGATTAGTCAATAGTATACCAAGCCCATATTTATTTTTTCTGCATGATGGTGATATTTTTGTATTCTAAGTGGGTATTATTATACATCAATGAAGGTGGGATATCAAAGAAGGCCTTTTAGGGACAATACATCAACAATAATGGGAGTTCATCGCCTAGGTTGCAAGTAATATTATTTATTACTAGTGTTTGAAGCAAGAATTCTTCCTGCCCAAAGTGGATAGGTTATATGACATTTTTCCTGAGTACTTCTCATTGATTCCACCTGAGAGAGATGTGGAGTTTACTATTGAGATCATTCCTGGGGATTATCTTATTTCAATTCCACAATAGATAATGGAACCAATAGAGCTTCATGAGTTTTGTACTGAATAATAAGAGTTAAAGGGTAAGGTTATTATGAATGTATTTTGGATTCTTTGGGGTTCTGCAGTATTATTTTCTAAGATGGATGATGAGACCATATGTTTATGTGTTTACTACTAGAAAATGAAAGTATGATAATTAAGGACCAATATATTCCCACATCTATTAATGATATTGGTTACAAATGAAGTAAAGAATGTGTTTTCCCAAAAATTTCCATGAGATCAAGGTTCCACCAGTTGAGATTTTGAAATTTTTAAATGCCACACACTTCTTTCAGAAGTTGGAATGATCATTATGTTTTCACCATGATGCTATTCAGGATAAAAAATTATCTGACATTGTCTATGGCCATGATTAATTGAATATTCCACCCATACCTAAATCACATTGTGGCTCTTTTTGTGTATTCCACCTTTGTGTTCTTCAAGAATCGTGATTATTATTCCAAACATCTGGAAATTTTCTAGAGTTAACTGAGATATATTTAGTTGTATGAAAACCTATCTATGTGTTAATTCTGGATTTATGGGTTGCACTTATTGTGTGACATATGCTCAATGGAAGCTGTATCAATGGACATATAGAAGGTTCAGGTAGTAGTTTCATTGGAGTAGACTATGAATGGATTTCTTATCTATAGATTTCTGGGATTAGAGGGTTGTTATTGAATGTTCACAAAATATGTTTCCCACAAAGGAGAACCTATTTTGGCATTTAAATTGACGAGGAAAATGTTTTAATGTCCTAATCATGTGAGATTTCATTCCAATAGTTTATGAGGTAGTTGAATAACACTCCATTCAATATCTTATCTGAACCATGTGGGATAATAAAATGTTTTGTGACACTTATGGGATAAGGATTGCAGTACTGTTGATGCAGAGAGATTTCTTTTTATTGTATGTGTCATGGAAATTGAGGCCTCATGAACATAATTTCCTAAAGAATGAACCGATTCATGTACGATTTTTTATGCCTTCATGTGTTTGTGGAATTATATATTGGGAGAAAATAATACTATGTATACTTTCCACAAGATCTTAAAGTGGTTATTTTTCAATGATATTTCAATATTTACCAATGGATTCCAGTTGAGTATATGCAGTAATTTGATTTTTGAGCTACCATATAAACCATGGATGGGAAACAATGTTGATGACTCTTTGAGAAGGAATACATTAACTCAGTCTATTCAATAGTATAGTTCTGAGTTAAATATGATGAATTTACCGGATGGGATTTTTGTTTTGGTCTAGTAGGGATATTAGATGATGAATCCTATATAATTATCAGTGGGGTCTACACTATTGAGAGGTATATAGGATAAAAAATATGATTATTAAGAGTGTATGTTTTTATGGGAAATACTTGAAGGTGGTGAGTCACCTACTGATTAGACAATGGATGAGGATCAGATCATCTATGTTTGGGGTAATGTTGTTGTGCCAACAAGTTTGAGGGTGTATATGATTCATGAATTTCATTCCTTGATGTGGGTGGTGCATCATGTTTTTTAAAAAAAATTCCACGATCAAAATAAAAAATATAGGTGGCGGGGAATGAAAAAGAAGTAAGAAGGGTTCATGACATGGTTCAAGACCTCTAAATTGGTGTATGTCTTGTAGCCATGACCATTTAGTTTATTACAGTTGTTTCCCATTACATAATAGAAGTGGTATGAAATTAATTTCAAATACATTGTGGATGTCCTTAAGATTCATCAGAATAGTGATGCTACAAGTGTGTTAGTACAATTGTTGATGAAATGTGTTCATTTCATTCCTATACATGAGAATTTCTTAGTAGGTCATTTGGGAGACATATATATTCATGAGATAGTCCATTTATATGTGGTTTCACAATGAATATTTTCTTATTGTGACTCATGTTTCACTTTTTTTTCTTTAATGGATTGTATAATTTTCTAGGTAAAATGATATTATTGAGTAAAATATTTAATCAAAAAACTAATGGGTTGTCGGAATATACTATTCTAGTTTTGGGAGATTTTAATTTAGAATTTTTTCTAGACTTTTTTTATCATTGTAGAAGCACCAAAAACTAATTATGTATTCGTATAACATCATTATTCAGGTGAAAATTTAGATGGAACAATATTAGGATCATTGTGGTAGGTCATTCATATAACCTCTATGCTTGATGTTGGTTGGAGAGTTAGAGAAGTTGGGATCGAGTTTCATATATGAGGTGCCATCGATGGTTTACATAATTATGAAATGTTTGGTTATGAATTATAGTATAAAATATTTTATTTCGGATAATCGGTTTCTACAAATTGATTTTATAATCAGTCATCATGTGTTATTTTGGGTGTCATCTGGATTGGGTCACCATAGGATTCATAGGTAGGGAATGTTGTCACACAAGAATCTTAGATAATGCTAGATTATGGATTGAATATAGATGATGGTGTTCCAATTGACTCTTTCACATATGTATAGTGATATGAAAAATTTATTTCATGTGTAACACCCTTAGCTTTCACGGTACGCTTCTCTTTGAATATTACAATAGAGTGTGGTGTGCGCAACTTCGAGTTCTAACACAGCACAACCAATCAAACTGGCTGTTATGAATAGCAATACACACTTTTGGAAATTCTATAAATTTTATCTCTCAAAATGTACTTCATTTTTGGATTCGGAATATCGAAATTCGCTTCGGGTGAATTTTTGGTATTTTTCTAAAAACATTCAATTTTTGATTAATATTGAAAAAAACTGAGTTATAGTTTAAAACAAAATTTTTATTTAAATAATTATTTATTTTATTTAAATTTATTTTACGTCAAAATAGATACATAATACCAATATATGTTTAATTTAAATTATTGGAGTCGGTTTATAATAATTTAAAAATATATAAAAATTTTATTGAACTTTTTACCGTATTTTACCAACTTCCTAGGTGTAATTACAAATTTACATAAAACATATTTTTACCACCTCTATGAGTTTAATTTCAAAAATCCTAGAGGCACGGTTGATATCAGTAAGTAAATTTTTTTTCAATAAGATAAAAATAAATTTTGGTGAATAGTAACTTTTTACTTTTATTTACCACGGTTAAAAGTAATAGGGTAATTAAGGGTAAAATTGATATTATTATAACCCTAACACATGTACTAATACTATTGTATTAGTATAATTCGACCAAAAAAACCTTAGGAATAAAATATGAACCTCCTTGGTTCACATGGAATAGATTAGGACATTTATTATTATTTTATTTAAAGAAGAGTTAAAAGAGTTAAAATCAATGTTTAATAACTAAAACATTTTTAATATAGGGTTATTTATAAGATAAATTAGACTATAAATATTCATTTAAATCTAAAAATATTTTCTACATAATGGTATTATATTTATAATTTTTAGAAATTATATAATTAAATTTACTTATGACACAATGATGATGGAGTAATTACCGTAATAATGAAAGATTAAACTAATTGATATTACAAATATAAAAATAAATGTAATATGAGACTTTTTATGAATTATGATAATTTTCCTGGTTAATATGACAGTTTAGGGTTTGTTATATAAATTTGGTTCATAGTAATAATGTTGTTAGGAATTTAGAAAAAATACCAAATTGGGTCAAAATTGACATAAAAGAGTTTTTAAAACAAATATTGTCTTGATATTCTATTCCAAAAAATCAATGGTTCAGCCAAAATACTTATATAAAGAAAGTTGTATCATTAATGAGCCACTTGGGGTTCACTTGGAACTTTTTAGTAAATTTATTAACCATATAATATAAAAATACAAAGAGACATGGTAAATGTCAAACTATTTAAAAAAGAGTTAAATATAAATGATAAAGTTAATATAGTGACACAAACCTGTCTAAAACCTATTGGTTGAGTGGTTTTCGACACATACCCACCTTACCATTTAAATAATTAATTATGGATCCATTAGAAATAGAAAATTATTTTATTATAAAATAATATTTATTGGTTTTCCTAAGGTGCCCCTCACCCCTCTTATAAATAGCCACTTCCCATTCCCTCAAATTCACACCTTCAAATCCTTTTGGATCTGCCAAACCATGACCAAATACCCTATCAACTGTACTCCATTAATCCTGGAGGCATTCCATTAGACATAAAGACAACCTAAGGATCCCGTTTGATCAAATCAAAAGGAATAACTGGAAGAAGAGGTAAATATTTTATCACCTCTTTCATGTTCATTTCTTCTTCTACTTCCTCTTCATTTGTTTTTTCCATTATAAAATAATAAATCTAGATTCTTATATATACTATGATGTTACTATAAATATGGTACAACCATATTTATTATTCTATCCATCCTATGAATGACATGTCACCATACGTGCGTACGTACGACTTACCGTCTCCACGTCGTGGTGTAATTGTTATTCAATAAATAATTTTTTAGATGGTTATAATAATGATGTATAATTGATGTAAATAATAAATATAACATTATAATGATTCTTTATATATTATATACAATACAATTATATATTATTTTAATATCAAAAAAATGATATTGTCACTCATGCTAGGTACGGATTACCGTCTCCACGGACGTGATGAGATTTGTTCCCTGTTGTATCCATTCAGGACTAATTTTCATTAGATGATTAAAAATAATGTTTAAATACATTATATAATTCTAAATATGAATAAGATACATCATATCCATAAAAAAAATAACTTATGAAACAAAGCATATAAAGGAAAACGAATCAGTTAACACCCGAAATGACGATAATACTAAGATATTATTAACAAAGCAATGTTAAAAGATCATATATGTTATCTTATTAATGTATATGATTCTTTTATAATTTAAAAACAATTATTTCACCATTATACAGGAGGTTAACCAATCTTCGACCAAGGAAATGTACAAGGTAATGGCTAATATCACAATCTATTTATTATCCAAGGTTGCTTTTACATAAGTATCTACTGGGACCTCTTTATCATCCACATCGATGTTTCATAAAAATGAATTCCAAATTTTTTTTAATATTTAATAGACTATGGGTTAAATTAGTTTATACTGCTTTTTCACTTTTTATAAAATGTTTTGAATGGAATATTTCTGTCGTTTTCCCAACAAGGTACCTTATGACCTTTTCGTCAATATTAAGGTAGGAATGTTTTTTTAACATATATGGAGGGCGCAGCTATTTTCCGTTGTTTTCACATTGTCAATGTATCCCTTACAAGCATATAAAAATATTTTCTAAATAAATATTTTATTTATAATTATGTGACTCTTAAATGATTTCAAAATAGAAAGACATATTTCTCTAAAAAAGGTTTTTATTTCATCTATGTCAACATACTTTCATTGAATTTAAGCTTATTTGAAGTTGATTAATTATGATACAAAACATCAATATTGTATTGAAGGTTTTTTATATGTTTGAATTTTTATGTGTTATTTTTATACCAATCATGGTTTATGTTTAATGTTTTGACATTTCGTATGATAGTTTTAATACGAATTTTAATGTTATGTTTATACCTTTTCATATAAGGAATGCATTGGACTTTGTATGTGATGGGTGGATCCCCCTATAGCTTCTTGATCCATCGGTAGGTCTCAAGAGAAAAACTATTTTCTTGGCATAAGTTCTTGATAAAATATTTTTTGTAGTCCTGGCACAAGGCCTTGAATATGTGGTTATGATGTCTGGCATTAGGCGTCCCATCATTATGAAAGTGGTTATTGATATTTCATGTGATTATTCAACAAGTAGAATATCCATGTGAGTAAGTAAATTGAATTATTTTGAGTTATATTTTCCATATTAAGATGAAGTTTATGTTGAAAAGGCTTTTGTTTTACTTTTATACATTTCCTTAAATGTTTATTCTCATTTATGAAGGTTTCTGCCATATGTTTACCGTTACTGCGCATTTGAGCTCACCCCATTCTATGTTTTATTTTTCCCAGGATGCGAAAAAGTATATTATGATTGACCTATAGGGATATTCTATGGGATCTTAGTGTTTTCCATGGAAACAAGGTTGTTGTAGTTTTCAATTTTATGATGTAATTTATACCTTAAGAATGTATCTAGTGATTCCAAGGCTACTATACTATTCTATCTTTCGAGACATGATCTTTTGTGATCATTCCAATGATACTTAAAAATGCACCAACTCTAGGCTTCTGGGGTCGGGGAATTATAGTTTTTATCATAGGATGTTTAGTAAAAAACCATGTAAAATAGATTTAGATAAACTATGATTAGAGCACATAGCCTTAAGACATACTTTTAGGATTAGTATAGAACTTCCTAAAAGTTTAGTATTTTATAGATTTTGTGAGTTTTCCATGCAATACATCCCTATATAGATATGAGCAGGTAGAGGTTGCTCTAGCACAGATGTACCTTGGTGTAAGACCCGAAAACACCCCATTGAGCTAGACTCAAATTGGAACTGGTTCACGACAACGGGCCTTGTTGCACTCTTTGTTACGACACTCACATGGGATATGCTTAGGATAATTATAATTTACTTCAAAACCATTATGAAGGGTTTATGAGTATATACGACCAAAAATAAAACATTTTTTATGATTATGGAATATATTCATAAACTATTCAAATTATGTTAAGTGTTTTACAAGTTTGGAATTATGTACTTCAATTCGTAAACTAATCTAGTTTATGCCTTTATTTAGAAATGGAGCCTAGTGGAAGGAATGGAAACTGTATCAATGCACACACTCCATGTAGGGATTTACTTCCTATAAAAGATAATTATAGTGAAGCTGGTGATACAATTGGTGCTGATCAGCTTATCACTGTATTGGGACAACTCACACAGGTTATAAATAATAACCTTACATGTATGGAGCACCCTGATCCACAGCGTGGGGGGTCAATGTTAGATCTCTTCCTAAGGCAACAACCACCAACATTCAATGGGGGTACAAATCCACTAGTAGCTGAGCAATCGATAAATACTTTAGTGAAAATATTCCACACATTGGGGAGTAAAGAAAGGGAAAAAGTTTTCATGGCAGTTTATCGCGTCACTGGAGATGATGATCAATGAAGGTCATTAATTCAAAAAAAAGAAAGATTATGAAGTATAAAATATGGATTGGATGGAGATTTAATAAATTTTCTTAGAAAAATACTTTCCTTATGACCATCGAGCGGATATGGAAAGACAATTTCCGAGTCTCAGATAAATGGTGGATGAGAATGTCGCAATGTATGAAGCAAACTTTACAAGGTTAGTGAGGCATGCTTCATATTATATATGTTTCCAAAAAAGTAAGATTTATTGTTTATTTAATAGGTTAATACCATTTCTCTATTGTGAATTAGTCTCAAAATCTGTCTGGTCGTAAAAAGATATTGTCTCATTGCTATCAAGACAAAAAAAACAACTCTCTAATTCTTACGACTTTTAATCAAAGAAAGGGAAGAAGAGATCAGCTGAACACTCTGTAAATCGAAATAAGTGGAATAAGGGAAACCTTGAATATCAATCCCATAGTAAATGTGTGAAGAAACACCCTGGTACTTTCCTGAAGGGAATGGGAGTCTGTTACAAGTGTGGTGAAAAAGGCCACCATGCTCATGATTACAAGGGGAATAAAAAGGCGGTTGATGTTTATTGATACAATTATATAGAAAGGGGGAATAATTCAAATGAAGGTCCTAAGAGTCAAAGGAACTGACCATAGAAATGTCCAAGGGATCAAGGCCAAGCATATTCTATCACTACTACTGAGGTTGAAGCTCCGAATTGCGTAGTGGCAGGTAATTTAATGGTTTCCTCAAGTATAGCCAATGCTTTATTTGATTAGGGATCAACACAATGTTTCATATCTTCCCAGTTTGTAATGAAAATTAGATATTTCCAATTTTATTTATCAAGGGAGTTGTCATTCAAAACCTTAAAGGGATGTATCATTGCAATAATGTTTTGTGAATCAGTTTCCATTAAGGCATATAAAAATATTAATCTCCTGGTCTCATTATCCTACCCATGATTGAATTTGATATAATCATCTGTATGGATTGTCTTTCAGAGTATGATGTGAACATTTACTGTTATAAAGAGGAGGTAATAATTTTTGATAATGATAAGGAGTACCTTATCTTTAGAGTAGAAACATCACCACATAATTCTTATCTAGATCCACCCCCTTTAGCTCAACTAAATTCAATTATTGGTGAGGAATAGAATGAAATAACTATTGGTGAGGAAAAGAATGTTCAAATAGAGGATGTACCTAATGTGAAAGAATATGTTGATGTGTTTCTCGAAGATTTACATAGACATCCTCCAGAACAAGAAATATAGTTTTCCATTGATTTAATTCCTAGATCAAGGCCCATATCAAAGACCCCTTATAGAATGTCTACAGTGGAATTAGTGGAATTAAAGAAACAAATAGAGGAATTGAGTAATAAGGGATTTATTCTCCCAATTGTTTCTCCATGGGGGACCCTATTCTATTTTTTATGAAGAAAGATGGATCTATGAAGTTGTGCATTGAATACAGGGAGATCAATGTTATAACAATAAAGAACAAGTATCCTTTACCTCACATTGATGATTCATTCCACCAACTTCATGGGGCTTTATACATTTCAAAGATTGACCTTCGATCTAGATATCATCAGTTGTGTGTGAAGAAGGAAGACATTCTAAAAGTAGAATTTCGAACCAGGTACGATCATTACGAGTTTACAGTAATGCCTTTTGGAATCACTAATACACCCTTTGTCTTCCTGGATCTAATGAATAGAGATTTCAAGGAATATCATGATGAATTAGTAGTGGTATTTATTGATTATATCTTGGCATACTCCAAAATCTATGAAGATCATGAAAATAATTTGTGCATTATTCGAAAGACTCTTAGAAGACATGAATTATATGGGATGTTTAGCAAGTGTGAATTCCAGCTTCAGGATATTTATTTTCTTGGCCATATTGTCTCTAAGGATGGAATCTATATTGATCCCTCTAAGACAAAGGCAATCTAAAAATGTCCAGCACCAAAGAGTATAACCAAGGTATGCAGTTTTATTTGTTTAGCAGGTTATTATCGACGTTTCGTCCAGATTTTTCCCACATGGCTAACCCATTTACAAAGAACACGTGAAAAGGGGTAAATTTGTTTTGACAAAAGGGTGGGAAGAATGTTTTGAAGAACTAAATAGAAGATTATTCAATGCTCCAATATTGACTCTACCATCGGTGAATGATGGTTTTGTTATTTATAGTGATGATTCAAAGAAAGGACTTTGTTTTGTCCTAATGAAGAATGATAAGGTTATTTCCTATGAATCACGATAGCTAATAATCCACAAGAAAAACTATCTTACTCATCATCTTGAGTTAGCAGCTATAATATTTTCTTTGAAGATATGGAGACATTATCTCTATGGAATAAAATGTGAGATATATACCGATCACATAATTTTGAAGTATAATTTCTCATAGAAATAACTCAACATGAGGAAAAGGTGATTGCTTGAACTACTCAAGGATTATTATTTCACTATATACTACCACTCAAGGATGGAAAGCAACGTGGAAGATGCTTTGAGTAGAAAGGATCATTGAGCTTTGGAAAAGATGAGAGTTGAAAAGGATCCTATATACATTGATCTAGTAAATATGAATATAGGAATCACCATGGAAGGTGAAACATCAATACTTATTAAAATGGATTCCAAGACATATTTACTAGAAAGGATAAAGAGTTCTCAGATCGACGATGAAGAGTTTCAAAAGAAGATTAAAGCTGTGAATGATGGGAGATTGAGTAACTTTGTGTATGAAGATTGAATTTTGAAATTTAGGAAGAGACACTGTGTTCCCGATATACCTGACCAAAAAAGGGAATTGTTGGATGATTCTCTTAGTTCCAATTTCTCTATACACCCTGGTAGCACTATGATGTGTAGATATTTGAAGGAACATTTTTGGTCGGACAACATGAAGAGGGAGAATGCTAATTTTTGTATCAAGATGTGTGGTTTTTCAACAAGTGAAATCTGGAAGGCAACATCCTGGAGGAGTCATGCATCCTATTCCCATACCTGAGTGGAAATGGGATGATATCATGATGGAATTTGTAATGGGGATACCAAAGACTCCTAGAAGGAACAATGCAATATGGGTCATTGTTGATCCTCAAACCAAGTGAGTACATTTTCTTACTATAACAGAAGATTTACCACTTGGAAGTTTAGAGAGACTGTATATTAATGAAGTTGTAAGACTTCATGGAGTACCCCTATCAATTGTTTATGACTGTGATCCCCATTTTACATCATGATTCTAGAAAATTTCTATGAAATCCCTGGATACTGAACTTCGTTTGAGCACTACCTACCACCCTCAAACAAATGGACAATCAGAACGGACTATTCCAACCTTATAAGACATGTTGAGATCTTTCTAACTTTCCTTTAAAGGTATGTGGGATCAATATTTTCTTCTGGTAGAATTTTCCTATAACAATAACTTTCATTCAAGTATTCAGATGGAACAATATGAAGAATTATATGGAAAGAGATGCCGCACAACAACCTGTTGGGATGATGTTGGTGAAAGAAAACTAGTAGGCCCAAAACATGTGGAGGAAATGATAGAAAAGGTGAAGGTAATCCAAAACCACATCAAAGCAGCTCAAGGTAAGCAGAAGAGCTATGCCAATAACTGAAGGAAGGATTTGGAATTTCAGGTAGGAGATCATGTTTTCTTGAAGGTATCTCCATGGAAGGGTCTTATAAATTTCAGAAAGAAGGTAAAATTGTGTCTCAGGTACATCAGACATTTCAAAATTCTAGACAAAATTGGGGATATAGCTTATCGTTAGTAAATGCCGCCAAGTATCTCCGAAGTTCACGATGTATTCCATGTATCAATATTGAGAAAATGCATTCCTGACCCAACATATGTACTCACCTATGTGGAATTAGAACATGAACCCGATCTGTTTTATTGTGAAGAGTTTTTCAAGGTTCTTGATACAAGAGAACAAGTTCTAAGAAACCGAACGACTCATCTGGTAAAAGTTCTATGGAGAAACCATAATATGAAAGAGGCAACGTGGGAACCTACGTAACTTATGATAAAGAACCACCCGAATCTTTTTATGCATTATTAATCTAGAAATTTCAATAACGAAATTATTTAAAGGAGGGGAGAATGTAACACCCCAAGCATCCATGGTACGCTTCTCTTTGAATAATACAATAGTGTGTGTTGTACGCAACATCGTGTTCTAACACACAACCAATTAAACTAGCCATTATGAATAGTAATACCCACTTTTTGAAATTTTATTAATTATTCTTTCAAAATGTACATCATTTTTGGATTAGGAATATCGAAATTAGTTTAGGGTGATTTTTTTAGTATTTTTCTGAAAACTTACAATTTTTGATGAATAGTGAAAAACACTGAGTTATAGTTTAAAACATAATTTTTATTTAAATAATTATTTATTTTATTTAAATTTATTTTAGGAAAAAATCGATACATAATACCTTTTTATTTTAATGTAATTAATTGGATTCAGTTTATAATAATTTTAGATATATAAAAAATATATTGAACTTTTTACCGTCTTTCACCCACCTCCTAGGAGTATTTGAAAATTTACATAAAAAATAACTTTACCACTTCTTTGAGATGAATTTAAAAAATCCAAGAGAAATGGTTCATATTAGTAAGTAAAATGTGGTTCAATAAGATGAAAATAATTTTTGGTGAATAATAACTTTAAATGTTTTTTGCCATGGTTAAAAGTAAATAGGGTAATAAAGGGAAAACATTATATTATTATTATCATAACACATGTCCTAGTTCAATTGGATACCTATAATTTGACCCAAAAATAACTTAGTATGAAAATATGAACCTCTTTGGTCCACTTGGATTAGATTAAGACATTTATTATTATATTATTTAAATAAGAGTTAAAAGAGTTTATATCAATGTTTAATAAAAAAACCTTTTTAATATAGGGTTATACAAAAGATAAATTCGAATATAAATATTAATTTTAAATCTAAAAATATTTCCTGAATAATACTATTTTATTTATAATTTTATGACTTTAAATAATTAAATTTATTTAAGACACAATAATGATGCAATAATAACCGTATTAATGAACGATTAAAATAATTGATAGTATAAATGTCCAAATAAATGTAATTTTCATACTATTAATGAATTCCACTAATTTTATAGGTTAATATGACATTTTAGGTTTTCTTATATGAATTTGGATTGAAGTAATAATGCTGTTATGAATTTAGAAAAAACAAAATACTAAATAGTGTCAAAATTTACATAAAAGAGGTTTTAAAACAAATATTATATAGATATTCTATTCATAAAACTCTAAGGACTGGCCAAAAGAAATATATAATGATAGGTGTATCATTAATTAACCACTTGGGGTTCAATTAGAAGTTTGTAGTAAGTTAATTAACCATATAATTTAAAAATACAAAATGACATGGAAAATGTCAAAATATTTAACTAAGAGTTAATTCTAAACGACAATGTTAATATAGTGAGCCAAACCAGTCTAAAACCTATTTGTTGAGTGGTTTTCATACCATCCCCACCTTATCATTTAATTAATTCATTTTTGAGCCATTATAAACTAAAAATGATTTTATTATAAAATAATATTTCTAGCTTTTCCTAAGGTTCCTGACCGCGTTGTCAAACGCGTCAAATTAGTTGTTTAATTTTGACTAGAATTTCTGCAGTATAGCAGAAACCCTAGGTCGTCTCTCGACGGAGCCTTATATCATTAATTATGAAATGTGGTTCTGATTATGAAATTAAAAAAAGGGAATTGGGGTTTTATAATACTTGGGTTTGATGATTAAAGATGACAATAGAAAATAGAAGTTATAAAACAAAGTAGAGATTAACAAAAATAATTAAGCGTGATCAACCCGGGGTACTCGTATGATGTTTTTCCTTAATCGCTTCATGATATAAGGTTATGATCTTTTAATACATGGTTCTTAACACCTAGAACTAGATGTTACTGATTTTATACTTGGATACCTCCTAGGGTTCAGTCAAAACACACCATGATTCACCGGACACCGCCGATGATTGAATGAATTGTGTTTGACTTCATAACCAAAACTCACCAAGGCAACACATGAAAAACTCGATGCACTGTCCACATTTGTATGTTAATTCTTTGTGATACCATGACATAAATGTACACAGCCTTGACAGTACTTGTGTTAGTTCAATTTACCAATATAAACCACAAAAACACCTCAATTGAAAGGGGGAAAGAAAGTGGTGGACGGTGTGTGAAACATCACATGAATGGGTACCCCCAAACATGATCATTTGAGTTGAGCATGACATACCAGTACATAACTCAATAAAATAAGAATATAGGATGATGAAAAACAACACAAAAATCTGTAATTTAAAAGATCATTCAAATATTACAAACATGAAGCTCGGGATGTACATCACATTCCTCCCCGGGTGATCACAAGGGGTTTAGAAACCCATGGGAGAGGAAGAAGAGAAATATGTTGGGGTAGAACTTCCCATAGCCTCCAGAACCTCTAGGGATGTTGAGAAGACTCCTTGGGGACTCCAAAATGGCAGCACCTTGCCTCTTGTCTGAACTTACAAATGAGGAGCCCAAGGTGCCCTTTTATAGGAAATGTGGGAGGTGGTTTTGGGCACACAGATTTCATCAATCCACTTGCACGACGCGTTTCGGCCTTCAGACAGTCTTATCTCGCTTTGGAGAAAATAGAAAAGTTTTAGCCCTACCTGTTTAATGTCTCCACCGAATGTTTGGAACCGTTTGGAAAACTACATCTCAATATATTGATACAATACAGAACACCGCATTTGACTTGGTCCAAATTCGGTGGCTTGGACAGATCAGTTCGAATGGGCCCTATAGAAGCCGAATCAGCATTTGGTTCCTTAATATGAAATGTATACTAATAAATTTTGGATAGGACCACAAAATATAAGCCCATTTGGATGCACTGATGTTGTGTACTATGCAAAACAGTGGATAGATGTCCATGGATCCATGCAATTTTGGCCAATTTTTCTTCCACATCATCAAAGGCCATCCAAATCACCTCCACCTACATTGAAACAATAAAAAAAGTAACATTTCCCATTATAATATTGATTAACCTTAATTTATTTATTAAAACATGAAGTGAAAGTTATTATTATATTTGGAATATTCATTACAAAACTAGTTTAAAACTGCGGTGTAAGGGTGGAACAAAACAGTGAATCGTGGTACGATCACACCCCCACCCCTAAACATTTGCACTCCTGGGCAAAGTCACATATCCAAATACAATGATTCATATATATATATATATATATATATATATATTCCCAACATCATAAATATTTATCATTTGAGTAAATTTTATTTAAAGTAAAGTGATCAATGCACGAACCACACCAATGAGTTCTTCCTAGTGAAAATAGGTTAAGATGTCTCATAAATCATATCATAGTGAAATTCAAAAAGATTCATGATACCCAATTGAGAAAAGAATTAAGAAGTAAACCATGACACTAAATCTCGATGTGTGTGTGTGAAAACCATTCCATGCTATTCTTTCCACTTGATATCTAATAAATATATGTTATTTTAACATTTTTCAGCTTAAATGATTTTGTCACCGAACCTATCCTACATCCTTTGCAATCATATTTCAAGACCCACTCATTTAAACATTCCCAGAAGTCAAACCATAAGCTCCCGACCTAGATATCCCCATATGTTGCACATTTCATCACTCCCCTCATTTATTATTTTTTTTGAAGTTGCAATTGGAACAGATCTCACACTCATCTCTCAACCCTTGTTTGATCTCCTCACGACACTAATTGCAATAGTTATAACAAGATCAAAGGTTGAGGAGGAGTGGTTTTTGACCTGCCTAAGACACAACAATTTTTTATTTCTTTTAAGGGCGTACAACAGTCAGACATTAGGTACACACGCATAGGTCAATCTGGTACAGTAATGAAACAGATCGGAGAAGGAACGAACGTATGGAAATATCATTTAAAGCTGAAAAATATTAACCCAACATATATTTACCTTATATTAAGTAAGAAATAATCACACTTTGTGGTTTGGTGCAAAATTGTTTTTGGAGATATTAGTGACACAGTTTTCCTAAAAACTACTCACACAATGGGCATCAATCATCTCAAAGGTTTCACATAGATACAACCATTTATATCATTGACAGAAAACCAATTCACTAAAAATCACTCATTGATGGTAAACTCATACACTTTCTCTTTCTAGCCTTCATTATGGTATTTTTACTTTCCCCACTTTATGGTCGCCACATCATGGAATTTCGAAATTGTTGATGGGGAAAAATAAAAATACCATAAAGAAGGCCAGAAAGAGAAAACAAAAGGAAAAAAAGATGAAAAATCATAACTAACCCAAGAATGTATCCACCCCCCCACACCTAGAATGTGCATTGTCCTCACTGAAATAATTGAAAATTTGAGAAGGAAGGATAAAACCTGGTATGTTTTTTTGGTATGATGCATCGATAAGGTGGATTTCCTCCACCGGATTCTTTGGAAAATCCTCATAGAAGTGTTTAAGTCACTGCCCATTGACGGTAAGACTTCTTCCACTCTGCTCATGCAAAACCTATATTGCACCAAATGGGTAAACATTAGTAACAGTATAAGGACCGAGCCATCAGGAACGAAGCTTACCTGGGTGGAGCTTAAGCCTTGAATTGTACATGAGGACCTTCTCACCAATATGGAACTTCCGCTGGTGAATCATGCTATCATGAATAGCCTTTGTCTTCTCTTTATAGATTCGGGAGTTTTCATATGCATCACGTCGAATTTCTTCCAACTCTTGAATCTGCAGCTTTCTTTCCTCACCTGCATCTGAAAGGTTCATATTACATTGTTTAACAGCCCAATATGCACGGTGTTCGACCTCCATCGGGAGGTGACAAGATTTCCCAAACACAATCCTATATGGTGACATTCCGATCGGTGTTTTGAAAGCAGTACGGTACGCCCAAAGTGCATCATCCAAGCGCAAACTCCAATCTTTCCTATTGGGTTGTACCGTTTTCTCCAAGATTCGCTTAACTTCCGGATTTGAAATTTCTGCTTGTCCGTTAGTTTGGGGATGATATGAAGTGGAGACTTTATGAACAACCCCATACTTACAAAGCAATTTTTTCATGTTACGATTGCAAAAATGTGAACCCTGATCACTAATGATGAATCTTGGTAGACCAAACCTACTGAAAATATGGGACCTCACAAAATCAACAACCACTCGAGAGTCATCGGTCTTGGTGGCCTTTGCTTCCACCCATTTAGATACATAGTCAACCGCCAATAATATGTACACAAAGCCAAATGAATTTGGAAAAGGCCCCATGAAGTCAATGCCCCATGCATCGAAGATCTCACAAAATAACATGGGCTGTTGGGGCATTTCATTCCTCTTGGAGATATTCCCTGTGAATTGACATCGAGTACATGATTTAAAAAACCTATGGGCATCTCTATACAATGTTGGCCAATATATTCCTGAGTCAAGGACCTTTCGAGCTGTAAGTTGAGAGCCAAAGTGGCCCCCACATGCCAAGGTGTGGTAGAAGGTCAAAACAGAGGTGAACTCATGGTCAGGGACACACCTACGATCAACCTGGTCACTACAAATTCTCCACAAGTATGGGTCATCCCAAATGTACCATCGAGAGTCATTCTTAAGTCTATGGGATTGTGAAGTGCTAAAATCCGGGGGGAACCTAGATGTTGCTAGAAAATTCACAATGTCCGCATGCCTGGGGGTAAGGTCCACAACATCACAAAGGTTCTCATGAGGGAAGAATTCTCCAATGGGTAGGGGTGAGTCAACATGATGGTCCAATGGTGGGGAAATCCTACTAATGTGGTCAGCTACAACATTCTCCACCCCTCTCTTATCTCTAATCTCAAGGTCAAACTCTTGGAGGAGGAGCATCCACCGAATGAGGCGGGGCTTGGCTTCAGGTTTCTTTAGGAGGAAACGAAGGGCAGCATGGTCAGAAAACACAATCACTTTTGAACCAAGAAGATATGAACGAAATTTTTCCAAGGAAAACACAATAGAAAGGAGTTCTTTTTCTGTGGTTGTGTAGTTTACCTGGGCAGGGTCAAGGGTACGCGAGGCATACGCAATGACATGAGGAGCCTTTTCAACCCTTTGTGATAAAACTGCCCCAACTGCAAAGTTAGAGGCATCACACATAAGCTCGAAGGGGAGATCCCACCTAGGTGGTTGGATTATGGGAGGTGATGTGAGACTCTTTTTTAGTGAATTGAATGCATCCTCACAATTTTTATCAAAAACAAATTCAGAATCCTTTTGTAACAACCGAGATAAGGTAAGTGCGATCTTACTAAAGTCTTTAATGAATCGTCGGTAAAAACCAGCATGACCCAAGAAAGACCGCACCTCACGAACACATTTTGGATATGGAAGGGATGAAATCAATTCAATTTTAGATTTATCAACCTGAATTCCCTTATTCGAAATGATATGCCCAAGAAATATCCCCCGCTCAACCATAAAATGGCATTTTTCATAATTTAAAACAAGATCTTTTTCAATGTAGTGGCGGAGGACAGAACCTAGGTTTTCCAAACAATAATCAAAAGAAGAACCGTAAACCGTGAAATCATCCATAAATACTTCCATACAACTCTCAAGGTACTCAGAAAAAATACTCAACATACATCGCTGAAAAGTACCAGGAGCATTACATAGACCAAATGGCATCCTTCTGTATGCAAATGTGCCAAATGGACAGGTAAATGTTGTCTTTTCTTGATCCTCAGGGGCTATATGGATTTGGAAATAACCCGAATAGCCATCAAGGAAACAATAATGAGACTTACCGGCCAATCGTTCTAATATTTGGTCAATGAAAGGTAAAGGAAAGTGGTCCTTCCGCGTGGCTTGATTCAGTCGACGGTAGTCAATACAGACTCGCCAACTATTTTTCACACGTGTTGGAACCAATTCATTCCTTTCATTTGACACAACTGTTACTCCTGTTTTTTTAGGTGCAATTTGCACTGGGCTGACCCATTTACTATCAGATATAGGATAAATGATCCCTGCAGCAAGTAATTTACTAACTTCCAATTTTACCACTTCAAGGAGACTGGGATTCAACCGGCGTTGAGATTGTCTTACGGGTTTAGCCTCATCATCCAAAAGTATATGGTGCATAAAAATAGATGGGCTAATCCTGGGAATATCAGCCAATGTCCATCCTATTGCCTTTTTACACTCTATCAAAAGTTTTAGAAGTTTCAATTCCTATTGTGGAGAGAGGTTATTGGCAATAATGACGGGCAATTGGTCAATACCCTCAAGATATGCATATTTTAAATTAGAAGGAAGTTGTTTAAGTTCAAACACCGGTTGTTTCTGGATTGAGGGAGGGGATTTATGGGGAGTGAGGTCCATGAAACTATCTATCTGCTCATGTTTATTCTCAAAGGAAAGAGAATCTATTGAAATGAGATTTGCAGAATCATCGATAGTCAGGGGTACCTCAGAATAAACACACTCATCAATTAAAGCACAAAATTTACATTTTTCTGAACCCACACAAAATTCAAATGAAGAACCAAAACTCAAATCATCCAAGGATGAGGAAAACAAAAAAGAATCAGAGTATGGGTTGAAGAGAGAATTGTGTGTGTGTGCATCGTTTGAGAGCACTTCCATCGAATAGACAGGAAGAGTGGAGTGCTCTTTAACGGGGTGTTTCATAGCCTCAAGGATGTTAAAACTTACCTTTTCTCCTCCGAATTCCAAGGAAAATGTACCATTGTGAACATTGATGATCGTCTTTGCTATTTTAGGAATGGCCTCCCATGTATGAGAGGGCATGTCCTTGGGTTCGGGTATCTTCCATCTCAAGAATGTAGAAATCAGCAGGGAAGATGAGATTCTTTACTCTAACAAGGACATCCTCAATCACTCCTTTTGGATGTGTTGTACTCTGGTTGGAAAGTTGCACGATAATTCCTGTTGGTTGAAGCTCTCCAACCTATAGAGAAGTATATACGGAGTGAGGCATTACATTAATGGAAGCACCTAAATCTAGCATAGCATCAGAAAAGAAGGTCTCCCCTATGGTACAAGGTATGGTGAATGTGCCGGGATCCTTTCATTTGGTTGGCATTGCTGGTTGAATCAAGGCTGATACATTCCTCCCCAGGTTGACTCTCTCATTCCCCTTCAACCTCCTTCTCTGGGTGCAATGCTCTTTAAGAAATTTGGCATAACGGGGAATTTTCTTGACTGCATCCAACAATGGAATATTAACTTGAACATTTTAAAATGTATCCATTATTTCATTGTCAATCTCATTATCAAAGTTTTTCTTATATTTAGAGAGTCTTTGAGGGAAAGGAAGAGGAATTTATTGTTCATTTGAATCATCAATGATAATTTGATTTCCCTTTTTGTTTTGTTTTTCATTAAATGAAATTTTTGAGGGTTGGGAAGGAGTTTTTTCAAGAGGGGGACATACCTGTTTCATAGGATCAGTAGAAGGAGAAGCTTCTTTACCACTACAAAGTGTAATTGCACAGACATTACCTTTATCCTTCGGATTGGCAATGGGTTGGGATGGTAGTTGTCCAGAACCTTGCATCTTAAGCTCACCGATGGTGTTCGCCAATTGTCCCACTTGAGTTCGTAGGTCTTGAATTGCCGATTGTGTGGTCTGTTGGAACTGAAGGTTCTGGGTTGCCATTTTTTTCACCATGTCCTCGAGGCTTGGTTCAGATTTGGGAGGAGGAGGAGGTTGATTGTTTTGCGAAGTTGAAGGATAAGAAGGTTTCATACCTTGGCCTTGTTGATACCAATTCTGATTCGGGTAGCTTGAGTTTCATCCTTGTCGGTATTGTGGTTGTGCTTGCCACCCGGGGTTTGGATTTGAACTGAATGGTTCTTGCTTGATGGGAGGAACTTGTTGGAATGGACGCCCTGGGAACACAGCTGCACAAGACTCAGATGAATCTTGAAGTTGTGGGCACTGGTCAGAAAAATGAGTGTTATCAGAACAAATACCACAATGCAATGGAATAGAAGTAGAGTGTGAGTTACCTTGTGCTTGAGCTTATTTCCTTAGAATGGTATGCATCTCATCAAGTTTAGTATCTACCTTTTGTTCTAGGGCTGAATGACTTACCTCATGAACTCCTCGGGTTGGTGCAATAGCTCGTATACCAAATTGTTGTGCATTTTGAGCCATGTTGGCTATTAAGTCACGAGCGGCAGAAGGAGTTTTATCAACTAGGGCACCACCAGCTGCAGCATCAATCATTCCAAGATCCATGGGGATAAGTCCCTCATAGAAGTATTGGATTAATATTTGTTCACTAATCTGGTGGTGGGGGCATCTTGAGCAAAGTCTCTTAAATCTCTCCCAGTATTCATGAAGGGTCTCTCCTTGTGATTGCCTAATTCCACAGATTTCTTTCCTAATTGATGCAGTTCGGGAGGCAGGGAAGAACTTCTCTAGAAAAAGTCTTTTTAGGTCATTCCATCCCCCAATTGTGGAAGGAAAGTAGTATATCCAATCTTTGGCTACACCATCAAGGGAGAAAGGGAAGGCCCTAAACTTAATGAGGTCCTCAGACACATTTTGGGGTTTCATGGTGGAGCACACTATGTGAAACTCTTTTAGATGTTTGTGAGGGTCCTCTCCGGGAAGACCATGGAATTTTGGAAGGAGATGGATGAGGCCTGATCTTAGCTCAAAATTGGCCGCTTCCTCAGGATATTGGATGTATGCAGGTTGGTACTCCACATCCGGGGTGGTTAGTTCTTTTAATGTTCTTTTATTTGCAGCCATGATCTCTGGGGTTTGATTTGGTTCAATTTTGGATTGGTTTAGGACCAATTTAGGTTCCACAAGTGGTTCCACAATGTTACTTGATTGACCTTCTCTAAATTCCTTGATTTTTGTGTGTAGTGACTTTTCAATTTCAGGATCAAATTCAAGTAGTGTTGCTTTACCAGATCTTGTCATGCAACAATGATGTCTAGTTTGATTGATTGATTTTTTTTTGTTGTGTTTTTTTTATTTGAGATAGATTAAAAAAACTTAAGAAGGGTGAAAGAAGAATAGAATGTTATACTATAGAATTAGAGAGTGATATGGATAAGAAGAGAGAGAGAGAGAGAGAGAGACATAACACACCAAAAACAACAAAAAAATAAAGGCAAAACCCAAAACAAAAACAATCAAATGGGGGTGGGGTATTTATAGGAGTACTAATCAAGAAGTAAAATGACCCAATAAAAATAAAAAAATAAAAAAAATGATCTTGGCTCCCCGGCAACAGTGCCAAAATTTGACCGCGTTGTCGAACGCGTCAAATTTGTTGTTGAATTTTGACTAGAATTTCTGCAGTATAGCAGCAACCCTAGGTCGTCTCTCGACGGAGCCTTAGATCATTAATTATGAAATGTGGTTCTGATTATAAAATTAAAAAAAAGGGAATTGGGGTTTTATAATACTTGGGTTTGATGATTATAGATGACAATAGAAAATAGAAGCTATAAAACAAAGTAAAGATTAACAAAATTAATTAAGCGTGATCAACCCGGGGTACTTGTATGATGTTTTTCCTTCATCGCTTCATGATATAAGGTTATGATCTTTTAATCCATGGTTTGTAACACCTAGAACTAGAATGTTACTGAGTTTATACTAGGATATCTCCTAGGGTTCAGTCAAAACACACAATGATTCACCGGACACCGCCGATGATTGAATGAATTGTGTTTGACTTCATAACCAAAACTCACCAAGGCAACACACGAAAAGCTCGATGCACTGTCCAGATTTGTATGTTATTTCTTTGTGATACAATGACATAAATGTACACGGCCTTGACAGTACTTGTGTGAGTTCAATTTACCAATATAAATCACACAAACACCTCAATTGAAAGGGGGAAAGAAAGTGGTGAACGGTGTGTGAAACATCACATGAATGGGTACCCCCAAACATGATCATCTGAGTTGAGCATGACATACCAGTACATAAATCAATAAAATAAGAATAGAGGATGATGAAAATCAACACAAAAATCTGTAATTTAAAAGATCATTCAAATATTACAAACATGAAGCTCGGGATGTACATCACATTCCTCCCCGGGTGATCACAAGGGGTTTAGAAACCCATGGTAGAGGAAGAAGAGAAATATGTTGGGGTAGAACATCCCATAGCCTCCAGAACCTCTAGGGATGTTGATAAGACTCCTTGGGGACTCCAAAATGGTAGCACCTTTCCCCTTGGCCGAACTTACAAATGAGGAGCCCAAGGTGCCCTTTTATAGGAAATGTGGGAGGTGGTTTTGGGAACACAGATTTCATCAATCCACATGCACGATGCGTTTCGGCCTTCAGACAGTCTTATCTCGCTTTGGAGAAAATAGAAAGGTTGTATCCCTACTTCTTGACTGTCTCCACCGAACTTTTGGCACCATTTGGACAACGAAATCCCAAGATATTGATAAAATACAGAACACCGCATTTGACTTGGTCCAAATTCGGTGGCTTGGACAGATCAGTTCGGATGGGCCCCATAGAAGCCAAATCAGCATTGGGTTCCTTAATATGAAATGTATCCTATTAAATTTTGGACAGGCCCACAAAATAGCAGCCCATTTGGATGCACGTATGTTGTTTACTATGCAAAACAGGGGACAGATGTCCATGGATCCATGCAATTTTGGCCCATTTTTCTTCCACTTCATCAAAGGCCATCCAAATCACCTCCACCTACATTGAAAAAATAAAAACAAGTAACATTTCCTATTATAATATTGATTAACATTTATTGATTTATTAAAACATGAAGTGAAATTTATAATTATATTTGGAATATTCATTACAAAACTAGTTTAAAACTGCGGTGTAAGGGTGGAATAAAACAGTGAATCGTGGTACGATCAGTTCCCCTCATCCCTCTTATAAAAGGGAACTTTCCCTTACAGAAAATTCACACCATAAAATCCATTTGACATGGCCAAAACCTGCCCAAATACCCTCTAAACTATCCTACCTTCATCATAGAGGCCTTCCTTTAGTCCGAAAGCCAACTTAAGTATCCATTTTGATCAAATGAAATGTAAGAACCCAAAGAAGAGGTATATATTTCATCACCTCTTTTGAGTTACTTTCTTCTTCCACTTCCTCTTCCTTTGCTGATTCCATTATAAAATAATAACTCCATTATCTTATATATACAATGATTTTATTATAAATACGGTAAAACATTATTCATTATTCTATCCATCTTTTGAATGAGATGTCACCATACGTGCATACATATATCTTACCGTCTCCACGTCGTGGTGTAATTATTATTAAATACATTATTATTTGGATGGAAATAATTATGATTTTTAATTTCTATAAATAATAAATATAACATGATAATCACTCATTATATAAGATATAACATCCAATTATAAATTATTTTAATATCAAAATAATGATATTGTCGCTCATGTGTACGTACGGATTACTGTATCCACGAACGAGATGAGTTTCATTCCCCATTGTATCCATTCAAGACTAATTATCAATAGTTGATTAAAAATAATGTTTAAAGACTTAACATCATTCTTAATATGAATAAGATACATCCTATCTATAAAAAACATTACCTATGTAATAAATCATGTGAAAGAAAACGAATCAGTTAACACCCGAAATGACAATAATAATAATATATTATTAACAAAGAAATGTTAAAAGATCATATATGATATCATATTAATGAATTTTATTATTTTATAATTTAACAACAACTATTTCACCATTATACAGGAGTTTTACCTTCCCTCGATCAAGTAAAAGTACAAGGTAAGGATTAATTTCACTATCTCTTTATTATTCGAGGTTCATTTTACTATCCAATGGGAACTCTTTATCATCCACATCCATGTTTCTTAAAAATGTATTCCGATTTTTTTACTATATACTAGACTATGGGTTAAAGTATTTTATACCCTTGTTTGATTTTCATAAAATGGTTTGAAAGGAATATTTTTTCATTTTCCAAACAAGGTACCTTATGAACTTTTCGTCAAAATTAAGGTAAGAATGTTTTTTAACATATACGGAGGGTGATGCTATTTTCTACTGTTATAACATTATCAAAACATCCCTTACAAGCTTATAAGAATATTTTCAAAATAAAGGGTTCCTTTATAATTATGTGACACTTAAATCATTTCAAAATAGAAAGAGATATTTCTCCAAAAAAAAGATTTGATTTCATTAATTTCAACATCCTTTTATAGATTTTAAGCATATTTGAAGTTGATTTATTATGATACAAAAAATCCATATTATATTGAAGGTTTTGTGATATGTTTTACTATGTAGGTGTTATTTTTATACCATTCATGGTTTATTGATAAATTATTGACATTTCGTATTCTAGTTTTATTACGAATGTTTATGTTATGTTTAAACCTTTTCATATGAGGAATGCATTGGAAATAGTAAGTGACGGGTGGAGCCCGCTATAACTCCTAGATGAATTGGTAGGTCTCATGAGGAAAACTAGTGTCTTGGCACAAGGCCTTGACAAAATCTTATTTGTAGTCTTGGAACAAGGCCTTGACTATGAGGTTATGAAGTCTAGCATTATGCATTCCATCATTATGGAAGTGGCTTTTGTTATTGCATGTGATTATTCGACCAGTAGAATATCCATATGAGTAATTACATGGCATTATTTTGATTTATATTTTCCATATTATAATGTAGTTTATGATGAAAATGATTTTATTTTAGTTTTATAATTTCCTTAATTTTTTATGCTTATTTATGAATGTTTTCGCTATATTGTTATCCTTACTAAGTATCTGAGTTCACCCCATTTTCTGTTTTATTTTTTCCAAGATGTGAAGAAGTATATTTTGACTGACCTGCAGGGATATTCTATGGGTTCTCTGTGTTTTCCATGGACATATTGTTGTTTTTGTTTTCCATTTTATGATATAATTTAAAACTTAAGAATGTATCTAGTACTTCCAAGGCTACTCAACTAATTGTTCTTTTGAGACTTGATCGTTTGTGATCATGCCAATGATACGTAATAATGCACCGACTTTGGGTAACTAGGGTCGGGGCGTTACATCATGTCTCACAACATCAATGGTATTAACCCAACCCTTGTCATTTGATCAATATTACATATGTTGAGATTAAAAATAATGCAACATTTTTAGAAAATATAATTTATATTATTTTTCATAGTGATAACCGTTTCGAGAAAAATCATGTCAATAGTTCATGTATTGTGAAAAATTGTTCATGTTCCAGTGGTAAAATAATAAAGAGAAGTATATACGAAGGATTGGTGTCATTATTTATTATATCAGGATCTTAAAGATTCTTGAGAGTAATGCTTTATGATGAGCTATTATGAGGTGTGGAGACTATAATATTCACTTTTTATAGGTTCATTCTCTTTTGATTTTTAACATTTTTATAGGGTTAGGTAGGGTTAGATTTACTTATAGAGGATTTGGAGGTGGTTTGGATAATTAATGTAGAATTTATTGATAAAATGTCGTCCACAAAAAATTTAAACTATGTTTCTAACTATTACATTGCATGTGATAATTTCATTTGGATGAAACTACCAAAGGTGATAAGTTTTTTTCATAAAAAATTTAAAATAATTACCCAAATTTTAATAGAATTTCCCTCTATGTAATTATATGAGTCTTAGAATAAAATGTACATGTAGTTCATTTGATGTATTTTCATTCATGCAACCTACCTCCTCTCATCCCTAGGGAGAATCTAAGAGGATTTTGGGAAATTATTATATATATATAATAATTTTGGATTGGTGTTTTATTTTAGGTAAGCATTTTTTTTATTTCAATTCCCCGATAACCCTTCATTACATTAAATCATTGGATCATTTTTTCAGTTTTTTGTTGATATTGATCCTATGAATTGGTCCAAGATATCATCTATCATTGTTTATCGGACCATTCAACATTATTTGAGTGTTGTAGTTGGGTGATCATGCATCACCGATCATGAGGATGGTGGAAAATTTTAAAATCCCATGGACATGATTATAATTTTTATGGAATTGCAGAATAGAAATTTCTATGTCTTGAATTAACAACATGAATTGGATTAATTAATCGGTTAATTAATTAATGGAATGATGTGATTATGAAATTTTTGGGATATTGGAATTATGAAATTGGTGACTTAATGGGATTTAATAATTGTAAGATTATTGTGATTGGTATTTTATTATAGTGGTAATTAAGGGATGTTAGGATTAACCTTGAACAATTAATGGGTTATTTGAATAAATGATGATAAATGGTTTACTGGTGATTTTCACACATTATTCCATTTGATTATAGTAAATAATTGCGACTTAATTGTTGGATGAAATTTTATATTGTGATGTGTAATTTTGATGAAAGGGTTAATGGTGATTAACATTTCTAAAAGTGATGTGTTATATATATATTGATTGATTGAGAAATGGGGTGTGAGGGAATGATTGATGCATCAAATTCCTATAGGTTTCATCCCACGATCTTCATGGACCAAATAAATGAATGTGAATATTGTTGTATGGGAATGAGACTGATTCTCTAAATACCCATGAGGTGTGGGATAGGGACTGATTCACTAAATAACAATGGGGTATTAAACAAAAAATTATAACCCCATGACATTGGCATTAAACTTTAGTTCCAAATGTCCGTGATATAAAATGGAATTTAATTGATAATTAATGACAATGTTATAATTAATTATTATTTCCATTATTATATGGTTTAGACCATAGAATGGGTCAAAGAATGTATTGATGGTTTGGGTGTCATCATGAACTCGAGAAAAAGTTTGTGGTTAAATAATGAATAATTGATTTTTTAAACCTTTTAACTAATTCATTGTAATATATTATTTATACAAATATATAAACTGTTATTCACTAGATATTATTTTAGATAATGTTGGTGGTGTCCTACTTAGTTTTACTCACATCATAATTTTTCTAAAAAATCGATAACCATATAAACATTAGGAATTCAGGACCTGATATGAGAAATATCACTAAAATATATGGATGATATGGGAGAGAGCGTAGATGATGGAACCAAATATGATTTCAATAGACATTTTGAAGTGATAGTGTATTTATTATGTTTTTACATTAGATAGTTGAAAAATATTATAGAATGACAAATATTCTCTTTAGTTTTGGATATTGTATTCCATTTTTGGTCATCATGTCAATTTGGTATTATTGTAATTATGGTTACTATCTATTTGTTATTGTCAGTTTATTTGTGTTGTTGAACTGATTTGATAAAGTTGGTACAGTCTCTCAATGTTATTTATTACACCTTCATTGCAAGTCAGAAACCCCTGTCATTTGAGATGGCGTGACTATGTTCATGTAGTGAACCAGATTGGGGCACCGATATGTGGAACTTGGGTCGGGATGTTACATCATTCAATCTCATTTTTACCATGATTTATTATTAGTAAATTTATTATGATTAAATTATATGAATAATATCTCCATAATATTATTTATTTTTATTACTAAAATGGTTAGTAGTGAATGTTACATGTTTTTATTTTATTTTCCATTTCTATGTACTAATTGACTGAAGAAATATATTTTAGAAAAACAAACTCAGTTCTTATCTTCAGTATGAAATACATTCTTCCCTGTCAATATTTTCATTAAAATGTGTTCAAGAATAATTTTATTGTCGTAAAAATAAAATAAAATTCATTTTAAAATGATTTTAATTTTATTTCCAATGTTTATAAATGTAATTTCTCAGACATGAATTCTACTGATTGGTGGGCCGAGTCTGGTTTGTCAACATGGCCTCAACCGCATCTCCCCAATATCCATACTCTATTGACTAATAATGATAGCCTTGAATATTCCTATAGTATAACTATTCCCTATGTTTAAAGTGTAATGCAGCTGATGAAAACATACAATTCAATAGCAGTAGTACTAAATCAAATAGACAATCTGTAAAAATCCAAAAGATAGATAGATATATATATATATACAATAATGATAACAGTAATATAATATACATAATGATTCTTATACATGTCATGAAATGTGTCTATAATGTATCCAGGATATGTATACATACATCATTACAATAAATATATGAAAATACCCAAAAGAAAATGTATTTCTATATAAAAATAAAATGACAACCCTAAACTCGGTCCCATGATCCCCAGCTTCCAATCAGGCACAATTTCAAGCCTCATGCCATGGGTACTTTCCCCGGTCCATATGTACATCCAAATAGTTTTTTCTACCCACCCAAAAATGACTTGGATATGGTGTGAGATACAGTCCCAGTATGTCAGAACCCATTGTTTCTATAAAAAATCATCAACGTGAAATATAATCTAAAGTATAGTGAAATATATATTATAGATATGATAGCAATACATGTGAAAATTCAATAAGAAATTAAACAGGTAATATAATACTATATAGCCCATGCAGTCTTCATGCTAATCATGGGCCAGGATCACAAAACTAGGTATTAATAAGGAAATATAAGTAAGAACCAAGACCTCCCCATATACTCTGTATCTAATATCATCTACTTCTAATCTATATAACCATGAATACCTATTTTACCACGGTTTCTTTTTATAATCTATAATTTTATATTTTACATGGTTTTTTCATATGACCAATCATGTCACAGTTACCAAAGTCGTTCCATCTAACAAAAATTTACGACCCCTATGGGAAAATCCAAGCAATAGTGAATAATGTAATCCACATTGAGTCCTAATATTTTCTCGACGGAAACTCAGTTATCCTTTATTTAGGAACCATGAATCATGTTACATGACCTTTTCCACTATAAGGCCAAATGAACCATATCCATGGGGTATAAAATCCCAAAGAATCCAACATAATCAAGATCCATAGAGAATTACAGGTCTAAGGATTCCACTATTTCTTCCATGAACCATTGTTTAGGACACTGACGGCGTCATATGTTATCATTCAAGATTCATTTAATTTATCCAATATAAAATACATATTTAATGAGTTTACTCACTCATATTACAATTCAAATTCAAATTATTTTATGGAGTTTACCCAGTGAGATAAAATTCAATATAAACAATTTATTGAAAATAATCAACATGTAGAGTTATAAATATTCATATACAAATAATAAATTCCATTCAAAATTTATAATAAGGCTTCCTCCAACTTAAAAATAACTTATTCACACCATGGGTGATTTATCAAATAAAATTAATTTTAAATTCATATGGGACACACCATGGGTTGCCTTGGATGGGAAAACAACCTTAACCACATAAAAATCAACTAAACGGCATCCCTATCATTTTTAATTTCATTTAAATCAATTATTCTTTTTAAATTTGTGTCATGATCAATAATTATAATGGGAATCACAATAAAAACAAGTCCTATAAATTACTATACCTCAATGTAAAACTATTTAACATCTGCCATAGGTTGGTAGTATAGTTTTTGTCTAATATCACCTCTTAATTCTTCTCATATTAGGATAAAAAGGGTGAACATAAGAAAACCCTAATATTAGGTATTATAATCATCCTCCTAAATAACTTTTTTGATTCAATGAAAAATGAAGAAACACAAAAAAGGAATTTTGTACTCACAGGAAAATATCTAATGAGAAGTACGACCCTCAATTATGAGATCAGATATTTAAATAGAATCCAAGTATTGGAAATGACTTCAAAAATATATCCAAATGTATATTCTATCCTATGAATGAATTAATAAAATGATTTTAATTTTCATTTCATTTTAAGGTAATAATGGTAAATTTTCTTAAAAATATTAGGTTGAACAGTATTGGAACATGGTTAGCCAAATAGTGTACCAACTATGTACACTTTTTTGCAAAGATGTGATACCCACATGTTTAGTGAACATGTATTCATGACCCATTTGAAAAAGAAGCATGTAGTCACTTTTAAAAACATATGAGTCCTTTTATGGGAATGTTCCTTTATCTACATGGTTTCATCAACCTGTGCTGACTGTAGACCCACATAGTATAGTCTTTACTATTTAGTAGTTTCAGTGAGACCTACCATGTACAGTTTCTACTAACCGTGCTGTATTCACTATTATTAAAAAAAGACATGCTTCAAGCTCCAAATAAGCAGTAAACACCCCTGATACCCTGATTACCTCAATGGAAATTCTCATTAGGCCATAAAAATATTTAATTTTAAAATCAAATAGGCTCATACATCTTTTGAATACATTTGATTTTAAAATATTACCCCCAACATAAATTCTTGCCTAAATATCCTTCAAATGGGTGGAAAGGATTCTCGAATGAAAAACTATGTCCACTGAGCACATACGTCATCCTCATAGTCCCATGTCTCATCCTGTAAATGGTCTTCCTTTAATATCACCCATACATGAGGACATGAATGACCTTAGAGAGCCTTTGTTCTCTTTTAAAACATAGGAATCAAATTTCCATAACGGATATATCAATCTGTAACTCTATCCTATCTTACTATAGAGTGTGAGATAGGTATGATTGATAACGAAAGAGTTAAGATACATGGATTATGTCATGCATGTCCTGGTACCTCTATGAAGCTACAACCAGTAAGCTGTCATCCCTACTCTCTCTTGAATATAGATATTCTAGACATATCAATATGATATATCACCCTCTCTCCAAATCCCAATGTTTCCTAGACTTGGTGAGATAATAAATTACCTAATCCCGGACCTCAAAATCACGATGGAATTTATAGATTACATATTGTGGTTTTTGATTAGACTATGTGGTTTCCATCTGATTCTTAATCAATTGGACCATCTCTAAATATCATACTTGAATCATGTTCTATATAAAGCATCCTGACATTATTATAACTAGAAATGTGGAAATTTTCTTGACCTATCATAAAAATAATCATAGGGTTCTAGTTGCATCGTCGTCCAATATCATATATTTTAGGAGAACTCATGAAGTGGTATATAACTCTACCAAGAGGCCCCAAAATCCAGGATGCATGCTCACATATTTTCTTCAAGAAGAAGTTTCATTCACTCTAACTGGCCATCAATATGAAGGTGATATGTCATTCTCAGAAGGACCTATGCACCTTTGGCCCTATTTAAACTCTTTGGTAAGTGAGATGTAATCAATGAATCCATAACTAAATTAATAGTACGAGGGACCCCATGATGTTATACAATCTCATGGATATAAAACCATCCATGCTCATTAAAACTAAAGGTATCCTTGATTGGGCAGAAATGGGAAAAATTAACGATCCTTTCCAAAACAACCCAATCTACCTCGCTACCTTAAGGATTCCTTAGAAAACATTTCATGAAATCAATTTTGACATCATACCATTTTCCAATCTGGAATAGGTAACTACTGTAAATGATAATTTGTTCACTAATTTTACACCTTCACCTAATAACTTTTGGAAAACCTCTTAACAAAACTATATATCTTATGTTTCATCCCCAGCCCCTAATATTGGAAACAAAAATAACAATACAACTTGGTAACAATAGGATGAACTACCCAAACAGAGAAATGAAACCACCTCAGTAACTCCTTTTTCATGTCCACGAGAACCCAATCAATACCATGGATATGCAGGATCTCATTCTCACCAGCTGAAAATGAGGAGGTGGTCTACATTATCTACACCCTCCAATATGACAAGGATAACATAGTCAAAAAGTAGTCACATTCTAACTCTATCCAAAAGAGAAGAGGTCACATCTAGAGAAGAAAAATGGTCTTCCCCTAACCATCATACACCTCTATGTTCATCTATAGAAACAAATACATAAGCAACCACTCACTAATATCCTATTAATATACATGTATCATAGTCCTCAATATCATTACATAATCAAAAAAAAATTCCATTTCTAGGAATTTAATAAATCTGGAATTCAAAAGGCTATAGGTACTTGTCTCAACATTTCTTCCACAGTATCTTATAACAATGTGTCAATATATTCATGATTATTTTGAGGTATTAGTACACCAAAAAAATAGTCTCCCAATATAATTATTGTCTCCAGTTGGGAATCATTAATTCCCTCAGGCTCTATGAAAAAACAAATTTATTAAAACTCAAACTATACAACTCAATTAATTAAAATGTATTAAAATGGATGTTCGAAATCGATCCAAAGGGGATAACTAATTTTAATGTGGGGTTAAAAATAAATAATTTTTTTAATGAAAAGAAAAAGGTGGGATATGATTGATTTTAATGGTTTGATGAATGAAAAAGTTGAAAAAAGGTTGACCGGGATGTGTCAAAACATATTTGAAAGCATGCTGGGGTTTTTAATTTCTGGGTTTTGATGCAATTGGATTTTAGAATATAGGTTTATTAATTCATGATCAGTGATGATGTTGAGATGAAGAAGATCCAATAGTATTTATTTCTCCTCCTTAATGTGGTAATACCCTATTTCTCTTGGTTTGTTAATTAATGGAGTTGTCTAATCAAGTCTGTCTTAATACAATATTTAAACCTGATATCACTGAAATATAAAAATTTTAATACCCCCTTTTGGGTTTCTAGATTGGAAATTTTTATTTTACTATTTATTTAAATTATCAATTCTCATGATAAAATAAAAATAATGTTATTAGATGTTGAAGAATAAATCACACAATACATTCTCATGAATAATAAACAATCCAACGCATATTCCCCCATCCATTACATCACTCTAGAACATGGTGGGATTACCCGTTAATCATAGTGATGTGAGCTATAGAGGAGAGGTGGAATGAAAAATAATGCATAAAAAAATTAATGAATGAACTAGTGGAGGCACATCATTTACTCACTCCAACTCAGGTTTATGGATATATCTAAATCCCCTCATAGAAGAAAGTAATCCATCTATTTATAGGTTTTGGATGGGATCTGCCTGAACCATTAAATGATGTTTAATGGATTTTCACATCGCATAACACTGATATGATGTTTCCCCCATGATTTTTGAATTTTCATGAATCACTTGTGAATGTCGTCTAATGATTTGGAATGTTGTGTCCTTTATTGATGTGTAATGGGGAATAATGATGTGTAACCATTAAATGTTTAGATCCCACGAATCTAGGTGTCTTTATTTAATAAAAAATATATAAAAATTCCAGGTTATTTATTGTTGTTACACGAGGTGTAATGGTCTTTTAGTGTGCGTCTCAACTTCACGAGTTTCCATACAATGACCTTCCACTTCAATGAAGTCATGACACGTAAGAGGATTACATGACATGTAATCATTTTATAAATTTTCCATCTTAAAACATCCAACAAATTGTTGTGTTGCGCCACCTGTGAAGTGAAGTTTCACAATGTCACTTGTTGATCAAATTTTTAACCATTTTCCTTTCATGATCATAAATTTATTGAATCCATCAACAATTCATCAAACAATTCAGATCACTCCAAATTTTGAAAGATCATTCAATTAATTATTTACATTTATACATTAAATCATTCTCAAATATATGAATGAAATAGACTTATCAAATACCCCAACACATTAATTTAGCCTTGTCCTCAAGGTTTTAATCTCAAAATACTATAAAATACAATCACCTTACTTTTCTTTAAATTCAATTTCAATAATAATATTATTTTAAATAGAAAATTAAATGTTCAAACATCACATATAGAAACATATTCAACTACACACATTTAAAAGAGACAATATCAACCAGTTATTTTACATTCCTCCTTTGAAATTGTCAATTCATTTTAATCCTCCATTTTCATTTTTCAATCCATTATCAATATCCATGCCATTTTCAAGTTACCATACATGATTTTTTTTCTCATCATATGGGTATAAATAAATATTGTTATACACATGTGATGTTATTAACTTATTAAGCCTTTTTATATAATTTCATTACTGATTTTATATGAAATGTGCTTAATTTGTGTGTAATATTAATGTTTAGATATTCAATAAAATTTTTGAGCACTATTTGAATTCTTCCAAATCCAAGTCAATTTACTGTTTTGATAATAACTATAACACTAATGATCCAAATTGTGGGGTCATTGTTTTTTAGGATTCCTTATTCAATTTTCCACATATCATTAGAATGAATCACTGAACAATTATTCACAACCCGACCCTACTGGTCTCGTGCTGCAACCACCCCAAGGCAACCTCTATAGGCCAGGGGTTTGAGAAAAGCGCCATAGGCATAACTATCTCAGGGAGGCCTTCGCCTAAGTACCTGTACACACACAAACACACAACCCACTCGATTTAGATGTGTAGAGTAAAAAAGAATTCCAAAGTACGAACAACTATAACCCAACAACAGTCATGCATAAACTTCTAAATAGAACAAGTAATGTGATGAAAAGTACTGACAAGATATATGAACATAAAAAATTCAAAACACGTGCCCATCCCGAAAGGTTCCACAACCCGACAAGAGGTAAAAAAAAGTAAAAAACTGGAGAGTCCCACACCTGAAAAATCTACCGCATCCCCGGTATGCGGCCCAAGCTCTTGTTCCCTCTACGCTTCTCCGTAGTCAAGATCGACCTGTCCGTCGTCTACAAGGGCACCCCGGGTGCGGGCAACGCTAAAGAAATGTTGAGTATACAGATACTCAGTAGGAAGCCCCGAAAGCTCAAGGGAGAAACAAAGGAGGCACTAAAGAGGTGAGCGGTAGAATGTACAATGAATAATGAAAGAGTTAAGTAAATAGAGTGCAGCACAACCCAACAAGATAAAGGATGAAAACTTGTCCAAACAAGAGGATCTAGACACGGAAATCTTGTGGCTTACCTCGCGCATCTTCGCCCCTCCTAAAGGAGAGTAACTGAACCTAGGGTCTAGGAAAAAAAGTAGGATGTATATATATATGCTCAAAAAGTAACCCTAATGATATTTAAGGGGATCTCCATCTCCAAGCTCATCTCTGGAATAGTCGCCAACAGTTCTATGGATATCCATCATTGATGCCCAAAAGTCTCGCAGGCCAATGCTATCTCATCACTGAACCATTCAACTAAGGGTCCCGCTCCGGTAATCACTGAGAAAATTCAAAGAATAGCCTCATAGAAAAGGATGAGTCTAAAAGAATTTTTCAGGTAACCCACTGCCCACCACAACTGGAGGGTGAACCCTAAGAGGCCATTGGGTAACCCACTACCCAGCCCTACTCGAGGGTAAACCGTAAGGTGAAAATGTAACCCAGTGTCTAGCTCCGCTGGAGGGTAAACCCTACAGTCAACGGGTAACCCAATGCCCAGCCCCGCTGGCGGGTAAACCCTAATATGCCAGTGGGTAACCCACCGCCCAGCCCCACTGGATGGTAAACCCGAAACTGGTCCGATAAATCCGCACTACCTGTACCATCACTAAGTGTCACTAAAATCGCTACAATGTGTTAATTTGGAGTGCATCAATGGAACATCCAACCAACACCATTTCATGTTTCCACATTTAATTACATCTCTAATGGGGATCTGCATGCCCAAACAGATTACACCATTGCAATCCTCGCGAAAAAACACGCGAGATAGACAATTTACTCACTTGAAACGGACTCCCAAAAAATAAGATATTCAACATCACTTTATGTCCATACGGCATCTCAATGGGCCTACACCTCAGTTCCAAAAAAGGTCAGTAGAACTGCACTATCGCGATTCTCTTGAAAAAACATACCTAATCGACTATTCATATGCCTCGAACGGACGTCTGATGATAAAGTCGCAGTACGCTACACACAGCTTAAAAGAAGGCTCATGGAGCCCACACCTCAGCATCAACTCCAATGCCTAAAACCACCCTGGACTACTTCTTCCTGAAGTCAATGTCACAACGCCGATGACAGTGCCAAATATGGAATCCGGATGTGATCATGCCATCCAAAAAAAGAATCCCAATGAGGCGCTAAATAACATTTAACGGGCGTGTCGTGCCAATGAGCCCCTCGTATCAAGCGTTAAAAATACCCGAGACCATATAAAAACCTTTGTCTCTATCTAAGGATTGCATCTCCACATAAATAACATGAATCTGACACTTAGTTTTCATGTTAGAGGCATTTTAACGCCTACAGACGGAGACGAGGTGGGTCGGCCGGTTTGGCCGGCCCACCCTTTTAGATCGACAGTCCGTGGCTCGACCGCCCGTACCGCCGGATCCTCTACAACCTGCGGTTCACCATGCGGGCTGCACTGCTTCACCTAGACCCACTTATATCGTTCAACCTCGTTTCAATGAGAATCGCATTTTGCGGGTCACGGTCTGCTCCCTGGGTCGTGACGACCCCAATCTCGATCGCCCTCAAGCCGACATGTGAAGCCGCCCCTCTCACCCCCTACGGCCCAGACCACCGGGCCGCTATCCCACTCGCCCGTGAAAACCTCCAAGTAGCCGTGCCGCTACCTGGGGGGGCCTCGCCACTACCTGGGGAGCCCGCACCATCGTCGTCGCCCGCCGGACTGCCGCACTGAGCACCCAGTCCACCTTGGAACCACCGTAAAAACAAGGGTTTGGCCGAAAAACTTCCTGGGCCCACCTCGGATGCCCCGAGACTCATCTATTCAATCTGAAAAGAGAATATGAATGCTCAGATCGAACCCTACACATTTATGGCCTCCTCTCGATAATTAAACATAATTTCAATGCTATAATTTGAGTTCAAAGAAGTTGTGGAAATTTAATATGAAAACACAAGATCCTACCTTGCAGGGCGTAGCCGGTCACTTCACAAACGATCCACCGGAGTTGGAACCACCTTGGAGAGGGGGGGAGAGGAGCATGAAGAAGGTGGGTATGTTTTTGGGAGAGCTTCCTCCATGGATATTGTAAGGGGGAAGAAAGAGGGGGTGTATGTGTTTAAGTAGGTCAAAATTAATTTAAAATATAATTAATTTTAAACACCCACTCGTAGGCCCGTACCCTAACTCTCAACGAGGTCGAGGGTAAGCTGCTCCTAGGGTACAATCCACGTTCTGAGCCCAAAGATGGTCTCGGAATTTTAATATGAGTCTCTATTCAGAAGTTAAAAAGTTCATGCCTGAGGCCACTAAATTATGAAAATGCCCCTGGTGGAATTTTCTACAGAATGGTTGTGCCCGAGAAAGTTACACCCCTCCTATGGTAAAAGGCACGCTCCAAACTCAAAGGTTCCCTCTGTTTTCACATCAGAGCAACTGTTTAGGTTTTATTCTGTTTATTTGGTGTGCCTAGTGGGAATGCCCTTAAAATCTCATTCTAGCCAATCGGGGCTCAGAATCACACGCCATCTGAAAGCCCTGCTCTAGAATAACATAATGAAAATTTCAAAGTCTCACAGGATCAAGACACGGGTTCGTACATCATTCCCTATATCATGTTTTTCATCCCCGAAAAGCAAAACAACAAAAAAAAACTCGGGATACTGAGCCTGCATCTGGCTCCCGCATTCCCAGGTTCCCTCCTGCACCCTCCCATGTTTCCACAACACTCGAACTAAAGGAATGGTTTGTCCATGTAGATTCCACTCCTTCTGGTCCTCAATCGCCACCAGGTCAGCGTAAAGGTGGAACCATCATCAATGTCCAGCTCTCCCTAGTCGATGATGTGCATGGGGTCGTACACGTATTTCCTCAAATGTGACACGTGGATGACATCATGCACTCTCTCCAGCTGTGGGGGTAGAGAAAGATGGTAGGAATCCTTGACAACCTTGCGCATGATCTCAAAAGGACTGAAGAACCTTAGGGATAGCTAGCCTCCCTAGCCTAACCTCCATGTTCCACACTGCGGGGATACTCTCAAAAAGACCTGGTCCCCCTACTCGAACTCCAAAGGCCTTCGATGACGGTCTGCGTAGGACATCTGTCTGCTCTGAGCCATCCTCATCTACTCAAGAATGACCTGTACCTTCTCCATCATCGCCTGCACCAACTCTGGGCCCACAAGGGAGGTCTCCCAAACCTCCATCCAGCACAATGGCGACCTTTAGGTTCTCCCGTAGAGGGCCTCAAAATTTTCCATGCTGATAGTAGAGTTGCAACTGTTGTTATACGTGAACTCCACCATTGGTAGCTGATCCTACCAGCTTAGGACAAAGTCTAACATTCCAGCCCTAAGCATATCTTCCAACACCTGGATAGTCTTCTCAGTCTTCCCGTCCGTCTGGGTGTGAAAAGATATACTCATCCATAGCTGAGTTCTGAATGCCTCCTGCAAGCCTCTCCACAATCATGAAATAAACCACGCGTCACGGTCGGAGACGATCGTAGAGGGTACCCCATGATGGCGGATGATCTCCCAAATGTACATCTTTCCTAGACTCTCCACCGAGCTCTACTCCCTAATGGAACGGAAGTGCGCCGACTTCGTGAGTCGGTCTGCTTTAACCAAAATGGAATCATTGCCCTTTGTTGTGTGCAAAATGCCCTATAACAAAGTCCATAGATATTCCATCCCACTTCTACTCCAGGATATCAAGGGGTTTCCACAACCCTTCTGTAACCAGATTCTCTACCTTCACCTACTGACAGGTAAGACATCGAGAAACGAACTCAGCTACACTCTCCTTCATGCCAGACCACCAAAACTGCCGCTGAAGGTCTCTGTACATCTTCCCCACACCGAGATGTACACTCGAGGGAGAAGCGTGGAATTCCCATATCACCTCCTCCCACATCTCCACTGGTACTACAAATCTCCATTGGAATATGATCTCGTGATCTGCTCATTTAGAATACCCATCGGGTGCATCGCCCGAGGATATCTGATCACACAGTACCTTGCTGTCGATACCCCCCAGCTGCGACTCTCTCAAAATCTCAAAGAAGAAAAGGATTCAACATCATCGACTGCAGAAAAGCTATACCCACATGCTCCACCATGGTCAGCTTTAGGGAATCCAACTACTCAGAATCTTCCCACACTAGATGATCCTGGGACTTCCGGCTAAGGGCATCTACTACTACGTTTCCCTTCCATGGAGTGTAGACGATATCAAAATCATAGTCCTGTAGAAACTCCAGCAAGCGCCTCTACCTCCTATTTAGATCCATCTGAGTGAAGATATACTTGAGGCTCTGTTGGTCTGAGTAGAACACAAAATGCTCACCCAGAAGAAAGTGTCTCCATAACCTCATGGCGAAGACCACTCCTGCCAACTCCAAATCGTGAGTCACATAATTCTGATCATGGGGACTCAACTTCTTCGACCCATATGAAATCCCTGCCCACTGATGCATAAGCACACACCCGATCCCAGCTCTTCATGTGTTGTAGTATACCATGAACACAACGCCCTCCTATGAAAGCCTCAACACTAGAGCACTGGTCAGCCACTACCTCAACTCCTCAAAGACCTTATAGCACTTATCAGACCTGGTGACCAGTCATCCCTTTCGCGTCAATGCGGTCAAAGGGGTAGCAATCCTGGTGGAATCTTCCATGAACCTCATGTAGTACCCTACAAACCAGTGGAGCTCTGCACCTCAGACAAATTCTTGGGTGGATCAAAAGAATGAACTACTTCTATCTTTGTAGGATCTACAGCTAAACCCTGTTTCTAAGTGACATTCCCCATAGAGTGAACATCATGAATCCAAAACTGACACTTCAAGTGCTTTTCATACAACTAGTGCTCCTAGAGTTAGTCTAGGACCATCCTCAAATTCTCTGCATGCTCCTCCGCCGTCGTAGAGTAGATGAGTATGTCGTCAATAAAGACAACCACAAACCAGTCCAACAAAAGATGGAGGATCTGGTTCATCAAAGCCATGAATATGGTAGGGTAATTCGTAATGCCAAAGGGCATCACCAGAAACTCGTGATGCCCATAACGCCAACAGAAATCCAACTTTGGGATATCAGCCTCACAAACCCACAACTAGTGGTAGCCGGATCAAAGATCAATCTAGGAGAACTACTTCGCACCCCTCAACTGGTCGAATTGTTCTTCAATCCTCTGCAATGGGTACATGTTCTTTATCGTGGCCTGTTTCAGGCGATGATAATCCACACAAATCCATAGGCTCCGGTCTTCCTTCTTCAAAAACAAAACAGAAGCTACCCAGGGGGACACACTAGGCCTAATGAATCCCTTCTCATGAATGTCATCCAACTGAATTTGCATATCATGATTCTCTATGGGTGCCATATGATAAGCCAAACATTATATCTGGGCAGTCCCCTGCTAGAAGTCGATGCAGAACTCTATCTCTCACCTCGGAGGAAGTCCTGGGACATCCTCGGGAATGGCGTCCATGTAGTCCTCTACCACAGTAGGGATCCAAGTGCCTATAGAGTCTACATCTCCGATATCCATGCTTGCAAACTAATGAGAAAAAGGTCATGGTTTACTGCTTAGAGTACCCATTTTCTCTACTACAATGTCTTTCTCACCAAGGATGGTGAACCTCATCCCATGAGAATGAATGCATCTGACACATCTACGATGACAGTCGATCTGGGCGTGAACCATAGAAAGCCAATCCATGACCATATGATGTCATAAGGTTCCATCATGATGACCAGTAGGTCCCATGTGAATCTCTCTCCTCCGAACGACAGTTATCACTATCGTTAAACGAAGGTCACTAACGATGCACTTCTCGTAGGAACCTCAATGCTAAGCATAAGTTTCAGTGCCTCTACTGGGAGCTCCAACTCTCGTACCAAAATAAGCGATATAAAAGATTGGCTGGCACAAGTGTGTAATATTACTGAATCAAATGTAGAGTAAACACAGAGCATACCTCGTACCATCTCGTGTGCTGGGGGTTCACGAACACCCATAGCCCGAAGCTGTCTGTGGCCCCTACCACCAACTTCCTGAGCCTGGCGTGGGCCGCCCAGTGGTGTCGGTGGAAGGATCTCGAAATGACGTCCCCCACCTTTAGGTCCTATCACTCTGCCTGTGCCGCCTCCCAGAGGACCACCCTATCCTCGCCTAGGATATCCCTGGTCACGAAACTGCCTCTGCCTTTTTGGTGCGCCCACCGCCTGACACGACTGCTCGGTATTCCGGGTCGGGTAGTCCCATTCTAGGTGACACTGTCCTTCACAAGCATAGAACCATCTCTCTCCTAATTTCCCTAGTGCTCTACGGTACCACTGCGGTGTACGACCCTTCCCTTGAGTCTACTCACGGAAGGGTCTCCCCAACTGAGGCTCTACTCTCTGCCGCCTGCCTCCTGTCGAAGACTCTGCTATGAAGCAGCCACTACAAGGCCATGCCAGCTGGCATCCCTCATCCAATAATATCTCTATCACGAGTGCCCTCTCTAGAACCCTGGCCTATGTAGGGATGCACAGGGTCACTACACTAGCATTGATCTCCCTGCGAAGACCCTGCTCAAACTTCCATGCCCAGAAGTAACTATCGCGGATCATATCCTTCGAGTAGCCTGTCAGATCGGTAAACCGGGCTGAGTACTTCACCCCAGTCATCCCCATCAGCTTCAGCTCTAGAAGCTCCAGAATCAGAATGGAGCATAAACAGGAGGAGGAGTACACCTCTGGAAAGAGCTGTTGGAAGCTATCCCACATGAGAGATGACTCATCGTGGGTCTGCGTAACCAACCCCCACCAACACCCAATCATACCAAAGAAATGGCTAGCAGATAGGGCTACCATATGGCCCGTTGGTGTCCGTACCTGCCTGAGAAGTTGGTCCACAGACTCTAGCAAGTATTCCACTACCTGGGGATTTGGGTCCGCACAGACCTTCTATGGCCGCTGATGCTGGATGTCTCAGAGCGCACTCAGCCCGCAGCCAACCTCATCATGTGCTGCCAGTACTAACCATTTCTCTCCTGATAGAGGGGCTACTGCTGAACCACTGGGCAGAAGGGGATCCCGTGATGGCCCCGGAACTGATGCCTCGCCGCACACCAGGCCATCATCATGAACTGGAGATGATAACCTGGATGGCTGCTGTCATGGGGGAATCCGGAAAATTATCAAGGATTACCGTGATCAGATAGGAATATATATATATATATATAACAGCAATCACATAGTGGAGTTGACTCAATAAGTACATTCAAAGAATCAATCCTACTAGATGGATGTTCTAAAGTTCCCTGCAACAAATGTCTCAATGTGACGAGTCGAAAAGAGGGTTATCAGGATCTGGGTGAATGGATATGTTGGCCAACCGTACCATCACTGGATTCATTGTCCTGAGAGCCTCTCTCGAGACACGTCAACACTATTGTCCTAAATCCCAACCAATTACTTTTAGGGACATCCGAACAATTCCCCAAGGAACGAACAATCCTCTGATGCCACTTTTTCATGACTCTACCCTACCGATGTTGAGCCGCAACTACCCCAAGCCTGCGTCCATAGGCCAGGGGCTGGCGACAAGCATCGAATCCATAACAATCTCAGGGAGTCCTTCGCCTAAGTACCTTCACACACACACACAACCCACTAGATACTGAAGTGCAGATTAAAAAGAAAACCAAAGGACAAACAACTATAACCCAACTATAGTCATGCATCAACCTCTAAATAGAACTACTAAAGTGCTGAAAAGTACTGAATAGATATCTAAATAGAAAAAAATCAAAACACGCGCCCGACCCGTGAGGTGGCACAACAAGACAGTAGGATAAAAAATTAAACAACTAAAGAGTCCAACACATGAAAAATCAATTGTGACTGCGGTATGTGGCCCATGCTCTTGTGCCCTCTATGCTCCTCTGTAGTAACGATCGACCTGTCCGTCGTCTGCAAAGGAAGACGAGGTGCGGGACAATCCCAAGCATGGGTGAATATACAGATACTCAGTAGGATGTCCTGAAAGCTCAAGGGAGCAACAAAAGAGGCACTAATGAGGTGACCAGTAGACAAATTAATGAATAATGAAAGTGTACAGTAAATAGAGTGTAGCTCAACCCGACAAGAGAATGGAAGCAGACTCATCCAAACAAGAGGAATTAGACACGAAAAGCACATGGCATACCACACGCGTATTCTCCCCTCTTAGAAGGAGAGTAACTGAAACTAGGGAGTGGGAAAAAAGTAGGGTGTTTGTATATATATATATATATTATGCTCGACATAAAACCCGAATGATAGTGTAAGGCGATATCCATCACCAAGCTCAGCTCAGGAAAAGTCACCAGCGGTTCTAAGGATATCCATCACTGATGCCCAAAAGTCCCACACGCCAAAGTTGTCTCATCATTGAACCGTACAACCAAGGGTCCCACTCCAGAAATCATGGAGAAACTCCACTAACTTGCCTCATTGAAAGGGTTGTGTCTGAAAGAATTTATTTGGTAACCCACTGCCCAGCCCCACTGGAGGGTGAACCCTAAGAGGTCGTCAGGAAACCCGCCACCCAACCCCACTGGAGGGTCAACCCTAAGGTGAACGGGTAACCCACTGCCCATCCCAACTGGTGGGTAAACTCTATGGTCAATGGGTAACCCACTGACCAGCCCCGCTAGAGGGTAAACCACAATATGCCAATGGGTAGCCCACTACCCAGCCCTGCTGGATGGTAAACCCGGAACTGGTCCGATAACACCGCACTACCCGTTCCATCATTGGGTGTCACTAACATAGCTATTGTGTGTTAGTTATAAGTTCATAAAAGGAACATCTGACCAATGCCCTTTCATGTTTCCACTTTTAATGAGAAATCAAATTAGGCTCTGAACGCCCAAACAGATTACACCGTTGCACTCCTCGTAAAAAAAGGAGAAAGATATACTATTTACTCACTTGAAATAGACTCCCGATGATAACGATATTCAACACTATGTTATGCCCATACGACGTCTCTTGGGGACAACACCTCGTTTCCGAAAAAAGGTTAGGCGAACTGTTCCATCACGATGCTCTTGGAAAAATACGCCAAATCGATAATTCATTTTCCCCGAACAGACGTCTGATGAAAAAGTCGATGTATGCTGCACACAGAATAAAAGACGGCCCATGGGTCCCATGCCTCAACTCCAGCATCAATGCCTAAAACCTCCCTAGACTACTTCATCACGACGCCAGGGTTAGAACACTAATAACGATACCTAAAATGGAATCTAGATGTGCTCGTGCTATCCAAAACAAGAATCCTTGTGAGGTGGTAAGTAACACTTAATGGGCATGTTGTGCCACTAATCCCCCTATCTGGGGAATTAAAAATCCCCATGACCATCTCAAAACATCCGTTTTGAACTCAGGATGACGTCGTCGTAGATGGAATGCTAATCTAACACTCGGTTTTCATTTTAGAGGCGTTTTAATGCCAACTGACGAAGATGGTGTGGGCCGGACCGGTTCGGTCTGTCAACCCCTTTAGACCGGCGGTCCGCGGCTCGGCCGACCAGACCACTCGGTCCACTACGACTCGGATGCCCGGTCCCCCGCGGCCCGCAGTTCACCACGCGGGCCACACCGCTTCACCCTAACCAGCTTAAGCCGGTCCGGCTCATTTCCACAGGACCCGTATTTCACGGGTCTCTACCTGCTCCTGATGTCACGAAGACCCCAGTCTTGCGTCGTACGACAACCGACGAAGCCAGCCATGCGCCCTCCCTCGTGGCCTGGACCACCGAGATGTTCTCCCGCTCACCCATGCAAACCACCGAGGAGGCACACCATCACCTAGGGAGCCCGCACCGCTGCCTGGGGAGCCTGCGTCACCGTCGTCGCCCGCCGGACCGCTGTGTGGGGCCGCCAGTCCGCCTTGGAACCACAAAAAAACAAGGGTTTGGTAGGAAAACATCCTGGGGACACCTCAGACGCCCGGGGAATCGAATTTTCATTCTGAAAAGAGAATTGTAAAGCTCGTATTTAACCCTACGCATCTATGGCCTTCGCTCGGCAATTAAACACCATTTCATTGCTATAATTTTAGTTCGAATAAGTTGCAGAAATTTAAATTGAAAATGCAAGATCCTACCTCGCAGGGTGTTGCCCGTCGCTTTAAAAAAGATCCTTCGGAGCTGCAACCACCATGGAGAGGTGGGGATAGGAGCTTGAAGAAGGTGGATCCTTTGTTGGGATATCTTTTCCAGGTATATTGTAAGGGGGAAGAAGGAGGGGGTGGATGTGTTTAAGTTGGGAAAATTTAATTCCAAAATTAATTAATTTTAAACACTCACCAGTAGGCCTGTACCCAAACTCTTAACGGGGTCGAGGTTAAGCTGCTCCTATGGTAAAATCCACGTTACAAGCACAAAAGTGGTCTCAAAATTTTAATCTAAGCCTCCATTCAGATGTTAAAAAGTTCACGCCCAAGACCGCTAAATTACGAAAACTCCCCTGGTGGCGTTTTCAACAGAAGGGTTGTGCCCGTGAAAGTTACAACCCTCCTAGGGTAAACATCATGCCCCAAACTCAACGGTGCCCTCAGTTTTCCCATCTGAGAAACCTCTTAGGATTTATTCTATTTATTTGGATTATCTCATTTTAACGCACTTAAAATTTAATTCCGACCACACCAGGGCTCAGAATCACATGCCATCTGAAAGCCCTACTATGGAATGACATCAAAAAAATCAAAGTATCACAGGCCCAAAACCTGAGTTCTTACATAATTATTCCATTTTAAGGGTCATATGGACTGCACAAGAAGGCCCAAATAATTTTTCATGAAACTCAACCAGCTATGAAGATTGAATTACTGGGCTCAATCCAGAAGTCCAAATTTCTTAATTCGACTCCAATGTTCTAGGAACAATCCAAGGAGTCATGGAAAAAATATCAGGTCCCGACTCCAATAAAATGTCGCCCAAATGATTTTATTAAGTCAATCCCACCATTTTGTCTAGGAAGTGGAATCAGCACACCAAAATTGACTTTTCTCTTGATTAACAGATCAATTCGAGCTGATATTTTTCATTGTGAAATAAGGGATATAGGTGGCTGAGTTTCTTGAATAATTAATTTGGATTTGAAGGAACATTACTATTCAAAAACAAATTAACATTTCAGCCATCGAAGAATCATGGATAGAAATGGACAGTTTAACATTGATTATAAAAATCTCCATAACATTGGATCCATTAGTTGAAATACCTAAAAATTTGGAGATATGACTCATAAATTTAATATCTAAAAATTTCCGGAATATGATTTCTCCATATTTGGCTATTTGAAATATAAAATTGGCATTACAATTGGGGGGAATTTTTGGAATGAAAATTGCCCACAACCATGGGTTATAAATACACCCCCTCATCTCCTTGCAAGAGGTTGGAATTTCTGAGCAACGAAGGTTAGATTGGCATGCACAAGTCTCCACCAAAGGCTTGAGATGATCTTGCATGATCATTTTTTCACTTGAGAAATCATTCCTCCTTTCTTCCATTCATTTACATTTGGGTTGTTCCTCGTTTATAATTGTGTATGTGTTTGTTTTTTTAATTCTATTTTAATGAATGTTTCTTATTCATATTATCTTTTAATTATCCTCCCTCTGTTCTTAACTATTCATTTTCTTAAAATATTTGATATCATGTTGAAACCCCCTCCCCTATCTAGCTTTCTCATTCAATATAATGTTCATTTTTAAATATCATCATCATTCGTGTGTCTGTGTTCAATGCACAACTATTTTATTATCCTTTTACTTTATTTTTTTTAATTATTTATCATAAATATAATAAAATAGATTACTAATCATTTTAATGGATTATTAAATATCTCATTGGGGTGTTTTATAATTTATCTATGTTAAGTGATTGAGATCTTTTGTTTGATGAATATTCTTTGAACTAATATTGTGTATATTGGACTTAAAAAGTGATGGATTAATGACTTGTTTTTTTAATGAGTGGTTTCCATGGAGTATTGGGACTATAAATACACTACCATAAAATATATATGTTTAAGATTAAAAACCTATGTCATGTTAAGTCTTGGATTAAATTCTTATAACTATGGAATTATAATCAACGTCAACTTGTGACATGGGTGTTAATTTAATGAAATATAATGCAAGGCTCAAGGATATCACAAGATTAACTACCTAATGATGAACTCACCCAAATAATTAAAAAAAATTCAAATCAAACACCAATAATTAATCCATTCATTTATTCTCCGCTAATAAACCCCAAATTAAAATACAATGAACTAAGAACAATCGACTATAGAAAATTTTCATCACAGAGGATTCGTCCCGAGTGTTGATATACACAATAGAAGAGAATCAGAACCTTGAATGGTTAATAAGAGACAATTGGCCATGCTTTCAAATGGAATTGTTTCCTAGGATGGTTTAATAAACATGTTTTTAGTTTTTGGTTATTGTAAAAACAACCAAAACAATCAAAATATAAAAAAAAATAGAAAAAATAAAAAGGAAAAACACCTCTACTCTTTCTTCCAAAATCAATTGTAATTTCTCGTATCCTCCCAAACAATCCCTCGGATAAGTATGATACTGAAATTGAGCGAACTCTTTTCCATCTTAGGAAAAACATTAGGGATAATCAAATAATTCAATAACCATTCCTTGTCCAACCAGTTGAATTAGAAATGGCCAATCCTAGGGAATAAACCTTTAAAGAACTTGATGTCTCTGATATGAATTAACAACCCCTTGGTATACTATATCCAAACATATAGGATGACTTTGAACTAAAATCTAGTTTGATTCATCTTCTACCTCATTTCCATGTTCCAGCTAATGAGGATCCACATCACCACATTAATATGTTTCATGTGTTTTTCTCCACTATGAGGCCTCAAGGTGTTTATAAGGAAGAAATAAAACATCGAGAATTACATTTTTCCATAGCTGAATCTGCCAAGTCATGGTTCTACTACCTTCCACTAGATTTCATAAACTCATGGATAGACATGAAGTGACTTTTCATTGAGAAATATTTTCCTTCTTCTCATATTGCTACAATCTGAAGAGAAATTAGTGGTATCCGTCAATTCCCCAATGAATCACTTCATGAGTATTCAGATAGGATCAAAAACATTGTGGCATCCTGTCCACACCACCAAAATCCTGAACTACTCTTAATCTAATACTTCTATATGTGGTTATTGGATATAGATAGAACTCTCATTGGTTCCACAAGTGGTTTTTCTCTTGTCGATAAACTCATTTAGCTGCAAGAGATATCATAAGAAAATGGATAAAAACACACAAGAATTCCATACTCGATCACATGATCAAGTCAAAAAAGCTCAAGATAATCAATCGATAGATCCGAACAAGATGATAGAGTCGATTTATGAACTTACATGTCCAGTGCGACATCAAGCTATGGCTACAAATTCCACAATCACATCTTTTCCACTTTCTCGGTTCCCTGGACCTATCAAGAACTATGGAATCTTTAGCTCCCCATCTCATCAACCTGACTGAAGTCCATAACTTCAAGAGGATTCCACTTATTCATTTGGAAAAATTAAGCTCAATTGACCATATTATTAGAGGAACACAAACCCTCAACAATCAGGTTAGTTCATTAGAAACATCAACCAACCCCACCATAGGCCCTTCTATTCTACCTTCAACTAAGGCTTGAGGTATGGTAATACCATTTCTCATCTCCCTCAAATACCTCCTCAAAATCCAAACTCATTCCAATATGGTCAAGGTTGTGTTAACTTCCATAAATATTATACTTTTCTTCCTCAACCATAAAGGAACAATCCTCATCCCAGATTCAACTATCCTAGTGAAACATCCTAATACCCAAACCAATACAATCACATTACCATGAACCAAAATCAATGTAATCCCAATCCAGGACAAGAATTTTCTTCCATGAAACCATGGGAAAGTGTAGTGGAAGATCTTACCTCATTCACCTATTCTAGAATAAAAAACATTGAATCACAAATTGGTCAACTAGTATCCCACCTGGTCCAGAAACAACAATAAAATACTTCCCAACTCCCATCTCAACCATTACCCAACCCCCAGGGTAATGTAAGTGAAATTGAACATAGATCGTGAAAGAAAATTTCTATGCATGAGGATGAGTCATCCATATTCCCTTTAAATATTGACCTAGAAAATGAAAATAAAAAGGAATCATGAAAATGAATCTGAATCCATTCCCTCACCTCCTTCCATTCCACATAGGAACCCAATTCCTTTTCCTCAATCCATTTCTAAGCCAAATAAGTCTTTTGAGCCCGATCCTGAATTTTTTAACATGTTTAGATGTGTGTAAGTCAATATTACCCTCATAGAAACCATAAAATAAATCCATATGTATGCAATGTTTATTATGTAATTGTGCACCCATAAGAGGAAACTTATGACCTTCAAAAATGTTCCCACCCAACAATATATTCCCTTAAAGTGAAAAGATCCAAGGACCATTACAGTTTGATTCCAAATTGGAAGTTCCATCTTCAATGATGCACTCATAGACCTAGGAGCCTAAGTTAATTTCATGCCCAAATCCATCTTATCCATCCTTGGTATTAGTCCCTTACATATAACGATTTTTTTTCATTCAATTGGCCAATCATAGCACTTCTAGTCCTGAGGGTATAATCAAGGATGTCCTTGTTGGTGTGAATGATTTTATCTTCCCTGCTTATCTCTATGTAAATGAAATGGATGGGGAGACATAATATTCTAGATATTCCCTAATTCAAAGGAAGACCATTCCTAATTACAACATGAACCTTGATTAATGTTCATTCAAGAATCTTATGCATGGAATTTGGTGACCAACTAGTCATGTTCAACATATTCCCGGCCATGTGATACCCATCTAAGGATCACTCTTCATTCTTAATCCATGCTACTGATGAATCTGTTGAGATTAAATTCAACCCCAATCCATCATGTTCATCATGTTCTAATGATAATGGATCTTGTGAAATTTTCACCATGATTAACTAAGTCATAAATTATGATGTTAAAGTGGACCTTTCATTCATAGAATCCATCAATATAGAGGAACATGAAAACTCTCTTGAATCCCACATCAACTCATATCTCTTCTACTACACCATGGAATGTATTAAGGAAAATTAATCAAAAGAAACTAAAATAACTTCCACTTTTCTTGAGTTGTCTAGCCCACAAATGGAAGATGAGACAAACCTGAAACCTCTTCCTAACAACCTGAATTATGAATTTCTTTTCCAAGATAACACTTATCCTATCATTATCTCTTCGTCACATACTAAGATTGAGGAGTCCAAACTTGTTCAGGTGTTAGAGGAAAACAAAATGGCATTAGGTTGCACACCAGATGGCATACCAGGAATCAGCCTTGTCTTTTTCAGGCATCAAATCCATCTTGATGAGTCATCCAAACCAAAAAGACAACCACAAAGAAGATTCAATCCATTCATCGTTGAGGTAGTTTGGTAAGAGATCACAAAGGCTCTTTAAGATATTATTATCATCCCAATTTTTGATATTGAATGAGATAGTCCAATTCATGTTGTACTTAAGATGGTTGGGATAACTTTTTTCACAACTGAACATGTGGAGGTATTCGCAACTTGAGTGAAGAAAAAATGGTGTGTGTGCATCGACTATAAGAAATTTAATGTTGAAACAGTAAAAGATCACTACCCTATTCCATTCCATGATAAAATTCTAGAAATATTAACTGGAAAGTCACATTATTGCTTTCTGGATGGATACACTGGCTATTTTCAAATCCCAATCACACCTAAGGACCATGAAAAGACTAAATTCACTTCTCCTTTGGAACATATTCATATAAAAGAATTCCCTTTGGCCTTTTATATTCTTTTGATACATTTGAGAGTGGTATGATGAGTGTATTTTTTTAATTCATTGAACACTACATGGAAGTCTTCAGGGATGACATTAAAATTTATGGTGAGTCATTTAAATACTTCTTGGAATTACTCTCTCTAGTACTTAAAAAGTGTATCAAAATCAACCTTGTGTTAAATTTTGAAAAATCTCACTTCATGGTTGCAAATGGGATTTTTCAAGGGCACGTAGTTTGAAAAGTGGTTGTTGAAGTCGATCCTTCCAAAATTGATGTGATCTAATCACTTCCTAAACACATCTCTTTTGGTGTCATTCGTTCATTCCTCAGTAATGCTGGTTTCTATCGGAGATTCATCCATTACATCAATTAGATTCCCTCCCACTCACTTAGTGTCTCCAAAATGATGTCACATTCTATTTCGATGAGGCTTTAATGATTTCCTTTGTTGAACTCAAAACTTCACTTAAATGTTCCCCAATAATCAAACCCCCGATTGGTCCTTACTGATTGAGTTGAGGTGTGATTCTTCTGATAGTTCCTTTGGGGCCGTTATTGGTTAAAGAAAATAAAATATTCCAGATGACATCGATTATTCCTAAAAACAATAGATGAATCTCAATCTCACTATAATGTTATTGAAAAATAAGTTTTAGCAGTGGTTTTTGCCTTAGATAAATTCCATCCATATCTCTTAGGTGCCAAAATCATCATCTTCACATACAATTATTTTATAATGTTCTTACTCATGAAATGTGATTCCCAACCAAGGATAATAAGATGGATTGTAAGGCTCTATGATATTTAACATGAAATAAATGATAGAGAAAAAAAATAAAACCATGTTGATGATCACCTGAGTAAAATTTCTAATTATTCTCATTCTATAATAAGTGTTGAAGAATTTCCCACTAAGCCACATTAATATCTCACTCCAAAAATACCATTGTATTCCCCAATTGAAATTTACTTGGTTTCCAGTGTTTTCCTAAAAATTTATCAAATGAACAAAAAATGAATTTCAAAAAGTGATTAAAAATACTATTTTTGGGAAGAAAACATTTGTTGAAAAAATGCGGCTAACATGCTAATTAAGATTTTTTTTCATGAATATGGACATTCATCCATCATAGAATTTTGTCACTCAATGCCTAGTGGTTGAAATTATGGACCAAAAAGGATGCCCCAAAAGGACGTAGACTCTAGATTCATCATGCCTTCACTCTTCAAGGACTCACATTAGTTTTTTCAGTCATGTCCCACTTGCCAAAATTTTGGCATAATTTCCAAATGAAATTAAATTCCACAAAAGATGTTAATATTTTTTGAGAACTTCGATTTTTGGGGCATCGATTTCATGGTTATATACCCCCCATACAATGGATTCTAAAACATTATTCATGTGGCTAATTTTTTTTCAAGGGAGGTCGAGGCCAAACACACTAGAAATGACGATTCACATACTATTACTGAGTTCTTAAAGACGTAAATTAACCACCAATTCTGCACACCATGTTCCTTGATTAGTGACATATGAACCCATTTTTATAATAACACCATCAAATCTCTTTTGAAAAAGGATTTTATTGAACATAAAACATGAAAATAATATCCCTCCAATCAAATAGAATGGATGAAATTTCTATTAGATAAGTGAAAAGAGTTATTGAGAGAATTGTCAAACCCAACAGAAAAGACTGGCCTGAAAGACTTGGTCTATGGGCTTATCGAGCGGCCTATAAAACTCCCATTTAGATGTATCCTTTTTGTCATATTTTTGGTAAAGCATATCATTTTTTTAGCTGAAATACAACATAATTCATTTTGGGTTTGAAAATTTGTAATTTTGATTTTGAAAAATATGGGGAAGAAATATTATTGCAAATGGATGAACTGGAGGAGCTTCGACTTGATTCTTAAAAGAATTCTAGTCTCCATAAAAAATATCCAAGGCACTCCATGAAAAACAAATACTAAAAACAGTATTTCATGAAGGTAAAAAGGTATTTCTTTTCTATACTTTATTTTTTCTACAGTTATGTAATCTTAATTCTCATTGGGATGGTTATTTTTATTGTTTCTCAGGTTTACCCATTTAGTGTATTGCTAGTCCATGACCCATCTTACGAATGGACATTAAAGATTAATAGAAATTGATTGAAGCATCACCATGGGAGGACATACATCCCTAGATCCATGCTGATATCCATCAGATCCATAATGTCCAGACACCCTCTGGTAGATGGAGATGGAGACCTGCCAAATACAATTTTGTTGAACCTATTTCTTTTTAACTCCCTCTTTCCCTCTTCTTATTCCTTCTCTTTATCTCCCTTTTCTTCTTCTTCCACTCTTTTTCATTTTTTCCCACATTCCTCATCACACTTTTTATTTACTCTATCTTTTGTGTGGGTGTGCCTTTATAAAAAAAATAAACAGAAACCTAAAAAAATGAAAAACAATAATAAAAATCACATAAAAAATATGGAAAATCCATAGTGAAAATTACTCACCTTCGTCTTTTGAAATATTGTCAAACCATTTTGGGTACTCCGAAAGACATGCTTTCATCTCAATTTTTTTTATTTTCATCATGACTTGGGATAAATAAAGTTTTATCAAGAATAGTACATTTTTAATGCTCAGTTTTTAATTTGAAAATTGATTTTCCACAAAAGCGAGGAACAAAAATAGATTCCATGCCAACTCCACCTATGGCCATCTTTTAAAAATGTGTTTATTTACCACCATTTGTGAGTCATCAGTTTTTGGACCTTATAACTAAATTTCCTACTTTGGTGTTTATTAATATATTAGAGGGATTTCGTTAACCACATGAGAATCACAATAGCTGTGTAGCCTCCCATCTCGCATACGTTAATCCGCCTTTTGAAATCCACTTCGAGCCTATGAAAAAAATTTCTTTGATAGCCACATTATATTCCTAATAACTTATCCCACCCAATATCTACATGGATTTTCATTACATATTTTATTGTTTTGAAATGATGGGGGAATGAATTAAATTTTGGGTTCCATTTGTTGATTTAACCATGTTATCATATGCTGGAGGGAAAGGATCCATTTCATTGGGGGGGGGGAGAGGATTTCATTCAGTTATTTTTGGGAATGTATTTATTCTTATGACATATTGATCAAATATTATTGAAAAGTGTTCCAAGCAATCAAAAAAAATCAAAAAATGGAAAAATAGAATGGGTTGTGCCTTGGGAAGGTCAAAATTCACTCTTCCTAAACCTTTGATCTTGTTATAACTATGACAATTATTATCGCGAGGAGATCAATCATGGGTCGGGATATGAGTTTGAGATCTTTTTCAAGTTCAAAATTCAAGAAAATGAAAAATAAATGATAATAAAAAAAGATCACTTTAATTATATATTATTATGTTATTGGGATATGTTTTGTGTTCTCTACATATTTCACCTACTCATCCCCTTAAATTTTATTCCTCCTTTGAGAATTTCATCACACAACCATGCACTTGTAAATATGTGTTTTCATTTCCATATATGATTCATTTCAAAAACATTGTGTATTGTTTTAACCATGCATAGGTTTTTCCACACTTATCCTCTATCTTGAACATTATATTCCTACCATACCAATGCCATGGAAAAACTCCTTCAAAATACATATTGATTCTTGTGCACTATAGGATAGGGAATGTAGGATGAGAGATATTTCTAACTCTATTAGTTTCACTTTTTAATTATGAATGAGTGAACCTCGAGAAATAAATCTTTATCATGTTGAGTGGAGTATGTTTCAAGTGCCTACATTTTCCATTTATGTGTTTGAGCATGAAAAATGAATTGTTTTTGGAATATAATTTCTGCATCAATTTGTGGTAGAATTCAATATGGATGAGTGAAATGGTCTAAACCTCCCCTTAGATTGGAAAACGCAATTTTAATATTTGATGGTCAGTGAAAATAATTTTGCAGTGTTTTCTATATTTGTTGCACATGAGGACATGGAAAATACTGAGTGTGGGGGAATTGATGTTAGTCACATATTCAGTGAATTTTATATACTCCTACTACTGATTTTATATGAAATGTGCATAATTTCATTGAAATATTAATGTCTAAATATTCAATATAATTTTTGAGCACTATTTGAATTCATCCAAATTCATGTCAGTTTATTTTTTGAATTATAACTATCACCCTACTAATCTGAATTATGTTTTTCATATTTTTTAGTATTTATTAATAAATATTTCACATATCATTAGAAGGAATAATTGGCCAATTCTTCAATTTTAAGGGACATATGGACTACATAAGAAGCCCCAAAGAATTTGTGATGAAACTTGACCAGCTCTGATGATTGAATTACTAGGAACAATCCAGAAGCCCCAATTATATTATTCACCTCCAATGTTCGGGAAAAAATTCATGGAGTCGCATAAAAAACTTTTATGAACCAACTCTTATAACAAGGGGGCCAAATTAATCTATTAAATATAGCCCACTATTCTACCCTAGAACTGAAATAAGCACACCACAATTGACTTTTTCATAGATATACACATCTCTTAGAGCTGATATTTTTTTGTGTGAAATAGAAGATATATTTGGATTACCTTTTTGAAGAAAGAAATCAGATTTGAAGGCATATTACTATTCAAAAATCCTATCACATTTCTGCCATCGAAAAAGCATGGATAGAAATGGACAGTTTGACACTGTGTATGAAAACCGCCATAATATTGGATCCATATGTCCAAATGCATTCAAATATTGATATCTGAATCAAAACATTAATAAATACAACTTACAAGAATAATATTTATCCATATGCAATAGTTTGAAATATCTAATTGGCGATGCAAGTGGAAGGGTAGTTTTGGAATGCAAACAACCCACAACATTGGGCTAGAAATACATCCCCCTCCTCTTCTTTCAATAGGTTGTCATTTCGGAGCAAAGGAGGATAGGTTGGAATGATCAAGGATCTTCTAAAGGCCTTGGAGGATCTTCCATATTCATGTTTTAACTTGAGAAAAAATTCCTCCTTGCTTCATTTCATTTAGTTTTTGGTTGTTCTTCATTAAAAATCATTTAAGTGTTTGTTTTTATTATTCTATTTTAATGAAGTTTTTTTCATTGTATTCTATTTTAATCATCCAAGAAATATTATTAAATATTAATTCTCATGAAACATTTGAATCCAAGTTGAAATGCCATTCATTCTTTCCCTTTCTCATTAAGTATAATGTTTGTTTTTAAATCTCATCGCCAGTCATGTGTGTGTATTCGAAGAAAAACTCTTTTCATATCCTATTATTTTCAAAATTTTATAATTATTAGTCATAAATATAATAAACCAGATTACTAATAAAATTAATGGTGGAGTAAATCTATTTTTGCAGTTAGTTATAATATAGTTACGTTAAGTTATTGAGAACATTTTTTCAATGAATATTCTTTGAATAAATTTTATGTATGTTGGAGTTAACATGTCGTGGATTAATGACTTGTTTGTTATAACGAGTGGGTTCCATGGATTACTGGAACCATAAATACAAAACCATAAATACGATATGATTATGATTAGAAACATAAGTTCTGTTAAGGCTTTTATTAAACCCTTAACACTTGTCAATTCCAATCAACCAAAACTTGTGACATGGGTGTTAATATAATACAATATAAACAAAGTCTCAATGATATCACAAGCTTAACTACTTAATAATGAAATAACACCAATATTTATCAAATTGATAAAATAAACAACAATCATTAATCACATCATTTATGATCATTAAACAAACCCCTCAAACAAAAAAACAATCAATTAAAAACAATAGACTATTGAAAAGTATCATCGTCGAGGATTCAACCTGAGTTCTACTATAAACATTAGTAGAGCACTAGAACCTTGAACAATTGATAGGAGACAATCAACTGCACTTTCAAAAGGAACTATATCCAGGTATGGTGCAATTATGTAGTTGTTAGTTTCTAGTTATTGAAGAAAAAAATTTTTTAAAAAGAATTGGAAAAAACACAATGAAAAACCCACCATCTATTTCTTCCAAAATATCTTTGAATTCCCCACAACCTCCCAAAGAATACCTCCGATTTTTTTATCCTGAAATTGTTAGAACTCTTCACCAATATAACTTGAACATTACAGATAATCTAATAATTCAAGAACAGTTCCATGTCTAACAAGTTGAATTAGAAATGAAAAATCCTAGGGAACATACCATTAAAGACCTTGCTACCCCTAATAGGAATTACAAACCCATTGGAATTATATATCCTAACATAGATGCTGACTTCGAACTCAAATCAGGGTTGATTCATCTACTAACTCATTTCCATGGGCTAGAGGGTAAGGATCCACATCTACACCATAACATGATTCATGTAGTGTGCTCTACCATGAATCCTCAAGGGTTTCTAAGGAAAAAATCTGACTCCGAGAATTCCCTTTTTCATTAGATGGCTTTACCATGTTATGGCACGATAACCTCTCGTCTGGTTCTATAAAATCATTGATATAATGAAGTGATTTTTCTTAGTGAAATTATTTCCTACTTCTCATACTTCTTAAATACAAATGGATAAAAGTGTTATCCATCAATTCCCCCAATGAATTGCTCCATGAGTATTGGGAGAGGTTCAAAAAGCTTGTTGCAACCAGCCACACCACCAAATCCATAACCAACTCTTGATCTAATATAGCTATGATGGGTTATTGTGAATTGATAGAACTATAATTGATGCCACAAGTGGTAGTGCTGCTGTTGATAAATCTCCTACAACTGAAAGATATCTCTCAAGAAACATGGTTGTAAGCAAAAAACAATTCCATACTCAAGAACATGTTCAACTCAAACAAGATCATGATAATCAATCGATAGATGAGAACAACATGATAGAGTGGATGAGGGATCTTACTGGTCTTGTGCAACAACTAGCTGTGGCTACCAATTCCCCAACCACATCCTCTCGACAATCTCTGTTCCCTATACATATCAAGAATTGTGGAATCTATAGCTCCCCATCTCATCCAACAGACACATATCCGAAAAATTAAGAGGATCCCTTAAATTCATCAAGAGTAATGGAGATCAATGTAGAATATGCTCAGTGAAACACCAACCCTGAACAATCAGGTTATTTTATTTGAGTCTTCAACCAAACCCGCACTGATCCCTTCTTTTATAACTTCCACCAAGGCATAAGGTATGGTAATCTCAATTATCATCCCCCTCAATTCACTCCTCAAAATCCCAACCAATTCAAATGTGGTCAAGGTGGTGGTAACATCCTTTAAATTTATCCTTTTGTTTGTCAACCTCAAATGAACAATAGTCCTCCTAGATTCCACTATCCTAGCGAGCCTTCCAAATTCCCAAACCAAAACAATCTCTTTCCCAAGGACCAATATCAATGTAATCCCTATACGAGATAAGCCTTTTCTCCACAGAAACCATGGGAATGTGCAGTGTAAGATCTTTCCTCATTCACCCATTGTAGCATAAACAAAATTGAAAACCAAATTATCTATTTTTCATCCCACCCGTGCCAGCAATAGAAGTCAAATTCTTCCAAAATCCCAGCTCAACCTTTTCCCAACCCCATGGGTAATGTTTGTGAAATTTCACTTAGATCTAGAATGAAATTTTCTATGCCTCATAATGATTCATCCAACTCCCCTTTAAATGTTGACCTATAATATGAAATGATAATGAAACATGAAAAGGAACTTGAATCCATTCCCTCACCTACTTCCATTTAACTTAAGAACCCGATTCGTTTTCTTAAAGATATTTCTAATCTAAAGAAGTCCTTTTATCCTGATCCTAAAATTATAGATAGTTTTAGTTGCGTGGAAGTCAACATTCCCCTCAAAGATTCCATAAGAAATCCCAACATACATCACGTTTCTTAAATAAGTGTTCACCCATAATAGGAAACATAGGACCTTCGAAATTTTTCCACCCAACAGTCTGTTCCCTTAAAGTAAAAGATCCAGTGTCCTTTACTGTTTCATTCCAAATTGGAAGTTCCAACTTTTATGATGCACTTATTGGCCATGGAGACTTAATTAATCTCATTCCCAAATCCATCTTCTCAAAACATGGTATTTTTAACATGCATCCAATGAGAGTTTTATTTAAATTGGCTAATCATTGCACTTCTAGTCCTGAGGGTATAATTGAGGATGTCCTTGTTCATGTGAATGAACATAACATCCCTACTGATTTCTATGTACATGACATGGATTGTTAGATGAACTCTTCTCAATATGCCTTAATTCATGGAATACCATTCTTAATGATAACAAGAACCTAGATTGATGTACATTCAGGTGTCTTATCTATGTAATTTGGTGACCAACTAGTCACATCCAATATTTTCCAAGCCATGCGATACCCATCTAAGGATCACTATGCATTCATAATCCATGCTTTTTAGGAAACTTTTTAGAGTCAATTTAACCCCAATCCATCATGTTCTTCATTTTCTAATGATAATGTATCTTGTGAAATCTCCACCATGATTAACCAAGACATAAATGGTGATGTTGATGTGGACCTTTCATTTATAGACTTCATCAATATAGAGGAACATGAAAAATCTCTTGAATCCCGCATCAACTATAACCTCTACATCTCTCCCTTAGACATTATTGAGGAAAATGAATCAGAAGAAATATAATTCCATTCCTCTATTATTGACTTTTTTCACCAATAAATGAATGATGAGAATGATCTGAAGCATCCTCCTGAACACCTAAAGTATTATTTTTTTCATGATCACTCTTATCTTGTCATTATTTCTACTTCGCGTATTGAAACCGAGGAGTCCAAACATGTTCAGGTGTTAGAGTTAAACAATAATTCTTTAGCATGGACCCTTGATGACATACCCAGAATCAATCATGGACTATGAATGCATCAAATACATCTTGAGGAGTTATCCAAACAAATTAGACAACCAAAAAGTAGACTTAATCCACTCATCCTTGAGGTAGTTAGGGAAGTGATCACTGAGCTGCTTCAAGCTGGTATTATCTTCCCAATTTCTGATAGTGAATTGCCTAGTTCAATTCATGTTGTCCCTAAGATGGTTGTGATAAATGTTTTCACAAATGAACATGGGGAGGTAGTCCCAACTCATGTGAAGAAAAAATGGTGTTTGTGCATTTACTATAGGAAATTAAATGTTGAAATAAGAAATGATCACAAACCACTTCAATTCCCTAATAAAATGCCAGAATGATTAAGTGGAAAGTTATGTTCTTGATTTTTTGATGGATACATGAGCTATTTTCAACTCCCAGTCACACTTAAGGACCATGAAATGACTAAATTAACTTTACCCTTTGGAATATATGAATATAGGAGAATGTCCTTGGGACCTTGCAATGCTCCTACAACATTCCAGAGTTATATATGGAGTATCTTTTCTAAATTCATTGAACAATGCATGGAAGTCTCCATGGATGACATTACCATTTAGGGTGAGTCATTTGAATCATTATTGAATTCACTATCTCTAGTCCTTTAAAAGTAGGTCAATTTTAACCTTGTGTTAAATTTTGAAAAATGTAACTTTATGCTAGAAAATGAAATTGTTCCTGGGCACATAGTTTCAAAAAAGGTATTCAAGTCAATCCTGCCAAAATTAAAGTGATTCAATCACTTCCTGAACCAACTTCTATATGAGACATTCGTTCATTACTCAGTAATTATATTTTCTATATGATATTCATCCATATCTTCATGATGATTTCCCTCCGATTAAATTGGTTACTACAAAACAATGTCACTCTACATTTCAATGAGGTTTTAAAGAGATCATTTTTTGAACTAAAAACTGCAATTTCATTTTCCCAGATAATCTAACCCCCAGATTATTCCTTACCCGTTGAGTTGATGTGTGATGCTTCAAATATATACATTGGGGTTGTTCTTGGGCAATGATTAGAATAAATTCCACATATAATCTTTAATTCCTAAATAACATTAGATGAAACTAAATCTCCGTAAATTGGGACTGAAAAGGAACTTTTTGTAGTGTTTTTCTTCGTAGATAAATTATGGCCCAGTCTCTTCGGTGGAAAAATCATTTTCATCATAGAACATTCTACATACATGTTCTTACAAAATAAAAGTGATTGAAAACCAAGGCTAATAAGATGGATATAAATTCTCCAAGAGTTTGACATTGAAATTAATAATCGAAGACGAAAATAAAACATTATGGCTGATCACCTGAGTAGAATTTATAATGCTTCTCATTCTGAAATAATTGATCCAGAATTTCACACTGATCACCATTCATCTCTCAATACAAAAAAACCATGGTATTCCCCAATTATAAATTACATGGTTTCTGGTATTTTTCATGAATATGTTTTGAAAGAACATAAAATGAAGATGAAAATTGATTCAAAATACTATTTTTGTGAAGAAAATAATCTTTGTAAGACCAGGGCTGACATGGTAATTAAGAGACGTGTTGATGAAAATGAATATTCTCCCATCATTGAACTCTGTCACCCAATAACCAGTTGTTGCCACATTGGATTAAAAATGTCCTCCTGAAAGGTCCTAGACTCTCGAATATTCTAGCCTTCAATCTTCAAGGACTCACATGATGTTTTTTAGTCATGTCCCACTTTCCCAATGATTGGAACAATTTCCAAAAGAAATGGAATGCCCCAAAATCCTTTATTACACTATGATATCTTAGATGTTTGGGGAATAGATTTCCTAGGACCATTTTTTCCCTTACAATAGATTCTCAATAATTATTCTTACGGATCATTTTGATTCCGGGTGGGTCAAGGCCAAACCCACTTGTAATGATAATTCACATACTATTAGTGAGATCTTAAAGAAAAAAAACTTCCACCAATTTGGCACACCACATGTCTTGATCATTGACCTAGGAACCCATTTTTGTAATAGATCAATGGAATCTGTTTTTAAAAATAATGGTGTTATAAAAAAAACTTCAAATGCATATCACCCCCAATAAAAGGGAATGACTGAAATTTTCTAAAAGATAAGTGAAAATAGTTCCTGAGATAATTGTAAAACCCGCCTGAAAAGACTGGCCTGAAAGACTTATTGAAGCAATTTAGGATTATCGAACTGCTTGTAAAACTCACATTGTGATGTATCCTTTTTGGATAGTTTTGGGTAATGCATGTAATTATCCATTTGAATTCCAAAATAAGTCAGTTTTGGACTATAAAAACGTGTATTTTTTAATTTAAAAAATCTGGCGATGAAATATTATTGTAATTTCCTAAACTGGAGGAGCTTCAGCTTGATTCTTTAAAATATTTCTATTCTATACAATGAAAATCCATGGTAATATATGGAAAAAACATCATACTAATGGTATTTTATCAACGTGAAATGGTCTTTCTTTTCATATCTTGATTTCTTCTTCACCCATGTATGTGAAATTCTCATTGAGAAGGTCCTTTTAATATTTCTCATATTTACCCATTTGGTGTAGTGCAAGTCCAAGACCCATATTCCAAAATGACATTCACAGTTAACGAACATCAGTTAAAGCATCACCATGAGAGGACACACATCCCATGAACCTTCCTGACTTCCATCAGATCCGCAAATTCCATAGAACCACCACCGTATGCAGATAACGACACACCAAATCCAAATGAGGGGGCACCACTATCCTTTTAACTCACTCTTTCTCTCTTCTTCCTTATTTTCTCTCTCCCTTTTTCTTTTTCTTCCTGTTTTCTTCATTTTTCTACCATCTTCGTCATCACACTTTTTATTTAATCTTTCTCTTTTGGGTGGATGTGTACTTATAAAAAAATTGTAAACAAAAACCTAAAAAATCTGAAAAAAATTAAAAATCACCTAAAAAATAGAAAATCTGTAGTCAAAATTACTCACCTTCAACTTTTGAAATTTTTTCTGACAATTTTGTGGATTGAAAAGGAAAATCATTCAACTCTAATTTTTTTTTCATCATGACATTGGATAATTAATTTTGTGTCAAGAATAATAAAATTTGAATGCTCAATTTTTATTTGGATAACTATTTTCCCCAACTGTGAGGAACAAAATTATCATTCATGCCTTGGAAAACTAACACCATCCTTTCTAAATGTGTATTTTTACCCACATTTGTGAGTCTTGAGTTTGTGGACCCTGTATCTGAATTTCCTACTTTGGTGTGCAGTAATATGATATAGGAATTTCTTAACCCCATGAGAATCAAAATAGCCATGTAGCCCCCATTTCCCTTAAATTAATCCTCTTTTGAAATCCCCTTCAAGCCTATGAAAACCTTTTCTTTTATAGCCACATTACATTCCCAATATCTTGTCCCACCCAATATCTACAAAGATTTTCAGTGCATAGTTTTTATTTTGAAATGATGGGGAAATAGATTTCATTTTAGGTACCCTTTTTTATCTAACCCTGTAATCAAATATTTGAGGGAAAGTATAAAATTTATTATGTGGGATAGGTTTTCATTCAGTGATTTTTGGGAATCTATTTATGCTTATGAAATAGGTTTCGATGTTTTTTGAGAATTGTTCAAAAAATCTAAAATAAATTAGAAAATAGGAAAAAAATTGTGGGTTTTTTGGGTAGGACAATAATCACTCTTCATAAACCTTTAATCTTGTTTTAACTATTAAAAATAGTGTCATGAGGAGATCAATCATGGGTTGGGATATGAGGGTGAGATCTTTTTGAAGTTCAACTATCGAAAAAAAAGAAAAAAAATAAATGAAATAAAATTACTAGAATTGTATATTCTTTTTCATTGGGATATGTTTTCTGTTCTATAAATATTTCAACTTCCAATGACCATAAAATTTATTCCTCCCTTGTATATTACTTCACACGGTCATAACCTTGTAAATATGTCTTTTCATTTCCTTCCAAGAATCTTTTCAGAAAAATTGTGCATTGTTTTACCCATGTTGATGTTTTACCCCTCTTCTCCTCTCTCTTAGAAATTATATTCCTACCATAACATAGCCACAAAAAAACCTTAATAAGACATATTGATTATTCAACAATTTAGTATAGGGGATTGATATTGATAGCTCTTTCAAACTCTATGATTTTCACTTTTGGTTGGTGATTGAGTGAACCTCCCGAAATAATTTTTTATCATCCAGAGAGGAGTATCTTTCGAGTACCCACATTTTCAATTTCGAAATTTTACCATGAAAAATGAATTGTTTTGAGACTATTATTTCTGTTACAATTTGTGTTGGAATTAAATATAGATGAGTAAAATATTCTAATCCTTTACTGAGTGGGGAAAAAAATTTAATATTTTTTGGTTGATTGAAATAAATTGTTAATGTTTTTTATGTTTGTTACACATAAGGACACGAAAAAACCTATGTGTGGGGGAGATGATCCTATTCACATATTATGAACTTTTCATATACCCCATTTACTGATTTTACATTAAATGTGAATAATTTATGGGAAATATTAATGTTTAAATATTCAATATACATTTTGACAACTATTTGAATTCGTCAAGATTCAAGTAACATTACTTTTTTGATAATACCTATCAACATACTTATCCAAAAATTGTGGTTCTTGATTTTTAGTAACCAAAATTCAATTTACCACATAACATTAGAAGGAATAATTGTACAATTCTTCCATTATTAGGGAAATATGGACTACATAAGAAGGCCCAAAGAATTTATGATGAAACTGGGCTAGCTATGAAGATTAAATTACTCTGCTCAATACAAAATCCCAAATTCTTTTATTCTCATCCAAAATTAGTGAAAAAATGGAACGAGTGATGGATAAAAATTTAATGTCCCAAATCTAATAAAAAATTGCCTAAATGATTCTATTAAGTCCATCCCACCATTAGGAATGAGAAATGATATCAAAAAACGAAAATTGGATTTTCTCCTAATATAAAAATCAATTGAATCTGAGATTTTTTATTGTGAAATAGGAGGTATATTTGAATATATTTTTTGATGAAATAATTCATAATTTAAGGCATTATACTATTCAAAAATCCATTAACATTTCGGTAATCCAAAAAGCATGGATAGAAATGGACAGTGTAATAATGTTTATGAAAACATCCATAACATTGGTTCTATAAGTCCAAATGCCTCCAAGGTTTTAGAGCAGACTCAAAAAATTAATATCTAAAACATTAAAGAATAATATTCTTCTATATTTGGATTTTTGAAATACCAAATTTTTGATGCAAGTGGATGGGAATGTTTGGAATGAAAACAGCCCACAACCTTAGGCTATAAATACATCCCCCCCATCTCATTGCAAGAGGATGAAATTTTAGAGAAAAGGAGGATATGCTGGAATGTCCAAGGCTATGCCAAAATCTTAGGAAGATATTCCATTCACATATTTTCACTTGAGAAAACATTCCATCTTTCTTTCATTCATCTACTTTTGTATTGTTCTTTGTTTATAATTGTGTAAGTTTTTGTTTTTTTAATTCTAATTTAATGCATGATTCTTCTCCATATTCTCTTTTATTAATCCACCATATATTCATAAAAGTTAATTATCATAAAATATTTGAAATCATGTTGTAACCCCTTCCCTTCTTTCTCTTTCTCATTCAATATAATGTTCAATTTTAAATATCATCTCCATTTATGTGTGTGTATTCGATGCACAAATCTTTTCTTATCTCTTTCATTTCGTTATTTTTATATTCCATAATCATAAATATAATAAACAATATTACTAATCTTCTTAATGGTTGATTAAATATCTCTTTAGTGTGAGTTATAATTTAGGAATGTTAAGTGATTGAAAACTATTTCTCGATGAATATTCATTGAATTAAAATTTTGTATGCTGCACTTAACATGTCATGGATTAATGACTTGTTTTGATTAACAGGTAGTTTCCATAGATTATCGGAACCATAAATACACAACCATAAACAAGATATGAATAACATTAGGACCCTAAGATACAGTAAGTCTTGGATTAAAACCATAAAACTTGGGAATTTCCATCAATGTCAACTTGGGACATGGGTGTTAATTTAATGAAATATAATGCAGGGATCAAGGATACACAGGCTTGACAACTTAATGATGAAATCACCCCAATAATTATTGAATTTTTAAATCAAACACAAATCATTAATCAATTAATTTATTCTTTGTAAACAAACCCCCCCAATCCAAATACAATCAACTAAAACTATCATGTTTTGAAAAGTATCATCACCGGGGATTCGACCCGAGTGCAACTATACTCATTAGCAGAGCACCAAAATGTTGAACAGTCGATAGGAAACAATCTACCACATTTTCAACATACATCAAGAACATATAATTTACCATATTTTTTCAAGGCATATAACATATCCACCGTTTAATAAAAAACTACCAATTAATAATGAGGGATTCACTATTAAGGATCAAATGACAATGAGGAATTAGGGTACGTAGGTAAATTATGTAAAATGTAAAAAATTGATATTTTAATCTAAAACATTTTTCATGAAAAAAAATGATATGCTCAATGATTTTCCTTATTTACAAATTTGATCCATCTTTTCCCCAAAAAAGCACAAGGTGGGCTCATCATACATTTATGTTAAATGAATGAATCAACCTCACATTCTCTTTTTTATTATATATATACATGTATTCATTTTTGAAATCTATTCTCAGAAAAAAAAATATTGAATCCATCACCAAATAACATAGAATCGAAAAATGTTATGTTTAGAAAATACTTATTTTCGAACCTCCCAAAACATATCCTAATTTCATTAGTTTATCATTTTTTAATTATTTCTATTATTTTTTAAATTTAGATTAATAAAAAAATACAATGAAATATTTCATGACATATCCCCATATCAAAATGAAATATCCTCCATCAAAAAATTCACAAAATAAATTATATCCTGGTAGACCCAATAATGTTTCTCCCCCATAATTGTAATTTTGAATATCATGAAAAAACATTTAGTGGATAATAGTAATGGATAATATAAGAATGTAACATTTCCCATTTCCTAAAAAGGAAATTCATGGCATCTACATGCTTAAAAATTGATTAATTTATGGTGGGTCTCAGGATACGGGATAAAAAATTGCCTCAATCATATAAAAATATATATTTTTCAGTCGAAACATTGATAAGATGAAAATAAAATTGTAGAAGAAAACATGCCCATGTTTCTCTATAAATATAATAAGAAGGAATGAAAAATGTTATCTTAGTGGATTCAATAGGAATGAGACTAATGGTTTGGTCAATCACTCCTAAAATTCACACTATTAAATAAATCAAATAATGAAAACATCAGAAATTAAAAATATCATCATATCTCATAATAATTTTCATTACATTTTTCAATATGCTCCATAAATCATTATTTTTTAAATCCTAAACAAAAATATTATCTCTACTAATTGAATTCTCAATTTCTCTCATTCAAATTTTTAGTCAATAAAAATTAATTTTCATGGAATGAAAATTATCCTAGGAAGTTTATGTCACCAAGTTCATTTGATTAAAGTTTGAATAAAACGTGTTGCATGCAATAATAAGATAAATCAATAAATCATTTCAATGTGAGGGGTGCAATTGAATAATTAAGAACTGAAATGCTTACTCTAATTTCTAATTACTTCTTCAATTCTTGGTTGTTCAGGTAATGACTACACTATTTCTTTATATTCAAATTACCTTTACCAAATTTGAATGATTTATGTTGCTTTCTAATATATTGGGTCTTAATAGTCAAGACAATTCAAAATAAATAGTTGAAGGCATAGTCCATTGTCAATGAATTTTGAAATATTTGAATTGAGAGAATGATCACCCCAAAAAACATTATATAAAAAATTGAAAAACAAAAAACTCAGGTCACCATCTAGAAATTTTTTTTACTGTCATTGGATTGACATAACCTCATTCTTATTCACCTCACGTAACAAATGATTGATTTTTTTTTACCTTTTTCTGGTCAAAGAATTGTTTTACTGTTTCCTATGAACAATATGTGCCCACAATACTTCCCATCTATGTTTCTTTATTCTTCAAGATTTTAGTACTTATTTTACCCCCATTCGACAGACCCTACATTTATTCTTCAATCCTGATGATCTAAATAGAAGTACATGTACCATCCATACCTATTTTCTATTCTAAAATGTATCAGATTCTTTCTCTCTTCTAGTGTCTGTGGTCTTGTTCTTCATCTTCTCTTCCTTCATCATTTGAGAATCCTATTTTAACCATTATCTAATTAATGAACCTATTAAATCTCAGTGACATCCTAAACTTCATTTATTTAAATTTCACAAAACTAACCGTCCTTTTTCAAATCATAGTTCATTATTGGTCGATGGATATTGAAACTGACTTGATCATTTCAAACACTCAAATAGAGATCTCCATTCTAAAAATAGATCAGTGCACTCCCTCTGGATAGATATGGCCCTCCCAAAATCAGTGGATTCCTCTCCTCTTCCATATCCATAACTAGGAAGAAGATATAAAAGTAGAAATTTTTGACTTTGATTAGGATTTCATCGATGAATCCTCTTAAGGATTTCACTATTGAATCAACTAATAGAAGAATTATGCATGTAGGTATCATTAAATCTAGCCTTAAACTCTTGAATGCCATGTATGAAATGACATTGGTACATTCACCTAAATCATAGAAATATTTCCCACATTAGATTGATTCGATAATGATGGGAATTGTAATTCTATCAGGATCTATTTTCAACTTAGGAAGGCCATTTGATACCATGACCGATCACATTCATGTGAGTTGGATGGTTATAATATCTCACAGCTTACTTTTGTTCAATACAAGCTACTTCATGAATTTTTTATATATCTTATTGTTTGAAAGAGCCTCTAAAATAGTTATATTAATATATAAATTTCTAAAGTGTTACAAAAATATACCTTTCTAGACATAGTTATTTTCATTCACCATTATTTCTGGAATTGGTAGTCTTGGATTATACTAAGGTGGTTCTTCTTCTTTATATTCATCTACATACACCATTATTGCTTCAACATTCTGTTATCTTGCATCCATAGGATTTTTTCATGAATATTTTATCCCATGTAATTGTGTTTTCCTCCAACATCTGAGCAGTATAAATATCAAATCATCGCATGAGATTTTTTATTAAATCTTGGTAGTGTAATTATAGGTATGTATCTAAGATTTTCATAAAATTGTTCAAATTTGAGATCCATATTACTTAATGCAGACTTCATATTTGATGATTCCTCTCGTATTTCCTTTAGTGCAGCCTAAAAGCAGTCCTGAATGTTTTCACTCTCCCTTCTAACGAATTGAAGTGGCATGTAAATGAAGGATCATGATGTTATATTTTTTGGAAACCTTTTCTCCATTGTTGAAATTCATTCCCTTTTAGTTTATTTTTTGTGGTCTCCAATATTGAAATTTATTAAATCAGTTACAATGAGTATTTTTTAAATCTTCAATAAGGGTAACTTTGTGGTTCTACTGCTGGCCTATTTGGATTACCACGCCTATTTTCCCATTTTGATGTCTGTATTCTTGTTTAGAAACTCCATTTGTCCACCATCCATTCATCGTTTTTCATTTCAAGGAATATTTAATGTCATGAACCTCCTCCTTTCAATTGGATACTTTTTCAATACATTTTATTTAGTTGGTTACACATTTTTTCTGGAAACATCTTCATTAAAATCCTCTAAATATAGTGTGAATAGTTTACCTATTAGCATGTGACAAACCCTTGTGATAAGTATTCATTAGTATCCACATATCTATTCTATTATGAGGGAATTTACAAGTCATTTACTTATACCTTTCACAGGTCAAATAGAGAGATTCATCATCAAATTAAAAAAATTGAGAATATTTACCAATTTATCAACCAATTAAAAGGTGGAAAAGAGTGTGTGAGGATGTTTCTAGGTTACCCATCCCATGTAGTGATGGAATGAATAGGTAGTCCTTGAATCCAATCTTGACCTCAATCACATATATAGAATTAGAACTGTTAGATTAATACAACATCACATCAAATGTTATTGACTTGAAAGGTATTATAGAGCTCGAGAAAGATTCCCAAATGCATGTTCTAATTTTAATGTGGATTTTTTAATAAATTTCACACTATTAGATATAATTTACATGGTCATTAACTTGATCTCAAAGTGATTATCAACTGTGGGGGGTGTCTAGGATGCTCGATTTCAATCCTATGTTTGAAAGATTCTCTTAGTCTATAATTTAATACCGCCCTTTATCACTTTTAATTATATGAGTCACTTGGTTTTTCTTAGTGAATATGAAGGTCGTAGTGACTTTATTCTGTAGTATTGGTTTAAAATTATTCCCTGAGTCAATGTTGTATTTTTTCCTTAGATAGAGTGTTGTAATTGTGTACCATTGGATTAAAATCATAAACATAGAGCACAAACAAACCCATCATAAATAAATAAATTGAAATTAGAAATTAGAAACAAATTAAATCATACTTTTTACAATCCCCATAATGTTTCTAGTTTGATATACTATAGGGGAGTCGTTTATTAATTAGGTTTCTATAAAAAAAAGTTTTATATAATCTCAAACTATTTTACTCAATTAATTCAAATGTTGTAAAATGGATGTTTGAGATCAATCCATAGGGACAGATAAGTTAGTCTGATTACATTTAAAAAAAAATTAATTTTAATAATTTTAAGAAGAAGTATGGAGAATACTGACATTAATGGTTTGTTGAAAGAAAAAGAAGAAAGAAGGTCGATTTGGTTGTGTGAAAATAGATTTGAATGTGTGTCTTGGTTTTTTAATTTATGGGTTAAGTTGAAATTTGACTTTTGAATATTGATTTATTAATAAATCATTGGTATTGAAGTTAAGATGAAGAATATCCAAAGTTCATGGAATTTATTACTTAACACGCAGTACACTATTTCCCTCGATCCAGCAAATTTGGGAGTTCTTGAATCATGTTTGTATCGATACCATATTTAAACATAATTTACCCTAATTTTCACAATGGTCATGCCTCCTTTAGGGTTTTCAGTTCCATAATTTGAATGATCATTTTTAATTAAATTTTCAATGGTAATTATATATTAAAAATAATGGTATTGGATGGTGAAGAATAAACTAAAAACACAACTTTCATAAATAAAATCAATAAATAAATCCAACTCACCTTGCCCTTCAATAAAATCACCCGAGAACATGGGAAAATTAACCTCTAATCCATGTGGTGAGAGGTTTAGAGGGATGGAGAAAAGAAAAATAATGGATAATGAAAAGAAAGAAATAACTAAGGGAGACACAACAACCTCATTCATTAACTCTTGTCTTTGGAAAACTAAGAATTCAACCTAACTATAGGAAAGACCACTATTTATATTCTTTAGATGGAATCTACTCAGAACATTACAGGATGTGTAATGGGTTTTCACGTCATTTAATACCGATCTGATGTTTCTTATCTGATTTTTGAATTTGTGCAGATCTAACAAAAATCTCATTAGAATAATTGGAATGTTGACTCTTTTCACATCCTATAATGGGGAAACACGATGTTTAAACCATAAGTATTTTGTTTCCCCGAATCTCAACCTATTTCTACTCAAAATATATCAAAATATGTATCATTTTGTAATGTATGTACATGACATGTAATGGTATTTCATGACATATATCAACTTCATGACTTGTCCGTGCAATGCCATTCCCCTTTTATTAAGTCACAACTTGTAATGGGATTACAATACGAGTAATCATTCATTGTTCAGTTCACCATCTCCATACCCCCCACAAATCAGGTGTCGTGCTATGAGCGAAGTGAAGTAGTGTGAATTGTAATTTCTCTATTTTTTCATTGGTTTTCATTGTTTTTTCCTTAATTTATGGTATCCTTCTCCAAAATATAATCACAAGATAGATCATTCCAAAATTGTCTAGAATATTCAACTAATAGAAAAAATTAATACATAATAACATTATAAAATATATTTATGAAATAAAATTATCTATAGAAAACTCTAGATCATTTGTCGTGTAGTTCTTGTCATGTGGCCTCAGCTGCCGAGACCCATGTGACATGACGCTATATCCCTACAACAAAACAGCTCTATTCCTTATACATGATCTATCATAATACAAAATATATATTCTACCATGTAGTGGTAGAATTAGGACTATTGATCAAGTCAATATCCTTTTCATCTCCAGAAAAGCTATCTCGATGGTATCATAACAAATAAACATCACACCCTTTTTAGTCAATCTCATCAATTATTCTAAAAAGTGTGAGAATTATTGAATGAAATAATTTTAATATATATTTTGACCAAATTAACTAATTATCTCAATGGAATTCATGAGATGTACCCTGGAAATAAAATCTCTCACCTTCTTTGGGACAACTGATAAACCCGACTCTGAGATAATATGACCCAAGAAGTAAATTTTGTCCATCCAAAAGATGAATTACTTGAGTTTAACATATAATTGATTCTCTCTCTGTGAATCAAAAATTTTCTCTAGATGATTGGAATGGTCATGTCATTTTTGAGAATACACAATGATATCATCTACAAAACCACAACAAATGTATCCAAGTATGGTTGGAAAACATTTCTCATCATCACCAGGAAATCTAATGGAGTAATCATGAAACCTAACAACATTACTATATTATCATATATACCATACCAGCTATGAAAATTTGTATCATGAATGTCCTTATGTCAGAAACAAACATGGTGATATCTAGATATGAAATAATTTTTCAAGAATACTCGATGTCCTTAAATATGGTCAAAACGGTCATCTCTCCATGGAACAAATACATGTTATCAACCAACGAGTAGTTTAATTTCCAATAATACATTCTTAGACTAGGGGTAAAAATATTTTTTCTGAAAAAATGAACTAGAAACCCCATATAAAATCAATGGATCATATAAACCCCTTTTCCTCAAAATCCACTAAATTCCTCTTCATCACATTAAACAATGTACTAACCATCCTATAAGGTGGAAATTATATTTTTGTAGCTTATTGATCTAGCACGATAGAGAACATAACCACTATCTATTGCAGTGAACCATAAAAGTCATTTGGGAAAAACTCTATAAAAATATCAACGACCAGTAGAATGAATGCCTGACATGCTCCTAGATCATCAAGATATAAACATTTGATCTGGGTTATCATTCAGCCCAGTCCATAATGCAATGTTCCATCATGGATCTCCTAAACATCACATTCACCCTTATTAGTAGAAATGATTCCCTATGGTGATGTTAATATCACCCTCATATGATAGAAGTCATCATAGGCTTGATATGATACTATATAGCCCATATTGAGTTTGATTCCAAGCCTAATATTATTGAGGATAGAACTATTCCATATGATGTGACACCCACCAACCTCAAGGTGGAACTCCCTGAACGAAAATACTTCATTCGTTACAATATGCACAATGTTTCAATAATTATAATTCCATTAGAAAGCTAAATCTAAATCCAAAGGCACTCCACAAAGCTAAAATTATAAAACTATATGATGCACCTAAGATTAAAAGTGTATATGCAATATTTAAGGCTACCAATATCATACCTCTAACCAAAGATGGTTAGGTACCCTGCTCTTCGGATGTTGAATGTAAAAATGGATATCTCCTAAACCCTGACTCTATGACACAACCTCCCTACCTGGAGAAATATTTCTCTAGAGGCATGGTATAACTGGTGCGTGGATTCCTTGGCCAGGACCACTAGCACCTCATCTTAATTGAAAATTATTTTCCCAGCTCCCTTCTTAGCACGGATCTGTGAAACAAATTCTTGATCATTTTGTTAGGGATGACATCATCCACTCAGTGTTGGAGGGAAGGTATTTTATAAATGTTGAATAAGGCTCATCATGATTCGGTCTTGAAATTTTAATGTGTCATGATAGTACATATTCCTCACTTTTTCAAATATTCATTTTGATAAAAAATATCTACACATTGAGCACTAGTATCCTGGAAGGATCTATTAACATAGGAGGATTTAAAATGTTTCTTCCTACCAATAGAAGTGAAACCACTAGGTTGAGTGACTATAAGGCTCTTCTATGTTCCCCCAACTTCCCTCAGGATATAGTATGTAATTATTTTGTATTTTTCTATCACTGTAATTGACATTCACAAGAACACATTGAACTAATACAAAATGGAATGTCATAGAACTTCCTTGAAGAATCTCACACTTGATATCTCATTAGCAAGGTATGTCGGGACATAATGATGATGTTATGTAATGTGTGTTGAATACTCAATGACCATCATCACACCGTGTATCAGATGACTAAACTATCTACCTTGATCAACTCTCAGAGTCTCATGGTAGACGTAGTCATAGAACATTGGTTGGAAATCATCCCATTCCACATCTCATAGCCTGTCATCCTAGATTAGAACACACAACTAGATCATTACATTTTCTCAAAGCATATAAATTTCAAGATTCAATATCCTCTAAGATGTTGTCATTAGAAACTCAAATGTCAATAAAATAGTCTGAATGCAGAGCTCAACAGACAATGGACCACCATCCCCTAAAAACATGTGTGGATTCTACTTATGAAAGACATTCTTCATCTCATCCATAGATGAGGTAGGCAGAGATACTCTAAGAAAAGTATGAATAATGTTAAAATACTAATCATGAAAATGTACCTTAGAAACTATGTCTACTAAAACAGATTGTTTCATAGCTGGAACTATAAGAGGTTCCACCAGTATCCCATGTCCCACCACCTATAGAGCATGGTAATCACCACCCTCATGATGTCTGACTAGAGGTAATCCTTTTGAGAAGCCTATATAAATCCAAACACTTGACTCTGTGAAGAGCGATATCCATGTACATAACTAAAAGAACGGGAACTGTCAACAGCTTCATATAAATAGGTCATTCCACACATCCTAAAGCTAAATCAGTGACTATAGAATCAATTCTCACAATCATCACTATATTAACATCTTTAATCATTCTCCAAATTTAAGTATATGTCATATCCCAATTTATAAGTCTAATTTTCAATTGATATCATCTCCATTTCACATTTAATTTTAAAATGATGAACCAAATGGTTTACAAGATTCTGATCCATATTTGCATATACACTGCATTAACTAAATATTTTTTCCACCTTATCCACATGATAACACATTTTAGTCCATCTAACTCATGGTCCATGACTCCACGTACCATAATTGGATATTTGGGGTGACTGATGTAGCCAAATCTATAAAAACCATCTTATATTACAACATGAAATCTAAGTACCAAATATATTTTCCAATTTCATGCACATAATATCTAACAAAATAGTATGTTTATCTCTCAAAAACCTATATTAATATCATGAAATGAATAAATTCATTGTATATGGAATGACATAATGCATGTCATGTGATCCTGTAATGTTCCTAAAATGATGCATGAGATGGGATACCATCATCTCATTAGGGTAAAACAAAATAGAACACTCAATATTAACAATAATCACAACACAATTCATATCCACAAAATAATATTGGAATAAAATCATTTTAAATTGTCACAATACAGAAAAAAATAATTTCTATTCGATCCAATTTGACTTTTCCCTATACATGGGTTAGCTATACCCTTGCACTACTCATTACCAAATTCCAATTCTTATTAATCCTCACTATTATCTAAAAATAGAAATTAAAAGAAGAAATGAATGATATTATATTAATTTGTAATGTCGCAGACCCAGATTCCTCTGAAGGGTTCCCCTAGCCCCATTGGACATAAGGCCACAAGTGAATCTCCTATAACCCGAGAGGCTGCCAACTAAGTGTGAGGGACTAGGGTGTGTCTGAAGGGTGACAATTTCGGGTTGTTAAATTGTAACACAATTTTAGAAAATTAAAAATTAAATATAGGAACTAATAAATTAATCAGATATTAGATAAACATAATAAAAATATATACATATTTACAAAAATTCCCTGGATAATCACATAATAAAATGATGAAGATTCATGTCATATCATGTGACTACAAAGTAAATAATATATGTATAAATATATTAGTACAATAAAGGTATCAAAATTCCAAATAGTCCAAAATATACTATCTACATATTGAATTAGGAGTCATAGCTATTAATTGTTCTCCCTTAATAATAATTATAGAACAAAGACAATAATCAAACAGGAGGAGATTTTCATAGTCCCTACATACATTGACATAGTCTATTTTGGAACCCATCATTTTACCGAATATGATTTGAGATAAAATTTTAGTAGGTCACCACCAAATGTTTCTATAAATAATATATGTTGTGAAATATATGGTAAGGCAGAGTGAAATCTACATAACAGATATAGTGGTAATAAAAGTTGAATGCCCATAGAATATATTATGTTATAAATTGATATTGTATTTCATAACAAGGATCCCTGGAAAACATGTGTTGAGATCCGATAAAAAGGAAACAATAATTTGACAAAATTAAGTATCAAGGCCTCTGCATATACATTGTATCTCATATCATACCAGACTATGCCATATAACTCAAAATATCACAATTACCATAGTCATGTAGTGCAATCAATCATTTCACATTTACCATGGTTGAGTCATTTAAGTAATCATGTCGCGTTTACCATGGATGAGTTGTATAATCATAAAATTCAGACCACTCAGTTTCATATTTAAGGTGTTGTGAAATAAGGGATCCTTATCAAATCTTAATAGCTTCTCAATAGAAATAATGTTAGGTTAGAATTGGTGTAACTTCCAAGATATAGATGCCACTCAACTGGTGCCCCATACCCGACTGGTGACATGGCCTCAACCACATTTTCCCAAACACCAGAGGATGTAGACAAGAAGTGAGGGACTAGGTTGTGAATGTGGGAAAAATATTCCCTCATTGGGAGATTGTAACACAACGGAATAAAAATATACAATATCAGAAGCTATAAACTACATATAACTGTAATATACAACATACAATTAACAAGATAAACAACCAAGAATCCTTAAATACAACGGATGATGCATCATGTTATGTTCTAAGAGAACATCCAAAACATGTAGACATCCAGATCCCAAAATAAACTACCCAAAAGAAAACAAAACAGTGGAATCTAAGAAGAATCTCAATCCTCGGCTCGGTCTCGTGGTCTCTTGCTCCAGAACAGCATATCAAGTACTTATAGAAGGGACCTTACCCTTATCGACACCTACAACAATATAATCAATTTTCGTCCAAAAGCATGTCCCCAATAGGGTGTGAGAAATAAATCCCGGTACAAAACTACAAATGATCTACGCCTATCTATCAATGACTATATAAAAAATGTTGTGAACAAAAAAAATATAGTTGAAAACTAGGAATTACTCAAAAGTAAACTATACTACATTTCATGTTTTCCATTTTCATTCATTAAATTTAGTTCAACCATTCAATTAAATTTAATTATACAAGTCTCGATATCCGATAAAAATATTCAATCCACCATAAAAAGAATACTAAAAAAATACCTCATAAGGCAATCTAAACAAATAAAGGGAAGACTGAATCCTAGATTCTTCTTTGTCTTGGTAGACACATCATATATCCTTATATTTTAATAATCTATTAAAAATCTTCCCCAAAGTCATATAGAAACCCTTACCACATGTGTAAACAAATCCTTTCAATCATTCCTGAAGAATCCTCACCAACAGGCTTGACCACTCCTCAGCCACAAACATAACCAATCCTTTCCCACAAGCATAAGAATTCCTTGCCCAAAGGCATAACAAATCCTCTGCCACATGCATAAAAAAATCACTCATGTTCAAGACCATTATATCAACATTTCATCTTATTAAACTACATAAGTAAATTAAAATATTAAATGGTAAACATATAAAAACTCTTTTGGGAATCATGCATTTCAAACAACATGTTAATTGAACTATCACATGGAATAATTGATCACTTGAATACCATGGGGAAAAGGAAAATCACGAATCCAATACAAGTTAATAAAATCAACAAAAATTTAACAAAATATAAATTAAATTATAATATAATTCATACATAACAACCAAATAATGAAAAACATGGAATACCTTATATGAAACTGTGGCCAAACTTCCATAAATAGTCATTCTAAGGGAATGCTCCCACGGGGTAGCCCTTAATCAAACCCACATGTTCTTGCAAGCATAAATTAATTAAAATCATGACCTAAGAATCATTATAAAATAACAAGGTTCAATTTCCTTTAATGGTTACACCCTATGAATTGGAAAAAAACAATACGAAACTTATAAAAAACTCGACATTGAGCATAAGGTACAATACCACATACCTTGTCATAGTATGATTCTAACTGTCAAGATTCGGGATTTTATTTGACATAGAATGGGGTAGATCAATAAACTGAGAAAAAATTCACGACCCTTGATAACTAAATTGAGTGAAAAAATCAGGAATTAAGGCTTAATAGGAATCGAGTGCTCAACAAGAGGTTTCCAACAGATCTGATGGTTTTCGAATCAGAGATAACATGACGAAATCAGGGGGGAAATCCCATTCTGATTATCCTGGGCATCTTTCTATTCAAACATGTTATGTTTTTTTCATTTGGGAAAACAATGTACAACCTAACTTAATAATCAATTATAAACATAAAAGGTGTGTAATTTGGACTAAGCACCATGTCCTTACAAATTTTGGCCTGACCATTATGTGGTTGTGTACCAAGAGTACCCGGAATGCAGCCTTCCATACAAGGAATGTACCTATAGGTACATGAGGTGTAGTTCCTTGTCACGTCATCTAATAGGCCTGCATCCGACCCCTCGACCACTATTCTCCCATTTTCGTAAGTACAAACTAAAAATGAAATATCCATAAAAAAATGGATGAACCAAGTTCTCACAAAACTCCACCTTAAAAAAACCTATCACTGAATTGTCATTCCAAGGGTGGTGACGAAATATCTGAGCACAACTCTAACCATTATGATGGTACATCGGACTCCTTCTATTATGTATTTTCCTACACTTGGTCGTGCTTCCATAGTATCTATACCAATGGAATATACCATCCATAGAGATCCTTCGTTATATGATCCACAATACTAATGGGATAACCCTTAAAGTACACATCCTCTTGCAACTACACTTCCTCTAAAATAAACGTGAGAGATTGATCTAAAAAAGTAACATTGCAATAGAGAAAAGTGGAAGACATCATGCATAGACCCATAACACCGAGGAAACTCCAATCGATTGGAAACTATCATAGACCTACTCTAGATTCTCAAATAGACTAAGGTACCTTGATGAATGATTACATTTTCTCATGATTCTCATGTCTCCCAACCTTAGTGAAACAAATTAGAAAAAATGATTCCCAAACAAAATATCTAGAGTTTTCCTGTTGCGATTAACATTAGATTTTGGACAAGAATACAATATATCCATCCACGTTTGAATCAACTAGATCAGATCAGATGTCTCCTGTATAAGATGTGGTTCCAGTAAAGCTTCCTCACCCACCTCCATCCAACACTAGGGTGATTGGAATGGCCTACGGAACAAAAACTCATAAGGTAAAATATCAATAATCTACTAGAAACTTTTGATGTAGGAAAATTCAATCAGGGGAATAAACTTCCCCCATGATCTCCTGAGTTCTAGGGATCATGCTCGCAGCATGTCTTCCACCACCTGCATCATTTTCTCTAACTATCCATCTGTTTGAAGGTGGTATGTTGTGATCAGAAGCACATACTTACCCTTCACCCTCAAAATATTGGACCAAAAAATAGATTTAATGTAGGAATCCCTATTTGAAATGATAGAACGAGGGACCCCATTATGTTATACAACCTCATAGATATATATCATGCCAAGATCATCAATACCAAAGGTCTCCTTGATCAGCAAGAGGTGAGAGGCCTTCATAAGTCTGTCAACCACCACCCACAATACACAATTACCTCGAGGAGACCTTGGTAAACCTATCATGAAATACATCATGAAATCATCCCTTATACACTCTTGAATATGTAACTACAGTAAAATCATGTCTGGCTATTGAATTTATGCCTTCACCTTCTGACAAGTGGAATAACTCATAATAGAACCATAAACCTCCTTCTTAATACCCATCCATTAGTACCGATGGCACAAGTCATGGTATATCATGGATTCTCTAGGATTCACTTCTCAAGATGTATCATAAAACTCCCACATCAACTCCTCACATATGTTAATTGGATCCTCGACATGTCTATGGATTCGCATGATCTCATCACCTCCCATTGTCCAACCACAAGGTGGATCCTCACCTCCTATAATTTCACGCAGTACTAGGACCTATGAATCAGATAGTTGTCTAATCCTCAATATTTCCATGAGGGTATAAGACACAGCCAAATACGAATGGAAAGACTATCCTTAACTATCAGGCACCTCTATGTGCATCTCAGATAAAAACTCCTTAAGCCACCTCTCGCTACTAGACTCTTTAGATCCATGAATCGCAGTCCTCCTTATTGTATCGACCTATGTATTGTCTTTTCCAGGCATGTAGGCAAGCTCTAAGTCGATACACTGAAGGTATTCTACCCACCTTCACTGCCTCAAATTAGTATCATGCTGAGTAAAGATGTACTTGATAATTTTTTTGTCTATGTACAACATAATGTGATCTCCCAATAAGTAATGTCTCCAATAGCATAAGGCATGTACAACTAGGGGTAACAGAAGATCGTGTGTTGGAGAGTTCCTCTCATGTGGATTTTACTACCGATACTTGTATGCAATGACTTGTTCCCCCTACATGATCACTACTCCCAAAATGATACTGAATGTGTCACAGTACATAGTGTAACTCTTGAATGGCCCTAGAAAATCAGTATCTGTGATGACATTTATCTCCCTTCCTACTCCTAAAAATTCTTATTGCTTAATCTCACCATATGTAATTCAGACCCTTGTTTTTTAAGATCTTAATTAGAGATGATAATTGTGAGAAGTCATGTATGAAATTCCTTTAGAAACCATCCATCCTAATAAAACTCTGCATCTCAATGAACTTCTTGGGTTGCTTTTAGTTAACTATTTTTCTCACCTTCTCTGGGAGAACTAATACTTCTATCTTTAAGATGAAGTGACTCATGAAATGAATCTAATCCATTAAGATGTGGCACTTTTAGAACATAGCATATAACTGAAGCTCTCATAGATTCATTAAAATTTCCTCAAGATGGATGGCTTGGTCATGTCAATTGAGATAATATTACAAGATATAATCCAGGAAAACCACCATAAATGAATCCATGTGAGGATAGATCACGTATTTCATATGTGCCACGATGACCGATGGAATGTTCATGAAACCGAACATCATAACCACATAATCGTACATAACATACATCCTATAAAATTTAGTATGTGGTATATCTGAAGATTATAAATGTACATGTTGATATCCTAACCTAATGTCAATTTTTGAGAACAACCGATCTCTATGATACTAATGAAACCGGTCATCTATCTATGGAATGGGATATCTGTTTTTAACCATGAACTGGTTTAGTTTTCGATAGTCCACACATATCCTAGGGGTACCATCTGCATTTTTCTAATAAAATTGATCATCTAATCCCTTAGAGAAGTATTGGATTGAATAAAACCATTAGCCTCTAAATCCTCTAACTGCCTCTTGATCTCATACAACTCTTTATTATCCATTCTGTAAGGAGGAATGTATATTGGTACAACTCCAGAAAATAGCTTGATAACGAACTCTAACACTCTTATCAAAGATAACATTGAAAATTCATCAAGGAAAACATCACTGAAATAATAAACCACTGGATGGAAATATATCTTATGTGTTCCCTAGTCATCTATATATAAAATGGCAACATGTACTATCATCCCACTCAACCAATGTTTCCCGGGTGCAGCTCAGCATGCCTAGTAATCCCATTCTCCCTTGTATAGAAATGATCCACCTTCTGGTGGAGTAAACCTCACCCAACGGTGATAGAAATCAATAGACTATTGCATGGAGACTAACAATTCCATTCTAAGTATGACATAAATCCTATCAAATCGAAGAAATCGAAATCCCAAATGAAGTGACACCCACCAATCAAATGGGGTAACTCATTACACTGACACAAACCAACGGTCCTAATACCTAACATAGTGTCTAGCATCATAACATCATCATAAGCGATGGAATAGATACCAATACACTTAAAAAAGAGAACATTTACTAAACAATGTGATGCCTCTTTATCAATTTCTGTAGAAGATAAAATGAAGGTGACCTGAATATTACATATGAATGTAAATAGTCTGGAATCCTACTCCTACTGGGTCTGCTACACCACAAAATTTTGTCCTTTACTACAACCCTATGACACTGTCAGAATTTCATAAGACAATCCACTCAGTTGTCTATAAAAACCAGGATTCTCGATACCACATCTAAGACCACCACATCAGCCTAAGATACCTCAGGTTTTCGAATTACCTGACTAGTGAGAAGTCTCTAACCCTGGTCCTGAACATGGAGTCTGTGTTGAACCACTCTCACTAGATGCTGGCGGAAACACCCTACATTAGTGCTATAGATGGTGTATCCTTCCAAAAGCTCAAAATTCGAATAGGGCCATCAAAAACATTGGTCTCATATGGTGATCTCTTCCACACTAATATCACCTCATTTGGATATGAGAATAAAAATTATGACTACTCATATAACATCAAGAAATCTCCATATGGCACTTCTTACTCTGATCGAGATAGTACTTGATCTCGGTGCCGAACCACCCTAGTTCGCACCCGTAATATCCTGTAGATTACACTCGGTAATCAGCACCTATTTCACAATGGTTTATATATAAGGAAACTTGAAAACATTCACCTACAATCAGATATCATACCTGAGACCATCCACAAATTGTCTAGCACTCAATGTCTCTTCACCCATCAATATATGTGTGAATATTTTATGATCACTAAAATGGGTATAGTAGACCATTACATACATATGTCTCTGATCATGATGCATGAACTATTGGGATCAATCAACCCTTAGAATCTTGGGGAAATAGTATTCATATAATAACATATGAAAATATCCTAATTACATGTTCCGATGATGCTCAATCGGTGTGATAACATCTCACCACCACTTGGGTGAATCATGCAACATATATGTTCCATGATGGAATCTCCTCTCAGGAGGAATCTCCAGATGCATGAATATCATATATAGGGACTCTAACCATGACTCTACAGCCAATGGTCCTCTATCCTCCAAGAACATTGGATTATGATGCTACTGAAATACTATTGTCAGTTCTTCTATAGATGTGGTAGGCTAAGGTATTCCCTAGAGGGTATATATAAACATCATGATGCTTTCACAGGACTACGCATCCGCACCTGTGTCTGGTATAATAGCTACTTCCATGACTAGAACATTTGGAGGATCCACTGATAACCCCTGTCCTACCACCTTTGAGGTATGTTCATTTCTACTATCCTTTCATACAAATGGAGGTCATTATGGTGGTATTTCTCTATAATGTCTAGCACAAACACCTAATAATAAGATTATTAATCAAGGTACTGAATTCCTAAATTCCATGACTAAACTAGAGGTGAAAAGCCTCAAAATTTCACAAAATATTAGTACATGGTGTGTAGTAACTATACACAACGTGTACACATAATCCCTTACATGGTCGTGCACTCTTATCAGCCTGGGTGAGTAAACACCACAGATACATGGAATGTAGGGACTATACAAGGAGTGTCCACTTAAACTCCAACATGGGCGTGTTACTCCAACTTCCATGGTAGTGTAAAAATCATACGGACATGACGTTTTGAGATGAAACATGTCGTGTAGTCATGTCTTCCCTTCTGTCCATGTAAATTTACCTGGCTAGAGACACATGGGTCAGCCTATGAAAAACTACAAAGGGTATACATAAGGTACACAACATGTTCTGATAAAAAATAATCAACCTGTGATTCTCTCACATGGTCAGTGATGTGGTCATCTAATACATGGTGTAAACTTGGAAATGTCATTTTCATCATGAACAAAACAACACAGGGCGTGTGTTCATTGGACCACAAGCTATGTTTTCTAGGTTTCTGAATAATAAGACTATGAAACTCCATTCAAACGCTGGTTTTTGAAAAATCAAGAAACGTTGTTCCAAATTTCGTATCTATGGGGGACCATAATCCCTATGAATCAAAGCTTGGAATCCACATATATTACATAACAACACAATTTATATCCCATGGCTGAATCATGATCCACCAAATTCAAATCCAATAGGGACCATACTCTTCATGGAAAAAATATTGGTATCCACAAAATTCACCCATAACACATACCAATAAACAAATCTCAATGGCAGGAATATCTATCTTGGTATCAACCACAACATTATTCATATCTATCATGAAATATATCACAACATGAGGGAATTAGTAATTTTCTCTATGTGGCATGGAAATAATGCATGGAATGTTATTTCTAACTTGTGACTATATGATGCATGATATTGAATACCATCATATCATTGGGTTGAAATAAAATAAAACTAAAATAATATCAATAATAAATACAAAAAACAAGTGTTTCAACCAATTGGGAAATCAAATCAACTATAAAAGCTAAAAATATAAAAAAACAAAATTCAATTTCCTATAATTTGACATTAACCTGTAAACGTGGTACTTACTGTCACAATTAATTACCAAAATCTATTTCCTTATAATATATTTTTAATTTCACCGAACATTAATACAGTATAGAAGTAAAACCTCCTCTAATAGAACTTCATATTGTCTTGAATCCATATTCCACTCAACTAGTTCCTTTTAACCATTAGGCCACATGGCCTCAATTGCGTTTCCCCAAATTCATGAGGTTTCTAAGTAGCAGCAAGAGACTAGGGTGTGATAGTGAGAATAAAATTCCCTCGTTGGAAGAGTTTAACACAACAAAATAACAATATAAAATAGTGGATGAAGTAAACAACACATAACCAAAATAAATTGTGGGAGGATAATAAGATAAATAACCATGGATCATTTAAAACAAAGGATGATGTATAATGATGTGTTCTAAGAAAAAAACCATAACATGTACACTACAGGAAACCATAATAAATTTTCCCAAAGTAAAAGAAAAAAAGGAAAGCTAATAATAATTAGAATCATTGGCTCGGTCACATGCACTAATGCTCCAGAACTGCGTCTGAAGTACCAATAGAAGGGAGCTTTCCCTTATCGACACATGCAAAAATATAATCTGTTAGTGTCAGAAATCATGACCCAAACATGGTGTGTGTAAAAAATCCTAGTATTAAATCACCAATGATACGTGCCTATCTATTAGTGAGAATATGAAACAATTAGTGAACAAAATGAAAATATAGTGAACTATGATATTATCAAAACTAAAAAAACCCACAAGTGTTGTTTTCCAATTTCCTTCATTAAGATCTATTCAAAAATTCAATTTCCCTAAATTATAAAAGTCTCAAGATCTTCCCTAAAACCATCAATCCCACGTATAATGAATACTGAAAAAAAACAACTTCTACTGTATCTAAACAAAGAAATTAAAGACATATTCCAAGCTTGTGCACTGTCTTGGTAAACACATCATATATCATTCAATTTCAATAATCTATTCAATATCATGCTAAAGGCATAGAACAACCCTACCCTCCTTCATAACCAAATCCTTTCCCTCGAGCCTAATGAATCCAAGCCCACAATAATAACAGCTACTCACCTAATGTCGTAAAAAATCCTTTCCCATAGGAATAAAATATCATTCCCATAGACATAACAATCCCACACCCATAGTCATAAGAAAGCAGTCAAGGTCAAGCCCCATATATCAGCATTTCACAATATTAAACAACACCTTAAAATTACATGATTACATGGTTATCATATAAAAAATCTTGTGGGTTTCACATATAAGAAGAAAAACATGAATTAAACTATCATAACGATTAAAAGAAAATTGGAATATCATAGGGAAAATGGGAAATCACTAAACCTATACATGTTAATCTATTCAATTACAATTTACGACAATTGAAATTTCATTATAATATAATTAAAAATTAGGAACCCAATAAGGGAAAACAAGGCATGCTGCCTAGGAAACCTCAGCTAAATGATAAAAAATGTCATACAAAGGGAACAAACCCACGAGGTGGCCCTTAATAGAACAAAAAATCTCAATCATGAATATATTAATTAAAATCATGACATTATCATCATTAGTAAACAACAAGGGTAAATTTCAAATCATGGATACACCCAAAGCATAGAATAATTGAAACAAAACACATATAAATATCATGAAATTGTGTGAAAGGCACAAGACCACCTACCTCGTCATAGTACAACTCTCCTCATCCAACATCGTCCTTTGATTCAACCTAGAATGGGGTAGATCATCAAAATAACAAAAAAATATCAAGCCCCGATTTCTTAATCGATAGAAAAAATTTGGAAGAAAGGATCAAGAGGAATTGATTTCACACCGAGGGGATTCCAACAGATCTAATGTTGTTCGAATCAGTGATCTAACAATGAAACAAGAGGCAAGAACCCATTTGGATTTTCCTGGGCATGATGCTCATTGAATGGGGTTTGTTTTTTTCCATCTAGAAAAATGATGTACTTATTGAGTTAATAATAATTTTAAAAAACACACATCATGTACTTTAGACTACACACTATATCCGTTAATATTCTGGCCCAACCATTGTGTGGTAATGTAAAATGATTACATGGTGTGTATCCTTCCACACACAGAATGTGCCTATAGGTAAATAGTGTGTTGTTCCTAGTCATGTCGTGTAACATTCCTGAAGCATTCCCCTCAACCTCCTTTCCACCTTTTTCTTAATTACAAACTAAAAGGAAAGATCCATACCTCGTAGGAAGAACCATGTTCTTCAAATTAGGGTCCTAGGAGCACGTCAATTGCCCATGTCCACTGTGAGCCCAAAAAAATATATCCAAAGGGTAGTTAATCCCATGGCATTAAATAGAATCAAGATGAAAGGATAATTACATGTCCAAGGAATCCACAACCTTTTCTATGACCAATGGTGTAGCACACTTATGTATTCTTATCTAATCATTAAACAATAAATTCATTTATGATTACAACAATCCATATTTAATGATTTTACTCACTCATATCACAATTTCAAATTCAATTTCATTTAATGAGTTTACCCAGTCATTTAATAATTATATATCAAAAATTAAATCAATCGAAAAACAAGAAAATGTGGAAATATCCATCTTCTAAGAATTGATTCAACCAAAAATTTATTAATAGGCTACCACTTACTATGATGTCACTAACAAACCCCATGGAGAAACCATAATTATGTCATTTAATTAATTATATCAATTAAATACATTTTTTAGGGACTTAATGTTGTGTGTATCATATTTCAAGCCAGTGTTTCATGTTGCATATGCCATGTTGGTGTTGCGTGTAATTTATGCCAGGTCAAAATCATCCATCTGTGTTCTGTGCAAATAAATCATAAATTACTGTTGTATGTAGGGAACAATTATCATGTTGTTTCGTATTCTACAAGAAAACCAAAGTTCTTTAATATAAAATAACCTATATTAAGTGTAACAAGATATGAAAAATATTATCAACGTTAAATTAATTAAAAAATAATCAGAAAACATCCGGGTGTTACATTCTAGCCAATATAAAATTAATTTCTACCTTGAAATTTTTTATGTTAACAAATGATTAATAATTGAAAGATTCTGTCATATAACCCCACATCATTAATAGGGATACTAAATCCATAAATATTAATAGGGAGTGATTGTGGCCATCAATAACAATCAATTGAATGATCAATGTAAATTTGATGGCATCCATTGTCATAAATCTACAATTGCTTATAAGGAAATCATTTCAACCAAAATTAATATATTATGAATTTTTTATCACTATCATATCTTTGAGTAATTATTTTATTGACTACAATTATAAGTAATGGTACTTACTGGATATATTTCATTAAACAAAATTTCATTCTCTCTTGGATCATTTAATTATTTCTTATTCATCCATTACATCAGGTAATTGATGTACAAAAAAAGACCTTGGATTCTTGAATAACTATAATAAAAATTTAAAATATATTACGTCCCATAAAATAATGAAAACTATAACTATTTATGTATTGCTATTCATAAAATCATATGGTTAAGAAATTAATCTATAAACATAAAATGTAACACTACTTTTCATCATAGAAAATTATTCATCAAAAATAATTATACATAAACTAGAAAATCACATAGTCCAAGGTTAGGTATAAACACTTTATCATCCTTAGGTCATTGTTTCAAGACCCATGACCTTGCCAGACTTTATTGGATTTCACCTAACATACATGATGTACTTTTCTGAAACCACACTAATAGAATTTCCAAAATAGTTAAACATTCTAGAAATAAGGCTAATTGCTAAAAAAAATTATAAAATTATTTCAATATAATATCAATACATATGTACATACTATGATGATTAACATAAAATATTAATGAATGGATAACCATATAACTCATATGAATGTTTAAAATCCAAAATTTTAGAATGAATGTTATTAAATTAGATTAATATTTATACCCTATATATCAAAAAGTGTCTCCTAGTCCTCACATTCCAACCATGTGAATATCCTTCTGGGAAATTCTCTTGGAACATGATAACTACCTGAATTAACATTAATAATTTTTGAAAGTAGGAATGTGTTCATATTCAATTATTTACTGGATATATTCCATAATTCCTAGGAGTTGAAAAAAATCACCTATGATTTTATGATCAACTTTTCTAGTGGACCTGAATTATTTCAATGATAATCAGTACCTACCAATTTACTTATTCATATCCCTCATATCCATATCAATACAACATTATCACAACATAAGGAATATATTAATGGTTATTGTTCTTTTAATGATGTGTTAATCATGGACATCACCATGCCGTTATATCACTTTTATCTTCCATCAGAACCAATTAATATGTTCTTACCAATATATAGAGAAAAACTCTAACTGAAAAATCGTTATATACATTACCATTCATATAATATAATTCATGGATAAAAAATATTTATTATTTCACTTAATCCTGATTTCATTAACAAGTCCACCTCATCTTATTATATAACATTTTCCTTTCACATTTCATCTATAGTATCATCCTCATTAGCAATATAATCTTAGCACAAAACACATTGTTGATCCTCTTCCGGAGCATTGCTCATGGGAAATTGAGTTTCATAATGAAAATTTATTCCATACATAAAGAACATAATATTCAATTATTCCTTAGGTAGGTTAATAATGTTATCCATATTATTAATCGAACTCAACATGTTTTCCTTGAAGTAACATGAATTGTGTCCATCTTTTACAAAGTAATAACATTTTATTGTTCCTCTAAGACATTCAATCATGTGATTCCTTCCACATTATTATCACAAATGAAACTGAATAATCATTCTTCCATGTTCTCCATTACACGAACTCTCAGTGATATCCTTCTATTGATTCTATGGTGAGTCTAATAGTTGGTTAAGGTACATATTGTTAATCATGTATTTTGAAAATTTCTTTGCCATGATTAAACAATATTTCACTTCAATGATCATCCCCCTTGACTACTCATCATAAAATTGTTCATCACATTCAACGTTAATCTAATTTATTTTAGTTCCCACTATTGATTAAAACTAGAAGTATATTGTGAGCTATTTATCATAGAAGAAAACCACATAGTCCTTAAACTAATTACTTATAGGATGTTTATATCATGACTTCTACATTAATATATGACACAATAGGCTCATCCTAGGTAATATATATCCAACTTATATTGAAATACATCATGTGGTTCATCAAGAGTTTTTGAATTCCAAACAACTATCCCCAAGGATTATGAATCATGGTGTCTAATAATGCATGTTTTCATGTACCATATTACCCCATTTCAGGCCCAGAACATATTTTTGGAGTTTTTAAAACTAGGTGCATTAGTTCGATAACCACATCCACATGTAGTGTCTATAAAATGATATATTTCTAGGAAACCAATCACTCAATCCCATACCAAAATTCCAAAACAATTTCTTATACTTTTTCTTTTCCTTAGACTTATCCTTAGACATGACATTAGGGTTATCAATAAGGTTTATCATCCTAGATTCCAAAGGTTATCTTTACCTTATCATTGATACCAACTATTTAGACCCTCACATTCCATACATTTAAATTACATAACTTTTATGAAATACATAAAACATTATACAAACAGACACCCAAAGTCTGTACTATAAAACTACCTTTGGAAACATTGAAACAAAAACCCTAGTACCTAAATGAAATATATTATCCCCTACAAGGTTCTTCATTACTATCACCTTTCTTAGATGCATAAAAAATAATTTATATAGTCATTTCTAGGGGATATAAGTATTAAATGTGGATAACTCAAATTCTCAATATGGTTAAACAAGGGAGATATATTAAAATTTCATTATCATAAGGTTAATATAACATGATAATGAAAATAGAAGATAATATCATGCATATAAAAAATCATATACATGATTCATGGCTTAAATCATGGATGTTTATATGAAATGTGTCATAATTATATGAGAAAAATATTCCTTAAAAGCCTAATATGGAAATACAAAATGGATTATATATCACACATATGAATATATAACTATTTTCATAATATTCATGGAATCACTGCAAATACCATCATCGTGGAAAATTTCCTTTACTTAAAATGGTTCACACCGCTTTCTAGACCTATATTACTAAATTGAGATCACTCTACATTATATCCCTATACTACCAACCTGAGTTCAAGCCATGTTCCAACCCTGTATTACTGAACTATGTTCACTCCTCATTACAACCATGTATAAATAAACTGGGTTTATTTATCTTTTCATCCAACTAATTCTGAATCGAGTTCTATTTTCATTCCATACATGTATATATCATGAGATGAAAAGTTTTACCCAATTAATTTCAAGGAGATATATGTCCCACCTATATCATAATAAAATTTTACATCCATCTAACACAAAATCAAAAACATTCTTATCAAAAACCATGGAATGAAATGGGTACCACAATCATGTAAGCATATAATAAGATGTAGAAAATGTTATAGGATTTATAATAATTTCATCAAAAGTATAACCTTTGAAACAAAAATGTTTAAAATAAAAATATAAACATTGAAATATAAATTGGTTACATAAAGTCCGTGAAATTAATCATAAACAATTCATTTAAATAATATGAATAAAACTGTTAGATCATTTCGTAGAAGTGAATGAGTAAAATCAAAAAAAATAGTAGATAAAAAATAATTTTGGAATATATCTCAAAAAATATTGTTGAGTAAAATATCATTTATTCTTCAAAAATGTATTTTTAATACATAAACCAATTTTATGAACTATTTCATATAAAGTACCTTTAAAAAATAATATGTAGGCTTGAAATCCTTTTGAAATCCTTTTTCCTTGAAAACATATAAAATAATATTAAAAACATTATGAAAACAATTTTCATTGAAAAATAGTAAAAAAATATTAAGAATGAATGAAATTATTTTCGAAATCATATTACATGAAAACATAATAATGATTCCTAAAAATTATTTGAAAACCCATTCTTTGAAAATAATTTGAAAACATATAAGTAATGCTTGAGAAAATGTTGAGAGAAATTTTCCTTCAAAGCATATAAAACAAGCTTGAAATTATTTTTCCTATAATTTTCCACGAAAATTAATTTTAAAAAAATTTATTAAAATTTTACATTTTAAAAAATTAAATGGAATCATCAAATAAATTACAATGGGTAAATTCATATAGGCTTTATGAGGTAAAAATATTATTCATTTTTCATGATAAATTGTTATAAAAATGAATTGTATAGAAATTGAAAAGAATATTCCATTGAAGATATTAGTAAAAGAATAATTGTTTAAATAATCTATTAATTATTAGAGTATAATGAACTTATATACTTGTATAACATTCGTTGAAAACATAGACTTTTGGCCGAAGAGAGGGTAAAGTCGGGCTTTCTTAAAAACACATTTTTAACAATATTACATTTTAATGTAATGAAAAATGGTAACAATAAACCAATATATATTTTATATCAATAATAGAATAAAATTAATTAATTTTCATGAGATATGGATTATAATTTTTCCTCAATTTAAGGATACACATAAACAATCTTGAAGAGCTATTAAATTTTTCAATAAATTCTTATCTCTTAGTAACTTGGGATCATACTCTCCTTGTAAGAAAAATAAATTGAATTAATATTATAATACCAAGAATATTTATAGATTCATGATATATTGTGTGAAAGTGGAAGTACATACAGAAAAAAAATAATATAGTTTCATAACCAAATATGAGTCTCAAAGAATGAAAATTGAGACGAACCAATTTTACCGATTTGGAAACTTTTGAAAATTAATCACAATGAAATAAAGTTCATATGATGGATATTTAAATAACCATAAATTTGAATATAAGATTCATTTATTAAATCCATGGTAGGTATAATACCACAAAAAAGGAATATGTGGTGAATAAAGCATATATCACATGGATATAAAAAGTTAGATGAAATCCACATACCATATGTCTTGACTCTCTTCGTACTCATAAAAACAACATGATTAATAAATATATATATTTTATAAATATTATAAATTACCATATAATTATATATAATACCATTTATGGTTTTATTATGAACTTATATTACCCACTTTTTAACAATCCAATGTTAAAGTCTCACATTGGGTAAAATTAGTTTTATTGTTTTCAGATATCATAATTTTTTATATCATTCGTACTTATAATTTTATCATGATTAGTAGAATGTAAATAATGATATAAATATCATTTATTACTATTATATTTTTATTATCATAATCTGTGTAACATTTATGTATGAAATGGAATACACTGTTAAGGGAGATGGTCGGCCACATGTAAGCAAGAACATTGTTTCTATTCTTTTTTTCATATTGAATGATTGAATTAAAATGACATATAAGTATTTATATATGTTTGAGTATATATATATATATATAATATTTTTAAATTATAATTATTATGTCATATATGTAAAATAAATTCAATAAAACCATCATTATTACTTTCCATTTAGTGTTTGAATTAATTACATCGCTCTAATCGGGCGGTCGTCCACACTTCCTCAAACAAAATTATTGTATACAAACGAAATGAAATTTATATAAAATTGAGTTTTATAAAAGGAAAAAATATGATTAAATTCATAATAAATATAATAGATGACATATATAAACATATTATCCATCATGGAGTCCACCATGAAAGGCGATAACGAAATAGTGAACATTCGTCGTTTTGTGAGGCGGTAGTTCGCCGTACACATAAATAATATGTTTGTTACCAATTAGATGGATATCTGTGTAAGTGTAGTTGAAAACCATATAATAAAAAAAATATTATGTTGAAGATAACTTTTTTATATAATCATATAATAATTATTGTGGATGGGGTAGAGAGGAAAAAAAGAAAGGATCAAGGGAGATGATGTTACCTCTTAATCGGGTAATTCCTTTAGGTTTGTACCAAAAGGATTACTTGAATTGCATTCTAGCCAAGGGAAGGATTATATTATTAATGGAAGGATATTTATATGAGTAATGGGTAGATCATGTCTAATCTTAAGTGTTTTTAGAGGTGTGAAGAAGTGGGAGAGGTGTTTACCTTTTATAGTGAATGGAAAAGACACACTTGGAATTTTTGAAGACAAGTTAGGTCTACCAACGTTTTTACATAAAAAAAAGTCATAAAAACCCAACAGAAATGAATAATAGAAGATTAATGGAATATTAATATCCATTAAAGGGGTTTTCAAAATGTTTCTATGACATTTTGGGTCATAATATTACGTTTTTGTACTTTATTAACCTATTTTTTCTCTTAACCATTGTATTTAATTTTAATCGATTTCACTGATATTTTTCATAAAAATAAATGATGAAAATATTATAAATTATAAATAATTATGATTGAAAATAGGTAATATATTTTTCAAAATTATAATAACAGATGGGATAGAAATTAATTTAAAATTAATCATCCTGATGGGATGAAACTACGAGTATTTAATGTAAAAACATCAAAATAATTGCTCTGTTTTTATAGAAAATTTAATAGTGAAATTGAATCGATGGAAATAAATATTATTTATTGATAAAAAATTATCCAATTATAATTTTAATACAATTTAAAAATGATTTTATTCATATAAATAAATTAGATAAAAAAATAGGTTTGTATAAAAATCCAGTATTATTCACTATTCATCCAAAAATGACATCTCTGAGAAAATTCCAAAACTATCACTATAACATAATTAAGACATTATAAATTCATACATACACGTTATATTAAAAAATTAAATTTCTAAATGTTTATAAAATTTATTTTATTACTTTTTAGAAAAGGACATTAAAAGAAGTTCATTTGAGAAAAAAGTATTTTAAAACATATAAGGACATTTACAAAAATTATATTTTTCCGCATAAATATATTTTATTTCTAGAAAACCAAAATAAAAAAACATATAAAAACTAGTCATCACTATTCATATTACTATTTTAACCAGCTAGATTATAATTATATAATTTAAGTAATTTAACAAAAAAATATGTTTAATAGGAACTCAGTTTGGCATGTAACATATGTCATGCCAGTGTCTCATGTTGTTTATGATAAGTCTATGTTATTTGTAATGTATTCCAACTATAAAATCAAACCTTAGTATTCCTTATTGATAGAGATAAAATTTATGTTCTGTGTAGTGCACGATAAACTGGGTGTTGTGTTTAACTCGTTCCAAACATAGTGCTATAATATAACATTAATTATTTTTTTGTGTAAAGTGAAATGGAAAATATTGAAATGGTTCGAATAATTCAAAAAAATATCTCACATAATCTTAGTGTGTTACAATTCCTCCGTTAATTAATCCCATGCGGCCTCAACTAACAAGACCTGTATTTCACAAATCAATCTTCCTATGTCAGAACATCTCCTATCCCGACACATAATGCATCACAATATAATATATATAGTAATCTTCACATTGGATGAATCAAGATTAGTGATAAATTTAGTCTCTCATTCATATCATGAATGATTGTATCATAGGATTATGTCCATAATAATTTCATAGCCTTTATATTAAATACCATAATAGGTTCTTTTAGTAGTAAAACCTCATGTATAATGTGCATATAGTAGCAAGATATCCCCAAGAAATCTATGTATATGAAAAATTTTCATGGGATTCTCCTTAGTAACATCAAGACCCACCATCCTTGGTCAAATGATACTTATAACTCTATGATAATATGACCTTATAAGTGAGCATAAATTATTGATTTTTCTTCCTTATTTTATTCAGAATGACCTCATGATTTTTGGATTGGTCATATTGAGTTTGAGAATACAATGATATATCTTCAATGAAGCTTCCATAAATGAATCCAAAAACTAGTGGAAACCAATTCAATTAGATATGTGAAAAAGGAAAAAACACGTTTTAGACTGAATGACCTATCCATATACACATACAACACAAATCTATCATTGTATTATTTATGTGGTACATCTGATGGCCTATCACATACCTATTGATAGGAAAACCTCAAAAAATGTTTGTGAAAACCTAAGAACTATGAAGCTGACAAAAGATTTAATCTATATGACTCAATGGAAAGAAAATCTTTTTATTAAGATTATTCCATTTTTGTAATCCACAGAAAGCCTAAGGATTCCATCTTCCTTATTAATTAAAAGGACTTGTGAACCCTAGGGAGATGTTTTGGGTTGTATAAACCCATTAGATTCAATATACAAAAAATGTATCTTGATTTATTCGACTAAATAGTATACATCCTCTATAACAGAATGTAAATTGGTGATGCTAATAGCATAAGATGAATATAGAACCCCACCTCCCACTTATGTGGTAAACTAAAAAATTTATTCATGAATAGATACCAAAAATGATCTTCTAGTGTTGGGAATCCATGATAATATAAACCCTAAACATCCATATAGGGGCTAGAAATTTTATCTCTCATTACACTCAAAAAATAATGAACTTGTCCATATCTACATTCCTGGTGATCCCAACGACCCTTTTACATAAAACTAACTCTCATTAATGACGTAAGAAAAAGAATTTGAATGTAGAAATCCACAAATGAATGATATTAACCTAACTAGTCCAACCTGAGAATAATTTCAAAATAAAAAATCTCACGGAGGATGAAGTTATGTAGGAAATGATTGATGCCAACCTCAATGGTTCAATCCATATATTAACATGTAATATCATAACATGTCCACATAGTGGTGTTAAGGGACATTACTCAAAAAATTTATTAATTTTGAAGCATGAGGATTTCCACCATAGTGAAAAAGATCAAATAATTTATTTCCACTATTAAAAAAATATATTCCATGGTAGATACTACGATAATCATACAAAAATATATTGAATTTTTTGGACTCTTCTCCCACAGAACGTGATATACTATGTTAACCAACATTTTCATGTGGAACTGAGATATAACATGACTACCACGAGTAGGACCTCTCTACTGGAACATAAAACATAGTGTTTGGATCCCCTAGACATTACCACCTCCTTGACCTAATTAGACAGTATCCCTCTAGAATCTTGGTAGAAAAGGAGTTTTTAATCATGCTCGAATACCTAGACATAATGTTAATCCCCACTCACTAGTCCCTAGTGGGAGGATTAGGAAAACTATTAATGTATAACCCATCCATCCAGAGGATCATCACTAAACTGGCACCCTCTCATACTGATGATTCATGTTACCCATCTTACATGAAGGATGAAAACAAAAAACCAAAAGTATGTATACACTGACAGGTAATTGTCATGATAGATGTATCAAAGAGATGATTCCATCCATGATGTATTGTACTACTAGATCAAGGAGGTGGTCCCCTATAACCTGGACCTCAAATTTCCCTCATTCTACGTTCAATAATAAGATCATATATCACTATATCCAACATTGTAGTCAACTAGATAATTCATACCAAATAATGAATAGGATGATCAATAATATCTTTGAAACATGTCTCTTGTGATGGATCATTAGTTTTATATATAGGAAAAAAAAATTGATGCTATGTAATATGAACAGAGTAATACAAAACAGACTAAGAAACCTTCAACAGTTTCTTGAACAATATGAAACAATACACCCTATGAATTTTAGGTAACAATTATTCCTATACAACTATCTAAAAACCCTCCAAAGAAATACCATGGTGATGATCTTCCCTTGTGATAAAATCACACCATTGGTTGGAAGAATATTAGAGAATATACAATGAGTTATTCACTCTCCTCTCATGAGGTATCACAAAGATCTCAATGTGATTTAGCACGTAATATATTAATGACTCTACATCCTAAGGACCACCATATCCTAAACATGTGTGTGGATTATACCATTGAAACTATCACATCACCTCATCCATAATTGTTGAAAGTTATGGAGAACCTTTTTTAGTCAACATAAGCTGTAGAATTCCATTTGAAACTAGGTATAATCACACATATCATGGATAATATGATTCTTCACATGTGGAACTACTCAGGGGAATATTGGTGGATTAGGTCCAACCACCATGAATGTAAGGTCGTCACAACCCTCATGGTGAACAAATCGAGGTCATTATAATGGAATAGATCAAAAAATTCCATGAACATGACTCAAAATGGATTTGATAACAAGAAAATTATAAATACATGAATAGGATAGGTAGAATTATTATTATTTAATAACTTCACACCTCTTCCTTCTCTTAAATCCAAACATGGGTGTAATAAAAGATCATAATGAACTAATGTGATAGTAGATACAGCCCACTACATAGGTCATGTCTTGGTCAAGCTCTTTGTTTCACATTAATGAACCTAGTGTATGGATTTTAAATTTCATAATATAGGGGAAACATTCTTTTTATTTCAATGGATTCCCCCATTTAATGATTACTATATTAGAAAATACTATTAAAAAATTTTATAGTTATATAATTGACATGTTAAATGAAGGACCATTTCCAATTTATACACATACATGATTTATGAATTGCAATTATTTTTTTCATTTAACTATATCCAGACCTTCAAATTCAATATTAGATTGTAACATGGCACATGAGATTATTTGGATAAATGAATTTTCATTCCAATTTTATAGAGGTTCATAAACTCCTTAAATTACAAATGAAATTCATGTTTTTCATTTAAACTACCTTTTTAGTCTTTGTGACAAAAATTTTAAAAATCAAACATGTGAATCTATGTAAATTATGGATGATCATCGATCTAAATGGGAAAACACCATTTAGGTTGATACAGAAACTTTACTAACCCACTATCTAATATTGTTTTTCCTTCAGAAGCAATTTTTAGATGATAGATTTATCTCTAAAGGAACATAAAACAATTATCATGTACTTAAGAAAATGAATCCCATATGGAATTTCATAATTAATTGAAACTTTATCGTATTAGGTGCCTAAAATAATTCATAGTTAATGGTTCATTTCCATACTGGGCTAAGGTAATTTTTAATTCAACATCATAATAATAAAAACATCACATACCATGTATGCCACCCAATAGTGGAATAAAATAAATAGTAAATGGGATATTCGAGAAGGTCAAGTATCATCCAAAGAAAATTGAATTCTTACTCATATGTGGGTTAGCTTCTCCTAGGAACATGATCATAAAATAATTCTGACCCATCCTGGTATCCTTTATACCTTCCTATAATATTATGTAAATGAAAAACATCCGTTGATATCACATTGTAATGTCCTGACCCGGGAGCCACTAAACGGTTCCCTAACATAGTGGGTCACATGGCCTTAAGCATGCCTCCCATTATTCCAGTGGTCGTGGACTAGAAATGAGTGTCCAAGGTGTAATATTTGGGGACTATTCCCTCAAAATCAAACTATCATAGTGGAATAAAAAATATAAAACTAAGAAATAGAATCATAATTAATGACAACTAAAATGGAGAATGTGCAACACATAAATAATAAAAATAAAATATACATACATGGTCATATACAATATCATATATAAAAAATGTGCGGTGTCATGTATATAAATCGAAAATAAAATGAAACATTGTTATGGGTACTCCTACATACATATTTATCAAAAAAACAAAAAAAAACAAAAAAATTTCCTAGATAGTATCATGGACCATTGATAAATCTTGGGCTCCCTCAATCCAATGCTATAATCAATCAAGCATCGGGAACATGTTGCTTCCTCCTATAACCACATGCATCCATATGATCTACTCAAGTACCATTTCTAACCTAGATTGTGTGTGATATAAATAGAGTAGGCCACCACCAACAATGATTATGAAATATCAAGCCTTTATATAAACCATTACCTAATATAGGTATAATGGGTAATTTTTAATGTAAAAAAATATTATATGTTTGTAGAATAAGATATAGTAGAATCAGGATATGGTATATGGAAATCAAATTGTATAAAGTATTAACATATAGTAGTAAACATCATAGTATAATCAACCTATGATAAGAGTAACTGACCTACATGGGCCAGGTAACAAGGAATATATCTAGGTGACCTTTTTTATGATATGTAAATGTATACAAGAGTCATATATTCCATGCCTCAATCCTAATTTTTCATTAAATACTGTATATAAAAATATATAGGTTTCCAGGTTCCATAGCTTGAGCCCCTTGTCAGATCCCTAATGTAATTAATTATACCTTGGGGTAAAAGGTGCCATAACATGATCCTCATATTCATTACATACCTTTATTAAAAAAGGTTTTGTTCCATCATAATAAATCGGTACCATACTATGATATCCCACATCATGTAAGTAATAATAACTACATAAAATGGTATATGTTAGTGTACATAACCATTTAAAATTTCCTGTTAATCAATAATAGAATAATTTTAATAATACTTAATACTATTTAAAAGGAGACATGATCCTAACCAACTATATCATTTAATTTATTGGTGGTCTAATTATATGGTTGGTGACGTCTCACCCACAAAGTGGCAGTTGGAAAAAGGGGACATAAAGGAACACACCATATGGGTGGCTCAGGTTTTGGTTTTTAAACCCAAAACATGAATAGTTTCTAAAAGGGAGACCCATATTAGATGAAATAATAAATTTTTGGAATAAAATTTAATTTATAAGAAATGATTAGTAGGTTTTTCATGAGACACAGTGATGAGAGTCAAATAGAAATCAAAACATAATGAAAAATGTCTAGACCACCGACCTGAAATGTAACATCCCAGGTAAATAAAGAACATGAAAATTTTCATATTTATTAATATTTTTTAATTAAATATTAATTGTACTTTAAAGAGGACGCTATGTTCAATAGTGTACCCGATACGCAATAATCGGTATCTTTGAAATCTTGTGTTGCACAATAAAAATATAATATTATTATTTTACATGGTAGTTAACTCCTAGAAATTGTAATGGTAGGAATGAATAGAACTAACTACAATATGATTATACATGTTTTTTTAATATTTTAACATTTATACAATAATGGTTAGAGTCTTAAAATAAGTAATGAATTCGATTTTAAGCATAAATACTCTAATATTCACTAAAAGGTTGATATATCATCTTTTAGTGGTGAACCCTATTTAAATCTAGTTTTTATCACTTTTATATGTTCTATTTGACAAAATAAAATTCTTCTTTAGAATAGGGACACCAAAATTTACCTTTGATGAAATTTTGGTATTTTTCTAATAATGTTTATTTTTTAATGAATAGTGAAAAATATTGTATTTTAATTCAAAAGTTCCTATTAATAAAATTTATTTATATGGTTATATTATATGTTTTATTTATTTTAATGTGTATTTAGAATAAATTTTTACAATTTAATCTATTGATTTTCATTGGAAGTTTTTTCATTTTGCAACTGGACTTAAACAAGTGTCAATCTTTTAATAGTTAATATTTCATAAAAACATGCTATTAGTTTTAATAGCGGGAATTAATTTTAAATTATTTTCTTCCACTTCTATGTTTTGAATTTGGAAAAATGGATTCCATATTTGGAATTAATAGGTCCAAATTGTGTAAATAGGTATCTTTTATTATTTAGATGTTTTAAATATTTACTTCAGCAAATATTTTATTAACCATGATTAATAGGTAAAAATAACAAACAAGGGTAAAATATAACATTATAATAATATTAAGTTACCCTAACATGTGTCTTAATCCTATTAGATGATACATATTCGACCATGGGAATCCTTGGATCGAATTTGTGACCCCATACAGCCACATGGGAGTAATAATGACATTTTATATTAATTAATTTAATGTAAAGACAAAAATGAAATAATTAAATATCTTTTAGTAAATAATTTTTAATGGGTTTATATAAGTTATCCTTTAGACTATAAATATTCTTTCAAAATATACTAATATTTAATAAATCATGGTATTTGTTTTATAATTTTTGGACATAAAAAAAATTAAATTATTTATGACACAATAATGATGCAATATTTACGTCATTAATAAATGATTTAAATAATTAAGATTGTAAATATTAAAAAAATATCCAATACCAATCCAATTCTTATTGGATAATTTTATTTCAACCGTGATTCATCATAACTTTGATATTAACGAATATTTCACCTTTTGAAACCAAAGATGAGGTTATAATAAAATAACTGTTTCAAACATTCCTATAGAGCCCCTCCTCTCCCTTATAAAAATACATTACTTATAACCAATTTATCACACTTATCAAGACTTTGGATCATGCAGACTCTTCTCTAATAAGCTTCATATATCCCTCTATTCATCCAAAAATCCTTACCTTAGGAAAAAAACACTTCAAGAAACCCATTTGGTTCAATCCAAAGGGAGTTACTCAATTTAAAGGTAACGTCTCCTCTTAAGTTCTTTTCTTTTATTTTACATACCCAACCACATAAACTCTATTCATTCCATTATATTGTATCAAAACAGTATCCTAAATATACTAGGATGTTTTTTTGAGATTTATTTGAACTAAACTTACACACACCTCCATCTAATGGGTGGAGAACATATTGTTTCTGTGAATGGAAAACTAACGCCTCACGAAACGATGATTGTTCAATTATATCATACCGCCTCTTATGGTTGCCATTAATATAGAACTATATTTATATATGATATATATTATGTTTTTTTATATATTATTAGGTAATTTTTATTTACATACATACCTTTATGCATTCCAATACGTGTAAACACGATAATCTTATTGAGGAAGTGCATACTACCACCCCTCAAACTGATATGAATCATTGATGCCTTTTGTGGAATGTATAAAGATGGAGTTAATGAAATTATGTAACATATATATAATATGATATTATAATTGAATTATAATATACCAATGTATCATTATGTTTTCATTCCATTAAATATTAAATAGAAATGAAATTAGCGTTCATCTGTACGCACGACTTACCGTCTCCATGAACAGTGCATTTCATTTCTTATCTCCAAATGTTATGTAATATTACAAATAAATATATATATATAGTGGATATATATGATATATATGATATATAAATAATTATTATCATTCTTCAGAAAATGGAGTTTTGACCACATGGGCAAATTGTAATTATAACAAATTCTTTTTTAACTCAAAGTCCGAACATTGACAAAATGTCTAATATGAACACAAATAAATAACTAAATATTATTGAAAGGTAATAAGTGATATAAGAGTAATAATAAACATTAAAAAGGTTATTAATCAAGTAGAAATTAACCTCTATTTATTATTCAGGAAGAAAAAGTAACATACGATTCAAGTTGGAGGCGAGGTAAGAGATTTCTTATCTCACTTTTAATTCCATGATATTTCCATTGTTCAACACTAATTTATTTAATGTTGTGTATTTTTTACTGCCATTTGAAATATATTATCCTGATTCTATTTATATTCAATGTATTCTATGATTCATTTGGTTGTTATTAACTTTTCTCATACGACTTGATTGATTACAATGTTGTAAGGGTTTTTCATCTAACTTTTTATTACCTTGGGATTCATGCTATATTAGCCGCTATTTCCTTTTGAGTGGTGCATGTACTACCCATGATTGTATTCATTGTTTAATATACTTTAATTTATGGGTATATAAATATTAATTGGGTGATATTTCTTTCATGGGGTTCATGTTTCGTAATTTACCAAATCAGTAAGGGAACCTTTCACCCTACTGTTTTTAGAAGACTTTTTTTGTTATGTCTTTTAATTTACAACTTATTATGTTGGGATATGTTCTTACATATCCTTATTGATGTAAATTTTTTGTCCATGTGATGATATATCGTTTTCTCTTTCATCAACTTATTTTCTGAATTTTAAAGTGACGTAGTTAGGCTGACAAATTTATGTCACAAAATTTCTTAACCCAATTTCAATTTTTGGGTTAAACATCTACTTCTTGATTATGTCGTGATATAAATATGTGTGAATAACCTAGGATTGTTTTACATTTAATATCAACTTATATTTGGTGTATTTATATTTGTATCACATAATTATGTTATTGATTTATCCTTAATCTAAAGATACCTTATTTATAAGGGATTTCTTCTCAATTTATATTTCCATTGAGACTTTATTGTTGATATGCACCAATTCACTCTTATATGGTGTATATACTGTAATTTAGCATATTATATCATGACTAACTTTATTCTCATGATATTATTATGTTCTGCTTAATTGTTATTACTCAATAATTTATATTCTATTGTCTCTCATTTTGTTAAAAACCCTTTAACTAAAATTTCATTTCAAATATTTTAAAGCATTATTCTTATAACTCATTCACATTAATGTCCTTGTTTTAATAATTTTATTACGGATTTATTCATATGGACATTAGTGTTTGGAAATTTAAATTCCTTTCAAAAGCTTCAAACTGGTATGGGATACTTTGATTAAAAAATTTCTTTATTTGATATTTCAAATGGTATTGAAAATGGTTTAATAAAAGCATTGATTTTTTTTAATATTTTGAAATGATATATTATTATTGAAATGTTGTCTTTCTATTATTTTCGTTTTATGGGTTTTGAATATTTTATGGCTATTGTGCTTTGTTTACATATACAGGTGGTTCCGTGATAATCCTAGGGTGGGTGAGCCCGAGATAGCTCTCCAATTCATTGAGTAATGTGGGGGAGGTAATCATTAATGATTCTCCTAAGAGATTTAGGGAATATACTGTGATGGGTATTCCATATGTGACTCCTTCTGTAGTTTTGATAGATATAATTTAATAATGTTATTTATACCGTAAGATACCTTTATGATTTATGATTTCTATGTGTTTTTCATAAATCTTATGATTTCATGAGGTATGTTATGATGGAAAGGTTTGGTTTCATTGTTTTGTATTTCTTAATGGGATAATGATTTCATTTCTTATTTTATATACCTTATTGAGTTTTTTATGTTCATCCCATGTTATTTAAATGTTTTCCATAGGACATAAAGATGAATAAGGGTCAAGGATGGGATCAAGGAAAGGTCATGCTGTCTAAAACATGGATCTAGACATGACACTTTTTTTCAGTAGTTTTTTTTTATTTTATAAAAAAATGGATACAGAGTAGAATTGTATTCATGTAATAGTCATGTTGTTATATAAATGTTATGAAATAATTCCCTAAAACTCTAAACCTGAGAAGATACTCAATGTGAATTTTCCATTTTATTCAAGATTATATAATATTCAAGGTCGGGTCGGTACAGTCAGTATCAAAGGTTGGTTTAGAAAAATTTAGGTATTAAGAGTTTTCGTTAAACACATGGTTAGTCCCTATGTCTACTATTTCATTTAAATCCATGTTTATAACTTTTTTCTGATCAAAGAAAGTATGTTACAAATGGAATTAAGAATATCTCAAAGGGAATTCCTCTCTCTTCTTGATGACTTGCTTGTAATAATTATTGCAAAGTCATGTTCATATGATTATGAGACTTTTTCTAATATATAACTCACCTGCAAGAAATTATTTGAGATATAAAACACCACCACTATACCACAATATAATCGTGGATCATGGGATGTATTTAATGAAATCCAATTTTCGTAATATTCTCATATTTTCAAGAAAGGTAAATATTTTCAAGGAATTTTCCAATATTTTTCCTTATCACAAGATTTTGAAGCATATAATGATTTTGAAAAAGGTACTGAAGAAGGAGACCCTTGGACAACCTATTTATATTTAATTTTACAATATTGTCTCTTAGCAGATTCCAATGGTATTTTAAAAGGATAATTAATTGAATGTTTCAACTCAAATTCGGTCCTACTATTTTATCGAAATCTTGTTTTATCAACTCTATTGAAATTATATGCCATACATGATTATTTTCCAAAAACAATTTTTATGTGAACACCCATATAACCCATGTTGTACAATGTGTATTTGGAAGAAGGAAGAAAATAATTTTTAAGGATCTATAAATCATTGTTACAATTCAGGGAACTTCTACCTACGTCAAAAAGATAATGATGAAACCAAGGGGACATCATGATCATTGTATGATGTTCTTTATTCTAGGGACCGTTTCAGTTTATCATATTGTGGTGAAATTAAAAAAAATTAAAATATATATAAGACATCAAGAATTAGGATGTGGAGATAGTAATTATTTGGGATGAAAATGAGAGATATAAGGAAAACCATTGAGGTTAAAACACGTTAGGGTTTTTTTCAGTTTTATAAAAAGGATAACCCATAGGATGGGTGGCAACCCGTTGCATCCGGCATGGCCGCAAGAATCGAACCCACAACAGAAAAGTGACAAGGGTGCATCTCCTAGCACTGGCCTATGTGAAGTCACTAGTTAGTATGACTTATTATTTTAAGTTAAATGGATTTGTGGATCAAGAATATGTTGATTTGGGATGTTATGTTTTATCAAATGGATATCCTTAGTTTAGTAAAATGATTTTATGATTATGTGATAAAGGTTATTTTGGAAGATATTCTCTCTTTTGGGAAACAATATCTACCTAAGAAAAATGAAATACTATGGGATTAAAATTATGGAGTAATGGTTGAAATAATATTTTTGGAAGAATTTATGTTTTATTTTGGATATATGGATATTTGGGTTATTTATGGAAATGACTAACCTATCATAGATAATATGTGATTAGATTAATTACACTTTACTATGAGACTTTAAGAGTAGTTTATGTTATTTGGAGATAAATTTTAAGATTTACTATGGATGATTATGGGATTAAATCCTTCTGAGTTTTGGCCTTCAATCTATGTTTGGATTATTTTGAAGAATTGTATGGAAAAATAGTTATTGAATAGTCTTTATTGATTTTTTGGTACTTTATTTTGAATTTTGGAGATAAAAGGAATTATTTTTTTTATAATGGATTATCCTTTTTGGGGATTATCAGATCTCGTACTAACCATTTGGGTTTTAGTTGATGTCTATAGACGAGGGAAATATATAGTTTTTATTTTGTGGATTATGTGATTCTCTGGAATAAGATTATGGTGCTTTTGAGGTGACCAAGTCTTCTTGAATTCTCATTGTTTGGAGAAAAGATAAATTTTTGGTAGAATCTTATTAAATGATGAAACTTTAATTGAAGTTATGTATGTTTCATTATGTTCTTATTCAATATTGTAAATGAATTCCCCAAAATAATGAAAAAAAATGTAAAACAAAAACATTTTTGGTTTACGTTTCCTACTGGGCAATCAAAGACTGTTTAACACATCATAAGTTAGTGATTTTCTGGTGGTTAACTTTCTCCAAATCAGGTTCTCCATCACTCTCCATCAGAACATGACCCTTTGGTCTCTCTTTCATATCCATGTTTTCCTACATTAAATCCAAGTATGGGTTATCTTAGGTGAAATTTTTACTTCTCTTCCATTCTTTTAAAGTGATAGTTTTATTGACTCTTTTTATGATGTTGTATTTTCAATGATGTTTCCGAGCCCAATTTTAAAATTTGGATGATGCATTTCCCAAAGGGGGGAAGGATATAACATCCCAGGTAAATGAAAAACATGATATTTGTCATATTTATTTATATTTATGATTTAAATATTAATTCTACTTTAAAGGGGATGTTATTTTCTATGGCGTACCTGATACGCAATAATGGATTTCATTGAAATCTTATGTTGGACACTATTAATATAATATTATTATTTTAAATGGTAGTTAACGCCTAAAAATTGTATTGGAGGGAATAAATAAGACTAAATAAAATATAATTATATATATATTTTTGAATATTTTAACATTTATCCAAGAAATTTTAGAGTCTTAAAAAAAGTAAAGAATTCCATTTTAAGCATAAATACTCTAATATTTACTAAGAGGTCAATTTACCACCTTTTAATGTCGAATGCTCTTTAAATATAGTTTTTTTACTTTTATATGTTCTATTTGACAGAAATAATTCTTCGTTAAATCGGGACATCAAAATTTACATTGGATGAAATTTTGGTATTTTTCTAATAAAGTTTATTTTTAAATGAATAGTGAAAAATACTGTACATTAATTCAAAAGTTCATATTAATCTAATTTATTTATGTGGTTATATTTTCTTTCTAATTGGTTTTAAAGTGTAATTAGAATATATTTTTAGCATTTAATCTAATTATGGTCATTGGATGTAATTTCATTTTGAAATTGTACATAAACAAGTGTCTATTTTTTATAGTTAATATTTCATAAAAACACGCTATTTGTTTTAACATTGAGAATAAATTTTAAATGAATTTATTCCACTACTATGTTCTGAATTTGTAAAAATGGATTCTATATTTGGAATTAGTAGGTCCAAATTTTTTAATTAGTTATCTTTTATTTTTTAGATATTTTAAGTATTTACATGAATAAAAATTTTATTAACAATTATTAATAGGTAAAAATAATAAATAAGGATATAATATAATATTATAATAATATTAAATTTCCCTAACATGTGTCCTAATCCTATTGAATTATACATATCCGACCATGGGCATCCTTGGGTCAAACATAGATCCCCATGGAGCCACATAATAGTAATAATGACATTTTATATTAATTAATTTAAAGTAAAGAAAAAAATGACATGAACAAATATCTTTTAGTAAATAACTTTTTACATAGGGTTATATAAGTTATCATTTAGACAATAACTATTATTTTTAAATATAATATGATTTAGTACATCATGGTATTTTTTTTATAAATTTTGGACATCAAATAAAATAAATTATTTATGACACAATAAGGATGAAATATTTACCTCATTAATAAATGATTTAAATAAATAAGATTATAAATATTATAACAATATCCAAAACCTTTCCAATTCATATTGGATTATTTTATTTCGACCATGAGTCATCTTAAATTTTATATTAATGAATATTTTTCCTTTTGAAACTGATGATGAGGTTATAATAAAATAATTGTTTCAAACATTCATAAAGAGCCCCTCCCATTCCTTATAAAAATCCCTCACTTCTAACACGTTTATCACACATCTCAAGTCATTTTCTCACGAAACCTCTTCTCCAATAAGCTCCCAAGAACCCGATATACATCCTAGATGCCTTACCTTAGGCAGAAAACTCTTCAAGAATACCATTTCGATATAACCAAGGGGAGTTACTCAATTTAAAGGTAACATCTCTTCTTAAGTTATTTTATATTATTTTATTTCCCCAAACCCATATACTCTTTTTATTCCTTTAATTTGTAACAAAAAAATTATCCTCAATATACTAGGATGTTTTTTTGATATTTATTTGAACTAAAATTCCAGTCACCTACATCTAATAGGTGAAGAACATACTATTTCTGTGAATGGAAAACTAACGCCTCATGAAGCGATGATTGTTCAATTATATCCTACCACCTCTTATGGAGGACATTAAGATGGAACTGTATTTATATATGATATATATTATGTTTTTTTATATATTATTCTGTAATTAATATTTATAAAGTCACCCTTATTCTTTCCAATACGTCTAAACACGATAATTTCATTGAGGAAGTGCGGACTACAACCCCTCAAAGTGATATTACTCGTTGATGCCTTATGTGGAATGTATAAAGATGGATTTAATGAAATTATGTAACATATATATCATATTATATTATAATTTAATTATAATATACTTATTTATCATTATGTTTTCATTCCATTAAATATTAAATAGAAATGAAAGTAGCGTTAATACGTACGCATGGCTTATTGTCTCCATGAATGGTGCATTTCATTTCTTATCTCCAAAAGTTATGTATTATTATAAATATATATATATATAAACTAGATATATATGATATATAAATCATTAGTATCATTCACTAGATAATGGTGGTTTTACCACATGGACAAATTGTAATTATAAAAAGGTCATTTTTAACTCAAATTCCAAACATCGAAAAAATGTATGATATGAACTCACATTATTCACTAAATGTTATTGAAAGGGAATAAGTGATATAAAATTAATAATAAAAATTAAAAATGTTATAAATCAATTATAAATTAAATTAATATTATTATTCAGGGAGAACAAGGAACATGCGAGTCAAGTTGGACATGAGGTAAGGGATTTCTTATCTCACATTTAATTCTGTGAGATTTCGATTGTTCACCACAGATTTGTTACATGTGTTGTATTTTTTAATCCCTTTTGATATATATTATCATGATTATATTTATATTCATGGTATTATGTTATTCATTTTGTGTTTATTAACTTTTCTCACACAACTCGATTGACTTCAATTTGGTAAGGGTTTTTCATCTCACGTTTTATTCCCGTGAGATTCTTGCTATATTAGCCACTATTTACTTTTGTGTGGGGGATGTTATACCCATGATTGTATTATTTATGTAATATAAATTAATTTATGGGTATTTAGATATTCATTGTGTTATCTTTCTTTCATGTGTTTCATGTCTCATAAGTAACCAAATCAGTAAGGGAACCTTTCCACCTCCACTTTTTAAAAGACTTCTTTTTGTTATGACTTTTAATTTACATATTATTATGTTGGGATATGTTCTTACATATCCTTATTGATGTAAGTTTTATGTCCATGTGATGAGATATCTTTTTCTCTCTCATAAACTTAATTTCTGAATTTTAATGTGACGCTTTTAGGCTGACAAATTTCTGTAACAAAACATATTAACCCAATTTCAATATTTCTATTAAACATCTACTTCTTGATTATGTCGTGATTTGAATATGTGTGAATAACCACTGATTGTTTTACACCTAATATCCACTTATATTTGGTGTATTTATATTTTTCATACATATTATGTTACTGATTTATCCTTAATCTAAGGATACCTTATTTATATAAGATTTCCTCTCAATTTACGTTTCCATTGAGAATTCATTTTAGATATGCACCAATTCACTCTAATATGGTGTATATAGAGTCCTTTTGCATATTATATCATGAATACCTTAATTCACATGTTATTATTAAGTTCTGATTAAAAGTTATTTCTCAATTATTTTTAATCTAGGGTCTCCCATTTTGTTAAAAACTCTTTAGCTAAAATATATTTTTAAATGTTTTAAAGGATTATTCTTGTAACTCATTCACATTAATGTCCACGTTTTAATAATGGTTTTAAGAATTTTTTTAATACGGACATGAATGTTTTGAAATTTAAATTTCATTCAAAATCTTCAAAGTTGTAAGGGTCGTTTTGATTCAAAAATCACATTATTTAATATTTTAAATGGTTTTGAAAATGGTTTGATAAAAGCTTTGATTTTGTCAATATTTTGAAATGATATATTTTCATTTCAATGTTATATTTCCATTATACTTTTTATGGGTTATGAATATTTCATGGAAATTGGGAATTGTTTACATATACTGGTTGTTACATGATAAACCTAGGTAGGGTGTGCCCAAGATAGCTCTCTGATGCATTGGGTAACGTGAATTAGGTAAATATTAATGTTTCTTGTAAGAGATTTAGGGAATATACTGTGCTAGTTATTCCAAATGTGACTCTCTCTGTAGTTATGATAACTATAATGTATTAATGTTTTTTATTCCATAATCTAACATTATTATTTATGATTTCTATGTGTTGTTCTAATTTTTTTTGATTTCATGAGGTATGATATGATTGAAAAGTATGGTTTAATTATTTTGTATTTTTTGATGGGAAAATGTTTTCATTCCTTATTTTATATCCATTACTGAGATTTTTATGCTCATACCAAGTTTTTGAAATGTATTCAATAAAACATAAAGATTAATAAGGATCATGGATGAGATCAAGGAAAAGTCATGTTGTCTAAAACATGGAAATACACATGATGCTTTTTTTCTAGAGTTTTTTTTATTTTCTAAAAAAATGGATACTGAGTATAATTGTCTACATGTAATATTCATGTTGTTATGTAAATGTTATGACCTAATTATCTAAAACTCTAAACCTAAAATTATATTCAATGTGAATTATCCATTTATTTCATGATTTTGCAATGTTTATGGATGGGTCCTTACATTAAGCCTATGGTAGAATAGTAGTCCTGTATTGACCTCTATTTTGTTCCAGATTAGAATGAAATGAATTAAATATGAACTCCAAAAAATAGAGCATAATATATCATAGTAAATTAGCTCCATCGACATGAATAATAATCAATAAATGTGGTAATAGAATATAGAGCTTTCTTTTGGTGATTTAATGTGCTAGGGGGATCTCATATTCATGTATGGAAATAGAAAATACCTCAAATTGATGGGGGATTCCATGTGAATGATATCAAGTATAGGGTATTATAATTGTGGAGAAATGAAAAAAATATATGTGTGAGTCAAATAAAGATAGGGGAAAATAGGCCTTTTGACCAAATTTTAAAAGTCACGTGATTTTTATACATGGTTGGCTACATAGTGAGATAAACTTGTACACACCACTATCCTGGTGACACCTTAAATGACCTACAATATACATTTTGACAAAAAAATTCACATTGTTTACAATATATTTCTTAGCTACACATTTACCAATATCTTCTCGAACAGTTTATAAAAACAATGGGGACTATTTTAGGGCCGCACAGTTTGAGTTTCAAGGTTAATAAAAACTATTCACTATCATGACCATATATTATTTTCTCTATAATTAATATATTCGGACTAAGAACAAAAAATGACACTAATAAAATATTTATTAGGTTATTCATCAATTTTATATGGATAAACCATGGTGTTAAAACTGAAAAAATGTTACATACATCATCTCTAAGTCAATATCATAATGTATATTAGAGAAAATATTTATAACATTAGGAAGTAAAACATGTGATGAATTATTCATTAAATTTTAACACCTATCAAGATATGTTGATCAATAAAGAACATTTATTCAAAACAAAAAGGGTAATGAATAAATAAAGATAATGGAATGGAAGGATTTTTAGTGACTCTTATTGGAAAATTAATTGCTTCTTGAGTAGTAAGAGTATACGGAGAGACAATTCCAATTTCTATGATTATAGGAATATGAATTTTTTTATTATATGAATCAAAATTTAAAATGATATCAAAACATGATACTGACTAATAATATAATATTGTGTTTATGTGTAGTCATTAATTTGATGAGAAGGAAAATAGTCTCCCAATATTTCTCATTTTATAAATAAATAGTGTAATGTTGAATCAAGATAGAGAATTAATTCCAAAAGTCTTATATCATTGATTTTAATAAAGGGAATAAGAGGGAGAAAGAGGAAAATATGGTTAAAGAGAATAATGGAAATAATTATTTTCTACCATGTGATATATGTGTAAAAAACAACTTGAAACTTTTTTGAAGGTATCCACATTTTGGTACATGTTTAGATAGAAAGACCAGCATTCCCAAGATTGTAAGGGAAAGAATGAAGTTTATAATGATAAATTAGTCATCTATAAGGATACGGTGCACTAAGGAATGGAATGTAACAAGCATTAAGGGAACCTTACATAGTATAAGCTAATGGATAATGGTAAATATTATTCTATTATTATGGTTGAAGATGAAGGACTAAAGTGCATTTGTGTTTAGATTAAAGAATTGTGCTTTAGAAGTATTATACCAATTATGTTATAATTAAATGAATTATAAAACATATAATTATTATACTATGGTATTTTTTCAATAATAATTAGAAAATATAGGTCGAATGGTACCAATGACCAAGAAAAGTGATTTACTGGAATGTTGATCTTTTTGGAAAAAAATTATTATGGGGAGATAACAAGTAATACTTCTCAATGAAAATAATGATATTGACATACTTCTGGGATATTATTTTTTATATGTGAATTTGTACATGATTTAATGGTTTATGTTATATTGGATGGATTTTAATTCCATTTTTTTAATTTTGGAATAAATTTGATAATTTTAAATTTTATTTATAGAATAATGAGATTAGTAATTTTGTTAAGAATTCATGTTATTATTAAGGTTTAATGGTTATAATGGTATTCCAATTTTTTTTATGTGACATTAAGAGCTATATTATTTTCTATGGGTAATATAATGTTGCGTTTATTTTTAGAAATTTATTAAAATTCCTTTAAAATATTTAAACATTGAATTCAGTGTGACATATTTTTTAGTGATATTAATTCATAATATTTGGGGAATGAATTATAATTAATTTTTTTTTGTTTTTTTGGTAACATCCACTATTCGTTTTTTCCGATAATATCAGAGAAAGGAAAGGTTATCCATTGAAGAAATTTATGAAATGTTAAATATTAATTTTAGTTCTTCAAACATTTAAAATTCAACATGAAAACACATTATATGGAGAAAAATTAGATATTGTAGTATAAATTGATTAATGGATGGAATTATACTTCTCATCTAAGTATATGTCGTCTTGTTTAGAGTTTATATGGTAAAGGAATTTTTCAACAATATGAAAATGATGTAAAAAATGTTATCTCGGTAACTCCATTTCTGATAAAAAGGGTGTTTTAACTCAATAAAAAATTATGGTTTTGAGGTCATTATTTTTTCTTGATAATTCACTTTATAGGGATTAATTATAACTTTCATTCTCCATAAATATTTGCGATTTTCTATTTTCCAAATCATCACCTCCAACAAATGTTCTTCAATTTAGAAACATATTTATGTTAAATTCATTATGAAATTTTCACTTCAATATTCAACCATATAATCGGTAAATTTTATTATCCTATTATACAATATTTGGTTTCCATAAATCAGTTTTCAAATTAAAAACCATTAATTATCATGATCACTATTTAAATGAGTGGATGCAAATTATTTGTGGGATTTAATGTAACACCGAGTATTTTTAACGTCGGGAAATAATATTCGATAACATATATAAAATGAAAAACTAAGATTATAAGAGAATTTAACACCATAAATCATTATGATATATATATTTTTAGATAAATTCAATGTCTTTTATAGAATTCAATACATAAAATTCTGGGTTTAAACAAAACACAATACTCTAGGAAGAAATTATTCTTGAAACATGAATATTATAACAAAGCCATTATGATCGAGTGTATTAAAAGGACTAAATGAATTATGAAAAATATATTTTCTAAATATGTTTAAAATAAATTTCGTGGTTATAAATTGATTATAAATAAAAGATGAATTATTTTAAAGTGAAAGAAATCTTTTTCCAATAATAATAATTTTATAAAAGGATGTATAGTCACACTATCCGCACAAAAATAAAATAAAATAATTAAAATTCATAGAAAATTTATTTGATAAAATGATATCAATTATTTAAATATACATGTGACAATAATCTTTGTATGATTGTTTTATCATTTTATGAACATAATAGTTTTTTCTGAATAGTGAAAAATACAAATAATTATTTAAAACTTCAATTACATTTAGGATATTTTTAAATATGATTAATTTATTAAAATGGTTTTAAAATAAAAATACTTCAATTATATTACAATTTAACAAATTTAAAATATTATAATCAATTTCATATTGAATTACTATATAAAATTATATTTATTTTAGAATTTTTATCATTGGAAACCCCATTTTTTTACACCTCTATATGTTTAATTTTAAAAATAATTTTAGCACTTATGTTAATGGAAATTAGAAAAAATATTTCATATATTTAATCATCAAAAATAATATTATATGATAAGGTCAACATATATTTTCTCATAATGAATATTTAATACAGTAAAAATTATTTACTGTCACTCAGGTTAAAACGAGTTTAACTAATGTTAAACTTACTGACTAGTTCAAAAAAGGACCAAAAACATAATTTAATTATATTTTATCGATATATTTAGACCTTATATCTTATATGGTTCAAAAATTACCCATTATTTAGGCTTCTAGTAGAAGAAAACGTGGGTATCAATTTATTTTGAAAAACAACCATGTTTTTCCACTCCACCAGTTAAATAAGTCACTCCATCTCCTCTACACTTAGTATTCCAAAATCCATTTTGATAAAACAATATATAAAAATTTATCTTACATAAATTTATACAAAAATCCTATATGACTTTATTTGGTAATAATGGAATCCTAGGAGATCTTTTTCTGCAACCCTAAAGATATTTTCAAAAGAAAATGTTACGTACTTATACAGATATGTTAATTTAGTTTCTTCTTCATCCTAAAAAAAATATTAATACAACAATATTATATAATTAAAAATTTCCCTGACATGTACTATGATATTATTATGTTATGTTAATTTCATATATCCATCTCTTAATCCGTCAAATGTAATATAAAACTATTGATCACGTGTACAGAAGAATTCCTCCTAACAATCCAATGTAATTAATATTACAACAACGCCTCTCACAGGTATATATAATGAAGTATTTAAAATTTTATATGATATTTATGAGATTAATTTAATTATTTAATTATAATATCGCATATACCTTGTTACTTTCCAACCTATTGGAAAATAATAACATCGCACATGTGTACAGCGGACTACCCTCTCAAGAACAGATTTGATGTTTATTCCCATTATCATTTTCCATGGATGATAAATATGATAGATTAAATAAATAGATATGAATTTTTTAATGTTATTATACTTATTTAATTTTTATATAACATATACATTCTTACAATACATTCTACGGGGGATACAATAATATCCCTCAAGTGAATGATGTACCACCTTCTTGCAAAGGGATGTGATTCAATTTTCACTAATGCTTTACATGGAAGGTGAAAAGAATAAATTTAATGAAAACATATGATATATATAAAATATTATTTTCACTATAACTTAGATATATTATTTTTGTTTCCATTTTTTCCATCCATCTAGAAAATTCAAAGAGAGTTCAGGTGCACATATGTTCTACCGACACCATGAATAGTGAAACCCATTTTATCATATATATATTTAATAGAATATTTTTTATTAAATGGATGATAAATGTCTATTAGTAAAACATATGTGGAATAAGACATATTATTATTGTATTTTAATAGATTTAAAATAACCCAATATCTATTATAACAAATATTAATGCACATACAAATAAATTTGAACCATAGGATAGTGTTTCTCATCCCACTTTTACTGTTAAGAGACATATGCCATATTCACCACTTATTCATTTACGTGTGGTATATATTACCAATTTGAAATTTTTATCGTTAATATATTTTATATAATGTAATTTAATTTTTAATTTAATGTAATTTATTTCATGGTAAATTTGATTCGAACATTAAAAAATTGTTAAGTGTCTATTTTACGATCACATGATTATTCGGGATTGTTTTTGATAAAGACTCCCTTTGAGAATTTATTTGATTTTTATATCCTAAAATTGAAATAATATATTATAATTTAGTTATTAATTATAATTTTAAAGCAACAATAAACTTTTATATATCATTGGTACTTAGAATGAATTAGAAAGCGTTTTTATAAATAACGAATTTTATATTTCTCTTCGGTCCAAAATGTTTTTTCATAAAAATTCATGTTCTTTAGAAATGTTTTCAAAAATTTATTTAGCATTATAGAAATATTTTTTAACAAATTTATTACCCATTTCTGACATTTTAAAAATTATTTTGAAATTAATATATTTTTTTTTGGTTTTCTGAAAGAGTCAATTTTTAACCTTTTTACAAGTGTCTCAAAGTAAATTTTTTTACTAAAATGATTTTTAATGAATTTAACGTCATAATAACCAATAAATATTTTAATTAATATATTATTATTTCAATATTTTATTTCAAAAATGATCTCTCAAAAATATTTTTGGAATAATTAGTTTCCAAAATATTTTCAATGTGAATGTTTTTCTGTCATTAAAAACATTTTTGTTACATTATTATAGTATTTTTATTAATTAATGAAATTCAATACTTATTTAACTTATTATCCCCTAGAGATATGTTGTAATTGTAGAATCATTATTATTTATCTGGACGGTTTATTATCATTTTAATACGGTATGTACTATTTCATTTCCATTCACCATATTACCCATGATTGTTTATGATTATGTTTTTGGATTTGGGTAAGTATGAAAATTTTTTTGTTAGTTTTAAAATATGAATTTCTATGTTGATATTGGTTCACAACATAAATAATAGGAATTAATTTAACATATTATGTGATGGGTGGGGAGAGTTACTATATACCCCCATGATGCATCATCCTGTCTCATGAGACAAATTAGTTGGACAAAATTATTGGGGTTTTACATGTAATTTAACATTTTTTTGTAAATAGTCTTGAAATTACGTTTATCATGCTTAAAATTACTCATTGAATCATTATGAGATTATTAATTGATGTTCCTGTAATTATGTTATTAGTTGGCGTATACATGGATGAGTTTCAATCTCATGTGATTATATACATGGATTTATTTGATCATAATTTTTTTATTCCATTTTATGTTCATGTTAGGGAGAAAATAGAATGTGTTTTAGTTACTTACAATTCTATATTTAATATTCTTATTTATTCATGATATAATTATCTATATGAATACCCATTTTGATAATATGAGATGACCACATTATTAGTTTTATTTTTCCCATCATACCTATATTTGTTATGTGATTTATGTATAGGGATTTTCAAAAGGGAATAATGGAGTTCTTAATAAAAAAATTGGGTATTTTATGTTTTTATAATATATTTTGAATTTCATGTATGTATCTAATTTACCATGGAAATTTAACTATTTCTTTCTTTGGGAATTGATTTCCTAAATCTAGTTCTCATGAAATGATGTAACCAATAGACCTAGGATACTGGGTTTAGAGTATTTACTCATAAGGTAGTGTCACCACATCATCTAAATGTATAATACCACTATCAAATTAAGATCAAGGGATATGTAGTTCTTCTCAAATGATCTAAACTACTACGACCCATGGGTGATTAAACCCTACCACTACATCTAAAAAAACCAAGTATGGTCCCTCGAGAATCACTGAACTCATGTATGAGACACTCTTCTATGGAAATATAATGATGGTGGAACCCTTCCGTCCATGATGAAAATCCGAAATGGTCTACTAACACCACTCTATCCATCTGACATTATTCCCCTAACTAGTCAATAAATTCATGGGAGAACATTACTGGGAGAAATTATTTATGAATATCCATTAATATCCTAAGAACCCATTGAAGCCCAACACTATGATCATGCTCCTAGGTGGATCCCAATATAATACTTCCTTGACATTTTCTTAGTATATTGCTACACCATCACACAAGATGACATGTCCCAGGAAGTGAAACTCCTTAATCAAGAACAGAATCATTGATAGCTTCACCTAAATATAGATCTATCTAAGTATATCCCATATCATCATTAGGTGACATATTTTGTCCTCCATAGATATTGAGTACACTAAGATGGCATCGATGAACAACAGTAAAAAAATTTCTAAAAGGCTGAATTATCTACTTCATTTGTCCCATTATCATTATTTAGGAATTAGTCACATCGAAATGAATCTATATATACACATTTAGTCTATATATAAGTCACAATAACATCCTAATTATATCCTCTTTCTATACTTGTTGATGGCAATAAACTGAGATGGGTTCAATATTTAAAAAAAATCCCTCCACCCTCAACTGATCAAAGAGGACATCAATTCACATTAATGGATACTTATTCGTTATGTTCACCTATTTTAGGAAACATTAATCCATACAAATCCATAATCTGTCATCTTCATTTTTGAAATTAATACTATGGTTACCCTATGATATATAGTGGGTCCTAAAAATCCCTTCCTCAACATGTCCTCCAACTACACCCTTAGCTTCCATGAACTATGTGACACATTTTATATGTTTTCATAGATATCACATATATCATTTGGTATAATTAAATAAAATAATATATTTATTTATTGGGTTGAAATTAATGAAAATATTTAGGTAAGACATCCTCACACTCTACCACCACAACCAGAAACTAGTATCCACTAACATCAATTACTAAAAGATTCATTATTGTCAACTAGTTATTAATCGGATCACTATCCTAAATAACTGACCATATAGATCTTCCTGGATTTCATTATGTCCCATGAAGGAAAACCTTTCCCATTTATTACAGACACACCACATCCTCCACCTTAATTAGTATACAATGGAATAAACTGTGGATATTCATTTTGTACAAAATATGATATTATAAGTCCTTTTCAATTATATAATTATATCGCTTAAGGATATCTCACCTCCAAGAATCGTATCAGACAATTATCAGAAGAGTGTGATAGGCGAGTCGCCCCTAGTAGGAGTCTACAATAACACGTGTCAAGATAATTGATCAACCAAAATCTTCATTTATCTTACAAGATATGTGGAAAGAAAATAGTATCTTGCATCAATGTCTGTTGTTAATATTATTGTAACAGGGAATACAAATAATTAACTTCTAATCATACCAAAAACCCTTGAGGTTGTCGGCCTCCACTCCTTATAGCTACCCCCTTCCTTCACTACCATCTCTCTAATCCTAGTGTGGATCACCAAGTGGGTTTTTGTGGTAGTAAGTAAAATAGTCTACCTCCTCATGATACCTACATACTTCACTAAATTTTCTACCACCCTTAAAACCTCTATTATCCTACCAATATAAACTATTCGGTGGTTCATCGATCATATCAATTTCATCTATGTGGAACGTTGGACAATTTGGGAAGGATTTCCTCTTCCATCACAAGATAAGATGCAACTATGTATATCCTAACTTGAGAAATCCTTATAAAAAAATTCATATGTTATTAATAATATAATGAAATAAATTAATCATGTCGTGTTAAATTGAATCTAGTATTTGAGTTGTTCTAGGCTCAGATAGTATCAAATTGAGTTTTTGTTGATTCTTACATGTCACCCCACTTCTTTTTATTATTCAAGAATTTACACAATGAAAATCACCTAAATAAATATAAAATAAAAATTATTTGGAAAAAAATCATGTAATATAAGATCAAATTATTATAAAAATATCTGATCTCATTTCCTCAATTTTGGTGATGGGATGCATGTTTTAATATAAAATCAAACATGTAAATTGAAAACATTCACTTCAAGTAAAATCAACCACATAACATGTTAGATTTATATGAAATCAATTAATATATGTCAAAAATTATTTTTTTATTTTTTTTATTAAAGTATAAAAATAATAAAAATGTGTTTTCTTGGTTTCTAGTATGGAACTCGTGTTGTTTTTTTAATGATTTTTGTACTTGAAAAAGACACTTTGAGTCATACCATTCACAATATGTGTTGATTAGAAATGAAACTAATTCTTATATGAAACAAATTATATATGAATAATTTTCAAAAATAATAAACATAATCAAAATTTTCATTCATTATTTCTAGTTACTGACAATTTTTGATGAAAAATGACAATTTTAAACTAATAATAGTCAGTTTGAGTCAGAATTGTAAAATCTTGTATCTGATTAATGAGAGGCTGATATATACATGTTAATAATGACTTATGGACGTTTTATATAAATCATTAAAACAATATGATTTTTTTCTCTATTATGATAGTGTCAGTTATATTTTTTTACTAATATTAATATCAATTTATTAAAAAATACATACCTGTAATGATACCTAGAATGATGCAAGTAAAATTGTGGTTTTGATGATTCCTACATGTTTAAAATAACATAAATAACATTTTATTATAGTATCAAACCAATTCAAACATGTTTACTTTTATTTATAATTACACATTTATTTTTACTAAAATGTCATTTTAAATAAGAATCATGAAAATTAAGTCATATTGGTCAAATAGTTTTTCAGATTAATGTCAGATTGATTGCTACACAAAAAAAATGACATCTAAATTGTTTTATAGAATCATCAACACAATCTGAGAATTATTTTTTGTCAAATGAATGTCACAATTTTTAAACAAAAATATAAATTTAAATCCCACAATAGACACATTGAGTCATACTAGGAATAATGATTATGATATTGAGCTACAAGTAATTACTACAAATCAAAAATAATTTATGGATATTTTTCATAATGTTTGAAAACAATATGAATTTTTTTAAATGGGTTTGAATGTCACTAATCTATTTTAATATAATTAATTTTTATTTTTAATAAAAATAAACACTTAGTGTCATATCGGGCACACCATGCATCAGATTGAGGTTCATTTTATTCCTACATATCAGAAATGATATATGGATCATTTTACTATAGTATTGAAACAATAGTATTTAATTTTCATTATTTTGATTTTGTAACATGTTATTTTACTAAAACTAATGTAAATTTTAAATAAAAATACTCACATGGATACATTCCAGTCACACTATGTGTCCTATTAAGGTGTGGATGATTTTTGTACATATAAAATGACTTATGAATGATTTTATAAAATTATAAAAACAATCTGAATGTATTTCATTGGTTTTTACTATGTCACTTGCCATTATTACTAACTTTATTTTCATTTTTAATAAAAAACACACTTTTAGTCATATTGATCATACTATGCATCTAATTGAGGTTAAGATGATTAATAAACATCAAAATTGAAAAAATGAATCATTTTCTAATGTATTAAATTAATACTAATATTTTTTAGAGGGTTTGAGTTTGTAAATTGTCTTTTTTAATAAAATATAACTTTAAATTGGAAACACACACTTTGAGTCATACCGGATGTAGAGACCCGAAGCTTAACGTACATGGACATTACATTACTTTTGCAGAATACTTAGTACATAACAAAAACACACACACAAGGACCGTAATAGTTTAGTGTCTTTGGAAACTCAGAAAATAATCTTCTAATCGTGGTGAAAGATATTCAACATCTCCCATAAATATCTTCTTTTTTTAAAAAACCTAAATCCTTTATTTATATCCTGGGGAAAAGAAAACATAAAAGGGTGAGCTCAAATGCTCAGTAAGGGTAAACAAAAGAAATATCAATCACGTCATATTCATAAGAACATATCTTTTGGAAATCAAAACCTGCAAAAGAGAGCATAATTTCAAAACATGGGATAAATCATAGTAGTGAATGAAATCCCAATAATAATAACTTAAAAGATGAAACTTTGTGGCATACACACATAATCATAGATAATCCTATCTTATTAGTCAAGACTCATTGCCAAGACTATCGTAGTGGTCAAAGTCCATTTCTGAACCGAGTCACCCTCGTTTCAGTCCTCTTTCACTGAACCGGTATAACCTACCATTCCAGCCATGTCTATCTCATGAGATATAAAATCTTTACCCAATGCATTGGAGGGAGATATAGGTCCCACCCATATCATAATTATACCATTCTCATGTGTTCCACAAAATCATAAATCATACATCATTGTATAACCCATGTAATAAAAATGGGATTCTTAAACAACATGACATCATAAAACAATTAATATAAGATAAAGGAATTCATAAAAATAATTCCATCACAATAAAATCAAATCAATGTAATAATATGGATGAAAACAGAACCCTTTATTATCTTATATGGAAAATAATTTTGATAAAACACTTGAACTCCATTCTTGAGGAAAATATCCTTTCTACTTCAAAAACACTTTTCCTTTCCTAACATGTCATACAATTTTAAACTAAAAGAAGTTGATTAAAAATAAACTTGAAAACATGTAAAGTAAGATTCTTGGAAATAATGTTTTAAAAATCCATTCATGCCGTATAAGTTAAAAAAATAACAATTTCCTCATACTTTTGTCGGAAAAGTCAAAAAGTACCTCATATGAAAAATGACAAAATATTCCTTTCATATCTTTTACTAAAAACTCACCGAAGGGTAAAATAGGATTTAAACAATTTTAGGTGAATGGAAATAAAATTACATATTGAGGAAACATGGATGTGGATTATAAAATACACCCCAGTAAATACTAAAGTATAAACAATCTCGGATAAAAATGAGATTGTGATATTTTCTCATACCTTAGGTCTGTTTTGCTTCGTAAGTGTTCAAACCTCCTGTATAATGATTTAAATAATTTTATTGACATATTCTGGAATCATACTTATTTTTATGATATCATATATGGTCATTTTCTTAGCTTCTTAGTAGTAATATTTCATTGCTACTTGTTATTCGGGTGTTCATAACTTTTGTTCTTATGCGTGTTTTGTCGAATAAATTCTTATTCATATAATTAGGTTATAGATACTTCGTCTCCATAATGTTATTAGTGTAATATATATCATATTAATTCATTCAATTCATTTATATAATCATTATTAAATAAAGATCATGTCGAACGAGCCGCATCACATCGTGGAGACGGTATTCCGTACGTACACACGAGTGATGATGTTGTTCCTATGATCGTGGAATTGTATTGGAGTGTATGTATACTATTTCAGAATAAATATCACTTTATAATAATCATATATAGTTACTAATTACACCATTATACACATCCAATTAAGGTGGTGGCGGAAAATATATTACAACACGGCGTGGAGATGGTATTCAGTACGTACGCACGCGCGGTGATTTCCTTTTTCCATAGGATAGATAGAAGGTTAATTAGATTTGTTTCATATTTATAATAACATATCAGTATATAAGAAATACTGATGTTATTACTTTATCATGAAACGACTAATTAAGAAGAAGTTGAAGAAGAAAGAAATTGAAAAAGATCTGTAATGGATATTACCTCTTTTTGACGCGCCTTTTCTTAACCTCCTCTTAGGGCACTAGGGTTGGCCTTTGAAGAAGACCAGAACCTCTAGTTTGATTCTAGGGAAGTGGAGAGTATATATTGGCAGGGGTTGGCCGAGCTTGAAGGCTCAAATTGGTGTGAGGAAGAGAAGTAGGAGGTTCCCTTTTATAAGGGAGGAGAGGGGCACCTTTGGAAATCTTAAAAATATTAATTTATAATAAATCTAACTCCACTTAAAAACCTCCACAAATGACTCATATCCTAAGCTTAGATGAGATAGGGTTGTAATCTCATAAACCAATAAAATTTAGATATGTAAGGAATTTATTTTAAACATTATCAACTTTATTTATCCTTATTTATCAATTTAATTTTATTTGTGGTAATAATATTCTAAATTTTAAATTATTAATAATAATTACATATGTGTTGTTATTTTTCCATAATTTGACACTTTATGACATTTTCGACCATATAAAGTTTAATTTATAATTTTTAAATATTTTTGTGATTTTTAAACAATTTTATAATATGTTATTTTTATAAAATAACAATAGTGTCAATTTTGACACTATTCATTTATTTGAATTTAAATAAAATATATACAGAAGATATGTTCAAACTAAAAGCTTTAATAGATTAATAGAATGCTATATGTATCTATACAATTAGTGTAGAACATTAAATAGTGCATATATTAATTATTTTGATATTTTTAAAACCATTTATTTGATACTTTAATTAATAAAATAATTTCAACATCACTATTGTGTCATAATTAATGATATTTATTTAATCCCTAAAAATTCTAAATAAATTCCTATGATGTAGATAATTGTATTAGCTTTCTGAAGACTATTCATGTTCGAAGTTTCATTAATTTATCACCAAATTAAAATTATTATACTTATATGATTTAAGAAAGTTACATGTTGTCACATTCATTGGTTTTAATAATAATTAAATTATTTTCATGGAAAAAAGTCTATCAAATGAATCTAATCCGACCCTTAGGTTATATGGGTCTACTTTTAGCCATCCAATATGATTTTTCCAAGTGTTAGGGTAATTTTAGAATCTTATATTTACCCTTAATTACCCGATTTACCTTTAAATATAGTAAATAAAATTTACCGTAGTTACTATTCACAATGCGCAAAAAGAAAAAGTAGCTTATTAACATAATTTGGACCCACTGATTCCAAATATGGAATAAATTTTTCCAAATTCAATACACAAAAGATGCAGAAATTAAATTAAAATTAATCTCGTTGTTGAAAGAAAACGGGTTTTTCTTTAAAACATTGCAAAAGATTGAATTGATTTAACCTACGAGTTCAATGTAAAATCAATGCTAATGATATACATTATATTAAATGGTAAAAATATATTATATTTATACTTTAAAACCATTAAATATTATAATTTAACCACATAAGATATTATGATGAAAAAAGTTGTTTTTAATTAAAATATTGCGTGTTTTTACTATTCATTAAAATATAAAAGTTATCAGAAAAATATCAACACTTTATCTAATGTAAATTTTTATATCCTGATTCAAAATAAGAATTTTATTTTGTCAAATTGAACATATAAACATGTCAAAAACTAGATTTAAAGTGGGTACGCCATCAAAAGGCGGCAGAACTGCATTTTTTTAAAAATACTTATTTTACCCGAAAAATTTATTTTGTTCTTATACCATGTTCTAGAAATGTGTAGAATGAATAATAATGTTATAAAATTCAAAACTTAGTTAACACTATTCATAACGGCAAGTTCATGACAATAATATATCGTTGTTTATTATAACCCGGTATTTGTACAACACACGCTATCGAGGAAGGTCGTGATTGCGTGTAATGCAATCCAAGTCAGGGTTGCGTGTTGTGAAAGAATCCTTAGTTGTTTTTTATAACAGAATCCAACCATATTCATTTATACATTGAATATATATATATATACTCAATGTTGCGTAGAAGAACTATTATCAAAGTTGTGTGTAACACGATCCAAGAATAGTGTTGCGTATACTGCAAGCTAATACGGTGTTGCGTATAGCGCAAGGTAATCTTGGTGTAGAATACAACACAATATATTAATGAAATTAAAAGAATATTTTTCATAAAATCTCGGGGTGTTACATTCTACCCCCCTTAAAATGAATTTCTCCCTCGAAATTTGTTGGGGTTATAAATGGTTTACTATTTGAAAGTTTCTTTAATAGAAACCCACATCGTAAAAAGGAATACCAAAACCAATCTTTAAAAACAAAAGTATGAAACGTAACGGTTACCCAAATAAACTAATCACTGGGTTTCCACATTGGTGAAAATATTGATATGGAAGAGAAATCTAACCATCATGTTCTGATGGAGAGTGGTAGAGAACATGGCTATGGAAAAGCCAGTAATCACAAAGCCATAAATTTATGAAGATCCAAGGAACCATCTGATTCATCATATATAAGAGCACTAGGACAAAATTTTTGGTTTTCAAGATCATTTCCCTAAAGTTGATGAAATTGGAATTAGAAAAAATACTTTCGTGATTTTGGTATAGTCTCACAGTTTGTCGTTCTTTGGACAATTTCCACTTCATCTCTTAAAGAAATGAAGTTGAATTTGTCATTCGTGATGTGTTAGCAGATCATGTGATAGAATGATGGGTCATTCCATCTGTCTCAAACAAAAGGTTAGAAAAGTTATCAAAAAATAGATAAGTCCATCTATAGTGAGATTAATCATATATGGTTCCTAAAATGGACTTATACTTCATATATCATACTGATTAATATAATAAAACTAGTTTCTACTAAACATGGACTTCCTGTAGGCTAGTGGTAGGCGATAAATGTCAGTCGCACTTCGGTTGTGTGTTCAATTCCCATGGCCTTGTCCGACGCGATGGGCTGTCGCCCGTCCTACAGGTTGTCCTTTTTCTAAAACTACATTACTATAACATCCCATAAATAATATCGAAAAACATCTATCCTTAAACTATACTAACTTATGTCCAACATAATCCATTTCTAATATTTAGGCTTATCCATAATACTGCAGTCCACTCTTATAATATAGTGAAAATGATTACCAGAGATTTAATACCATCGTTGATCCCCATATATCATAAGATATATCTTGTTGGTCAAATTAAAAACATGTGAATACCTTAATCATGTATTCTATTAAAGAATGAACATCCATTGAACCATAATGAAAACATGAATGTAGTTAAAAGTTAACACTTTCCACATACCAAAATCATCAAAATTCTATATCCTCAAACCATGATATCACTTAGTCCTTATATCAATCATGAGCTCATGAATACTATCAAACATATTAGATTCTCTTTATCCCTTCATTATGTGCATATCATCTGCTTTCCAAAAATATTTCAATCAATTTTCATGGTTACCGATGCCATAAAATTATTGAAAACCACAATAGACCAAAACATAAATATTCTTATAACCCACGATACTATATACAACATTATTCTGGAATCCCATTACATAAAAACTTAATCATTCCACCACATAGTTGTCATATTCAATATCTCCAATGGTGATCGCATGTGACTTCCCTTTACCCTTTGCCTTAATTGGTTGCTCATGTCGATCATCACTAACCCTTGGATTAAGGCATTTATTAGCATAATGCCCCATTTCCTTGCACTTGAAGCATTGAAGTGTAGTAGGTTCATTCTGTGTATCCCTTCCTTTGTTTACATCATTAGGCATCCTCTTCCCATCATTGCGGCATTCAAATGCCTGATGACCATCCTTTCCACATTTGAAACATTTACTTGTCCCTTTAAGACATTCTCCGCCATGCTTCTTTCCACACTTTGAGCATAGGGAAACATTCATCTTCTTTTCACCATTATTATGAGATTTCTCCTTGAACTCCATCTTTCGTTTCTTGTCAAAACGATGAGATGGATAAGTAACACCAACTTCCATTTCTACCTTGATAGCACAACGCGCAATTTCTCCATAGCTACTGAAGTATTATATAGCTAATTCCCTTCGAAGATTTGGTTTTAATCCACTGAAGAATCGATCAACTTTACATTCAGGTTAGATGATAAATCTAGATGCATACCTGGCAAGCCTTGTAAAATTTGCTTCGTATATACCAACAGATTCATCATCTTTTTTGCTTTAGTTCAAGAAACTCCTTCTCCATCTTTGTTCGAAGAATACGAGGGATGTACTTAGTGAAAAATAAGTTCTTTAAATCGTCCCATTACATGGACTCAATTTCATCCCTTTGCCTCGTATTCTTAATAAGATTCCACCATAGATCAGCATCACCTTCCAAACGATACACTGATAAGATGACTTTATCATGCTCAGAACATTGAAGAACTGAAAATATCTTTTCAGTGGTACTGATCCATTGTTCAGCAACAAGTGGATCGGAAGACCCACTGAAAGAAGGGGGATGTTGCCTCATGAAGGACTCAATAGAATATTGTTCCCCTCTCTGCTCATTTGGAATCCCAGAATGATTCATAGCTTGTGTAAGTATAGCAATAAGATTTTGCACTCCATCTCCCATAACACTTGTTTTTTCAGGAGGACAATCATTGCATTGTCCATTACATTGATCAACACGGTTCTTTCGGGTTCCAGCCATCGTCTAAAACCCAAAAAGAATAGTGTGAGAGGAAAAAATCATTCTTGGGAAAACAACATAATAAAGGGGGAGTACCTTCAATATCTAACATATTAGGTTTAATTCTATGATCGTTAGAGCAATTCTAGGACTATAACCTATAATTATACTTAACCTTAGGGACATACCTAGACATACCTTATAAATATCTCTAGGGACCTCACTAAAGTTCTCGTATCCTAGTTTCCAAAGGTTGACTAAACCTTTCCTCTGATACCAACTGTAGAGACCTGAAGCTTAACATACATGGACATTACATTAATTTTGCAGAATACTTAGTACATAACAAAAACACACACACAAGGACTGTAATAGTTTAGTGTCTTTGGAAACTCGGAATATAATCTTCTAATTGTGGTGAAAGATCTTCAACATCTCCCATAAAGATCTTCTTTTTTAAAAAAACCGAAATCCTTTCATTATATCCTGGGGAAAAGAAAACATAAAAGGGTGAGCTCAAATGCTCAGTAAGGGTAAACAAAAGAAATATCAATCACGTCATTTTCATAAGAACAAATCTTTTGGAAATCTTAACCTGCAAAAGAGAGCATAATTTCGTAACATGGGATAAATCATAGTAGTGAAATGAAATCCCAATAATCATAACATAAAACATGAAACTTTGTGGCATACACACATAATCATAGAGAATCATATCTTATTAGTCAAGACTCATTTCCAAGACTATCTTAGTGGACAAAGTCCATTTCTGAACCGAGTCGCCAACGTTTCAGTCCTGTTTCACTGAACCGGTATAACCTACCATTCCAGCCATGTCTATCTCATGAGATATAAAATCTTTACCCAATGCATTGGAGGGAGATATAGGTCCCACCCTTATCATAATGATATCATTCTCATGTGTTCCACAAAATCATAAATCATACATCATTTCATAACCCATGTAATAAAAATGGGATTCTTAAACAACATGACATCATAAAACAATTCATATAAGATAAAGGAATTCATAAAAATAATTCCATCACAAAATAATCAAATCAATGTAATAATAGGGATAAAAACCGAACCCTTTATTATCTTAGATGGAAAATAATTTTGATAAAACACTTGAACTCCATTCTTGAGGAAAATATCCTTTCTAATTCAAAAACGCTTTTCCTTTCTTAACATGTCATACAATTTTAAACTAAAAGAAGTTGATTAAAAATAAACTTGGAAACTTGTAAAGGAATATTCTTGGAAATAATGTTTTAAAAATCCATTCATGCCGTATAAGTTAAAAAAAACAACAATTTCTTCATTCTTTTGTCAGAAAAGTCAAAAAGTACCTCGTATAAAAAATGACAAAATATTCCTTTCATATCTTTTACTAAAAACTCACCGAAGGGTAAAATAGGATTTAAAAAATTGTAGGTGAATGGAAATAATATTACATATTGAGGAAACATGGATGTGTATGATAAAATACACCCCAGTAAATACTAAAGTATAAATAATCTCGGATAAAAATGAGATTGTGATATTTTCCCTTACCTTAGGTCCGTTTTGCTTCGTAAGTGTCCGAACCTCCTGTATAATGATTTAAATAATGTTATTGACTTATTAAAGAATCATACATATTTTTATGATATCATATATGGTCATTTTCTTAGCTTCTTATTAGTAATATTTCATTGCTACTTGTTATTCTGGTGTTTATAACTTTTTGTTCTTATGCGTGTTTTGTCGAATAAATTATTATTCTTATATTTAAGTCATAGATACTTCATTTCCAGAATAGTATTAGTGTAATATATATCATATTCATTCATTGAATTCATTTATATAATCATTATGAAATGAAGATCATGTAGAACGAGTCGCATCAAATCATGGAGACGGTATTCCGTACGTACGCACGAGTGATGATATCGTTCCTATGATCGTGGAATTGTATTGGAGTGTATGTATACTATTTCAGAATCAATATAACTTTATAATAATCATATATAGTTACTAATAACACCATTATACCTATACAATTAAGGTGGTGGCGGAAAATATATTACACCACGGCGTGGAGACAGTATTCCGTACGTACGCACGCGTGGTGATTTCCTTTTTCCGTAGGATGGATAGAAGGTTAATCAGAGTTGTTTCATATTTATAATAACATATAAGTATATATTAACTACTGATGTTATTACTTTATCATGAAACAACTAAAGAATAAGAATTTTAAGAAGAATGAAATTGAAAAAGATCGGTAATGGATATTACCTCTTTTTGACGTGCCTTTTCTTAACCTCCTCTTAGGGCACTAGGGTTGGTCTTTGAAGAATACCAGAACCTCTAGGATGATTCTAGGGAAGTGGATAGGATATATTGACAGGGGTTGGCCGAGCTTGAAGGCTCAAATTGGTGTGAGGAAGAGAGGTAGGAGGTTCCCTTTTATAAGGGGGGAGAGGGGCACCTTTGGAAATATTAAAAATATTAATTTATAATAAATCTAACCCCACTTTAGAACCTCCAAAAATGACTCATATACAAAGATTAGATGAGATAGAGTTATAATCCCATCAACCAATAAAATTTAGACATGTTAGGAATTTATTTTAAACACTATCAACTTTATTTATCCTTATTTATCAATTTAATTTTATTTGTGGTAATAATATTCTAAATTATAAATTATTATTAATAATTACATGTGTTGTGAATTTTCCATAATTTGACACTTTATGACATTCTAGACCATATGATATTTAATTTATAATTTTTAAATATTTTTGTGATTTTTAAACAATTTTATAATATATTATTCTTATAAAATAACAATAGTGTCAATTTTGACACTATTCATTTATTTGAATTTAAATATAATATATACAGAAGATATGTTCGAACTAAAAGCATTAATAGATTAATATAATGTCATATGTATCTATAAAATTAGTGGAGAACAATAAATAGTGTATATATTAATTATTTTGATATTTTGAAAACCATTTATTTGATACTTTAATTAATAAAATAATTTCAACATCACTATTGTGTCATAATTAATGATAATTATTTAATCCCTAAAAATTATAAATAAATTCCTATAATGTAGATACATGTATTAGCTTTCTAGATACTATTAATGTTCGAAGTTTCATTAATTTTATCACCATATTAAAATTATTATACTTATAAGATTTAAGAAAGTGACATGTTGTCACATTCGTTGGTTTTAATAATAATTAAATTATTTTCATGGAACAAATTCTATAAAATGAATCTAATCCGACCCTTCGGTTATATGGGTCTACATTTAGCCATCCAATAGGATTTTTCCAAGTGTTAGGGTAATTTTAGAATCTTATATTTACCCTTAATTACCCGATTTACCTTTAACTATAGTAAATAAAATTTACCGTAGTTACTATTCACAATGTCCAAAAATAAAAAGTATCTTATTAACAAAATTTTTACCCACTGATTCCAAATATGGAATCCATTTTTCCAAATAAAATACACAAAATATTCAGAAATTCAATTAAAATTCATCCCGTTGTCGAAAGAAAACGGGTTTTTCTTTAAAACATTGCAAAAGATTGAATTGATTTAACCTACGAATTCAATGTAAAATCAATGATAATGACATAAATTATATTAAATGGTAAAAATATATTCTATTTATACTTTAAAACCATTAAATATTATAATTTAACCACATAAGATATTACGATGAAAAAAGTTGTTTTTAATTAAAATATAGCGCGTTTTTACTATTCATTAAAATATGAAAGTTATCGGAAAAATATCAAAATTTATCAAATGTAAATTTTTATATCCTGATTCAAAAGAAGAATTTTATTTTTTCAAATTGAACATATAAACGTGTCAAAAACTATATTAAAAGTGGGTGATCCATCAAAAGGCGGCAAAACTGCATTTTTTGAAAAATACTTATTTTACCCGAAAAAATTATTTTGTTGTTATACCATGTTCTAGAAATGTGTAAGATGAATAATAATGTTATAAAATTCAAAATTTAGTTAACACTATTCATAACGGCTAGTTCATGACAATAATATATCATTGTTTATTAAAACCCAGTATTGCGTACAACACACGCTATCGAGGAAGGTCGTGATTGCGTGTAATGCAAGCCAAGTCAGGGTTGCGTGTTTTGAAAGAATCCTTCATTGTTTAATATAAAAGAATCCAACCATATTCATTTATACATTGAATATATATATATATATAATCAATGTTTCTTAGAATAACTATTATCAAAATTGTGTGTAACACGATCCAAGAATAGTGTTGTGTATACTGCAAGCTAATACGGTGTTGCGTATAGCGCAAGGTAATCTTGGCGTAAAATACAACACAAGACATTAATGAAATTAAAAGAATATGTTTCATAAAATCTCAGGGTGTTACACCGGAAACATCATATGTCTGTTTGATTTGATAAATTTTCATATACATCTAAAATGACATATGAATTGATTTAAAAAAATTAGAGAAATTTTGGTTGTGGTTTTTTCGATTTCAGGGACTGATAATATTTATGAACTGAATTTTTAATTTTAATTAGATAACATGCACGTTGAGTTATACGGACCACACTGTGCGTCAGATTGAGGTTATACTAATTCCTACACAAATAAAATGAATTAGGGATCATTTTCATATTGTACCAATTTATTATGAAATAATTTTACCATTTTTAGTGTGACACATGTCCTTTTAACTCAAATTAATTTTAATTTTAAATAAAAATATATACTTTTAGTCATACCAATAACACTGTTCATAAAATTGAGGTACAAAGGAGTCCAAAAATTTTAAAAAATTTATGGATCATTGTACTAATGTATTAAATGTATATTAACGAGTTCTCTTAGTTAATAGTTCTTCACATATCATTATTTGTAAAATAAATGATAATATTAAATAAATGTACACACTTGGATTCCTACTGGTCAAACCATGTATCTAATTAAGGCATGGTTGATTCCTACATTTAAAAATGAATTATATAGAATTTTTTATTTGTTTCAAAACAATATGAATGTTTCTTCTCAGTTTTGATTATCTCACTTGTATTTTTGACAATATATAATGTAAATTTTAAATAAAAATATACACATAAAGTCATACTAGTCACACAATTTGTCAGGTTGAGGTTAAAATAATTCTTACATTCCACAAATGAAATAGGGATCTTTTTAAGAAAGTATTAAAACAATCCAAATTTGGTTATTATGTAGTTAGTATGTCACTTTCCTTTTTTACAAAAAATTTATTTTTAACTAGAAACATGCAATTTTAGTCTATTTAATAACTATTTGTTCCAATATTGATCCATTTCATTTGAATAAAGCATAGATATATTGTTCGGACATTAAAAATTACATTAAAATTTCATTAATGAATATTAAATCCATTATTGAGACCCTAGGATTCTTATTTCATATTTCTACTTTTAAAACTCATAGTGAAGTGTTTGATCGATTGGGGATTTTTTCCTTATATTTACCTATCTTTAATCATTATTTTGTGTGTATTTTGGTGTTGAATTGAGGCCATAACTATTAATAATTATATAGGTAAGAAATCATTCATTTGGATGAGAGATAATGTGAAATAGTTTGTGATGGAACCCAAACTGATTATAGATTTTTCCTCAAACTAATAAACCATTCAGATCTTTCTACCTCCACAATCTAGGTTACATGTATGTGGTATCACTACTTACATATTTTATAAATGGGATAAAAATCAATGAATTATCAACCCATCTATCCAAATGTATAATTGTAATGCCTATTCATTTACTGGATTTTTCCCCGTGTTAACACATGAAATTACATTATATTTTCTTTGTGAAACCTACAGAACCAACACATTTATTTTTTAATGATTCATAAAACAACCATTATATATTTATATGATTTAAAATAGTAAATAACACTTTTAACACAGATATATATATATATATATATATATATTTCATCATATATAAGGAAAATTAATATTCTAGGAATCAAAGGAATTGCAATGGTGATGACATTTTTACTAGTAGATCTATTTATTTGTGAGGAAATCCTGACACTGTGGGATAAGATATTGAGAAAAATGTATGTTGTGAGTTTTATATGATGGTATGGTTTGATAATTTGATAAGATATGTGATTTATTTTGATGTAGTAACATTAAATAAGGAAGGCACAAATTCTTACCCATACGTGAAAAAACTATTGTCTTATTGAAAGCTTCAACCTAGACCCACATTCCTGGACAATGGTAATCATGTTGGTCTTGTTATTGAATTTCATGAATGGTTATATACTAACCCCATGACTATAAAAATTAGTATCATTACCTTTTCAATTACATTGATTACAATATCTGAAATATAATCCAATAATGTGAATGTTTCTTTTACTATAGGAAAAAATAATAGGTTTTATGAAATATACCATTAAATCATTTCCATGATCAGAGGTGTCACCCATAAAAAACATGTGGCAATAAATACGAGTGTTGGAAAAATAGATGACTTACATGGTATACTTCTGAATTTCAATACATAAGAAATTGAATACAATTTTGGGAAAAAGAGGAAGGGGATGAATCATAATGAGATAATTAATGAAATATCGTTGTTCTAATTTGTTAGATTGTATAAAACTAATGAAATACATCTATATAAATTGATTTTACTATGGAAACATCAATATTGTTAATACTATGAAATTGAATATGTTTTAGAAATATTCCAAATGAACCAACTAAACCATGATGGGTTACAATAGCTATGAAAAATATGAGTAAACATTTAGTCTGACCACGAATGTTAATTATATACACTATTTTACATATTGAACAACATGTTTTAATTATAAAATGTTGGGATGATTTCTCTTGAGGATCTTAAGCATTACCCACCAGTACCTCAGAAATTAGGAATTCAACTTACAAAAACTAGGGGTGTTTTAGAGTAAAATAGACATAAAGGGGTTTTTTTATTAGGATATTAAGGCATTATGGCCTTCTCTAACAAATTAGAAACACTTAGTAATGGAATAATTATCATCGATATCTATTGGAGTCATGAGTTTCTAAATAAATTGGTATCCATTAGATTGATATATGGTATGAATCATAGACTTTCTATTTTATTTATTATTAACCAAAATCATTTTTTATCCACGAATGAGAGCATATTGAGATTGATGTAGAATAAAAAAAATTTATCATGTATTATGAGCTTATTATAGCAATTGATTTTTGTGGATATCATTGAATTTATTTTTTTAAGCACTTATTACTATATTCAGTTCAAAATCGATGGACATAGAGGATCCGTTAATGACTCGCACCCATGTTTTATTTTTACTCACCAAATTTTATTATTCAAAAATAATAATATTTTGATATAGTTTTGATCATGGGGAATCTTTTTTTATAAATTTTTTAAATGTGATGTGTTTTTTGATCTTAAATGTAAATTGACGACTGGAAATATATATTTTCATTCATTCCAAGCATGTTTTTTATCGGATTGAGGTGTGAGTGATTGAGTATGTAATGTGTGTTATTCATTCAACATTTTTCAAAAATATTGAAAAGAAATAAATGTTTCATTTGGATGGAGGACGATTTCCATGCTTCCAGAAATTCCTCTTCCAAAAGAAACATGTTCTATCTTTTAGGGCTTACTATAAACATTTGATAAAAAAATATGACTTTCCATAAAATCTATTGAAATAATAAATAATTATTAGATAAAAATAAAAATGTTATATGAAAAAAATGTCTATAAAATGGAGAAAAATTTACATAATAAGAATAAGTAATTCATAATTTCATGATGTCTGTATACCTTCCTATCCCATTTTCTTTTTGTAATTATCTTTGTTTCAACCTTCAAGTCCAATATATCATGAGCACGAGTATCTTCGAACAAACCACCATAACTCAAGAAAAAGAATCCAACTATAAACGAAAATAATTCCTACATTATTATGACTATAATGAAATAATTTAAACAAAAATATGAAATTGCACATTAATAAAATGTCAATTTGAATAAAAAACAACACAATATGAGTCATTCTAGGTACACTGTGTATCAATTTGAGATATGGTTGATTCCACCATATCCTTTTTATCCTATAGTGCATTAAATAGTCTAGGTTTTCTACAAAATTACATTTTGATAACATGAAATGTTGATAGAATTGGATAATAAAAATCAAATCAAATCATCATAACAATATCATCCTTATTGAGTTAACGATCACCGTACCTGTGTGAATCATCATGGTTATCAAAGTCATCTCTTTCTGATCTCAATGAAAATTAAAAAAAAATATTTGAGAAGAATTAAGAGGATATTAACTAAAATAAGTTGATTATATGATGAGAAAATCAACAAAAAGGAATTTTTTAAATTATATATAATTAATCTATAATATATTTATTTTTTATAATATAACAAAACAAGTTGTCTAGTCAAACATACATAACCCTAATATAAAATATATCGGCCTTTCTTATATGAAATTAAACTTCCTTCATTTTTCCCAAACTCAAGGCCTTACACTATCTCAAAGACCATCCTAGTCCAATTTTATTAATCTATGATTCCAATGAATTAAATTTCTGATTCACCCACTATGGATTCATATGTGATTTTTTATAATCCCAGTCCTAATACCATGGTATATTTGACATCATTACAATAACATAACTTTCATGGATTATAAAAAAATCCCATTATTTTTTATCCTTTGGGTTTATGGAAAACTCATATAAAAACACATTCCTTATAATCTTATATAAAAAATATTATAACACATTATATATTACATGATTATGCGAACCATTAGTGAATCCATTTTTTAATCATAAAAAACATTAACCATTAGTGCCATCCTATTAGTATTCATTGACTAACCTAAAATTAATATTTAAATTACATTTTTAGGGAACATAATAAAATATATCATTGAACTTCACCATTATAAATTGTACATAATCAATGATAACAAATTTACCTTATTAGAAGTGAATTTTTGTAGCATGGACCATTATGTATTTTTAGAAGACACTAAATTCAATTATAAATTGTTTTCCTTTTTTATGGTATTAATCATTAGTATAGCCCTTTATTTCATACAAATGATAATAATATATTATGAATCCATTATGTCTTCCTGAATTGTGCTAAATATTAGTAAATCATTTTCAACATAATGGTTGATGATAAACTCTAACATAACATCATCATTATTTTTTCATAAAAATGTGACATCACAATTCTCATGTATTGTTTTTTGAGACTGGTGGTGAGATTTTTATTAATGATCATTTAAAAATAGATCATTTTATATTATGAATGTTCACACACATATTAGTGATGAACCAATGGATCCATTTTTTAATGGTTGACCAATTGATAAGTATCTATATGAATAATAACAATAGGTTAACCCCCTCTAATATTGTTATGGTTATGATATTAAATTTGAAATTATTTAGGGATTGTTTAATATATCATTTTGTGAATTAGAAAAATCAATTTTCTTTCAATATATTTAACTAATGTAAAATTGATGTGATAATTGTATGGATTTGACATGAATTTGTGATATTATATGCTGAATCTTAGTGATGATTCAATTTACCAAATAATTCCACCACAAAAATTGTGAAACAAAATTGTTGTTATTTTCAACTATAATATAACAATACCCATTATGAATCCCTAAATTGGTAATTCTGCTAGATTTATTCTACAAATGATATGTAAATTAACTAAGAAAATTATATATTATGATAATAAAATTAACTAATTAATTATCAGGAAGTATCTTTTTTTATGCCTATATACATTCTGACACCATGTATTTTTGTTCTCTTATAATCAAAATGATTTCTTCTATTATAAATATCCTCGAAAAATAGATCAAAAAATAATATATAAGAATTATAATACTAGGGTTTAAAAACCTAAATATATTTCTATGGTCATAACACATAAAAGATCCCAAACAAAGTTGGTAATCCCCTAAATTAGTTTCTGTAAATAATTATGATGCCATGTGCACCGAATAGTTGTATCTAAATAAATATACATCTACTTTTGAGTATGAATGATGTCAGAAATCTTGTATGTGCTATGAAAATATAGAAAAACAAACTATTGTGAATTTATTTAATTAAATTTTAATTTCCTTTGGAAAATTACCTATTTCTGGATGCTACTATTTTTCGAGATTAATATCTCTCTCATAAATTAGTAAAAATAATATAAAAAAATAATTTCCAATATATTTATTTAGGGTATTTGTAAACATTGTCCAAAATAGGTAATTTTTTTGTATTATGTTTTGATAGTAAGATCATTCAATATAAACCATAATCTATTTCCATTTGATGTAATTCATAGGATTATTATGTTCAGTCACCGACGTCATGACATGATTTACCCTAAATATAGAGACTACCCTATCATTAATTTTTTTTGTTAACACATATTTTGAAACATATAATTTTATGTTTATATTTAAAATTTCAATTAATGTGTCCTAAAAATCACAATACACATCATTTGTGGTTGGTTTTCTGGATTTCCATGCATTAGATATAAAAATTAATTTTTTAATTTATCTAGATTGAGCGTGACCAACCTCCAATGCTTCCAAAAAAACCAATAATGATATTTATTGATAAAAGTAATGATATATTTTATGTTATTATACTTTGGAGTTTTTCCCCTACATTGTATGCATCGGAAAGAGTCTTCCATCTATTTTCTCCTAAAACATATTATTTAGATCATTATTCTGATATAAGTGTCTACATTATCCAATGATTATTCTTACATTAAATTGTTATAGGTATCAATGAATCCAAAACATGCCTTATGCAGTTTTCCATTTATATAGTAGTAATATAAATTATTGTAGAAAATATGAATAGTTTCTTTTTAAGATGAACATATTATAACAACATTTGGATAGAAATATAATGAAATAGTACCATATATAAAAATTGTGAACTGAGAATACCACCCAATCAAAAATGATAATATCGTTTATAATCATGGGAACAACTACATATATAATGATAGCTCCATATATTACTTCTTCATAAGGAATATAATAAAAATTTCTATCATTAAATGTGGTATCTTCATGATGTTTTAATGATAATACATGTATCTATGTAATTGGAAGGGAGAAGGTACTCCCAGAAGGACAATTTGATTTATTGGCTGACTTACTAGATTTTCATAACACTACCATCTCTTTCCCCAAATCTCTTGTTTTTTGCAATAATGTACATCACATTAGACCATTTTCATCAAGTGTTATTAGATTTTCATATTAAATTTTTAAATACATACTTCATGGATCATTATATGATTTGACGGTAATGCTACAAATGTTTTAATAGTATTATTTTTAGTTGTAATATCCTTATCTTCATATAGAACATTAAACACAACAATTAGATCCTAAGTTACCACAATCTACAATCTCATGTGATCTTTTGGGAGTTATTATTGTCGACATTTTTTCCAGTGATATTATATACAACTCCCCTAGAACAAGGTAGTGTGTAGGTGTCGAAAAATAGATAATCACATAAAAAATTACCCTCTATAATTTTATTAATACATTGTTATTGAAATTTAACTGATTTAAATTTAGTAGAAAGTGTAATGAACAAAATCATTACCTCAGATATGTTATACAATAGATAGGAATGACAAGAATTAATGTTAGTGTTCTCATATAGTCCTTCATGTAAGGATCTTTTTTCCACCATCAATTTTCATTGATCCATTTTCATATACAAGACTATCATACCAGAAAAATAAATATCTAGGATGGTATATTTTTTTACTTGCAATCCTTTCATATCCATATATTATATTCCTATGTTTTTTCCTCTCAAAATATGTTCATGAAGACACTCGAAAACCTACTCCTCTAACACGACCATATATTTCATGGAACTTCACAGCTACAGAATGTAATCATTCATCCTATATGGTCCCTGCTAATGATTTTGTCTATAACTATTATAAAAACATATGTAACTAAATATATATTTTTTTTAAAATATATATTGCATAAATAATTCTGATTATATCAGTCTTAATTTTTTTCCCTTAATTCTTCAATGTTTTCATCTACTAGTTTACCCTCCTTATTTACATGATCCCCCTTCCATATCACATGATGTGGGATTAAAGTGGATTCATATTTTAATTCATCTAAATTCATATAAAAAGTACCATATATTGTTTCATATTACATAAATGTTTTATTAATTATTTAAAATTCATAAAAATTTATTCTCAAGTGAAGTGTTCCCCATCATTGAATTAAGAAAGTGGTACATTGGATTTGATCCACATTGTTTATTTTCAGAAATATTTTAATTTTTAATTAATTAAACATATTTAATCCAAGTAGATAGAATAAATTATGTAAAATAATATATGGTTGAGTACATGGAACCTTTAATTATTTCTCATAATAACAATTGATTAAGTCATTCCATGTTTCTTTGATTATAATGTGTGTATAACTAACAGGTGGTTGGGGCATTACTTTCCCCTCAATATACCTAAGATATAACTTGGTAGGAAGAGTCCAAAAACCTCTTTGAGCTTTTCCAGTGTCCATTAAGACATGTTTTGTATGTAAATAAGCTAAAATAATGAATATATATAAGGAAAACTAAAAATTAAATGAAAATTTAGGTATATAAATTCTTGGTAAAATAGAGAAATAATATCATAACATTGTCCTTAAAACATCCCAGTGTGATTATGTCATTACTAGAATGATGTGAGGGAATGAATCTATATTAATCCACATATTAATCTTCTTTATTACCCAATAATTACTATAGAACATTAAATATTTCGGTTTAATAGGTTTACCATATCAATTTCATCCAAACTCAAACTTTATACCCTTACTGTTGGATCGAGTTATACCAAATATACACAAGAGGGGGGGGGGGTGAATTGTGTCTTTTACAATTTCATTGGGAGATCATGATCAGTACTTTAAACATTATCAGAAAGATTAAGTAGTGGAAAATAAATAGCAAAGGACACACTTTGTATAGTGGTTCGGGGAACATAAGGCCCCTAGTCTACTCCACCAATGTTGTACTACACGAGTTTGGTGATTTTCACTATCTGGTCCTCTTATCAAAAGACCGTTCCACAATAGAGTGCAGGTAGTTGACACCTTTACAACATTAAGGAAAAACAGAGCCTTCTGGTTCATACACAGAACCGAACACACAGCTTAGTACAAGGAGCTGGTTACTAAAAGTAAAAACTATTTTTTTTCATTGAAATAATTTCCAGTTGTTCTTCACAATTGCAACAACACACAATTGACAGTCAAATAATTGTTGTCTTCAGAAAAGATGTTCTTCAGTTAGAAGTAGTTATGAGCTGATCCAGTTGTAGTAGATCACAAAATTTATTCAAAAACATCTAAAATAGTAGATCCAAAAATGGTATTTGATGTTGAATCAGTGATTCTTCAATCGTGTTTTTTCTTCATCAGAAAACAGAACTATGTCATTCTTCGTATCAGCAAATCTGTTAGTCTCGATTGTCTATATATGTTATAGTATTGAACAACTCAATATCATGATATATATTTTCTATGATTCTCCTCTATAAAAAATAATATATTTATATATATAATAAATATGTGAATTATCGTTTGTAAATCTAGGTTCACAAAAGTCATCTTCTAACTCAAAATATTCCAAAGTATGAATAACATAGTTGTCCTAAGTCTCCTGAAAATTAGACATGAAATTATCCTCTTAATATGATCCTCTAAATCATAAATAAACATATTTAAATTAGTTCATGATAGGTTCTAGATTTAGGCTTTTAATCTGGCTTGAAATCAACCTAATAATCTGCTTACAGAATGTTGCTCAATAAAATCCGAATTGAATTCTCCGACATCAAATTTAGGGTTGAACTTCATTCAATTCATTCTCTAAATTTAATGTTCACAACATAAGGTTGATCTCAAACGTAAGGTTAATGATCCATACATTTCCCAGCTTCCAAATGTAAGGTTGATCTCAAATGTAAGGTAAATGATCCATACTTTTCTCAGCTTCCAAACATAAGGTTTATATAAAATTTATGGTTAATGATCCATAATATTCTCATCTACCAAATGTAATGTTGATCTCAAATGCAAGTATTTTCACAAAAGTATGGTTGATGATATATACTTTTAAGAAACAAACATAACATTCCATACTCACAAAATGATCTTCTTCCATACTTTTCTGATTTCACAAACATAATGTTCCATCCAAACGTAGGTTTCTTCTTCATACATTGAAAATAATGTATTGTTGTTTAAAAATAATTTTGTGATATATTGTAATGTAAACATCGCATTTGATCCTTATTCTACACTTCTTAGCTTAGTTTATGAATAGTGTTTCTAGAACAAGCTCAAGTAATTTCCAAACATGTAGAGCATGAACAGTTTTCCCAGAACATGCTTAAATGATTTCCAAATATTTTTCCAAATAATCATCCCGAATTAAATACTTTAATATTATCTCAAAATAGGGAAATAAATAATATTAATTTCCATAAATATACTCAAAGAAAAATTATTAGAATAACAAATAAGGATATTTCTGATTATGAAAATCATCATAAAGAGATAGACTATTGTTCTCATCAATGTCCCCTCTATAAAATAATATAATATTGAAAATAACACTTTCTCAAAAATATCATCCTTTTTGATGATCACAAAACCTGTAAAATAACCAATGAAATTAACGTACAAAATTAATTTAATATAGTTTAGATTTTTGAAATGTGGGAAAAAAGTTTATAATTTCTCCCCAAAATAACATTTAAAATTTTTTAATTAATTTCTATGCCTGAGTAAAATCATTTATATGCTTAAGAATAAAATTTTAAATTTCCATTTTTGTGAATGAAAATAAAATTAATTGTGTTTATCTTAATTTCTCCCCCTTTTTGTGAAATAAAACAGAATTATTGAATAAGATATAAAATATTTCAATGTTGCACAAAACTATGTAAATTATATTATTAATTGATTGTCAATATTTGAGTCTAGATTATGTGAATTTCTAATATAGAGAGTAAAAAAATAGATAACACACAAATATTAAAATAAACATCATTGAAAAAATTGTAAAAAAACTGTAACTACAACAACAAGAATCATGTTTGGGTTAAGGGTAGGTTTCATCTCCTCTGAACTATAGCCTTGATCTATGCTAACTGAGTTCTTAATCTGCTCATTAATCCATATCCCTACTAGATTATGAGATATTTGTTTTCTTGAGTCGGATGATGATCTTTAATCAGATTGACTCTAAAGAACTCTTGAAGCCTCTCTTTCTTTTCCATAAACAGAGTTAACTTGTCTGTAAATTGATTCAGCAAACATCTAATACCTAGTTCACTAGAAGTCAACTGGTCTACCAGAAACTTTTGATTGTCCAATAACACTGTCAAAGGAGAACTATTGCATTAAAGGTTCTAAAATATGTCATTCATATAGCTCATAAATGTTGTAATGGCCTGAAATCTTTTGATCAGACCAGGTGAATAACCAAATCTACTGGCTTCACTATTTCTGACAGCTATGAATTATTTCTCCATGAATGTTTTTAAAATCTATTAAATCAGTCTTCATCACCATTTCAGAATTTATATTAGCAACTACAGACATCATTTCCATCTTGAAAATTTATACTTCTTTCTTAGAAATAGAACAAGCTTCCAAGTTATAAAACTTATGCCTATTATTTTATAATTCACTTCATTAAGATACATATTCCTCTTGAACATTAATAAACGTTCTGATCAACTCCTCTACATGATCATTATCAGAATCGGAGGCACCCTGTGCTTGATTCTATTTTTCAGCTTCATTATGAAGTAATAGTACTAAGGGCAAGTGATCATCAACTAATTTCTCTTCATCCTATCCCTATAATGGGTTTTCCACAGATTTTACCTCAGAGTCCTTCCATGACTCATCCAAAAAAAATATCCATTTAATAATTCAATATTAATCTTATAAGGGTTCTCTTCTTGATCCATATATACTTGTTCTTGCTCCTCCTGAGCATCTTCTTCATTGATCTCTTCCATGATAGGTTACTCTAAAACACGTTCCTCTTGATCAACAACTTTTAGAATATTATTCCCAGGTGCCACCTCTGCCTCTACATCTGGTTCTACCTCTATTTCTACGTAAGGCATAATTTCCTGTTCTACTTGAGGAGTGAACTCAATCTAAGAAACTGGTTGTATTGAAATGTCCTATACTACAGATTCTCTAATAAATATATAGCTCATAAGAAGTTCAGTTTCATTTGTATTTGTTAGAGTAGGCTCCTCTCCAACTTGATCCACTCTATGCCTTCTCCTTTGAATTCCTTCTTGACATTCATCATCTACAGGTGTATCAATAGTTTCAAACCTGATTCTCCGTGAAACTCTACATACTCTCGATTGAGCTTGTCCTTCTTTTGACTTTGCAGGTGGTGCTCGATAACTCCCTTCATATTCCTCTACTCCTACAAGTATAATCTTGCCTTCGATTATTCGTAAAAAAATAACCAATCTTTTTCAGTGTTCCTACATTGAACATGTTCTTATGTTGGAATCTCATTCGAGCATCCACCAGCCTTTCCTTATCATTATTAATCATAATCATTGAAATGAGTCTTCCAAAGGGATAGAAGTCCATTCTCGTTTCTAGTTTGCATCAATAACTACGATATCTCACCATATTTCTCTAAAAGATTAACTTGATATCCCTCATCAAGAGAAACGTGATGTACATGTCAGGGTATAAATTTTCTCCATTTCTGACATACGAGGTGCTATCCGTGTTTGCACACACTAAGCTGAAATATTTTGATATAGATATAGATCATTCACTAGCATCTTCCATATAGTCATTGATCCAAACAAAAAAGAAATTATATCCTCTGAAATATGTCCAATATCACTTATATTCTTCAAATCAATGTGGAATACTCCACTGTGAGGGTATTTAAGAATTCATGCAATTTCCATAGAGGAAATTGAAAAGTATCTATCATCGATATTTTCTATTACAGTATATTCTTCCTTTCCTAGGCTAAACATAGTAGATTTAAATAAGTGAAGAAGTTCAACCTCATATAGAAACTCTGTGTTCTCTCCATTAAACATTTGTTCTAGGTTTTGAAAAGCTAGGTATTTCCATAGTATCTAGTTTTTATGATATATCCCTTCTAAATCAATTATCATTCCATACATAATTGTACTTCTTATTGTGTGCTGATGCTCAGTAGTACTAGTCTCTAGATCATCGATCCTCATGGTCTTTTCCATTTCTGATGTTGATCTCTGATGACTTGAAATGTTAGGGTATTGAAGTTTCATGTGTTGGTAGATAATATTAGTAATGGTTTTCGAGATTTAGACATGATTTGAGAAAATGATCGGATTTGGAAGTGGAATCGGTTTCTGACATCTTTGATTCTCGTTTCATTACACACATAGTAATTATTACTTTATTTAAAAGTAAAAACTTATGCAGAAAAAGTTTAAAGTAGAAATAATGATGTTTTTACATAAAAAAAGTAATAAATAAAATAAATTTGAAAAATTCATTTAAAAATATATAATCCTAGTTCCCACATAATAAAATAAAATCGTGTAGTGAGACATGGTTTAGTAAAAATATCATTTAATTGAATTTAAGTGCTTAAAAACTCTAAGAATATATCATTTTTGAGAACATGATCTCTTACAAAATTATGTCAAATATCAATATTCATTGTCCAAGAATGATTAATAGGCTTTTTAAGTATTTATAGAACTTTTATTATCACATAAAATAAGTGTATTATTAAAATTTAGTCAAATATCCGTAAGATTGTTTTTCATCCACAAAAATTGTGCAGAGTAACTGCCTGCAAATACATATTCTTCCTCGACTATTGACAGGGAAACGAAGTGTTGTTTCTTACAAGACCATGACAATAGATATTTTCCTAAAAAGTAACAAGTCACTGGGGTTCGTTTTCTATATAATATACAACATACAATGTATAAATAAGAATTTGAAATGAATTTAAAATCATAAGTTTTTTGGCAGATAAGATATTGAAAAACAATTCCCTTTAAATATCTAAAAATTCTTTTGACAGCACTTAGATGTGATTCTTTAGGATCTGAATGAAATCTAGCACAAATAAATACTGAGTACATTATATCTAGCCTACTAGCAGTAAGATATAATAAACTACCAATCATACCTCTATATAACTTGTTAGCAACTGATTTTCCAGTTTCATCCAAGTCATGTTTTATATTAGTACACATTTGAGTTTCATATGTCTTGTTGTTTTCAAGTCCAAATATCTTTAGTAATTCAGTAATGTGTTTTCTTTTATTAAAAAAATTTCCTAAATCTTTTTGATAAATTTGATGTCCTAAAAAGAAATTTAATTCTCCCATCATGCTCATTTTAAATTCCTTTTGAATTAATTTTGAAAAATCAAGACAATGTTTTGAATTTGATGATCCAAAAATTACACCATCATCATAAATTTGAACCAATAAAACATTAGAATCTAGAGTTTTCATAAAAAGTGTTTGACCTGCCATTACAATAGTAAAATCATTTTTAATAGAAAAGAACATAATCATTCATTCAAATCTCAAGGTGCTTTTTTAAGGACAAAGAGACATTTAGTAGGTCTAAAAATAGAATCAGGTATTTGAGAATTTTCAAAATAAGGAGGTTGCTCAACATAAACATTCTCCATTAAATAACCATATATAAAATTAGACATAGCATCCATAATAAATAATTTAATGTTCATATGAGATGCATAGGATAAAAGGATTATAATGGATTCTAATGTACCTATAGGTGAAAAGGTCTCATCATAGTCTATACCTTCTTCCTGATTATAACCCTTAGCTATAAGTCTTGCTTTATTTCTAGTTATTATTCCTTGATCATCTTCTTTATTTCTAAAAACCCATTAAGTTCGAATAACTAGATAGTTTTGAGGTCACTCAACTAAATTTCAAACTTCATTTCTCTTGAACTAGTTTAGTTCTTCATGCATTGATATCATCCAACATTCATAAACCAAGGCTTCATCTAATGTCTTATGTTCTAATTGGGATTGAAAGGTATATAACATAACAAAATTTCTGACCTTTCTTCTATTTTTTATTCCTTTGTCTATGCCTCATATAACAATTTTTAAATGGTGATTCATTAGTGTTCTAGAATGTATCGGTAGTATAATTTTAGGATGTTCAATGCCATGTCCTTATGAACTAGTCTGAATTTAAATTATATCTTTTTTCAATATCATCTTTTATGTTTTCAAGTCTCATGTTATCATTAGAGTCAGATTAAACAATTTGGTCTTTCCTTTTCTCAAGGGGATCCGATTCATTAAATTTCACATTAATTGATTCTTCACCAATCCTTGATGTTTTGTTAAAAACACTATTTGCATTGAAAGTAGCAAAATATCCTATGAAAATGCCTTCATCAAATTTTGGATCATTCTTACCAATATTTTCCTTGGTGTTTAAGGTGTAAAACTTGCATCCAGAAACATTAAAGTAATTTACATTAGGAGTTCAGTAATTCAAATGATCATAGGGTGTATTTTTGAAAATAGGTCTGATTAATACTCTATTAATTATATAACATGTTGTGCCTATAGTTTCTTCCTAGAAATAGGTAGGAATACTATATTCATTTATTGTTGTCCTAGTAATTTTTTGAATAGTATTATTTCTTCTTTCAATAGTTAAATTTTTTTGAGGTGTTCTTGGTGCAGAGAAGATGTGTTTAATACCCATATTTGTGCAAAAGGAATTAAATTCTAGATTCCAAAATTCTCCTCCATGATCACTTATTAATGAAATTATTTTAGACCCTTTTTCATTTTGAACAACTTTTCAAAAACATTAAAATATAATAACATTTTCATATTTATATTTTTGGAAAATAAACGCAGGTAAATCTATAATATATATGAACATAAACATATACATATAATTACCAACCAAGAATTTGACCGTTGAATGTCCAAAGAGATCCATATGGATAAGTTATAGAGGTTTAGATGTAGCAACTTTGTTAACAAATTTGACAGATGATTTGTGCTTCTTGCGAAGTTGACTTGCATCATAGAATCTATCACTTTCTAATTTGAGACTAGGAAAATCAAAAACTAACTGTTTCTTAGATAACTTATTTAAAGTATATATATTGCTATGCCCACGTCTTCTATGGCAGATCCGAGATTCATTTATCTTAGAAGTTATGAAGTTACATTTTGTTTACATAGGTAATTTAAATCCATTGTATAACATTATCAGTTATAGGTGCTCTAAATTAACAAATTTATCTTTGAAAATAGAACAAAAATTGTAAGAAAAATAAACATCATAACTATCGTCACAGAGTTGATAGATACTTATCAGGTTGTGTTTCAATCCCTATACATAGAGTAATTTATTGATTAGGATAGCTTCTGGATCTCAAACTGTTCCAATTCCGACAACCATTACATTAGCATTGTCACCAAATATGATTATGCCTCCATCCTTTTGAATTAGAGTTCATAAATTTGATGAGTTTCCACTCATATTCCTGGTGTACCCACAGTCTATATACCATAATTCAGATTGGTTTCTTGTGACCTACTTCCTACGATGACATTTAAACAAGGTTATTTTAGTACCCTTATTCTACTGAGTCCAGTAGTGTTAGCTAAAAAGACCTGGGAATCTAGAATTTCATTGTTTTTCTATAATAAATGGATTCATATAAACTATTTGCAATAATGGATTTCTTAATACCACTTATTTATTATTTCCTTAAATAACAGTTTTTATATATGAGACCTCTTGTTCCACAATAATTATAGATTAGTTTTCAAATACTAGGAACAATGTATTTTTTATACAGTTTAGTTTTTTCACCTTTAATGTTCATTCCATATCATTCCTTTTTAATCACATTATTTACAAGTATTTAATTTAGTGTATTTTCTCCTTTTGTAAAAATAAGAGCTTCACTTTTGTATGTTTCTACTCTGCTTTGTTGTGATTTTATTATAGATTAATTATCTATATTGTTTGTGTTAATTATGTTATAATTTTATAGTAATTCCTGATGTTGTTTTAGCAGAGTATCTATATCTCTTAAAACAACATTATTAATATTATTTAATGATTTTTGTTTCCTGAATAAAGAATCATTTTTATTTCCAAGCATATTGTTGTAAGATGCATATTTATCATTTAAGCAGCTTTAATTAGAGTATGATGAGTAAAATCATTGTACCTCATCAGTTTCTTCCATAAAGTAAATGTATGCTTTCAGGTTTGAATCTATTTTTTTGAATCATACTCTGATGAGATGCTGAAGTCATCAGATGCACTCCATGTAGCTTTCATTTCATTATTCTCTTTTTACTCACAATCATTTCTCTTAAATAATTTATTCTTCTTGTCTTCCCATAATTTTAGAATGTCGGGTCTGATATGACCAAGTTTCTTGCACTCAGGACATCTGACATCATTCTCATTCTTTTTAGAAAACTTTCTATAAGATTTTTTCATTTGATAAAAATTACAGACTTTTCTAGCTATCTGAGCTAGTTCAACATCAGAATTGTATGAATCATAACTTTTTGATTTCATCTTTATTTCCTTTTTCCTCATTTTTCTTCTTTTTCTCTGAGAAGAAACCTTTAAGGCAGTGTCTTCTCTCTTGATCTGAACCTTATGCTAAGTTTCATCATCCTGCAACTTAGCCTCATACATCATTAGAGTTCCAATGCACTCTCTCATTGATAAATCTTTTAGAGGTTCAGATTGTTTGATAACATTAGAAATTACATTCCATCATGGTGGCAGTACTCTTAGTACTTTCAGAGCATGATCAGCTTGTTTAATTGGATCTCCAAAAGAAGTGATGTTGTTGACAATCTCTGTCAATCAGAAATTCATCTGGGTGATACTTTCTCCTTCAAACATCCTAGATGTATTGAATTTTAGATTAGAAGTAGCATACCTCATCTGTCTGGCATTGTCAGTTCCTTCATATGAAAATAAAAAAGTATGCCAAATTTCATATTTTGTCAGGCACTAAGATACTCTATTGAATTCATCTTGTCCAAGACCACAGATGATAGCATTCATGGATTTTGCGTTTATGTTGTACTCTGTTTCTGTATTAGCACTCCTTGTTTCAGCTTTCTCTAGAATAACATAGGGAGTTACAATTTTCGAGAAGACTTTTTATCTACGGTTCCGTAAATAAATTATCATCCTTGATTTCCAGAATCCATAATTATCAACATTGATGTACATATCATGAACCATTGACTTTCCCTCTCATGTATCAGCCGTTATGCTGATGTATAATCCAAAAAAATTCTTCTTTTTTTTATCTTTGACAAATTCTCCACCTCTAATAACAATTGTTTGATCGAGTTATACAAAATATATACACAAGAGGGGGGGGGGGGGGTGAATTGTGTTTTTTTACAATTTATTCATGATATCGTGATCAGTCCTTTTAACGTTATTATTAAAATTAAGTCGTGGAAAATAAATATCAAAGGACACGTGATGTATAGAGGTTGGGGGAATAGAAGGCCCCTAGTCCACTCCACCAATGCTCTACTCCACAGGCATGGTGATTTTCATTATTTGGTCCTCTTATCAACAGACTATTCCAAAAGTGAGTGCAAGAAGTTGACAACTTTACAACATTAAGGCTAAACAGATCCTTCTAGTTCATACAAAAAACCAAACAGATAGATTATTATGAGAATCAGGTTACTCGTAGTAAAAAATTATTTTTTTCATTGAAATAATTTCTAGTTGTTCTTCAATATTGCATCAGTATGCAATTGACAGTCAAATGATCGTGTTCTTAGAAAAAGATATAATTTAGTTAGAAGATGTTCATAGAAGATCTATTTGTAGTAGATCTCGAAATAAATTCAGCAACTTCAACAACATTATATCCACAAATCATTTTATAATTAGTATATTTGAATCTTTAATTGTGTTTTTTATTCATCAGAAAACAGAACATTATCATTCTTCCTATCAGTATATCAGTTAGTCTCGATTGTCTCTATAAATTGTCGTAGTGAAAAACTCTAGAGAATGATATTTATTTTCGATTATTCTCCCTTATACAAAATAATAAAAATATGTATAGAATAAAGACGTGTGTTCTCCATTGTAAATTTAGATCCGCAAACGTTTCCTTCTGACTCGCAATATTCAAATGATTGAATAAAAGAGAATTTGTAACTCTTCGGAATATTCATTATGAAAAGCTCCTCTTAAAATGATCCACTAAATCATAAATAAACGACTTTGAATTATTCAAAGACACATTTTAGATTCAGGATTTTAATCTGGCATGAAATCATCCTAATTATCCACTTACAAACCATTTTTTTGATAAAATCATAATTGAAATCTCCAACGTCAATTGTAGTGTTGAACTTCAGAGCATTCATTCTCTGAACGTAAGGTTCACAACGTAAGGATGATCTAAAATGTAAGGTTAACGATCCATACTTTTCTTAGCTTCAAAATGTATGTTTGATTTCAAACGTATAGTTGATGATCTATACTTTTCCCATCTTCCAAAAGTTTTGTTGATCTCAAATGTAAGGTTAATGATCAGTACATCTCCCAGCTTCCAAATGTAAGGTTGGTCTCAAACGTAAGGTTCTTTACAAAAGTAAGGTTGATGAACCATACATTTATGAAACAAAACATAATGTTACAAACTCCAATTATGATATTCTTCCATTCTTTAAAAATTTCCCAAATGTAAGGTTCCTTCTAAATATAGGGTTCTTTATCCATATATTGCAAATAATGTATGGATGTTTAACCATATTTTTCTGATATCTCGTAATGTAAACACAGTATTCCTTCGTTACGCTACACTTCCTAACATAGGGTATGAAAAATGTTTCCAAAACAAGCTCAAGTAATTTCCAAACATGTAGAGCATGAAAAGTCTTTCCAGAACATGCTAAAAATGATTTCCGAATATTTTTCCAAATATTCCATCTGAATTAAATGCTTTAATATTATCTCCAAGTATAGAAATAAATAATATTAATTTCCTGAAATATACTCAAAGTAAAATTATAATAATAACAAATAAGGATATTTGTGAGCATAAAAATCATCTAAAAGAGATAGAGTACTTTTCTCAATAATCTCCCCATAAAAAATTATGTGCTATTGAAAAAAACACTTTCTCAACACTAAAATGTTTCTATGATAATTTTATTTTCAACCCTATGACATTTCCTCTATTATTTTCCCTCATCATTTCTTTCATCTCCAAATAATTATTTTTTTTATCAACATCTTGTCCATTCCCCTGATTGGTAACATCATCATGTGCAGAATATATTGTATAGATGATTTGTAAAAAAATTAATTTAGATTATTAGAATGAATTAGTGAAGAGATTTTATTATGAGTAAATACTTAGTTTATCAAAAACATATTAACCTTCTCATTGAAATCACTTTTCATAACAGTTTATGGGATCTATATCCCATATCATTAATCAAAATCCACTTTCTATGGTCCCATCTAACATACTTGATATTTTCAACATTAGGAATTCTATGAATTGATTGTTATATCTCAATGACAGGTTCCTCCTTGAATGATTTTTTTTCTAACCCTATAGTTGTTTTAGTTTCCAATAGGTAAATCAACCAATTATTGTTTAATATATCTAACACAAAAAATACATTCCCTACATTTGATGCCATTATGAAGGAATCAACCTTTTCTCATTCTATAATGAAATTCACCTTCCAAAATCAAATTTAATCAACATTCACTATACTCATATAGTCAAACCATTATCAAGGGAAAAATCACACATGAAATATTGTATATTGTAAAACATATATCTAGTTTATAATTAAAATATATTCCATTTTCACAAGAATTGGATATTGATCATTGGAACAAGATATCTGAATCACTTCATCAATGTGAATAACACCACTATATTGAATTATACTTCAATCATCATGTTATTTTGTATAGAATGTATACTAATAGACTACTAAAGTAGTGTAATATATAAATTTTTTATTTTTTCCCTGGGATATCCATTTAAATCAGTCATAAAGTTGAAATAGTATTTTTATATAACACGTTTTCAAAAATATGTCAAAACCGTCATATTAACTGTTGATTATGTGTTTTAGATATACAAGAATCATCCCTTTATTAATTAAAATTTAATATAAATTCACTGTGTGATTCAATGTGTATATAAAAATCACCACTATTTTCTAAAATACATAGGTGAACATAATCCCACTATATGATGGTAATTATAAAAATATCTATTCTAAAATCCATTTTCCTATAATGCATCCACTATAATGAACCTTTTAGAGACTTATGTTGTCAACATTTGAAAGGTAATTGGTATAGAATTAAATATGTTCTTATACAATATATCATTCTACAACACACACTCTTGGATTACATTGATATATTCCATAAACTTTAAAAATATTCATATATCACTCAGTGGGGTACATATATCATTAATGGATATGACCACATAGTTGGAACTCTCTAACCACATGATTCATCATGTAGAACATTATATTAGTTAATGATAGAGTGAATGACATATCTAACTCACAAAATATGACATTAAACTCCATATTCATGATTTAAATCTTATGAGAGTCTATATCATTACTACATATGGCTTTGAAAAGGAAACTAAGTCTTATTAATTTATGTCATACATTTTTCTATAAGAATGCAACAAAAATAAATAGGAATAGAATATTTCATAAAAACCTAAGATTCATGTGATCTAAGTCCTAATAAAATTAAATTATCCCTTGAAATTAAATTTCTGATATTTGATGAAAACCCTTATAGAACTTTTACACCATCATGGAAAATCAAAAATTAAAATATTTCTTATCTTGAAATAGTGTATGCAAGTGGATGAATAAAATTTCATCCATTTCACTTCATTGGGGAAAACTCTTCAATCATCCCCATGTAAATAATTTTCAACCTAGCCTCGATTCAATATTTTTTCAAGGAAAAATTAGTAACATTACAATAACACTGTCAAATATATTATTTACATGTATGAAAGAAAGAATATTTAAATCTTACAAACAGTTCTGATATGATATCACAATGAAAAGTTAACTCTTTTTACAACCCATTTTCAAAATGTTTTTCTAAAATTTTTTAATGAAATTTGTTTCTATATCATTTACTTTCTCGAAATGTTGATCACCTATTAGTGGAGATGGTTTTGTACCTTTTTCCATATTCCAATAAATTTTTTTCATTGATGATCAATATTTAGGTCAACACGGTATAAATTTCAGAAGTCCTTATAACAAAATATATGAGGAATATTTAATAAAACCTAAGTGTGTCTATATTATTTAAAAATGGGATACCCAAAAAATCATTTAATGTTATAGCCTGAAAATTTTCAAAATATTTGATCCTCATTTATTGACATGTATATATTTTCCCTCAATGTGAATTATTTACTTCTATAAGCATCATAAATTATAACACATGAATCCCATATCAATTTCAGACAATCTATAATTCCATCCAAATATACATCCTTATTATACTTATTTTATTAGGGGAACATATAATAAGGGAGAGAAAACTGTATTTCCAATTCATGAAAAACCATGTAGGCAAGTTAAAATTTTCCTACATGATGGTTCATTTACAATGAGTAAATATTTATGCATAAAATTGAGTTATTTTAAATATAGACAATTTAATATTAATTTTTCACATCTCAATTAATAATCCAGAATACCCGTAACCATATTCAGTCCACTGAGGAGAATCGGCGAGATAATGAAGGTTCCCATATATAAATATAGTAATTGTATTCCATGTTAATGTTATCACAGTTTCTTTAAATCTATAAAGTCTTCCAACCAATGGAATGATATGAAATTAGATTACATATTTCAAAGGACATGATTCATTTTTATTTTATTAATTTGTTCCACACGTGTGGAATTTCATGAGTTATTCGTGGTCCTTAGGAATAAATATGAAAAAATTTGAAAAAGAACATATTTTTTAGATATAATTACTATTGGACATAGAATTACATTAGAGTTTTATGTCATAAATATAAGTACATTTTCTTCTATTATCATGTCATTCTATAGGCCAAGTTGTTCTATAATGATGGGGTAACTCCATCTGTTGCCATCTATCAAATAATATAACTACAATAATGTTTATAATGTTGTGTATTTAATACCACCAATAAAAAATAGTCTATTTGAAAAGATATTTATATTCTAAAACAACTATAAACAACCAAGAAGGACATATTCAATTTCCATTTTTATATGTTCCATGGGATATCGATCATCCTTTACATTTGTATTTATATCAAATTATCTATTAAATGTAGTATCATCCTAATCCATTTTCACATTGAATTATTCCTTGTGTTTCCTATACCATTTATATATCTGTAGTATTCCAGGAAAAATAAAATGTTCCTCTAACTAATCCACACTAATTTTTCATGAATTGAAATAATTAGAATATTGATAAACATTTTTTGAATGGTCATATGAAGGCTCTATTTGAAACATAATGAACTCATTAACTAAATCTTCAAATTATTTTTTCATTCGATATGTGCGTATCAATTTTTTATTCTGGTCTAATCAATTAGGTTCATAAAATATTCATTTTGTACAAAAAATAAATAGAATCACATTATATATTCATTATCAATAGTGGAAGATATAGATTATTTAAATAAGGGGAACCCACTATTTGATTATTTCAAATAATTTTCACATTCATTAAAAGAAATGTACAATTGAATTCAATAAAATAATTACTCTAAAATGGTTGGTGTTTTCCTTTGAATTCATCCAAACTGATCAACGATACCCAGTATAGGATGACTACTTCTCAGAGTTGTTCAACCAACATAGGTGCATGGATAGATGCGATGGGGGTATGCCTGACTCGAAAAAATGAAATAACAACTATTTAAGATATGAAACTGATGAGGATGAAATTTTTATCCTTAAATATAAAATTTCTTGGATTTAGAGTTTGTGTTTCACTAGAAAAAAATATTATTTTACTCCCTAAAGCTGAAAAGATCCTCATGAACTGAATTGTTTGAAATATGATTTGATCATACAATATTTGTCCACAATTTCCATACACATTTATACCACATTCATCATTCTGAATGGGTTGAGATACATGATTAAGTTGAATCTGTTAAAAATGAACCACTAACCCTTAATAGAAAAAGTATTTCACCCTTAATACAATATGGTATCATAGTGGAAATAGATACATGATTTCTTAGTCTATATTATTTCTGACACTATGGAGAGAATCATAGTTGTTATAAAAGGAATACAACATTAAAATAATATTATATATAATTAATTAAATAATTAGTCGATAAAATCCACAAAAATATGTTATAGATAAAATTATAAATGAAAAAAATTAATTATCTTTTGACAATTATCATTTTTAAAATTATATATTGAAACCAACCACCATAAAGAAAACATTGAAACAGATCATATCATTTCAAATCAGTAAATCTTAATAGAAAATTTCAAATATCATCTTAAGTCCACATTAAAAATTCAAAATGAATATTTTAAAATTTTCAAAACCCAAAAACAAATAATTTATTAAAATACCAACTGAAAATCGATAACATACAAAGATACTTAATGGGATATAAATACACTTTTCTTTTTTAACCATTAAAATCAAATGAAAAAAATGAAAATTCATTTTCAAAAACTATAAACCATAAATTAAATTTATAAAACTATTAACATTGAAAAATATAAACATTAAAATAGATAAATATTTTCATGTTCACTTTTTAATCCCTTAAAAAGCTTTAAAACACTGTATACATTTTAGTTTATTTTTAAGTAAAAATTAATTGTTTTTATTTCAAACCACCCTTTAACAATTGGAACAAAATTTTCATATTCAAAACTAATATATTAAATAGGACTGACCTAAAAATGTTATATAGGCCACCACACAGCCTAATTTATATAATTATTATTAATCATTTTAGAAACATTTTATAATGCTTTAAAGAATACAATATTTTATATCATAAAAGAGTAAATTAGAAATTTAAATCCTAAAATTATTATTCTGGGCTATCCACCTAAATACCATGGATACAAAGTTATTTGTTAAATATTAAATCTTTTTATTATTAATTTATCAAAAAATAGTTTCTACAATTGTCAAACAAGATTATGAAAAACCAATATTTCACATTCTATGAAAAATTTTCAACAATCTACATCATTATGGTTTTACAAATACTCAAGGAATTGAATACAATTTTCCAAAAGTTCATGAGGTGTTATATGGACTATCATTGTGATATCATGCTTATTTTTTATTTGAATTTATCTGAGTGTGAGTCGAATTAGTGATTCTCTCATATTAAGTGTGATAGAATGATAGTGTAATTGGGGTTTCCCTTAGTAAGGAACCAACCATAATCACACATAATGATTAATGTATTTAAACTATTGTGGATGTTTAAAATATAATGGGATGATGTGGATTGTATAGGAATTATGATAGAGCGATGATATATAATATAAATGGGTAAAACTAGTCATTTTCATTTAAATGATTCCAGGGGAGGACTGAATAATATTTTTTCAATAGATACTGTGTGGTGAAATAAAAACCACATCATTTGTTTTGTTCAAATTATATATTTATTCATGGATTATTATGTAAGGTCTCTAAAAATGTTTTCTATTTCTAAAATTATTTATTCAATGAAATTGAAGATTGTATTTATATTATTTAATTACTTACATTCTTTAATTTATATAAGTTCATGATTATAAGTTATAAAATCTCAAAATCAATTAAATACCAATAACATATTGTTGATTTAATAAGTTTTGGTTATGTTACATCACTATATATGGATAATGTAAAATGAATATTCACATGTTGTAGACCTTTGATCAAGAAAGGAAATAACGATGTGGTACATATGTATGTTATGTTATCTCTATTATGTTTATTGAACATGAATTTATAATTAAATCATTACTTTAAATTGTATGAATATATGATACCTTGTCTTATGTTAAAAATAATGTCATTTCCTTTCATTATAACATAAATAAATTATATGTCAATGAAGAATACATACAACTAATTTTCTAGTTGAATTATGGATAAGATTATGGATGTGTTAATTAAGTGGGAGGAAATAAATTGTCATGATTACATGGTAAGTGTCATATACTCGTTGGAATTTGGAATATAATCTAAAATATTTTCACTACTAAAAGTGGATTTTTGTAAATAATTATTTACGGATTGGATTTATATAAATACATTAATTAAAGAGTTGTTTTCATTAATAATCATCATTAGATATTATTATTCAATAAAATTATTTATAAAATAAAATTTTTACATTACTAACTATACATGTTCTTTATATATTTTAATGGTCAAATGTGTAAAAAAAAATTACAACAAATATGAGATATACATGTGCACCATAAAATTAAATAAACACAATAACATAATAATGGTTATAACAAAATTTGGTTTTAAATGCATAAATTTTATTTAAATAAGAATCTTTCAATTTTTATAAGAAAATCCTAATTTCTACTTCAGTCAAACCTTATTCCATAATTATAATATTATGTATAATTATTGGTTATAAATAATACTATATTTAAATATTTAACAAAATTTACAAGAAGATGAATATGTTATTTCTTATTCTAGGTTTAGTATTATGTTTTTCATGAAATTTTGGAACATTAAAATACATATACACAACAAATATGGCATTATGTTGATTAAAATAAGTGTGTTTCAGAAGTAATAATTACTTCTCATTAAGATAGTTATTTATATTATCAATTATTTTTATTATTCCAACCAAATTATTGAATAAAAATGAAATATTAATATTATTAGGAAAACAATTTCAATGGTCTAGTTGAAAACCTCAAAGGAATAACCACACACAAAAATACCCAAGAAAAAAATTGTATCTTCCCATGTGAGAATGTAAAAACAACCAAAAAATTAGTTCTACCAAAAGAGAAATAGCCTAATAGAATCAAAGAAATAAATGAAGAGTACTAAAAAATTATTCATAGTGAATGAAGAAGTAGTCTAACTAGAGCGCACCCAAGAATATGATTAATAATTTGGACCTTATAAATATACCTATTTCACTTCTCACTGCACTTGGATAGAATAAAAATAATGATGAATATAATTACCTGAATAACATTCCTAAGAACATTTGGAACCCATTCTGCTAAAATGTTGTTACCATTTCTCAAAATTAACTTACATACAATGAAATGATATATAACTAGTGCATCATTTTTTATTGTATAATTTTTTTATTACAAAAATAAAATCAATTTTGAACATTACTTAGCCCGAAAACGGGAGAAAATAAAAAAAACATAGCTATAATGTGATGCCAAATATAGAACTTCAATATATCTCAACATAATTTTTGAACATGGAATGTAACCTGGTTTGAGAAATTTATTTGTCCCATTTTAGAGTTATCATAAAAAAATATAGTGGGTTGGATATGGTCTAAGGAACCAAAACCAATTGCAAGGAAATTTTTGATACCAAAAGGGGTGGATTGGATCCTTTTATCTTATGAAATTAGTAATAGTCGAAAGAGAATGAGTAGATACCCTATAGAGGTAACCCATGATATCACTGAGCCAATAAAACCTCACAATAATTCAATCCATGAAATCGAACAAGCTAGAAATGCGAGTGGAGGAGAGAAAAATGACATAACTTGGATTCATTGCTTGATTTATCTAACGGAAAGTCATGGAGGAGCAGAAACAATAGTGGAGTTCTGCGAATTCTCGATCATTTTGAAGGAATCAGTGTTGATTGGGTTATTTTAAATATACTAGGGAGGGTTTCTTCAACGATTCCAAAAAAGCACATATAAAGATACAAATTATTATCGTTAACCTAATATGTGTTGATAAAATTTATCTTTAACATCATTAATAAAGTGCAGATAAAATACATATTTATTATCACTAAAACATTATCGCTGATTAAGATAATTTTAATCAGTGCTATTTATCACCGATAAAAGGTACAAATTTATCAACGAAAAAGAAGAATTGATAAAAATATTCCATTTTAGTGTTAAAACATTACCACACCTAAATGATATATATTAATAATTATAAATAATTTTGATCTATATGTATTAATATTTTTATATGATTATAAATGTGTTTATTTAATTATATATATTTATTTATGGTAGGAGACTGGGGGTACAATTACGATTAAATAGACACAGACACACACACCTCAAACACTAGCTGAAACGGTAGGCCATATCCCACCCATGGGATAGCCCACCCATAAATCCTTATTTATTCAATAAATTGATCATAGGCATAGTGGACATTAATCTCATTACATGGAATGTAGGCCTAGTGGGCTTGAAATCCCATTAGATGGGCCACAATCCCATAATTTTGACCCAAAGTCCCAGTACTGAAATGTGCTTCTACAATACCCTAGCTGCTACCATTCATGCTATAATGATGATGCTACTATAGTTCCAGCTATACATCCCTCCTACACTATAGTGTCATCGGTGCTACATTTCTGCCACTACTACAGTTCAGTTATAGTATCAAGACATTGTTGTTATAGTACCTGCGCTCTATGGGCTTTGAACCCCCTTCATCAACGTAGTATTACGGGGTTCTTGCAACTAATCCAAACCCCAACTACTCATTATACATATTCATATAATTACATAATTATAAATTGTAAATATATGTATTTTAACTTTTTTATTATTTAAATATATAGTTATTAAATTTTAAATTTTCAAATAATTTGATATAATTATATTTAATAACATGTAATTGTAAATATTTTTGTAAATAAATGTATTTGTGGATATATAACAATTATTTATATATAATTATAATATATTTATATTAGTATGTATATTTATATATTTTGCATATTTTTAATAAATATCTAAATATAAATAATATAAAATATATAAAATATATAAAATATATTTATTATAATTCTATAATTATTTATATATATTTATAATCCTTATTAATTATAAAAATAAATTTTTAAAAAGTCATTTGTATATATTTTTCAACATAAATAGTTATATTATTATTTATTATTTATTTATTTAAAAAATATATATTAATTTCATTAATAAATATAAATATAAATATAAATATAAATATAAATGTAAATATATTATATATATTAATTATATATATAAATTTATTATAATTTTATAATTTTTTAAATACATATATAATAACATAAATACCTTCGTAAATATTATTATTTTTTTATTTATAATTATCAATATATAAATTTATAAGTATATTCAATATTCATTTACAGATATATTTTTTATAAATAATTATTTTGAAATATATTTTTGACATTTGTAATGTATATATAAACTTAAATTCCTACAAGTTAAAATAATGTGAAATTGAATAATTAAAAATGACTATACATTAAAAATATTGTAAAAATTTGATAAGTTTTATTAAGTGAATAGAAATTATTAAAATAAATATCGATATCTATGGAATTTTTTTAATACATTCTCAAAATGATAAATTATAGTAACAAAATAAAAAATTGAAAATTATTAAATTCTACAAAATATTATAATTTAATAAATTATACCTATATCAAACAGTATTAAAAATATATTATTAATATTTTACGATTAAATATATAATATTTTAAATGTATCATAAAATTAAAATACCTTCTAAAATAAATAAAGAAATTTGAATAAATAATATAAATATTATGTGCATGTGTTTCTATATAAGATTTCATGAAATATATAAATATTTATGTTTCAATAATTAATATAAAAATTCATTAATTGTGTATATGTTTGAAAAATAAATGTAACACATTTTTGTTATATATTAAAAATTAAAAAATAAAATGAAATTCAATTAATGTATAATAATTGAAAAAATTAGTCAATATTTTTAATTAATATGATTTCTTAATCAGAAACCCTTCTTCAATAAATATATGACTTATTTAAGGTAAACACAAATATTTTTTAAAGAAAATTAATATTTTATGGAATATTATATTCGTTTATATACATATGTTGTGAAATATAGATGAATATATTTATATACTAATTTTTTAATGACGAAATATGTTTAAAAACCCTTAAAATGAGCAAGACATTATTATAATTGTAATTGTAACATTTTATTCATTCTCTATATTTATATTTAATATATTTTTTTTATTACTATATATAGTAAATATATATATATATATATATATATTAAAATTATTCATTTTAATTAATAATTGTTTGTATTGATAAATTTTTTAATAATTCATTAATTTATTCATTTTTATTTTTTTTAATTATTATACCTAATTTACTAATTTAGTTTGGTTAATTATTTATTTTTTCTATTTTATATATGTATATTTATTATATAATATTAATTATTAAATGTAGTATATTTATATATCTATATTACATTTATTCATTTTTAATTAATAAATTTTTAATTATTTTTCATATATTACTCATTTTTATTTTCCATATGTTCAATTATCTCATGGTATTCATTTTATATATATATATTTCATATATAATATTTATTAATATTTAAAACTTATATTGGTGTGTATTTAAATTTTATAATTTTATCAACAATTTTTTACTTAATACTTTTTTTATTTACCTTATTATATACACAATATTTATTTTTTAAATTTTTTATTCTTTCATATTATTCAATAAATAAATCAACATATAATATATACTATTTATTAATATTGAATATATGTATTTATATTAAATTTATTAATAATCATACAATTATAAAAAATTATTTAAAAAATTAATTTAGCCTTTTTAAATTTTTATTTATTTAATTATTTCAATTTTTAATTTTTAATACGGTTATTTTTTTGTTGGTATATAAAAAAATTTGTCATTGGACTAGGCTAAGTCCAATAGAATCCAAATAAAATGTTGGATATAGGACTGGTGGTGTATAAAGTAGGACATGGCTCGCTTTAGATGATTGAAGGTCCATATATGTGTGTATAGAGAATGAAAGAGTTCATCCCTACTTTAGGCTCCCTGATGTGGAGAAATGGTATTTAAAAGAGCATCCTCCCATTTTCTTTTTTTATGTGGGACTCGCCTAGTGAACTAGATTATTATTAGTTTTAAAAATCCAGATCTATAAAATGTACTATTTATTTGTTATAAAAAAAGAGAAGATAAAAGAGTACCGTTTTCCAATATATAAAAGTGACGATAAAGATAACCTTTCATCTGCACTAAAAAAGGGTACATTTTATCATCACCATTGAGTTGCGATAAACTTTACCCATTATCTATGATTTTTTATCATGTTAATGTCCAACGTTGATAATTTCATGTTTTGCAATAGTGTGAAAAATCGATCCTCTCTCTTGGGATCAACTCATGAAGCATCTCACACTCCTAAATCACATATTCTGGCATTGGAAATCGACCTATAAGGCCTATTATCATGGATTCCAACTACTAAGACCCACTGACGGTGTCTTCATTGCCAATAATCTCTCCATAATAAATGTGCGCTCATGCACTTCAACATAGGTGGGAATGAAAAGAGAGATCACTACTCACTTGATATCTTAGTATTAGCCTATCTCCAATGTCTATTCTCTAATGAATGGATCATTAACCATACCCATGGTGAACTATGAGAGGTTAGGTAACCTCATCTAATACTATTCCATGATCATAATTCCATGTTCATCTCTTGATGCTCCGGAATGCACACTAATCAAAACATGTCTATATAGAAATCCTTCATAATTAGCTGCTGATATTCTATCATCGATGTAGTTGTCTCATCATGTTAATATATCAATATAAATAAAAAATTCTTATGGGATTATCGATGAAGGCTCATAGTAATGTCACCCATCATTTGTGTAGGTTTCCTCAGAAGGATAAAAACATGGGGACTTCATCTGGTCATTCCGTAGCTACATGGGGTTAGTCTCATTCCAAAAATTGAGAAGTCACTGCCTCTGAATGTTTTGGAGTTCACTCATCCAGCATAAATTCTCAGTCATTACGTCTAACACTAACTACATATCAATGGATGTTGGAACATGAAAGCACCACCTCAATTACTAGACAATTTACTGAATACATGTCACTAAGTATATTATCATCATGATCATAGCATATAATACTAGCTATCTATCGTAAAAAAGGCACAGTGATATAAAATCAAGATGATCCATGGTAAATAAGTAGATCTGTGGAGCGGACTCTAGAAGAACATGAAATCAACAACCCATTCAAATATTTATCAAGTACAAATTATTATTCCTACAAAAAGTGTCAACATGATCATTGTAATCAAGTAAGTAATTAGAGTGCTAGTGATGGGATATATCAATCATTATAGTAACACTATAAACCAATTTTAAAAAATAATAACTCAGAACACCTATCCCCTACTTCCATAAAACACAAACCGATCTCAATGCAATAATATCTAAAAAATAATGTAATAAGGATAAACAGAATGATTTAATACCTCTTTTTCATGGCCTAATCCAGAGAGGCCTACTTGTAAGATGATAATACCACTGTGACTACCATAATACCCCCTATAATAGGCCATTATCTAGCATCCAAAAAACAGAATGCATATAAAAAACATGCACGAGCCTATTTTAATTGTATACATGAACACATCTCTAATCCCATTCAATATGGAAATGTAAAACATTATATCTAATAAAAATGGATTCCTAATAACTATTCCACAGTTAAAGTAAAACAGATGTTGTAATAGTGATAAATGATCCATGTAAAGCCTAACAATAACTTCAACAGAGTCCAAAATTATCATAAGGATGGTGAAATGTCAAATACAAAACCCTGTAATCACCTTTCAGTGCCTAGAAAAAATATAATTTCCTCTAACTGATAGTCCTATTTGGATATTTTCAAATGGATTGTCATTTTCAAAAGACATTTCATGTTTGGGGAGATCCCATGAAGGGGTGAGTATAACAATACCTATTAGAAACCCCCAAAATTAATAATCATAATCCAACATGACTAACCATCTCAAATACCAAAGTATTTTAATAATGATATGAGATATTAAAATAATTCAGACTAAACCGAAATATATGAAAATTATGCTCCAAGTCTCAATGAGGTATCAAAAACATCCAGCCACAGGATACATCATCAGGCTTATAGCTAATTCTCATTCCAGAAGAACTTGCTCCAGGATCCATGCTATTTTACAATTCACTCGTTTTATAGGTTACCATAATTATCTGTTGTTGTGAAGTACTCACAATATCTCTAAAGATCTCAGCACCAAGATAGGTAATCATACCAAGGGAAACTATGGGATACCAAGAATCCTACTAGATATGATTTATTGATAATGGAATGAAACACTATATTTTGTGGATACACCTATAACACCAACCCCACCTATGAATGATAGAGGATCCCAACCTAGTCCCATATGGGGATAAATTGGATACTATATGACAGTGAATTCATACAAAGGATAAAAATCCTACTACGAGGAACTAATTACACACTATAACCTCATTGGGAATGACCAAATAATAACGTTTAGCTATAAATTCTATACTCTGAAGAAAATAATGGCTCCAATCACCCTATGAGATAGTACATGACGTTCACATGGGGTATCATGAAATGTCATCCCAACCCCTTTTATTCATGTGTCTCACAATGTCACACACAATGTAAACATCTATATACATGGTGTGTGCCTTAGGGGTACACAAAATTTAGATTCTTATTTGGAACATGATGTGAAACAAAACCATACCCATATATGCATGGTTGTGCCTTTATACATTGAGATATGACTTTGTACTCTAGTCACACCCTTTTACATGGCTATGTCATTGTGATGGGTTGTCGATGGGTATTTTACTCGAACCCATGTTCCTATAGGTATTAATTACCTTTTATCCACTTGGATAAAATCTGATCCACAAGAACGTGGTCAAAGAGTATATCATACAAGTCACATGACATTTCACATGGCCCGCATTGCGTAAGATAATTTTCTTCATGTATAATCCCTACTTTCATAGTCAGGGACCACTCATGGTGTGTGTTCTTCATGTACATGTAGTGTAATATGTAATTTTTAATATTGGTTTTCTCCTTCATGTTTTATCTTTCCACGCAACTACCAGCACCAATCTCAGACAAATCACAACCAAGAATGTTTGATATAGGGAAATTATGCCTCAACATCGTTGTGGGATAAAATCCTGAAATTAGATAGATCTGAAATCTATCCCCTCACTAATCCCAAACACTATACACCAACCTGGAAAATGGTGATATCAAATCGAGTCTTGATAAATCTCTAATAATCCACCATCAACAACATACATAGATATCTCATTGCTCATGGAGTCCATTAACTATATTGATCTATCATGGCGAGAATAGTCAGCCAATGATCAAATATTAGGTATTCATTAATCCATGGGTTAATGAAATTTATGATTATGAAAATGAAAAGACATATGGGATAAAATTACTGGCCAAAAATGAGTAATGAAATTTGACCATGTTTGGTTTGGACTCTACTTGTTTCAACTACAACAACAATAATGATTCATATCAATTAACAAAATCATATCTCATAAATCCCAAGATGAAATCAACCCAACTATGTATTAAAAATTATTCCATGAATAAAAATATTAGTTGAATTTATTCCTGTTAATTGTGAGATAATTAAATGGGAATAAATCGTCGTAAATAATGTCTTAGCATGATTTTGGATTGATCACTGATGAATAATTTTCTTCTTCTGATGTTTTTGGTGAAATCCAAAAACTCCACTATACAAAAGTCATCGATCCATGATCTTGTCATTATTCCACCATGAAAAATCCTCAAACATTGCCTCATAGTTCTCCAGGGTTATTAATGAATACCTTATATTTACATATAACTAGGTATTTATAGAGGATGTGTTAGTTCATAGAATCTAGATAATCCAATTAATTTCATCAATTTTTGAATTTATTTATCCTTACAGGATCATGCTCAAACAAATATTCATATTCATTCAAAATTTATGTCTTTTGTAGAATAAATTGATTATTATAAAATCAATGGAGGCATTATATTTATTATTTGAGCCTTCATTATTGTGTTTTTATAATATTTTAGGAAAACTACACATGGGTGATATGAATATATATAATATGGTTCTAATATAAATACTACAAATACCATGATTCATAATATCATTTTATCATAGTGCCTATCTCCAAAAAAAATTATAAAAATAAGTTAAATATTTAATGTAAAAATAGAAGCATTACAATAGAATTTATAAGCATGAATATTGACTCAATGGTGATGTGATATTTTTGTAAAACACATGATTGAGGGATGAGTAACCATTAATATATGAGTATGATTGAGATAATAATGTTTATTTAGGGTAAAGAGTAGAAACATTTTAATAATCCGAATTTGATTGTCTATGATTTTATTTGAGGAATAATGATAATTTTATTTTTTGGAGTCCTATTTATTTAAATTTTGGATTTATGGTGATTTGGGATATTTGGCATGTTTTAGGAGAATATAAGATAAATGTATTCACATGATTTATATATGAAATTATGATAGAAATTATCTTATTTTATGAGTATTGCTATGGTTATTGTATACATTTAATGACCATATCTCTATATTTTTGATTTTTAAATTATGGTTTGTAATATTTTGGGGAAGTCTTATGTTTATCTATTTATGTACAGTTTGTGGGGAAAAGTTGGTGTAATTGTTTCCATTATAAGGATTAATATATTATTTCATTATATAAAAAATTATTCATATTGGATAAAATATCATAACCATTTTGGTTATATAAAGTACATTGGGAGAGATGAAATGACATGTCATTATTTAATAGATCTTATGATCTGTAAGATGTTAATTTTTGTACTTCATGCATGAAGAAGTTATTTTTTTAATATTCATTTATTAGTGTAATAAATGAGATAGAGGTGGAAATTAATTAAGTATGAAATTATACTTATGAAATGTATGTCATTATGGTATGTATATATAATCATTTTCTATGGATATCAAATTATGAAAAATAGTTAAAAGGATTATGAAATAGGTAATGTTCTTTTCTCGAAATATATTTCTACAGAGTTGGTGTTCGTTTTCACCAATCATTGATTTATGATTTCATGGCCATTATCATTCTCATGACCATGTTTCGTATCACTCTCAACTTTTGTTTTCAAATTATATTTCTCCATTATGAATTTATTTTAACTTCTTATTATTGTTACACTTAAATGGGAACATGATTATTAGTTATTTATCTATCCTTTAGGTTTATCTCATCCCCGTTCAATGGATGATTTATTTTTCCATTTAATGATGTGATTTTAAAAAAATATTACATCAAAATATCATAACATTGAATAAGAACATGATAACTATGAGGACATAATTTATTTTCGGGGTAAAAATTTAACACCATGATATTTTAGAGGATTTATAAATATAATTTTTTTTCATTGAATAAATTTCTTATGTTTCATAGTATACCAAACACACTACCCCAAGTCAAAATGAACAATGATATAATAAATACAATAAATTGGTATGTATGAATATTAATGAACACATTTTTAAAAATATTGATAATATTTTTACATTTTTTAAATTTCATTATTAATTTTTAAGAAATAAGTTTTGATTTTTCATTAATATAATTTAGTGCTTTAAAAATATGTTTTATTTCAATTTTTTTTTAATTTTTAGATGAATATATTTGAAACAATTTGTAACATATTTAATTATTTTATTTAATTAAATAAATTTTATTTTCAAAATATAATTTAAAATTTTTTTTGGGTGATTTTTTAGGATTTATCAAAAAAGATATCATTTTTATTGAAAACTAAAAAATACTAAATTCTGTAAAAGATTAAATTTATTATCAAGTGAATGTGACATTATATTTTTATATTTTGTTATACATTAAAATTAAAATTCATTATATATATATAATCTAGTAAATTAGAAAGAAATATATATTATACATGATATTTTTGTAGTTTTATTTTTAATCACATTTTTTTTCTAATAGGTTTTTGTATGAAAAAAAGGGTTTTTGTCATAAAAAATTATGTAAATATATATTTATTACTTTCATAATTATAATTACTAATTAAATACATGGTCATATAATTTATCATTCATTTGATAATTTATATTGTGAAGAGAATTTATGTAAATTCTGTTTTATTTTTATAGATTCATTTTCCTAAAATAGTTTTACCATGGGATTAACCAAGAGATAAGGGTACTATTTTCCCCAAACATGTATAAGTCTTATTATATTTAGATATTTTAGAATATAGTATACTATATTAAAATATATGTCCATTTTGAGAAATTATCCCAAGAATGTGGCCTTATATTAATGAAATATTTTAATAAATTTCATTTATATCCCTTCTCTCACTAATAAAATGGAACATATTATCCTCCATTATTCACCAAATTTTAAACTTATATATCTATAAATATTTACTCATTATAATTACAATATTCCTTTCATTCATTGTATATCTTTTTTGGCATAACAACAATATTTCATATTCCATCTCCCATTCCATTTGGTTTCTTAAGAGGACTATCACTACAACATCCATCACATTCCATGATAACATAATTCCTCCAGGTTCAAATGATTAACTAAAACCAAAATAATTTTTTAGGAAATAATTTTCATATTTTGTAATCACATATTCATTGAAAAATCATTCAAAAGATTTCTAAATCCTGATAACATATTTTCAGTCAATATCAAATTAGGATTAACCTATATCATCCATTCCTGTTTTCTATCTAAATCCTTAATAATTGTTTATAATGAAAATGTGTATTTACAGAAGAATATGCCCTGGGATTTTCAAACTGGTGTGCAGAACTTGGGCCTCTAATAATTTGGAGTAATGGTCAATTTAAAATCAAATCAGCCACATTTAGACTTTTTACCAAAAAATGAATTCCTTCCACAAACATATCCACCTACTATTATCTCGATTGGAATGTATTTTCTAGGGAATCCATAATACAATATTTACCATAACTTTGGATATAATCCAATATGTATGATAATACTAACGATTAACACAAATTTTTTCATAACCTATTATCCAAATATATTAATCCTTTCCTTTGTACCTACTAAAGAGACCACATATATATGTAAATAAATATTCAATCATATTACTGGAATAATCACTGCATAACACAAATATAAATTCTAGAACAGTAATAGATTTGTATATTTTGAAACATGGAAACATAATCATCTAGTACACAAATGAATTATATAATTTCATATTATGTTCATCAAAATGAGCACTATTTATTTAAATATCGTACGTATAAAAATTCAAAATAATAATTGGAAAGGAAAATAAAAAAAATGAACTCATATTCTAAGTAAGGTTAATCATAAGATATATCAGACAACGATTATAAGATAACATAATCAAACTATAAGGGCTTGACAACATGATCAATAATTAAAATAAACCTATCTAATCACTAAATGTTCCAAAATCCTGAAACTTGGATAAGGTTTTTCAAAACAAAATACATACCAAAAAATGGATCTTAATCATTAATAATCATTCCACATCCATTAGAACATGCTATAAGAATTATTCAAAATACTATGGCATAAAAATAAAAATTTCAAATCACTTCCTTATTCAAGGATAAATACTATTACTATAATTGTAGAAATGTTTCCATAATCTAAATCCCCACCTGTTCATTTCAAACATTTTCTTTAGAGAAAAATCCCTATAGTTAACTCCATCATATATTACTTGTTTATTGACTCAGTTTTCACTATGGGTGTTCTCAACTCCATCATCATTACTCATTTAATTGAAGGTATATAATGGAACAACCAATCATTGGTTTATAACATAACAAAAATCCTTTTTTGTTATAGAAGATCCCATCACATAATCCTAATCCATTAGTATGTATACCTTAAGATGATGAAAACAATTATCAATACATCAAATCATAAATCACGGGAAGAAAATGTGTATCATATAAATCTTATTATCAAAAAAATAAACCAATAGAAAACTGAATAAATATTAAAATACTAGAACATCACTAAGTAATCTATAAAATGTATCAAGTGATTTTTAAATAAAAAAATAATTCTACTTAAATATTCTGAGATTATTTATTTAGAAAAAAATCATGTTCATTTTGAAATCACAATTTTAAAATCTAAGAGTTTCTCTAATATTAATGAAATATTGTTATTGGAAAACAAATACAAAAACAAATAATTGAATCATAATGGAAATAAATATTCATAATGGTAGGGAAATCAAACCATGTAGTGTTTTAAAAAAAATATTTTCAAATTATTGGAAAAAAATAAAAAGTACCACATTTGGAGAAAAATACCCGTATTCATTTTAAAACCACTGAAAATAAAGATAAATATAGGTAAAATTGATGTTAAATAATATTTTTAGAAGAGTGAAATGATTATTAACAACATTTTAATAAAAATGTAGACAATTAATTAAATATTAAAAAATTGATGGGAGGAACATGGATGGTTTTCACTAAAAATACAATTTCAATATAAAGTGTAGACAAAGAGGGGAAAATAAAGGAAGGAATGTAAAATTTGGAAATAAATATAAGATAAAAAAGGAATAATATTTCCGATAGATAGATCATATAGTTAAATAATTTAAAATGTATCAAAAAATAAAAATAGTAAATTATTGACCTTATAAAATAGAACCCTTAACACTTTGGTATATTTTGATTCATTACAGCCATGAATGAAAACAAAAAAACATTCACCATAATGAAAATATGTATATTTTTTTAAACAATATATCAAATTGATTAATAAATATACCACATAAAATAATATATTTGTATGCTAAATGTTTTTCTTAATGTAGAAAATTTGATATTATATACTATTAACACTTGGTAACATTTTATTGAAAACCCCATTCATGGAATATTTTAAATTATGAAATTAAATAAAATGAACTAATAGGGATTGAGGATGAAATATTTTGATGGATAATTTTATACATGTGAAACCCTAACCCCATTAATCTTCAACATCTTTTATTTTTGTTTATTTCAGTGATTATTATCTATTGGTTGAGATTCGAGTTGTATTCCCGATGATATTTTTTTATTTTTTGGGGTTTTGGGTTATTTTGTCCCGATACAAAATTATAGAGCATGGTTTTAGGATAAAACATGTGGATGGTGGAGGAAGGTGTAATTTCTAACCCATTTTGTTCTTTTATGGTTTTTCTAGAATGATATGAACACGGGTTTTCAAAAAATACTTGAGAAAAATGAAAAAATCATGTGGCCTATTGGTGTTGTCTAATTCTATGATCTTGGATTGTGATCATTTAGTAAAAATCAGGTGGAATGCACTAAAGGGGCTCTTTAATTTTCAAAAAGATGATTTGAGTGGGTGGCACACAGTTTCCCAAACCATGCAGCTAGTTGTACGGGTGTCTCATCTTTTATGTAGGATGTTCATGGTTGGTGCATGGTTTGGAAAATAGTGTGGAAAACCCATTAGACTAACTCAGATTCATAAAATCACAAAATATCCACTATCCCCTCAATTTTTTAACCCAAAACCTTGTTTCTCCTCTCCCATTAAGCCTAGTCACCCCATTGAGCTTCCAAAATCATCTTTCTATAGATATCTAACCTCCATTAAATATTCCATAAGTTTCCTTGGTATGTTCCCCTTAGTTTTTTTCAATTTTATCAATTTATTCTCATCTACCTTGTTCATAATTTTTATCATATCTGGGTTCCCTATTGTTCAAACCTTAGGGTGAGGGTTGACATATATGGGTTGGATTATTTGACGATTGGGTGCATAGTTTTCTCACTAGACAATCTTATTCCCTCTATTGTAATTTCATCATATTCACACATTGTGGAGTTAGGTGTTTCCGTCCATTTCCATTGAAGGAAATTTATTTTATCTGATGAGAATTTCTAATTAATTTCTAAATTTGATGCTCATTATTTTTGTGTGTGTTTGTTTTATAGTTGTCTTTTCATGTTGTAAATTGAGAATAATTACTATATATAAATATATATGCATTCTAGGCGTTTGATAAAATACAAATTGGTTTTTTAATTGAATTGCAGTAGTTTGATAAAATGTTTGACCATGTTTGAGTTTTTTTAATTGGTTGAAATGAAAAATTGGGATTTTTGTATGGGTTTATTACCTTTCTTATGGATTGGTGATTTTGTGGTGATCTATGTAAATGGGTTTTACTCCCCTTGTAAATATATAATTGGAACATTTGGTATTTTTATGGGTTTTCATATATATATATATATATATCATTGGAAGTTGTCATAACCATATCACCATGGGGTTCACATATACATGAGGACATAGACACATAAATGGTATTAAAAAAATGTATTCTTTGAACTCCTGGATTTCAAAACACATTTATCAAATTTTCCTCCCCTTTTCCTCTCCATCATCAAAATGGCAACCTTAAAATCTCTCATTGTTCATTAAATGAACATTTGATTCCCAAATGGATAAAATTGTTGTTTTCAAATGGGTTATCTAAAACATGTTTTTACTATCACCTTGAAGGGTAATATGATAACTAAATGACTTAAAGGACCATTTGGAATGTAACAATCACATATGGTTTAAACCATGGTTTTGAAATTGGTCTTGAATTTTGAAATGCAAACATTTGGCATGTACCTTTTCATTATTTATAAATTGGTTTTAAACTCATATGATTTGTTGTCATGGTTGGATCTGTTGAAAAGTTCTTTGAATGATGAACCCCCCTATGATTTTCCTTCCATTATGAGTGCCTCATAATCAATAGTGTCATGAATGGGTGAATCATGCATGATGAAAACAGCTTTTCACCCAGAGTGTGTGATGACCTATTCATTATCCTTCACTCTATTATCATGGGATTCATAGAAATCATATAGAGGGTATGTAAATAAATTCTTTCTAGTCCCCATTAGGCTGATTAGAACCCACTAGATAAATGTTGGGTGTGGTGAAATTTTCTATTAGTGAGGCTAGTTTATGTCATCCAGGTTGGTTAGTGATGACATAGGTGCACTATATACTGGATGGTGAGTCTGAAAAATGTATTTATAGGTATTTTCTCTAGGTATGTTTAAGAATTAATCATGATTTCCTATATTTTTCTTCTTATTTTACTCTACAACTCTTTTTCATACTAATTGAAATGGTATTTTTCATCACGCACATATTCCATTTTCTTTGTTTTTAACTTCGTTGGATATTTCATGCTCTTAATAATTTGTTAGGCATTTATTTACATTCATTCTTAATAAAAGTTCTGTTTTGGTTTTGTTTTCCAATTAGGATTTTATATTGAAAGGTATAACTAGTTTTATAACTGATAAAAACATATTTTTACTATAAGTATTTAAACTAGCATCAATGGAATATATTGGGAAAGGGAATATGTGGATTATATCTGACTTACTAACTATGTTGTTTATTATCACGCCCTACATGTGTCACTCGACATGAATATAGCCGTGTCATTTTCAGGTTCAGATTTTATTTTGGTTTTCCAAAGGATAAGGCTAGTCTTATGGATGGTGTTGAAAAAGGGTTCACATTAAGACCATGTGAATTTTTGATTGGGATCATTTTTTGTTTCGTTTTTGTTTTCTATTTTTTCCCTCTACTGTTATGCTCATATCTATTTATGTGTTTAAATTTTAGGGATTTATGGTTCTCATTATGTGTGGTATAATATATTTTTCTTCTATTATATAAGTTTAAATTGTGATAAATTGAACCTAATTATATGAATTTAGATCGTGAACAGTAGTTTTTAGCCCATGAGTATTGGGAACACCTCTAAGTCCTTATCACAAATTGGCTGAGGTTAATGGTTTCAGGTGGACATGTGTTGGCTCCTAAAAATTGATATCATAGGAATCATTTTATATTAGTTAAATCAGGTATTTTGGAGATAATAATGTTAATACATAGAAGGTATGTGTGAGATGAGTCTCATAAACTCATAAACATCCTGATATTTGACATACCGAGATTAGACTGGGTCATGAGTCATTTATTTCAATTTATGTTTGCAGGATTTTGGTTGAAGTGTTGTTAGTGTGCCTAGGGAATGAAAATGGAGTTTAAACAATGTTACACAATGGGGTTTCATTTATTAGATACCCCAATGGATCCTTTGTGCATAAATAATGATGTTCTAGTGGTTGGTGTTTGAATGGGGAATGGTCTTCTAACCATGTGTTTGCTCTATGCATGAATACTACTTCCCTATTTTAGTATATCCAGTGAGAGTTCTGATTTGGATTGATTTCGGTATGTGTGAGTTTATTTTCAATATAAAATTGTTTTTATAAAATATTTTTCAGAATATATGAAATTATTTCAAGACATTTTTTATTTAAGAATTAGACTTTCTATAAAAAAATTTGGAATTTGGAATTAAAATGGTTTTTTTTTTAAATTATATTTTATTGTTTTGTGGTGTTTCATTTTATTTTCATTGTGTTTTGGTTTTTAATTCACCTATTCAGTTTAATTTTTGTTGTATTTTGATTCATATTAGTTTTTTTGGTTTATATGTTTCTACCTAGAATTGTCCCAATAGTTTTCAATTATTCTCCAGTAGTTTCTAGAAAAACCCAAACTCTTATTGTGCTTTTAGTGACTATATATTCTGTGGATATTCTTTTTACAATGATTATCAAGGTCCTTCATACGTTTCAGAATAGATTGATGAATTTGAAAGTGTTATCAGGTCTTTGGGAAGTCCTGGATCAGTGAGGGTTGGAGCTGTTGTGGGTTTTTTGATGGATCAAGTATTGATTTGGGAAATGTTATAATTCCATAATTGATGCAATATAAGATGTATTGGTACATCATTAAGAACAATTTTATCCAATATATTATATATGAAGAGGTGATGGTGATGAAACCAGTATAATTCTTTATTTTTAACATGTTTAATGGACATTTCCGTCATATGTTGAATTTGTAGAAAATGTAGATTTATTTTATCTTCATATTGAATCAATGTATTGTTTCAAAGATTAAATAATTCTATGGGGTCCTCAATAAGAAATCAATTATTGAGTTCTATCATCTGAAGGCCTTTTGCTTTCAGAGCTAGTAGATGAAGGATTTATGGCCAAGTTGGATTCCAAAGCACTATCTATATCAGTTATCAATCCATTTTTTAATGGTTCTCAGTAATCTTCCACAATTATTTAAAATCCTATTCCTAAGGAACCATACTTGTGAAGTCTCCCTATTCAATTCTTTCCTCTCACTCATTGGACCACTCACTCATCTACGTATCGTATTTTCCATTCAATAATTCAATGTTACCATTTCATAATCCAATGAATAGTTTTCGACATTGTGTCTATTTGGGTCATTTTGAGAGGATTTACATGAAGAATTTTCAGATGATGATGTATTAGTTGGAGGATTTTAGCTTCTAACTATTTGGTAGGAGATGCATCATGGAATAAGGGTTCCATCCATTGTCTTTTTAGTGAGTCTTTTCATGCAGTAATTATTTTAATATTGTTCAAACCCAATTTTTATCTCTAATGTTTTATCATAGATGGTTTAGGATTTATTTATATAATTTTATTATTGTAATCCTTTATGTTCATAGGAATTTGGTATCCTAGTATCACTCGGAATTTATATTATATTGCTTTTTGGATGTGAACCATTTAATGGTTATCCTTACTTTTGAATGGTTTTGGATTTTGGTGTTTCTCAATTAGAGAATTTAATAATTTGAGGAGATGATGAATCATGGTTTTGTATGGTGTTTGGTTTGGGTCTCTTTCACATGCTATGATTTCTAGTGTTAGATAGTGTAGGTAAAATATTAAATGGTTGGGATACCCACAATTTATATTTTTCGATGTTTTCATTTGGGTTGTTTGGGAATGACTTCTGGATTATAAAGGACAAACTGAGCTTCATGGTTTTTTCTGGACTCATTAAATTTCAAGTTTGAGTTTTGTTCCTTATTTGGATTGGTATATTTTTGAGGGCATAATTTTTTCGGTTGGAGATAATTATGCACCCTGAACCTGATTTCCAGAAAATATAATTTATTTTATGTTTATTTTTTGGTGGTTGATTTTTATTTTGATCGAGTTGGGTTCGTAGTGATAAATTTTGATATTTTGTTGCTTAGGGTAGTTTTTTGCCCTATGAATGGTTAGATTTAATTGTTTCGGGTGACACTATGTGGCTGGTGGACACAAATGGTGATTCCAATGGATTTTGATATTTAAAGACATACATGTCATTATCTACTCTTGTTTTGGCCTAAAACAAGTGTGAAAAGGGGTAACTGGGTGTCCTATTGGTGGCATCTATGGCTAGGTGCACAACTAGTTCTTGGTTAGTAGAAACAATGTGGAATTTTTGATGGATGATATGTAATACTTTAAGAAATAGTTATCCCAGTTAGATCATGGTTTCCAAAATCATGCGGCTAGACCATTTATGTGTCTCATCCTTCATGTAGTGTGTTCATGTTTGGAACTGAAGTGCCCAGATCAGTGTGAATCACTGAGAGGGGGAGGGGGTGAATCAGTGATCCTTTAAAACTTTTTACTAATTTATTTTTAATCAATTAAACCTCTATGGCTGGTTAAAGCCTCGATCCACTCTTCTTGTATCTCTCAACCTTTCCCGGATAATGCAGTAATGAAAAGGCACAGGACACAAGGATTTACAAGGTTCGGCACCAAAGGCCTACATCCTTGCCATGCTCTCCAAGCATGGATTCTCCATTATAACCTGTTAAAATTACAATGGTCGATACAGAGTCCCACTGTATATCTCCTGAGTCCCACAGGAGGGTCTTTATACTGCGTCCCACAGTGTTACCAGAGTCCCACTGGCCTGCTCCAGAATCCCACTGAAGACTTCTTCTCCCTGAGTCCCACAGGGTCTTCTCCTGGCTCCTCGAGTCACACGAGTAGCTCTTCTTCACTTTAAGTTCTTCAAGTAACTTCAGCAGCCTGGGATAAAGGCTGCTGGCCTTGCTCTTCTTCTGATCACTTGTGGTGATCAGGGTCTTCTCGTCTAGCTCGGGCTTTATCACCTTCTTCTAAGGATGACCCGGATTCTCTCTTCAACTACTGAATGCTCAGACAACTGATGTCTTTATCTTCGGTCTGGTCCAGTCTCAGTTCAAAACAACTTCATGCACTGAGTGCATGGCATCTCTTCAAGATCATCAAGTCTTGGACTCCTCAGATGCACACCACTGATTTATCACTGTTCACGTGTGCACGTGCATGCATGCATGCATGCACTTTCCTTTTCTTCCTCTTGGTGCAGTAGACCCACAAAGGTTGTAATCAATTATAGCACACACCTTTTCCACAATCTTCACACACTATATTCAAATTGCTCACACACTCAGAAGTGTGTTTTACTTTAGTGTGAGGGTCTCCTCAATCTTCCTTCTTCTAAGTGTGTTCACTTCACTTAGTGCACACACACTAGGTTCGGCCTCCTTATCTCATTGCACACAAAACTTCTTCACTTTGGAAAACACTTGAGCTTGGCCTACTTCACTTGCAAAGCACACTCACTTCCTTGTTCTTATAATCTTCTTCAAAGTGTGCACTCCACTTATGCACACACTTGGTTTTTCATTTTTCACACACAAGGGCTACGGCCTTCTCTTGTTCTTTTTGCACACAAAGTCACAAAGGCCTCGGCCTTCCTTCTTCACCTCTCACACACAAAGTGTGGTCTTCCACTTGGTGCACACACACAAATAGTGTGGTCTTCCTCCTTATGCACACACACAAGGCTACTGCCTGTTTGTTTTTCTTTTTGCACACATGTAGGCTTAGGTGTTTTCTCCTTTTAGCGCACACACACTTGGTGTGTAATTCTCATCACCCGAATCTCCTACTGCCCATATGAAGGCGCGCAAGTGCTTGATGAGCCGTGCCCTTCTCTTCTTCACTATGCACACACAAGTGCTCAAGCCTTGGGTTCTCTTCTCCACTTGGCACACACACCCACGAGGCAAGGCCTCGGCTTTCTTTTCCCTTCTTGAACACACACCCGAGTGTGTCCTTCCCCACTTATGCACACACAAGGATATGCCTCGGCTTCTCCTCTCCACTTGAGCTCCTTTCAATAAGCAGGCACACACACAAGGCCTCGGGTTCTTCTGCTATTCCACCTCAATGCCAAAGGAGGCGCGCAAGGTGTCTTGGTGAAAGGGCGCGCAAGACCTCCTACCCGCGGGGCGCGCAAGTGCAACACCCGCGGGGTCTTCCTCCTGCCGCGCAAGGGTGCGGGCAGAGAGGGAACAAGCCTCGGGCGCGCAAAGTGTTGCGGCCACGAGCTCTTCCTGCCGCGCAAAGGATTAGCGCGCAGGGGACTCAGCCGCGCAAATACCTTACGCGGGGCTTCAACTTCGCGAGGCAGAGGCACACGCGGATCAACAGACCTTCAATGAAAAACATCAGCAGCTTCTTCTCGAGGGCTGGGCCTCATTTATATAGGCAGAGGAAGGCTTCAAATCCTCCGCATGTTTTAACTTCAAAATGCCGAGATCTTTGGATCTTCAAAATCTTTACGAATCTTGATTTTCTTTCCTCTGTTTCACGCGGGATCTTCCTCTTTAATTTCCTCTACGTGCATGAGACTTAGAACGCATGCACGGCCTTCTTCTGATCCATAATATGCACGCAAAAACACCCCACGGCCTTCGGCAGCTTTGCTTGCCTCGGCCTCACTCGAAATCCTCCAAACATTGCATGCATGCTCTCTTTATTGCATGGATGGATTCGGTATGTCCAGACGAGCACGAGGGTGCCTTCGGCTTCGAGAGAGATGGCCGGAATCTCAAAAAAATCACTCGGGAGGCGCCTGGTTCAGCGGGGCTCGCGGATGGCTTCGGCTCGAGCTCGAGGAAGAGGACGAAGCCACGGCCGTCGGATCAGACGATGGAGATACATCGGACGGCCGTGATCTGGTTGGGCCGTGGCGGATGAGATGGGCGGCTGAGATCTGGCGCGCGATTGATCGTGCGGCCAGGATCGTTCCCGGGTGAAATTTCGCCGTCCCACATCGAAACACAGCCCTGTTTTCACGCGGCTTATAAGCCTGGCGCTCCCTCAACCCGCCAGTTGAACTTCTCCCTCCACGGTGCCGCCCCGCACCGTGTTCTCCCTGCGGGCGCGCTCTGCGCCCACTATGCTCCTCGCGGGCGCGCTTCTAACGCCCACTATGCTCCCTGCGGGCGCGCCACTGGAGCCCACTATGCACACTGCGCTCCTCCGGGCGTGCCCCAGGCGCCCATGCGGTGTCCTTGGGTGCGCCCCTGCCGCCCTGGCTCGCCCCACGGGGTTCCCCCGGGCGTGGTGCCCTAGTGCCCATGCCTTGGGGTTGAACCCCCCAAGGTGCCTTGGCTGGCCAATTTTTTGGCAAAGGGACAGAATAGGACTTTGTGAAATACAAAGTTCTTCTCCATATAAAACATGCCAAATGCCAAATGCCTTCTACTTCTTATCCATCCTCCCTTATTCATATCTTCTATTCTTCTTATGAATTCCTCCAATTCTTCCTCAACATTTAATCTTCACTTAGGAGTGACATTCAAAAGGTTCATCTTCATCAACCGAGCTCCTGAATCACTTAAATTATTCAAAGTGCTTCATTGATCTAATCAGAGATCAATTGGATCAACTTCAAATTCTCATGCACTAAGAGTTAGTACATGGACTTCATTAAACCACTTCATCCACTTAGAAGTAGTGAATGGATCATCTTGCTTCTTCAACTCCTCATGCATTGTCACTACAATGCATGATCTTCTAATCATGTTGTGACATTGTATCCAGTTGATACAAGTTCTTGGAACTTTAAGAGCAGCTCAACAATCGTCAGATATCTTAGAGAATGTTTCAACCATCATCTCCTATGTCACTTAGTGAATCTCCTAAGTGACATGCATCTGTGTACCATGGCCATTCTCCTTCATCACCATCACCATCACATACTTTGACATTCACATCTTGACTCCTTGACATCCATTCATTCCAAGACAACTTCATGCCTCATTGACAACAAATGCAACACAATGCACTTCAATCTCCCCCTTTGTATTTGTTGTCAATACACTCCTTCAGCACATATGAATGGGTCAATATGTGTGCCAATATTTTCTCCCCCTTATTGGCAATCAAATGCAAAGGTGTGGTGTGGTTCTCTTCCAAAAATATCTTCCTCCCTTATAAAATCATTTTCTTCAAAATCACTAAGAGAGGGATGATGCCACATGTTCTTCTTTAGCAAAGAACCTTTAGTAAATCAGCTCTAAGTCTACTTGGGCAAACCCGATGTAGAAAACAAGAGTGATATGACCAAGGAATTCAAAGCTATCCATAATTCTCTACACATGTGAGATCATGCTTAGGGGTTTGACATTTTTCAGATATAACAATGAATTGCTAAATCCTGCACATACTTCACAAAACTCATTAGAAAGTTCAGTGCTAAGATAAAGCTTCCCCTTTCATCCAATTGTCTTCAATCCATACTCCCCCTTAATTGACAAGATTAACTCAATTAAGAAACAAGGGATGAAAGCATGATTGGAATACCTTCACTTTCTCAAGATGATATTAATTTTAGAACATCATCTTCTCCAGATTGGCTCCCCCTCAAGGGGTGCACTCCATTCTTTCCAAACCACTCTCCAGATGAGAATGATCATCATCTTCAATTCCCTGCAATGTTAGCACATGTATATACCAAGAGTATAAGGGAATAAGATGGAACCTCCTTGGTTCATCAATGTGAACAACAAGGTTGAGAAGATTCTCTCAACCGAGATGTCCCATTTTCACCAGTCTTCACACTTGCACATTTGATCTTCATTGATGATTGTGCTGGTGAGGATCTCAACCCATCTTCATGTGAAATCTTTTTCTTCCCTTTTGCTTTAGCAAATGCCAGAGCTTCATCTTCATCTCTTTTTAGTTCTCTGGCAAGTTGCAACTGATGTGGCCATATGACAAGTATATCATTTGGAAGTGTGGCCTCAGTTTTGGAAATTCCACATGGTTCTTTTGATGCTGTCAAGCTACCTCTCTTTGGCAACTTGTTTTCAATCAATCCCTTCTGCTTCTTCTGGATTGATTGTCTGTTTGAGTTCAGTTGGCTTCTATTGATTTTCATGGCTTCTTTACAAAGATCCATGATATGTCCTTTCTTCCCACAGTAGAAGCATGTCTCCTTGGTGGCTCTTCTTGATGCATCACCCTTCTTGGTTTTAGAATCCAAGGACTTCTCTTCCTTTTTCAAACTCTTCTTGGGAGCATCTTCCACTTTCTTCTGCTTGCTTCCCAAGGATTCCTTTTTAGCCAGGTTCAGTGATCTTCTCTTCTTTTGAGCTCTGGATACAGTTGGAGATTGACATGTATCTATTTGACCACTTTTGCAATCATCCCAGATGTTGTCAAGTAATCCAAATCTATTTGCAGTAAACAGATGTCTCTGGACCTGTGGATGTTGCTTCTTTACTTCTGGCTTGCTCCCCCTAGGCATGGGCTTCCTCCGTGATTTGGCATTCAGTGGATTGTACCAACAATCCTTTGCACAATGCCCATACTTGTTACAACACCAACATTGACCCACAAATCTTGACCTCTTGATTCCTTCTGATTGTTGGGTACCTGTCTTGAATTGTTGTGCTGCTTCAGGAGAGCTTTCTTTCTTCATTGTCTTCATCCATACTTGTTTGGAATTATTTTTCCATCCTGCACTTTTTGTGGAGACACAATTAGAAGCATCAGTACAAGATGGTATGGATCGTACCTTCTTTCTAGAAGTTGTTGCACTTTCACTAGAGGATGTCTTGCTTTTAGAATCATCCTTCTCAAAGCTCACTTGAGTAGCAACATTTCTTCTTTCAGTTGACTGGGAGGCTTTGGCTTTGGGTGATTGCTGATTTTTCAATATCACCTCTAATTCTAAACACTTCATGTTGAGGGAGTTCTTCTCATCCTCAACTGTTCTTAGCCTTCCTTCCCATTTCTCTTCCAGCTGTTTTATCTGGTCTTCATGCATCTGCTTCATTTCAAGCAATGAGTTGTCAAGCTCCTTCACCCTTTTGACTTTGTCTTCTAGTTGAGCATCCCTGACAACCATTGACACTTTGTGCCTCTTTTCCAGTGCATGGACAACATCTTTGATCATTATCATAAAGATGTCTTTCTCAGAAAGGCTTCTTTGCAATTCTTCAGCAGTGTCTTCATATCTTTCATTGAAAAGGGAAACTGTTTCATCTTTGGCATTTACCAGCTTTCTGAGAGTGTTGGTTATGCCAACCCTTTTAGCCAGCAGATCTTCCATAGCATTGGCTTCTTCTTCTAACTGTGATTTTTCTTCTTGAAGATCATGGATGCCTGTAGCTATACACTTTGCCACTTCCATGGGAACTGTCTTCTGAAGATAGTTGAGTGCACTCTGAAGATCATTCATTATTTCAACTTCATCACAGCTAGGACAGGCTTTCTTCATCTTCTTGGCCTGTTTCTTCTTTCTATTTTTCTGAGTCTTGGCAGATATCTCCATTTGAGGCTGGTCTTTTATTTCCTCAAATCTGCACTCCATATAGACTCTCTTGGATCTTTTAGAGGTAACCTCCCTCTGATACCAATTGAAGTGCCCAGATCAGTGTGAATCACTGAGAGGGGGAGGGGGTGAATCAGTGATCCTTTAAAACTTTTTACTAATTGATTTTTAATCAATTAAACCTCTATGGCTGGTTAAAGCCTCGATCCACTCTTCTTGTATCTCTCAACCTTTGCCGGATAATGCAGTAATGAAAAGGCACAGGACACAAGGATTTACAAGGTTCGGCACCAAAGGCCTACATCCTTGCCATGCTCTCCAAGCATGGATTCTCCATTATAACCTGTTAAAATTACAATGGTCGATACAGAGTCCCACTGTATCTCTCCTGAGTCCCACAGGAGGGTCTTTATACTGCGTCCCACAGTGTTACCAGAGTCCCACTGGCCTGCTCCAGAATCCCACTGAAGACTTCTTCTCCCTGAGTCCCACAGGGTCTTCTCCTGGCTCCTCGAGTCACACGAGTAGCTCTTCTTCACTTTAAGTTCTTCAAGTAACTTCAGCAGCCTGGGATAAAGGCTGCTGGCCTTGCTCTTCTTCTGATCACTTGTGGTGATCAGGGTCTTCTCGTCTAGCTCGGGCTTTATCACCTTCTTCTAAGGATGACCCGGCTTCTCTCTTCAACTACTGAATGCTCAGACAACTGATGTCTTTATCTTCGGTCTGGTCCAGTCTCAGTTCAAAACAACTTCATGCACTGAGTGCATGGCATCTCTTCAAGATCTTCAAGTCTTGGACTCCTCAGATGCACACCACTGATTTAGCACTGTGCACGTGTGCACGTGCATGCATGCATGCATGCACTTTCCTTTTCTTCCTCTTGGTGCAGTAGACCCACAAAGGGTGTAATAAATTATAGCACACACCTTTTCCACAATCTTCACACACTATATTCAAATTGCTCACACACTCAGAAGTGTGTTTTACTTTAGTGTGAGGGTCTCCTCAATCTTCCTTCTTCTAAGTGTGTTCACTTCACTTAGTGCACACACACTAGGTTCGGCCTCCTTATCTCATTGCACACAAAACTTCTTCACTTTGGCAAACACATGAGCTTGGACTACTTCACTTGCAAAGCACACTCACTTCCTTGTTCTTATAATCTTCTTCAAAGTGTGCACTCCACTTATGCACACACTTGGTTCTTCATTTTTCACACACAAGGGCTACGACCTTCTCTTGTTCTTTTTGCACACAAAGGCACAAAGGCCTCGGCCTTCCTTCTTCACCTCTCACACACAAAGTGTGGTCTTCCACTTGGTGCACACACACAAATAGTGTGGTCTTCCTCCTTATGCACACACACAAGGCTACGGCCTGTTTGTTTTTCTTTTTGCACACATGTAGGCTTAGGTGTTTTCTCCTTTTAGCGCACACACACTTGGTGTGTAATTCTCATCACCCGAATCTCCTACTGCCCATATGAAGGCGCGCAAGTGCTTGATGAGCCGTGCCCTTCTCTTCTTCACTATGCACACACAAGTGCTCAAGCCTTGGGTTCTCTTCTCCACTTGGCACACACACCCACGAGGCAAGGCCTCGGCTTTCTTTTCCCTTCTTGCACACACACCCGAGTGTGTCCTTCCCCACTTATGCACACACAAGGCTATGCCTCGGCTTCTCCTCTCCACTTGAGCTCCTTTCAATAAGGAGGCACACACACAAGGCCTCGGGTTCTTCTGCTATTCCACCTCAATGCCAAAGGAGGCGCGCAAGGTGTCTTGGTGCAAGGGCGCGCAAGACCTCCTACCCGCGGGGCGCGCAAGTGCAACACCCGCGGGGTCTTCCTCCTGCCGCGCAAGGGTGCGGGCAGAGAGGGAACAAGCCTCGGGCGCGCAAAGTGTTGCGGCCACGAGCTCTTCCTGCCGCGCAAAGGATTAGCGCGCAGGGGACTCAGCCGCGCAAATACCTTACGCGGGGCTTCAACTTCGCGAGGCAGAGGCACACGCGGATCAACAGACCTTCAATGAAAAACATCAGCAGCTTCTTCTCGAGGGCTAGGCCTCATTTATATAGGCAGAGGAAGGCTTCAAATCCTCCGCGTGTTTTAACTTCAAAATGCCGAGATCTTCGGATCTTCAAAATCTTTACAAATCTTGATTTTCTTTCCTCTGTTTCACGCGGGATCTTCCTCTTTAATTTCCTCTACGTGCATGCGACTTAGAACGCATGCACGGCCTTCTTCTGATCCATAATATGCACGCAAAAACACCCCACGGCCTTCGGCAGCTTTGCTTGCCTCGGCCTCACTCGAAATCCTCCAAACATTGCATGCATGCTCTCTTTATTGCATGGATGGATTCGGTATGTCCAGAAGAGCACGAGGGTGCCTTCGGCTTCGAGAGAGATGGCCGGAATCTCAAAAAAATCACTCGGGAGGCGCCTGGTTCAGCGGGGCTCGCGGATGGCTTCGGCTCGAGCTCGAGGAAGAGGACGAAGCCACGGCCGTCGGATCAGACGATGGAGATACATCGGACGGCCGCGATCTGGTTGGGCCGCGGCGGATTAGATGGGCGGCTGAGATCTGGCGCGCGATTGATCGTGCGGCCAGGATCGTTCCCGGGTGAAATTTCGCCGTCCCACATCGAAACGCAGCCCTGTTTTCACGCGGCTTATAAGCCTGGCGCTCCCTCAACCCGCCAGTTGAACTTCTCCCTCCACGGTGCCGCCCCGCACCGTGTTCTCCCTGCGGGCGCGCTCTGCGCCCACTATGCTCCTCGTGGGCGCGCTTCTAACGCCCACTATGCTCCCTGCGGGCGCGCCACTGGCGCCCACTATGCACACTGCTCTCCTCCGGGCGTGCCCCAGGCGCCCATGCGGTGTCCTTGGGTGCGCCCCTGCCGCCCTGGCTCGCCCCACGGGGTTCCCCCGGGCGTGGTGCCCTAGTGCCCATGCCTTGGGGTTGAACCCCCCAAGGTGCCTTGGCTGGCCAATTTTTTGGCAAAGGGACAGAATAGGACTTTGTGAAATACAAAGTTCTTCTCCATATAAAACATGCCAAATGCCAAATGCCTTCTACTTCTTATCCATCCTCCCTTATTCATATCTTCTATTCTTCTTAATAATTCCTCCAATTCTTCCTCAACATTTAATCTTCACTTAGGAGTGACATTCAAAAGGTTCATCTTCATCAACCGAGCTCCTGAATCACTTAAATTATTCAAAGTGCTTCATTGATCTAATCAGAGATCAATTGGATCAATTTCAAATTCTCATGCACTAAGAGTTAGTACATGGACTTCATTAAACCACTTCATCCACTTAGAAGTAGTGAATGGATCATCTTGCTTCTTCAACTCCTCATGCATTGTCACTACAATGCATGATCTTCTAATCATGTTGTGACATTGTATCCAGTTGATACAAGTTCTTGGAACTTTAAGAGCAGCTCAACAATCGTCAGATATCTTAGAGAATGTTTCAACCATCATCTCCTATGTCACTTAGTGAATCTCCTAAGTGACATGCATCTGTGTACCATGGCCATTCTCCTTCATCACCATCACCATCACATCCTTTGACATTCACATCTTGACTCCTTGACATCCATTCATTCCAAGACAACTTCATGCCTCATTGACAACAAATGCCACACAATGCACTTCAGGAACATTGTTTGCAAAACCATGCGGCCTAACCATTCTACTTACCTCGATTCCTAAAAATTAGAAATTTATATTTCCCCATTTTTTAGCCATAAATTGGGACTCTTCTACCGAATACAACCTAATCACACCATGGGGTTCCCATGACCCTCATTTCGTGGATCTCCTTCCACCATTAAATCTTCATCAGGGTTCCATGATATGTTCCTCGTAGGTTTTGGTAAATTTTATCCGCATTTTATATTCCATAATTATTCTTCTTGTTTATCATTTATCAATTCACTCTTGTCTAATCAATAGGGTGTGGGATGGATTATATGGGTTAATTTCATTGATTTTTGGGTGTAGTTTTTCTCAATGATCTATCTTATTCATTCTCTGGGAGTTTCATTGTATTCGTACATCCTTGAGGAATGTTGTTACTATTTCCGACGCATTCAACGGGGCATGCACATCCTTCTGTGGAGGACGCGTAGTTGTTTCCCCAAATTCGCATTTTCCAATGGTGGGCGACATCCATTCCTTATTCATGGATGTTTTCTCCTTGATCAAAACAGGATGATGGGATGTTAGTTCTTCCTTTTGTGGATTCATCCTCCGAACTTGTCACATAATCCAGGTCTCCCTTATAGATTTCAGACATTGTTCATGAAAATATTCCTAGTACCATATCATCATGAAAACCTTTTTATTACACTGCTTCTTTTGGGACATTCCAAAGGGTCTGGTCAGGGAAGAAACCATTGGTCAGTTGAGTAGCCATTCTAGAAATCACTGTCATGTATGGATGCTCTAACACTGGCACGTCTAGGTTTCTTCCCCTTTTTATAGGGATTCTAGAGGGTGTATAAGCCCGAGGCAACCCACATCGAACGTGGGGGATCATATTCCATGGTCATGTATCTGAGGTTTTCCCCAACTTCCCAAGCTTAACATAGCGTATGCCACGAGTTTAATGTCTAGAGGAGACAGATCATACTGATCAGAACACTGATTAAAGAGGATACGATGGGTGCAACCTCTAGAGGGAACACTGATGTTGGGGGGGGGGAGTTTTCATGAACTCACCAAGTTGTGGCGACCTGTGTAAGAATCAAGAAGAATGATGGAGTGTTTGAATGAAGTAATGGTGAATGGGATGGAATTTCTATGAGGAAGACAGTGATATTGGGCTTTAGTCTCTAGGAGAATTCCTACATATCGCCGTGGTAGGGAATCAATCTCTGTGTAGTTCATCTAATGATGGCTTACCACTGATTGGGGATTTAAACGACATACCACATGATGGGGATGTCGATGGCTTACCACTAAATGTGGTCACAATGGCTTACCACTGGATGGAATTCACATTGGCTTACCGCTGAATTGAGTCATAACGGCTAACTGATGGACAGGGTTGACAACGACTTACCGTTGAATGGAGTCATAATGGCTTACCACTGATCAGGGGAGATAGTGGCTTTCCGCTAATTGAGGTTCACTGTTTAACGCCATGCGTGACGGGGGTCAAATGACGTGAAGGATGACCTGGGGCCCAAAAGGATGGTGGGATTGAACCCCATAGAGGCTTCCATTGCACCTTTCCTTGGCAAAAATCAAAGACCTCGTAGTTCAGGTGGGTGGGATCTAACGTGAAGGGGATCAGAACCAATGGGTGTTGGGCTTGAACCCTAGGGAGGATTCCAACGTACCACACCATGGTAAGGAACAAAGACCACGTAGTTCAGATATGTGTCTGGGGCTCACACTCTAGTATTCCCATGGTGTTGGTGAACCAATGTAAAGATGGTCGGAACGACCGAGTGGTGGGCATGAACCTCGTGGAGGCTTCCAATGTACCCTACCTGGGCAAGGATCAAATACCTCATAGTTTAGGTTGGGTGTGGGTCTTACACTATAGGCTGCACCAATGTTTTGGTGAACTGACATGAAGATGGTCAGAACGACCGGGGTGGTGGTCTTGAACCTCGTTGAGGCTTCCTACATACCACGCCTTGGAAAGGATCAATGAGCATGTAGTTCAGGATGGGTGGGGGCATACACTCAAGGTTTCCCATGGTGTTGGTGAACCAATGTGAAGATGGTCCGAATGACCAGGGTGGTGAGCTTGAACCTCGTGGAGGCTTCATACATACCCTGCCTTGGCAAGGAACAAAGACACAGTAGTTCAGGTTGGGTGTGAGGCTTAAAATCTAGGCTGACCAAGGTGTTGGTGAACCAATATGAAGATGGTCATAACGACCAGGGTTGTGGGCTTCAACCTCGTGGAGGCTACCTACATACCCTGTCGTGGAAAGGATCAAGGACCACGTAGTTCAATATGGGCGTCTGGCTTACACTCTAGGCTCCCCAAGGTGGATTTCATGGTCAGTGGTTATTCTAAGCCTATGTGAGTCATTCTCAGTGTGAGAAACAAGAGACAACAAAGACCAGATGATCATGTAGTGAATGGTGTGTCCGTGGGAAATGGAGTGGGGCATACACGTAGTTAGTGGCCCAAAGTGGAAACATGGGCTTATGCTTGGTTAGCCTCCCAGGGAGATAGAGATAGGGGATTACTCCAGGGTGCAGACCCAAGTAGTGACAAAGCCTAGTGGGAGAGGGATTTGGAACCTAGGAAGAGAGGAGATGCATGGATACAACCTCCTACAAGAAAATCCAGGGGCTCACACCAGGGTAGTTTCCCTTTCCCTGTAGATAGACACTGCTCCGATAAAGAATCTCTCATTCCATTTGATGAATTATTTCACTCCCTTGGAGACAAGTGGGAATAGAGAATGTCTACAGTGGGGTACCCCGCTCATGATACACAAGGTGAGGCCACAGTTTAACGTCATGTGCTGATGATGAAGGTGCATGGCAGTTTAACATCCTGTTTCTTGGACGAGGTGGGATTACTATCCACCCCTGGGACATAAATAACTAACACCCTCTACACCCCTATAAAGAGTAGGGATAGTCAACGCCGTGGTTAGGGGGTGTTATGGAGCATACCATTGGGTGGTCCACGTTATAGTGGCTATTCGAAGAAGCCATAGCTGTTAGCGTTCCAATGTGAAGAAGCATGAGGCGATGCAATGAAATAGGAAGTATCGTTCGAGGGTCTTTGAAATTGCTTCATGAAAACATGAAGGGCTGTGTGGGAAAAAGATTTGTAGAGAAAAAGGGGCCATTAGTAGAATCGTTGTGAAGCTCCAGTGCTCCATAAAGTGGAGGGGCTTCGTGAAGGTATGTGCTTCACGAAGTGAAGTTACCTAGGCTATGAATACGGCATAGGTGGATATGGAAGGATCTTCACTAAGTATAAAGGTACTCTCGAAGAAATGCCTCGCGATGTAGGGGTTCCTCATGAATTAGGGTGTCATGAAGCAGTGTGCTTCATGAATCACAATGACCCTACCTCAGAATACATGTCATGTTGTAGTGGTGGGTGTTTAGGGAAGCATAAATGCTTCTCGACAACACGAGTCCCCCTAGGGATCTCCTTCATTCTCGAAGTCCGGTGGGCTTCACGAAGGGCATCCCTCTTGGATGTGGGGCCCAATAAATACCAAGGGAGAATCCCATCGCAATGCAGATGTACCTTGAAGAGCCCATGGGTCACAGAGCAAGAGGTGATTCAAGATTTGAGAGATCAGATGGTGAATGGCCATATTATCTATCCATTGGCCTCGAGGGAGCCCTGTATTTATAGGCAAGAGGTGTCGCGAAGAAGATATCGCTCGACGTGATGATGGATTTAGTTCTGTGGCGTATCGTGAAAATTAAATGCAGTCACAGAGGGTTACCACCTCCATACTTCTTGGTGGCACACGAATGTCAAAATGGTTCATGGATCGTTACCACCTCTTTGCTCCATGGTGGGTCACGAACGTCAAAACAGCTCACAGAGTGTTACCACCTCCTTGTGTTGTGCCAAGTGCGGGGCCATGGGGCTCCGTGAAAGGGCTCTGTGGGGAAGTATGGGTGGTGTCCCTCTTTATCTTCATCTTCCTGGTCTATTTTCATAAACTGTTACCGATGAAAAATCATGGCTATTGTATGAATAATTGAGGTGGTTAGAATATTGCACAATATTTTTCATTGGTTTAACCATTTGTTTTTTATTCAAAAAAATATCATTGGTATGGATTCAAATTTTTTATTGTTTGTGGGAAAAGATTCACCTCAAACACATATACCCACTTCCTTTTTCAGAATTTTCCATTGATTCTTTTTTTGTGGATCCAAAAAACCCAATTTGTTTCATATTTTTAGGGATTTATGGACCGGATTTCCAATTTTAGTCAATAATTTGGGAACATGTCCAAAAATACTTATTAACTCGCATTGGTTGAGAGGATGTGATGTTGGTCTCATCACAACCTCTGGGGGTGAATTGTTTCCTACAGCTGGACTGTATGGTATATTTAATATCTTCATGAATAATTCATTAATTCCCACATATGACATAGGTATCTATTGATATAATAATAAGTTATTAGAAAGAATGGAATTAAGATAATTTGAAAGAAAATAATGTTTTTCATCGATGGATATATTTATATGTACTCGAGGATCTTTTCTAATGGTACCTTTTATGAATTTATTAGATATTATTTAATAATTTATAATTAAAGTGATGGTTCTGAGGCATGAAGTGTCCCACTCTAGGGTTTATCATCATCCAGGTTTATGGGAAGAGTTTTTATGTCAAGACTAGTCCCATAAGATGAGATTTAAATGTATATTTTTTAATGGAATTAGAACACATGTACATCAGTTCCACATAACAAGACACATAATACCTTTTCTGGTAATGTGTATGATTCCAAAGTGTGTAGTTTAACATCATGTGACAATGATGTATAGATGGAAGGTGCCCAAATTTTTTTTTGCTATGGGAAAAATGCTGAAACAGCCCATGGAAAATGGAAGGGATGTGAGCTCCCAACATGGATATGAACCTACTAGGAATTTTACACATGGATAATAAGGATTGATTTGGGTCATGGTTTTGGATCTCATATAGGCTTCAATCATATCCTATTTGGATAGGTATAAAATACCACATAGTTCAGTTTTCCAGACCCATGCTTATGGAGGACCCTTGAAGTTTTATCTCATATGTAATGCATCCCATTTAGAGGATTGAGATGGGGATTATGTTGAATGGGAGTACCATATAGATTATTTATGTGGTGATCATACGAAATGGTAGTCCCTTTGTGGGTCTTGATACATGGATTTGAGGACCCATTCCAATAGTGTCCCTTTGAAAAAAGTTGAGATGAGCATCCAGATAAATATTTCATGCTGAGATATTCATTTGACCATACAGATTACATGATCATAGCTAACCTCTAAACCCATGTTATTCATGATCGAATTTGTGAAATTAGAGGAGGATAAAGATCCATAAAACTGCATGATCATTCTTTTACTGTTGGAAGATGTTGGGGATAAAATTGAATTATAAGGGGCATGTATGTGCCCCTTGCCTCTCATATTCTCATAACCAAGATTGTCACATCTGAGTATGTGCCTGGACACCACCCTATAAGAAATACTGAGGGTTTATTCCATATTGGATTCCCTAATAATATATCATGATAATATAGGATAATTATTCATTAAAATTCATATAGAAAAGTAATCCTGACCCCCCTCCCCTCATGGAACCATAGATCCATATTATAAAAGAAGACTTAGGAAGGAAAAATTTGAAGTATTTTAATCTAAGATGGGGATATCCACGAAACAATACCAAAGTATTGTGTCCCATTTACTAATGAGACAAATAAATAAATACACCCAGAGGACCCTACTTATCATGCAGGATAAGTACATGACACATATCACTGATGGAATTCCAAATTAAATGAGAAATGTGATGGTCTGTCTTTTTCCATTATCATTTAATTTTGAAGGATTATATGGGGGATTAATTTTATTCCCCCTCATAAGAGGGATCCAAAGGAGTATAATATCACCAGTTGGATTCATAAAATATGGAATCAAAAGATTTCTCATTCATTTCAAGGAGGAGAGACAATAATATGTTTCATGAAAGTTGATCTGGGAGGATTTGGAAGTGATTCACATAGGGGTAGTCTTGTACATTAGGGTAGTTCCTTGGTTAATGGGACACTTGGTATGAATTACATGGGTAAACACATACTCTAGGGACTAAGGGACTCCATAGGTGTCCCTAAAAGGGTCTCCAACTAGTCTCAGATTTTAGAAGGGACCATTGAGTTTTTTTTCTTTTAAATTATAGATAATGGGTCCCCATATTTGTTTCTTATGTTATAGACATTGGAGGGATTTTGATCCCACTATCCGCCTAAATTTTCTTTTATACTTGGTTTTGGAGATATACATGAAGGATTTATGATGACCTAGGAAAATTGGGTTGTGTGACTAGATCTTGGTGGCTGCTTCCATTTTTACATTCCACAAGATAAGGATCCCCATATTTATATTGATAAAAAATCATGGGTCCCAGGGTGAATTATTTCGTCTATGATGTTACCTAGTGCATATATATCATGTATTTATCATGATGAGGGGAGGATGATACTTATTTTCTGTGTATGTTTTCCAGCATGAGCCTTCTGACAAACAGGTGGACTAAGATCCCATTGTTCTCTCATGGGGATTCATCACATTTCAGACTCATATGACACTTTTTATAATATTTTCATCCCACATGAAAACGTATAGAATCAAAAACCCACCCCCCTCTTGATTGGACCCATCCAAAAGAATGGGGTCTAGTCCTATAGTGTTGGGAGAAAAAAAAATCAGCAGGCTATGTATGTTTTCTGCATAGGTTACACCAATATGGAAGTGTCATAGTTCTCATGAACAATTATAATGTATATTCCTAGGGTGTAGGTCAGTTACATAGGACTGATTCATATTCCATCAGTATCTATAAATACCTAGAAACATCCAGAAAATATATTCTCCCACATTAATGTTCTTTTAATCTAATTGCATATATAATCAACATTTCCATTCAATGCTTCTAATTTTAGTAGGTCTTCATAATAACTTCTACATGCACAGACTCAGTACAACCACTTGATCAACTGTTCTGTGTGGGATAAAATTATGGGGGGAGGGGTTCCCTAAGGAACCTCTTTGAAGGATCCCATTTTAGGAGAATGTTTAAGGAATCAGGTTTAGGGGACTAAGAATGGGCTATCCCTTTATAATATTTCTTATTTGTAAAAAATAACAATTTTGACTTTAATAAAAATATTTATGTGTACTTATAGGACATCAATGGCTTCATAGATGTCATCCCATGAATATGTTACTACAAGTTTATCATATATTCTCAATTATATTGGTCCAGATTTCAATAAAATGTTATCTTTCTCCCTAAAGGACTTCTAAAATCACAGGATATATTATCAGAAAGTGTATACATGAATTGAAAACATGCCTCTATACAATCATTGACTTATAAGAGAATAAATAATTCAAATGGATCATAGATTCATTCATAAGACATGTTTCATGTAATTTACCAACTATCTCACCACTAATGCTTCTAATAAAGGAATAAATATAATGGATGGAATAGTTTCGACAACCAATGTCATCCAATAGAACTGATGTTACCTAGATCAAAAGACTCGCACCAAATAGGTGAAACCTAATTGTTATGACTCAACCTTCATTGCAACCAATATATACCAATTTTATGGATGAAGGTGGGATGGTACATCCTCTCAGGATGAGGAGTCATGATTTAACAGATGTGGGTATATTGGGTGATAAAATCATTTTCAAAATTCATGACTGAGCTAAAAAACATAAATATTTTTGAAATCATTTTGGTGGGAATTTTTTTTAAAAGAACTAGGAAATCATCCCTAAACTTTTGAGCTGATGAATTAAACATACAAATCCATTTAATTTGATGCATGACGAATTAAATATTAGACTATGGGACATCTAATCATTCAATATACCGCTATTACCGGGGACATTATGATGATTATATCCAACTAATGGAAATAAGGGATTATTCTAAAAGGACACCATCCATTTCCCACATGATTTTTATGGTGGCTCAGATTTTGTGGAAGAAAGATCATCATCCAAGGTTTGAAAAAAAACCTTTATGTGAGGATGAAGACTTTCCATGAACAAAAAGTGGATTTCCCCACTTTTCATCTCCATAGGTGATGCCCACCATATAAAATTGGAGCACTCAGGGTAAATCATGTCCTACATTGGAGAAACACCAGTATAACTATAGAGATACATGCTAAATCCTATGTTTTCTATGAGGAACCATTTGTTTGGATTCCTCCTGATGTGGGTAAGAATCTACCTACTATGATTCCACAAATCCAAAAGTGGCATGAAACCAGTATCATTTTTAATACAAGTAAGCTTTTAAAAGGGAGACACATTAGGTTTACTACTCCTATACTGTATAATATTTATATGTATATATTTTATGTGTACAATAGAATGTACCCATTAAAAATATAATTGAAATTTCACATTTTATGGGGGTTTAATGAAGCACATAGTAGTTCATTCATTGTACTAAGTGGAATTCTTGCCCATGAAGTATAGATTCTTTAATTATTTCAAGATGTTTCTAATATTCATCCATATTAATTGCCATGCGATGAAGTCTTGAGGGTTATGAACGTTTCAGAATAGCTCAACTTCTAACTATATGGTGATCCACCTACCTGTATGATTCCTAATAATGGAAAAGTGAAAAATGATAAATGTTTGTACATGATTTCATTAATGTAATGGGTACATTTTTTCCTATATTGATCGTGATATCATATATGAGGAATATGATCAATATCAATATTAACACAAATTGAACTGTCTAAAATTTCCAAGTGTCTCTCCCCCCACACAAGTTCAACTTGATAATGAAATGATGGTGAACTAGAAATTATTGATCATAATGGACTTGTAGGTTTCCCAAATTATAATTAATCTGCCGAATCTGGGTGCATAAATTGGGATGGAAATTAGGTATTCTAGTTCATGGAACTATTCATACACTCAATAGGGGTTATATAAAGTATTACATTTAGTATTAGATATGAAAATTTCTAGTCGTTCCTTGATTCAAAGGAAGGTTCAATGGAAGGTGATGATAATAAATATTTGAATCCATCAATGTGGTCTTTTGATTGGGCGATAGGGTAGGCATGTGTTGATAAAACCACATCATACAAGGAAATTATATAATGTTGACATAACTAATAGGAGAAATAGGTTCTGGTAACTAGGTATTCGATTATAATATAATGGACTGAAAATATTTAAAAATCAATAGATGCCAGTTCTTCCTCCCAATGAGCTATATTAAAAGAAGATAATGTTGGACCCTTATAGATATAAGCATGGAAGGAAACATCTCATGAGATAATAGACATGTGGATATTTATCCAGGCTAGAATACACATCACAGAGCTAGGGGATATCAGATAACCCATAGATCATCACCATAAAATGAATATATCTGAGGCAAGGAAAAACTTTTTGGAGAATGAAATGCTGATATATAGAATTATAAGATCCTCGAAACAAAGAGAGTATTATACATGTATGATGGATCTACTATTGAGGGGGTATCTTGTAATTCCTAAAAGTAATTGGATGACTGTATTGACACCAGTGATGTATCACTATTTTCAGACATCCCTTCTTACTCATTCATCAACCATTATGATTTTTAGGAGATCTATGTCATAGTTTATAGGATACGAATAATAACCAACAATAGAGGATATTAAGTCTAGGAATATGTGGGCCCATATGAAACACCATAAGAGTAGTGGTTTATTATTTCGAATTACTATAAATATCCCTTCTCCATAGGACATTGCTGGAGGAAATTCAAGGAGGTTCCTCCGTACCTCCATCTAATGTTCCTATTAATTAGATGACTGATATGGGACCCTTTTCATCTTGAGAGAGAAGAAAAAGATGACGATGAATTTGGAATGTTGTATGGTCCACCCAAGGCCTTTTTTTATTTCCCTTTAAATCATATGACTAACTTGACATACTTTTTTTATCATGATTTCCATTTACATGATCCGCATTGATTTCCTCCCTTAATGTTCCTGACACAGATCCTATAAGGATTGAGGTGGACATATCCAAAGAGGGCCAGACTTGTGTGGATGACTACATATTCTTGAAGAATGAATTGAAAAGATATGTATCAACATCTATTACAATTATTGAATGGAGGGGAGAGGGTCATGGTAACATCTTTGTATAATATAAGGTGTCATGTTATGGTTACTGACTTTCTTCAATGTGATATTTTAGAACCACAGCATATAATGGTAGACATTATGAAAACCCCAACTAACTCTATCTCTACTATTGACGGGGTCGATTGGGATCCTTGAAAGTATTATTTATGTTTCAGGGATGATCATAGCCATGTACGGTTCGAATATACTTTGAAAACTAAGAAGTCGACTATGAGAATCGATGACAGATCCAATTCTGGTCTAGAGTATTGTGTCTCAAATACCACTAATAGTGAGGATGTTCGAAGACATGATTAAATTTTAAATATAGTAACCTAAAATGAGGATACATTAAAAGACATTAATATTAATACATATTTTTGGATTTCATGGTTTTTAGCTTTTTATTGGATGGATGAGAGTTTTCTTTTTCTTATATTTTTTTTCGAATACAGTCTCCCATTTTTCACATGATATTATTCTTTAGAGATCAACCTATACAACATTTTCTGCATAGAGCACTGTAAAAGAAATTCATCAATAAGGAATCCATATTCATCCTAATCCTATTGTTGATGGAGTGATAGTTATGAACCCCAATGTGGGAAATTCCTGTGATCCCATAACCATTCCTTATACACAAACATAAGGGTATGTTTCTTCTTATAAGGTTCATACCCATAATGTCGACACCCTAAATAATGGGGAGTAATTAATCCAAATATATTATCCAATAGTGAGTGAGATGTAGTAATTTCATTTTTCGATTCACTTTGGTTAACACCCTAATTTGGACAAGGGGTTTCACCATTTATTCAATGTCATCAACATCAGTGTATGAGAATAAGGTGTGGGATTATGTACCATTTTATTCAATAATGGTGGGAGAAACATATGTTTCCTTAGAGGGATGAGAAGAAGGTAACTATTTGATTTCAGTCATGTGAGGTTACATATATCCCTCCAATATTGGATCTATATTGTAATTGGATACACATCTTTCACTTAAAACTTCATACCATATCATTGGGTGAGACATCTAGAAGAAAATATCAGGGATGCCACTTGAACACATACCATCATAATGTTTCCAACATCCAAAATATTTTTTTCAATATTATTTTATCATCGGTTATATTACCACATTATCCCCCATTTATAAAATTAAATCATTTTTATAAAGGAAGAGGAGTGATAGTCTCAGTAGTTTGTGGCATAGTTTCAAGTCTAGTTTGATGATCATAGGGTTGTAGTGTCCCAGGAGGAGTTCAATTTTTCCATGGAGTAAGTGGTGCGTTTATGATTTCATGATGAAAAATATATCCATGTGACTTGTATTAAATAAGAACTATCCACCATACAAGAATAGAAGGTGAATTTCCATCGTTCTATGAGGAGGGTCTCAGCATAATGTGAGGATTCTAGGGTTATATTGAAAGAGAATCTTTGTCACATTAAAGAGGTCATATTCGCAAAACTAGCTAGGTTACGGGAAGCTGTGGAACTTGATCGATCTATTTTTCAACATATAAAAACTTGTGTTGATGAAATCCTATAAATTTTGGCGTAAGGAATCTATGATGTTTTCATTTTACAATATAAATTAAAAAGATTATTATTTCCAATTACTTGTCCCTATATTATTGTCTTCATAATAATCATTATAACTTCAATGATAGTGGTGAAGGGGCACACTAATTATTTCCGCTATATTTTTTCATTGAAATCTTAGTTTAGCATTTGAAGGGAAGAAAAGATAAAAAATATATAAAAATTATGTATTTTTAGTCATAAACTTATTTTTTCCTATGTCTCACATGATGAGGTCTTATTAGATGAGACTCAGATTATTATTTGGCCCCCCTTTGTGGGTTTTCAGTCTAATTAGTTTTTTTACTATTATCATTTCATGGAATGATTATTTCCAAATAAATACTAAGAATTGGTCTTGTGAGATGAGTCATGACTATTTCCTAGGGTACTCTTTGTAGGTCCTCAACCTATTGAATGTTGTTTCTCTTTTGGTGGACATTTAAATGTTCTCGAAACTGAACTCATGTAACAAGTTTTTTTAATATAATATCTTGGACCATGCATTATAGAATGATGATCTATGGAAAGCTTGTTATCCAATAATTTTCCAATATTATTTTGATATAGGAATGATAATTCCATGTCTTGATTGAGATATTCCCAGATATAAAACATTATAAAAGAAAAATATGAGATGAATGGCCATAAAATTTTTTAAATAGAAGTTTACACCATAATAATTTATTTTATTGTTGGAATAGAGGAGGTATACCCTGGAGAATAATGTAATGTTTTTATAAAACCCCCCTTTTTTGGTTATTTTATGAAAATAAAAATTGGGATTATTTCTAGATAGTTGAATAGTTGCATCCACTAGATTACATACACTTTTGGTGGGAAAATTATGAAAAACCAACTAGGTCATATTATTGAATAGTAAAAAAATGAATCCATAGGAATCATAATATCATATTTCTAGTGTTATGAATGTTTATGAAGATATATATTTCTCAAGGAAATGATGGGTGGTTTTCCATTGGATGGTTTTCAGATAATAGAGAGAGAATATTTCATAGAATGAGATATAAATGGAAAACCTCCCCTATATGAATTTGGATTGTGAATTGAAGGGTACATTATATTAAAGGACAGATGATAATGATGAATGACCATCTCTAAAAATGGATGAAGCATCGTGATGTTTTAATGTCGTCCAACCATGACATGGATCGTGCAGTCTAAAATCTTATATTGATGACATTGTTTTGATGTTTAATATCTTGTGACTATGAAATTATTATATGAAGTTTACTATAACATAACAACTAAATAGAGAATATTATTTAATATCCATGAACACTAACCTAAACATTAGTGATTCCCCAATTCGTGTTTATCTATCTGCGAATGTTCCATCATTTTCAAGTAGGAAGAGAGACGGTTGTAAGGTATAATTTGTTGGTCTTCAAATCTGAGGAGTGATATAGAGGAATGGTATTATAGAAATAAGATATGTCTCTACTAATAAAAATGTTTCATGCTTGAAAACCCCCTTTTTGGGTGACATTATCCAATGTAATATATGGAGTACTATGATATAGTCCAAAACTTATATCCTCTAGCTGGTATGAAAATTTTCTTGGAGACTTTTGAAAAGAAAATGTGGGTGTATTATTTCATAGTATGAGAAAACTCTCATCATTATAAAGATATTATATTTTAGACAGTTAGAGGATGTTTTTGGAGATTCTGATTTCCACAAACACAGAGATTGATTATGGGAAGGAAAGTGCATGAATATAGAAGGATCATTTTGACAAAATATTACACAAGAAAGAGATAAAATTTTTATTACAAAATATTTAACCCAATATAGGAAAGGATATGAGTATTATATTGATGTTAGGATATAAACATGGGGTCTAGATGGCACTACTTATCTTATTTGAATGAGAATTAGTAAATATATAGTTTTGTAAAACTACGATGTTTAATGTAATTCATTCGTTACTAATCATCCATTTGATCATATTTCAAAAAGGATGACATTTTTTCCTTTAGTTTTAGGTCATATGACTATTAAAATGGTATTATGGAAACTATGTGTTATATGGAGCCTACCAGACCAAGGATCTCTTAGCGTAATACTGTTATAAGTGAGGAAATTTCAATCTATGATTTTGGGGATCTCATATCATGAGGTGTGGGATGGGAATATCATGTGACGTATAACCATATACCATGTTAAAATTGAGGATTTCATCATTATGTATTCCATGATTACAATGATAGAAGAAGATTCTCTTGAGGATATGTGTTGGTAATTGAAAAAAAAAATTTGGTGACATAATGAAAACCCAATTGGGGAGTACAGTTGAATAGTAAAATAGTTATACCCTCTAGGTGAAATTCCCATTTTCTGGGAGACATAATCAAATACAACTATTGTGTATTAATTCATTTTCTATAACAGTATCCTTTGGAATCATAAAATCAATTTTTGGATGTTCTAAAAAGTTAATAATGAACCCAAATTGTCCATTAATTGTATTATGATGTGTTGAGGGGAGATGTCAAATAATAAAGAAATAAATTTGACCATAATTTGTCATGATGTGTTGAGTCTCTTGAATAGATACGACTTATATATATGGGGATACATATTTTTCCCTTGATAAAAATAAAACCAGGGAACCAAAATTAAGATATCCTTTATAGATATATAGTTTGTATATATGGGAGGGGAATATTTCAAATTCCCTGTGGTTGTGATAAGGACATAAGGTACATACGTCACAAAATTTCTCATTGGAATGAAAATTGAGACATGTATTTTTTTTAAGGAACCATACAGTTTATAGTCGTGCAATAAGTGACATCATCCATGCAGTTTAATGTAATGTAGTAAGGATGAATGTGAATTAATATGAAAGAAGTTCTATGTTGTGGCTAAATTAGGGAATTGGACTTGGGTTTCACTAATTTAATAATGGATCAAGAATCATTGAACATGTAGTTCTAGGGAAAAGACTCAACATAACAATTCAATTCTTATGTGGAGAAGGGGACTCCTTTTTTGAATTCAAGGATAGAATGGGTTTATAACCCATATTAGATCGTATTGTGCAAATTAGACTCATACTATAGTATAATGGGGGAATATCGCATATTGTGGCTAGACTATGATATACGATCAATGGATCAGTACATATCTCATGGGAATGAAAATAAATCCCTATACTATTGTTATAGAACCATGTTTTTTGAAGTTATTTTAAATAATACATATTCATTTCCTTTTACGGTATTTTTATATAGAGCATAATAAAAATGTTAGGTATTGAAATTACATTATCCTGTGGGGAATACTTTAATAAAACACTCAATATGATTTGATCTGTGATTGGTGTGAGTATCATGGAGTGGAAAAGTTTTATTCCACCAAATAAATTGGAAAAAGGAACGATATGGAATTCTTTATTTATTGTTGTCCAGAGTAGGATGTAAGATTGTGGAATAGATATTTCTCTCATGGGACTGATAATAAAGCTTTACATAGTACATGGAACTTAATGTTTTATAATTGGTACTTTAACAATGTAGTCTATAATCACGAAGTGAGAAATATAGTTTCTAGATGTGTAAAAGGAAATATTTTGGCTAAAGCCAAGACTAGATAATTGGAAGTCACTATATATCCTATAATGGCATGAATCATTCCACACGTACTTATTGAAAGGCTCTATATGTTGTTCTGACCCATATACATGGTGAGGATATAATGTTATTCTTTTTTAGACAAGGATGGTCCCAGGATTCGAGATTCTAGCATCACTACATATCCCATAGAAAGAAATAAAGCCACCCATATTTATTGAGGAAATGGGTGGTTGGATTCGACAAAATGGTTTTGATCCACCAAACTAGAGATTGATTTTTTTTACAGTTTTATTTCATTCAATAAATAAAATTAACAATGCAGGATTATGCTAGGTGGAAAGGATGATGTTTTATAATTTAACATATTGTAACAATGATGATAGGATTTGCAGTCTGATGTGTTATAGCATATAATATTATGTCTTATAGTTTTGGGTCAAAATGTTATGACCACATAATGTTCCTTTTAAGGTCATGCAAACATGAAAAAAATTCTATGCAGTTTAATGGAATACAAAAACGAAGTTGGTGTCATGAAGATTATTATCCTGCAACATCGATGATATTTCATGCTTCTTTAAGGTCATGTGACAATGGAAAACAATGATATTTAAGATCATAAAATATATATTTTTCACTATTTTATCATACAAAGATAATTATATGAAACCAACAATTGGTAGGGGAGGAAATGAGTTCTATATTAATTTATTCAAAGGAATAATATTAGTTGGAGTTCTCATTGTATATTTAATAAGGTCCCTCTATCCTTGGTTCAGGTTTTAGAGCCTTCTTCCCTTGTATAATAAGTGTTTTGATGACCAGTAACTGTTCACCATGGAGGAACTAATAGATACATACATTTTGTTAAAACCTTATGCCATTTGATTTGATGGAATTCTATGGGATGCATGTTATGAATTTTTTTATCACCCATCCACATTTGATTCTTTTATTTCTCATCCATGGATAGCTATTCTCAAGTGGTAACATAGAGTATGGTTAATTAAAACTTAATAGTAAGGACTTCTTATGTTTTTTATATGAGTGACTATGGGGATTCCCATGTGTTGGTATTTTGGGTAGTTTGATAAGACTAAAAGGTATTAAATAGCTTGGTATGACAATTATATATATATTTATCAACTATACATTTGGATTATGTTTCATAGGGACCTATTGAAGACCTTTAGCAATCAATTGGATACTTCATGGTAAAATATGATTTATTGGATTTGAAATTATACTCATTATAAAACATCTCTAAATAAATAGAAAAAATATTTGTGTCTTCTTCCATCATTATTTTATGAGGGACACCGACCCTAGTAATGATATTGGATTTCATGAAACTGAAAATACTTTTTCCTTATACATCATTTAGTGGTATATCCTTATCCAATTTAGAGAAGAATTCAAAAACATTTAAAATGTATTTAATGTTCTTGGATATATATTATGGTTAAAACCCTTTAATATCCATTCCCTATTAAGAAAATGGCAAGGATTATCTTGTTTTATGTAGTAACTTCTTGGGTTCATGGATTAATATGTCATTCCCATGGAAGGAATGATATTTCTAGGTGAATTATGTACAATCTAGAGTCACTGAAAGCCAGATGAATATAATCCATCAAATTTTATTGGAGATCCAACACCAATACTAGTGGTAACCATAGGCTCCCGTATATACTTATTTCATGAAAATAGAGGTCTCTTGTCCATCAATTCATTTTTGGAGGACTCCATCATATATTTGTTTAAAATTGACTTTTGTATTATTTTGTATTCTATAAAGATTATAGTTTTTTACTCTTCATCAGGTCTACACATTTCAATCATTGTCTAATGAGGGCCCCAATTTTGAATGTAGTCCACAATGGGTATCATCCAACCAATCCTGGGACTATCTAGAAAAGGGACAATAATGACCACACTGATATATTCTTGGATGAAATGAGAAATATGAGACTCTAATTGGTGGTGCATGATGTTGATGAATGTTTCAGATTTATCAGGAAATTATAGGGTTGTAATTGTATTCTCCAATGTATCATCTCAAAAATTCCATGATCTTGGTATCTGAGTAAATGCTAGATGTAATGGGAAATATTACATTATTCCCTTGAAAATATCAAGAAGTGTGATTAGTTATTCTATCTTAATATTTTATCCTCATTAAATTTATTTAATTACAATCATTGAATTATGATTAACCTCTATATGGGCCAATGGTATGTCATTTATTGGTTCTAGGCCTATATGGGGGGACTGATATTATAAAAGATTGTGTGAACATGATTATGAAAACATAAGGTGTAAGGGATGATCTTATTTGTTGAAGAGATAAAAACAAATATATGTTAGATTTTTTTGAGATTGGGTTCTTCTATTCTATTATAGGTTGTATGTAGAGACCCGAAACTTGACATTCATTGATATTAAATTACTTTTGTGGAATACTTAATACATAACAAATGCAGACACAGAAGGACCGTAATTGTTTAGTGTCTTTGGAAACATGGAACGTAATATTCTAATCATGGTGAAAGATCTTCAACATCTCCCATAAATATCTTCCACTTTTTTTCCTTACCTAAAACCTTTATTTTAATCCTGGGGGAAAATAAAACATAAAAAGGGTGAGATCAAATGCTCAGTAAGGGTAAGCATGGATAAAATAAAACATACCATATACATTTGAGCTTAAAAACATGAACATAATGTTTAAACATCAAAATCTTGAGCAACGACATAAAACATGGAATTACATAAGGCATAGATCATAATGGAACATAAATCATGATAAAATAGCATGGTAATAAAACATGTAATTGTGGATACCATTCAGAACTTGTTATGATTTCCATAGTAGCCAAGGCATTGCTGCAAAGACCATCTTAGTGGACAAAGTCCCTTTCGGAATCGAGTTCAGTCCTCATTTCAGTCCTGTAACACTAAACCAGATTAACTTACCATTCCAGCCATGTCTATCTCATGAGATATAAATCATTACCCAATGCATTGGAGGGATATATAGGTCCCACCCATCTCATAATGAAATCATTCTTTTGTGTCCCACAAAATCATAAATCATACATCATAGCATAACCCGTGTAATAAAATGGGATTCTTAAACATCATGTCGTCATAACATAATCCATAAAATTTTGATATCATTTCATCATAAGAAAATTGAAACCATTTAAATCATATATACATATTACTTGAAAGATACACAAATGAAATAATGTCATCTTAGATGGAAAATAGTTTTGACAAAAAACTTGCAATGAATTCTTGAGGAAAATATCCTTTCTTCTTTAAAATAATTTTCTTTTCACAAAATTCCATGGAATTTTAAAATAAAATGGTTTTTTTGAAAATAATCATGAAATCTTGTAGAGGAAGCTTCTTGAAAATGAGGAATTATGAAAATGTAAAAATCCGTTCACACCGTATAAGTTAAAAATAACATTCTCCTCATACTTTTGTCGGAAAAGTCAAAAAGTACCTTATACGGTAACCAAAGAATGATATCATTCATACAATGTGGTAAAAAGTAAATAAAGGGTAAAAATGACTTTAAACATTCATGGAAGAATAGTTGACATTTATGAAAACATTTTTAGAAAACATGGTCATGGATGATAAATGTAACCCTTGTAAATACTTACATATAAGCAATCTCGGATAAAAATGAGATTGAAAATTTATCCCTTACCTTAGGATCGATATGCTTCGTATGGATCCGAACCTCCAGTATAATGATTTAAATAATGTCATTAACTTATTAAATAATCATATTCATTGTTATGATATCATATATGTTTCACTTATGAATTTATATTACCTGTTCTTTTGTAAATTCCATGTTAAAGTAGCGTTTTGGGTAAAATCATTTCATTTATCGTATGTGTTTCGACTTTTCGTTCTTGATATTATTACTTATATCCTGATTTAGATACTTCCAGAGTGTAAAAATTGATTTATATATAATATATATTCATCATATACATATATATTATAGATCTATAAAAAGAAAGGAAATACACCGTTCATGGAGATGGTAGGTCGTACGTACGCGTGAACGATGTTTTCGTTTCCTTATTGAATTGAATGAAATTAAATAGATGACATTAATATATATACATAAATCCAGTAGAATTATTATTTCATATATTTCATTATTATTCATTATATATACTTTATAATTGTTTTTGAATGGTTAATCATGGAAAATGAATCTCATCGCGTTTGTGGAGACGGTAGTCCGTACGTACGCACGAGCGATGATATCATTACCATGATTGTGGAATTGTATTAAAATGTATGTATAATATTACAGAATCAATATCACTTTACAATAATCATATAGATTCATTACTTTCACCATTATACTTATCCAAGTAAGGTGGTGGTGGAAAATAGATTACACCACGGCGTGGAGACGTATTCCGTACGTACACACGCGCGGTGATTTCGTTTTCCGTAGGATGGATAGATGGTGAAATATGGTTTTTTCATACATATAATAACATATCAGTATATGAGTGATACTGATGTTTTTACTTCATAATGAAACAACTAAAGAAGAAGAAGTGGAAGAAGAAACAAAGTTGAAAGAATCTGTAACAGACATTACCTCTTCTTTGAAGCGCCTATTTTAGACCTCCTCTTAGGGCACTAAAATTTCTCTTTGAAGAACACCAGGACCTCTAGGATGTTTCTAGGGAAGTGGAGAAGAGAATTTTTTTGGGTTTGGCCGAGCTTTAAGGCTCAAAGTGGTGTGAGGAAGAGAGGGAGGAGGTGCCCTTTTATAAGGGAGGAGAGGGGAGCCTTTGGAAAAACTAAACATATTATTTTATTATAAAGCCATATTTGGTTTTAAATAGCTCCAAATTGATTTATTTAGATTCTAAGGTGGGGATGGGTCGAAATCCTCTCATCCAATAGTATTTGGACATGTTTAGTTTACTATTTTAATCTTATCATTTAGATTTAACTTTAAGTTAGATAATGTTTCTTTTGCCGTGTCTTTTTGTGTTCTTACACTATAATGTTAATAAACTTACTATAACAAGACAAAAGAACCCCAAGTTGTTTATTATTAATATATATAAACATATCTATGTCATTCGGCAGAACCGTTGATTTTTAGGAATAAAATTACAATTAATAATATAATATATTTTTTTAAACTATTTTATGTCAATTTTGACAATATTTGGTAATTCATTTTTGTGAAAATCATAACAGAATGATTAGTTCGAACAAAGTTTACAAAATCAATACTAACGTGTCATATTAACCTATAAAATTATAGGAATTCATAAAAAGTCTCAAATTACATTTATTTGGGTATTTGTAACATCAATTATGTCAATATTTAATTAATAAGATAATTAGTACATCATCATTGTGTCAAAAATAAATTAAATTATTTAATGTCTAAAAATTATAAATAAAATACCATTATGTAGGAAATATTTTTATACATATAATTAATATTTATAGTGGAATTTATCTTATGTATAAACCTATATTAAAAATTATTACCTTATTAAACCTTGATTTTAACTATTTTAACCCTTCTTTAAATAAATTATTATTAAATGTCCTAATCTAATCCATGTGGGCCTAAATGGTCATATTTTATTCCTAAGGTTGTTTTTTGGTCGAATTTCACTTATCCAATAGAATTATTACATGTGTTAGTGTAATAATAATATCATTTTTACCCTTAATTACCCTATTTAATTTTAACAGTGGTAAATAAAAGTAAAAAGTTACTATTCACCAAAAATTATTTTCAGCTCATTGAACCACATTTTACATACTGACATCAACCGTGTCTCTCGGATTTTTGAAATTTCATTCACAAAAGCGGTAAAATTATTTTTTATGTAAATTTTCAAATTCTCCTTGGAGGTCGGTAAAAGACGGTCAAAAGTTCAATAAAAATTTTATATATATAAAATTATTATAAAATGACTCCAATGAATTAAATTGAACTTATATAGGTATTATGTGTCAATTTGGACCTAAAATAAATTTAAATAAAATAAATACTTATTTAAATTAAAAGTTCTGTTTTTAAATACTGACCTAGTGTTTTAACTATTCATCAAAAAATTGAACGTTTTCAGAAAAAATACCAAAATTTCACCCTAGGAAAATTTCGATATTCCGAATCCAAAAATGAAGTCCATTTTGAAAGATGAAATTTAGAAAATTTCAAAAAAGTGGTTATTACTATTCACAATGGCTAGTTTTAATAATATTTTAATAGCATATCGTTGTTTAGTGAATCTCGGTATTTCGTACAACACACACTATCGAGGAAGGTCGCGATTCCGTGTAATGAAGCCAATTTAGGGATGCGTATTGTGCAAGACTCTTTTGTTGTAACGTACAACACAAGACATCAATAAAATTAAAAAGAATATTTTTCATAAAAGTTTGGGGTGTTACATTCTACCCCCATTAAGATGAATTTCTCCCTCGAAATTCGTCGGGGTTATAAATGGTTTACTACTCTAAAGTTTCTTTAATAGAAACCCTCTTCATTAAAAGTAATACCAAAACCAATATTTGAAAACTAATGTATGAAACATAATGGTTACCCAATTTAACTAATCACTGGGTTTCAACATAGGAGAACATTTCTGAAAATATGGATGTGGAAGAGAAACCTAACCATCATGTTCTAATGGAGAGTGGTAGAGAACATGGCTATGAAAAATCCAACAATCACAAAGCTATAGATTTGTGATGATCTAAGGTACCATCTGATTCATCAGATATAAGGGAAATAGGACAACATTTTTGGTTTTCAAGATGATTTCCCTAAAGTTGATGAATTAAAATAAATAATTACATGATTTTGGTACAATCTCAATGTTGTTCGTGAATTGAAAAATTTCCACTTCATCCCTTAAAGAGATAAAGTTTAATTTTTTATCCGTGATGTGTTAGCAAATCATGTGATAGAATGATGGGTCATTCCATCTGTTTCAAACAAAAGGTTAGCAAAAGTTATAAGTCCATGTTATGGTTAGATTAATCGTTTATGGTTCTAAAAATGAACTTATACTTCATATATCATAACGCTTAATAACATAAAACTAGTTTCTACTTACCAAGGACATCCTGTAGGCCAGTGGTAGGCGATAAAGGCCAGTCGCACTTCGGTTGTGGGTTTGATTCCCACAGCCTTGTCTGACGTGATGGGATGTCGCCTCTCCTACAAGTTGTCGTTTTTCTAAAACTACATTACTATAACATCCCATAAATAATATCGAACTAACATATGTCCAACATTATCAATTCCAATCTTTATGATTATCTAAAATACTTCGGTCGAAGCTCATAGTATAAAGAAAATGATTATTTGAAATGTCACATAACAATTACGTGAATGCCATCATTTATCCCCCATATATCATAAGATATATCTTTTTGGTCAAATTACGAACATGTGAATACCTTAATCATGTATTCTCTTGAAGAATGAATACCCATTGAACCTTAGTGAAAACATGAATGTTGTTAAATTTTAACACTTTCCACACACCAAAATCCTAAAAATTCTATATACTCAAACCATAATATCACTTAGTCCTTGTATCAGTCATGAGATCATGATTACTATCATATTATTTTCTCCTTATCCCTTAATTATGCACATTTCTTCTGCTTTCTAAAAATATTTCAATCACCTTTTCATGGTTATCAGTACCATATAATTATTGAAAACCAATACATAGATATTCCAAAATTCCATAATACCATAAATGAGATTCCATGATACTATTTTGAAATACCATTACATGAACACTTAATCATTACAAAACATCATTTTCATACTCAACATCACAAATAGTGACCGCATGAGACTTCCCTTTATAATTTTCCTTAAGAGGTTGCTCACGTTGATCATCATTAACCTGTGGATTAGGGCATTTATTAGCATAATACCCCATTTCATTTCACTGGAAGCATTGAAGTTTTGGTGGAGAGTTCTCTGTAGTCTTTTCTCTATTCACATCATTAGCAACCTTTTTCCCATTACTTCAAAAATAAACTGGTCGATGACCTTATTTTCCACACTTAAAACATTTTTTAGTACCTTTTAGGCAATCTCCACCATGCTTCTTTCCACACTTTGAGCATAAAGAAACATTCATCTTCTTTTCACCATTTTTCTGAGATTTCTCCTTGAACTCCATCTTTAGTTTCATGTCAAAACCATGAGATGGATATGTTACACCAACTTCCAGTACTATCTTGATAGCACAACACACAATTTCTTCATAGCTACTGAAGTCTCTTATAGCTAATGCCCTTCGAAGACTTGGTTTTAAGCTATTGAAAAATCTATCAACTTTACTTTCAGGTTGGATGAAAAAGCCAAATGCATACCTTGCAAGTCTTGTAAAATTTGCTTCCTATATATACCAACAGATTCATCATCCTTCTGCTTAAGCTCAAGAAACTCCTTTTCCATCTTTTTTCGAAGAATACGAGGGAAGTACTTACTAAAAAACAAGTTCTTGAACTCGTCCCATTTCATGGACTCAATTTAATATCTTTTCCTCGTATTCTTGATAAGATTCCACCATTGATCAACATCACCTTCCAAACGATATACTGCTAAGATGACTTTATCATGCTCAGAACATTGTCAAACTGAAAATATCTTTTCAATAGTACTGATTCATTATTCAACCACTAAGGGATCAGAAGACCCATTCAATGAAGGTGGATGCTGCCTCATAAATGATTCAATAGAATTTTTCTCCTTTCTCTGCTCATTTTTAAATCCAAAATGATTCATATCTTATGTAATTATAGAAATTAGATTTTCAACTCCATCTCCCATGACATTGGTTTGGTCAGGAGGATAATCATTACAATTTCCATTAAATTGATCAACACGGTTTTTTCGGGTTCCAGCCATCGTCTAAAACCCAAAAATAATAGTGTGAGAGGAAAATACCATGATAGGGAAAAAAACATAATAAAGGGGGAGTACCTTCCATATCTAACATCTTAGGTTTAATTCTAAGATCGTTAACACAATTCTTGGGCTATAAACTATACGTATACTTAACCTTAGGGACATCCCTAGACATACCTTATAAATATCTCTAGGGATCTCACTAAATTTTTCGCATCCTAGTTTCCAATGGTTGACTAACCCTTTCCTCTGATACAAATTGTAGAGACCCAAAGCATGAAATACATGGATATTACATTACTTTTGTGGAATACTTCATACATAAAAAATACAGACACACAAAGACCGTAATAGTTTAGTGTCTTTGGAAAATTGGAACGTAATCTTATAATCGTGGTGAAAGATCTTCAACATCTCCCATAAAGATCTTCCACTTTTTTTCCTTACCTAAAACCTTTCTTTTAATCCTGGGGGAAAATAAAACATAAAAAGGGTGAGCTCAAATGCTCAGTAAGTGTATGCATGGATAAAATAAAACATACCATATACATTTGAACTTAAAAACATGAACATAATGTTTAAACATAAAAATCTTGAGCAACGTCAAAAAACATGGAAGTACATAAGGAATAAGTCATAATGGAACATAAATCATGATAAAATATCATGGGAATAAAACATGTAATTGTGGCAACCATTCAGCACTTGTTATGATTTCCATAGTAGCCAAGACATTGCTGCCAAGACCATCTTAGTGGACAAAGCTCCTTTCTGAATCGAGTTCACTCCTTATTTCAGTCCTGTAACACTGAACCAGATTAACTTAACGTTCTAGCGATGTCTATATCATGAGATATAAATCGTTACCCAGTGCCTTGGAGAGAGATATAGGTCGCACCAATCTCATAATGAAATCATTCTTTCGTGTGCCACAAAATCATAAATCATACATCATAGCATAACCCATGTAATAAAATGGAATTTCATAAACATCATGCCATCATAACATAATCCATAAAAATTTGATATCATTTCATCATAAGAAAATTGAAACCATTTAAATCATAGAGACATATTACTTGAAACATACACATATTAAATAATGTCATCTTAGATGGAAAATAGTTTTGACAAAACACTAGAAATGAATTCTTGGGGAAAATATCCATTATTCTTTAAAATCATTTTCTTTTCACAAAATTCCATTAAATTTTAAAAGAAATGGGTTTTTTTGAAAATAATCAAGAAATATTGTAGAGGAAGCTTCTTGAAAATGATGCGTTATGAAACCTTAAAAATCTGTTCATGCCATATAAGTTAAAAATAACATTCTCCTCGTACTTTTGTCGGAAAAGTCAAAAAGTACCTTATATGGTAACCAAAGGAAATATTCCATTCATACAATGTGGTAAAAAGTCAATAAAGGGTAAAAATGAATTTAAAAATTCATTGAAAAGTAGTTAAAATTTTATGAACACATTTTTAGAAAACATGGCCATGGATGATAAACGTAACCCCAGTAAATACTTACGTATAAGCAATCTCGGATAAAAATGAGATTGAAAATTTATCAATTACCTTAGGTCCGATATGCTTCGTATGGATCCGAACCACCTATATAATGATTTAAATAATTTCATTGACTTATTAAATAACCATATTCATTGTTATGATATCATATATGTTTCACTTATGACTTTATATTACCCGTTCTTTTGTAAATTCCATGTTAAAGTAGCGTTTTTGGTAAAATCATTTCATTAATCGTATGTGTTTCGACTTGTTGTTATTGATATTGTTACTTATATCCTGATTTAAATAATTCCAGAGTTTAAAAAATGATTTATATATAATATATATTAATCATATACATATATATTATATATCTATAAAAATAAATGAAAGACACCATTCATGGAGACGGTAGGCCGTACGTACGCATGAACGATGTTTTCGTTTCCTTATTGAATTTAATGAAATTAAATATAGGACATTAATATATATAAATAAATCCAGTATAATTATTATGTCATATATTTCATTATTATTCATTATATATAATTTATATTTGTTTTTGAATGGTTAATCATGGAAAATGAATCTCATCGCGTTCGTGGAGACGGTAGTCCGTACGTATGCACGAGCGATGATATCATTCCCATGTTCGTAGAATTTTATTAAAGTGTATGTATAATATTAAAGAATAAATATTACTTTACAATAATCATATCTATTCATTACTTTCACCATTATACTCATCCAAGTAAGGTGGTGGTGGAAAATGGGTTACACCATGGCGTGGAGACGGTATTCCGTACATATGCACGCGCGGTGATTTAATTTTCCGTAGGATGGATAGATGGTGAAATATGAATGTTTCATAATTATAATAACATATCAGTATATGAGTGATACTGATGTTATTACTTCATACTGAAACAACTAAATAAGAAGAAGTGGAAGAAGAAATAAAGTTCAAAGAATCGGTAACGGACATTACCTCTTCTTTGAAGCGCCTCTTTGAGACCTCCACTTAGGGAACTAAAATTGCTCTTTGAAGAAGACCAGGACCTCTAGGATAATTCTATGAAAGTGGAGAGAGAATTTGGCAGGGTTTGGCCGAGCTTGAAGGCTCAAAGTGGTGTGAGGAAGAGAGGGAGGAGGTTCCCTTTTATAAGGGAGGAGAGGGGCAACTTTGGAAAATCTATAAATATTATTTTATTATAAAGCCATATTCGGTTTTAAATAGCTCCAAATTGATTTATTTCGAAGCTAAGGTGGGGATGGGTAGAAATAATCTCATCCAATATAATTTGGACAAGTTTAGTTTACTATTTTAATCTTATCATTTAGATTTAACTTTAAGTTAGATAATATTTCTTTTACCGTGACTTTTTGTGTTCTTATACTATATGGTTAATAAACTTACTATAACAAGCCAAAAGAACCCCAAGTTGGTTATTATTAATATATATAACCTTATATAAGTCATTTGGCCGACCCTTAGACTTTTAGGAATAAAATAACAATTACTAATATTATATTTGTTTTTAAAACTATTTTATGTCAATTTTTACACTATTTGGTAATTGATTTTTGTGAAAATCATAAAAGAATGATTAGTTCTAAAAAAGTTAACTAAATCAATAATAACATGTCATATTAACCTATAAAATTATTTAAATTCATAAAATGTCTCAAATGACATTTATTTGGGTATTTATAACATCACTTATGTCAATATTTCATTAATAAGTTAATTACTACATCATCATTGTGTCAAAAATAAATTAAATAATTTAGTGAATAAAAATTATAAATAAAATACCATTATATAGTGAATAGTTTTATATTTCTAATGAATATTTATAATCTAATTTATCTTCTATATATCCCTATATTAAAAATTATTTACTTATTAAACATTGATTTTAACTATTTTAACCCTTCTTTAAATAAATTAATATTAAATGTCCTAATCTAATCCAAGTGGGCCTAAATGGTCATATTTTAGTCATAAGGTTTTTTGTTCTAATTACACTTATCCAATATAATTAGGACTTGTTTTAAGGTAATAATAATATCCTTTTTACCCTTAATTACCCTATTTACTTTTAACCGTGGTAAATAAAATTTAAAAGTTACTATTCACAAAAAATTATTTTCATCTCATTGAACCAAATTTTACTTACTGACATCAACTGTGTCTCTCGGATTTTTGAAATTCCATTCACAAAAGTGGTAAAATTATGTTTTATGTAAATTTGCAAATTCTCCTAGGAGGTGGGTAAAAGACGGTCAAAAGTTCAATAAAATTTTAATATATCTAAAATTATTATAAAATGACTCAATGAATTACATTGAACTTATATAGGTATTATGTGTAAATTTTTAAATAAAATAAATTTAAATAAAATAAATAATTATTTAAATAAAAAGTCAGTTTTAAATAGTAACCCAGTGTTTTCACTATTCAACAAAAAATTGAATGTTTTCAAGAAAATTACCAAAAATTTACCCTATGCTAATTTCGATATTCCGAATCAAAAAATGAAGTCCATTTTGAAAGATGAAATTTAAAAAAATTCAAAACGTGGTTATTACTATTCATAACGGCTAGTTTTAATAATATTTTAATAACATATAGTTGTTTAGTGAAACACGGTATTGCGTACAACACACGCTATCGAGGAAGGTCGTGATTGAATATAATGCAGCCAAGTTACGGTTGAGTGTTGTTTAAGACTCATTTGTTGTAACGTACAACACAAGACATCAATAAAATTAAAAAGAATGTTTTTCATAAAATCTCAGGGTGTTACATTGTACATATGGATGCCACATAAAAATAAATATCCCATGTCTTGGGGGGGGGTTATTTGTATAGAAAATGTCTCTATATATAGAAATTTTGTATCTAAAAACCTTGTTTCTACATATATATGATCTATGAGAAAATATTCCAAGGCTCTCTCATTCCCCACTTTTGGAGGCTTGAACAATATGCCGAACTGTTATATAATAATGACCCACAATGAGAAACATGTAATCATGAGATGAAGGATGAGGATATATTTTAGAGAGTTATTAACATCGAAAAAATATACCACATTGATCAGATTGAAGTGCCTCTATTTTTTAACTAAGATGATCAATATGAAGAAGTTCTTATTTATATATGAATAATATATCTCAACATATAGGATGGTTTGACTAGGATAATAATGTCTATTTCCATTACTGGAGTCATTAATTTCCTTGGTTAATGCACGTAGTGATCTTTCTAGTTTTGTCACAGACGTAGTGAGTGGATTCCATTCAATAAGAGGAATTATCATCAGTGGACTCAATAGATGTTTCAGAAGTTTATAAAATAATTCCAAATAGTCACCAGTTCACTTTTATGTGATCCCTATCTTCATCAATTTTTTGATGGGAAAATAATTTCCAAAGAGATTGGATATAAAGAATCGAATATCAGAATGGTTTCCCTATAGATCTCTCAACTCTTTCAGGCATCAAGGCGATGACATGCTGAGGATATGCTTCTTCATCACATAGTTTAATTTAATTACAATATGGGATATAATGAATATGATAAATTTCATTAAGGTAACCCTAAAGGAAAATTTTAGTAGGTTCAACTTCATTCTATACTATCGTAGTTTGTTTAATGTAGTCTCAAGATCATACAAGTGGTCAAAACCATATTGGGATATAACCAACATATCACCAACAAATCATTATAAAAATAACCCCATGAAGGGTTTTAATATGTGATCCATGACTTTTGTATGTGCAACCAGCATTCTTTATGATATAGGGTATTATTTGATATCATAATACTCCTTAGGGGCCCGAATGGTGGTAGATTATTCATCTTCTAGGGCCATCTGATATTCCGTGTACCATGAATATCCATCCATGAAGGAGAGGTATTGATAAATATAATATTAATAAATCATTATCTCATTGATTGTAAATAGGAAGTCATAACAAAGATTGTGCTAGTTGGGGACTCTTAAATAATTACAGATCATATGTTTCACATTTTTATTATTTAATAGGACAACATTGGTTATTTATTTTGGATAATGATCTTCTCATATGAATATATTCTTGATAATATTTTCCACATCAGCCACAATTATAATGGCATGATCCAAGATTTCCCTTCTATTCATCACTTTATATCCTTTATTGTTTTTGGGAAAGCCTATATGGAATGTTTCAACCTCCTGATTGAGTCTCAGAATCTCTACATAAAACCAAGTGAACATGTCTTGTTATTTCTTCATGATGGTGGTATATAGAAATTGTTTTTTGGAATTCATGTCCACATTAATCATTGTGGGTCATGGATCATATTATGATTCCATATTTTTTTCTCTAAACTAATTTATGATGGTAGATAAACCTTCCTCAAACACGGGAGTGGGATCTTTGAGATTTTCATCATATTAATCTTCCTCTTGCTCCTCTTAATTATCTTATTCGCTATTCTTGGGGTAATTAAGTGGTAAGAAAAATTTCATGGAGTTTGAGGAGGATTCAATATTGTGAAATTCTGGAGATAAAGAAACTACTTCTAACCCTATTGATGATGCATGGCCATTTTGAATCTTCAAAGAGATGGTACGGAATAGAAATTGAGAAAATCCATTTTCCCGTAGTGATATGAATCCCTATTTTTAAAAAGATGACAGAGAATGTTTTATTTAAATATGTGGGGAGTGAATAGTGGGATTGTTTCCTAGTATTCCAACCCTTTCTATATATTCTATGAGTTCTATATAATAGCCATTATTATTTTTCATGATTGATATCATGAAATTTGATAAAAATGTTCATGATTTTAGAACTACATCTTTGATAGAATTTATTGGAAACTTATAAAATTTAATATGTTCCTTGAAGGTACGTTTTAGGTATATTTATAGAATATTTGTGTTCATGAACTAAGTTGTAACATTTTTCATGGGTTTCTTCCCTTTCATAAAGTAGAACCATGCCCCATTGTAATGTGTTTTTCCAGGTTCAAATGGGGATTTACAAATATATAATTTCCAACTTTTACTAATAATGTATCATTTCATTCATTAGTGATTTGATGAGGGTATTTTTGAATGATTGTGTAACCAATTTCATCCCATAAAAATATTGAATGTTGTATCGTTCCAGACAGCCATAAATTTTGATTCTGATATAAGGTCCAAATATTAATCTCTGAGAATTATTTCTCCTAGTTCCATTATCTCAATTATTTCATAACCCCATAGAATCCACGTAGAGGGTTTTAGGTTATCCATGTTGTAACAAATACAATGATGCTTCCATTTGAAAATGTGATTAAATTTGCTTCCATTAAATACCATCAAACATCAATACCTTTTTTCCTGTCAAACATGTACAATGCTCTGATGTGTCCATGTATAAGTAAATAATTATTTTTATTTATAATGGGAATAAACACATGAAATTATGTAGTATGGATATTTTATAATATACCTTAGTAGTGGAAAAATATTCTTGCAACTCTTGAGTTCTTATTAAATACTATACGAGTACATCCTTGAGGCATTTTGATAAATGTTGGGCTTCTAGGAACGACCACTTGACCAACAACATGGATAATTTCATCAAGATGTCATACTTATAGTATAATGTATGTTTCTTCCTAGTATGAAAATTTACATTGAAATATTGATTAAGATGCTATATAATATACATTTATGGATTAAACCTCGGAATAATATATTTTGGTGCATCTTTCATTCGTTGGATGAGTCAAATATGTCTTTTTACACACTAAGGAAGGTTTGGTTGTAACATCCTATCTGGTCAATCAATCATGATGATTTGGTCAGGGAAAAACCTAACATGTTTGGGAATACATCCATGGTACTACAGAGCATCCTAATGGTCTCTCCCATGATCTCAAGTCATTTAGGATATTTTAGTTGGGATTCATGTGGAGTGTTACTTTCAAGTAGGAGTGTGACTTCTCTTTTATCATCAACTCTAGTGGATTCTTCCCATAACCACCTAATCGTATAGAAAAAAAATGAGTTCATATACATAGTAAACATCAATGTGGGATACATTTAGTTAATTTCATTAATGGAACTGATGAACAACTACTCATATAATGATGATTTTTAGCGGGTCAACACTTGTTGTACTGTTTGAGGTGGGGTGGGGGAATCATGCTTCTAGGAATAAATAAATAAATAAATATAGAGTCAAAACATAATTGTTTCCTTGGTAAATTTTTTTATTCATATGTTTTTACCACTATTGTTTCTATTTCATTTATCATAAGACTATATTTCATAGGACAATGGTATTGATGGAGTCGGTTGTGTCATAGTAATAGTGACTGGGGTCATAGATAGATATTTCAAAAATACTAAGAAGATAAAATGTTTTTTATTCATTATATTTATGAACAACCAATAAGTAAATAATTCTAACCTATTTTATTTACTTCGTTCCATTAAATATCCTATAATAGATATAAACATGAAATAAATTTTAGTTGGGTAGTTGGGCTTCCCAGTTTCAATTTTGTGAATTCAACCATTTTTTGTAGGATGTCTTTTCTAATAGACAACATGTGGATAGTGTCCCCCAATTTCAAGTAGAAGGGGAAATTTTCCAGATATCTTCAAATCACCAACTTGTGATTCTTGGGATTTAGAAACATGAATAAGGGTTTCTACAATGTCAGCATGATGTATCCAGATATTTTATCATTTTTAAAAGAATAAAAAAATAATATTCTAATAATATTTTTTATATGATTACTTTTAACATTGTGAAATTGAGGGCATTGTTTCTGATTCTATATCGATGGTACCACATGATATGTCATGATAATTGGAGTAATTGTAGGGTATTTTTTGTGTGTAATAATGGAATCCTCTACTTTCCGAGTTCTCTAACCCTATGTAGATGGAATTAATCAACACATACCATCTGTTTATTTGATGGAGTGTTATATTCATTAAGAAATTATGAATATAGCCTAAAAGCCTCCTTTGGATTTAATTGGAATGAGTGGTTTTTTTAAAATCATCACAATGATTATCTGTACAAATGGACTAAAAATATTATTAATGAAGCTATAGGGTTAGAGAGTATGTCAATCCTATCCACTAGGAAATGAAATATAAAACACTATCATTCTATAACTATTTATAGTTTCAAATGTAGATGCCTATTTTATTTTACATAATTGAGATGAATTGGAAGAGAATATTATGATGATGATCATCTAGACCAGTAATTGACCATGTTAAAAAATTACAATACCATAAAAAGGATGGCCCCTAGAGGGTTTTCATGATGAACCTGGGTTTTCCTACCTCCTGTTGTGTAGGGGTCCCCGTAATTGGATCCCAGCGTGAAAAAACATGTTTTAAATACTACATCGGGTCCCTAAACCCATTAAAAATTATAAATTTAAGGTTTATTATTCTCATATTGGGGAGCGTAAGATCAACACATTGGGGAAAGGCTTTTTTCCAGTTGTACCAGCACTGACTACTCCCCCATAACATCTAATTTTTTTAGGGACATAATAGTATTTAATAGAACTTGTGTAATTTATAGATGAACAAGATATTGATTGGGGAAACAAATGGGGGGAATAAATGTTGCATCCTTTATTATATATATCAAGGGTAATCTAAATGGTTAGGCCTGCAAGGATGTTCCATGTCCTATTCTATTACTGTACCTAATGAATGGAACACCTGATATACTGTTTTGGGGTCAAAATATAGTGGTTTTCAGTACTCCACGTTGAGTGGATCTTTTGTCTCTATTTATCTTAATGAGGTAAAACGTATTTTTTTAGGGACATCAATTTAGAGTGTGAATTGAGTCTCTATATGTAGAAAAAATATAGTAGGAATGTTCCCATTGAGTAGTTCTACATTGAATATTATCAGTTAATCAATCTCTTTCTCAATAATAGAAAATATTTCCTTGAGTAAAAGGGGTTAATCGTCATCATGATGCTGGTGAGGATAAAACTAATCTTTACCTTTTTAATTTACTTATAATCTCTAATGGGGTATTAATTTAGTGGTTTTGGGATAATAAAATTTATATACATGCTCTTGTTCAAGGTACAAACACCTCTTTCAGTTGTTTCAGTGTGGAAAATGTTATGAACAAATACATCCTCCAAATTTACCCATGTAATGTCTTCATGTAATATAAGTTATGTAGGGTTTGTGTTAATGAAATACATTGATACATAACACATTGAAGGAATTTATTAAATCTCCTTGAAAGATAGTCTTTTTGTGTGCCATATAATAGGTCTTATCCTCTCATTCTGTGATTCTCCTTGAGATTCATAGGAGATGGTAAACCGACATAGAACTCTGGATAATGTAATATTGTTCATTCCTTATGATGATATGAAATCTTAGGATGAGATGAATTAAGAAGATTCAATATATAGAATCCCCCCAAATCAAGAGAAAACTAATTTATTTTTTAGATGATGTTTCTGAGGGAAAAAAGACACCATCCATGTGGGTCAGGGACATTCCTACACAACTATTAGAACAATTTGAATCTATTTTTCTAACCTCAATGGTTGTTTTAAAAAACCCCATCCTCACAAGCATTGCATCCTCCTATATTGTTATAGCTGATACTAGAGAAAATAAGTTCTTTATTTAACCAATCCATATGTGTAAAAAGAAGGAGTAAATTATTTTATTTTCACCTAAACTATCTGCTTTCGAATACATTGGTGCTATTTGTTCCATTTTTTACTATCTGAAAAATAACTTCTCTTAAGAGTAATGCTTGATCAATATTTTTGAATGACTAGGAAAAAATACATTAAATGTATATATTTCTTCTAGAAATATATTTTTGAGAGTATTTGGGGGCTTCTTTATATTTGAATTATCATTTGTTATGAATATAGTGAATTTTTGGAGTCGTCCTGAGGCTATGACATTGCACGATGTCAAATTTGGAGGGAATTTTCTAATTGGGGAGCACAGTGATATGTGACACTCTATGTTCACCCAATCCTTTAATATGAACAATGAATGGAGATGCTCTGATCAGCTAACAAAACTCTGTTAACATGTTGTGACATGTACATTGATGGAATCCTTACTTTTTTTAAATTTTTAATGTATTTCATCTAGGAGATCCACCAAGTCAATTTAGTAGTTCTTCCATTCTATTACCTATATGTGGATTAGATAATAAATATATCTTAACAACATTTCTCTCAAAAGATAATGAGTGTTCATATATTAAGGTGGATGTTAGGAGGAACATCATCTGAAAACTCCACTAGAATGATTTATTGGGGAGTGGTTAAAGGATATCGCATATCTGTTATTTCATCATTAACGAAGTGTGACCTCTTGTTTAACATGTCTTGTTAATTTTTTCTTTAGGTTACACTATCTGTTCTGACTAAGTGGATGAAATTTAGTAGATTTATTTTAAATGGAAATATATGTGGGAGATTCCTCTATCACATTTTATGGTATGATATCAAAGGGTGGTTCGAAGAGTGACCCTCATGTTAGGATATCTTGAAGAGGAGAATGTATTACACTTGTTGATAAATTAGAATCAGACCTAACTACCATCATTTTCATAAGTAAATCATGGTAAGAGGTATTTATCATAATTAAATGACCACGGTGATTCCCTTATTGATTATTTTAAATTCATATGCTGAGGTAAATTTCATATGGAATCCCTTTATGGGGAGGAATACCATTTGAGGGTAACGTTCGATGCAAGGATAATTCTAGTTCCATATTTCCTTTGGATGACCTTAACGATGGATGATATAAAGTGGAATAAATTCTTATTTTTTTATCATCAGAGAAAATGGAGGGATTCCATTAATTTAATCAATATATGGTCTCTCAAGATCAATAGATCATGGACAAGAAAAAAGCATTCATGGTGAAGTGTTTGGGGAGGACCTCCAGATCGACTGTTACTATTCCTGTAATTGGTTAATGGGGGAATATGACCATTAACTACCACAAATAATCATTTCATAGATAAAAAACATTAGTGTTATTTTCAGTGGGATCTTATATTATACCATCATTATACAGTCATAATTGGTGTTACTTTTTTCGATTCCTTCTTCTATGTGACTAGGGAAAATTTTTAGGTGAGAAGTTTTATTATATGGAATATTTTTTGGTACTCTCTCGTGTTGTTGCCGAAATTTATCAATAGGATTCTTAAAATTGTGAAGGGGTTTGTGCCCTACTCAAAGGGTAAATTGGAATAATATGATTACCTCCTTTTGGAATAGGGTTATAGACCCAATCTTGTTGTCCATATATCATGGTTGATTTTGTCCATGACCCTATTGTGTGAGAGTAGAGGTGTATGTATAATCCATAGTGATTTTTTGATGAGTCAACCCATTTCTAGGGATGATGTTGTATGTATTCCCTTATTCCACTACCATAGAAGTAATGATATCCAAAAAGGTTTGTCTGATTTGGGAAAGAATTTTCTTCTTCCCATTAATGGTTTTTGGGATGTTATTTTAACCTCAATGGCTAGAATGGGGATATATTCCCATTCCGTGGCTATAGTAGTGGTGTGTGACTTCTCTTGACCTCAATTTCCTTCCAATGTGTTTTAGTAGTACTCTAGTTCTAGGGAATATATTTTGTTCTACCACCTATTCTATGCCAACACATTCTAGTTGATATCTCTTTATTGTTCAAGATAAGGCTATTGTAGGCGTGATATATTCATGAAGGTTTTTTCACATTCTATCAATTTGATTCTAAATTTTTTTAGAAATAATATTTGGATTTTGAAAGGCCGATACACTAAAAGACTTCATTGATGTTGGAAGTTCTATATTCATGATCATAGTATTCTTCCTATTTGGACTAGAGAGATTAATGGGTATTGGCTGGTGTGTGTGAATATATGTGATTTGAGAGTGTATTTAGTTGGAGGAATTTTCTGAATTCTTCGAGATGTTTCTTCCCAAAGGATTGATTAGTGATGACATATGTTTGGGATTCTCATAGTTTGTCACAAAATTTCATTAATGGGATTCCCTTAGTTGGTCGTCATGTGTGCCTGGTTATAGATAACCAATGTTTTTATCTTGAGGATATCAAGCTAATCATTATTAGGGTTTACATCCAAATTACATTGGTGGTGGGGATTATTAGTAAGATCCCTTTGAAAGAACCCCTGAGTCTTCTAGGTGAGGCTATATGCAACATCGTGATTCGACTCCCTAATATAAGGGAGAAGCTGATTATAATGTTCCTGGGATATGCTCGAAAAATGGTTGGAGATGGTTATCTATTAAGCCTATATCTGGAAAAATGGTTATCTATGAGTGTGATACTTATGGGTGTTCATGATATTGATATATTTTAGAGCATCCTCCTACGTCTGGATAGTACCAATTTGGTCGTAATCGAGGATTAGTCCATTGCGACCCAAGTATGCAGAGGGTGGGTTGGTGATGTTGTACACTTATTAGATGAGGACCCAACAATAATTGTATCCAAGGTACACATATGTTTCAAAAGGTTTAAATCCATATGGATTTAAGTGAGTTCTTATCAAGGGTGAATAAAATTTATATGAAAAAAACAAACAAGAAAACCTCATCAATTCAACATCTCAATAATCAAACACTTTAAAAATTTATTCTCTTGTTTGGACCTCATCCATTATGGCTGTGAAATGGACCTGATAGGTGGGTGAAACAATATTCTTCATTAAAATTTAACATCATGTTCAAAAGTTTTGTTTTTGATGAAACAAATTGGAGATGAAATGACTTATTTTGGTGCATTGAATATTGCACAATGATTCACGTCAGGTTCAACATTTTTGTTTCATTCTAGAATACCACATGGGGTTTGAATGAGATTTAATAGTGTTGGTGGGACATAATTCATGTCAAAAACTTATACCCACATCATTTCCATGTAACACCCGATCATTTTACAATATTACTTTATTTTTTAAAAAACATATACTCTAAAATAGAAAACATTTCACAAAACACTGATCATAAAAAACACTAAAATATTATTATTTTAAAACAACCATTATCAACTAGCCATTGGAATGGTAAGAATGGATGAGATTAAGCTAAATATTAGAATATATTTTAAAAATGTTTATAAAATGAATTAATTGGTTACTAATAAATTAGAAATGGTAACAAGTTCCAATTGAACATAAAGGAATATTTTTAATTAAAAATCTATTTTTTATTCCCATAATGGAATTCTATCTTAAAAAATTTAAATAATCAATATTAGTGAAAGAGAAAATAATATTTAAAATTTTTGAATCTATTAAATTTTTAATAATAATTAAACATTTTTATAGGGTAAATATGGGAATGAATCCAATTTTAAGTATAAGAATCTATATTTCTCTAAAAGTCAATTTTACCGCCATTGAACGGTGCAACTATTATAAAAATATATTTTGAATCATTTTTAAATTTTACCTAACAAAATAAAAATTATTTTAAAATTTTTAAATTCAATATATCTTAGGGTGATATTTTATTATTTTTTAATGAAGATTCATTTTTTTGACATACAATGCAAAATAAAAAAATTTAATTGAAAATTTCATTTTACTTAATTTTTTTATGTAGATACATAATTCGTAAATTCATTTTATAATATATTTAGTTTAACTAGAAATATAAAAATCTTAATTATTTCATTAGACTCATTTTCAAATTGAAATTAGAACAATAAAAATGTCAATCTTTTGAAATAATTTATGTTAAAAACCCAATTTCTTATTGCGTTTGTGAGAATAAATTTAAATTTGATTGTGAATATTCCTTGAATTTAATTTTGTAAAATATGTTCCATATTTGGAATTAAAATTTCAAAATTAGGTTTTATGTTCATTTTGATACCTTTTCACAACAAATATAACATGGTAAAATAAATATTTAATGTAGTTAAGGTAAAATAATCTAACAGATTAATGTTAAATATTAAAATATTTAAATTCCTAAAAACTACAGAATTAAATGTATGGATGACATGTTTATTAATCCCATCTAGAATAAAAAATTATAATTAAAATCCTAATTATTTGAAACTAATTTTAGTAAATTCTGGTTGTCTTGAAAAATTTAGTAATATTTATTTAATCACTTTAAACCACCCCACCTCAACTATAAATACCATCTCTCCACATCCCCATTAAACCAAAGATACATTATGGTAAAAAAAATATTTTAAAAAAAATACTCTATAATATCTCCATGTCCATGTTATGATGGTATCACCAAAATAATAATTCCATGAACATGAAAGGATCTTTCGAGGAGGTTATATTCATGTAGTATTTTTTCTCAAAGAGCATCTCTTAATTTTGTTCATTCTTTAACATTATCCCCACCTCCTTTATTCATAAATAAATGATAACTATATAAACAAGTATATATCTATGTGTTATGTTTGTAATGTAATATCATATATCTATTTTTTTCTAATCTTCCCTTATTGAAATAATCAAAAAATTATTCAAACTATGGTGGTAAATTAACTCATTGAAAAATGTTTTTATTAGATATCCTTTACTTCCCTCCTGGTATAACATAAATGTATTATTCTAGTCATATTATATTTTAAATATTATATAATAACCTATTTAATTTTTTGAAACCAATATATTGATATTATAATAAATAAAACAAAACTAGTTTGCGATGGTCGAAAAACCAACCACATTAAGTTAAACAATTATCATGAACAATTTCTTAATTGAATCATCCTCAAGTAATAAAAATATGATATATAAAACGAATTAAATTTTTTTATTTTCTTAAATACCATTTAATTTCACTTAATAGGTTGAATTTCCATTCAATAAAAAATACCATTATACAAAAATGAATCAACCATGAAAAACAGGAAACAAACGCTCCTAAAATAATGAGAATTATGAAATATTCTTAAAGAATAGGTGATAAGTTATTATAAACTTTTTATTTAATATACTAAAATTTTGAAAATATTTTTTACATAAAATAATTAAATTATTAAATCCATTATACGAGAAGTTTAATTATGAAAAGATAAATAGAAACATGTTGTATGTGGTACTCCTCTCACTTTTTCATTTGTGACATTTATGGCTTCTTTAGAAATTATTTATTGTGTGTGTTGTATATACTACCATTAAATCGTAATATTATGCATATAATTATCTTACTATTTTTAAATGTTTAATTTGATAATATTTACTTTTAATATGGCATAGGATTTGACCGTTTACAAAGTTTTATTGTAATTATTAACTAAATTTCCATTAAATGGGTTAACATTCAACTTAATTGATTATGTTATGTTATGATTAAGTGTTGTATGAATTATAATTTTATCTTGTTTCATTTCAAATTTTATTAATTTGATTTAAATTAATAAAATTAAACTACTCTATTTTGTTAATTCTATCTTCAATGATATTATAGTCAAAAGGGATTTTATTTTTAAAAATTATATTTGTATTTTTCCCTTTGCAATCTATTTTGTTTCTTATGAAAATGTTTTCAAATTGTTTGTTTTAATGTTTTTACAATTATAATATGATTTTTAGTAATTTTAATGATGATTTATCTTTTAAAATATCGGTTTTAAATGATAAGTATTTTCATTTTATAAATGAGGATTACTTTTGAATTTTCTGAAAAAAAAAATTGAAGGGATGTTTTTTAATTTTATATAGAAAGAGTGGATTTTTCATCCATCATAAAACTAAAATGATTCCAAATATACATTACATGAATACATGGTTATTTTAAAATAATTTTTTTCCATTATTATAATTTGGATCAATAAAAATAAATTATTTGAAAATTCAAAAAAAATTCCAAGAATTATTTCATGTGATAAATAAATTTTATTTCTATTTATGATAAAATTAATTTATGTTTCATATTCAGTGCTAGGGATATTATCAAGGGAAACTATCCTTATTATATTTATATTTGGTTAATCATTATGATGGAATTTGTTTTATATCCTATTTATTTTAATGAGTTTTGTTACTATGAAACATTTATAAAACACATTTCATTATATGGAATCAATCCAATGTGATGAATGATTTATGTTTTGGTTTATAAAATATTATTTAGTGTAATTTTATGATGTATGAGATATATATATTCCTATAATTATTTGGGTAGTGATTGTTAACTCCTAAGTAAAAATGTAATTGTGAACCTGATTACATGTTCCCAAATATTGTTGGTGAACCTTATTACATGTTCACAAATGAAATGAATGAACCCAATTAAAAGTTCCGAAATGTAATGGGTGATCTCTATTACATGTTCAGAAATTTTATTCATGTACCCTATTACATTTAAAAAAATGTTATGCGTGAACCCGATTACACGTTCATAATGTTATTTGATAACATGATTACATGTTCAAAAATGATATTCATGAACCTGATTACATGTTCAAAATGTAATGTGTGAACTTAATTACCTTTTGAATTTTTTTATTGATCCTTATTAAATGTTTAAAATTATATTCATGAACATGATTACATTTTCATAATATTATGAATGCACCTATATTTAATATCCACATGATTATTTATATACATATCTTTCATTCCATTAAGATTTTGTATGGTCTTGGTTTCATCTCCATATGTTTATTAAAGGGTGTGGTTTCATTTTAATAACATAATTAGTGAACCCGTTTCTTTTTATACACTTCACAAAATTATATTTTTATTTGTAAGCCATAATTTCATTTTTCTTGTTAATGTTATGCTCTAATGACATATATTATTCAATTATGTTTTGCGTCATATATTATAAACTAAAAATATTTATGACATGATTCAAGATTTTTATTCTACGGTTTTAAGTGTATAGATTCTCAAATGTTTGGTTCATGTTTTATGACCATTATGTGCATGTTGTTCTTATTTTATTATTAATATCACATTTTAAACCTTATTATGAATTTGAGCTCACCCTTCTTATGTTTTATTTTTTCCCAGGTTATAAGTAATGGTGTTAAATTAATTTTCCCTTGATATATTTCACATAGAATATGTTGAATAATTATTATTAATGTTTCATATATTGGGAGATATGTTGGATCTATATAATACCATTTTTAAGAACCCATGTTTTTAAGTGTTTTTATTATTTATCTAAATATCTAATCCTAAATGGTCCGTAGGTATATAAAGAATCAAATATTTCAATTAAATTTTGTATGTTTTGTTTAAAGAAATGTTGTCATGATTATCAATGTCATCATTATAAATATATGGTTTATATTTTTAGCAGGATATCTTGATTTTCAGATTAAGGGATGTTATAGATGGTATTAGAGAAGGTTTTAGAAATCATTTGTGGTCAGGATGTTTTCTTTTGTAGTATACTAATTAGTTATGGATACATCATAGGTTTATAACTTATTAGGATATCATAATTTCAGAGTACTAGTGACCCCTTTTTATTATTTAAGTTATAAAATGTTAAGGTGACTAATGGTATTTTTCTATACATTCATTTTTACATAATTATCGGTTATTAAATTTGGGATGCAAAATGAAATTTTTGAGATAACCTTGGTGGTTAAAACATATTAGGTTTAACTTTGAGTATGTTTGTCACATTAATGAAATTATATAAGGATTATAATAATGTATTTTTAGGAAAATAATAACTCATTGGATGTATTATAACCCATAACATCTAGTAAGTCCATAAGAATTGAACCAAGAACTTAAGGGCGATAAAGGTGAATCTCATACCTCTAGAAATTGTGATGTTTGGGTTTGTGTAAAAATATTTTATTTTATTTAATATTTCTGATGAGTAAAGGTTATTTTCATTTTGGGAAAATATTTTTTATATATTACCTTGGCATTGGATATGATTTTGATATTATGGTATTAATGTTATTTTAGATTATATTTATCATTTTGGGAAACCTGTATGATTTTATTGTGTATTTTTTGTGACATATGTAATTTATGGAAATGATAAAAATATGATGGATTTTTTTTCATTTAGGGAATTAACTTTTTGGAATGATACATTAAGAGTGATTGATGTTATTTAGATATATATATATTAATATTTATCTAGGATGTCTATGTGATCTTATACTTATGGTTTTTGCGATTCAATCCCAGTCTATAATATCTTTGAGGAATATTAATGAAAGCTTTCTATTGAACGATCTATGTTTAAATTTGGGTATTACTACTGAATTTTGGAGATTAATGTAGTTTCTATTCATATATTGGTTGATTATTCATGAATTATTATATATTATACTATCCAATTTGGTTTTGGATAATTCCTAAAATATGAGGAATATATTGATATCTTTTTTTGATTTAGTGATCTGTGGAAGTTGATTCTAGTGTGTATGGAATTATAAGAATTCATTCATATAATTTGGAGAAAAGGATGAATTTTTGGTAGAATATTTTTAAATTATAAAACTATACTTGACACATTTTTATATTTAATAATGTTGTAAGATAGAGAAGAAATGTAATTATTCAACTACATTAAAAGGAACATGAAATGGAAATGTTATCCCTTTATATTATGACAAATAAATCAATGTCATTTTACCCCATAATATTTGTGTCTATGTGATGGTTATCTTTATAATGACCATCTTCTGTATCATTCTCCATTAGAACATGACAGCTGTAATTCTATTCTATGTCTATATTTTCACTATATTATAATAAAATGTGTAGATTATTTGTGATCATCACCTTTTCCTTTTCATATTTTTTAGGAGGGGTATTTAATAACCCTTTTTATATGGTTTTATCATAAAATATTTTTCAAATATCCACATTTTATTTCCTATATGAAATTTAAAACTTGTGAGGTCACAATTTTTTGAAATTCATGATCATATAGTGATGTTACCTCCTCGATTTAAACTCTAAATAAATCCCTCTCAGGTTCATGATAAGTTCCTTGTATTCATTCTGAGGTAGTAAATACATGATTTTTGTACGTAATAAATTTATAGGTCATACCGTGGGAGAATTCACTATATTATAATGAATAATCAATAAAGAATCTAGATAATAGACATAATGTTCAATCAAACCAGACTAGTCACCTAGTCAATTTTATGTAGTAAAACCACATATTTGAGGGAGCTACTTGGGAACCTAAGGATGTTATCAGGATGAGGTTTCCACATATAGTCATATTTGATTAATTAATTTAAAGAGTGAAAATAATATTAAGGGGGATAAAATGATACACCCAAAAATATTAAGGTATTTATTTTATTAATTAAATTTAATGTCTTTGATATCCCACTTTTCTCAAAACAACGAATTAAACGAACACAAAATTATAATTATTTTAAGACAAAATTTCCCACCATTCCATTGGAATGGAGGAAATTAATCAGAATAAAGAAAACATGAAAATATAGTTTGCAAATTATTATAAAATGATGTCTTAATTTACCAATTAATTATAAAAGGAAATAAAATATAATTGAACACAAATGATGTTTTTTTATTAAAAATCTATTTTTTCGCCCACAGTAGCATTGGATATAAATAATTTAAATTAATAACTATTTTTATTGAACTAATAAAAAATATATGTTTTTAGTCCAATAATTTTATTATATTCATCAAATATTTTGGATAAGATCGTGTTAATAATAATATAAATTTTACTCTTAAAAAGATATATTTTTCTAAAATGAAATTTAACCCCCATTAAATGGAACCCATATTTTAAAACTATTATTTGAAACATATAAAGTCATTTTTTTGAAATATAAACCTAATTTTATAAATTTTACTATAAATTTATACTGGGGTTAAATTGATTTTCTTTTTCATATAGGTTTCATTTTTTGATGAATAGTGATAAATATTGAATTTAAATTGGAATGTGCATATTATTATAATATATTTTGTATTTAGATTATATTTAATAATGGGTTTAAAGAATAATTATTTAAATTATACATAAATCATTCCAATTTAGGCATTTTAATATATATTAAAATGAAATTTAATTTAAAAACATTTCATTCATTTGTACCTTGCCCCATTAATAGCATCCTCTCTCGTTGCATCTACAGAATTCGGTTTAAATAAAAATAAAATAATTATGTGAATTTGAAATGTAAAAATGTATTTAATATTTTTAAAAAATAGTCAAAAATTATTTTTTAATGTCATTTTCCTTTTTATGCATAAATAATTAACCATGGTAAAAAAAAATTCACCACAGTATAGTTAAAATAATATAAGAAGTTAATGTTAAAAGGTGAACAATTAAAATAAAAAAAATACAACTTTAAATGGTTGATTGGTGTTTTTATCACAACTAACCATAATTTAAAATGTTTATTATCATATAAATTTTTAGTAATTAATGACACTAAAATTTAGTTGTATTTTATCAAAAAATTATAATTATTTAATAACTAAAAACAACCCCTCCTCATGTATAAATACCACACCATTTCTCCTCACAAGAGTAAAAAATCATAAAATATTTTCCAATATCTCCCATGTAAAAAATCTCCACATCCATGCTCTCATGGTCTCAATAAATTACAAATTCTACTGTCATTATGGGATCCTTCAAAGATGTGACATTCAAGTAGTAATTTTCTCAAAGCACCTCTCTTAATTTCTTATCTTCTTCTACATACTCCTCATCTACATCATCCTTCAAGGGATGATAACACTAGAATAATGAATATACTAAAATTTTAGGTTTATATTTTAATATCTCATATCCAATTAATTTTTCATCTCCTCTTATTCATAGAAAAAAAATCATTGTTCACATTATGGCGTTTAATTATCTTGTTGAATTTTTTTTCATTCTTTTTCGATTACTTCCTTCAACGAATTGAATAAAATTATAATTATGGATAAATAATATTTTAATAGTCATATTTTAAAGTAGTTATGTTTTATACCTAATATATATATATATAAATATAAATAAAATATAAATATTTTGTGATGGTTGAAAAAAGAACAAAATTAACCTAAAAATTTATCATAAATTTTTTTTCAAATGAATCATCCTCATGTAAGAAAAAAATGATATATGATACCATTTAATATTCTATAATTTTATTAATACCATTTCATTTCTCTTCTCGAGTTTTATTTCAATCCAACCAGATAATTCTTAGTTATACACAAATTAACTCACAAAGAAAACCATAAAACAACCACAAATGAAATAATGAAAATAATTATATATTGTTAATGTATAGGTTTAAAGCTGTTATAAAAATTTCATATAAGAAATTATAAGTATTAATATAGTTATTAATAAAATTAATATTATTATTTAATCAATTATACATTATTTTTATGTACTCAAAAAAAAACAAGAAGCTTAAGGTAAGGGTTTCTCATCTTGCTTTTTCTTCTATTCGATGTATGCCTCATTCACAAATTATTTCATGTGTGTAGTGTATATACTACCAATTATTATATAATATTAAAAATAAAACTATCTTAATTTTATTCAATTTATCATTTGATCAATATATCTCTTATGAGGAATGTGATTTTACTGATTACAATGTGTCAGTGGATTTCTTAGCCTAACATTCAATTTTGGGCTTAAATATACACTTCATCCATTATGTCATGATATGATTATGTATGTGATGACTTATAATTACTTTATGCTTCATCTTCACTTTTTTTTTATTTATATTTAATTCACATAATCAATTAATTTTTCCCCTAATCACTTCAATGATATTATATTTAGAAATGATTTTCTCTTTAAAAAATTGTCTTTTTAATGATTCCCTTAAAACTCAGTTTTTGATCCATGACAATGTTTTAAGAAAAAAATTTAACATATTTTTTTATAATTTTATAATGTAATTTTATCTATTGTTTTAATTTTTAGAGAACATTTTTAAAATATTCACCGTTTCATTTTCTAAATGTTGTTTATTTAAGAATTTTACAATAAAAAATGAAAATAATGTTTCCTCTCTTATAAGATATGATATAATTTTCCCACTATCATAGAAAATTAACTTTTTATTATATCATTTAAATTAGTACTATTTTATTTTCAAATAAAATGGTTTATTATTTTATTATACAAATATTTGAAAAGAAATAATTTTAATATACAAATTATATTTTCAAATAATTATTAGAAGAGATCATTCAAAATAAAATTATAAATAATAAATCATTATTGATGTTAATTTTGATTTATTTCGAATATTATTAAAGGAAACTATCTCTATTCTTGTTAATGTGGGGTTATGTTTCTAGCTGAATGATTTTTATGAATCCTATTACATTTCCCTGAGTTATCTTGTGATAAAAATTTAATGAAACTCATTTCATTTCATGGTTTTTGATGTGATAAATGATTTATGTTCTTGTGAAACACATATGTATTATTTTTATTGTTTTATGTATGTGACTTATATCTGAATTCAATACATTGGGTATATATGTGTAAATCATGAGTAAAAACTTTATGTGTGAACATGATTACATGTTCACATATGTTATGCATAAACCTGGTTCCATGTTTAAAATATTTATTTTTAAACCTAATTAAATGTTCAAAAAAGTCATCTATGAACTAGATTACAGGTTCACAATGTAATGTGTTACCCTAAATCTATGATTATATATTTTTTTCTCTAAACTAATTAGATGTTTTCAATAGTAAGAATGAATTTTATTACATGTTCACAAATTCTATTTCTGAACCTGATTACTTATACACAATGTTATATATAAACATAATTACATGTTAAAAAATTGTATACATGTACCAGGTTTCATGATTATAATGTTATGTTTGAACATTATTAAATGATCATAATGTTAAGCACGGACCAATCTTTTAGGTCCATATGATTAGGCATGGACCTATCTGTCATGTTTATAAGTTCTGTGTGGACATGGTTTCATATCCATATGTGTATAAAAGGGAATAGTTAAATTTATAGAACATAATGAGTGAACCCATTTCTTTTTATATATTATTACAATATTAGAAGTTTATGTGTATGAAATAATTTCATGATTCATGTCACTGTTACGCTCTCGTGTGTTATATTCATTGATTATTTTATGATTCATGTCATTTTAAATACCAATATTTATGTTATAAATCATGTGATTACTAATATCTCATATTTATCCCTTACTATGAAAATGATATCACTCTACTTAGGTTATATATTCCACAAGTAATGAGGGATGTTGTTAAACAATCACTTTGAAGAAGTATTTCACATAGATGATCTTGATGAACTATTATGAATGTTGAGTATAGTGGGAGATAATTTATATATATATGAGATATTTGTTAATGAAAACATGTTGTCAAGTCTGTTTCTGAAATCTCTAAAACACTAATAATAAATATTTCATGGGAATGTATGGGATCTAGTATATCCATTTGATGTTATATTTTTTTTGGAAAAAATTGGGTCAAATATATTAGTATTAATTTCATAACTATAATGTCTACATTCATAGAAATGGATTTGGAGGTGAAGATTACATTCTACCAGATTCTAGTTATTTTCCAATGGGGTATTGATTGTATAACTGGAAACACCCAATGGATCTCATATGCATGATGAATCAGGGACCCACTTTCCAAAGGTAGGTTCTCATTGGGGAAATGGGAAAACGATACATAAGAACTAACATTATTCAATAGGATAAGAGGTCAGGTTCATCACACCATTTTGGTTGAATGTTTTCATACTCAAAGCGTATTTTATAGATGTAATATATTTTCACAAATTTTTTATTAATGAACAAGTGTGTATTAGATCACTCTGGAATTAAAAATCAATTATTTCCATATATGTAATTTAGAATAATTTGTATGTATCTTTGGTTCTACATCGTTAAATATATTTTTTTGTATCTGAGGTTCTACACCGATGGTACCCTTTTAAATAAGGATGTTATATTATTTTTTCGATTAGTTTCAAAATACTGGTATCAAGAAATGTAGTGGGGTGTTAGGAATTTTATCACCATCTAGGGAGATGAGAAATGTTTTGTTTTCGGGATCATACATGTATTTCTATATTCTTATATATCATCATGAAAGGTATCAAAACCCATATAATTTGGGGCCACTAAATTTAACACATCATACCTTTTAATATCACATGATAGGAAATTGAACATGATGGTTAATGTCTTGCGGAAAAGATGTATAGGAGGAATATTACTTAAGAATGTTTGGTGTGTGACTTATTCGAAAGAAACCAAAAAACCTTGATGGGATGACAGATTCATGATCTAATATAAAACTACTAGGAATGTGGTCCAAATTGAAATTCCTATGATTCGTTGTATTGGGTATGGACCACATAGAGGATTCCTACATATCCCATAGGGCTGTGAATCAAATCCCACAAATTTTAGTTGCGAGGTACCACACATGTGGAGGCTCGCTGTAGATTTTCCTTGCATGCAATGCTTCCCTTTAAGAGGATTGAGTTGAGTTATTTGAATAATTGGAGGGCCTTTGATTGGATTGTTACAAGTATTTGCAGACCCACACATATAGAGTCCCTCTGATAGAATTCCAGAGGAAGATCCAAAAAAATATTCTCTTCTGAGGCATGCATCTATCCATACGTATTCCATGACTATATATAACCAAAACTCCCATGATATTAATGATAGATTGTAAGATGAAAAAGGATGAAAAAGATCCAGAAAGCTGCATGATCCTTATTCTGCTGGTGGAAGAGGCTAATGTTACGATGGTGTCAAAGGGGCTTCTATGTTTTCATCACCTCTTCCTTTTTGGTATCATGGATAGTAACATCAGACAACTAGACTGTATAGAACCCTGTAATAAATGATAAGGGATTACATCATGAAGGATACCTACTTATGATTCTAGAGAAAGAGTGTAGAATATAATAGTTACCCTCCAAGGTAAAATAATTTTTTATCCACTACCTCTCCACCTGAATCCATATGTATCTTGTTTTAAACATGACTTGAGAAGGACATAGTCTTATCCCTATTATTCAATAATTGGATAAAATTGACACATCCCCTCAGGTCATGGTCTTTGGGACCAATGGGATGAGAAAATGCATGCACCAAGAGGACCCCACTAGTTAGGTCATATAAGTGAAAGAACACACTACAAGATGGAATACATAACCAAATAGGATACAAATTGGTGTTTCCATAAATATGTTCATTCACATTCGAAGGATTTGGTAGAGTTTCATGTTTATTCCCATTAGTTGAGAAATCAAAAGGAAGTTGGACCCTTCCATTTCTAGCATAAATGGTGGATTTGAAGCTCTCTCGCATAGGCCATGGCCTAGCATGTAGAAGGTTCTCAGTTTAGGATGACCTTGTTGGAGAAATAATTTATTTATTTGGTGGTATCTATATGCGAGAAATAGGTTCCTTGGTAGATGAACCACATGGGAAACAACACATAGGTAAATCCTTATTGTAGCCACCAAAGGTCACCTAAAGTGTAGTTTATAGGGTCTCACAAAAGACTTATATTTCAAAAAGGACCATCCCTCTTATTCTAGTCATCTTGGGGTAAAAAAAATCCTTTTGAATTTTCTAATGTTGAAAACACATGAGGTGCTCTTACCACACTATCCACCCTAATTCCATCTTCCCTCAGGTTTTTGAGAGACTCTTGAAGTATTTTTGAGGGCCTGGGTGAAGGTGCTTTCTGACCCGAGCATGGAGGATTCTTCTGTCATTCTATTTATTCAAATTATGAGCCCCAAGGTCATATTTATTGGAAAAATTGGACCTTGGTTGAAGTAATTTTACCCCATTGTTCCCTAGTGTAATTTTCTAACATAGGTACACCATATTGGGTTGGAAGATATGTCTACACTATTTAGGTGGGCCTCTGTGAACCTTCGGTAGCACAAGTAGTTTTTGTTTCTTTTAAACATTTTTTGCGATTCTTAAACTATAAAACACATGGGGAACTATTAATAATATTTTCATGCAGTGTGAAAAAAAATGATTAATTACTAGCGTTTACAACCATTTCCATTCCGAGACACATTATTTAATGCTTCAGTATTTTTAATTAAATTCTAAATGTGCTTCTCATTCATGTTATGGGTTTTTATTATAGTGTTATCATGTTACAAAAATGATGAAAATGGGGTTTGAAAGGATTCATGTAATTAAAAATATATGTATTTACATGTAAGGTGTTTGATAGAATTCTAATTGATCTAATAAAATAAAACTGTTGTATTGTATGATTTTTTTAACCTTGTTTGAGATTTGGTAGTTTGGTGAAAGTAAAAATTGAGCATTATGTGTGGGTTTAGTACCTTTAATATGGCTTACTTCTTTTCTATTGATCCATGAAAATGGTTGTAATTGCAACATCATGACCCCAGTTACCCTGAGTTGGAGCATTTTTACATATCTTCGGCATGATACAAGGAATCATGTCTCTAAAGACCGGTCCATTTTGAATTATTGGAAACAATATACATTCAAAAGATCAACATTACAACTCGAAAATAAATACAACACTAATTTATTACATTAGCAACATCCAAGCCTCCTATATTATTCATACAAGTCACTCATTAATAACTTCTCAATATCCTTGGAAAATGGAACATAAGAACGGGGTGTGCTCAAACAGTCAGTAAGAGTAATAAATACAGTGGAAGATAACATAACCATTAGACATGGTGAATAATTGAAAACTCATGCCTTTACATATAATAAACATGAACAATTTATTGATGGAATATTAGATGAGTAAATAATTCCATATATTACATCTCCATTTGCATTCTACTAGTTGAAAAACCACATGAAACATCAATATTATTTTCATAATGAGGGAATTTATAATGTGGGGCATTTAGAAACATTTTTTCATGGCCTCAGCCAAGATGTCTAAAAATGATTAAGTCATCGACAAATTCCACATCAAATTGTATTATGAGACCTACCAAGGCATAGATGAGCTATAGCGGGCTCCACCCATTAATTACCATGTCTAATATATTCCTGATATGAATAGGTTGAAACATAGCATACACATTCATATTAAAACTATCATACGAAATGTCAATACATTAACCATAAACCATGAATGGTAAAAAAATAAAAAATCCAAAGTCCAACATATCATAAAACCTTAAATACAATATGGACGATTTGTATCATAATAAATCAACTTCAAACAAGTGTAAAATTTATCGAAGGATGTTGACATAGATGAAATCAGAACCATTGGAGAGAAATATCTCCTTAATTTTTAAAATCATTTAACAATAACATAATTATAAAAGAAAAAATTACTTTTCAAAATATTATTATAATCTTATAAGGGATTCTTCAAAGGTGTTATAATCGTGGAGAATAACCACACACTCCGTATAAGTTAAAAAACATTCATACCTTAATTTGTCGAAAATGACATAAAGTACCTTGTTTCCAAAACGATGGATATATTCCCTTCAAAAAATTTTATAAAAATTAAAAAAAGGATATAAATGGCATTAACCCATAGTCTAGTAAATATTAAAATTGTTTTTAAATAAAATTTTATGAAACATGGATGTGGATGATAAAGATTTCTTAGTAGATACTTATGTAAAAACAACCTCAGAAATAAAGATATTGTAAAATTAATCCTTACCCTGTACTTTTCATTGGTCGAGGGTACATTAACCTCGTTTCTAATAGTTATATCATTTTTATTAAATTATAAAAGAACTATATACAAAAATATTATATCATATATGATTTTCTAATATTTCTTTGTTAATAATATTTTATTAGTATCATTGTTTCAAGTGTCAACTGATTCATTTTCCTTTATATGTTTTGTTATGTAAGTCATGTTTGTTATGGATAGGATGTATTTGATTCATATACAGAATGATATTATGTTCTTAAATACTATATATTTTATTTGAATGAAAATTTTTCATGAATGGTTACGATGGGAAATAATCTCATCGCGTTCGTGGAGACGGTAATCCGCACGTACGCATGAACGCTACATCCATTTTTTAAAGGAAAGAAAACCAAAAGATACATAAGTATATTATTGTTCCAGTATAATATAATATTTTATATATGTTACATAATTTCTTTAACACAATCATTTATATGTTTCATGTATGATATGAACGAGTTATATCACGTTGATGGGGCGGTAGTCCGCACTTTCTTAAATGAAATTAACATATATATACAACATTAAAATAATAAAGGTGTGATAAAAAAGAGAATTAAAAAATCATATAGATAAAATAAATACCATAAATATCATATATAGCTATATTACAATCATAGGGGTCACCATTAGTGGTGGAAGTAGAATATTAGAAAATTAACATTTCATTAGGTAGTAGTTCTCTATCCAGAGAAACATTATGTTCTATACCAATTAGATGGAGGTGTGTTTATGTGATGTTTAAAAAATTATCATAATGAAAACATTGTATATTGTTTATAATTTTGTTTTTATAAAATAAATGAATAAATAGTGTTTAGGTGGTTGGAGAAGTAAAATAACAGAATTGAACTTAAGATTCAATGTTAAATTTAAATCGGGTAACTCCCTTGGGATTGAACCCAAAGGCTTCCTTGATATTCCTTATACCAAAGGTAGGCCTTATAGTAGGAAGATAAGGATGTAGGAAGCCTAATTGGGCAGAGTTTGGATGAGACAAGTGGCTTGAGAGGGTTGAGAAATGGTGTAGAGGTGAGAGCTTTTTATAAGGGGGAGGAGGGGCACTTTAAGAATGTTTGAAAATATTAGTTTATTATATAATGATTTTAGATTTATAAAGGTCCAAAAATAATTAAAGTCTAAGATAAGATGACTCATGTTGGAAATAAAATCATCTAGTATGATTTGGAAAGGTTTATGATATCGTTTTAATTTTTATAATCTCATTTATTTAAATCATTTTTTAATGACGTAAACAATGCTTCATTATTGTGTCATAAACAATATTATTTATTTGATGTCTAAAAAAATAAAAAAATACCATGATGTAGGAAAAAAATTTATCCTTAAGATAAATATTTATTTTCGAAAATATAAATTATATAACCCCTTGTAAAAATTATTTTACTAAAAGATATATTTTTATGTCATTTTTGTCTTTACATTAAATTAATTAATATAAATTGTCATTATCACTCTCATGTGGGTCCATGGGGTCCCAAAATAGATCCAATGATTCCCATGGTCGTACATGCATGAATCAATAAGAATAAGACACATGTTAGGGTAATTTTAGTATTATAATAATAATATTTTTTACCCTTATTTAATAAATTTACCTTTTAACCATGTTATATAAAATATATACTTAAGTAAATTTTAATAATGTCCAAAAATAAAGGTTTCCTATTTAGAAAATATGGTCCTCTCTATTCCAAATATATGATCCATTTTATCAAATTCAAAACATAGAAGTGGCATAAATTAATTTTAAATTAATTTCTATAATCAAAACCAAAAATGTGTTTTTAAGAAATAATAACTATCAAAAGATTGATACTTGTTTATGTCCAGTATAAATGTGAAATTACATCCAATGACCTAAATTATATTAAATTATAAAAATATAATCTAATTATACTTTTAAACCACCCAAATGTATAATTTAACACTATAAATTATTTCAATTAAAAATGTTGTTTTTAATTAAAATTTTGTATTTTTCACTATTCATCATTAATTGAATATTTTCAGAAATGTACCAAAAATTCACCCTATGCTAATTTTTAAATTCCAAATCCAAAGATGAAGTCCATTTTTTAAATTAAAATTTAGAAAATTTTAATAATTTCGTATTACTATTCATAATGGCTAGTTTGATTGGTCGTGGTGTGTTAGAATCTCGATGTTGCGTACAACGCAAATGATTGAAATATTCAAAGGGAAATGTGTCATGAAAGCTTGCGGTGTTACATTCTTCCCTCCTTAAAATTATTTCATCCTTTAATTTCTATAATAATTCTAAATAAAATGATACGGATGTTTCTTCATCATAAGTTCCTTGGGTTCCCATGCTGCCTCTTCCATCTTCTGATTTCACCATAGAACATTCACCAGACGAGTTATCCAATTTCTCAACACTTGTTCCCTAGTATCAAGAATAATGATACTCTCTTCATAATAAGTCATATTGTGTTCCATTTCTATTTATTCATAGGTAAGTACATGTGTTGGGTCTGGCTTGTATTTTCTCAACAGTGATATGTGGAACACATCATGAACTTTGGAGAGACATGGAGGCATTGACAAATAGTAAGCTACATCCCCAATTCATTGAAGAATTTTGAAAGGTCTGATGTACTTGGGTCATAATTTTCTTATATTTCTGAATCGTGTAACACCCTTCCATGGAGATAACATTAAGAAAAAAATAACTCATACTTGAAATTCCAAATCATTCCTTCGATTATCAGCATAGTTATTTTGCCTACTATGAGCTTCTTTGATGTGGGTTTGGATAACCATCACCTTTTCCATGGTTTCCTCAACATGTTTTGGGCCTGCGAGTTCTATTACACCAACATGATCCCAATAGGTTGGTGTGTGACATCTCTTTCCATATAATGCTTCATATGGAGCCATTTGAATACTTTAATGGAAACTATTGTGATTGGTAAATTCTACCAGAGGAAAATATTGATCCCACATACCTTGAAAGACTTGTGATAAAGATCTCAACATGCCTTCAAATGTTTGAATAGTCCATTCTAATTTTCCATCATATTGAGGGTGGTAAGAAGTGCTCAAATGATGTTCAGTATCCAAGGCCTTCTGAATACATTTCCATAATCTTGATGTAAAATGGGGACCATGATCAGAAACAATTGATAGGGGTAATCCATGATGTCTCACAACTTCATTAATATATATTCTTGCTATAATTTCAAGTGATAAATCTTCTCTTATAACAAGAAAATGAGCTGACTTGGTATGACGATCAACAATGCGCCATATTGCATCATTATGTCTACGAGTCTTTGGTAGCCCCATGAAAACTTCATTTGTAATATCATCCCATTTCCACTCAGGTATGGGAATAGGATGCATGACTCCTCTAGGATGTTGTCTTCCAGCTTTCATTTATTGAAGGACCATACATCTTGACACATAATCAGCAATCTATATCTTCATGTTGACCCACCAAAAAGGTTCCTTCAAATATTTATAAATCATAGTTATTCCAGGGTGAATAGGGAAATTGGATCTATGAGAATCATCTAACAATCCCATTTTACGATCATGTATGTCTGGGTCAAAAAACCTCTTCACAAATTTCAAAATCCAATCTTCATATTCAAAGATTATTAATCTCACATCGTTCATAGATTTATTTTTCTTTTGAAACTCCTCGTCATCATTCTGAGGATTTTTTATCCTTTCTAGTAAATATGGTTTAGCAAAAATTTGAAAAAGTAATTTTGTTTCACCTTCCATGATTATTCCCTTATCCATCATTACTAGATCCATGAACATTGGATCCCTTTCAACTCTCATTTCTTCAAATCTCTATGATCCTTTCTGCTCAAAGCATCAGCCTCCTTATTTTCCATCCCCAGATGGTTGTTTATGGTGAAATCATAATCCTTTAGTAGTTTGAGCCATCTCCTTTTCCTCATCTTGATTTCTTTTGATGAGAAAATATACTTCAAACTATTGTGATCAGTATAAATCTCAAATTTAACACCATAGGGAGCGTGCCTCCATATCATCAGAGAAAAGATTAAAGACGCTAAATCACGATCATGACTGTGATAGTTTTGTTCATGAATTTTTAGCTATTCTGATGCATAAGAAATATCTCTATCATTATTAATAAGGACACAACCAAGTCCTTTCATCGAATCATATCTATGAATATCAAACACAGCATTCCATGATGGAAGTGTCATTATAGGAGCAGTGACTAATTTTCTCTTCAATTCTTCAAAATATTTTTCACACTCTTTTGTCCAAAAAAATTTAACCCCTTTACATGTGATCATGGATAATGTGTTAGCCAATCGGGAAAAAATCTGGAAAAAGCACCGATAATAACCAACTAAATCAATAAAACTGCATACCTCAATTATACACATTGATGATGTCCATTCTTGGATTTCCTTGGCCTTTGAAGGATCAACAAATATTCCATCCTTAGAGATAAAATAGCCAAGAAAATAAATCTCGTGAAGCAAGAATTAAAACTTTCTAATCGTCCCATAAAAACCATTTCTTCTAAGGTTTTTCAATATAGTGTACAACTGATTTTCATGATCTTCATATATTTTTGAGTAAAACAATATATAAATAACAAATACCACTAAAAATTCATCAATATATTCCTTGAAAACTCTGTTCATTAGATCCATAAAAAAGTGGGTGCATTAGTCAGTCCAATAGGCATTACTATAAACTCATAATGCATGTACCTAGTTTGAAATTCCTTCATTGGAATGTCTTTCTTCTTCTCAGACAACTGATGATATCCAGATCAAAGTTCAATAATTGAAAAAATTTGAGCTCTATGAAGTTGATAAAATAAGTCATCATTGAGGGGTAGGGGATACTTGTTGTTTATTGTTATAGCATTGATCTCCCTGTAGTCAATGCACAACCTAATAGATCCATCTTTCTTCTCCACAAAAATAACAAGGGCTCCACATGGAGAAACTGTACACCCATAGATTTTATGAAAAATATTCTTTTAATTTTATTAATTTCTTGTGCTACACCAAGATTACCTTGCGCTATACGCAACTCCGTATTATCTTGCAGTATACGCAACACTATTCTTGGATCGTGTTACGCACAATTTTGATAATAGTTATTCTACGCAACATTGAGTATATATATATATATATATTCAATGTATAAACGAAATATGGTTGGATTCTGTTATACGAAACAACGAAGGATTCTTGCGCAACACGTAACCCTGACTTGGCTTGCATTACATGCAATCACGACCTTCCTCGATAGTGTGTGTTGTACGCAATACTGGGTTTTACTAAACAATGATATATTATTATAATATTGTTATGAACTAGCCGTTATGAATAGTGTTAACTAAATTTTAAATTTTATAACATTATTATTCATTTTACACATTTCTAGAACATGGTATAAGAACAAAATAAATTTTTCGGGTAAAATAAGTATTTTAAAAAAAATGCAGTTTTACCGCCTTTTGATGGCGCACCCACTTTAAATCTAGTTTTTGACATGTTTATAAGTTCAATTTAACAAAATAAAATTCTTCTTTTGAATCAGGATATAAAAATTTACATTAGATAAAGTTTTGATATTTTTCCGATAACTTTCATATTTTAATGAATAGTAAAAACACGCTATATTTTAATTAAAAAAATCTTTTTTCATCGTAATATCTTATGTGGTGAAATTATAATATTGAATGGTTTTAAAGTATAAATAGAATATATTTTTACCATTTAATATAATGTATGTCATTATCATTGATTTTACCTTGAATTCGTAGGCTAAATCAATTCAATCTTTTCCAATGTTTTAAAGAAAAACCCGTTTTCTTTCGACAACGGGATTAATTTTAATTTAATTTTTCAACTTTTGTGTATTGAATTTGTAAAAATGGATTCCATATTTGGAATCAGTGGGTCCAAATTATTTTAATAAACTACTTTTTATTTTTGGGAATTATGAATAGTAACTACGGTAAATTTTATTTACCATAGTTAAAGGTAAATCGGGCAATTAAGTATAAATATAATATTATAAAATTATCCTAACACATGAAAAAATTATATTGGATGGCTAAAAGTAAACTCATATCAACTAAGGGTTGGATTAGATTCATTTTATGGAATTTTGACCGTGAACAAAATTTAATTATTATTAAAACCAAAGAAAGTGACAACATGTCACTCTCTTAAATATTATAAGTATAATAATTTTATGTTAGTGATAATATTCATGATACTTAGAACATTAATAGTCTACAGAAAGCTAACAAAATTATCTACAGCATGAGAATTTATTTAGAATTTTTTGGGATTAAATAATTATCATTAATTGTGACACAATAGTGATGTAGAAATTATTTATCTAGTGAAAAATCAAGAATATAGTTTTTATTAAACTAATAGTGACCATAAAAGGCACAAAACCCTGACCAAAACTTATTTTTCATGTAAATTTAAACTATAATCATCCAATGGTCGAATATTTTACCATTTGGAGTCTTATACAAGCAATTATGACACTTGTATTATTTTATTTTAATAAATATAATAATTTAAATATTGTGATTTTAAGATGATAAATTCGAGTAAAACTATTATTCTGAAATGTAATAGATATATCTTCATCATAGGATTTTGTTTTAAATTTTTATGCAACAAATCAGTATATTAAATAATTATACAATCATGTTGTAGTAATTATTTTATAAAGAAATAAATCAAATAAATTGTTTTAAAAATAATAAAATAAATATTATATGAACTATTCAATGTGATCCACTAATTTTATAGATACTTATGACCTTTTATGAATATATTAAAGCTTTTAGTTCTAACATATCTTCTGTATATATTTTATTTAAATTCAAATAAATGAATAGTGTCAAAATTGACACTATTGTTATTTTATAAAAATAACATATTATAAAATTGTTTAAAAATCACAAAAATATTTAAAAATTATAAATTTAAATTTATATGGTCTATAATGTTATAAAGTAAAAAGATTATGGAAAATTCACAACTAATAAGTAATTATTTGTTATTATTTAAAATTTAGAATTTTATTACCACAAATAAACTTAAATAGATTAAATAAGGATAAATCAAAATGATAAGGTTTAAAATAAGATCCAAACCTGTCTAAATTTTATTGGTTGATAAGATTACAACCCTATCTCATCTAATCTTCGAATATGAGTCATTTTTGGAGGTTTTTAAGTGGGGTTAGATTTATAATAAATTAATATTTTTAAGAATTCCAAAGGCGTCCCTCTCCTCCCTTATAAAAGGGCACCTCCTCCCACTCCACCTCACGACAATTTGAGCCTTCAAGCTCGGCCAACCCCTGCCAAATTCTCTTCTCCACTTCCCTAGCAACATCCTAGAGGTTCTGGTCTTCCTCAAAGACCAATTTTAGTGCCCTAAAAGGAGATCTCAAAGAGGCGCTGCAAAGAAGAGGAGGTTCGGACACTTACGAAGCAAATCAGACCTAAGGTAAGGGAAATATCACAATCTCATTTTTATCCGAGATTGTTTATACTTTGGTATTTACTGGGGTGTATTTTATCATCCACATCAATGTTTCCTAAATATGTAATATTTTTATCCTTCTATAATAGTTTATATTCAATTTTACCCTTCAGTGAGTTTTTAGTAAAAGATATGAAAGGAATCTGTTGTCGGTTTTCATACGAGTTACTTTTTTACTTTTCTGACAAAAGTACGAGAAAAATGTTTTTTTAACTTATACGGCATGAATGGATTTTTAAAAAATTATTTCCAAGAATATTCCTTTACAAGTTTTCAAGTTTATTTTTAATCAACTTCTTTTAGTTTAAAATTGTGTGACATGTTAAGAAAGGAAAATGTTTTTGAATTTGAAAGGATATTTTCCTCAAGAAAAGAGTTCAAGTGTTTTATCAAAAGTATTTTCCATCTAAAATAATATAGGGTTCTGTTTATATCCCTATTATTACATTGATTTGATTATGTTGTGATGGAATTATTTTTATGAATTCCTTTATATTATATGAATTGTTTGATGATGTCACGATGTTTAAGATTCCCATTTTTATTACATGGGTTATACAATGATGTATGATTTATGATTTTGTGGCACACATAATAATGGTATCATTATGAGATGGGTGGGACCTATATCTCCCTCTAATGCATTGGGTAATGATTTTATATCTCATGAGATAGACACGGCTGGAATGGTAGGTTATACCGGTTCAGTGAAATAGGACTGAAACGAGGGTGACTCGGTTCAGAAATGGACTTTGTCCACTAAGATAGTCTTGGAAATGAGTCTTGACTAATAAGAAATGATTCTATATGATTATGTGTGTATTCCAAAAAGTTTCAGGTTTTAAGTTATGATTATTGGGATTACATTTCACTGCTATGATTTATCCCATGTTATGAAATTATGATCTCTTTTGCAGGTTATGATTTCTAAAAGTTATGTGCTTATGTATATGATGTGATTGATATTTCTTTTGTTTACCCTTACTGATCATTTGAGCTCACCCTTTTATGTTTTCTTTTCCCTAGGATATAAAAAAGGTTTTAGGTATAAAAAAAGGAAGATCTTTATGGGAGATGTTGAAGATCTTTCCCCATGATTAGAAGATTATATTCCGAGTTTCCAAAACACTAAACTATTACTGGCCTTGTGTGTGTGTTTTTGTTATGTACTAAGTATTCCGCAAAAGTAATGTAATGTCCATGTACGTCAAGCTTCAGGTCTCTACAGTTGGTATCAGAGGAAAGGTTTAGTCAACCTTTGGAAACTAGGGTGTGAAAACGTTAGTGAGATCCCTAGAGATATTTCTATGGTATGTCTAGGGATGCCCCTAAGGATAAGTATATGTATAGGATATAGTCCTAGAACTATGGTAACGATCTTGGAATTTAACCTAAGATGTTAGATATTGAAGTTAATCCCCCTTTATTATGATTTTTGCCTCTAACACTATTCTTTTTGAGTTTTAGAAAATGGCTGGAAACAAGATGATTCATGATAATGGAGGATATTATGGACAATGGAATGATATTCTTCATGAGAAACCAAATGAAATGGGATTTGGAAGTCCAACCATCATTATTATTCCAAATCAGCAATCTCATAATATGACTAATAAACTCAAATTTGGTAAGTTTCCTGACTCGGCTAATAAGAGAAAGATGGAGTTTCATGATGATCATAGAGGAATGAAAGTTCAATTTCCCCTATGTAAATCATGTGGGAAGAGGCATCAAGGAGAACGTTTCAAAGGAACTGGAAGATGCTTTGGGTTTGGAAAAGAAGAACACAAAGCCAATAAGTGCAAAGGAAAAGGTTCAGTTAACACCAGGGATGAGGATAATGGTATTTCTATAACATAAACAATGGTTAAATGTTTTAAATGTGGAATGTACGGTCATTATGCAAACCAATGACCTAAGGGAAAGTCTCATGAAGAGAATCAGTATGGTCGAATGGGTAGTATTTATGTTGATGATGATGAAGAGACTACAAATGATATGTGAGATGAAATAATTTTTGAAGCTCGGTCAATGGTTTAAGAATGTAGTAGAATGATTACATTTTTATCATATGTAATTTTGTATAAGTAATCTCATGGTACTATGGAATAAAGAGACATCTAAGGATCGTTACACTGTTGACTTTCGTTGAGTTTTGAAAGTGTATGATTAATGGTACCAGTATCCATGAATGATTATTTAGATATTTTTGGAATGTAGATGATATGCGCATAATGAAGGGATAAGGAGAAAATTAAATGTTTGATAGTATTCATGAGCTCATGACTGATATAAGGAAATAGTTATATCATGGTTTGAGTATATAGAATTTTGGGTTTTTGTATTGTGGAATGCGTTAACTTTTGACAGCACTCATGTTTTTACTAAGATTCAGTGGGTATTCATTTTTTAAGAGATTACATGATTATGGTATTCACATGACTGGAATGTGACAAACAAGATATATGAGGGGTAAATGATGGCATTCACGTGATCATTTTCTCTATACTATGAGCTTGGACCGATGTATTTTGGATAAGCCTAAATATTGGAATGGATTATGTTGTACATAAGTTAGTCTTGTTTAAGGATAGAACCTTTTCTCGATATTTTTGGTGGGATGATATAGTAATGTAGTTTTAGAAAAAGGACAACCTTCAGGATGGGCGACATCTCATCGCGTTGGACAAGGCTGTGGGAATCGAACCCACAACCGAAGTGCGACTGGCCTTTATCGCCTACCACTGGCCTACAGGAAGTCCCTGGTTAGTATAAACTAGTTTTATTTTATTAAGAGGTGTGATACATGAAGTATAAGTTCATTTTTGGAACCATATACGATTAATCTAACCATAAGATGGACTTATAACATTTTCTAACCTTTTGTTTGAAATAGATGGAATGACCCATCATTCTATCACATGATCTGATAACACATCACGAATAACAAATTCAACTTCATTTCTTTAAGAGATGAAGTGAAAATTGTTCAAGGCACGAACAACAGTGAGATTGTACCAAAATAATGTAAGTATTTCTTTTAATTCATCAACTTTAGGGAAATAATATTCAAAACCAAAAATGTTGTCCTAGTTCCCTTATATCCGATTAATTATATGGTACCTTAGATCATCACAAATCTATATCTTTGTGATTGTTGGATTTTTCATAGCCATGTTCTCTACCACTCTCCATCAGAACTTGATGGTTAGATTTTTCTTCCATATCCATATTTTCACCCATGTTCTCCTACGTGGAAACCCAGTGATGAGTTAATTTGGGTAAACATTACATTTCATACATTAGTTTTTAAAGCCATGTTTTGGTATTCCTTTTTACGATGTGGGTTTCTATTAAAGAAACTTTTGAATAGTAACCATTTATAACCCCGGCGAATTTTGAGGGCGAAATTCATTTTATGGGGGGTAGAAAGTAACACCCCGAGATTTTATAAAAAATATTCTTTTAATTTTATTAATGTCTTGTGCTACACCAAGATTACCTTGCGCTATACGCAACTCCATATTTGCTTGTAGTATACGCAACACTATTCTTGGATCGTGTTATACACAATTTTGATAATAGTTATTCTACGCAACATTGAGTATATATATATATTCAATGTATAAATGAAATATTGTTGGATTCTGTTATACGAAACAACGAACGATTCTTGCGCAACACGCAACCCTGACTTGGCTTGCATTACACGCAATCATGACCTTCCTCGATAGTGTGTGTTGTACGCAATACCGAGTTTTACTAAACAACGATATATTTTTATAATATTGTTATGAACTAGCCGTTATGAATAGTGTTAACTAAATTTTAAATTTTATAACATTTTAATTCATTTTACACATTTCTAGAACATGGTATAAGAACAAAATAATTTTTTCGGGTAAAATAAGTATTTTTCAAAAAATGCAGTTTTACCGCCTTTTGAGGGCACACCCACTTTAAATCTAGTTTTTGACATGTTTATAAGTTCAATTTGACAAAATAAAATTCTTCTATTGAATCAGGATATAAAAATTTACATTAGATAAAGTTTTGATATTTTTCTGATAACTTTCATATTTTAATGAATAGTAAAAACACTCTATATATTAATTAGAAAAAACTTTTTTCATCGTAATATCTTATGTGGATAAATTATAATAGTGAATGGTTTTAAAGTATAAATAGAATATATTTTTACCATTTAATATAATGTATGTCATTAGCATTTATTTTACCTTGAATTCGTAGGTTAAATCAATTCAATCTTTTGCAATGTTTTAAAGAAAAACCCGTTTTCTTTCGACAACAGGATTAATTTTAATTTAATTTCTGCAGCTTTTGTGTATTGAATTTGGAAAAATGGATTCCATATTTGGAATTAGTGGGTCTAAATTATTTTAATAAGCTAATTTATATTTTTGGGAATCATGAATAGTAACTATGGTAAATTTTATTTACCATAGTTAAAGGTAAATCAGGTAATTAAGGGTAAATATAATATTATAAAATTATCCGAACACATGCCAAAATTCTATTGGATGGAGAAAAGTAAACCCATATCATCCAAGGGTCGGATTAGATTCATTTTATGGACTTTTGACCATGAAAATAATTTAATTATTATTAAAACCATAGAAAGTGACAACATGTCACTCTCTTAAATCTTATAAGTATAAAAATTTTAAGTTAGTGATAATATTCATGAAACTTTAAACATTAATATTCTACAGAAATCTAACAAAATTATCTACATCATGAGAATTTATTTATAATTTTTTGGGATTAAATAATTATCATTAATTGTGACACAATAGTAATGCAGAAATTATTTATCTAGTGAAAAATCAAGAATATAGTTTTTATTAAACTAATAGTGACCATAAAAGGCACAAAACCCTGACCAAAACTTATTGGTCATGTAAATTTAAACTATAATCATCCAATGGTCGAATATTTTACCATTTGGAGTCTTATACAAGCAATTATGACACTTATATTATTTTATTTCAATAAATGTAACAATTTAAATATTATGATTTTAAGATGATAAATTCGAGTAAAAGTATTATTGTGAAAGGTAATAGATTTATATTCATCATACGATTTTATTTTAAATTTTTATGCAACAAATCAGTATATTAAATAATTATACAAACATGTTGTAGTAATTATTTTATAAAGAGATAAATCAAATAAATGGTTTTAAAAATAATAAAATAAATATTATATGAACTATTTAATGTGATCCACTAATTTTATAGATACTTATGACCTTTTATGAATCTATTAAAGCTTTTAGTTCGAACATATCTTTTGTATATATTTTATTTAAATTCAAATAAATGAATAGTGTCAAAATTGACACTATTGTTATTTTATAAAAATAACATATTATAAAATTGTTTAAAAATCACAAAAATATTAAAAAATTATAAATTTATATTTATATGTTCTATAATATTACAAGTAAAAATATTGTGGAAAATTCACAACTAATAAGTAATTATTTGTCATAATTTAAAAATTAGAATTTTATTACCACAAATATACTTAAATAGATTAAATAAGGATAAATCAAAATGATAAGGTTTAAAATAAGATCCAAACCTGTCTAAATTTGATTGGTTGATGAGCTTACAACCATATCTCATCTAATCTTCGAATATGAGTCATTTTTGGAGGTTTTTAAGTGGGGTTAGATTTATTATAAATTAATATTTTTTAGAATTCCAAAGGTGCCCCTCTCCTCCCTTATAAAAGGGCAACTCCTCCCTCTCCTCCTCACAACAATTTGAGCCTTCAAACTTGGCCAACCTCTACCAAATTCTCTTCTCCACTTCCCTAGAAACATCCTAGAGGTTCTGGTCTTCCTCAAAGACCAATTTTAGTGCCCTAAAAGGAGATCTCAAAGAGGCGCTGCAAAGAAGAGGAGGTTCGGACACTTACGAAGCAAATCAGACCTATGGTAAGGGAAATGTCACAATCTCATTTTTATCCGAGATTGTTTATAATTTGGAATTTACTGGGGTGTATTTTATCATCCACATCAATGTTTCCTAAATATGTAATATTTGTATCCTTCTACAATAGTTTATATTCAATTTTACCCTTCGGTGAGTTTTTTGTAAATGATATGAAAGGAATCTTTTGTCATTTTTCGTACGAGGTACTTTTTGACTTTTCCGAAAAAAGTACGAGAATGAGGAGGTCATTTAGGAACTAAATGGAGGAAAAATAGTAATAATTGATATTTTTATGATGGAAATAACTTACCTCCCCAAATCTGGCCGATTTTATAAACACTATGATGTTCAACAATCAATCGCGATGTAGAAGAGCTCCAAAGATGGGTGAGAGGGCTTGGGCGTGCGTCTAGGTTCAATGGGAGGGTGTGATTCTTGGAATCACCAAAAACTCCATAAAATTGAATATGTTATTAATTAATCAAAATTAATTTTTTATACTGGAATTGGACATTCGGGTAGGCCCAATCCCTTAAATAAAAACCCATATACAACTTTGTTATGGATTTATAAAGGCCCAAAACTACAATGGTGGTGTTAATATGTCAGGGGAGACAGTTTAGGAATTGGAATGTGTGAAAAATATTAAAAAATGAAAATTTTATAAAAGAAACAAACTTATTTTTAAATTTGGAATTAGGCTCACTGTTTGGCTCAATTCACGAAAACTTACATATTCCACCATAAAAGCTTGAGAAACCCCAAAAACAAAGCATAAATGAAAATTAAATGAAATTTATCTTTAATTTAATCCATGAATGTGACAATTCTCCCTACCATGAACACTTTCTATCCCCAAAAATGTACAGAAAAGCCAGATACAAAAACCAACCCCAACCGATAAACCAATATGTACTTCTTTGCCATGCTTCGCCCCCAAGGGCCAAAACACCTCCAATGATCAATTAAGGAATGATTAATCTCACAACCCAAACTTACACAACTTTCCGTAAATAATTAGTCACATTTACACTTTATCCCAAAAGAGAACTTCTCAAACACTATCCAAACAAGACTCAAGAAATTCACCCAAACGAACAACAATTTCGAACAAGGTTACAATTACCTTACAATAACTAAACCATTGGGTTCTCTCTAATCCCAACATTTAATCAACAAAGATTTTTGTAGCTTGGTATTTCTGAACAAGACTACCTACCACCAATCCAAGATGACCGATAAATCTGATCTATTGGTTTGTGGGGACACAAATAGTCACCCCTCCATAATAGGGAACCAATATAATTTTTCGAGACAGAATCAAGACACTAACAGGGCGAGGCCTGAACAAAGTCCCTAGTAAAAATGGTAGAATTCCATTCACAATTTACGAAGGAACATACATGAGAATCATTGCGGGTCTCCCGACTATATGAACCAACCATCTTAACCGACCAGTATGGGCCGACATAGAAAGGCCCGATTTTTTTTTAAAGATTTGGGAAGGGCACATGGTCAGTGCGCACGATTTGGGAAATTATTCTCTAACTATGCAGATCATTTTTTTGCATGGATTACTAGAACATGGTCACTACTAATCATACAAAAACTATGTCTTCATCATGTCTATCCAAATTTCCATCCATTATCTAATGACTTGATAGAAACCAAAGGGTGAGGGAATGACATTAGTTGATGACATGGGTATAAGGCCCTCAACCTATTTCAACCGAATGGGAACATCAGAAAAATTATGATGACACTAGAGGTTTAAACTTTTCTTATATTTAGTTCTAAGGATTGGAAATTGTACAAGGGTTTAAACAACCCTAGGATTTCCCTAGACTATGAGCTGGCTTCTCTCTGAGACCTATGGCTAGAGCTCAAATGATTGAAGAATCTTCATCCTCACAGTTAGGCTTTGGAAACCCCTTGAAAAATAATTATTATTTTGGTGCCACCAACAACTACACTAAAATCCCCGATAATATTTCCAAGACATAACACATTCCAAACTCACTTTACCCTAACCTGATATTTCACTAAAACAAGGGCTTAGAAGATGCACAGGCATCACACCTTGTTTCTTCAGGTTAGAAACAATAGAAGTAACGAACACATATACTCACCTTCCTCTAAAATGGATGATTTTGAAGTTTTCCCAAAGGAGAAATTCTCCCAACAAAACAGATACTCTCTGAGGATTTCACGACTTTCACCTTTACGGTCAATCGAGCACATGACATCACAAGGTGTCACCGAACATGACCATTGCAACTAATTTAAACAATTCATGGAGGGGGACCTTATAAAACATCCCAAAACAACACACAATTCTAGAAAGTCTCCACATTATCCTCCCATGACCATATTTTCCACACTGGTAGTTTAACGTGAACTCCATCTTCTAAGAGACTATAAAGTACCGAGAGGTCCTCTTTGACACCATCTCAATACTCATCCATGATATCAACCCCACAACACTTCCACCTTCGGGAAATCAGGAAATATAAGAAGCTAATGTCTCATTGAACCTTCCATGATCACTCTCCTGCTATAATAGGATACACCAAACCAATAAAGGAAAGGGTTTAGACTCAATCTAAAAATCTCAAGAAAAATATTCGTTATATTGATCAACTGGAGGGTCTTCAAATGGTGAAATAATCTGTGTTTCACATCAGTTGTGCACTAACCCTTAATGGGGAGTATCTTATCCAACGACTGTACCCATGGACCCAACCAAGATAGTCCATTGGTCAAGATATACCACAAACCATATCCAAAAACCTGAAGGGAAACACTATAAAAGCATCCCAAAACATTTCTCCGAAGAGGCCACTAACTGGAACTTCAACACTGCTTACTGACCAAACAAAAACCCAAAACACAATACATACAATAGGGGTTTGTGGAGTAAAAACATCTACAACATCAACATTTAATAAAAACACATAATACACACCGTACAAAACTAGTCATAAATACAATATTTTCGTCATTTAAAATCATCTTTAAGAAAATAAACGATTCAGATGTTAGCCTATCCACTAATGGTACCCCAAGGGCCTCACACAAGCATGCTTTTGTGTCGAACTAAGCACCCTCCTCATATCCATCTTGAAAATAATCTAGTAATGCCATTAACCATCCCTCATCCCATATAACCCCATGCATCTGGTCACTTACGAAAATACCAAAGGTTAATATAAAAACTCATTCCACATTTCAAACCCAAATAAAAACAACCAATACTTTTTTTTTCTCAAGACCGCTAACAACAAAATCGAAACAAAATTACCGCATTAAAATACATTTTTGAAAGGAAAAATAATTCCCATGAAAACGCACTTTAAATTTATTCACATCAATTTCAAAACATCTAATCCAATTTAAATACCTTTCAATTGTTTATAAAACTCCATTGGAAACACTTTTTCAAAACCAACCTTGACATAGTTCATGCTTTCAAAAGATGATCAAACAAACTAATTTCCATTCCAATAAAATTCAGAAAATTCAGTTCAAAATTTTCAAAAATCTATCCATCCCCTATTTATTAGATAATAATTTCACAAAAACATTATGCTTCTTAAAACCAAGTCACATTAAATCCAACATTCCAAAATTTCAAAACTAAATAACACAAGAAAATTCTAGATGAAACTTGTTTCAGTGGGTAACATAAACATATGGTTGGAAGCCATATTCCAATCACTTCACCATCACAAAGAGTGTTCTAGTGAATATCCCCGGCTCTACATGGCTTGACAGATCCTATGAGCTCATCGAGGCCATTAACCCAACTCTCTTTTCATTTCCCTTAATCATCATCAATTAAAGAAATCCAATGGAATCATATAAATCCCGATATACCATGGAGACTCAAATCCAATCATTAAGTGTGGTGATATTCCAAATTACTCATAAATAGAATTCCATGTCCCAAAAATCCTAACTCTAGACTATCCCGATTGTTTCCCAAATAATGTGATCCAAAGAGAGCGAACCTGCTCTGATACCATTTTGTCACGAACCGAATCTGGTCTCTGCCAAAATCCGCACCAAAACAAACCCATGACAAGGCCGAAAGGGCGTTCCATATCCCCACAAGATGGCACAAGTGCTCGGGGTGTTTATCTTGGTTTGGGAGGGATTTACCCTAATATGTATACATAAAACACCAAAAATATTTGATAAAATGAATTTGAAAAATTCATACCAATAAGGATTTTAAAAAAATTCAGTACTGAATACATAAGATCAAATGATATACAAAAGTTCCAAGGACATAATGAAACAGCAATAAAACAGCCCCATGGATTCCACATGACAAGGTGCCATCAGCCCCAAGCCGTCTCCACAACTCCGCCCCAAGGATGGTGACTAACAACCTGAACCGCCATCACCCTTAGCCTTTCCTTTACCTAAGTCATACATAACCACGTCTACCTACACCCAAGGGGTGTAAGTAGGGTGTGAGTATAATCCCAATAGGATAACACCCAATTATTACAAATAGCATGCAATATAATGTGAAAAGGCAAGCATTTTTAATACGCAAAAAATGCAGTGATAAAATCCAAGAAATGCAACTCTCAATTGAAAACATTTTTCACGCTAAATTTATCAAAATGTTCACACATATAAATAGAAATGTTACATACTGTAAATTACTTCCAAAAACACCCCAATAAATAGGAAAATACCACAAACACAATGAGCAACAAAATCGCGAACACCCCTAGGCACAAGATAGTCTCAGGCCCCATATATATCATACCTAGGTGTAATGTAACCATAGTAAAATATGTTCACGTGCACGAGCCACTAGTAGGGAACATACCCATAATCTAATGGTCCCCAATCATCATCCACATAGTTTATTTAGAGTTTTTTATCAAAATTCTAGGTGAAATAGGGACAAAACCCATCCGGTCCAGTACCCATACTAGTACACATCCGCCCCACCTAGGTACCCGGGCTTCCCCCTTTGGGCTCAAACAATGTCAGAATGATACATCTATCCATTTTCATATAAAACACCACTAATTGAAACATACAATCAGTAAAGTATATACACACATTTTATACCATTCAAAACACACAACAAAACACACTAAGTTTCAACAAAACCTGTTCGCCAAATCATTCTTTGTTTTCCACCCAAAACTCTTTGAAAACCCCACTTGAACACCATATTAATACTCATATTTATCAGAACAGAATCCAATAGACCATAAACATTTATTTAATCTCATTACATGATTTATAAAACAATCACAATATTCATCACAATGAATTCCCTTGTAAAACACCCAATTCAACACCAAATTGGTACTCAAAAACCATTTTCTTAACAAACATCACCCAAAACAAATTTTGCAGCAACAACCAAAGAATAATAACATTTAAAACAATATTTTCATCCTTAATAAAGTTCATTAAGGTCAACTAAATAATTAAAAGGAAACCCTTTGTAGGGTCCTGAATATTCCTCAAAGGGGATATCCAGTTACCCCAAGACTTGGGAAATGACCAAACATGTCCGCATACCGGCTCCCAAAAATAGTGTGTGGCCGGCTCAAAAAACCACCCTACCACAGACACATTCATTCATGAAATGGGGGTTGAGCACTTATGTGGGCATGAACCAGGAAGAACGCCGATAAAGACAGCTCGTTCCACCGTCACAGACCTCATTTTTCACGGAACAGAAGTGGAAAGGTATGCGACCGCGGTGAAATCCCACGATTATCTATTCCAAAAATCCATGGTTGATCAAGTCATCTGTGGGAGGGGATTACTTCGTGGGATTATGCGTAAAGTTCCATGTTCCCATCAATGCAGCCTCTTCACATCTATATAAATAGTTGCTAAGGGGCACCAAAAATGGAAGATATGAAAGGACGGGTGAAATACCGCGGGGAGACGCTGGAGAACTCGAACCCAGTGGTAATGTTCTGTGACCAACCGTAGACCCTATATCATCCATGGATGCACTATTCAGCATAGAGGAGAAACCGAATTGCGAACCACATGCGGCCACCTCCTCTACAGCCAGCTCTTAGCATCTATTTCCTTTGCGGACACCATCTGCGGCCATCCTCTATGCAGCCATCTCCTATACGGAAAGCTCCTATGCATCTCGCTCCTCTGCGGACACCCTCTGTGGCTATCTCCTATGCGACCATCTATTATACAGCTAGATCCTTTGTGGCTCGCTCCTCCATGGATACCCTACATGGCCAGCTCCGCCGCTACCAGTCCCTCACGGCTAGCTCTCTAGGGCCAGCTCCTACGCGGCGTGCCCCATGCGGAAAACCACATACACTCGCTGGTCCATACCGTGTGGCTACACCCCCGTACCCCTGCTCGGGATCAGTGCCGGGCTACAGTCCTGACCCTTCTCTACCATAACTAACCCCCATGAAAATTGGAGAGTCACACCGTGGACTTTCCAGACCGGGTCAAAATTATTTTCTATTGCACCCTTATGCCGCTCCACCATCCGTCATATAAATTCCATGAGTTGAGATATTCATCAGGACTCTCCTATAACACCATTAACTATCTCCTTTTTCCTAGGCTCATCCAGAAAGGATAGCCTCCTTGGTGTAAGCCCCTAGCCTTTCTAGCAAGATGGAGCACCCATGCACCTCCGTATTTCCCCGGTGCCAAGAACCAGCAGGGGAGAAGGACAAAGGGGTACCCTTTCCCTCTCCCTCTGAGCTTCGTCACCATCGGGCCTCCAACCTGGATTAAGTCCCAATATCCATTTCTATGGGCTTCTCCATGTGTAAGCCCCACTCCACTTCCCATAGACGCACCTTTCGTGACGTGATAGTCAGGTCTCTACTGCCTCTTGTTTCTCACACCGAGCATGACTCACATAGTCTTAGAATGAGCACCGACCCTGACCCCAACCTCCTGCTAACTATGAGGTATTTGATCCATGTCAAGGCATGGTACGTATGAAGACTCTACGAGGTTCAAGCCCACCACCCAGTCGTTATGACCCCTCTACGTCAGTTCACCAACTCATTGGGACACCTTAGAGTGTATTCCCCAATCCTTTATCCTACATGACGTTAAACTGCACTACCAAACTATGTGGATTCTGATTCCTCTCATGAGGATACGTAAGAATCCCGGATCACGGGTTCGATCCAAAATCTCTAGTAATTATTTGTCCCCGCTGAAAAATAATAAACTCCAGAGCACCCAGTTATAAGGCTTCATATTAGTGTCGTCTCAATGAATCTAGAGTCCATGGAGTCATTAATCCAATGAGGGATGGTAAACCTTGGTCCTAAATGATTCTAAATCCCTGCATATAGATAATCATTTTCATCCCGGACTAATCCATGGATACTATGCTTGGGTATAAACCAATGATTCACGGACATATGAATACGTCTTAAATCTATAAGAGTGTCCCAAAATAAGAAATAATTTCCCCCTAAAAGGGTGCGAGGAGCCCGACTTCCCATCCTCTTTACCAATGTGAGTTCTTAAGCATCGCTGGCCAAATCACCCAGTGAATGCTTGCCTTTGGAATGCAGGTCCACGTATCGTTGGATATGGAACCATTGGGAGTTTTGAAACGAAGATCGATATACCTTATCCATGTGATTGAGTGTAGCCCAATCCTCTATAAGATCGACAGTTTGGCACGTCGGTCAACTCCATCTAATTTTTTGTGAAACAACCTTAATTGACCAATAAAATATTTATATAAAAAACAAAAATTTCACATTAAAGTGGCCCTTAAAATTTACATTCATTTAAAACACCACTAAAACCAATTTTTTCAGCACCAAATCAATGGGTTAAACATGAAAATATAATAAACACATTAGAAATGTCACAATGATTTCATAAAAAGTTGAATCACCTATCAAATTAATGAAAACTCTTGAATCACCATGCGAAAATCAAGTCGCACCACCGCCGCATCCCAGAGGGACTTAGAAAAAACTTAAAACCATAACAATTGACCATTAAAACCCTTGGTTAAACTCAAGGTTCGATACCCTATCCCCTGGTAATTTTTTTCTTCAATAAAAAGGGAGAGGATATAATCAAATTGAATGAAACCCTGAGCAATTTCAAAGACGATTGAAATTGACTAACTTACTTGAGGGATCTAGAAAGAATATCCAAAAATATACAAGTTTTTGAAATTGAAAATATCAACAATTCAGTGGTGGTTCGAACAAGAATGAGGTTGTAATTTAGGAATTTGAATGGAGGAAAAATACTAATAATTGAAAGAGTAATGATGGAAGGCACTTATCTCATAAAATCTGGACGATTTTAGAAACCCTATGTTGTTTAGCACACAATTGCGATGAAGAAAATATCAAAAGTGAGGTGAGAGTGGCTGGGTGCACGAATGGTTTCAATGGTCGTGTGTGAGGCTTGGAATCACAAAAAAATCCTTAAAATTGAATATGTTATTAATTAAACAAATATAATTCTTAAAAATGGAATTACGATTTCGGCCAGGCCCAATCCCTTATATAAAAACCCATATACACCTTGGTTATGGATATCTAAAGGCTCCAAACTACAATGATACTGTTAATATGTCCGGGGAGACCATTTTTTAATTTGAATGGGTTAAAAATATTGAAAAATGAAAATGTTATAAAAGAGACAATATTTATTATTAAATCTACAATTGGGCCCACGGTTTGGCCCAATTCACAAAAACTCACCCATTCCACTTTAAAAGCATGAGAAACCACAAAACCAAAGCATAAATGGAAATTAAATTAAATTTAACATTAAACTAAGTCATCTATGGGAAAATATCCAAATGGTTTTATACAGTGATTGAACATGTGGTCATGTTTCAGTTCAATATTGAGATAATGTAAGGATGAATTAATTTTTGGTGAAATCTACACTATGCTTACCTAAGGATTAACTTCATATTCACAGCCATTATTCATTTCTTAAAGATTTGGATATGGAGTTTTCTCGGCGGTTAGTAAGTAGACTATGTATTCATAATTGGGGTAGATTCATTTTTTAAAAACAAACAGAGGAGTGTTCCCAATATATAGATTTAAAAATGTTCAATGCAAGTTCTCCCTAGAATAATCTATCATGAGAACTTATTTTATTTTATAATATAATTTTTCTTATATTTCCAGATAATTTACAATTTCATCTTATTTTTTTCATTTTATCATTTCATTTATTTCTGAACAACAAAAATGCATGCTTCGTTGATTTAATAAATAATTAAAACCATAAAAAGAATTAGAATTAGGTTATTTATATTTTTTAAGTGAATAAACTATTATTTTCCTATATTGGGGAAAACCTATAAATCCACTCTATTGAACTAGTAAAACAATTTAGAATCATTCATTTGCAACACCCATGATAAGAATGAAACACTCGTCTCTATGGAAACTAGTCCACTACGGTCCCCAATTGTGTATTTTAATGAATATTATTTAATATTAATATAGAATAATGAAATATAAATGTATTATTTAAATTTCATTGGGAACTGGGATAAAATTTCAAGGACTCTAACTACTAAACTACTACGTACATGAAAAAATATATTAACATCTGTAATGAGGTGTTAATAGATAATAGTAAATAAAAATTAATTGATATGAAATAATTTGATTAAACATGGTATTATGTTAGTGATTATTATTATCTTATATAAATATAATAAATTTATTTTTTATATAGGATGTTAATGTGCTTACGATTCATGTTAAATAGAATGTTTTTGATTTGTCACAGTTTACCATAATTCGAAAAAGTGTTAATGTTATGCACCAATTTATTACTTCTATGTTTTATATACTTCCCAATTTTTTTATAATACTACATGATTTAATGAAATTAATATATACACAATTATTTTGTTCAATTTTTCCTATGATTTTAAAATAACACATCACATATTAGTTAAATTCACATTACGAAATTTTTATATTTGAATCATATTTCACGTCAAGAATCCATTTTTATTAATGGGTTTTATAAATTAATCATATTAATTTTTTAAGGATTATTCACTAAATGTGAATTTAATTTTATAATAAAAAAATTATATTAATGGGGTTTTGATTTGAATGTTTCCAATGTGGTAACAGTTTATCAACTAAAATTTTATTATTCGGAACATATGATATGATTAGATAGAAATTTTTATATGATCTATATATACTGAAAAAGTTGATATTTTCAATAACGAATATCCTTATTTTAATGGTGTTATATGTTTCACTTGAATTAATTTATTTCAAGGGCATCGTAAATCCAAATTCACCAATGTGGTAAGGGTTTTATAATACAATCTCATTTTTTAATAGGATTGTTTATGTATATATTTACAATGATAAAAATATATTATATAACAGCACCATATATTATATATTTTTAATGCCATGGTTATTATTTAATGTTTCATGTTTTTCTTTTATTTTCCTCACTTTAAGTACATATGAAACTGAAAGAATGTTTTTAAGGAAAACCAAAATTTTTCTTCACTTTGTTCGGTAATATTTTTATAAATGTCTATAATTTCATCAAAATTGTTTCAAGAATGGTTTTATTATTATCTAACGATTATTTAAAATTTATTTTACTTATATTTAACTTTTTCTATAGGTTTAATATGGGATAATCTTATTATTTTCCAAACATGGCAATTTTCACTTTTTCAAAAAAAATTGAAATGAATATTTATTTTAAAAAACAACACAGGAATAGATTTTTCCTCCATTATGAATACTCAGTTACTTTAATTTTTTATTTCTATATATAATTTTAAAATATATTTTTTTCCATTATATTTTGGAAGCATATAAATTTATACGTAATTTTTTTCAAATAAATAAGGTATTTTATGGATGAATTGATCCAGTGATATATTAATCATACTTTTTATCTAAAAAATTATTTGTTGATTATTCATATGTTTTAATAAGGATATAATCTAATTTCATCATAGTTATTTATTCTCTAGATAAATTATTTTTTCGTTGATGAAATTTCTATGAAATTAAATTTCAAACCATTTGACAACATCTAATGTAATGATAAATTCTTTCTTGATCTTATCATATATATATGAAAGGATTGGGATAATGGTAAGTGTGGATCTATTAAAAACTATGGATGTGTGGTTAAAAAATAAACAATGGATTAGTTATTCCATTATATCCCTTTAATGTATTCGGTAATAATGAAGGATTTGATATACCCATAAGATTAAATAATCTCCACAAACACCTAAAATATAATTGAGGAAACTAGTTGGATGTTACTCCTATGAAATGGTTTGAAATAAGTATGTGGGACATTCCATTACGGGTCTTCATCCATAATGATAAATATGGGAGTGAACATTGAAAATGGATGTCTTTTCATTTTCTTATGTGAATTCTAAAAACAAATGAATTATACTTATATTGTGTTCTCAATTCTCATGAATTAATATTACTGATTATGCACTATTATTTCAAATTTATTTTACATGGAAAATCTATATCAATTTTTCAGAATTAAATAACATTCATATATTGGGATTGTCTATTATTATTCATGAACCTATTATTATACACTTATGATTATTTTATTCTAAATTATGTCCATTGATTGATATCTCTTATTATTACCCACACATAGAAAATAATTTCATATATTTCATATATTCCATTTCCAAGGTTATGATGAAATGTCTTACGTATGACATGTCAATGAATGTGGATTGTTTAGGTAAAATTAATGAGAAATGATATGGATATATTATTTACTATTTGGTTTTGTATCAATTTATTCAAAGACACTAATTATTTATAGTTTTTTTCATGGATCATATTTAAATGTAATGATTATTCCACTAATAAGATATACATTTTTTTACGAATGTTTTGGGTCACTATAATTATCATAGAAGAAATTATTAGTATCTATTATATACTATGATAAGAAAAATATTTATGATAACCCTAGGTATATGATTATATATAACATAGAATAAAATTTTATTGTAAAAAATAGATTATTGATTCCCTAGAAAATACATCCACATTGATATATTGACATATTGATGTATATATAGAAGAAATGCACTTATGGGTAAAAATATATAAACAACTCATATTGGGAATAAAATTTACCATCACCAATGAAAAAGGAGTTCCTCTAATTTTACACACATGGTTTGACACTCCAATAGGATATTATTATGTTATTTCACAATTTATTTATGAAACATTATTAAGGATTTGGATAGATTATAAAAATTGATAACCAAGGTTAGACCTAAGGTATCATAGATTAAAAATATTGTGTCATTATCTATATGTTCCATGAATGGTGGTTCCATGACTATATGATTTAGAGCTATGATTATTATTTCCCAAAATATAATTTTGGTATTAGATAATGGAGTGCTTTTGGGGGAATCATGTTATAGATAAATGTAATGGGTGATGTAGTGATTCTATTAATGGCGATCCAAATGAAATGTATTATGGAATTTTAAACATGTAATTATGCCTTACCAACTATCTTGGTATAAAATTAATAACCTAAAAAGATGTGAGTATGCTTATGAACAGTATATTCGAAAAGGTGACTTTCCTTAAGACTATATAGATTGATTATTAATATTTGAACATGTAGTGAATGTGGGAATAATCACATGTGATTATTACTCAATGCAATGATAATATGTTTTAAACATGTACAAGTTGGAAAATATTTATGTGATTACAAAGGAATAAGAAAATTTAGGATAAAGAAATAGAAGGGAATAATGTTTACCAATGTTATTTATGATTGTTTAATGAATAAAATGAGTAATTTATTTTTATTATATAAAAAAATTTTCATAGGGGTGATTATCCTTATGAAGATAATTTTTTTGACTATTTCTTTCACAATTGATGAAGAATAGACTATGAATGACATGTGAATGTAATGAGTTATATTAAAATTATGAATTATGTTAAAATTAAAATACCAGATTAAAATAAGTAAGACGATTTTTTATACTTGGTTCACATTAAATATGTAGGAAAAATGTATTAAGTAATCTGATAATGTATCATTATTTATTGTTTGAAAAAGATGATTGGTTTTTGAACAGTTTTATATTCCGATTATAGATTTATTATTTATAAGTGTATTTATTAGTGATATTTTAGTTATAGTAAACCTAAAAAAATATCATGATTAATCTATAGTCATTTTTTATTATAGATTTTAATGAATATATTGATAAATTTTGATGACATTGAAATATGTATTAACTGTAACGTCACATTTTTCTTAAGATGACTTATTGATGAATAGATATCCATTAATAACGGAATGAGTATTATATATTAATAATTAGTGTGGATAACTAGTCAATAATATTTGATAAATCAAAATAGATAGTCATTGATTTTAATTTATGAATAAGGTTAGAGATAATTTTTGGATGTATATATCTCTTCATTGATGTTTTATGGTAATTCAAGATATTAAATTGTTTTATGAAAATATATGATCATATTATTCACATGATAGGTATGTGGAATTATTTTCCACATTATCATTTTTCCTGATAAATTTATGTTGATGACGAAAATTTTGTGGCCTTATTTTTGTTCTCATTGGTTTTGAATTTTATTATTTAATATTTTTTAGAGGGTTATTGTTAACTGTTTATTGAATGGTTTAGGTTGGACTCTTTGTGTTATTTTTTATGCTATAGAGATTAATATATTATTTTAACCTGTATGAAATCATCCATATTGGATAAAATCAGAAAACCATTTTGGTTTTTTTAATATATAAATTAATAAGGAATCAGTTTTTATTCTTTGATGGATCATAAGATACATTAAATTTTTATATTGGTGAATCATGTCTGAAAAATTCAATTGGAATATAGTTTTATTATAGTAAAAGAAGTGGTACAAGTGGAGATTGAGAGAAGCACAAACAAAGGATAAAATTATGCAAAATAAATGTAATGATTTCAAGTGTGTATATTTTACCTCATTAAATAGTAATAAAATTCCACATCTCTAGAAAAATGAAATTCAAAATGGAAATTTTGTCATTATTACATATATATGGAGTGTTGATTTTGTAACCACCAATCACTTATTTTTGGTTTTGTGGTCAATAATAATGTGTTAATGTTTCTTCCTGATGGTCTCTATTATTATTTAAATATTATATTTTTAAACCATGTGATTATTTTCAAATCTTGATAATTAATTCCAAATTTGGTAACATGATAGTTTCTTATATAAGGTTACCTAAATGTTCTGAAATCCTTTTACAGTGGATGCTTTATTATTGTAACACCCCGAGATTTTATGAAAAATATTCTTTTTAATTTTATTGATGTCTTATGTTGTACGTTACAACAAATGAGTCTTTCACAACACGCTACCCTAACTTGGCAGCATTACACACAATCATGACCTTCCTCGATAGTGTGTGCTGTACACAATACCGAGTTTCACTATACAACGATATGCTATTAAAATATTATTAAAACTAGCCGTTATGAATAGTAAGAACAACTTTTTGAAATTTTTTAATTTTCATCTTTCAAAATGGACTTCATTTTTGGATTCGGAATATCGAAATTAGTCTAGGGTGAAATTTTGGTATTTTTCTGAAAACATTCAATTTTTTGATAAATAGTGAAAACACTGGGTTACTATTTAAAAACCGAATTTTTATTTAAATAATTATTTAATTTATTTAAATCTATTTTAGGTAAAAATTGACACATAATACCTATATATGTTCAATGTAATTCATTTGAGTCATTTTATAATAATTTTAGATATATAAAAATTTTATTAAACTTTTGACCGTCTTTTACCCACCTCCTAGGAGAATTTGCAAATTTACATAAAACGTAATTTTACCAATTTTGTGAATGGAATTTCAAAAATCCGAGAGACACAGTTGATGTTAGTAAGTAAAATGTGGTTCAATGAGATGAAAATAATTTTTGGTGGATAGTAACTTTTTACTTTTATTTACCATGGTTAAAAGTAAATAGGATAATTAAGGGTAAAATGATATTACTGTTACCCTAACACATGGCATAATTCTATTGGATACGTGTAATTCAACAAAAAACAACCTTAGGAATAAAATATGACCATTTAGGCCCACATGGATTAGATTCGGACATTTAATATTAATTTATTTAAAGAAGGGTTAAAATAGTTAAAATCAGAGTTTAATAAGTAAATCATTCTAAATATAGGGTTATACATAAGATAAATTTGACTATAAATATTAATTAAAAAGATACAAAAATTTACTACATAATGGTAATTTATTTATAATTTTTAGACATTAAATAATTTAATTTATTTTTTCCACAATGATGATGTAGTAATTATCTTATTAATGAAATATTGACATAATTGATGTTACAAATACCCTGATAAATGTAATATGAGACTTTTTATGAATTAAGATAATTTTCTAGGTTAATATGACATGTTAGTATTTATTTAGATAATGTTTTTCGAACTAATCATTCTGTTATGATTTTCACAAAAATCAATTACCAAATAGTGTCAAAATTGACATAAAATAGTTTTTAAAAAAAATATTATATTATTAATTATTATTTTATTCCTAAAAAGATAGGGTTTGGCCAAATGACTTAGATAAGGTTATATATACTAATAATAAACAACTTGGGGTTCGTTTGTCTTGTTATAGTAAGTTTATTAACCTTATATTGTAAGAACACAAAAAGACATGGTAAAAAAATTATCTAACTTAAAGTTAAATCTAAATGATAAGATTAAAATATTAAACTAAACTTGTCCAAATTCTATTGGATGAGAGGATTTCGACCCATCCCTACCTTAGCTTTGAAATACTTCAATTTGGAGTTATTAAAACCAAATATGGCTTTATAAGAAACTAATATTTTCAATTTTTCCAAAGGTGCCCCTCTCCTCCCTTATAAAAGGGCACCTCCTCCCTCTCTTCCTCACACCACTTTGAGCCTTCAAGATCATCCAACCCCTACCAAATTCTCTTCTCCACTTCCCTAAAAACATCCTAGAGGTCCTGGTATTCTTCAAAGAGCAATTTTCGTTCCCTAAGATGAGGTCTCAAAGAGGCGCTTCAAAGAAGAGGAGGTTCGGATCCATACGAAGCATATCAGACCTAAGGTAAGGGATAAATTTTCAATCTCATTTTTATCCAAGATTTATTATACGTAAGTATTTATTGGGGTTACGTTTATCATCCATGACCATGTTTTCTAAAAAAAATTCATAAAATGTTAACTATTCTTCCATGAATGTTTAAAGTCATTTTTACCCTTTATTGACTTTTTACCATATTGTATGATTGGAATCTTTCCTTTGGCTACCATATAAGGTAATTTTTGACTTTTCTGACAAATGTACAAGGGGAATGTTATTTTTATCTTATAAGGATTGAACGGATTTTTACGGTTTCATAACACCTCATTTTCAAGAAGCATCCTCTACAAGATTGCCTGATTATTTTCAACAAAACCCTTTTCTTTTAAAATTGCATGGAATTTTCTGAAAAGAAAATGTTTTTAAAGAAGAAAGGATATTTTCCTCAGGAATTCATTTCAAGTGTTTTGTCAAAACTATTTTCCATCTAGGATGACATTATTTCATATGTGTATGTTTCATGTAATATGTCTCTATGATTTAAATTGTTTCAATTTTCTTATGATTAAATGATATCAAATTTTTATGGATTCTGTTATGATGGCATGATGTTTAAGAATACCATTTTATTACATGGGTTATGATATTATGTTTGATTTATGATGTTGTGGCACACGAAAGATTGATTTCATTATGAGATGGGTGGGACCTATATCTCCCTCCAATTCATTGGGTAATTATTTATATCTCATGAGATAGGCATCGCTGGAATAGTAAGTTAATCCGGTTCAGTGTTACAGGACTGAAACGAGGAGTAAACTCGATTCAGAAAGGGACATTATCCACTAAGATGGTCTTGGCAGCAATGCCTTGGCTACTATGGAAATCATAACAAGTTCATGAATTGTTTCCACAATTACATGTTTTATTCCGATGTTATTTTATCATGATTTATGTTCCATTATGATCTATGCCTTATGTACTTCCATGTTTTATGTCGTTGCTCATGATTTTGATGTTTAAACATTATGTTCGTGTTTTTAAGTTCAAATGTATATGGTATGTTTTATTTAATCCATGCTTACCCTTACTGATCATTTGAGCTCACCCTTTTTATGTTTTATTTTCCCCCAGGATTAAAATAAAGGTTTTAGGTAAGGAAACAAAAGTGGAAGATTTTTATGGGAGATGATGAAGATATTTCACCATGATTAGAAGATTACGTTCCATGTTTCCAAAGACACCAATATATTACTGTCCTTGTGTGTATGTATTTGTTATGTATTAAGTATTCTGCAAAAGTAATGTAATATCCATGTATGTCAAGATTCATGTCTCTACAATTGGTATCAGAGGAATGGTTTAGTCAACCTTTGGAAACTAAGATGTGAAAACTTTAGTGAGATCCCTAGAGATATTTCTATGGTATGTCTAAGGATGTCCCAAAGTTTATGAATATGTATATGTTATAGTCCTAGAATTGTGCTAACGATATTAGAATTAATCCTAAGATGTTAGATATTGAAGGCACTCCCCCTTTATTATGTTGTTTTCCCTAGCAGGGTATTTTCCTCTCACACTATTATTTTTGGGTTTTAGATGATGACTGGAACCCGAAGGAACCTTATTGATCAATGTAATGGAAAATGCAATGATTTTCCTCCTAGCCAAACCAATGTCTTGGGAGATGGAGTGAAAAATCTTATTTCTATACTTACACAAGCTATGAATCATTCTGGATTTCAAAATGAGCAGAGAAAGGAGCAACATTCTGTTGAATTTTTCATGAGGCAGCATCCACCTTCATTCAGCAGGTCTTCTGATCCCTTAGTGGATGAACAACAGATCATTACTACTGAAAAGATATTTTCAGTTCTACAATATTCTGAGCATGATAAATTCATCTTAGCAATATATCGTTTGGAAGGTGATGCTGATCAATGGTGGAATATTATCAAGAATATGAGGGAAAGAGATGAAATTGAGTCCATGAAATGGGACGAGTTCAAGAACTTGTTTTTCAGTAAGTACTTCCCTCTTATTCTTAGAAAAAAGATGGAAAATGATTTTCTTGAGCTTAAGAAGAAGGATGGTGAATCTGTTGGTATATACGAAGCCAATTTTACAAGACTTGCAAGGTATGCATCTGGCATTATCATCCAACATGAAAGTAAAGTTTATATATTTTTCAGTGGCTTAAAACCAATTATTTGAATAGCATTAGCTATAAGAGACTTTAGTAGATATGAATAAATTGTGCATTGTGCTATCAAGGTAGAACTGGAAGTTGGTGTAACATATCCATCTAATGGTTTTGACAAGAAACGAAAGATGGAGTTCAAGGAGAAATATCAGAACAATGGTGAAAAGAAGATGAATGTTTCTTTATGATCAATGTGTGGAAAAAAACATGGTGGAGGTTGCCTAAAAGGTACTAGAAAATGTTTTATGTGTGGAAAAAAAGGTCATCAAGTAGTTGATTGTCGAAGTAATGGGAAAAGGTTTCTAATTATGTGAATAGATAAAAGACTATAGAGAACTCTACACCAACACATCAATGCTTCAAGTGCATGGAAATGGGGTATTATGCTAATAAATGCCCTAATCCACGGGTTAATGATGATCAACGTGAGAAACCTCTTAAGGTAAAGGATAAAGAGAAGTCTCATGCGATCACTATTTGTAATGTTGAGTATGAAAATGATGTTGTGTAATGATTAAGTGTTTATGTAATGGGATTTCAAAATAGTATAATGGAATCTCATTTATGGTATTGTGGAATTTTGGAATATCAATGTATTGGTTTTCAATAAATATATGTTACTCGTAACCATGAAAAGGTGATTGAAACATTTTTAGAAAGCAGATGAAATGCGCATAATGAAGGGATAAGGAGAAAATAATACGATAGTAATCATGAGCTGATGACTGATACAAGGACTAAGTGATATTATGGTTTGAGTATATAGAATTTTTGGGATTTTGGTGTGTGGAAAGTGTTAAAATTTAACAACATTCATGTTTTCACTAAGGATCAATGGGTATTCATTATTCAAGAGAATACATGATTAAGGTATTCACATGTTTGTAATTTGACCAAAAATATATATCTTATGATATATGGGGGATAAATGATGGCATTCACGTGATTGTTATGTTACATTTCAAGTAATCATTTTCTATATACTATGTGCTTGGACCAAGTATTTTAGATATGCCTAAATATTGGATTGGATTATGATGGACATAAGTTAGTTCGATATTATTGATGGGATGTTATAGTAATATAGTTTTAGAAAAAGGACAACCTGTAGGACAGGCGACAACCCATCCCGTTCGACAAGGATGTGGGAATCGAACCAAGAACCGACGTGTGACTGGCCTTTATCGCCTACCACTGGCCTACAGGAAGTCCCTGGTTAGTAGAAAATAGTTTCATTTTATTAAGTGGTATGATATATGATGTATAAGTTAATTTTTGGAACCATATACAATTAATCTAACCATTATATGGACTTATAACTTTTGCTATCCTTTTGTTTGACACAGATGGAATGACCCATCATTCTATCACATTATCTTCTAACACATCATAAATAACAAATTCAATTTATTTCTTTAAGGGATGAAGTGGAAATTGTTCAATTCACGAACAACAGTGAGATTGTACCAAAATAATTTAAGTATTTCTTTTAATTCATCAACTTTAGGGAAATGATCTTGAAAACCAAAAATGTTGTCCTATTTCCCTTATATCCAATGAATCAGATGGTACATGAGATCATCACAAATCTATAGCTTTGTGATTTTTGGCTTTTTCATAGCCATGTTCTCTACCACTCTCCATCAGAACATGATGGTTAGGTTTCTCTTCTATATCCATATTTTCACCTATGTTCTCCTACATGGAAACCCAGTGATTAGTTAATTTGGGGAACCGTTATGTTTCATACTTTAGTTTTTAAATATTGGTTTTGGTATTCCTTTTTACAATGTGGGTTTCTATTAAAGAAACTTTCGAGTAGTAAACCATTTATAACCCCGACGAATTTCGAGGGAGAAATTCATTTTATGGGGGGTAGAATGTAACACCCCGAGATTTTATGAAAAATATTCTTTTTAATTTTATTGATGTCTTGTATTGTACGTTACAACAAAGGAGTCTTTCACAACACGCAACCCTAACTTGGCTGCATTACATGCAATCACGACCTTCCTCGATAGCGTGTGTTGTACGAAATACTGAGTTTCACTAAACAAAGATATGCTATTAAAATATTATTAAAACTAGCCATTATAAATAGTAATAACCACTTTTTGAAATTTTTTAAATTTTCTATTTCAAAATGGACTTCATTTTTGGATTCAAAATATCGAAATTAGCCTAGGGTGAAATTTTGGTATTTTTCTGAAAACATTCAATTTTTTATGAATAGTGAAAACACTCGGTTACTATTTAAAAACCGAATTTTATTGAAATAATTATTTATGTTATTTAAATTTATTTTTGGTAAAAATTTACACATAATACCTATATAAGTTCAATGTAATTCATTGGAGTCATTTTATAATAATTTTAGATATATAAAGAGTTTATCAAACTTTTGACAGTCTTTTACCCACCTCCTAGGAGAATTTGCAAATTTTCATAAAACATAATTTTACCGCATTTTTGAATGGTATTTCAAAAATCCGAGAGACATGGTTGATGTAAGTAAGTAAAATTTGGTTCAATGAGATGAAAATAATTTTTGGTGAATAGTAACTTTTTTCTTTTATTTACCACGATTAAAAGTAAATAGGGTATTTAAGGGTAAAAATTATATTATTATTACCCTAACACGTGTCCTAATTATATTGGATAAGTGTAATTCGATATAAAACAACCTTAGGAATAAAATATGACTATTTAGGCCCACTTAGATTAGATTAGGACATTTAATATTAATTTACTTAAAGAAGGGTAAAAATAGTTAAAGTCAACGTTTAATAAGTAAATTATAATTAATATAGTGTTATACATAAGATAAATTAGACTATAAATATTAATTAGAAAGATAAAAAGATTTCCAACATAATGGTATTTTATTTATAATTTTTAGACACTAATTAATTTAATTTATATTTGATACAATGATGATGTAGTAATTATCTTATTAATAAAATATTGACATAATAGATGTTATAAATACCCAAATAAATGTAATTTGAGACTTTTTATGAATTACACTAATTTTCTAGGATAATATGACATGTTAGTATTGATTTAGTTAACTTTTTTAGAACTAATAATTCTGTTATAATTTTCACGAAAATCAATTACAAAATATTGTCAAAATTGACCTAAAATAGTTTTTAAAACAAATATTATATTATTAATTGTTATTTTATTCCTAATAATCTATGGTTCGGCCAAATGAATTAGATAAGGTTATATATATTAATAATAATCAACTTGGGTTTCGTTTGGATTGTTATATTAAGTTTATTCACCTTATAGTGTAAGAACACAAAAAGACATGGTAAAAGATAAATTATCTAACTTAAAGTTAAATCTAAATGATAAGATTAAAATAGTAAACTAAACATGTCCAAATTCTATTAGATGAGAGGATTTCGACCCATACCCATCATATCATAGAAATAAATCAATTTGGAGCTATTTAAAACCGAATATGGATTTATAATAAATTAATATTTTTAGTTTTTCCAAAGGTGACCCTCTCCACCCTTATAAAAGGGAACCTCCTCCCTCTCTTCCTAACACCACTTTGAGCCTTCAAGCACGTCCAACCCCTGCCAAATTCTCTTATACACTTCCATAGAAACATCCTAGAGGTCATGGTCTTATCCAAAGAGCAATTTTAGTGCCCTAAGAGGAAGTCTCAAAGAGGCCCTTCAAAGAAGAGAAGGTTTGGATCCATATGAAGCATATCGGATCTAAGGTAAGGGATAAATTTTCAATCTCATTTTTATCCGAGATTTCTTATACATTAGTATTTATTGGGGATAATTTTATCATCCCTGACCATGTTTTCTAAAAAAAATTCATAAAATGTTAACTATTCTTCCATGAATGTTTATAGTCATTTTTACCCTTTATTGACTTTTTACCACGTTGTATGAATGAAATCTTTCCTTTGGTTACCATATAAGGTACTTTTCGACTTTTCTAACAAAAGTACGAGGAGAATGTTTTTCGTAACTTATACAGCGTGAATGGATTTTTATGGTTTCATAACGCCTCATTTTCAAGAAGCTTCCTCTACAAGATTGCCTGATTATTTTCAACAAAACCCTTTTCTTTTAAAATTTAATGGAATTTTCTGAAAAGAAAATTATTTTAAAGAAGAAAGGGTATTTTCCTCAAGAATTCATTTCAAGTGTTTTGTCAAAACCATTTTCCATCTAAGATGACATTATTTCATATGTGTATGTTTCATGTAATATGTCTCTATGATTTAAATGGTTTCAATTTTCTTATAATGAAATGATATCAAATTTTTATGGACTCTGTTAAGATGGCTTGATGTTTAAGAATCCCATTTTATTACATGGGTTATGCTATGATGTATGATTTATGATTGTGTGGCACACGAAAGAATGATTTCATTATGAGATTGGTGGGACCTATATCTCCGTCCAATGCATTGGGTAAAGATTTATATCTCATGAGATAGACATGGCTGGAACGGTAAGTTAATCTGTTTTAGTGTTACATGACTGAAACGAGGAGTGAACTCGATTCTGAAAGGGACTTTTTCCACTAAGATGGTCTTGGAATAAATGCCTTGGATACTATGGAAATCATAACAAGTGCTGAATGGTTTCCACAATTACATGTTTTATTCCCATGCTATTTTATCATGATTTATGTTCCATTATGATCTATACCTTATGTACTTCCATGTTTTATGTCGTTGTTCAAGATTTTGATGTTTAAACATTATGTTCATGTTTTTAAGTTCAAATGTATATGGTATGTTCGATTTTATCCATGCTTACCCTTACTCAGCATTTTAGCTCACCCTTTTTATGTTTTATTTTCCCCCAGGATTAAAAGAAATGTTTTAGGTAAGGAAACAAAAGTGGAAGATCTTTATTGGAGATGTTGAAGATATTTCACCACGATTAGAAGATTACGTTCCAAGTTTCCAAAGACACTAAACTATTATGGTCCTTGTGTGTCTGTATTTTTTATATATTAAGTATTCCACAAAAGTAATGTAATATCCATTTATGTCAAGCTTCGAGTCTCTACAATTAATCCGTAGCATGATATGGGTTTTCCAAAGAGTTATTTTCAAATAAAGAACATTTTGTGTATAAGATAAAACATATAAAAATGAATTTTTTAATGGGGGAGATTGTGACACACCAAAATTAAGTAATATATATTTATATATATTCATTATTTTAATTAGTTACAAGTGATTGATAGATTTCCTTTCACGGAACCCCATGTATAAAAAACTAAAATATAATAAACCATTACGATCGAGTAGTTAAATAAACACGTACGAATTGTAATAAACATATTATGAAAAATATGTGTCTAATTTTTAAAAAATTTAAAATATTTTTATTATAAAATAATATATATGTATCCAATTTTAAGAAATGTCATTTTATATAAAAGAAAAAATTCATCTAGAATGTATTTTATTGAATTTTTTAAAATGGAAATTATAAGAAACTTATTATATTTTTATAAATTTAAAAACAGAAAATTAAAACTATTTTTTATATCTATATTTAATTGTAATCTTGTTTTTTGAATTTTTATGTATTTTGAACCATATTTTTTCTCCAAAAATTGAAAAATAACTATTTTGTAAAAACATTCATTTAATTTTATATAAAATGTACAAATATTTTTTAATTTTATCATATTATAACATAATCACATTATATATATAAATTATATAATTATTTATAAAGGAATAATAATTTCAATTTATTTTGATATATGTTTATATTTGGGATTATGAAATGATTATTAAGAAGACTATTTTCAAACACCTAATGAGTTTTTATCTGAATAAATTAATCTAATAGATTTTTTCATATGATAACAATGGAATATATGAACATTCTTGTAAATACTATATTTTAACATTAAATTTATTAATTTCACAAGGATTTCAATGAAATTAAATTGTGGTATGTGATTGAAGACTCATTTTTCAGAAACTTATTTCTCGGTGGTTAAAAAATTATTATGGTCGTATTTCCACCAAAAAATATATAATTAATATTGTTTGGAGATATTTCGACCTTATTATATACAATATTCAATTATTTTATCATTTTTAGAAACATCACAATGTAATTGGACATATATCATTACCGTGTTTTTTGAAATTAAATGTATGTCCCTCACCAACATATAAAAGAGAACACCATCTTCTAAATTATTCACATAATATGTTCCTTACATATCAAAAAAATATCTAATGAAAAACCATTCAATAATTATTTTCGTCATATTACATTTTCTTGTATTTTACATTGACCTATCCTTCAATGACGATATCATAAACCAAAGGATGTCTCTCCAAGAAGTTGTTTAGATCATTACTAAGCTCTCTCAGTTTTATATATTCTAATACATAAAATATAAATATTTTTTCAATAAAATATTATTTATATGGTATAAAAAATATATTTATATACAATTTTGAAAATAATAAAAACATTTTCTTCCCTATTTTCGTTGAATGGGAAATAAAATTATTGATCATGAATACATATGGAATACTACCTATATGAAGTGATAGAATTATTTATTTATCACTTACATTAATTATTTGAAAAATGATGGTTTTAAAATTTACATGTGTTATTTATAACGACATTATTATTTTTTGGATATAATATCACATATAACTTCTAACCATCTGATCTATTGGGGAATTATAACATTTCCTGTAAATATGTGTGGACTAGCACCTCCATGAAGTGATGCGAGTTTTTTATTATTTCCACTTCACATGTATGTTATCAATGAAAAATTAAATTAAAATATTTTATATTTATGATATAATAATAATTATTTATTATTTTATTAATATTTAAATTTATTAGTTTTCATCAGTCTAAAAAAGGAAACATCACTTATCCATACAAATAGTCTATTATCTTCACAGAGTGATGTAATTTTTTATCAACCCATTATAAAAATGTTTAAAAATGTTTATTATAAGAAAAATATATGTTTTTATATCATTATTAAAATTCTATATATATATGAAACCTGATCAATGTGCATGGACCATGACAATCGAATTAAAAAATATATTAAAATTTTTTCACTAACACATGAAATGATGACTTTAAAACATAATTTCTAATAAATGGTTAATAGAATGATATTATTGTTTATTATATTTTATTATATGTAAAAATATTAATATGTAATATAATTATTAAAAATATAAATATATTATATACGAGGTTAGATAAATTATGAATCATGATAGATATAAGGAGTGGATTTCATCAAATTCGCCTTCATTGAAACTTGTTTTAATGTTTTTAACCAATTTATTATTTATGTATTTTATATAATTACAAGAAATGTTTAATTTCATACTCAATGATTTAATGGAATATATTTCCAGAACCATATTTTTATAATGATTTAAATGACATATAATTAAAATATTATTAAATTTGTTATTTGTAGTTCATCTAAATTTTGTTTCATAGGGACATGTTTGAGGTTATTCACCTATTTATGGTTATGGGATGTATATAGAGACCATTTTAATTTTTAAATAATATATCCTTCTTGAATGATGGTATTCTATGTTATATTTAAATATATTCCATCCACGCGGTTTTGATTTGATTGTTACCAATTTGGTAAGGGTTATTATCTCAAACTATCTTCTTTGGAACATATGTTATGTTATGCACCTATATTCTTTTACTAGGTGTTCCTAAATACCATTTAATATTGTTTACCCGAAATGAAATTGTTTTCCTGCCGTTTAAAGATTAATTTTTTCATGACCCCCCCCCCCCCCACAAAGTGCACCCATCATGGGTCAGCAATATGAAAAGGGAGATAATGACCCCCCGATTTCCGCCTCCAGTAGGCCCCGGGTTGGCGACTAGCACCAAGGGTATAATAAACACACAAATGGGAGGAATTACCCTCTCAGAGAACACATGCGGAAGAGAGAGATAAAATAGACACCAACCAACTCCAACCAAGAACTAAAATATAAAAGAAACCCATGTGCACGAATGTAATGCCATGAAAAAGTACTACAACTGAAAGGGGAAAACTGCAAGTACCCAAAAGAAAGTAAAAATACCTACAACCACAATCCCGAATAGCTCCTGCAACCCCAAGCTTGTAGAAAGCAGCTTGATCTCCAACCTACTCCAAGTTCCAGGAAGAACAGTTTATATATACGTAGGGTGAGTATAATAGTATACTCAGTAGGATCCCCCCCGATGCCTCTCATGAAAAGTAATGAAATCATGCTAAAGCACATTTAACAAAAAGTGAAACTTACTCCCCACCTAAATAGGTATACTATGTTCCCAACCTTACCATGGATTCTCTCACCATGTAACACATACAATAATATATCATATAATAAATAATATCAAGGGTACCCAGCTACTACTTCCCCACTGGTTTGCTGCTTTGCCCCAATGTCGCACGTCCTGAGCATCTCTCTCCAAAAGGCTCGCCTGCAGACACCTGGGCGAAGCACCAAAATATGCACCTTGTGCAACAAAACCACCATGTCCACACACCAAAGTAACCAGGTATTTACTGGGAGCCACCATATCTTCCATAATGTGTATCATACGCCATGTATTGTACCTCAAACCATTACATCCCATACACATAATTAGGATCCTCAAGCCATCACAGCCTATACACGTTACACATATAGTAGTCCATAGAAAACTATATCCAGAATATATGTCTGTGAATAACCACAAGCCATTACAACCCTCTACACAAATATATGGGGTAAACTAACCAATGTTCGTGCCTGCACCAGTAACTACCAAGAGAAGAGAGCAAGGCCAAAGGGGGTAGTATGCCATCCATCCTCCCATAGGAATGTTGGGGAAAACACCCCCTCCCCTAGAGCTCAGAATCTTTGGAGTGTCAGTTTCCCTTACTGATACGGTGGAGTAGCGTATAGAAACACAAAAAGTACCGAATAAAATATATTTCACAACCACACTATGGGAATTACCTAGTCTTATGCACAACATCAGCTAACATCTCTCAGACTCCAGGCTGCTACTTCTAAGACTGGGTATCATATAAGCACACAACCATTTAAAGAGATTTATTAGATTAATTATTTCCCTTTTTATCAGTTCCTCTATATTTTAATTAATTCATTAAATAGTAATTAACCATGAACAATTCCACATTAAATTTCATTAGCATCACACCCAAAGTAAATTGTTCGTTAAAAAATTACAACCTCGTCATTATGTTCCAGCATCTTTACCCTCATGGGATAACACCACTTATTTAATTATTAATTATAAAAATACTTTCCCACATTCCCAAGAATTCTAGAAAAACATTATATGCTACTAAACAGAAGGGGGCTCAACACGGTGAGTAGATATACTACCCGTCGAGTCTTTTCTGCTGATTGCAAGAGCATAACCCCATCCTTCCATGAGAAGCTAAACATGGAATGCACGTAGAATACACCATGTGTCTTCGCCTCTTTCTGAGGAACGGTACGTAAGACCAGCTGCCTTGAGCAGTGGGGAAAATTAAAGTAGATAAATGACCAATCAAAATTTAAAATCATCCATCAATCACATCCATCACATTACATCATCCCTGGTGTCCTCCCCGACACCCACATGTATAAACCAATGCATCTCGCCACTCTAGGATTCATCTGCTGACACAACCAAAAGGGCATCCATGCCTCCAACTATTACCACAACCATCCATCCTCACATTAAAACACAAGAAACAATAAAACAAACATCTTCACAATTAGGCTCTTGGCCCTTAAACAAACAAGAGGATAACTCAGAACCCTACAAGCAATTATCTTTTAACCACCACCAGTTCATTAATCCATATTGGGTTATTCGATTTATTATTTGTTGGTTCCAAATTCTTGAAACCTACCTAGTAAGTTACCAAAAATAAATAAACATGCTTACTGCACTAATTTTATTAACATAAAATTACAAAAAGAACCATATTCATTTTCATGAATCTTTATCTTTATCCAAAAATTATCAATTAATAGTGGTTTATGTTTTTTACCTATTTCCATCAAGAAAAAATAGCGAAGCAAGGAAATCATAGATACCACACTATCTATCAAAACAAGAGGCAATAACAAAGGAACAATATCAATTTATTTATCTGGTTAAAATATTTATTATGTCAATTCCATTTTCATCTAGTGGGATTAAACGTGCTAACAATACAGTTGCATGTAAAAGAAAGAGAAGCAATGAATCCCCTACCTCAAATAGTTCCACATGTTCATTATCTAAACAATGGGTCACCATCCTGCTCTCACGACAACGACATCCACCTAAGGATGCCACGGTACGATAGCACCATCCAAACTCGAAGAAAGACCACATTAAAAGCATGGAGATTACATGCATTAACATGAAAACGAGAAACATGAGGAGATGATCCCCAAAGGAATGACTATAAAACATACCTTATATCGAAGATTGACTGATATAGCTCAGTTGCATCAAAATAGAGCAGAACCAATCCGAGGAGTAAACATTGATTGTGCAACTCCTACGGGAAGTATTGAAATGATCTAGCATCTCATAGCCGAGAACAAAGAGGAAGAACAAGGGTTGATGATATCTTGTCCCTTTTGATGATTTAATGGGGCAATAGTTTAGGATAAGGTTAATTTCCCATTAAAAGTGGATCACATTAACCCATGCGGTTTGACCAAGTAAAAACATCCCAAGCCATTGGAATAATTAATATAGGATATATGGTCGTTGAATTGGCCATAAGAGTCCTTAAAATAAGGAATTAAATGTATTTTACATCAAAGGAAAGGTCAAAGGGGTGAAACTGTAGAAAGCTAGAAACACTGTTCAAAGTCCACTGTTATAAGTCCTCTTTCAGAAGTCCACTGTCAGAAGTCCGCTGTTAGAAGTCCACTGTTAGAAATCTGCTGTTAGAAGTCCGCTGTTAGAAGTCTGCTTTTAGAATTCTGTTGTTAGAAGTCTACTATTAGAAGTCTGCTGTTAGAAGTCCGCTGTTAGAAGTCCACATTTAGAACATCACTGGTCTGGAAACACTGTTCACCTACCACACTGATAGAACACTATTAACTGAATCCTCACTGATAGAACACTATTCACTAAACCTCACTGATAGAACATTACTCAGTAAATCCTCACTGATAGAACACTATTCCATAAATCCTCACTGATAGAACATTTTTCACAAAATCATCACTGATAGAACACTATTTACTAAACCACACTGATACAATACTATTCACCTACCATTATTGGATACCGATAGAACTGATCACCGTTGTAATTATTCACAGAATTGGAAATTTTGAAATGTGGTTGGGATTTGTCACATTGACCTCCCAGAACACCTCAAACACCATATGTTCACAATGTAATGGACCGGAGAGGTACGAGCCATTACATCAGATACATCTCAAAACAATCTCGTCCCCGAGAATTCAAAACCAACCTAATGAGAAAAAAAAAGAAATGGGGTCCGAACAACCACCCATCGAGATACCTCTCAAAAGAGAGAAGGACTCAAAAGAAACAAAAGATATTCATAAATAAAACATGAAAGGTCTAACCACAAAGGGAACATTGTTATATGAAAAGAGTTAAAAATCAAACAACTCTAGGTATTGAGCACGTATCTGCAACTCACGTTCTGAGGTACTCTCCTCCATTCCACCATATCGTCACAAGACACAAACTAAGGGAATAAAATGCCATCGCAACACCTTCTCCTTTCAGTCTTGGATCTCCACGGGTCGCTCCTCAAAGGTTGCGTCATCATCAACATTGATCTCTCCACAATCGATAATGTGGGAGTCATCATGAAGATAACGACAGAGCAGTGACACATGGAAAACCTCATATATCCAACTCATAAATGGTATAAGTGCTACTCGATACACCACAACTACAACATGAACTAACACCTCGAAAGGCCCAACAAACCGGGGAGAATTCTTTCTTCCATGGACAAACCTTCGCTGCCCACGATGGGGAGTCACCTTCAGAAACACATGATCCCCAACATTATGCTCGAAGGGCCTCCTTATTTGATCATCATAATATTTATGACGATCTGGTGCAGTATTCATCCTCTCACAAATCACCTAAACCATCTATATTGTATTCCGCACTAGTTTCTGTCCGAGAATTGGTGTCTCTCCAACCCCAGTCCAGCACAACGGAGAATGTCATGGTCGACCATACAAGGTTTCAAAATGTGCTATACAGAATGTGGAGTGAAAAATATTGTTTTAATTGAACTCCACCAAGGTTAAGTGCCTTTTCCATGAGCCACCAAAGGCAAGAACACAAGATTGTAACAAGTCTTCAAGAGTCTAGATGGTTCGCTCTGTCTAACCATCTGTTTGAGGATGAAATGCAGTTCTAAGGCATATTTGAGAACCAAAATCATGTTAGAGACCTCTCCATACCCTGGAGTTAAAATGAGGATTTCGATAAGAAATTATCATACTTGGGACTACATGAAGTATCACCACCTCTTCTAGATACTACCTTGACCAAAATTCCACTGAGCCTGACTCTATTATTTCTATAAAGTGGTCCGATTTTTCTAAACGGTCCACTACCACACGAATAGCATGATGTCCTTTGGGATCTCGATGTAAACTAGTAACAAAGTCCATTGAGATGTCCTCCCACTTCCACTGAGGAATATCTAATAGATAGAGATGACCACATGGAAGACGGTGTTCGACCTTCACCTTCTAGTAGACTAAACATCGAGACACAAACTCTGTAACCACACGCTTCAGACCAGGCCACCAAAACTGACTCTTCAAGGATCTGTATATCTTTGTCATGCTAGGATGTAATGTTAAGGGAGAACTATGGAACTCTCTAAGAATCATCTCACGCATCGTCAAGGGATCTAAAGTACATCCATGATACAACACTCAGTGTTGTTTGTCCTCCGACCAACCATCAGGGACCTCACCACAAAAAACTCGGTCTCTCAAGACCTCCACCTCAACATCCCCCAACTATGAATCTTCCACATTATACACTAGGGATGACTGTAGAATCATCTGAGAAAGACATCATCTACCCCCAACTTCTTCCATATCAAGATTCAATGCTGATAGTTCTTCAATTACTCTCCAAGAACCACCGAATTCACGCACAGCATCACTACGTGACTTTCAGCTCAGCACAACAGATACAACATTCCCTTTTCCAAGTGTATATTATATTTTGAAGTCGTATTCCTCGAAGAACTCCATCCACTGATGTTTTCATAAGTTCATGTCATGCTGGTAGAAAACATACATCAAACTCTTATGATTAGTGAAAACCACAAAGCACTCACCAATGAGGTAATGTCTCCACAACTTCAAAGAAAACCCCAAGGATGCCAACTCAAGATCATGGGTGGCATAGTTGCATTCATGGGGATGCAATTTCTGAGACCCATACGAAACAACTAACATATGATACATGAGAACACAACCTAACCCCAGATGTGAAGCATCTTAAAAAACATCAAACTAGACTCCCTCGGCTAGAAGACAAAGGACTAGAGCACATAGTAGATTCTACTTTAGATACTCGAAAGCTTCCTGACACTGATCAGTCCATATGAATTCCTGATCGTTCCTAGTCAAAGCTGTCAGTGGAGTCACAACTCGTGGAAAATTGGCTATGAACCTCCTGTAGTATTATATGAGACCAAGGAAACTTCGCACCTATGACATTGTCTTTGGGGATGACAAAGACACAACTGCTTCTATCTTCAATTGATTCACTACTACTCCATGTTGGGACACAACATGCCCAAATAAATGGACTTATTGATCCCAAAACACACACTTCGACAACTTCCTAAACAGCTGATGTTGGTGAAGAACTCCAAAAACGGCTCATAGATGCTCTGTTTGCTCCACTTTAGACGTGGAGTTCCAAGGATGTCGTCGTTGAAAACTACCACAAACATGTCCTGGCACTCACAGAACATATAATTATTCAATCCCATGAATACATATGGAGCATACATCATGCCAGATGGCATTAAAACGGACTCATAATTCCCATGGCGACAACAGAAATTTGTTTTCGGAATATCCTCATCCTTCACATGCCTTTAATGATATATCGACCATAAGTCGATCTTTGAGAACCAACATTCACCTTTCATTTGATAAAATAAATCATCAATTCATGGAAGAGGATATGATTCTTTATTGTCACTTTGTTTAAGCAATGTTAATCAACACATAACTGCAAACTGTCGTCAGCCTTCTTTATGAACAAAACTGGTTCACCCCATGGTGACACACTTGGCCGAACAAAACCTCATAGTAATAGACCATCAATCTATATACATATATCTTGTAACTCAGAAGGGTCCATCCTATATGGAGACATAATGATAGGAGATGCTCCAAGATGTAGCTCGATCCCAAACTCGATCTCTCATTGAGGGGGTAATGCTTCGACCAAATCTAGAAAGACATCAGGGTATTCCTCTACGACCCTAAGAAATGCCAACTGTTGAACCTATGAAGAACTCAGCATCAACTCATCCATCATGGATGATAAGGATGGAACACACCTCTGACCCATATGAGGGTCTCACCCACCAACAAACACTGCTTGATCTCCATCCGCACCAATGAAGACGACCTTTTTCCTGATGCAATCCGTGATAGCCTACACCAGATACAACCAATCCATGCCGAGGATGAAATCATATGGTTGTATTAATAAACATAGGAAATCTCCCCAAGATTTGAGTTGCCCCAACACTAGCTCATAGTCTCTTCATACTTCAAACACGTTAGCTCGACCTCCAACTGGCATAGTCAATGCCAAGGGAACTAGAAGCCTCTCTACCTCATGTCCCAATGCATGGACAAGGGTAGGTGATAAGAAGGACTGTGTGGCTCTTGAATCAAAAAAAGCATGAATCAAGGTAGAAAACAAGAAAAGGGTACCTCGAACGACGTCTGTATCTCCTGGAGCTGGCAACACTATAACATCATGCTGACCATGACCTCCAACACGGCCTCTCTGGCCCTGATGAAGACCACCACCACAGTCGTGCTCTGCTCTATAAGGAAGGGGATCGTCATGAGGCTTTCCTCTACCTTCCCCATCTACCCTCTGCTGATCTAATGCTGGTGCAACTGGATGCTACTGCCTCAGCTGGAACTGCCTCAATAGAGGAACCTAGAGCGTAGCGCCTAGTGCACGATGAATGCTCTGAACGGTTGGACACTCCTGCGGCTGATGACCATGACCACCACAAGAAAAACAAGCACCTGATCCCTTGGCAAAGGACAGAGAGTTGTGCCTCTAGATAAACGTGATCTCTAGGGCTGGGACCTACCCCCGGCTGACTGAAAACTCTTCTGCCATAAAAACTGAGAACCTCATACCAAAACTCTGCTTCGTGAGGAATCATGCCGATTCCCCTCACGTGATGATCATGTCCTAGACAACATCCTCTAGACACCTCTTCCCTCTCCAGTACCTCAAGATATGTTTTCATCATAAATGGGGTGACCTGCTGCTGGATCTATGGACGTAAAGCCTCCTAAAAATTCCTCGCCATGGCCTCCTCATCTAGTAGTAGTTATGAAGCACATCGTAAAAGGTACCAGAAACGGATACCAAACTCTCAAACACTAGAGCTCCCTTATCAAAGGGTAAGAAGCTCCTGGGGACTGGATGCCTTCGTATTCGAAGAAAGATACTCGACTCTAAAACTATCTTTGAAATCCTCCCATGAGATCGCTGACTCCTCACGATCCTCGAGGAACAAGAACCACCACTTCCTTGCTGCTCCACACAGCATCGTCACAACCAAGGAAACCAAGTGCTTCTTCCGAGAACAAATCAAACTGAAGCTTATATCGACCTCCTCTAAATTGTCTTCCATGAATGCATCTGAAAAGGATCCCTCATACTTCTGTAGACTCTGGCACTGATACTCTCGCAGTGTCTTCCTCCATGTGTCGTTGTCGTCAACCTCTACCCTACGGCGATCTGCAGGAACAGCCTGCTGGACATTTTATGCACAAACCTGATGAGGACGTCGACCTGGAGCCATACCAGTAAAATAAAAAACTGTTAGAGCTCCTAAATGAGGAATATGGAATACTCATCATTAATTAATTAATTGTTTTCTTTCATTTATTTTTGGTTATCCAATCCCAAGGTCTACCCATTCCAACATAGGCACAAAGAAGAATGATGCATGATCCATTCCTAGGTCTCTACCCTGCAACTAGTATCACCTTGTTTAGTAGACATTGTAAATTTAATGGTCTATAAATCAGATCATAGGGGGATTTAAACGCCTATGTCTCATCTGTTCTCCTGTGTTTACCTCACTTGCTAAACAAAAATGACATCGTTTCCCTACCAACCCATGGAACCTCACCTGTGCCAAACTCCAAGCTCCATCCTATCCCTCAACCAGACCTCTAATACCACTCTGTCACGACCCCCTCCCCAAAAAGTGTACACCCCCTCGGTCGGAAATGTGAAAAGGGAGATAATGACCCCCCAGTCCCACCTCCAGTAGGCCTCGGGTTGGATACTAGCACCGTGGGTATAATAAACACAAAAATGGGATGCATTACCCACTAAAGGAACAAATGTGGAATAGAGAGATATAAGATATACACCAACCAACTCCAACTCAGAATTGAAATATAAAAGAACCCCAAGTGCACGTATGTAATGCCATGACAAATTACTACAACTAAATGGGTAAAAACTGCAATTACCCAATAGAAAGTAAAAAACATCAGCAACCACATGCCCGAACAGCTCCTGCAACCCCAAGCTAGTAGAAACCAGCTTGCTCTCCAACCTACTACAAGTGACCTGAATAAAATTTTATATATACATAGGGTGAGTATAATAGTATACTCAGTAGGATCCTCCCCGAAGCCTCTCGTGAAAAGTAAAGAAATCATGCTAAAGCACAGTGAAAAACAAGTGAAACTAACTCATCACCTAAATAAGAATACTATGTTCCCAACCTCACCATGGATACTCTCAACAAGTAACGCATACAAAAATATATCATATAATAAATAATATCAAGGGTACCTCACTACAACACCCCCACTAGTTTACCACATTGCTCCAACGTTCCACATCTTGATCTTCTCTCTCCAAAAGGCTTTCCCACAGACACATGGGCGAAGCACCATAATATGAACCTCGTGCAACAAAACCACCACGTCCACACACCAAAGTAACTAGGTATTTTTCAGGAGCCACCACAGCTCGAATAACATGTATCATACATTGTGTATTATACCTCAAGCTATTACAACCCATACAATGAGTTAGGATCCTCAAGCCATCACAACCTATACACATTACACCTATAGTAGTCCATAGAAAACTATATCTAGAATATATGTGAGTGGATAATCACAATCCATTATAGCGGTATACACACATATATGGGGAAAACTAACCAATGTGCCTACCTGCACCAGTAACTACCAAGAGAAGAGAGAGGGGCCAAAGGGGTTAGCCATCTATCCATCCTCCCACCGAAATGTTGGGGAAAACGCCACCCCCACCCCCAGGGCTCAGAATCCCCGTGGTTTCAGTTTCCCTTACTGACATGATGGAGTAGCGTATAGAAACATAAAAAGAACCGAAAAAATTATATCTTACAACCACTATATAGTCATTATCTTGTCTTAGACACAACTACAGCTAATGTCTCTTAGATTCTGGGCCGCTACTTCTAAGAATAGGTATCCTATAAGCACACAACCATTTGAAGAGCTTTATTAGATTACATTATTCCCCTTTTATCAGTTCCATTGTACATTAATTATTTCTTTAAACATTAATTAACCATGAACAAACCCATATTAAATTTCATTAGCATCACACCCAAAGTCAATTGTTCCTTCAAAAATAACAACCCCATCAGTATGTTCCAACATCTCCATCCCCATGGGTTAAGACCATTTATTCCATTAATAATTATAGAAATACTTTCCCATATTCCCACTTATTCTTGAAAAACATTATATGCTACAAAACACAAGGGGGATCAACATGGTAAGTAGATGTACTACCCATCGAGTATTTTCGGCTTATAGGAAGAGCATATACCCATCCTTCCTTAAGGAGCGAAACCCGAAAAGCAAGTGGCATACCCTACTTGTCTTCGCCTCTTTTAGAAGAAGGGTAAGTAAAACCAGCTACCTTGAGTAGTAGGGAAAAGTAATGTAGATAAACAACCAATCAAAATTACCAAGTATCTATCAATAACATCCATCCAATTCCATCATCCATAGTGTCCTCCACGACACCCACATGCATAAACCGATGCATCACGCCACTCTTGGCATCATCTGCTACCACAACCAAAAGGGCCTCCATGCCTCCACATATTACCACAACCAACCAAGCTCACATTAAAAAACAAGAAGCATTAAAACAAAAATCTTCACAATTGGGCTCTTGGCCCTTAAACAAACAAGAGGGTAACTCAAAACCCTACAAGCAATTATATTTTAACAACCACCAGTTCATTAATCAATCTTGGGTTAACTGATTTACTATTCATTTGTTCCAAATTCAGGAATCCTAACCAGTAAGTAATCACAAATAAATAAACTTTCTTAATGCACTAATTTGATTAACATCATATTACAACAACAAACAGATTCGTTTTCATGCCTCTTTATCTTTAGCCAACAATTATCAATTAATCATGGTTTACGTTCTTTAAGGATTTCCATCAAGATCAAACAAGTAAGCAAATCAAGCATATAAATCACACTATCTAGAAAAACAAGAGGCAATAACATACGATTGATATCAATTTATTTATCCAGTTAAAATATTTATTATGTCAATTCCATTATCATCAAGTGGGATTAAACCATCTAACAATACAGTGGCACATAAACGAAAGAGAAGCAATGAATCCCCTACCTCAAACAATTCCTCGCATTCTTTATCCACACAATGGGTCACAATCATCCTCTCGCGACTACTACATCCACCCGAGTATGCCACAGTACGACATCACCAACCAAACACCAAGAAAAACCACATTAGAAGAATATAGATTACATGTTATAAAATTTAAAGGAGAAATATGAGGAGATGATCCCCAATGGAATGACTATAAAACATACCTTATATCGAAGATTGACCAATATAGCTCGGTTGTATCAAAATAGAGCAGAACCAATTCGAGGAGTAAAGTTTTACTGTGCAACTCCTATGAGAAAGACTGAAAGGTTCTAGCATCTCATAGCCGAAAACAAGGAGGAAGAACAAGGGAGGATGATATCTTGTCCCTTTTGAAGATTTAATGGGTTGATAATTTAAGATACACTTCATTCCCCATTAAAATAGGATCACATTAACCCATGCGGTTTGACCATGTTTAAACATCCCGAGCCATAGGAATAATTAATATTGGATTTATGGTCTTTGAATTGGCCTTAAGAGTCATTAAAATAAGGCATTAAATGTATTTTACTTAAATGGAAACGTCAAAGGGTTGATACTATAAGAAGCTGGAAACACTGTTCAAAGTCTGCTATTAGAAGTCCCCTACTAGAAGTCTGCCGTTAGAAGTTTGCTGTTAGAATTCAACTATTAGAAGTACACTGTTAGAAGTCTGTTGTAAGATGTCCACTATTAGAATTCTACTGTTAGAAGTCTTTAGTTAGAAGTCCACTGTTAGAAGTCCACTGTTAGAACCTCACTGGTCAGGAAGCACTATTCACCTACCTCACTAATAGAACATTGTTCACTGAATCCTCACTGATTGAACATTGTTCACTAAACCTCACTGATAGAACACATTTCACTAAATCCTCACTGATGGAACAGTGTTCACTAAATCCTCACTAATAGAACAGTGTTCACTAAATCCACACTGATAGAACACTGTTCACTAAATCCTCAATTATAGAACACTATTCACTAAATATCACTGATAGAATATTTTTAACGTACCATTCTAGGTTACCGATAGAACTATTCACCGATGGAACTGTTCACAGAACTGGAAATTTGGAAAAGTGGTTGGGATATGTCACCTTGACCTCCCGAAACCCCTCAAACACCATGTTTTCACAATGTAATGGACCATAGAGGTCCGGGACATTACAAATTTGATGTTTTTTCATAAATGTTTTTCATGAATTAAAAGTCATCATAGTGTAAAAGGTTTTATATTATAATTTCATTACCATTTGAGATGGTTTATGATTAAATTTCTGATGATGAAATTATATAATCTATACCTCCCATTGATTATTTATTTTCCATTACTATGCTTACACATTATAATTACTTTTTTCCATTAATTTTCATCTCTATATATTCCCAAGAGACCAAAAGAACAAATTTAAGGGAAAGTGACCTATTAAGTCTCTTCAATCACGAATCATTTATTCTATAACATAAAATTCTTTAATCCGTTATCAATAATGATTATACGATTTATATAAGATTATATAACTCAATTTTAACTTATTATTACTTTTATTACCATATTTTATAAAGTAATTTTCTTATGGTATTGAAGATATGGAACCTTTAACTTTTGACCAAAAATATTAAAGTATTTTTTTCTATAATGAAAATTATTTGACCGACATTACCTGATATAATTAATGATATTTTATTTGAAACCCCTTTATTAGTTTCATTTGTTCTCTTTGGAATTTGTTTCATTCAAATGTTTGTATAATTTAAATTTTAAAACCATAATTTCTAAATGAAAATGATATTTTCATCATGAATGGTTCTTGTATTATTTTAATGGTATTTTTATCTATAATAACATTTTTTGTTGTTTCTTAAGAATTACAATTAATTTTAACCAATGATATGAAAATTATTTTTATCTATGTAGTTTATGTTATTGATGATGAAATATTTATCAATCCTCTTTTCATTACATGGTTTTTTATTTGATATAATTATAAATAAATTTATGATCTCGTGGAGTAAATATAATAATATTAGTATTATATTTGATGGTGGTTCCATTTTAAACAAAGGATGGGTGGCTGTGTAAAATACTAAGAATTGGTCAGTCAATTCTATCCTTCTAATTCAATGGGTAATTATTATGAGGTTTTGAAACTCCTAAAGTATAATAGAGTTAATAATATCTTAAGAGATGATAGAGTTAACTAGATGGAAGTGACTCATAAGAGAATGTTGTAAATTATTGGGTATGTATTTCCATTATGTAAAATTTTCCTCAATGATAGTACTAGGAGTGAACCTTTTATAAGGAATTTTTTTCTTATGAGTATTTGAAATCTATAAATATATGACATATTCTTATGTTATTAAATCATAAGAGGTAAATAAATAATTTGATATTTTTTTGTTTATTAATATTTATGAATTAAATCATAATATTTCTTTAAAGAGGATTCTATGTTTGGAGACATAACTGATACGCAACAATGGGTTTCTTTGAAATCTTACATTGCACACAACGTTGAGTTACCCGGAAAAATAATAATATAATAATATTATTTTAAATGCTAGTTAACACATAGATAATGTAATAGCTAAAATACAAAGAAATAACTACATTATGATTATACATGTTTTTAATTTTTTTACAGTTATCCAAAAAATATTGGAGGCATAAAATAAGAAATAATATGAATTTAAACGTAAGTACTATAATATTCATTAAAAGGTAGATTTACCACATTTTGATGGATAACCATCATTAAATCTAGTTTTTATCACTTTTATATGTTCTATTTGACAAAATAAAATTCTACTTTAGAATAGGGACATAAAAATTCACTTTGGGAAAATTCTTGGTATTTTTTGATAAAATTTATTTTTTATGAATTTTGAAAAATACTATATTTTAATTAAAAAATTCATTTTAATATAATCTATTTACAGAGTTATATAACCTTTTTAATTGTTTTTAAAGTGTAATTAGATTATATTTTTACCATTTAATCCAATGATGTTAATTAGAAGTAATTTTACTTTGAAATTGGACATAAACAAGTGTCAATATTTTGATATTATTATTTTTTTTAACATGTTTTTTGTTTTCACAATGGTAATTAATTTTAAATTAATTAATGAAACTTCTATGTTTTGAATTTGGTAAAATAGAAATCATTTTTGAATTTGGAATATAAAATATATCTTAGGCAGAATTTTTGGTATTTTTTTTAAAAAACATCAATTTTTGATGAATAGTTTAAGTAGTGAGTAGTAGTTAAAAAATTGACTTCTTCATTTAAATGATATTTTACCGCATATGTGAACGGAATTTTGAAAATCTGATAGACATGGTTTTTATTAGAATGTAAAATTTGGTTTAATTTAGATGAAAATATTTTATTAATGAATAGTAACTTTTGACTTTTATTAACCACAGTTAATGGTAAATTGGGTAATTAAAGGTAAAAATAATATTATAATAATATTAAATTACATTAACATGTTTCATATTCCTATTTGATGATAAATTTCCAAATGTGGGCATCCTTGGGTCGATTTTGGGACCCCAAGGAGCCACTTAAAAGTGATAATGACACTTTATATTAATTAATTAAATATAAAGTCAAAAATGACCGAAACATATATCTTTTAGTAAATCAATTTTTACATGGGGTTATATAAGTTATCTCTTCAATTATAAATATTAATTTGAAATCTATAAATACTTCCTATGACATGGAAATATATTTAAATTTTTTAGGAATTAAATAAATAAAATTATTTATGACACAATTATGATGCATTGATTACATTATTAATAAATGATTTAAATAAATGGGAATATAAAATTTAAAAAATACCCAAAACTAGTAAATTTCTTATTGGATGACATTTTTTAAAACGATAATCATCTTATCTTCATATTTTATAAGATTTGGACCTTTAGAAACTGGAAATAATTTTATAATAATATAATATTTTTGAACATTCCTAAAGAGACCCTCCTCCCCCTTATAAAAAGCTCTCACATATAACCCATTACTCACACCTCACAATCCCATTGGCTTGTCCACAATCTGCTCAAATAAGATATAAAGATCCCTCTATTACACCTAGAGGCCTTAAATTATGCATAAGTCACTTCATGTAAACCATTTGATTCAAGCCAAAGGGAGATACCCAATTTAAAGGTAACATCTTCTCTTAAGTTCTTTTCATTTATTTTACCTCTCCGACCCCTAAACTCTTTTTATCCCATTATTTTATAACAAAACTTGTATCCTAAATATACTAGGTTATATTTATGATATTTATTAGAACTAAAATTACACCCACATTCTTCTAATGGTTAAAAAACATATTGTTTCTATGGACGGCGAACTACTGCCTCACGTAACAATGATTGTTAAATATTCTCCTACCACCACTTATGTTGGCCATTATGATGGAACCGTATTTACATGTGATATATATTATATTTATATTGACTTTATTCTTTTTTATATTTCATTTATATCATACATTTATAGTTTCCATAATGGGTAAATACGATAAAATAGAAATGACAGTAGTGTTCATGCGTACATACGGATAACCGTCTCCATGAAAGGTGTGTTTCATTTCTTAACTCCAAATGATATGTAATATTAAAAGAACATATAAACAGGATATATATGATATATATGATAACTAAATAATTAATATCATTATGGTTATAATTTACTTTTGACTACATGGAAAATTTGTAATTATAATAATTTCATTTTTACTAATGTTCTGAACATCAACAAAATGTCTGATATGAAACTAAATAATGAACTAACAATTATAGAAAGGTAAAAAGTAATATTGAAGGAATAATAAACAAGAAAATGTTTCTTAAGGAAGTATAAATTAACTTATATTGATTTTTTAGGAAGAACACAGAACATACGAGTCAAGTCAGAGACGAGGTAAAACGTTTCTTATCTCAATTTTAAGTTTGTGAGATTTCCATTGTTCGCCACTTTTTTAATTAGTGGGGTCTATTCTGTACTTCCAAATGATATATATTATCATGATTCTATTAATATTCACGGTATTATTTAATTCATTTGGTGTTTATTAACTTTTTTCCTTATGACTTGATTGATTACAACATGGTAAGGGGTTTTTACCTCACTTTTTATTCCCTTGAGATTCATGCTATATTTGCAACTATTCCCTTTGGTGTGGTGTATGTACTACCCATGGTTGTATTATTTATATAATATAAATTAATTTATGGGCATTAAAATCTTTATTTTATGATCATTATTTCATGTGGTGTATGTTTAATATGTTCCAAAATTAATAAGGTAACTTCTTCACCCAATTTCCATTAATTGGGTTAATCATCTAATTATTAATTATGTCATCCTATGATTATGTGTGGAATCACTATTTATTTATTTATGTTTTAATTTACACTCCCCATTCTGGGATATAATTTTGATACACAAAATCACTCCATTGATAAATTCTCATGTCATTGATATAAAGATGAAAAGGTTAATCTTTACCCAATTTCCATTCATTGAGTTAAACATCCATGTCATTGGTTTTGTTTAAAAAAACATTTTTTAATGTAATCTGACGGATTTACAATAAATATCCAACAATATTGATTGTATTTATATATTTCACACATTATTATGTATTTTATTTATCCTTAATATAAGGATAAAATTTTTATAACGGATTTTGTCTTAATTTTCATTCCATTGAGACTTCATTGTTGTTACACCCCAATTCACTTTTATATGTTGTTAATACTGTCATTTGGCATGTTATGTCAGGATTCCCATTATTTTCCTGATATTATAATGTATTGATTAATTTTATTCTTCAATTATTTGTATTCAAGAATATATCAATTTTTTAGGAACTCTTTAACTAAAATATCATGATAAATGTTTTAATTATTTATTCTTATAAATAATTTTCATTAATGACCATGTTTTAAAAATGGTTTTGAGCATTTATTTATATGGATATGAATGTGTTGAAATTTAAATATCATTCATATGAATCAATGTGGTACGGGACACATTGATTCAAAAATCTATTTATTAAATGTTTTAAATGTTTTTTAAAATAGTTTGATACTGCATTGATTATATCAGTATCATGAAATGATATTTTGTGATTTCTATATGGAAATGTTATCATTCCCTTATGATTGTTTTATTTTTTATGAATATGATATGGTTATTGGTCATTGTTTAAGCATATGGGTTGTTCCGTGATAAACCTTGGGTGAGTGAGCTCGAGATTTCTCTCCAACGCATTGAGTAATGTGAGGAGGTAAACGTTAATGTTTCCCCTAATAGATTTAGTGAATATATTGTGATGGTTTTTTCATGTGTAACTCCAAATGTAGCTGTGAAAGCTAAAATGTATGCATGATATGCATTCCATAAGTTACCATTATGATTTCTGATTTCTATGTGTTATTTATAAATCTTATTATATCAGGAGGTATGTTAAAGATCTTATCTATTATATGTACTGATGAACTAATGATTTATTTATTTATTTTATAACCCTTACTAATATTTTAATGCTCATACCATGTTTTTGACATTTTTATCATAGGTTTCAAGGTAGGGTAAGGGAAAGGAAGAAATCAAAGAGATTTATATAAAAAATAATTATTTTCATCTCTTAATAATAATAATTTTTTGAAAAAATATGGATACATTGTTGAAGTTTCTACATTGTAAATTTTGAGATGCAATGTAATAGTCATGACCTAATTCAATAGAACTATAAACCTGAAACGATCCCCAATGTTAATTTTAATCTTAATTCAATATTATGTAATGTTTATGTATGGGGTTTATAGTTTGTATCAGGGGTCGATTTAGATATATTTTTTCATGACCCGACTCCCGAATACCCAGAGCCGGTTCCATATAGGTGATTAAATTCAGTTCAAGCTATGAGAAACCAGCTATATCTGAATTGTTTCATCTGCTAACAGTTGTTACCTCCAAAATTTTAATAAAAACATAGGATGAGCATACAAATACCGAGTAAGGGGATTTAAAATAAACCAATATAACTTTTTAATATATACATTGAAACATTCAATAAAATATTTTTCTTAAGAGAAGCTGTAACATGTGCAACAATTCATAATAATAAAAGGGAAAACTTAAAGCATGATAACAGAATTACAAAGACAGAAGATTAAATTATATGCATTCACATTTGGAGTAACAAATAAAAGAATTTCTAAACATGTATGGAATATGAATATGTTAGAAAAAATTAAATAGCTAATAGTAATGAAAAATTAGAGTTGCGAGTAAAGCTAATTAATTCAATTTCATACATTGAATATTAAACCACTGAGTGTTAAACATATGTCATGACATAATCCATTACTTTTCTGATACTAATAAGTACCAGCTTTTAACCATGCACATTCTACTTGTTGAATATTAATTTGGTTAACTAATTATCATACACATAATGAGGGAATGTATAATGTCGGACTATAATTTCTATGTCGAGGTCTCGTTCAAAGACCTAGGGGATAACTGTAACTGGACCCCAACCCGAATAGCCTCTATAACCAGACTCTAAACTGGAGAGCCTCTGTAATTGGACTCCAACCCAGAGAGTCTACTGTAACCGGACACCAACCCTGAGGGCTTACTTTTTCTGGTCCCCAAACCGGAACATACTTGTCCAATACATTGCTCATATCTTTAAAAAGGCCATGTATCCCCAGTGCCCCAAACCACTTTGAATACCTAATTCTCAATTAATTATCATAAGTGAAAAATATTAAATTGTTATATTTATTACATAAATTAATATCTTTAGAACTCTTTCATAAACATTCAATGCACTAGATCACATGTTTATATCTTCATATAGGTATTTTTCATGCTTAATTAATGAATTGATAAATGGAAATGACAGTGGACTAAATCATAATATATCACTTATTATTTAGATAAAAAATTTGTAAAAAACAAAAATAATATAGTAAAATTTCTTTTAACATGTGATATTGATTTAAAACACACATGTAATGAATGGATGGGGTTACCATATAAAATGATTGTTCCTTAATTTTCAAAATGCATGATTTTTGGATATAAATATTTATAGTTTAAAATAAATAAGATATAATTAAGAATGAAGTCATTTTTTTGAAACAAATCATGCACTGATAAACGGACACGTCTTATTAAATGACCATTCCCTATGTTACATAGCATATAAGGCCAATTGATTTGCATCACATCATTTGTTTTATGTAATGAACATATTTAATTAAACAAATACAAAACATAATTTAACCACCGATGTTTTTTTAGGCCATGTTAATTCAAATTATGGTTCAAACTTATATGTGCATTACTATAACCATAACCACTATCATTTAATACTAATAGAGGAGAGTAACTCATACATGTGAATATAAATTTTCAACCCTCCAATATTTACACTCATAAACTAAGAACAACAAAAGAAATGTATTTAAAATAACTACACATTGGGTTTTTTGTAAAACATTCATTCAACGTGGTATACAAAAGAAATAGTGTTTAATAAATGTCAAATATATTAGAAATCACATGTTCTATAATTTTTCGCAACACCATGGAAATTTATATATATAAATGGGGATCAAAGTTGGCTTATATACACACATACCTAAATACCCGGTTATTCACTATGAGTATACACAAAGATCTCATATTATGTTTATTTGACACTTACAATATTATCAAGAACATGAACTAAAAGTATAATTATGAAATCATTAAAACCACATATATATATATATATTATACATATATATTTATGTATATACATAATCTGGTATAAGAGTCTTCTTACAAAATTGACCCCATGCATTTTATATTTCTTCATTAATTCTGAACCTCAATGTTATTAGTAAAACATAATTCCAGATATATGGTTTTATGAAAAACCGTATGGTTGTGAATATGAAAATATATATATATATATATATATATATATTTATATATAGATATATATGGTATTTTTATGTGGCATGTAAATAAGTTTTCAAGAGTCATATATACTTCGGGTCCACAAATTCTCTATAAACTCGAAAAACCCCTAAGATCTATTTCAGGTAAAGAGGGTTTCAAACTCAAACGCAAGGTGATTAAAATTTATATAAAAACTGTATATAAAAATACAATTTAAAACTCAACAAGAAAGACAAATATAATTCCCCAACATTATCATCAAGAGGTGGAGGAGGAGGAGCTCGCGAAAGCACTTGAAATTCCGGAGTTGACTTGTTGTGGTCTGCAAGAAGCTGAGAGTGGAGGACTGAGTGATTTGGGATGCCTCAGGTGTGTTTTCTTATAAACAATACTGAAAATTTTAATTCAATTGCATGTAATCCAAGGCCCATGTGTTTATAAAAATACAAATGGTTAGTCCTTGTGGAATCCGCGTGAAAGGAGGGGAACCAACGACTGTCACAAGAGAAGAAAAATGGTGCAATATATGGTGTAGGATTACTGGTTCAAAGAAAGCGGAGTAGAAGAAGACAATGTGGGAGAGGGAGATTAGAAAAATTAATGAACGATCATGATTTTATCTGGACTTGATCCAATGGTGAGGGTGCATCCGTAGTTTAAAAAGAAAAGGTTGGCTCAGATTAATATTTTGTTTGATCAGACGGTCCTTGGTCGACATGGTTTTTTTAAAACCTCAAACGGTTGCAATTAGATCTCGCCTGATCCGATAGCATATAAAAAAACAGACGTTTTACCACAGCTGCTGTGAGTCGAGGTACAAATCGAGATGGATGTCCTTGATCGCGCGCGACGTGATCCAATGGCCCAGATCGCGTTTTACCCCGAAATATGCTTCGAACATCGAAATAGTGAGATGTCTACCCCTTGTTTATATGCCTGAGCCTCCTATCGATAGCTCAGAAAAAACGCAACACCTACAAGGGAGCCTTACAGACACCCCCCCCCCCCCCGCAGGCCTCTTCCTACCCAAGTCTCACCGCAGCCTTGCGCCCATGGTGGTGTGCTCATGGGATCATACTCTCGTGGACCCTTCGGGGAACATGTGCTTAGGTTCGGGCTGACCGACGTTGGGCCTGAGGACTATCCTTAGTCACCTATATTGAGCTACCTCCCTTGGCCCAACCATAAAGGGCTGGCCCTAGCGGGGCCAAATTTTTATAAAAACTAACCAACAAAAATATATTATGTCATAAGGTAAAATAATCATATATAAAATTTTTCATTTTAATCATGACTTCTTAATAATATTTAAAAGGGTTAATGAATACCTAATTATACCTTATCTAATAATAATACAAAAATTATTTACAAACACTAATGCTTTAAAATTCAAGGTTATAAATTGAAATTTGGTATACCCACATAAAACCTTTTATACTGGTATTATACTAGTCAAAACTAAGTTAATCAAAAACATAGTTTAGATAAAAGAAATTAAACATAGTGTAAAACACATTTTAGTAATGAAAATAATTAAATTGTATTTCAAATATTTGAAATGTGTTTTAAATTTATTAATACTTTTCAAAATTGTGTAATTATAAATATTTTACCATAATCAGAAGTTATCTTATAATTTCAAATTCGTAAATTTTGGAAAACCAAGTTGTACATAAATTTTTTTAGTTAATTCACCAAAATGACAAATGCTATAAATATAGCTATTGGAATTCAATGGACACCCAAGGCAATGGTCATGTCGTTTCCTTTTATAAAACCATGCCTTAGGGTGTCCTAAAACTCAAGAGAAAGAAGAATATGGTTCAAGTCATACCATTGGTGCTTAGTGTGGCCGCAGTGGATTTGGCCATTCTTATGTTCATTATGACATATTCTAAGGACCCATTTTATTTTATTGGGGTTCTTGTTGTTTTATGTGGTCTCACTATAATTATGATAGGGTTTTTAATAGGTATATGTGGGTAGAAATATTTCTTGTGATCTTGATTCATTGTAAGCACTATGGTGTTCTTGTTTAAATTAAAAGCCATGTGTCCATTTTTGTGTTTTACTCGGTTACATTCTAATATATTTTAAAACCATATTGTTACTTTCTCCTGAGAAACATGATTTGTTTAATTTTTATGAAATTCAAAAAAAATGTAAACATAAACTTATCAATACATGGGGTTTGAGTTTTGGGTTTTATTTTATTCCCCCTACGAAGAATTGCGTCCTCGCAATTCATTCAACATACGCATAAGAGAAAGACTCCCTCACCAACTTTACCACAACTGCCATCATGGAGGGTCATCTAGTGTGTCTAGGTGAATTCACAAGTTTATATTCAACTCTTCATATTCTCCGATCCAAATTCACTTCAGACATTATGGGTTGAACTCATACCGCATATACTCAGACTTCCAAAAGGAGGCTTACATCGGGGAATGTTCAGAGATGTCCAAATGGACCAACTCTCGAAAAATTCATCGGGATGACTCTCGATTGAGAACATCTATGTCATAAATGATGTCATATACGATGAAACAAAGGATTAGTAGTATATAAGCTACACAAAGGTTTCCCACCAAAGTGGTCTCTTGAAATCTTACTCTAGCGGTGAAGTTCCAGCCTAGAGTAAAGAATAAGAAAAGCCATTTTGGGTAATTTTCCCTTCACCTATAGATGGACAATTGGACCATGGCCATCCTGTGGTATATGTAAGAATTATCCTGACAAAAATAGAGAATTTCTAGGCTATTTGACACATCATAATGTCTCTTGCACTTTTTCCACAAATTTTTGAAAGGTATGTACTCTTCCTTTCATGTTATGACCATGATAACCTACATTATTTTGACAGGAAGGGATAAAATTTGGAGTTTTCCATCCATCTAAAAATTAATTATGATGGATCAATCGGTTAAACCTATTCGGAAACATAAATACAGACATGATAGTCGATATAAATAAGGGATAACAAATTGCGTTCTCATATCACCACTTGTTCATAAAAAGAGAAAGGCTAATGGTTTACCCAGTTCCCTAATACACGAATCTCCTAAACTAGATCAAAACATTCAATCAGCATAAACCATATGAAACCCGGGAAATATGGTTCAATATCATGGGTGCACTTGTTTTGTATCTATAGTCTAACATGTGGGGTGTACAACTGAGAGACGTCCATATGTAATTGTTGTCTATACACAGAATGAGAGGCATCATATTCAAGGATTTCAAAGTCAATTACCTGATCAAAATGGCCATAGGACAATTCATTATACATATATGTTACATGGAGTTCTCCCACTACTACAGCTTCTTGGAAGGCCATAAGGGACAAGATGCCTTTCGCAGCGGTAAAGCATCTAAAAAGTACCTCTTACTATTTTCCCTGTCATGTGTAGGATGGAAATTGGGTTTGCATCATAATGATGTAATCCAGACCCCACTCTTCGGTGGAGTTGAAGTACTCAGGGAGATATGGATATGTCATAGAGTTGCTTACACATCATTATAAAATGGGCATAGTTTATAAAATTATCATTACTGGCTATGGAAATAATGGTTTCTAGGGCCACATTAGGAAGATATAAAAGACTAGTACTTTCATTTTCCATCTGAAAATTAGGAAAAATTTCATATTTAGTAATGCTTAAGTAATTTTTTGTTTATTTTTAAGTTCTGGTTTTCAAGAGTTATATATATTGAATCCTATGATACCAACTGTGATGGCCTGACTCCCAAATAACCAGAGTCGGTGCCATACAGAGGATCGAATTTGGTTTAAGCTCTGAGAAACTAGCTACTTCTGAATTTTTTAAACTGCTAAAAGTTGTAACCTGAATTTTTTTTATAAAATGGGTATGGTGATTATATGAATGCATAGTATGGGGTTTTAAAATAAACCAATATAACTTTTGAAAACATACATTAAAACTTCCAATAAAATATGTTTCTTAAGAGAAGCTGTAACACACCCAACACTTCATAATAATAAAATTGAACAATTAAATAATACTAACAGAATTACAAGGATACATGATTCAATTCTAAGCATTATCATTTAGAGTAACGATTAAAATGCATTCTAAACAGGTATGTAATGTGAATATGTATGCGCAAATTAAACAAATAAGAGTATAGAATAATCAAAGTAGTGCATAAAGGTAATGAAATTAATTTCATACATATAATACTAAACCACTGAGTGTTAAACATATGTCATACCATAAGCATTTAATTTTATGATAGTCATAAGTACATGCTCTTAACCATGTACATTCTACTATTAGAATATCAATTTGGTTAATTAATTATCACACACATAATGAGGAAATGTATAATGTCGAACATTAATTTCTGTTTCAAGGCCTCATCCGAAGGCCTAGGGGTAACTGTAATTGGACCCCAAACCAGAGAGCCTCTATAATGGGACTCCAACCCAAAGAGCCTCTGTAACTAGACTCTAACCTGGAGGGTCTGGTGTAACTAGACCCCAACTTGGAGGGCTTACTTTTCCAGGTCCCCAACCAAGAATAAACTAGTCCAATACATTCCTCATATGTTTAATAAGGCCATGTATCCAAAGTGTCCCATTCAACATTGAATAACTAATTCCAAATTCATTATCATAAGTGAAAAATAAAATTTTTTCTATTTATGAACTAAATTAATAACTTTACAACTCTTCTATAAACATTAAATGAATTATATAACATATTTGTAACTTCGGATAGGTATTATTCATGATCAATTCATGAACTGATAATTTGAAATGACATTGGACTAAATCATAATATGTTAGTTATTATTTAGATAATAAATTTCTCAATGAAATTCACAATCTAGTAAATGTTACCTGCACATGTGATATGGCTTTAAAACACACAAGTAATGAATGGATTGGGTTACCACATAAAATGATTGTTCCTTAATTTTCAAAATCCTTGATTTTTGGATATAAATTTTTATTGTTTAAAATGACTAATGTTGAATTAAGACTGAATTCATTTGGAAACAAAGAATGTGCTGATAAATGATCATGTATTATTAAATGGTCATGCCTTCTATTGCATAGAATACAAGGCCAACTGATTTTCATCGCATCATTTCTTTTATGTAATGCAAATATTTAATTAAACGTATCAAAAACATACTTTAACCACCAAAGATTGTTTTAGGGAAATTTAATTCGGATTATGGTTAAAACTTATAGGTGCATTCCTATAACCATAACCAATATCATTTAATTCTAATAGTGGAGGGTAACTCATACATGTGAATATAGACTTTCAACCCTCTGATATTTACTCTCATTAATTAAGCGCATAAAAAGAAAAGTATTTGAAATAACTACACTTAGGGTTTTGTGTAAAACATTCATTCAACGAGGTGTACAAAAGAAGTAGTGTTTATTCATGGTCAAATATATTTTAAAGAACATGTTCTATAATTTTTCACAACACCTTGAAAATTTATAAATACAATTGGGGATCAATGTTGGCTTATATACACACGTACCCACATACCCGATTATACTCTATTAATATACGTAAGGATATCATACTATGCTTTTTTGACACTCAAAAGACTATCAAGAACATGAACTGAAATTATAATGATGAAACTATTAAAAGAACATGTATATATTATACATATATATTTAAGTACATATATAATCATGAATGAGAGTTTTCATACAAAAATGACCCCATGCATTTTATAGTTCTTCATTAATTTAGAAACTCAAAATTTTTAGTAAAAAATAATTCCAGAAATATGGTTTATGAAAAACGATAGGGTTTTTCATATGCCAATATTTATATAGATATATATGGTATGTGGATGTGGCATGTAAATATTATTTCAAGGGGTATATATACTTCTTGTCTGCTAATTCTCTATAAAATCAAAAAACCCTAAAGCTCTATTTTAGGTAAAGAGGGGTTCAAACTCAACTGTATGGTGATGTATATTTAAATAACAAGTGTATATAAAATACAACTTAAAACTCAACAATAAAGACAAATATAATTCCCCTACCATAGCTTGAGTAGGAGGAGGATGAGCTCAATAAGGTACTGTAAATCCCATGGGAGACATGTTGGGGTCTGCAGGAAGCTGAGAGCGAAGGACCGAGTGGTTTGGGATGCCTCAGGTGTGTTTTTTATAAACCATACTGAATATTTTAATTCAAGGTCATGGAATGTGTGGACCATGTGGCTTAAAAATACTAATGGTCAGTCCTTGTGGAAACTTCATGAAAGGAGGGAGACCAGTGGCTGCCACATGAGAAGAAAAATAGTGCAATATAGGGTGTAGGGTTACTTTTTTAAAGTAGGTGGAGAAGATGATGATAGTGCAGGAGAGGGATATCAAAAAAATTAACAAATAGTCAGAATTTGTTCTTGATGTGATCAAATGGTCGGGGCACATCTGTGGTTTTAAAACGAAAAGGGTGACTCAGATTAAATCTTAGTTTGATCAGACGGTCCTGGGTCGACGGGGATTTTTTTTAATAAACCCTAAACGGTTGTGATTAGATCTTGCCTAATATGACGGCGTATAATAACACAGATGTTTTACTGTAGCTGCTGGGAGTCGAGGCTTGGACCGAGATGGATGGCCCTGATCGCGCGCGACATGATCCAATGGCCCATATCACGTTTCGCCCAGAAAAACGTGTCCCATATTGAAATGACGAGATGTTTCTGCCTTCTTTATAAGCTGCATCCTCCTATCGATAGCTCAAAAAAACACATAGCACACACAAGGGAGCCTTACACATGGGATCCCCTTCCTCCTTCAGGCCTCTTCCCACCCAAGCCTCACTGCGGCCTTGCACCCTCAGTGGCTTCCTCATGCACTCCTGCTCCCGTGTACCCATTGGGGAACCGATGCACGCGCTCAGGCTGTACTAGGCTTGGGCTAAGGGCTAGGTTCTGCCACCTAGCATAAGATGCCTGCCTTGTTCCAGCCTTAATGGGATAGCCCTAGCGGGCCCAAATTTTTATAAAAACTACCCTAAAAATATATGAAGTCTTAAGGGAAAATAATAATATCTAAAAATTTTACTTTTAAAAATCACTTTTTTATAATTTTAAAAAGGGTTAATGAATACCAAATTATAACTTATCTAATAATATTACTTATATTACTTATAAAAACAAATTATTTAACATTCAGGGTTATAAATTGAAATTTTGTATACCCACATAAAATCTTTTAAACTAATTTTATAGTATACAAAACTATGTTAACCAAAATCATAGTTTAGTTAAATGAAATTAAACATAGTTGAAAATACATTTTAAGAGAAGAAAATCATAACATGGTATTTAATATATTTTCAAAGTGTTTACAATTCCTTAATACTTTTCAAAATTCTGTAATTTAAAATATTTCACCATAATCAGAAGTTATCTTATAATTTACAATTCAAAAATTTTGGGAAACCAAGATGAACACAAATGTCTTTAGTTAACTCACCACAAGGACAACATCTATAATTATAGCTGTTAGAATTCAATGATCACCCAAGGAAATGGTCCAGTCATTGGATTATATAAAACTGTGCCTTTGGGTGTCCTAAAACTTGAGACAAAGAAAGAAGATGGTTCACGTCATACCATTGGTGCTCAGTGTGCTCGTAATGGCTTTTTCCATTCTTATGTTCATTATGACAGATTCCAGGGACCGATATTATTTTCTCGGGGTTCTCATTGTTTTAAGTGGTCTCCCTATAATTTTGATAGGGTTTATAATAGGTATATTTAGGAATAAGTGTATCTTTTGATCATGGTACATTGTAAACACTACAGTGTTCATGTTTAAATGAAAAGACTTGTTTCCATTTTTGTGTTTTACTCAGTTGCATTCTAATATAAATTAAAACCATATTGTTAAATTCTCTTGATAAACTGGTTTTTTTCTGTTTTTATGAAATTCAAACAAAATGTAAACATAAACTTATCAATACATGAGGTTCGAGTTTTTGGGTGTTATAACTTTAGAGGTTATGGTGTTATTTAAGCACAAGATACATAACCATAATGGATAGAATATTAGAAATAGTCATAGTTATTTTAGAGAAATTGAATAAGTTTAAGATAACATTAATAAGTCAGTCTTAGTATTTACCCTCCTCAAAAGATATTATATGATGATTTTACTAATTTAATTTCAGAGATCTTTTTTGTTTTAGAAAATGGATGGATCTAGAGTAATAGAGGCTGTGAAGAAAACTGTGATTGTTTTCTATATTAGAAGCTGAATGAAATGGGTGCTGTAATGAGAACTCTTATGGTTATTCTCAACCAAATATCTAGGATCAATATTGACCGCCTGAACATTGGTGGTTTTTATAAATCATTGTATATGAGGGAAACAAATCCTTAAAGAAGTTTATTTAATAATCATAAAAGAATGTATATTCAAAAACCAATGTTTCATGGATGTGGAACGAAACACCTATGAAAATGCTTCAATGTGATGGGAAGATGTGATAGATGTAGAAATGATGGTTTTAAGGAAATAACCTTCCAAGTAAAAAATGAATCTCACATTTTACTCTAGGAAAGAGAAAGAAGTTCTTTCTAGGGGATTAGTTGAATGTTTTAAATGTGGTGTGCATGGTCATTATACAAACAGATGTCCTACGAAATGGTTTGGGAATGGGATCACCAGGATCATAAAAATATATGTCTACCAATATATGATTCCATTCCAATTAATGATTAGGAAACTGAAAATGGCCAATGAAAGGTATGGATTATTTCATAATTGATCTTTTGAAATTATTAAATCATATGTTATGATTAATGATTTTGTTTGTAAGAAAGAAGTATTTTAGAATAAGTTGGAAAATAATGGATAATAGATTAGGGAGAATGTTGAATGTGTATGAAGTCAATATATATGTTATTCAAGAGTTATGGTTGATTTTAGGATAATGAAATTCTTAAAATAATTAAGGCTCTTTTGATGATAGGATTACATTGGAAGACTTTTTCTGGTATTTGTAACCCTGATGTTTGATATATGAAAATTGTATTCAAGGAATACTTATCTTTTCTTTTGTAGATATAGTTATAATGAAGCATTTGAGTTTATATGATCCTTGAATTTGAGGAAATTAAAGGTTATTAATTTTGGGATGAAAATGGTAGGCACGAGATAACATTTATGGTTAAAATATGTTATGGTTATTTTTTAGTTTTTTTCTCATTTTTATGAATTTGATAAAGTTATATAATTTTTGAAAAAAGGGACATCACGCAGACCTTGTGACAACCTGTCACGTTGGAAAAGGCTGTATGAATTGAACCCACAACCAATGTTCTATTGGGATTTATTTCCTACCACCGGACTACGTGAAGTATTTGGTCAGTATGAATTATTATTTTTAGTTAAATGATTTTTTTGATCAAGAATAAGTTTATTTGGGATATTATGTTTTATCAAAAGGATTTCCTTAGTATAGGAAACTTATTTGAGAACTATGTGATAAAGGTTGTTTTGGAAGATGTTTTCTCTTATTGGGAAACTATATGTCTACGGAAAATAAAATACATTGGTATTTAAATTAATGAGTAATGGTGAAATTTTATCTTGGATGAATCGATGTTTTTATTATGGACATATAGTAATTTGGGTTATTTATTGAAATGATTAACCTATCATAGATAATATGTTATTAGGTTAATTACACTTCAGTATGATACTTTAAGAGTAGTCGATGTTATTTAAAGATAAATGCTAAGATTTAATGTGGAGGACTATGTTATTAAATCCTTCTAAGTTTTGGCTTTCAATCTCAGTTTGGTTTACATTATAGATTATTATAGACAGTTTTTTATTGAATGGTCTATGATGATCTTTTGGTACTATATGTTGAATTTTGAAGATTAAGAGTAGAAATTATTTTTGTAATGGATTTTTCATTTTTCGGACTATATGATCTTGTACTAACCATTTTTGTTTTGTTTAATTTATAATTATAGAGGAAATATATTTTTCATCTTTTGTGGATTATGTGATTATCTAGAAGTTTATTCTAGCATTTTAGGTTTGTCCAATTCATATTTAATACACGTTTTTTGGAGGAAATATGAGTTTGTTGTACAAATTTATTAAAGGATGACACTCTACATGAAAAGTAATTATCCACCATTATGATCATAGTATAGGTAGTCATAAATTTTTTTCAACTCTATAAAATGAATATTCCTGAAAAAAGTTTATACACATTATTTTACAAACATACATTTACCCACCGAAAAATTTATGGTACTGTGGTGGTTAACATTCTGTGATCAAGTTCTCTATCACTCAGTTTTAGTCTATGATAGTTTGATTTTCTTCCATATCCATGCTTTTCTATATGTAATCCCAGTATGGGTTATCATGGGTGACCTTTGTACCTCTCTTTATTTCATTTATAGTGATAGTTTTAATGACTAGTTTTCTGATTTGGGACTTTTAATGATGTTTCTTAGCCCAATTTTAAAATTGTGAGGACGCAATTCCCAAAAGGGTGGAAGGATGTAACAACCTAGGTAAATAAAGAATCTAACATTTTCCTATATATTAATATTTGTGAATTGAATATTAATTTTACATTTAAGGGGATTCAATTCTCGATGGCATACCCGACACACAACAATGACATTCTTTGAAATCTTATGTTGCACACAATGCTGAGTTATATTTAAAAATAATAATATAATATTATTATTTTAAATGGTAGTTAATGAATTTCCCTTGTATTGCGGAGAATAAATAGAAATAAATACAATATGATTATATCGGTTTGTTAAATTGTTTTACATTTATCCAATAAAATTTAGTGGCTTAAAATAGGAAAAATCTGATTTTAAGCATAAATACCCTAATATTCATTAAAAGGTCAATTTACCATCTTTTGATGGAAAAACCCCTTAAATATATTTTTGGTCAAATTTATATTTTAAATTTTACAAAATAAAATTCTTCTTTAGAATCGGGACATCAAAATTTACTTTCTGTAAATTTTAGGTATTTTTCTGATAAATTTCAGTTTTTACGTAATAGTGGAAAATACTGTATTTTAATTAAAAATTCCATTTAAAGTAATTAATTTATGTGTATAGAATATTGTCTTAATTAGTTATAAAGTGTAATTTTATTATATTTTTACCATTTAATTTTATGAAGGTCATTGGAAGTAATTTCACATTGATATTGGACATTAACAAGTGCCAATTATTTGATAGTTATTATTTCATAAACACACGCTTTTATGTATTGACGATGAGAAATAATTTTAAATTAATTAATGGAACTTATATATTTTAAATTTTAAAAAATATACATCATTTTTTAATTCACAATATCAAATATATCTTAGTCTTATTTTTTGGTATTTTTTGGAAAAACATCAATTTCTGATGAATAGTGAAAACACAGAGTAGTAGTTAAAAACCGACTTCTTCATTTAAATGAAATATTAATGCTTCTGTAAATTGAATTTAGAAAATCCTACATGCATGGTTGTTATTATTAAGTTATATTTGGTTCAATATGATGAAAATAATTTTTGGTGAACAATAACTTTTCACTTTTATTTACCACGGTTAAAGGTAAATAGAGTAATTCTAGGTAAAAATAATATTATAATAATATTAAATTTCCATAAAATGTGTCCTAATTCTATTGGAGGATACATTTCCGACCATGGTCATACATGGATTTATTTTTGGTTCCCATGGATCCACATAAGAGTGATAATGACACTTTATATTAATTTATTTAAAGTAATGACAAAAATGACATAAACATATAACTATTAGTAAATCAAATTTTACATGGGGTTATATAAGTTATATCTTAGACTATAATTGTACACATGAAATAAAAAAATATTTCCTACTTCATTTGATTTTATTTATAATTTTTAAGCATCAAATAAATAAAATTACTTACGACACAATGACGATGAAGTGATTTCCATATTAATGAATGATTTAAATAAATGAGATTATAAAATTAAAAAAATATCGAAAAAATTTCAAATTCTTATTGTATGGTTTTATATTGAAAAATATTTATCATATCTTAGAATTTAATATGTTTTGGATATTTAAAAACCTAAAATCATTACATAATAAAATTATATTTTCCAACATTTCGAAAGAGACCCTCCTACCCCTTATAAAAAGCCCTCACCTCTAACTCATTACTCACACCTATCAAGCCCCTTGGATCATACATACTCTATAAAAATAATCTCTAAATATACTTGTATTCCACCCTATATTCTTTACCTTAATCATAAGTCACATCAAGTAATATTTTTGGTTCAAACCAAAGAGAGATGCCTGATTTAAAGGTAACGTCTTCTCTTAAGTTCTTTTCTTTTATTTTACATCTCCAACACCTAAACTATTTTTATTCCATTATTTTATAACAACCCCAGTATCCTAAATATAATAGGTTCTTCATGATAATTAGTGTAACTACACTTACACACACCTCCAACTAATGGGTGAAGAACATATTGTTTCTGTGGAAGGCAATCTACTACCAACGAAAAGATGATTGTTCAATCTTATCCTACCACCTAATATGGTGTCCATTAAGATAGAACTGTATTTACATGTGATATAAATTATATTTATATTGACACTATAATTATGAAAATTTTCATTTAGAACATACCTTCATGCTTTCCATTATGGGTAAATTTGATAATTTCATTTGAGGAAGTGCGGACTACCACCCCCTCAAAGTGACATGAATCGCCCATTCCATGCATGTTATGTATAAAGGATGGATTTAATAAAATTAAATAACATAGGTATTATATTTTAATTATAATATACCTATGTATTATTTTTTTTCATTCCATTATATATAAAATAGAAACAAAAGTAGTGTTAATGCGTACGTATGGCTTACCATCTCCATGAACGGTACATTTTAAATCTTAACTCCAAATGATATGGAATCTTATAAATACATATACAATGGATATATATTATATCTAAATAATGAATATAATTATGGATATAATGGAATTTTTACCTCGTGGACAATTTGTATTTATAACAAGTTCATTTTTTACTAATGTTCCCAACATCGACAAAAATGTATGATATGAATTAAAATAATTAACTAACTGTTATAGAAAGGTAATAAGTGATACAAAAGGAATAATAAACATGAAAAAGGTTCTTATGTATGTATAAATTAACATATGTTTATTATTCAGTAAGAACATGGAACATACATGTCAAGTCGGACACGAGGTAAGGGGATTCTTATCTCATTTTTAATTTCATGAGATTTCCATTGTTCACCACTTATTTATTTCATGTTTTGTATTTTTTACTTCCATTTGATATATATTATCATGATTTTATTTATATTCCATATATTTTGTGCTTAATTTTGTGGTTATTTAGTTTTGGTCTTATGACTCGATTGATTACAACATGGTCAGGGGTTTTCATCTCACTTTTTGTTCCCTTGATATTCATGCTATATTTGAAACTATTTCCTTTGGTGTGGTGTATATACTTCCAATTATTTTATTAATTTTTTAATATAATTTAATTTATGGGTATTTACATCTTCCTTTTATGATCCTTATTTCTTGTTTTTTATGTTTCATATGTTACCAAATCAGTAAGTGAACTTCTTCACCCAATTTCCAATCCTTGGGTTAATCTTGAAATTATTATTTATGTCATGACATACTTATGTGTGAAATCATTTTTTTTGTTGTAATTCCCACTCCCCTTTGTGTTTATATATAGTTGATACACATAATCTCTCAATTGATAAATTCTCATGTCATTGATATGAACTTGATAAGGGTAATATTTACTCAATTTCCATTCATTGAGTTAAACATATAATTCATTGGTTTTGTTTTTAAAAGAACATGTATTAAATTCCTCTGATTTGTTTACACTAAATGTATTATCATATTGAGTTTATTTTTATTTTCCACACATGATTTTGTAATTTATTTATCCCTAATATAAGGATATCATTTTTATATGGGGTTTCATCTCTATTTACATTCCTTTGAGACTTCATTGTTGTTATTCACAAATTAATTTTTATATGGTGTTAATATAGTCCTTTGGCATGTTATAAAATTTATAACATTATTTTATTGATATTATAATGTTTTGATTAATGTTATTCCTCAATTATTTTCATTCTAGCATCTCCCATTTGGTTAGGGACTCTTTAAATAAAATATCATTTTAAATGATTTAATGATTTACTATTCTAAATCATTCTCATTTATGTATATGTTTTAAAAATGGTTTTAAGGATTTATTTATATGGAAATTAATTTTTTGAAATTTAAATTTGTTTCAAATATTTCAAAGTGGTACGAGAAACTGTGATCCAAAAATCTCATTATTAAATATTTTAAATGGTTTTGAAAATGGTTTGATAAAGCAGTGATTATGTTAATATATTGAGTTGATATATTATGATTGCAATGTGGAAATGTAATCATTCCATTATTCTTGTTTTATGTGTTATGAATATATATTTGATATTGGGAATAATTTACATATATGGGTGGATTCGTGATAAACCAAAGGTGGGTGAGCCCGAGATTGCTCTCCAATGCATTGGGTATTGTGACAGAGGTAAACGTTAATGTCTCTCCAAAGAGATTTAGGGAATATACTGTGATGGGTACTCCATGTTTAACCCCATATGTATCTATGAAATCTAAAATGTATGTATGATATGGATGCTATAATTTACCATTATGATTTATTATTTCTCTGTGTTATTCATAAATCTTATGATTTCATGAGGTATGTTAAAGAGCTTATTTTTTGTATGTATTGATGAACTAATGTTTTCATTATTTATTTTTTAACCCTTACTAATATATTTATGCTCATCCCATGTTTTTGAAATGTTTTCCACAGGGTAAAAGATACGGTAAGAGAAAGGAATGACTCTTGATAATTTATATCAAGAAAAGAATTAGTGATGTCTTCTAAGAATTTTTATTATGTGACAAAATGGATTCTGAGTAGAAGTGTCTAATTTGTAATTTTTTTGATGCGATGTAGTAGTTATGGCCTAATTCTCTAAATCTCTAACCCTGAAAAAATCCTAAATGTTAATTATTAACTTAATTAATGATTATGTAATGTTTAATTTTGGGGCCTTATAGTTATGATCACATGGATCGTTATGGATTATTGATGATTTCACACACTTATGTATCATGTACTTTTTAAAAAAAAATATTAATCAATGAGTCATGATTAAAGATCGTTGACTAATTAGGTATGATTATTTTAATTCATGATCATTTTATCATATCATATTCTTATCTTATAGTCGCATAAAATCATTTATTGTTATCTATTTTGTTTACCATTATTAAGAATCGATGATAAAAATTTTCTTATGGTTTATTTCTTCACATTATGAATATGGTTTTTTAGTATTATATGAATAATGAGAGTACTATTGATGAAGAAATTTATGTGACGTAATATAGATCATTTAACATTAATTTGTCTATGTAAATATATTTCAAAAGGAACAAAACATTTACAATTCTTGAATGGATCATATGAAAATACTATTATAATTATTATATTAATAAGATATAGTATTTACATGGGAATGTGTTTCGCAACTTCAGTTTTTATACAATAAAGGATTAATTATAGTTTGAATCTAAACTCATAAATCTTTATAGAGTTCGCTTGAGATAAGACTATGTATAAAATGATGAACTATGTTATGGTAAGGATATGAGTATGGTTTCTCTAGAAAACACATTCCTTTCTAACTAATAGTATGTTCATAAAGAATTGAACATATTCATCTTGGGTTATCAAATCATAATTGGGTGGATTGGGTATTAAATAAATCAACATTAGTTTATAACAAGGTGACCTAATACTTCACTGTTAGTTTAACATTCATGTGTGTTGTTGTAAGGATAAATAATAATTTCTTTATGATCCATTATAATGCATTTGGAAAGATATTTAATTTTAATGATGAATGATAAATAAAAAATTTCATACAATTGATTGAATATGTGAGTATTTAAACCTCATATGATTGATTTTTCCATGATTATATGATTTCTTAATATTATTAATGTTTCTTAAACTATTATTTTGGATACTTTTAATAGAAGGAACTTGGAGGAATCATGTTAACACTGAATGATATTAATGATTATATGATTATCATTATAAGAATTAAAATATAATGGGTGATAGAATGTCAATGATTTTGATTATTTATAACTATGAATCACAATTTATGATTGAAAATATAATCATAGGTGATATTTTAGATGAATCAAATATGACACAAAATGAGTTTTATGAATTCCATTGAATAATAATGGTAATCGTTCCTAAATATCAATAATGTATGATAAATATCAAAGGGAAATGTATCCATTTAATGAGAATAAGTTATTTTTGTGGGATATAAGAAAATATTAGAAATAATTACTAATGAAGAAACAATTTATTTAATTTAATCGATGGGAATAATGTCTTCCTTATGTTATTATTTATAGAAGAATGATTTATAAATAGAATTTTTTCTAATTATACCAATAAATTTCATATTGTGAATTCATGAGTAGAGAATCAGAGATGTTGTAAGAGTAATGGTTTTAGTAATGATGATAAATAGACTTTCATTGAATTATTAATCATATGGGAGATTTTTATGTAATTTCCTATGTTAAATATAAGAAATAATGATTAAATTGAAGTTGATTAATCTTAAAATGTGATTTATATTTCATATTATCAGAGTGATGTGTTAATGTATTAGATGATGAATGATTATTATTTGTTTAATAAGAAAATGTAATTATTAATGTGTATTTTATTTTAATTTTTGATTTATGTTGTAGAAGTGTTTTATCAATGATATTATCATTCTATGAATAAGAAATAATACAATTATTATTCTATAGTTATTTTAAATTATAGTTATACTATATAATATTGAATTATATTTGAACACGATAAAATTTAATTAATTATTAGGAGATATTTTTTGAAAAAACTTTATTGAGGGTTGATCAACCGTTATAATATTCTTATGGATTAGGTAAATAAAATTTATTTGTGAAAAATATTTGAAAAATTTTGATAATTTAAATTGCATAGACTGTTATTTTATTTGAGGAATATGTAAAGTGTTCATTTAGGCAATCATATATTTTATAATTACATCCTTATTGTGTTTTGATATTTTAGAATGATTTGGGTGAATATGTGATCATGTTATTTAAATGATTTTATGTGACATTATGTAAAATATTATCTTTTTTGGGGGGAAATGTTATGTTTATATTGGAACTTTAGTATCATATTTTCTAAATTATTAGGTATTTAATTTTGTTTAGATATATTATTGATGACTTGTGTAGTTAATTATTTATGTAATAATTTAATATTAAATTTTGGTGTTATTACAAATGTTTTAGACATTCAATTTTTATTTCAAAATATGATCATTTATTCAAATTTTATGGAATTGAATCCCAATTTCATTAGAAAATATCTTATAACATCTAGAATGGGTTATCAATATTTTTAGAATGATTTGATCCCATAAAACATAATATCACGTGTTCAAGAATGATAAATTAAATTTTAATATTCATTTAATTTTATAATAAATTATTTAGAGGTGGAAATTTATCGTTGAAAAATGAAAGGACAAAATAATGCCTATGAATTTGAAAGAAATCAAGTACATATATTATTTAATTTTATATGGTAAATGAAATAATTAAATCTATTAAAATGTATCTTTAATATGATAATATTGTAGTTTTTATAGTTTGTATGAGTATTTAATGTTCATTTTCCATCCTCACTGATCAATTCTTTTGTGGTCATTAACATTCGCATGACTGTGTTGTGCATTAGTCTCTATTATTCGTTGAAAATTATATTAATACATTATGCCTTTATTTTCACATCCCTGTAATGGTACCCGTAAATGGGAACAGGATTATGTATTATTTAACATATAATTTTAGTTTCTCATTTCCCCATTCAATTTATGATTTATTATTCCTTTTCAATACATGAGATTTCAACAATATAATCTACAAATATCTTACATATTATTATGAAGATAAAAATTGATCGGATGTAATTTATTTAATGGTGGGTAATTTAAATCCATGATATATTATAATATATGTAAATATATTTTTTATTCAACACATATATTTCACATTTATGATAGCCTTACAAAAAAGCAACCCCATGTGTAATTGAACGATAATATTAGAAACCTTTTTTACCCAGATTTTAAATTAGTAGGTTTTAATATTAATAAACATATTTTGAAAAATATTCCTAATGTTTTTAATTATTTCAAATGTTTTGATTAATGTGTAATAAATGAGTTCAAAATTTTCATTAATGTTATTTTTGGTCCTAAATTATGGTTTTTTAATTGGGTTTTCTCATATTTTAACATGCTGAAATTATAAATAATTTATATTAAGATATGAAATTTTATTTTATGGAATTTAATTCCATTTTCTATATAATAATTTATATATTATATTAGGGTCATTTTTTTCATTTTCTTGTAAAAATATGTATTTTTCCGTTTAAAAATAGTAATTTTTTCAAAGATTCCATTTATATTCAAATCAATGTGTTAATTTTTTGTCATTTATTTTAATGTATCATAACACTATAATTGCCACGACCCGTTCTCGGGACCCGTTCCGTGACTACCCCAAGCCCGTCTTCCATAGGCCAGGGGATGGTGACTAGCACCAAAGGTGTAAAACCCAATAACTGGGAAGGCATTGCATTTATAAAAGTAAACAAAACATCACAGAGTACAAGCAGAAGTAATACACTAATAACAAAAGAAAGTGCTGGATAATTAAATGGGATAGAATACAAACCCAATCAAAAGTACAGCTACAACTGAACAAAAGTACAACAGAAAAAGACAAGAGATGGAAGAATGGAAGCAGCTCCTGGGTCGTCCTCCTCGGATCCTACCTGAAGGGTAGGTACAGAGAGCGCAGCTCCTGGATCGTCCACCACGGATCCTACCTGAAGGGTAGGTACAGATAGCGCAGCACCGGGATCGTCCACCACGGATCCTACCTGAAGGGTATGTACAGATAGCCTCCACAACGCTCTTTCCCATCAACCACCGCCGAGTGTCGTCTCACCTTGAAGTCCACCGCTTGATACTGACTCGTCGTGAGGTCTACCTCCGGGTATCGTCCAGTCTTCGAACACTCGGCCTCCGTCAACACTGTCCGTCGTCTGCAACCAACACAACGAGGTGCGGGGATAGCCCGTGCAGGGGTGAGTATAATGATACTCAGTGGGGACCCCGAGACCTTCAAGGTATCACTAAATCCAAAAAGGATAACCATAAAGTATGAACAAAACAGATAACCCTTACTTAGGTATAATCCCATACTTATACCTAAGTTATCAAGTAACCCATCTCCATCATGAAGAACACAAAGATCATGAAAACAACGGATAACCACTACCCAAATATATGCCCATACATACACATATGTTATCAAGTGACCCGTCTCAATCATGAGGTAAACACAAAGGTCATAGACTCAGCTCAAACCAGGATTTTCATTATCGAAACCGTAAGTGCTGATGAGACCCATCTCTGGAGTGTACAATGATCCTATCACGACTCCGAGGTACTGATCACTACCGTAATGGATGAAGAGCCCCATCTCTGGAGTGTACAGTGATCCTGCCATGACTGTGAGGTACTGCTCACTAACCTAAGACTGATGAGGTACTCCTCCTGTCGAGTACAGCAGGTCAGCCACCCAAACACAGTAGTGCTTCCCGCCAGGGTATGCCACCCAAACACAGTAGTGCACACCCCCTAATACCCGGAAGAGGTACTATCCGGACGAGTTCCATGAGTCTGCACCCAAATGGAGTAGTGCTCCATCCGCCATGGGTCTTCACCCAAACAATGTAGTGCTCCGTCCAATGGGCTAGTCGACTTACTCTATGTCGAGTCGGTCAAGCAGTCGTCAGGTCTCAGCCGGCTACACGGTCTCCGTAATCCGCACGCTCGTCTCCGGGAGGGTCCGCTCCCTGAGCTACTATTCTATACTCCAAATATCACAATGTCCCACGAAGAAGTTTCTCAATGGACCGCCTCATTATAGGGTTCTCAACGCAACATACGGCGCGTTAATCGGACACCCGGTCTGTGAGTTAATAGCTTTTCGTCCCAGGGGCCCTGTTGGTTTCATGAGCGAACCAAACCGGCCATATCTCAACTGTACCCCTAACACTTATAGGGTATTCTCATAGGAACCTTTTCTCAACATGATCACCAACGCCGCTGACGGTTCGTCAAACAGACATCCGGTCTGAAAGTTATCAGCTTTTCCGTTCCAGGGTCCCGGTTGGATTTCAGGTACAATCCTACCCAGCCACTATCCAACTGCAACCAAAACTCACGCGAAGTATGCCAAATGTTCCATCTCATCAATAGGAATCCAACAAAGTCGATGGCACGTCAATCGAACGTCTGTAGCTCATGATATAAGCGTTTCCGCTCCGAGGGCCCGGTTGGTTTCGTATCCGAACCAACCCGGTCGTACTCATGTTCTCAAAAACCTTGAGTGTAATATACCGAAATGACCGCCTCGATCCAAGGATTGGATCTCAACTGACGGTGCGTCGATCGGAGGTCCATTGCCCAGGATATGGGCGTCTGAACAAAACTGTCCGAAATTTGAGGGTTCGGGCTCGGTCCGACCCGACCCGATACCCCCCGGGTCGGCCCGAATCGGGTCGACCCGATCCGGGTCCGGGTCCAGCCATTTAGGGAGCGGCCGGGCCCGATGGGCACGGCCCGACCCACGCGGCCCGGCCCGGCCCGACGCCGGTGCGGCGCGGCGCCCGCAGACCAAACGGCTCGGCCGAAACGGCCCTGCGGAAGAAACGGGGGGCGCGCTGCCCCCTTGTTGGAAACCGCGGCCCCCACGTGGGGGTCAGTCCTCTGCCAGCGATGCGGCAGATCGCCGCGTCTCTCCACCACCGGACGCGCTCCGGTGGTCCGATTTCAATTCTGTCTTCGCCTGCGGTCCTCCCGGGACATGCCCTTCGCTGCAAAGACTTCAAATCGTCCATGCAGACCGTTCTGCCATGGACCATTGATCCTCATGCCAAATAAACAAACCGCGTCTCTTTGTGGTTTTCCGGCGTAGTGCGACGGTGTCGCGACTTGGTTTGACTTCAACGGTGTTGCGCGACGGCGCCACGCTTCTCCGCCCAAACTCATAACTTCCATGCGGTGCAACGGCACCACGCTGCCTTACACCTGTCGTAACAAAATCAACAACCAAGGTGGGAGGAGGGTCGGTCGTGTTCATGCAGTCCAACCTCCTCCCGTTATTTGGATATCAGGCGGCTCAAATACGGACGATAAACAACGATGGAAGTAATCAGGAACAGAAAGAAATAATCTACCTACGGTTATTCTGCAATCAAAAGGAAATTCAGAACCCGCAAACAAAAACTTTTGCGGATCAACTTAATAATGAGTTGATTTTAATTCTTGTTTTAGAAGGGAAAAAATCATAGGATTATTAATATTCTCAAATTAAACCCCCACCTTGAGCATAGTCGTCGAACGAGGTTTGTCATAGAAAGGGACGTCGCGGAAAATGACAGATCATCGCGTCGCGGAGGAATGGTGTCTCCCTTCCTTTGATGCGGAATGAAGGAACGAGGATATGCATGTCGGGCCGTCAATCTCCGAGGAAGGTGTCGCTCACCATCGTCCGTATTTGGAGGATGGCGTTTTTCGTCGGCGGTGGTGCGTTCTTCGTGGTCTTCAACGAAGAATGAAGAACATCAAGACCCCCCCTTTTCTCCCAAAAACTCAACACAACAAGCCCAACTATAATAAAATAAGACTCATCTTATTTTATTAACTTGCAACCCAACGTCTTTGAAATTCAAAATTTAATCAACCAATTAATTGAATTAATTGCAACGTTTAAGCCGCCCAATTAATAGAGGAATTTAATATTTAATTAAACACACGAGTTGACTTTATTTAAAAAGGGGGGGGGGTGCAGGTGTGTTACCTTAACTAATAGGTGGGTTGAGGAAGTTGAAAGGGTGGGGCTCGTGTGGGACCCACCCCACTAATATCCTACCTAGATGATTAGTTAGGATGTGGGTCCCACTCAACCACTTAGCTTAGGTTAAAACTTCCTTGAATAAAAATAAAATTTGTTGCACAGTATTTTATTTTATTCTTTAGTTAACCCAATTAAGTAAAACTCCATCCGAGCAAACGCAACTCTAGAAAGGGTATTCATAAGAAAAAATCGGCGCTACGAGTTCATCGGTGCCCTCGGATTTCAATTCTGAGCACCGTTCAAAAGTTAGAAAAAACCGCTCGTTCGTTCACTGAACGTACCTGAGCTAAACTTCAGAAATTGATTCTGGGCACACCGGACCTCGGAATGAGGTGCTGTCAGAAACTGCGCTCTTGTAAAATTTCCAAGAAAATTATTAAAAAAAATTTCCTTTCCGGGTCTTTACATTACTACCACCTCAGGGATTTACGTTCCCGTAAAGCATTAACACAAACTAGGGATACAAAAGCGGTACTGAGCACACATTTGAGCCTTCCAATCCCATGTGCTCACCTAGAGGATCCCGTACTGCCATTGAAAGAACACCCGAGGAATCAACCGCCCTCATAGGATCTGCTCCTGTCGATTCTCGATCCCCACTAGATCCTCCATGAAAGTCACGCCATCACCAACACCCATCTCCTCATGGTCGATGATATGTGATGTGTTGTGTTCGTATCTCTTCAGTTGAGATACATGGAAGTCGTCGTGCACCTGGTGCAACTGAGGTGGATGGGTCCAGCGGTAAACCACATCGCCTACCCTATTGAGGACCTAGAAAGGTCCATTGAACCTCGGAGATAACTTGTCGCCTCGGCCACATCTTCGTAAACTTCGTCGCGGTGAGACATGTATAAGGATGTGATCATCATCCTCTAAATATAGAGGTCTCCAATTCCTATTTGGAACTGAAACTCAAAACTCTTGCTGCCGCGAGGGTATGGTTGGATGACTCAAGAGTGATCGGACGCACCCTCATATGCATGAGTTTATCCTGTGTTGCCTAGGGTTTCCCTTTCACCGACCACGGAATACCCATCCCGAAGTCATAGTTAAACCACAACCTTTTTTCATAATACCGTCAATTTGTGAATGAATTGTGATTGCCTAGTCCATACTCAAACCAACGTCATAAGGCCTCAACGCTGCCACCAAGATATTCCATCTGAAACTCTAGACTCGAGGGTATGACCACACTATCGGTGTAAGTGTGATATTGAGTATTCTCCCATGGTATCTCCACACGTGAGGGTCAGGTATACGGCTTACCAGAAACTCCAGGTCTGGGACAAGATTTGTGAAAGGAATGAATGATTGATATCAACGTCTGTAACTACGACATCTAGTAGTGGACACAGACTATCCCTTGAATCATTTTTCGAGCCATTGGGTCACACTCCTTGACTACATGCAGCCGCACTCTTCCTCCACCCTCCAGCACCCTGAGCCTGGCGGGGGCAACTAAGGCGGGTGGTTGTAGCATGTTTAAATGTACACCACCTCATGATGCTCTCCCAGCTCTGCCTCCACGTCTGCTTCTTCGTAGACTCATATCTCCTTAAATCTTCCCCAACTTGAAACATTTAACACGCCCGAGTCTCTATGACTGGTATTGGTTTCCTATTTCTTACTGCACTGTGCAGTCTTCATCCGCTCCTGGATGATCTGCACCTTCTTTGTTTATGATCTGTAAGAGCTGCTAAAATTTCTCCATTGCCAAAAAGAGATACTCGGTCTCATCCCATGGATGAACCATGACCATTTCCAAATACAGTCAATCCTAACATGAATGATGTATTCATGCCATGGATGATGTCGTAAGGCCTCGACATAACTACCAAGATATCCAACTGTCACTCTCGCCTCCAAGGGTCGAGTCACATTGTCGGCATCAGTGTGAGGTCACTTGGTCCCCTCCAGTAGAAATCATGAAAGTGAGGTTCAAGTCAACAATTTTTAACCGGAACCTCTCAGTATCAACCGAACAAAAGAAAAGGAAAGAAAACATCACAATGATAAGTGTCTTTTTATTACTGCAACTCATAGTAAAAAGACACAAATACAACAGAAACATGGAACTAGAAGTACCAAGAACAAAAGTAATCCACTAGTTCTGCTCCTGTCCACCTATTCCCAGAGCTCTACTACCTTGTCCACTACTCGGATGTTGCTCAATCACCTGTCGTTGCTTCTGTCTCGGTGGCTCCTCCAACGTCTGCGGATCAACTGTGCGGGGGTTCGGACAGTCACGTACCAGGTGATCCTTCATGCCACATTAATTACACATCTTTCTCCTCGTACGGCTGGCTCTGGTCCTCTTGGACCTCAGCATCATCTTTCTACTGCCTACAGATGACTCAGCTACTGATGGGAAAACATGCGGCGAAGGCAGCAGCTCCTGAACACGCTCGGGGTGTAGAGATTCTGGCACAAACTCCACCCCGAAGAAGGTCTCGAAGTCTCCCCATGTGAAGGTCATCCCCTCGCAATACTGGAACAAGCGGCTCCACCATCTCTCAGCTGCTGCCTGAAAGAGGCTGGCAGAAAAGATCACCATGAAGTCTGTTGGTGTCGCCACTAGCCTGAAGACTCTCACCACAGCCTCCTGCCAATCCTCAACTGCTTGCGGGTCTGTCTCTCCCAAAAACCTGGGTGGCCACTAGCACTGGAACTTGTGCAGCATGCTCAAGCGGTGTGCATCGCCTACTTCTGGGGCTGGTGGCATCGGGGGCCCAACGTATGGTAGTACCGCTGGGGCCTCCGCAGGTGCCTCAACTGCAAGATGGACCTGTACCGAAGCCTCATCACTTGACAGGCTGTCAGTATGAACATCCCCCTAGGCTCTAGCTGGTCTTCCGTGAAAAGGAATCCTGAAGAAACAACGTGACACGGTCAAACGATATATACCCGGTGAGCTGACATGGTTGGGACGTTTTAATGGAAAACCTTTGAAAACACACACGTAATCAGTGTTTTCGTGCACAATGTCGGAAATCAGTTGTCTAGGTCCTGGTGTATGGATACGTCGGCCGCCCGAACCAACACTGGACTCCCTAAACTGAAAACCACACTCGATACTCTTAACACTGTCACTTCACAAAAAGAAAATATCAGAGTTATAAGTTCTGCGGTACAACTGACCCCTCTGATACCAATTTGTCACGAACCGTCCTCGGGACCCATGTCGTGACTACCCCAAGCCCGCCTTCCATAGGCCAGGGGCTGGCGACTAGCACCAAAGGTGTAAAAAAGGATAACTGGGAAGGCATTTCCTTTATAAAAGTAAACAAAACATCACAGAGTACAAGCGGAAGTAATACACTAAGAACAAAAGAAAGTGCTGAAAAATTAAATGGGCTAGAATACAAACCCAATCGAAAGTACAACTACAACTGAACAAAAGTACAACAGAAAAAGACAAGAGATGGATGAATGAAAGAAAATCTTGGGTCGTACTCCACAGATCCTACCTGATGGGTAGGTACAGATAGCGCAGCTCCTAGCTCGTCCACGACGGATCCTACCTGAAGGGTAGGTACAGATAGTACATCTCATGGATCGTCCACCATAGATCCTACCTAAAAGGTATGTACAGATAGCCTCCACAACACTCTTTCCCATCAACATCCTCCGAGTATCATCTTTCCGTGAATCCCACCTCCTAATACTGACTCGTCGTGAGGTCTACCTCCAAGTATCTTCTAGTCTTCGAACACTCGGCATCCGTCAACACTGCCTGTCATCTGCAACCAACACAATGAGGTTTGGGCATAGCCTGTGTAGGGGTGAGTATAACGATACTCAGTAAGGACCCCGAGACCCTCAAGGTCTCACTAAATCCAACAAGGATAACCACAAAGTAGGAACACAATAGATAATCCTTACTTAGGTATAAGACTATACTTATACCTAAGTTATCAAGTAACCCTTCTCAATCATGAGGAACACAAAGATCATGAAAACAACGGATAACCACTACCCAGGTATATGCCCATACATATACCTATGTTATCAAGTGACCCATCTCAATCACGAGGTAAACACAAAGGACATAGACTCAGCTCAAACAAGGATTTTCATTATTGAAACTATAACTGCTGATGAGCCCCGTCTCTGGAGTGTAGAGTGATCCTGTCATGACTCTGAGGTACTGCTCACAACTGTAACAACTGAAGAGCCCCGTCTCTGGAGTGTATAGTGATCCTGTCAGGACTCCAAGGTACTTCTCACTAAGCTCAGACTGGTGAGGTAATCCTCTTATTGAGTACCGCGGGTCAACCACCCAAACACTGTAGTGCTTTCCGCCGGGGTATGCCGCCCAAACACAGTAGTGCACACCCCCTAATAGCCTGTAGAGGTACTCTCCGGACGAGTACCACAAGTCTGCACCCAAACTATGTAGTGCTCTATCCGCCATTGGTCTTCACACAAACAAATTAGTGCTCCGTCCACTGGGCTAGTCGACTTACTCCAAGTCGAGTCGGTCAAGCAGTCGTCAGGTCTCAGCCGGCTACACGGTCTCCGTACTACGCACGCTCGTCTCCGGGAGGTTCCGCACCACGAGCTACTGTTCGATACTCCAAGTATCAAAATTTCCCATGAATAAGTATCTCAAAGGACCACCTCGTCATAGGGGTCTCAATGCAACAGACGGAGCGTCAATCAGACACCCTGTCTGTGAGTTAGTAGCCTTTTCGTCCTAGGGGCCCGGTTGGTTTCGTGAGCGAACCAACCCGTCCGTATCTCAACTGTACCCCGAACTCTCATAGTGTATGCTCATAGGTACCGTTTCACAACGTTATCACCAATGCCACTGACGGTTCATCAAACAGATGTCAGGTCTGAAAGTTATCAGCTTTTCCGTTCTAGGGGCCTGTTTGGATTTCCGGTACAATCCAACCCGGCCACTATCCAACTACAACCAAAACTCGGGCGAAGTATTCCAAAAGTTCCATCTCATCATTATGAATCCAACAAAGTTGACGGCATATCAATCAGACGTCCGTAGCTCGAGATATAAGTGTTTCCGCTCTGAGGGCTCGGTTGGTTTCGTATCCAAACCAACCCAGCCGTACTAAAGTTCACCAAAACATTGAGTGTAATATACCAAAACGACCGTCTCGATCCAAGTATAGCATCACCATTCACGGTGCATCGATCGGAGGTCTATGACCCATGATATGGGCGTTTGAACAAAAATGTCCGAAATTAGGGGGTTCGGGCCCGGTCCGACCCGGCCCGATACCCCCCCCCCCCCCCCGGGTCGGTCCGAACTGGGGCGACCCCGATCCGGGTCCGGGTCTGGCCCTTTAGGGCATGTCCTGGCCCGGTAGGCACGTCCCAGCCCACGCGGCCCGGCCCGGCCTGGGCAGCCCGGCCTGGCGCTGGTGCGGCGCGGCGCCCGTGGACCAAGCGGCTCGGCCGAAACGGCCGAGTGGAAGAAACGGGGGGCGTGCTGCCCCCCAGTTGGAAACCGCGGCCCCAACGTGGGGGCACTCCTCTGCCAGCGACGCGGCGGATCGCCGCATCTCTCCATCAGCGGATCTCGCGCGGCCACGAGATCCCACCTCCGCCACGGCTGATGTCGTGGCCGCTCCTACCGGTGGCGCGCTGGGGCGCCGCTGCCTCCGGGCGGCCGGCCAGTGCCGGCCCCTTTCGGCTGCCAGCGTGGCGCGCCAGCGGCACCTTATGCGGACCATTGGACACGCTCTAGTGGTCCGATTTCAATTCTGTCTTCACCTGCGGTCCTCCCGGGACCTGCCCTTCGCTGCAAAGACTTCAAATCACCAATGCGGCCCGTTTTTCCATGGCCCGTCGATCCGTACTCCAAATAAACAAACCGCGTCTCATCGTGGTTTTCCGGCGCGGCACGACGGCGCTGCGGATTTTCTCTACTTCAACAGAACGGCACGACGGGGCCGTGCTTCTTCGCCCAAATTCATATCTTCCGCACGGTGCAACGGCACCGCACTTCCTTACATGTGCCGCAACAAAATCAACAACCAAGGGGGGATGAGGTTCGGCCATGTTCATGCGGTCCGACCTCCTCCCATTATTGTGATACCAGGTGGCTCAAATAAAGACAATAAGCAGCGATATAAGTAATCAGGAACAAAAAGAAATAATCTACATGGGTTTTTCCACAATCAAAAGGAAATTCCAAACCCGCAAAGAAAAACTTTTGCGGATCAACTTAATAATGAGTTGATCCAAATTCTTGTTTTAGAAGGAAAATAATCATGAGATTATTAATATTCTCAATTTAAACCCCTACCTTGAGCATAGTCGTCGAATGAGGTGTGGCGCATAAAGGGACGTCGCGGAAAAAGATGGATCGTCGCGTCGCGGAGGAACGATGTCTCCCTTCCTTTGACGCGGAAAGAAGGAACGAAGAGATGCACGTTGGGTCGTCGATCTCTGAGGAAGGCGTCTCTCACCGTCGTCCGTCATTGTAGGTCGGCGTTCTTCGTCGGCGATGGTCCGTTTTTCACGTTCTTCGACGAAGAACGAAGAACTTCAAGACTACCCCTTTTCTCCCAAAAACTCAACACAACAATCCCAACAATAATAAAATAAGACTCGTCTTATTTTATTAACAAACAAGCCAACGTCACTGAAATTCAAAATTGAATCAACCAATTAATTGAATTAATTGCAACGTTTAAGCCACCCAACTAATAGAGTCATTTAATTTTTAATTAAACGCACGAGTAGTCTATATTTAAAAAGGGGGGTGTGGGTGTGTTACCTTAATTAATAGGGGGGTTGAGGTAGTTGAAAGGGCGGGGATCATGTGGGCCCCACCCCACTAATATCCTCCCTAGCGGATTAGTTTGGATGTGGGTCCCACTCAACCACTTAGCTTAGGATAACACTTCCTTGAATAAAAATAAAATCTATTGCACAGTATTTTATTTTATTCTGTAGTTAACCCAGTTAAGTAAAACTCCACCTGAGCAAACGCAACTCCAGAAAGGGTATTCATAAGAGAAAACTGGCGCTACGAGTTCATCGGTGCCCTCATATTTCAATTCCGAGCACTGGTTCAGAAGTTAAAAAAACCTGCTCATTCATTCACTGAACGTACCTGAGCTAAACTTCAGAAATTGATTCTGGGCATACCGAACCTTGGAATCAGGTGCCATCAGAAACTGCGCTCTTGTAAAATTCCAACAAAAAATTAAGAAAAAAAAATTTCCTTTAAATTTCTGGGTCTTTACAATAATATTTATTAATAACATAGTAATATAGATAATAATAATCATAATACATGATTTTTTATACGTTTATTTTGGATCTTGAAAAAAATAGTAAATATTATTTTTATTCCCATAATGTGTTTTTAATAAAATAAGTTAAATTAAACTCTATATATTAATATGTTTTATTTAAATTATTGATTAAATATTTAGTCATATATTTGAACATTCATTTTCTTAATTATAAAATAAATGAAATGTATGTAAATTTTGTAACATGGTTAATGATTAATTTTTCAATAATAGGGTTACCAAAAGTTTAAACCAAGATATAAGGGTAGTATTGCCACAAAAACCAATATAATTATTTTTATATTATGATATTTTAAAATATATTATCACCCCTTAAAATATTTAAAAATTTTGATCCACTTTCCTATGAAAATGACATCATATCATTGAAATATTTTATGAATTTTCATTTGTGTCCCTCAGATCATATATAAAATATAACCTATTCTCGTCAATTGGTAATACAATATAGGACTTATATATCTATCGATAACTTCTCATAAAATATCATAGATTTAATAACATTAATATAGGTCCCATCATTATCTCTAAATACCAACACTTTATGGAATAATATGTTATTAATGGAGACTCTCAAAGTAGAGGTATTAATATTAACCAAGCTATTTCAGTTATATTTATTTATTTATATCCTATAAACGTGTTCTATAGATTAAAAAAAATTATATTGTATAAAAAACATACTAAGATGAAATTATATTTATGGAATAACCATTATCCACCCATCCTCTAATAAATATGAAATAAAAGTATAGCTCATGTGTACATGTGGACTTCCCCATCAACATATTGATATAATTATTTTTCCATATCCCTATTTCAATTTTTCTCTAATTATGGTTTCAATTTTTATATATGATATTTATGATATAATTAAGATTTTGTAATTATAATATCCTATCTACATTCTTAACTTTTTCTCCATTGGTAAATGATAACATCCCTCAAGTGAACTTTTCGATTAAAACCTCTACGAAATTATATATATTTTTTATAATGTTTCCTAACAAGTCGGGTAAAAATGGGAAAATTTAATAAACATATATGGGTTTTATCATATATTACTGTTTCTTTTATTTTTAATTTTCATTTAACATTTTATATTACCATCCATTGAAGAATAGAAACATCAATTGTATATCTATAAGGACTACCATTTATATTGGGGGGATATAATTAAAATTTTACAAAATATTAACATGAATTGTTTTAATTGTGTATAAATTAATATATATGATATTAATAAAATTATTATTATTCTATATATGGAGTTAACATGATCAATTTTCATGGACAAAAACTACCTCAATAAAAGACAGATGAAAAACAGAGCAATTTACACTTTCAATAATGCCTTTAATAGAGAACAGATAAAAAATTATTTAAATGACAAAATTTGAAGATATATGATATTTTATTTATGAATATAGTCAATTATATGATTAAAATAAATAAATAATTATTATATATAAGTATATATATATATTTCTTAATTCATTTTTAATATTAGGTAATGGTTTTATCTTTATTACTTCTCATTAAGATATGTTTAAATGTTATTCAATTTTTTTTTTCAATGTTGTATATAAGACCCATTATTTGTTTTTGTAATATTTTATATGTTTATTAAATTTATTTATGAAAACATATTATTTAAAGTGTTTCAAATGACATTCAATTCATAAATTAGCAAATCCATAAAGGGTCTTGTTATTAGTTGTGTTTTTATGACATGTGATTTCTGTTGTAGACCTATTTAAATTTATTGGAGGTATATAAATATCCATTTTCTTATAATATCATATATGATTATTATTTCTTTATAGAAAATATGAAATTTCCAAAAAATCATCATAGGGGTTTGGATATTATATAAACCAAGGCGGTATGGGTTTATCATCACAGATTGTCATCTTTGGGACATTTGATATGTTTTACTAGTATATTATTTTATAATGTGTATCTAATATTAAGTTTATATTTTTATTCATTAATATCAATATTTAAAAAGTTTTTCTTGTTTAAATTTTTAATATATCATTCATTTGGTTCATGAATCAGATGATTTCAAAGAGGTAACCATTTGATGACATGATAACAATTTTTTACTGGGAATGATTATGATTAAAATTATGATGATAAAATTATACATTCTATGTCACCCAAATTATTTTTACATTATTTTACTCTATTTTTTAATAAATAATACATTTTTCATTTCATATTAATATTTTTAGTACACACGTAACTGAAATAATATTTTAATGGAAAACTATGCTTTTTTATTTCTTTGGTTCGGAATATTCTATTCCTTGACTATATTTTATTTGAAAATATTTCAAGAATGATTTTACAATTCCAATAAATTTTAATTCCAAATTTATTTATATATTAATAAACTAAATTAGGTTAAAAGGGGAATGTTCTAATGTTTTTCCATGTTTTCTAATTTTGTATTTTCCACAAAAATTTGAATGTAATTTTTTTATTAACAATCCATACATGAATGGATTTCCCTATTATTAGAAATAATATTTTCAAATTCTTTTAAATAAAAAATTAATTTTTTATATTGAATGAAAATGCCTTCTTTAATATTTTTTAATATCTTTCATTTTAAATAAATTATTTCCAAATGAAAAGGGTATGTTCCTCAAGGGATGTTCTTATGATACTTTAATGTTCTTTTTCTTATGTGACAACATCCATTGAAGTGACTTTTTCTTATTTGGTCATGGAATCCAATGAGAGGAAATTTATTATTTCTTAGGATGTATAGTTTTTGTTAAAAAGAAATTTTTACAAAACATTTTTTCCTTCAATGGGTTAAATATTGTTGTTCTGATAAGTTCTTATGGAAAAAATTTTAATAGATTATGATTTTGTAATGGGCGGTTTATTTATAATAATAGGACATGTGGTAACATTATAAAAATTGGACAAATTGGTTTTTTATATCCCCACTGTTGATGGGCCAATGTTTATGGAGTTGAGAAAATCTTAAGAAAAAAGATTATTAAACACATAAGTGATGATAGCGTTAATTTGATGAAAGTTACACCTATTAGAATATTAGAAATGACAATATATATATTACCACAATTTTAGTTTTTAAATAAATATTTTATAGGGAGTTATCATTGAATAATAAAGAGACTTTAATTTCCTATATTATCACCAAAATCATATTACTTATTTTTATGTTATATAGTCATTTATCATGATTGATTTTTGAAAATTTATCTATCTTATATAAGTATTAATTTATTTTGAGAAAACATTACACCGTGTTTAATGATTACTGATTTTAGCTAATTGGGGCTGTTTTTTGTATTTCATGATCCTGATATCATACCCTTATTCTTATTTTTTCTCTGATATGATCACTAATTGATTTCAATTATTTTTATATTTTATGAGAACATGAACTCACCCTTTCTTATGATTCCCTTCACCATGTTATAAATAATGGTTTTTGTATGATATTACTAAAAGGGTAATATTCTTGATAAAAATAATTAGAAATTATATAGATTATTTATTTAAGTGTTGTTTATGATTACATGATTCAAAAGGGATAATCACATTATTGTTTTAGAAAGAATCATTTTTATTTTTATTTTTTATTCCCTAGATAAATGGTAGTATTTATTTATCAATGTTTTTTATTCTATAAAAAAATACCATACACACAATCTTGAGTTTTTGTGGTTGGTTTATTATAAGTATTTTTAGGGTTTATTTATAAAGATTATAGTGTGAAATTTATAATAACCATATCATTTAAAGTATCCATTCACTCAAAAATAGATTATCATGAGATAAAAAAATTGTTTTTTATGTAATTAATAAATATTATTAAATGATTCACTATCATACAGGAAAAGTAAACAAGGTAGTGGGTGCCTTCAGTAATGATAGATAATGAATCGTTAACTATGTTAAATTTAAAACAAGATAATTTTTAATGATTTGATAAATGTTAGACAATAAATTATAAATATAGGAAATCTGTATTTTTTGGTTTTAAGAGAATAAGAAATAATCATTATACTAAAGAATTATTCATTCATAGAATTTTTTTTTATTTGTATGAAATAGTGGAACTGGTAATAAGGGTATGTTGAATGAATTTAACATTGGAAAAGATAGTGTTATGTGATATGGAATGTGGTTTTTTGCTTTGACGGGTTTCATGAGAATTAAGGTCCTATTTTATAATCCTTATAGTTCACTATTTTTATTCACCCCAGAAGGTATAACATGTATAAATACTTTTGATAATATTTTTATTATGATGGAATAAAGATATATATTGAGAGTTATACTATGAAATGATTCAATTCTAATAGGATAAAGTCGAAATACCAAAACTAAGGGGACACTTCATCATTTTCTAGTTCAATAATAGAGATCAGATAATGTATCCATGTTTTTTAGGTGGGATTAACAAATACATCATCAAGTTATAATTGGGTTTTATTGACCATTTAACCAAATCAATGATTTTCCATCCCATTCGATATAAAATTTCATTGGATCAAAAATATACACCGTATAATATAGAGGGGATCACATTGTAAGGATTACCTCTCATTATTGTATTTTATTATATTCTCATATTTACGTCCCATTTTTTAATATAAATTAGAATTTATTGGGTATTTAAAATAATTTCATCATAACATTTTATCCTCAATATGAATTATTGTTAGAATAAATAATATAAATATTGGATGATGTGATTTGAGATTTCAAATTTAATTATTGTTGTTTTTCTGCCAATAACATCCATTAGTTGAATTTTCCAATTTTTTTTATTCTAGTATACAGATGCATCCTTTTAGTTCTTATATAGAAGGCAATATTGAAATACAACTTGTTGGGTAAAATCTAGTGACAAAAAGTTTTTGGTAATTCGGTTTGTAAAAGGAATAAATGATAAAAAATATATTATACAACACTACATTATTATATCTCAGTGAACCGAAAAGTATTTAGAAGATTGATTTCATGTTAGTGATCATGTTTTTCTTAATGGTTCAATATTGTAATGTCCTATGAATTTTGGAAAAAATTTAATGATATGTCCATTTTGTTTAATGACATGAAATATTTGATAATGTGTGATAAATTTTTAACCATGTGTCAAAATCAACATGTTAATTATAGGTGAATTATTTGTATCTTATTTCATTGATATGGAAATATATACCTGATGCATATCATGTCATGACCCTAAATTTGTTTATATGGATGAATAACTATATTATAATTAAAATATATACCATATTTATGATTGAAAATTAAATTTATTAAAAAAATATAATTATTAACTTTATTAATGTTTTATATCACCATCATAATATTTTGGAACCATCATGGGAATAAAAAAGAAATAAGGGAAAAATACCGTCACCAAATAAGGTTATGAACAAAATTATAATGACAGACATTATTAAAATTGTGGAAAATGTTAAATAACAAATAATATTATAAATAATTCAATATTTATATTTATATTTATTCATTTTATTGTATCATATTCATCATAGTTTGAAAATAATTTTGTTGAAAAATTTATAGTTTTGTTTCGCTACATTATTTTTCCATATTAAATCGTCTTATTCAGATTATATATTTCCTTATTTTAAAATTTTAATTTGATAAATTTGATTAAAATTTATGATGTCATCATAAAAAATATTAATTATTTTTTATTGTTTCGAATCTTCTAAACAGATAGATTATTGGGTGAAATAAAAAAATATTAATATTTATTAATTCATTAATTTTGTTATACTATATAAATAATAATAATATAACATTGACTTTTATTAAAATCCATATTTTCCTCCTTGGCCTTAAAAAATCCAATTCATTCCAAATTAATCATTGTTATAATTCATTTTTGAGTAAAAATAATTTTCGGTTTTCAAAAGGATTTTTCTAAATTGATATTTCATTACGATTTATATATACCAATGAAATATTATTTTACCTGATCATGAAAATTAATAATAAAAAATTATTTAATTTTTATTATTTGGTGGTTTTATTTTGTAATTATTTCACTATAATTTTTCTTCACAATAAATATTGAATGTGGTTAACATTATTTACCACAGTAAAGGTTAAAACTTGTTATTTAATGTAAACAATTAATTTATAAGGCAAAAAATAACATATACAAATTCCAATTTGTTGATAAGTTTATGAAAATATTCACATTTTATTATTAATTATCTTTTTTTATATAAACATCCACATGATTAATAATTTATTTCATTATAAAGCATCAAATAATTCAATGTGTACCACTCCCATCACATTCAAAAGGGAACCACATCATCATAATTATTCACAAAAATTGATATTTTTAATCCAAAAATTGTAGTCCCCAATACCTTACCAACTCTAATCAACCTGAATTGGATGTCACGGTCCTTGAAAAATTCCATCCGATAATATATTAATTTTAAATCCGGTTTAGGTTTTCTATAGAAGAGGTATAATTCTTGACAAAGTGTATCTTTTTTATTCTATCCACTACCTTCATCATATAATATATTACGATTGTGAAATAATTTCAATATTATATTATATATATATTATTAATATAATGGTAAAAACATTATTTTTCTCTATTTTCATCAAATGGAAAATGACAATGTCACTCATGCATACATGTGGACTACCACTTCCATGAAGCGATATTCTTTTATTTTCTTCACTAGATCAAATGAATGGTGAAAATGATGGATGAAATAAATATATATATAATTTATAACATTTTTACGAGTATTTAAATATAATATAATACTTAAATTCTTACCCTATCATCTGTTTGAAGACTATAACATCGCTTGAGTGTATGTGTAGACTACCACCTCAACAAAGAAATGTGATTTGGTTTCCATTTAAACTGTTATTCAATGGTAATATTGATAAAAATAGTGAGTAAATGTTGCATATATAATATATTTTTAAATTTAAAAGTTTACATAATTTATAATTTATTTATTTTCAATATAGAAGAAATATTAAAATGTTGTCCATGTATACATAAAGATTACCATCTCTATGAAATGAATTGATTAATTTTTCTTCGCGTCCTAATGTGGTTGGTTTTCAAAGATGATCTAAAATATAAATATGACAATGAAAACATTTTCACGATATTTTATGTAATATAAATATATCCTCTCTGACCATTTTCAACACACTGTAGTTTTTTCTATGTTATAATTAAAACGACGCAAAAACATCCCATGTGAAATTAAATATTTTAGTAACTAAATAAGAAAATAAAATAAAATAAAAAGTAATATAAAAAAGGAATAATATAAAAAAATTATTACTCATGTAAATAACAAAAATATTTTATTTTTTCAGTGTTAGATAATATCTGAATCTAGATGAGTATTAAAGAAAGGTATTGTTGTATAAATCCATTTTTAAAGTATCTATGTAAATATTTATATTCTATATCCATTTTCCAAAAAATAGTCCAATAATGTTCTTTTTTATAAATCCAGAATGTATAAAAGAAATTTTAATCTAATTTAGAATTTATTTTTTTCATAAATGAAAAATTATAATATTTCACAGAGTGTTCATTTTATTTGTTTTAATTTCAAAAATAAATTTTTATTAATATATTCAACTTATCCATAATTTCATAACATCATATTTTGTTATTAATTGTCATGATTCAACAACTTGTTAAAATTTTAATTCAATATATATCTTATTCCTCCCCTTTTATTAATTTTCATTATTATTTATTTTCAATGAAAAATCTTGTTACCAATAAATGTTATCTACAAATGGAATATGTTTTTCATATTTTTTATGATGAGTTTTCAGTAGTTTTATGATGTAAAATTTGCAATCCAAAAATATGTTTGATCATGATATAGTACTTCATAATTATATTTGCGGATGAATTTTACAAATATCACTCATGTTGTTGATTGAACAATATATGGATCTTGTTTGCATTGGTTAATGGTAATACCCAAGACAGTTAAAATAGGGGAGACAATTGGGGGAGTAACTCCTATAGAATTAACAATGTTCCTTTTATATAGGAATATATTAAACATGTGTAATTAGGGGTTATGAATATAGTTCACCAAGATATGTATACTATTTTTTTATTTTTTATTCAAATCGATTAATTTCATGATGAAAGTAATGTAATGGTCACATATTCAATATATATTTTACTTAAGTAATAAAATTATTCGATATATATGTCCACACATAACATTGAACATAATTGAAAGCCATGAAATTTTTAAGTAATGTATAATTTTTATATATAACTATTAAAATGGATCTGTTGAATTACGAGGTTTTCATATGAATAAAAAATAGTAAATATATGCATAATGAAAATAATGAATACATTTAACACTAAAAAATACAATTACATTATCAATAACAACTAAAAATAATAATTTTCTTCTTAAAAACACATTCTTATAGAATTTATGTTTTATTTGAATAAAAGTAATATTGTATGACAAAATAATGAAATATTCAACATATAAAAATGTATTAATAATTAAATAAGAATTATTTTATGGGAAATATTATTAAGGAATAGTTAAAATTTTCAATTTTTATTTTCCTACATGAACAATTTTTCATTATATATTTTTATTTAAAATACTAATTCCTAATTTTTATAATAATAAAAATAGAAATTGAAAATTTAGATTTCGTTATTAATAACTATATATTCATATGATTATTTTAAATAATTTTTTTAGGTTATTATTGGAAAACATATCAACTTGTATGTTATCAAATAAAAATAGTACAACAAAAAAATAGCAATATATATTATTAACCCAACTTTTTTAAGAAAATAAATTAATATATTTTAAAATATTGTTTTCAAATAAGATCCTTATATTTGATATTTTAGAAGATAACTAATATTTTCTCAAAAAATATATTTAATAAAAAAACCATTAAAAAATATTAAATTAAATTCTATAAATTCGAGAAATTGAAATAAATTAAATTAAATTGAAATTATTACTCAACGATTCCAATGTATATAACATGGGTTTTTATAATTTTTCATTAAGGATAATTTAAATTGGTAAAAAATAGTAACCATAGAAAATAAAAAAAATAAAAAATAAAATAGAAAAGAGTAATTGACTTTGAACATATTTAACATATGAATTGGAGTATTTAATTGGTAAATATATTAACCATATCTCTTCCCATATAATGTTTTTTTAAATTTTTGATGCAATTTAATTGGATTTGGCTTATATCTGTTGTTTTTTTTTGTTATTTTTAAAAAAATCATCGCAATTCCCTTCTAATATGGGCTCACATGTCCTCACATCACCACATAGCATAACCGAGAGAGAATGGTATAAGAACTAGAATTACATCTCATCCAATTTCTTATCCACGTTAAATGGGGTTTGTTCTTTTCAAAAGACCACCCCTAAAGATATTTACACCCATTTCAATGGAGATAATCCATAATGTGAGGAGTAAATCTCAAATCACAAATTTCTCTTTGTTTTTTATTTGTTTGAACTTCTTCACCATATATTTCAATGATAAAATAAAAAATAATATATATATTATAATTTTTTTAACATTATGTTTTTATTGTAATGAATCATTCCTTATCCACTCGTTCATTTTCTAATAAGAAACATAAAATTGTGAACCATTCCTACATGTTTACAACCTTATTCACTATATAAAATGTAAATTTACCGTCAATAACCCAAATTAATGGTTATAATAATCAGTTTAATGGATAAATAATATATTTATTAAATTATCAATGTTTTGGTATATAAAAAAATACATCATATTAATGATATGATTCAAAAACTATTGTTATAAATACAACCATTCAAAACAAGTATAATAATATGGTAATGATCTCTTCATTTTATATGATAGATTTATATAAATAATATTCTTGTTCTAATTCATTATAATTATTTCATATAGCTCTAATAAATACTAAATAATATCATTAAGATAATTTTCTAAAGATATCTAAACTTAACCATCTCCTAAACATCCATTAATCATGGTATGTTCATGTGTGTGTTGGTTTAACGACCTTTTTGAACATTGTAACGAATTAATTTCATATATTACTATGGGAAATTAATCGATCAACTAATATATACAGGTAAATTATTTTTAAATTTTATTTAATGAATATTAAAATGAATATTTATCTCATTACATAATTAAACCCCAAACATTTGTTTAGAATCATTGAAATAAGATTTTTTTCAATTTGATCTAGAAAGGAATATAATGAAACAATCATGAAATGAATTTAATGAATCAATAATAATTATAATTTGATATTTATAATAACATTGGATATATTACAATTGAGAATAATTTAGTAAGAATGAATACAAACACAGATAAAATGAATCTAGTTAGAACAATTCATGATTATTTATACCATATATTTCAAATTGTAATAAAATAGCTATATTTATTAATTTAATGATTATAAATGAGGTTTTAAATGAATATATTGATTAATATTATTTCTATATATATTATTATAATAGATATGTTTTTTATATAATATGTCAGAGTGAATTCATGGAAATAATGATATAAGATAAGGGTTTCTACATAAAATTTCTATCTTCGATATATGTTATGTCTTATTAACCTAATTTAATTTTTGTGTTTTTTATAATTTCCACTTTATGAATGAAATAATGAATAAAATATTACTCATGGTAATTTAATTTCAATTTAATATTTCTATTCTATATGTTTTTTATTTTCATTGTCCTAAATTTGGATGAGTTGTTGCTAAATCAACTATCATTCATTGAGATATAATTATTCTTGTTGAACATATTTAATATATTAAATGTATATTATACACAATTAATTAAATATGTTTTATTTTCCAATGAATTTTATAAATTTATATTCTTACAACATCATCCCCACCTAAAAATTTCTGACTTCTAAAAGAATATTGTCTGAATGTGTTTTTTAGAAACTAAAACATAGTTCTTTATGTTCTAATGTTTCATTATGAATATAATTTTTATAAGATCTATACGTAATTTATTATACTAATTCATATTGTATTATATCTCGTATATCATTTGGGAAAATAGTTTTTACAAACATAACATTGAATTAATGTATTCAATTTTTTAAATTACAAAATTGTTTTAGTTATTCTCATCCTCATTAAGTGGTTATTCATCTTCCTTATACAGGTTTAAAAACCCCATATATATTAGAATATCATATTTTGAGACACTATAAGATATTGAATAATATGAATATTATAATTACCTTATCATTTTTAATATATTTATTTATTACCATTTATTTATTTTGTAATTTCAACATTGTACAATCCAAATAACAAAATATTTTTATATTCCACTATCAAATATTATTTATTCCATATAAAAGTTACTATGATATAATAATACCTTCTTCAAGGATACTTTTTTTCATATTGTATTTACATCAAGTGTTTCAAAAACATTTTACATTACCCTATTATAAATTTCTTCTTAAATTGATTGAATTTATAATCTCATTATGGATGATAAATTGATGAATTATAGAATACTCTTATTATGATTTTTTTCTATTTTAAAATTTAATTTCCAAAAAAAGTCATATATAGTGTTATGTTTTATAAATAAATATATAAATTAATTTTTGCAAATTCCATTTTGCTGATTGAGTTTTTTTAATGAAAAAATAAAAATTATTGATGTCATTATATATGACACAATTTAGGAATTTTAGGAAATGAATTTTATTTTCATGAGTTATTTTTTTATTATGATTGAATTATCTCTTATAGAACATGTATTTAATAACGATGATGGGTGTAGTGTGGTATCCTTATCCAATACATTTTTAATGTTAATAAACTCATGATATCATAATGCTAAAATGGTTGTAGCATAAGTATAAAAATGAACACATGTTATTTACTAAACATAAATTATTTCAATACTAATTAACTATGCCTAAAGATTTATGAATGTTATATCCCAAGGTAAAAGGTTTATGTGGGATATTTTTGAATGTATTAAGATGTAAATGGTTTATTACCCAATATTAATGTGGTATTCAGGTTTTATCCCATTATTAAAGAACATTCATGGGTTTTTACACTAAGACCACTATGATATGGGTATAAGATTTTATTTTGAACAAAAAATTGATATTTTTTATCTAATGTTTGTGTAACTTTTTCTAAGTAATTTAAATCCTTTTCATGTTTCCAATATTAATGAATATTGTAATAATCATAATATCTATTATATTATATTTATGACTTATTGTGAAATTAACATTATATTATTCCCTTATATTATTTTTTATAATATACGTAACTCCATATCCATGTCATACCCCTGCTCAAGATTGATGCATTATGATTTATTGAAGTTACTCTCATATTGAGAATTTTTATCACCAAATTTCATTTAAATCATTCCTAGGTTATAAATATTATTAAAGTTAATATTGAACCATGAAAATATATCATAAGAATAATTTATATGTTTTTATAAATCTTTTTATCATATAAAATCATTTCCATAGTCAGTGGTCACTAAATTGACTTTCATATTAGATTGGGTTCAATCCCCTTTAAATACTTCATTATCTCATGAGATTTACTTATTTACCCAAAAAAATTGGATCGATATGACTAACTCACATGATTTCTTACTATAATTTAACTACTCGTACTTTTATTATAATGATAACACCCATCTCATAATGAAAAAATTATTTATTTTTTCTCCGAGATTATAAAGAATTGATCATATCGTCATATCATAACCCATGGAGAAGATATATGTTTCACAAAAACATCATAAATAACACCATAAACCCAGAAGATAAATACTGAAGAGGATAAATATGTTTTGTATCCCAATTAAATACTATGACTCATCAAAGGATATTGTTATAGTTGAATAATACTTTAAAATAAAACAATAACATTTCATGTGAAAAAAAAATCATTTTTTAAAGCATAATTTAAATATAAATGTTTCTAAATATATTGGGAATATTTTCAATATAAAAAAGGAAATCGATAAATAATGATTTAAATAAAAGAGTATTTATGATAGTTTGTAATGTTGGTCATGTGGATTATGTTAAAAGAAAAATTATATTCATATTTTACATAAAAAGTAAAAAGCACAGTATTGGGAAAATGATAAGGTTACCTTTAATTTTTTTATCAAAAGTAATTCATATATAATAAATTAATTTAAATAGCCTATATATAATAGTAAAAAGATTATTGAAATCTTATTAATGAAAAGTATTTAATTCGATGAAAATATTCCCGACTAAAAGGAAAACCATGCTCAAACATCCTAAAAAACAATATTTTAGTCTCATGAAGACATAAATAGTTTAAAATCAAATCAAATAAATAAATAAATCAAAAAATAATTATGAAAATTTATTTCATAAAATTATTGGCAGATATTTGATAAAAATTCATTATTGTAATTTATGAGTGGAATTTCATTAGAAACCATTAAATAATATATATATTTTTTTGAATAGATTAAATTGAATATTTTATTATTTAAAAATACTTTTAACGGAGTTCAATACACCACAGAAATATGAAATTTGTGCATAATATTAAAGCATGACACAACGAATTGAAAATGGGGGGAAACCATTACCTTATAATTAAAATGATTCGTAAAATCTATAAACACATGTAAAATAAATATATAATTATTTTAATTATATTAAATTTCCATATTAGTACATATTATATCATGAATATTTCTATTATATTATTTTCACACTAGTTTGTTAAAAATTCTATATTAAAGTTATCGTATTGGGTGTTAACTTCTTCAGTTTTCATGTATGTTATAGTTTATAATTAACCTAATTTTTTTATTGGATCATATATCACCAAATTGTTAATATTGATATAAATATATCAATTATTAATTAAATATATATATATATATATATAATCATATTTATTAGGGATGAAACATGATCTACATCACTTCATGGACAAGATAACCTGTACATACAAACATGTGAGGTTAACACTTTTCGATGGATATAAGGAAAGAAAGGGAAATGATAAATCCCTTTTAAAAAAAATTTATATATTAAATATAATATAATTTTTCAAAATATTTCTTTTGTAACTCCATGTATTGTATGAATTATAAAAAATCACACCAATTCATGGAGGCGATAGACCACAGGTTCACATGAGAAACATTACTATTTAAAAATGGATTATAATGATTGAAGGTAAATAATATATAATATTTATAGAAAAATAATACATTTATAAGTATCATATATAACCGATAAATAAAACATTACTAAAACTAATTAAGGATGGTGATGTAAAATAAATTCCATCACTACATTTGGGTGATAGTCCATAGTAATTCAAAAATGATACATTCTTATACTTTTTAATTGATATGAGGGGGTAAATGGATATATAAAATTATAAAAAATATTATATTTATTATAATATCTTTGTAATTTTATTTATGTTAAAAAATTTTGTAGGATTTAGAAGATGAAATAAAATAGAATGATCATAGGTAAGATCTGTACCAATACATTGAGGGACCTCCTTAGCATTACTAACTATTACATGAAGGATTTGTATGAAGAGAATACAAGAGGATAAATATGAATTGAAGGATTATATAAAGGTTTTTTATTAGGTATGTTCCATGATATAAGGTAAAAATATTTTAGATGTGGTAGGGGAATATGTTCCCTATTATATGTGTTAGGAGTGATAAACAATGAATTTATTAACGGATTTCAAGGATTTAAGGTCACATTAATTGGATAGTGGATTCCAATGTATGAGTATTTGGTGTTAAAATAAAATATGTTTGTAATAAATTTGTAAAATAATAATTTTACAATTGTTTGATGAAATCCCACCCTCCCTCATGGTTTATCCCCCAATGTAAATGCGTTGAATCCTTAATTTTGGTAAAAATGTTTTACATTATTTAATATTATATATGGAAGAAAATTATTATAAACCTATTAAGTTATATTCATTATAAGTTTTAAAATATAGAATATATTTTATTACATACTATTTATATTAGTGGACAATTTTAATATTAATTAAGTTCACAAACTACAACAAAAACCAATTTAAAAAAATTATATGAAAATCTTTTTACATCTATTACATACCTTGTTAAAAATAATTTAAATAATAAAATACATTTATAATTTATAAATTCCATTATAACCATGAAATGATCTATATTAAATTTTTTTGTAATAAAAAAATAACGTAAATAAAAATTGTGATTTAGAAAAATTATTTTTTGTAATGAAAATTAAAATATTTCAAAATGAATTATATTGAAATGTATATAATTAATTAGATTGTATATAGTAAAATGATTATTTTATAAAAATTATGATAAATTGAAAAAACATAAATGGATATATAATTTAATAGAATAGATATTTTTTACAAAACTTAAAATGTTTACTATTCATGGAAAAATAAATAATTCTGAAACAACTCCAGTAATTTTCCCTAAAATAATAATAACATGAAGATTTTAAAAATTATATTAATTATATAAAATAAATATTTCATTAAATTTTAGTAAATAATTATATTATTCATGTGGAAAATTCTATGAGATCAGTTTTTGAATAAATCATATTTTTGAAACATAAAAATGACTATATAGAAAAATGATTATTAAATTTTTATGATTTAATAAATAAATTTTAAAGAAAAAAACCCCTGAAAATAATTTTTAGTAATATGGTTCTTGCTATTAACACATTACAATTTAATGGATATGTTATAACAATTTATTTTATTATAATTCATATAATCATTGTCGCGTATAAGAAAAGCTATTAGAAAGTTTTGTAACATTTAAAAGAAAATACATATAAAATAGATGGTTGTTACATTATTCAACATTGGAATTATTTTTCCCCTAAAATTTACAACTGTATTGTACAAATATATGGAGACACATCTTCTTCATTATATTTGTTGGTTCCAATGTAACTTCTTCTAGTCCATAATTCTCCCAAATAACAATTACTAGCTGAGTATTTATATTTTATATAAATACAACTCTACAAAGCTTTATCAATACACATTTTTTTCTTATTAAATATTGTTCTCCAATGTTATAACCTATAAGTTCAGTAAATTTGGAGTATTAAGTTTTTACTTCTCCATGAATTATATATCGATAACAACATGAAATTCAGAGAGGATTGGTGGGAGTGACAACTAATAAGATACATTTGGTACAATTCATTAATATTGATCGAAACAATTCACATAGGGCTTAACGTTCCCTTCATTAATAATATTATTTCCTTCTTCCATGGAGAAATTAAAAGGAAAAATTCTCAAAATTATCAAATTCATGATCCCTCTTATGATTGTTAATATAAATAATTCATTTCCACTAAGATATCATGACATGACACTAATTCACTTTAACAATATCTAGAATTTACTTTTCTAGATAAGGTTCATATACCAATACTTATCCAATTTTATACTAATATGTCATAGTTATATAGTCCAATAATTATAGGATTTTTTAATGATCCATATTAATTTTTAGATTAATGAAATTATTGTAAGAAAACATAACTTGAGGAAGGTGTGAATTGGAAATAAATTTTAAATATAGTGGATATGATATCAACATATCTCCCATGGTGTTAATGGTTCTCTCAGAATAAAAATCTTTTAGAAGATGATAATTTATATTTAAACACATCATTATTTCTATATCTTATTATAGACATCTCAAAACATCATGTAAAACCATTGATATTGATCGGAAACAAAAGAATCTTGTAACCCATGTAACCTTATAACATAAATAAATTTTACTCTCTAATTATTATTATTGGAGATATCCTCCCCAATGGAGTTCAATATATATAAAATCATATAAAGATAAACAAAAATTTAAATACCATAAATTAATTTATATGTTTAAGAGATTAATATAATGATATAAATGGTTTGTTTTTTACATTTTCCATTATAGTATGTGTAATTTTAGTAACATCCACTTAGTAAACATTCTCTACTCCAAAATATTTGACATAACAAGCACCAAGACACACATTACACAATATTAATCATCGTGATTTCCCACAAAAAACGATCATTCTATAATCTATAAAACATTATAGTTCATGGATAAATATATATCTGTGTTATTCACTTATTCCAGCAGTTCCTTCAATAGGGATGGTATATATGATATATTGAAATTATTTATTTACCATATCATTCCATCATAACCAAGGTGATATTATTACACATTATCCAAATTTATTTAAATAAACACGTTATCCTTACGTGCCTCATTAATATTCACATGGATATATGGTTAAGAAATCATCAAGGAAAGATAATATTTCACCTATTCCTTAAATATTTATTAGTCCCTCTTTTTAAAATCTCTAAATTTTTTATATTTTGTGATCCACAACATTTATAAGCTGTTATGATACATTTTAATCAAAGAATAACCCACCACATTATCTTTCATATGTTTATATATTATTGATAAGTCATATTTATTAATTAATCACAATAAAACATATTATTTCATATTCTACAAATTATGAGTCGAATATTTAATTTAAACATTTCTGATCATTATAGTTGTCACAAATTCTGCCATAATTATAAATTTTACTATATGTGTATTGAAATGATTACAACTATTTTCTCTAAATCCTGATTTGGGTTATTTTAATCATTAATAGTTATTTGGAATAATGAATAAGATATCACCAAATAATTCTTAATGAAAATGCATCTCTACCCCTTAATTGATTCATCACTATAAAATCTAACCCTTCTCCACTATTATGTTGTATTATAACATGTTAATTAACAAACCATATCTTTATTTCCTTTAATGTTTTTTTTCACAATCACTACATAGAGGAAAATATCTCCCATCATAGTTAACACTGTTAGTGTATGAGATATCCTTGTTGAATCCTTTACAAGAAATCCATAATATCCATATAATCGAGGAAAAATATATATTTCAGTCGTATGGTTGATCTGGGTGACGTTCAGTAACATTGGTCTTTGGGGGATCCATTTATATACTCCCACATGATATTTTATTAACCGAAAATTTATATTTTAATATAATAAATTGTTCATTGTAAATTTTGAAAATATTTTACCCTTTCATTTGGTCGTTTGTATAATTCTCATGTTTTTTTCATACCCATCAATATTATTAGTATTTATAATAAAATCATTGAAAAATACAACAAAAATTTAATCAATGTATTGTCAATAGGATTTATTAATTAATCTATGAATTCATCACGTAAATTAGTTAATAAAAATAGAATCAATATAAATTCATAGATTCCATATCTTGAATGAAATGTAATATTGGGTAGGTCATCAATTTTAATGTTCAAAAAATTGTTTTAAGATCAAAGATAAATTTTGAAAAAATATTGGCCTCCTTGTGTTGGATCAAATAAAACATCAACATAGGTAATATGATAATTATTCACGATCATTGTATTATTTAATTCCACATCATCATTATAGTGTAACATTGATACATCCTTTTTAAAAAATTCATTGGTGCAACCCATGTCGACACACATGGTCAAATGAATAGGTTATCATTATTCTCATGTAATTTCTTATTAATTTCATATAACATAGTCAATTAAATTTAATATAGTGTATATGAAATATTTTTAATAACATGATTGAGTTCAATTGAAAACTTGAATTCCCCAGTTTAAGGAAGGCTATTTAAATATTTTAGACAAACATTAATAAAAAACCATAAATTTTTTTTATCATTGATATTGAGTTCCTCCCCAACCATCTATGATAAATATACCTTTTATAGAATAGAAGTCCAATTTAGTGGATTTTATTTCCATTATATGTTCGTATCTACCCCCAAAATTATAGATATCAATGGGTTGGTTCATATTTTCTAATATAAATTCCCTTGAATGGAAATATAAATGGTTTTAATATAAATAAATATAATTAATTCCAAAAATAACATCTCATTAATATATTAAAATAATAACATGTTTTAATGGAATAAAATTAAAAAAAATAAAATTTTTAGTAGAATCATTGTGTTGAGATTCGATCATTTACTAATTAGCATTATTTCAGAAAATTTTACATCTAATCCTTGAAATAAATAATAAACATTTCGTGATAAAGGTCTAGGATATAAATGATTTCATATTACTATTCTATAATATGATTCCTAAATAATTTAGTGCACTAATCAGCACCACAAATTCATCATTCTTTCTCAAAACAATTTCTAAAAACCAAATACTTTGCATAACAACTACTAGTATTAATCAGACTGATCGATCATTAAAAATCACTAACAGGATTTCTAAATATCAAAACATTATTTAAAATCAATGAAAACACAAGTTTATATAATTATTTATTTTAAATTTCCCATTAAAATCATTCATTATTTTTTTAATGAAAATTCGAATCAACCTAGAAATACCCCACATGAGTGTCAAATATGTTGTCTAGTAATGGAATATTCATTGTTCACTAGAGTGATGGAAGAGATACAGTAAAAAAAATTTATTAGGATTCATTAAACCTATATAAAAGTAATTTAAATCCACATACACTTAATCTATCTAGGTATATATTTATTTGATTAGAAAATCCAAAAACAATTCGTTACCAAACTTCTGAAGCTCCCATATATTTAGGATCATCCTAATGGTTATTAACAATGTTTTTTCATCAAATATTACAATGCTATCTAACTCACCTCTAATATTATTATTAGAGGCCCATACGTTTCATACAAATATATTACATCATTTATGATGAATATTAAATAAATTTCACTATAATAAATATTGACAGTCCATATATGTTTAGTACCATTGGAAATGTGGATAAGTAAACTAATAATACATAAAGTATCTTCATCCTTATTGATTTTGTTCTTCAAAATTAACAACCTTCATAGCCATATCACACATAAAACCATTCCTCACAACCAATAACATGGAAACAAATGAAACAGTGAGATCAGATTCTCAATATGGGTAAATATAAGAGATATCAATCAATGATCATAATTGAGAATAATATTAGAATAATTGTAGTAGAACGTGAAAAATGCATACAATAATAATTTTTAATTGATCAATTATTGATAATCAGGAACAATAGTATAATTATTTTCATTAAAATTAAATAATATATATGTGTATGTAATCCTAAATAGTCAATCTTGAACCATTAAAACATATCCAAAGTATATGACATATGGTTTTTAAATACACATAATCGTAATAAATAATTTTCCTTATCAAGAATTAGATCCATTTCTATCATAGTGGATTCATATAACTCCACATTCCCTCACATCCTTGATCATGATTCACTCCCAAAAATATATTATTGTAAAAATTCACTTACTAAACTTGGTTCATTCCATGTTCTTTTACATTTTATCACATGGGATATCCTTTTCACCTAATGTGTTTGGGGGATATAATCAACCCACCTGACATTGGTTTATAATGTAACCACCCATGCATGGTTTATATCAGATCTACATATAAAATAATGAAACCTATACATATCTGCACCACATTATTGTAACCCATTAATTACATCATAATATCATTACCCATAGAAACGATACTCGATTCATTTAAATTTAATAATAAACATCATAAACCATCCATAAAATTATAAAATATGGTAACATCAGATTTTATTACCATTATATCATTTTAAAACAGGAATGGACGTTTTTATAGATGAATATTCTTTTATAAAACCCTAGGACATTTCTTGGGAAAATAACATTTTGATTTGAAAAAAAATTACAATATAAAAGATTCAGAAAATTAATGAAAATATTATATTTATAAGAATAAAATGAACAAAATAATGTATGCTTTAATGAATATGGTATTCATAAAGGTAATAAACACCATTCATCTTGTGTAAATTTAATCACAAATTCCATCATCATATTCCGCAAAAATTAAAAATTATATTATTTTGAAAATAGTAAAAATATTTTTTCAATTCATGGTAAGGATATAAAAATATTGTAAAACATTAGGTAATTAATATCTTAGGAATTGTATAAATATTATTCAAAAAACATTACTGACATATATCAAAATGGATGAAAAACATATTGACTGATGTAAAATACAAGATTGTATTTCCATGAAACCATTATTTCAGTATATTTAGTACATAAATAGAGGAACACGAATGGAAAACCTAAAATTAAAAAAATGACTAGATGATAAATAAATACATATCACTTGGGAAATATAGATAATTTAATTTCGTAATTCTAAACTTTATGCACAAAATTTCCTGGAATGAAGGATATTCTAACCTAAATATATTTATGCCTTTGTAATTATAGAATTGAATGAAATTGGATGATTTAATATAATATGGTTGTAAAAATAAAATTAAATTAACAATTTATTTTGAGGAAATATATTGTTGGGTGCTATATACACCATAGAAATATGAAATTGGATCATAACGCTGAATCATGTCTCATTGAATCAAAATTGTCACAGAATAACAACCTTTTGAATTAATTGATTAAAAATCCATCCATCATTTTGTATAATAAATTAATAATGACTATAATTATATATAAAAAATAATAATACATTTAATATCAAATAATATCCACTAATAATATTTCAACACCCTTTTACTAACATTTTTTCATTAAAGCCAGGATTTTATGTATTATCTTCTTCATTTGTTGTGTATGTTTTAGTTATATAGTAACAATACTAGGAAATTGATCATGTATCACCAAATAAAATAATATTAAACCTGATATAAATACCAAAAATAGTAATTATAAAAAAATTATAACCATTAATAGTATTTGGTGATGAAAATTTATATACATAACATTATGTAGACGGATATACGTACTTACACATTAGTGATGTTTCCACTTTTTGATAGAATGAATGAAAACTATTAATTAATAATTCTACTATTTAGGGTAATTATTATATAATACATATAATATTCTGTCATTAAAACTAACATTATTACTATAAATGTCAATTGGAAGTTTAAAAAGAAATAAATCACTTCGTAGAGGTGGTATTCCACACATTCTTAAGAGAGATGTAATCATTTACCAATGGATAAGAATGTATGAAAGAAAATAATATCTTACAAATATAAATGAATAATTATTTTATAAATTTATTATATAATAATTTAATCCTTCATTATAACCACCAATTAATGATGTGGACTGAAAATTAATCGTATTTTAAGCTTGAGGTTGTCATCCACACATATGAATAAGCTATAATATTATCTCCAATTATATTGAATGAGATGATAATAATGGATAAATCATTATAATTTCAACTCATTATATTTATTATAATATATTAATCATTATTATTGATATAAAATGTTTTTCTTATGTAGAATAAGAATTAAAATTGATAATTCATGGTTATAAAATATTCTTCTTCTTTGCCAGACATCATTTGGATTATTCCATTCAAACTGAAGGATGTGAATGTAGGTTTAGGGTAATGTTGATGTGTTATTTGGGAGGTGCCTATCTTTTTCCCCCATTTTCAGTGAACAATAAGAGATCAGCCCAATGATAAATGATGTGTTCAATATAATTGAATCAAAGAACACAGAAAACATGAATCACTCTAGAAAGAGAGAGAGAGTGGATCATCACACATTATTTATAATTAATTAAATTAAATAAGAATTTCATTAGTGGAATTAATTATTTTATTATGGATTAGGTAACAAATATGTGAATCACCTTTGTTTAATTTTTATAATCAATTGTAGATTCTCTCTAGCAGGGATCCACTTGTGTTCCAGGAATCTATAGACATAGTCTAAAGAATCTCGCGGTTCTAGCATGTCCGGCGATATATCGTCTTCCATTGATCGATATAAGAATTTATTCCCAAATGTATTTCGTGATTTGGTGCGGGGGATAACGCATTCTGTTCATGGGAGACATGTTGTAGACGATAAATCTCAAGGTCTTGAGATAATTATCAAATTATGATGTTCACAACCCAAAAAATTTAATTATCATCTTGATAAAATAACATAACTAGGTTTATTTATCAGTAGGGTTAAAAATAAAATAATTGAAAATGTTCCTTTAATTATTTATTTGATCCTAGTGAAATACCCATGTCAAATAAAAATGTTAATATTATTATATCTCGATATGTTCTTTTCTTGAAAATTATAATTTGATGTTATTTAATCAAATAATAATTCATATTTATTACTTTCTCGCCTGAACTAAATTATCGAATGATCAATCCTACTTAATATTTAACATACCATTATTAATGTCTACTTAATTATTAAATAAATATAATTTCATTATTCACAAATAAGTAAGTAAATATTATATTTAGTAATAAAAAAATAAATATTTGTCAAATATTCCACTCACATTTTACTCTCTCGAATAACAGCTTACAGAAAAAATATGATCATGAAAACATGGATTATTATTAAATAAGATGATGGAATAATATTTATTCAATAAGAGAAATAATAAATAACAATATAATATTTTATTTATATTCTTGACAAACTTAATGTGTCACCTGTTAGGGAATATTTCTCAATGGAATTAGGTGAAGCATCCTAAACACCAAGGTTAGAATATCAAAACATAGAAAAGATCCAATAGACAATGAAGTTAATTCCACAACAATATAATACCTCATACAGACACTTACTGTGTAATGTAATACCATTATCACAATATATCAGATCAAGAAGGATGTATGATATTTCAATTAACCTACGTGATTGACGACTCTTTCTATGACTTTCTAGAAATATAACATTTCAATAGAACACTGTGTCCATGAATTTTTTAGAAAATATCATTTCCATTAAAGGTCCTAATATATTATCATTTGTTAAATAATAGACTTTATTAGTTCATTATTGCATTATTCATTAATGTATTTTTACCTATGAAAATCTCCAAAATATCATACTTCACCGCAAACATCTATCCCTGTGATTTTCATCAATTTGTATATTTATGTGACTATTAATACACATTATTGATAATATTAATTTCTAAGGAACTATAAACATTAATATATATCAAAAAACCAATGAAACATATAAATGTTGATTCCCTACATCCAGTTCAGGCTCTCACAAAATCCAACTGGACATTACCAAGGGCATACACCCTGAGAAGGTGCCTTGAAGTCCAATGAATCCCCACCCTTGATATCATCTATCATTTGTGACCATTAAATTATATCATCCATCTGTATAAAATATATTTAAGAATTTTTTCATATAAATTCTGTGTTCTCAACATAACGGGGAACTACTATGACCTTTTATCGTGAAATATACTATTGGGACATTATCTCATACTGTGTTATAAAATTGAAAAATCATGATGTGATAAAAATTTTATTAATATTCACAACTATGAATACATGATATCATAATGTACCCTAATTTGTATCCAGGGAACCAACTATAACTATATCCCACTTTCACTAGATCCAAAAACTGAAAATTCATGTCTGATATCTCTCACATTATATTCTTTCTTATTTTGATATTTTCCTTTAGTCAAGGGTTCCAAAACGTTCTCTTCCATGGGATCTATAATAACTACAAAATTAACCCTTCGATGAAAAACCCTCAAGGGGTGACACTTCTAGAATAGGTTCTTTGTCTGCTGCGGTTACCTTTTCACTTTTGTAAGAGCCACCACTGTAGTATTATCATAATAAGATTTTATTGGATATTAAATACTAGAACTACATCAATCTATTTGACTAATTGTGAATCCTAATGGATTCTATGGCTACATCAAGAGCTTATATATACTCTAACTCTGTTGTAGAATCTATGAAAACTATCTTCTTTGAATAGTTCAAGAAAATAGGTATTCTACTATGATGTAAAACATATCCTAATTGGGACATTAGTTAATAATGATCAATCTAAAAAGTATAGTCACTATATTCTTGAATAACTAGCTCTTAATCTCCTCCATACACTAGGATCATATCCTTTTTACTTCCCAGATACATGAGGATATCCATAATGATAGTACAGTTTTGTTCCCCTAGATCTGCATAACGTTATCTGACAATTTTCATTACATAAGAATCATCATGAATAGTAGATATCACAGAATATATTAATTATCCAATCACTATAGTATATTGGATTTTATTGATTCCATCTATCTAATGTTGTTTCTAAGGACACATTTTTATAGAATAATATAAACTATTTGGCACTATAACCAATCCAATCATGGTGTGTTCCACAAAAAATCTAATCAGTATATGGCCTATCTATGTACCCTAACATAGTCCAAGTAACATTTCAATCTATAAAAAAAGATCTTGATCCCTAGAATGTAATCTAGTTCACCAATGTTTTTCATAGAGAGACACATTTCTAACATTTCCTTAACAATGTGTAAGACAAGAATGTTATTTCCAATAATTAATATATCATCAACATATAAAACATTTATAATGTCCAAATTCTCAATAAACCCCTTTTAAACATTGGGCTCTCTTTCATTCTTAATGAAAATAATTTTATTTATGGATTCAGGAAATCCAATGTTCCATGAGTTAGATGCTTCAATTAATCTATAAATGGATCATTGAAACATGAAAATCCTTTTGGCATCACCTAGTGTAATAAACCCTTCTGTTTGATTCATATAGGCATCTTCCGAATGGTTCCCCTTAATGAATGATGTTTTTTTCCTCATTCAAATCCCAGATTCATGGTATGATTCTATACCAAGTAGAATTATATTGGATTTAAACATGGAAACAAGGTAATATTAATTAGGGTATACATTTCCTTGACACTTTTTAAACTATTTACCCAATAACCTATATTTTTTTGTATTTATATTATCCTACATGTTCATTTGACTCTTGAATATATGTTTTCATCCAACAGGATTCGAAATTAATAGTTTCATTAATGGGAACCCAAAGCATTTTCTATACATGGAATCCATTTTCATAATTCATGGCTTCTAGTCTAGATGATTCTGGGATCTATACAACCTCCATGTAGGATATATGATCATCATTGTCAGAAAATATTGCTTCACAATATTTAGTGAATAAAAACCCATATCTCTATTGTTTTGTTACCTCAATTATCATTCTAGGGGATATTTTTGTTTTAGGAATAACTACATCCCAGGGGGCCAATGTAATCTATTCCTATACCAACTACTTTATATCATGAGCACTGTCATCATCGAATTCAATTATTCTCACACTATCCATTTGGAGGATGTTATCCCTCTCAAGACAGGTGACTTGTCATGATAAAATCTTTTTTATGTCTAAGGGGTTGTATATTTAGTATCCCATAGATTCCTTGGGATAAACAATAAGGATACACTTTGTTCCAATGGTTGAATGTTTGATCTTAAGAAGTGCATAACAAATTCCTAAAAACCCAGTACACGTGTATGAGACTAAATTGGATTCGTTCCACTCCATACTCGAAGGTAATTAAATTTTCTCTTTAGTTGGTACTCAGTTTAATGTGTATACAACATCTTTTAATCTATATCCTCAAAAGAATAAATGAAGATCTGAATGAATCATCTTCTACCTTACCATGTCTAACAAGGTACAACTCATCTATTCAATGAAACCATTCCACTATGGTGTTTAAGGTGGAGTGAGTTTATATATAATCCCAAAAAACATGTTAAATGTTATTATCTCTTGGTAATGATATTCACCACCTCGATCTTATCAAAGCTTATTTGTCTTCTTTCCATGTGTAGTCTCTACTTCATTCATAAATTCCTTGATTTTCTCAAAAGGACTCGAACATAAAACACATCTTGCATACATAGCCATATCTACTCATGTCATCAGTAAAATATATGAAGATAGTATATTAATATTAAGCTTCTATTATAAATGTTCCACACACATTAGTCTGTACAAATCCTAGAAGCTTTGTGGCACTTTCACCATATCCACCAATTGGTGGATTGTTCATTTTTCCTTCATAATTGTCTAAATAATGATCATAAAAGAGATTCATAAAAGACATCTTATATACATGACCTATTATAGTTATTCCATGTATTGGTGTTATCTGATTAGTGTGAGCATGATTCATTATCAATATCTAATACTTGGTTTTTGTAATTTAATACATAAAGACTATTATTTAAATGTTCCATACCCTAACATATTTTTTCCATAGGAAAGACAAACATTAATTTCAAAATTTGAAAAATAAACCCATATGTATCTAGTAATGATACATAAATTACGTTCCTGGTAACCATATATGCATAAAAACAACATTTTAAAACCAAAATCATTCTTATTGGAAATGAATGGTGTTAGTCATCAATGGCTATGGAAGCCAATTTACCATTATCATGTCTCAGATCCACATATACTATGGTAATAAGTCAAAATCTACATGCTTACTATGTTTTTATATATATTCATGCAAAAAAAGTTTGAATATAATACCCAATGTGTAGATATGTAATGATAAAAAAATATTAGAAACACACATTTAGCTTCCCCAAGATTATGGGTGTAGTTCTTCTTTTAGTGGCCTAACATGCCACTTGAAAAACATATTTCATCCATTTCCAATACATTCGTCCAAATCATCACCTTCTTGGAAGGATGGTTCTCAAGATCTTTAGTGTGTTTTTAGGTCTTAGGAACATTTTCTACGTTCTTCCCATTCTTATTCACCATAATGATTTTGGGTTTATCATACCCCATATCATTATCTACTTATAGAATCAATGTATTATCTTTAAAGAAATCATCTCATTGTATTTCATAATGTAATTTACAATAAAACTGGAGAAGGACTCATGATGTTATTATGTTATGAGATCATTACACAACATCGCAGAGAATCTAATCCCTATGATGTCTAAGCAATCAATGTAGCTTATGATCTTGACCACATGAGAACCATATCAAGAAAAACCCACTGGTAGTAGTTTTAATTAAAGAATTATAGATCTCATACCTCTATTTTCTCTCATTATATTGATAGATATCCCAAATTTTAGGCATCATTCTATATGCATCCATGTCCCCATGTTGCTTCAAAATATCGTCGAACATGGATGATAGCATGAAGCCCTAAAAATATATTGAACTGTTCAGATGTTTCTAATAGAGAGATAGGTCTTCATTACTTACATCATTACTATAAACAACTATAAAATGTTTTTTCAACACATAGAATTTCATTTCATGGTTAAATACAGTGTGTAAGAACATCTTTAACTCCTAGAAATTTGTTCTAGTGAGAAGTTTTTCATTATCAATTGTGGATTAGAGTAATATGTTTGAAGTCATTTTTGTGATATTTTGATAAATAATATGAGCATAATTTTGTTACATTATGTTATAAAATCTAGAAAAATAAATAAATATTATATTTACAATTAGCCCAATTTTTTATCAAAACCTAATTTCCCTTGCCATGGGATTCAAAATATCATGTTTCTTGGACATTCTAGTGGTAAGATCTACATTCCCCTTCTCATTACACAAACATTGGTTGGTCAAGAAACATGATTATATTTAGGTAGGTAATCAGAATGAAAACTACATTTAATCACAGTTCCATGATCCACTGAGTGGACACCCCAATCCTAAAACTCATAAATAGAATTTTCTCAACCCATGCCTCTCAGTTCCACTATGTTCTAATTTGGCAGTCAACCCTTAATTAAAACTATTTTAAGTCAACATAAAATATCATGTTAAAATACTTCAATTATTAAAGGCACCCCACCTTTTTCTGGTCCAGCACTTTGAACTATGGTACAATTTAAATTAAAGTAGTGGAAGGATATACTGACATAATATTTAATTGAGAAATGTTATCCGTTATGAGTTAATTCAAAATTTTAATCTTTATTACAGGCTTTTTAATAATAAGAATGTATACTTAAGTGATTAACCATGTCTTGGATAATATTTATACATAATCCAATTTATTTTAGTCCTATTGGCCATGCTCTTTAATTTAATTAATTTACATGATCACAAAAAACACCTATAATAAAATAACCATGAAACTACTAGAAATAAAGTTATTAAGTTGTATGATCATGACCATTTACTAATGGATATTTTTTATAGCAGTTTATAACCAAAAAATTGACCTAGGAGAAAACACCTTGAACTAATTATGGTTCGTGTAATAGCTTTCCACATGTCCACCAATATCTCTCTCTCTTTGATTTGTATCATCTAAACTATAAATTTGAACCACCTCTACTGGCTTGGGAGATCCATCCATTACCCAACCATTTACTCACACGTAGGTCAGGGGGAAAGGGTTTACATGAAAGAATCAATGGTCACAAATGCCCTATATAATAAGGGAAGAGTAGGTTCACAATCCAACAATTTAAATTAATAATAAATTAAAAAGAATCCAATATCTTACATAGGTATAGTATCCTCTAATGATTATCCACATGCATGAAATGAATTATGCATTTAATAAAACATGAATTCAATTATTAATCATTCGTTTATGGTAAATTTTTCTCATATAAATTAATTAAAATCTTCAATTAATCGAATGTTATATTTTAATTAAATTATGACTTCTACGAGTATATCATTCTTTATATTTGAAACAAATTAAATAAATTCATTTCATTTTAATTTAGTACATAAGTATGCCTTGGAGAAAATACAACGAATACCACTCCAATTCTACCCAACATGTATAATTATAAAATACTTGATTACACTTTGTAAAATACATTATACATGACTTATAATGTATTTTCATGACATGTTGTATCAACTTAATGATGACACGGATCACATCAATTTTCTGTAATGTGTCAGGATTTAATTCAAATAGATTAAGAACTATAATACAACTATTAAATGATATGCAGATCCAATCATTGTACATATGTTAATGAAACATTTTCTATATTTATATATGTATTAAATCACATCATATGGAATGTCTAGTCAACTTAATTACCCCATTATAGAACCTGTTTCAATGTTTACATAATATAATAATGAAATTTTAAATGTAAGTAATTTGGTATATGTGCATGGAATATTCAAACGAGTGACACGGAGTGTACATCTCTCATAGTTTATACAAGTTACTCTAATAGGGACTTGGGGATTAAATCATGCATCGAAAAAATGGTGTACACAATGAGTTCAATGGGATTCATGTTGCATGATCTCTATATTACACAATCACCTGTTTGGTAGGTTAGGTGCAGTAATACACGACGAGTCTATGAATCAATAGGGATTACATGATATCTACGTTGGCAACACAATAATTACTCTTGTTGATCATATGAAACCCGATTTTGGTCAATATGTATGATATTCTATTTAATACACTGCATGAAATCGATGAACACATATTGAATTAATTTATGAATTAATTCCAGATACATTGACCACAACTACACAACTTGTAATTCTAATTAAATAGAGTGTAGCTCTATGTTTTACAAATAGAATCCATGGAACCACTGGATGAGGTTTACGATTTTAAATCATTAATTAATTTAATCGTATCGAACTGATCTATGAGAAACTATATAGGATGATGCTTATTTATCAATTCATATAAAAAGGAAAATAAAACATGAATTGAAAAACAAAATTAAAATTTTTTAATCACCAATGATCATTAAATACTTATAAATAATTATGAGACCAATATAATACAACTTGTACATTCTGGGTGAAATGGATGTGTGTGGTGGGTGGTTCCCAAAAATGATTTTTTCCATGTTCAATGATCAGTCCAGGATCTACATGTTGCTGATTTTCATGATAAAAAAACGAATCAATGAGGATAAAATACATGAATCGTACCAGAACCAATGATAGTTTCATCATATATTTTTTAAAATAAATTTAATTAAATAATAATTACATAGATGGAATTGTTTCATTGTTGATATATCAGTAATGATATCTGCGATGTAATGTCAATGTGTTATTGGAATCAAGTGTTGTTTCCCACTAGAAATTATCCACACATGTTCCATGAATATATAGAAGTCTATGAAATTATCTATAGGTGGTATAATGATATATCCAGGGGATTTTCATCGTCCGCATTTGGTAACAATGATAATTTCATTTGTATCATTCTATATGATCCAATTGAGGGTGATTTATCTCTATTATAGGGAGTGATATTTGAGGAGGGAGATGTCACAGGATTGATAAAATTCTCTAATTACATTATGAAAAACCCAAAAAATGAATTGTCATCTTGGAAAAATATCATAACATTTTCTATATATCTCCAGGATTAAAATGTAAAATAATTTAACAACTTCCATTAATTATTTATTTAACACTAGAAAAAAACATGTTAAAGAATAATAACAATATTATTATTTCTCTACATGAAAAAAACATGTGAATTAAAATTAATCATTATTTAATAAAATAATATTTATTATTTACTATTTTCTCACCAGACCAAAAATTTTGATTCGTTATTCCTGCATAATATATATCAGACCTTAAATTTTGTATATTTATTTATTGTATAAATATCGATGAATTATTTTTCATCAAATAAATAAATATTATATTAAATCAATAATAAATTATCTATTAACAAATATTACGGTGAAATAATATTCTCTCAGTTAACTAGTGACATGAATAACTATGATCAGAAAAACAAGACTAATTATTAAACCACATGCGGGAATAATATTTATTCAACTTGTTCAAAAATTTGAATCATGATACACATATTATGTAAATCTAGAGGCCTATTTCTTAGTGGAATTATGGGAAGAATCTTAATATCCAAGGTTAGCATCAAGAAACATGAAAATGCCCCAAAAGAGAATGAATTTAAGGTCACAATAACTTAATACCTTATAAAGAATCGTAATATGTAATATAATCCCTTTTACATAATATCTAAAATCATGCAGGTTGCATGTCGATTCCATCAACCTATATGGTCGATGAATCTTTATTTCACATTCTGGTAATATAACATGCCTATAGAACACAATGTTCATAATTATATTTAGGATATATCATTTTCTTTAATGATATTGAGATATTAACTGGCCTTAATAATAGAAGGGACAAATCCTTCATCACATTATTCATTGATTAAATACTTCTAATCATGCACCCAACATATCTTACATCACCCAAAAGATGTGTCATCGTGGTTTTCATAAGTACGTTGAATAACATGAATAATAATACTCATTAATAAAAATATTAATATTTAGGGAGAAATACACATGTCTGTAGATTGGAACATCAAATGAGACATCTCAAAGTGGATTTCCCACTAGTAGATATCGTTCTCATAAAATTATACTGGATATTACAATGGGTGTACACCATGTGAATATTATTCAACGTCTTATGAGTCTCCACCCCTGATAAAATTTATCATTTGTGTCCCTAAAATATATTAATCTAGCTATATAACATATATTTAATAAAATATTCATTGAAATTATGGGGTCTCATCGTAGCTGGAAAGTTCTATGACCTTTTAGTGTGATAGCTACCCTAGGGACATTACCATATACATCATTATGTGGAAGAAAAATCATGATGTGATAATATGTTTATTAATATTCACAAATGTGAATAAATTTTATCATAAATCATATAGATGTTGGTTCTAGGGAACCAATTCCAATAATTTATTAGGAGAATAACAGAATCTCTAAGAGGATTTAAATGATAATAGTATATATTTTGAGAAGTTAGTTTGAAGTATTCCCAATTTTAAGAATATAGCCCTTAATTTATTTATTTTATTCACATAAAATTAATGGGTAACTATTGGTTCTAGAAAATTCTATACTCAAAATAAATAAAATTCCATCAAAATCAGTAAGGTGTAGAAATAAAACCAAGAAGAAAACAAAATAATGTTTCAAAGGGGTGAAGCCATGAATAACAAAAATCCTTCATGGATTGCCACTTCGTACAGAGATTAAATGTTTCCAGAAACCAGACTAAATAGTTTATAGGCATTAAAAGACGATCCAAACATCCACAAATGAAAATAAAATTTTCTTTGGGAAGAAGGTTGAGGCCACTTCCTCACAAACGATGTCATTCCGCAAACTAAAATGGTTCATCAGCACGGTGGTATCATCATATTCCCATAAATGAAATTATCTCATTAATTAGATGGTGGATTTAATTTTCATCCCAGAAATGATTAACTCATTCCCTATATTACTATGTCATCCACGGTCTGGGTATCTCCACTAGGCTTCTACAAAAGAGGGCTCATGGGCTCATCACAGATGACCGGCCATGCTAGTATATAGTTCCTCCACATATCTATTAATAGAAAACAAGGGGAAGAAAATTAAGGAATCCATGAATCATGGGATCAACAAAATGAGTTATCTAACAATATATTGAAGGCTACACATAAGATGGAATCCTTCGATGATTTCCCACTGGTAAAACTCACCACATAACTTTAAAAGGTCTAAATATATAATCATTTGGCATTCTGCGAACTGAGAATCCTTTGGTGAAATTCATCTTATGAAGCCTAGAACCAATGAACCTTTTCAATGAGTAATCCTTCATTTTAAAAAAATATTTTTGTGGAACCCTTCTATAATAAGAAAATATGTAAACAAGAGGAACTCAATCCCACATATCACCACAACATGTAGTCGGAACCCTTCCCTATGTAGAAAATCACTATGCGGGAAGAATTCGATCCTTTACAGAATAATGATACATGGATAGATCCTATCCCCAATAATTAATGAACTACATATAGAAAAAATAAGTTTTCATACCACAATGGTATATAGATGACCCACTTACCATAAAATCACCACACAACACAGTGGGAAGCCCATCCCATGTCATAAAAGTCAAGATGGAATGTGGTATCCTATGGTGTTCCACTCTCGTTCAGTAATCGCTCCCTTCTATCATTTCATCTTCTCCTATGATAGACATTCCATTTACCAGTACAATGGATGTATTTGAATTCCTCTTGCAAAGACATCATACATTTATTATCAAATAATTGAGCACATCAGCATGCCTTTTTGAGTTTATGTACTTATGGTAAGAGGAGCCACATGGATAATCATTGTCAAGAAGTGGTGACTCAGAATTCCGCCAATATTAAATTTTGGTTATAATATGATTTCTATCTTAGGGATACCCTAATTAATCTCACCATTCTAGGTATTGAGAGGAACTTATGTTCTTTAGTTTTTTATGAGGTCTAGTGTTGAATACACCCTCTTCTCATAGAACAAATTTTAGAGGACTCTACCAGAGGCAATCCCCTCTCTTTTCTTGTGGGAGGTATCATTTCCTGATAGTATTCATCTTTTATTTGAATGTTTCTAGATAGATCACCATATGTTTCTATCATGGTTACCAAAATAGAATTGGATACAAGAACAATCTTATCATTTTATCTATCTTTCCCTATGGTCTCCAAGGCCATGCATCAATTGATGGAGGGTGATGTGTGATCATTAGATACATTACCTCTTTTGGTTTCTCACACCGAGAATGAATCAAATAGTCATGGAGGTGGGTGATGATCATGACATCCTCATGATCCCAACATCAATCCAAAATGTCCCCATACTTGTTATAAGCCCCACCTATTATCCAAATGGACCTCCTACATGGTATAATCCCCAAATGAAACCGTAAAGGGCCTCATACATGTTATAATACCTAAAACCATAAATCAAGCATAAAATATCCATATTTCCATTGATGTAGACAAATTTGGTAAGTCTTTTCACATATTACCCAATCATTCCATGCCATTGGGAATCCTCTAATATGTTGGCCTCAATTTCAAGAACTACATGGGATTTGATTCCCATGTAACTAGGATACGTAGGAAACATCTCTAAAGTCTAAACCCAACACCCAAATCCACCATAATGTTCTCCAAACAATATTCCCAGTAGGGTCACATCCATATCGGGAGACCACCACTCTTTTGAGTCCCTTGCAATTCCTCAACATAAGTCTCGTACCATCCTTTACTAGGAATTCTATTCATGATTGAGCTAACTGCAAGACATTAAATTGCATGGATGTATCATTTTCACATGAAAACAAAAGGTGATGTTCCTAGGTGAGTCGAACCAAAATATGTGTGTTTTGATTCCTCTTGTGAGGATACATAGGATTCCCATTTCGTGGGTTCAATACCAACATCAAAATAACTTTTATCCCTCCTGGATGACAGTTTACTCAAGAGCACCTCATCATATGGCTTAAAATTATCATTGTCCCATAAAATGGCTAAAGGATCCATAAATTTTCAACTAAAGGGTTACATTTATAGAGAACCTCATATAGATATATATATATATATATACCTTCATTAATGGAGAACAACACATACATACAGATTATTCTAATCCCAACTGTTGTTATTATCAGTCATTTCCTAACGGTAATCTACAGACACATACTTGGGAATGAACTACGGATGATGAAACATATTAACACAATATTAATCTATAAGAGAGTATTGAAATAGAATTTAATTCCCCCCAAAAGGGTGTGATGACACCAATATCCCATCCTCTAGAATAATATGAGTTCTTAAGTGACGTTGGCCAGGTCAACCAATGAACTCCATGCTTTGGAATGTAGGTCCCCGAATCATGGATATAATAGTGGTTGGATGTTTTAAACACCACATAAAATACTATTGGAGACCATTGGATACCTTTTATATAAAATCAGGCATTCTACACATTTCAACACCCTACAATCAACTATTTAAGCAACAAATGAACCCCCAATTCAAAAAAAAAATGGTAAATTTGATGTGAAAAGACTCTAGTGACAAAATAATTGGATTATAATCCATCGAGAAAATTTCCTCTTGTATTTGGGTGGAATATAAAAGTTGAAACTGATGTGAATCCTTAACCAAGGTGGTGGTGTTGCACCATTTCAGGACCCTTACACATCCATAAAGGAAGGGTACAATCAAAATCATCAATTGAGCATGTGATGATGATATTATACATTAATGAGGGGTTTTCAGTACTTGTTGCACATACAATATAAACTATTATGAGATTCCATCAATCGAATATAATCTCATATGTTCCCATATATGATAATGTCAACCAATGCACCATTCAATTCTCCAATGATGTAGAGGAATCTGTTTCACACGAAGCATATCCAATGATGAGTCACAAATGCTCTAATCTAGGTGTACCATCAGAACAATATTCTACCAAAAATTGAGTTATCAACATATGTTTTCTAGTCAATGAAACCCCACAAAAATCCCACCCAGTAGAGGCTAGAGGTCCAATACTAGGTAGCGACACTAGCTATCGCAAATCGTCTTAGGACACTATCCCCGAAACGCAACAATGAGTACCTCCATTATCATATGGAGGCATATGAAATCAACTTTATTTAATTCGTCCCAATGAAACATAGGACTCACTCTAGGGTCCCTGGTTCAATACCTCACTATAAATTCCATGTGGCACACTATCCCCACATTGAGGATGATTTCAATCCAAGATATAATGATTTATGGAAATCAATCATTGGTCCCCTTGGCTACCTACTAAGGGAGATGAACATATAATCATGAAATGGTCATCACCAACATTATATAGGAAGAAATTTTCGATTCATACTTGATATAAGATTACTAATCGAAGTATATTTCTACTCCCTCTTATGAAGAATACCATGTAAATAATTGTGGCACACTACAAGAGAGAACAAATTCCTGCCATTTCTCTCTAGACCTGATATGAAAATAGGATAGATAGTTATAGGAAGATCAAAACCCCTCTTAATTAAAATTAATCCCATCAAAAAAATTGGTTGAAAAATGTCTATAAACATGTGAAAATTACTACTACTGCATATTAATCACATCATCAAAATAGTAAAGAAAATAAGTAGAGGGAAATCCATTCTCAGGAAAATGATGTCCACCAGTAAAATATGACGGCACCTAAATACAAGAAAATTCAAGACCATATAGATTCATAACAAGGCCATTAGAGAAATAAATAATCAACTGAGAAGACATGAATACATACTCATGAATATAAATTCCATTGGTCACTTTCATTAGAAATCATGGATAATAGCAGGCATATACCAAGTATAGAAAATGGGAAGACACATTCATTTACCCCCACATGGGAGGACTGTCAGTACTCACTTGCAGAAAAGAGAGGAATGGACTAGGCACATATTCCTTCTCTAACATCATAGTGGGATATTATTCTTATGCCATCCATAAACGTCTCTCAACATATATTAGCAATGATATAAGATAAAACATAAATTCCTTACCATATGTTGTAGACTTGTTAATATGTAATGACATTTATAAAAATATGAATGATTTGTTCCCATAATATAACCTCCCAAATTGTAGTGGCTCATCCACTTAGTAGGATGGTTATCCCTGTGAAAAAATGTATCCCAACTCCCATAAAAGTGGGTTTTCATCCTTATTCCCAAATAAATGGACATCCATATTGTGCACAAATTCCGATTTCAACCAGGGGACAACAGTTCAATGGGATTCATGCCCTAGGGAAGGAATATATGACTTCCAAAACATAGGATGTTCACCGGTGTATCTTAGATGCATAATAGGAGTCACTAGAAAAGGCACCGGTATATGATGGATTTCACCCACAGTTTGCAGTGATAGTTGCCCGAATCAGGGTAACCAAAAATAAATAATTCCCAATACAACATGAAAATTAACGCCGTAATCATGGCCCCTCTCTATTAGAATATGATTTTATTGGTTCCATAAAAAAACAAATCTATTTTGGAACTTTATCTTACAAATGTGTTACCAAGTAATGGAAGTGGGAATAGTAGTATTGAATCTCCTCCCAACAATATTGTTAGAAGAACCTCTGAAGGTCCTCTATAGTATATGCACCATGAAGGATTACTTAATGGGTACAAAAGAATCCATCGTGAAATCCCATAACCTAATGAAAATAATAGTATCCCTCAATTTTTCCAGAATATCGAATAGAAATTAGGTTATCCACTTTCTATCATCCACCCCAATTATCCTCCAAAAGGTATATGATGACTATATTCTCCCTAAATACAGACATAAATTTTTTATTGTTTTCTTCTCCATCATAGAATTAACTATGATGGTAATCCTCATAAATACATATTAGTTTATCAAGAAGAACCTACACTTATTGATATCATCCATAAAGATCCATCATGAGTATACACTATATAAATTATCCTTGAAATAGAATAAAAAAATGTTGGTAACCCTCACCATTGAAGAACAAACAAAAAAGATACCCCCTACAATAAAATTCTATATTGGTGGAATGGTCCTCCCCTTGCCAAATCAAATGAAAAGAAACTGTCGTGTATTGAGATTCTTGGACGACTGAGGTTATGTATGTCTATGAACCTTTTTTAAAATGTGTAATCCTTTCTCATACAAGATATAACCAAGGGCTATTCTCAACTTCTCATCCACCACTAGATCATTCAATATCAATGAGACCACTACCATTCCCCAAATGCGTGTTAAAATTTTTAACAAGCCTTCAAGTTTGGAACCTAAAGTAGAGATATCCCTATCATAATAAGAAAATTATATGTTTCTTGGGAGAAGAAAATTATCTGAGGAAATACCTATTATGTTTTATTCCATATTCACATATCAGGTTTTGGTTCCAAGAGAGTTGTCTGAAGGATACATAAATAATATAAATATCAACCTCTGAAAAAGTCTCTCCAACTGAATGGAATTTTTTAACCCAATAACATGTAGGAACACCATGGTACAATTTTGGAGGAGTTTGATCATGAAATCAACCTATAATCCGTTCCGTCTACTCGAAGACCACAATCCAATAGTTGGAAGATATATCTTCAACTCACATGCATCCATGTTCAATATAAGATAATCATCTTATTAATGATTCCCCATCTGGAGTTCATATCCATGGATGTGGAGATCATGTAAATTTTAATTTAACCCCACTTCCTATTCAGTAGAACACACAAAACATAGCAGCATTCATTGAAATTATCCCAAGATGTCGATTAAATGACTTCCATGTTCCAAATAAGTGACAGTCCCAACAAATATTTTCCTTGACTGAGGATAAAAAGTGGAATTATTAATGAAATAAATTTATTAAAAGTCTTTTAAAACACATAAACAAGAACATTTAGTAGGATTATCACCTAGGGGAGTCCAATATCCTAGAATTTCTAATGTCCTTAGAATCAAAAAGTTCAAGTGAATATCTATCACTATATATTTCTCACACTCAAATGGGAATAAGATAGATCATTGAAGTAGAAATAATAGCAGTGACTGATGCCATATGGGATCTGCCCTAGCCTAAAGGGATATGTGAATTTTTATCAACAAAACTCCCCCTAAGATCAAAATATATGGTCTCTATCACAACAACAAAATAATAGGAGAAACCCCATCCCACAAGGTTGTGGTAATTTTTTCCTCTACTACCCACCCAATATAAATAAGTGTTTTCTAGTTTATGAAGGAAAAAATCATAAATTGATCTCCCATTCCATCATGTATCTTGACTCATTTCCCCATAGAAGGGAAGAAGATGTCCTGGTCATATAGAGGATTCCGTTGAGTTACCCTTCTCCAGAAGCCTAGTAAAATTCCCAGAATGGTAGGGGAAGACCCAATAAGGAAAAAATACAACCATACCATTCACCAGTTGGTATTCCACAAACAATGAGTTATGAATCATTGAACATTGTGGATGTCAATCCAATAGATCACATCAAAAGTGATGTGCATGAAGAAGAAAATTGGGACGATGGATCTACCCAAAATCTATTCCACACTGAGAATGGAGGGGTGGTTAATTAGGAGTATAGGGTCATCCGAATTTTGGTTATTCCCCCAATCAATCCTACACCACCTCCTCCATGAAACACAAAAAATGATAGGATTATGAATAAGGTAACATATGACCCAAATATTCCTTCTAGTGAGAACATGATCCCAACTCTCGATGAAATATTCACTCAGTATGATGATGAAAGGAATGAGTTGAGGACAATCACTGATGAATTACTCCAGGGTATACCAATAGTACAATGGTAAATCCTAGAAAATGATGAAAGGATAAAACATCCATCCTACCCAGAAACTGGTCCATCAACCTATAGGGACCTAGACAGGGATAGATTTAAAATGTTTTCCACATTATTGGGACACCAAGAATGACTGAAAACATATTCTCTATAGATTCCCCCAGTTGAACATCAACTTCATGTACAAGAAAAATGAGAATATCAATTATTGTGTTCAATAATATCCATCCACTATTAAGTTCAACAATAAACACATCACTAGATTATTAGTTATATATATTCCTTTGTAGCTCGATTGGAATCCATGGAAGGACGATGTTCTCCAATATAGCTATAAAAAAGAGGATACACTGACTGGGTGAGTAATATTCCACCACCAACAAATTTTCAGAATATGTTCCCAATATTCATGGGTTCAAGTGACCTAAAATAGAATCTAATTCATTAGCCATATTGTTGTGATCCCATGATGGGGATCCTAGATAAAAAATAATGAATGAAAATGATATTCTTCCCATGAACTCTAATAAGTTTAACCTCGGTATAGTAGATTATTTTTCCAACTTATTAAATAGCAGGATTGTAGGATCCCTAAAAATAGTTACACTACCAGTTTATCTCAACACTACCAATGATGAGTGCCACTAACATTTTAAACTACATGTAGTGGGAGAATGCGTGTCTCCAAGACGTTATTTCTAGATAGAAATGGATAACCCCCTCTTTGATCTAGTCACTCCCCATGATGTGATGCTTTCAATGTGAATTGATATCTTCCGTGAGAATATGTCAACATCCCTTAGACAAGTAAAATATACGAGTGGATTTTGATATTTCTCCTCTGTTTCCTATAAGATAAATGAGTCCATATAGTGGACTAAACTCATGTCCCATGAAGCCCCATCATACTGAGGAAAAGGACGAGGAAGAGGATATGCGACTTTCATCACAATTAAGTCATCCCCTCTACCTACCCCAACTCCTAGCCCTACACCATGTTTTCTATGTCCATTGGATTAAAAAAAACTTATTCCTTGAAAATATGAGTGGATTGGACCCATGAGAAAAATGTTAGATGAACATAGGAAAAAACATACGCATTCTGAGATGATCAATTAGGTGGAAAATTTATAGCCACTATGAACTACAATTTACTCAATCTACTCATCCCAAAAAGAGTTGACGAAGTTTATATTGAGGACCAAAAAATTATTATTCCTATAACCGAATACTACAAAACACCATTCAAAAAAATTTCATCATCAAATACATCTTAAAAAGAATGAAATATTCTAAAAAATTGCGTTAGAACCACATCCATCACAAATGGAATATGATTCCACCCCCAACAATGATGAAGGAGAACAGTGGAAAGAATATGTTAATATAAGGTTTTTAATGTTTGATAGTTAGATGATTCATAATCATTCAGATAATCTCCATGAATAATCCAAGAATATTTGATGAAACCAAGTGTACCCCAGAATCTAAATCTACTACATAGTCGACATCTGCGACCCCAAAACCACCCTGAATTCATCTTCCTAGAAAATAGTTTGAAAACAATGTTAAGGATAAATCTCAAGATGATAAACTTGTGTTAAGGGCATACCTAGACATTACCCTCCCTAATTGTATGCCATTATATCTGAATGCATGGGCACCATCCTACTAAATGGAACCACCAGAAGTTTTTAGTCTTGCAGAGTAATCATCAGAAGAAGAGTTTATTTTTGGATAAATTAATCTAATTCAGTTAATGTACCCCCATATTTGATAATGAATATATCTTTGATCTCGATTTCCTCACACCTGATCAGGGATCTAAAGGAAGCGGCCCATGAAGTTGGGGATACCATGGAAGATTCAGTCATGGAAAAATCCAAGCTTAGGGTTTCACTCCTAATCAAATCATTAATGGTAGAGAATCTCATAGAATATCCTTTCGATAATTCCAAAAGGAACAAGAAAATTCCCTTGCAATGGAAATAAGCTACTCTATAAAAATTAGTCTAGAATATCCATCATAAAAGGATAGGTTTTCTTACTCCCATAAGTGTGTAGAAATAATTTTTTGGCCAGATTCAAAATTAATAGAAGTACCACTCTCTTCTATCTCTAGGACCGGCCATTCTACAACCACAACTGAAGCCCCTGATGATCCTATGAAAGAGTATCCTCATGATTGGAAGAAACAACCTTTAGACTAGAAATATGATATACTGAAACACTTATCCTTAGTATTATCCATTCTATCAATTGTGGATGCCCTAAATATATCAAAATACCTCAGTGAATCACTTATAGAGGCTTTTCTAAACCCCCTATAGTTTCAAGCCCTTATTTCCATTTCTTATGTATATCAGATAGAGATTAAACCTTCATAATTCTATAACATTATCTCATTCACATACCATGATGAAGATGTCCTTATACCGGGACACGTCTGTCACAACCCGTCACCCGGGCCCCGAGCTGTGACTACCCTGAACTCGCCTTCTATAAGCTGGGGGTTGAAAACAAGCACCAAAAGGCATATCCCAAAAAAGTGGGAAGGCATTGACTTTAAGCCTACAAACACATAGTCCAAGAATACTACATGAACAACCCTTATAGTAAAACATCAGTATTAAAAATATGTGTCCTGAATGTAAAAATGGTGAGTAATGTAAGTAAAGGGGGCCGAAATACAATCCAAATTTAAAAGTTTAATAACAACATAAAAACAGCTCCCGAAATCGTATTCCAAGGTTCCCACGTGAAGGGTAGGTATAGATCACGGTCATTTGACACTGTGGAACTCCATGGCTAAAGGCCCGCCTCCGAGCACCGTTTAGTCCTTGTTCCCAATCCACGGTCAAAGTTATCCATCATCTGCATGGTAGAAAACACGGTTTTGGAGAAACCCATGCATGGGTGAGTATAATAATACTCAGTAGGGACCCTGAGACCCCCAAATGTATCTTAGAGTTCCACAATTAAAAAAACCACAAAGGAAGACCTCAATCACAAATCACAAGGAAATAGTTAGCTCAAGGTTAAGTATACAACTCGGAGATCTAAAATATTAATGATTAGTCTAATGTAATTTTATCTTATTCCATTTAGAAGTTCCAAAACTAATCCACAAAGAAGTTGTTCAATTATCGATCCACTCTTGGATGTAAGTCACAATTCCATGAGGGGCCTCTGTAAGTCTGGTCCTCATCGGGTCACACTACTGCTGATCCACACAGGTTCTCTTGAATGGGGAACCACACAGGGTTTCTAGAATGTAGATCCACAAAGGGTCTATCGAATTCGGATCCACATAGGGTCTCTAGATGCTAATCCTTGATGGGCCATTCTGAAACTGGTCCTCTTCATGTATCTATGATTATAATACACACATGGTCATTATGATGATGATCCGCATAGGATTTCTATTTCAACGACAACCATCCACAGGGTTCCCTACACCCGGTGTGCTCGTGTTCCATAGAATCTTCTTCTCCAGATATTGGTCATTCATCAACTTCTGCTAATCTCCACAAAGGAGTAACCCATAGGACCACCATCTTGTAATAGTTCCAATGTGATAGATGGCGCATCAATCGGACACCCGGTCTGTGAGTTGTAAGTGTTTTAGTACCGGGGTCCAGTTGGATTCAGGTTTGATCCAACCCATCCATACTCCACCTATATCAGAAATTCGAGTGGAGTATACCAAAAGGACCATCACACTCCAAGGATCCCAGCACCACAGAAGTTTCATCAAATAGATGTCTGGATTTCAAGTTATGGAATTTTAAGTGAAACTGGGCCTGGATGGGTTCAGGTTTGGTTTGACTCAGTCGGACCATCCCGGACTGGTAGAGTTGGGTTGTGGCGGGCTCGGCATGCTGGGCTGCGGTCTGGCTCAGCCCGCAAGGAGGGTGCATCCTAACCCGAAGGGGGGTGCGAACCGACCGTCAGAGTGCACGGCTCAGACCATTAGGGGGTCGCAGCCCAGCCCGTAAGGGGGGCACCGCCCGACCCACATTGAGGCACAGCTCAGCCTGTAGGAGGGTGCAAAACAACACATAGGGGGGTGCAGCTCATCCCACCGGAGGGAGTGGGTTCCGATCTAGCTGGAATAGGGTGTAAAAATTCTCCCCCCTTTTCATGAATGACTAGGTCGTTCGGGATCTGAAGTTGTGACACCCCATGGCACCGCCTGGTCTCTGTAGGACCCATAGGAAGCATGTCCCTAGCTCCACCTTCAGCGGCACGTGATGGTGCATCGCGCCACCTCCAAGGTTGGCTGGTGACCGCTGCCCAACTCATGTGTCATGGAATCCTCCTCATGTGGCTTTTGATAGTGCGCCACAACCTTTACGCCCGGCCGGTGCTAGCTGCTTGCTGACCGATGCCGCCAAGTGTCATGGCCTCCTCCTGTGGAGTGCAATGACACAACATCACCACGGCTTCCAGCCGGTGTTGGCCACCGCCATCACCAGCAGGCGTGGTTTGTCGGTGCCACTAAGATGACACCGCGCCGGCAGTCTTCTACAGGCCACCGAGTGTACTCCAGTGGTCCATTTTTCCATTTTATTGCTTATATGACCATCCCAGGTCATCTCCATCGCATCTTGAGCCTCAGATTGGGGTTTCATCCAACCCGAAAATTCAATCGTGTCGAACACAACGATTGAACAAGAGGCATATAGAAAACACCTTGTTTGTTTTCTTGTTCCATTCGCATCAACATCTTATCAAAGGGGATGTTAAAAGATTCAACAACTATTGAAATTTAAACAATAAAAACCCTACCTCATGAGTTGTTGGACATCATCCTGCATTTGAATATGGGTTGGTTTTCTTCTATCCCAACGAAAGTATCCAACGATGCCGCTCAAATGATGATCTTCATTTCATTCTTAATGGATCTTCTCTTCGTCAAGAGGCTCCTCTAAAATTTTCCTCTCCAAAAACACAACCCTTTTCCAATTAATTTAAAAATAGAGACGATGTGAGTCACCTTTAAAATACACAATTAAGATATGTTCATTAATTTTTACAATTAATGAACCTCCTACATTTCATATAGAGTGGTTAAACATTGTTTTTGTAACTGGTCATTTAATTTATTGAATTAAAAGTCTGACCACCCATTATTAACCCAACCAAAAATTCCTAAAAGAGAGGTGGAAGGTATTTTAAATAAATTAGATTTATTTTATTAATCCTCTATGAATTCCGTAAAAACCATCTTCCTCTATCACCCAAGTGCGGTTGAGGTTAAGGATCCCTTAAGAGAATCCCAACACTGTGAGTTCAACAGTGACCTCGAATTTTGATTCCGAGCAACGGTTGAAAATTTAGGATTTCCTCTTGCACGTTTACTGAACATACCTTATGAATTTTTAAAATTCATTTCCGGACAAACCGAGTATCAGAATCAAATGTCGTGAGATTTCATAGACTCTGAATAGTTCCATATAATAAAAAACAATACATGGAAAATCCAAGTCTTTACAATCTCCACACCTTATATCATTTCATGCCCAAAGGCCACAACAACGTCTAACGAAACAAGTGGGGTGGTACTGAGCATGAATCTGAGCCTCTCGATCCCATGAGCTCTCATAGATGTTCCAGGTCTTCCAGCCAATGTGTACTAGAGGCATCGATCAACCAAAAAGGACCAGCTCCTGTCGATCCTCAATCTCCACTAGAACCTCTATAAACATCTCCCCATAATCCATGTCAATCTCTCCCTAGTCGATAACATGTGATGTATCATGCATGTACTTACTCAGATGTGACATGTGGACAACGTCATGAATCTGATGTATCAGTGGTGGAAGATCTCAGAGATATGCCATCTCGCCAACTCTGTTGAGAACTAGAATGGGTCCGATGAACCTTAGAGATAGCTTGTTGCCCCAACCAAATCTCCAAAAACCTCGTCATGCTGAGACCTGTAAGAAGACATATTCTCCTTACACGAACTCCAAAGGTCTCCATCCCTTATCAGAATAATACATCTACCTGATTTCTTTAGTCTTCATCCACTCTTAGATGATCTGCACCTTCTTAGTGGTAGCTAATACCAACTCTGGAACCATAATTGTGGACTCCCCTAAGTCTATACAACATAGAGGTGATCAACATGGTTGAATGTACAAGGCCTAAAATGGTGCCATACCGATGGTGGATTAATATATTTTGTTGTACGTGAACTCCACCAAGGGAAAGTGATCCTCTCAACTGTGGCCAAAATATAGGATGCAAGCACGAATAATGTCCTCAAGTATCTAATTGGTCTACTCCAGCTGACCATCCATCAGATAATGAAATGCGATGCACAAATGAATATGAGTCCCAAATTCATCATGTAATACCTTCCACAACCGAGATGTAAAACTTTTATCACGGTCAGAGACGATCGTTGATGGAACCCTAGGATATCGTACAATCTCTTGAACGTAGTGTCATCCCAAGCCCTCTAATGATCCCTACTCTCTGATGAGTAGGATGGGAGACGACATGGTGAGCCGGTGAATGATCAACCACATGGAATAATGGACCGCAGATTTACGTGGTATCCCTATCACAAAATCCATGGAAATACCATCCCCCTTACACTTTGGTACCTCTATTGGATGCGCAAATCCTAATGGAAGGTGATTATCGTCCTTCACTTGCTGACCAGTGAGGCATCGTGAAACAATCTCTTCCACTACTTTCTTTATCCCTGGACACCAGTGTTGACACCGGAGGTCCTGGTATATCTTTTCCACATCTGGATATACTACCAGAAGGTATGTATTGAACTCCCTCAACGCCTCCTCCCATATCACCTCTAGTACCATGGTGAATCTTCTAAAAAGGATGACTTTCTCTCCACCTTCTGAAAATACAGAAGGTTCTTGTCCTGAGGATATCATAGCACATCAAGCCTCATAGTCAAAGACCCCAAGCTACGCCACCATGAATTGATGAAAGAGTGGGGGAGTGACTGTCATTGACTAGAGGTAAGCTAATCCATCTCTATCCACGAATGATATCTAAAGTGCGGCTAGCATCTCTATCGCATCACTTAGATATGTATACCAGACATCCTACTGAGTGAATCTTCTACCATGTTCCCCTTCCTAGGAGTACAAACTATCTCAATGTCATAGTTATGGAGGATCCCTAGCCAGTGCCACTGTCTCAGGTTCTGGTTCTTTTGTGAAAAGATATACCTGAGACTCTTCTTATCAGAGTATACGGTAAAACATTCTCCCATCAAGTAGTGTCTCCACATGTTCAAAACGAACACCACGGCTGCAAACTCCAGGTATGGGTAGTGTAGTTATGCAGATTCTATCTCATCAATATTGAATAATAAGTGATAACTGCTTTCTCCAGCATTAAGATACATCCAAGTCAAGTCCCTAATGTGTCATAGAGGACTGCATACACAATTACCTCTTCTGGTAGCCTCATGATGGGATCAGTCGTTACTCTCTACAGCATCTCATGGAAACTTTGTTGGAATCAAATCATCCACATGAATGGTTTTCCCTTATTTTTCAATGAAGACAAGGGTGATGCAACACTGGAAAATTTAGGTACAAATTTCTGGTAGTACCCAGCCAGCCCCAGGAAACTCCGCACCTCAGTCACACTCCATGATGGCTCCCAAGAAAGCACAACCACTATATTCACAGGATCCACTACAACTCCATCCTCTGAGATAATGTGTCCCTGAAAGTGAACCTCCTCTATCCAGAACTAGCATTTCTAGAGCTTATGATAATGATTATGCTCTTATAGTGTATCAAAAACAATTTATAGATTGTAGGCATGCTCCTCCTCCTTCGAGGAGTACACTAAGATGTAGTCAATGAATACCACCATGAAGTGATCTTGGTATGGTTGGAATATCATGTTCATGATTCCCCTGAACAGTTAAGTGGGTTTGGTCATGCTTAATGGCATATCCAAGAACTCATAATAGATATACTGACATCTTAATGTCATCTTCTGCACATCCTCATCTCATACCATGAGCTGATGATAGCCTGATCTGAGTTCTATCATTGAAAACCATCAATCCCCCTTTAGTTAAACAATGATAAAATCAATCCTCAGATGTAGATACATGTTCTTCATAGTCACCTGGTTTAGGTGCTGATAATCCACAAAAATCCTCAAACTCCCATCTGCCTTATTGGCATACAAAATCGGGGCTTCCCATAGAGAAACACTAGGCCTTATAATCCTCTTTTTGTGCAAGTCCTCCAACCATACCTGTAACTCACAGAGCTCAGTAGGAGCCATCTGATATACTGGTGGAGATATTGATGTCTTCCCAGGGTACAAATTGAAGTAGATGTCCAGCTCTCTGTGAGGAGGTAGTCCAGGAACATCATTATGGAAGATGTCAGCATACTTGTCCACCACAATAAGATATCTCTAACTGTCAACATCAACTACTCTGAGGGTATTACTAGCCAACTGATG